>JANUYF010000003.1:135253050-136503050 GCA_026167975.1 Phrynosoma blainvillii | reverse complement strand
GATGGTTGTTGAAAACATTTCCCTCAGGAAATCTAAAGATAAGATAATAAACGTGGGAGACATTAGCCTATTTTAGATGCTTTTGCAATAAAACCCCTAAAATTCTCCCAAACTGCAAACCCTGGATCACAACTCCAGGATTAAAATTCCAAGATGTAAGAAACTGAAAGTCCCTTGCATTCATGTGTTTACAAATTTTACAACTGTACTGGGAGAGGGGGGGGGGGGGGAACGGGACAGTTGTTTGTGGTAACATTTCCCAAGGGTTAGAAATGGATCACTTTTTAAATAAAAACAACAAAATAAAAACCAGCCTAGTGATTATAGGCTAATAAAACTGAGTTTTTCAGAATTTTACATAGACTACCTCCTGAATCAACTGAAAATTTTGATCAAGTGTAACATTACTGTTTTGGAAGATATGGGAGAAATATGATGAACCAATTTAAAATTCTCAGTTATAGTACTAGTAAACATACTAATTGCACAATCATCCACATGCCTACTCTGACGTAAGCCCCACTATTCAATGGGACTTACATACACTCAAAACTGGTAGGAATAGTCCCAATCAATATGTGGATTAGTTTGAAGTGAAGTTTGGCAGAAAAGACTAGATTTTTAAAAACAGTGGGGAGTAATCCAGGACAAGCTAGGGTTGGCCAACATGGATGAGCTCAACGGGCCTTTACGGACTGCCAGAATAGTGCAGCTTGAGGCCACTTTAACTGTCCTGGCTCAGTGCTAGGGAATCATGGGAATTGTATTTTTTTCTGAGACATTGAGCCTTCTCTGTCAGGGAGCTCTGGTGCCACAATAAATCACAGTTCCCATGATTCCTTAGCACTGAGCCAGGACAGTTAAAGTGGCCTCAAGCTGCACTATTTCTGGCAGTCTGTAAAGGCCCAACCTCACTAGAAAGGAAACCTGATTGCTGATGCTTGATACCAAAAAGAGTATATAGAGGCTTTTAAAGTTACTCATAAGAGAAACAGCTGCATGAATACTTTTTAACAGATGGAGAAGAAAATGGTTATAGATGTCCAAATGGAGATAAGGATGACAGAATTAGGCAACAAGTGTACATTGGAAAATGATATCCAACCAAAGGGACAGGGGACAAATGCAAGGGACCTGGGTGGCAGATGTGGCGGCTAAATCCTTGTGATAAGATCAGGATGCTGCCTATTTTAAATTTTAAGCCAGCTCAGGTAAGCCAGTTTTATTATCTGTGCGATAAAATCCTTAGCCTGCTCACATAGGGTTGCTAGATCTCAGGGCCTGGCCCTGAATTTCCAGTTCTCATGGGTCATCTCCAGCTGACAGACAAGGGGGCAAATTCTCCAGTTTTAGGGGGCTCAACTCCAGGCAGCAGGAAAAGAGCTATGTGCAAATCTCTAACTCAGCCAGTAGAACAGCTGCTTGTTACAACTGGCAAAGTTTAATTGATTGATGCAACTTGCAAAGACACTTGTGAATGTGTGTGTCTATGATGTCAGCATCCCCCTTCCTTCCCAGTCCTGTTACACCTGGGCTCATCCTCCACTCTGCAGATCCATATTTAGACTAGAGGCAAGTAAGCTTGAGTTAATGCTCCTTATCCCATCTCCATATGTATGGGAGAAGGAATTATCCCCTCATTTTACTTTGATCGGGCAACAGCTTCATTAGCTAAGATTTTGTCTTAATTTGGAAATAGGAAAATATGTTCTCTTTCTTTTCTCTCTCAGTCTATGCATGTGTTTGAATAACTAGCTGTGAGCAACTGTGGTTATTACATAATGTATACTGCTCAATGACATCACCAGGGGGCTATCCCTAGGTCTCAGCATTTTGGCCTCAAAATCTCAAGGCTTGGCAAAATCATGAACAGGCAACCTATGCCTACAGCAAGTTTGAATCACAGAACTTAAAGCCAACAACTCATAAGAGTCCTGCTCTTTACTCCCACAGTGAAGCATGGGTCTCTCTAGATCTCTAAGAGAATTATGCAAATAAAATAAAATAAAATCTGCAACTCTGTATAAAAACCCAAAACCTGTACACACACACACACACACAGCCCACAAGCCTCAGGTACCTCAGGCATATGACTGAGCATTCACTGTTGTGGTCCAGAACTACCTAAATGACAGTTGCCTGAATAAGGCAATGTGTACAAAACAAGGAGTGCCAAATGTTAGCAGGGAAAACAAGGCAACATGGTAGCATGATGACAAAGGAAACCACCAAGCCTAGAAGTGTGGGTTCAGATCAAGAGCAAGGGATTGTGCAACGAATTAATGACAACAAAGAGGCAGTGGGCAATTCTGGGGGAATCAGAGGTTCACATAGCAGACCATCTGTGTATAATGTGTCCTGTGACTCCACGGAGAATTTGGACTCACAAGCATTTATGAGCTACAAGCCTAGAAACACAAAAGGAGACAATGCATTTGGGTGTACTCAGGGATGTCATTCTTTGCATGTCATTCTTTGAAAGAATGCTAGGGTAAAAATCAAATCAGTAAAATAAGAAATAACAAATAAATGGAAATGAGTAGGAAAATTATTCTAAATGTAATAATTGGTACATTTTGATGGTCTAGCCAAAACTGTATATCTATGTATATTCTTCCAGGCCTGTAGAGTGTTTTGTATGTAAGGAGATGATCATACCATCCCCTTTGTTGCTGCAGTCATGGCAGAAAAATAAAATGACAACACCACATTCTCTTTCATTTGTGCGATGGGCTACTGCCCATTGTGCTCTCTTCCTGTCCTCTCCTTTAACTCTGCCTTTCCTTCCTAGTGCCTTATCCAACTTGTCCTTAGGTTTAAAAAAAAATCCCCAGCTTTTTTTGCATAATTCTGGAGTTCTGCAGTCCCAATTTAACCTTTTAAAAAGATTTTTTTTAAATTTCAGAGGCTGCAGAGCTCCAGAATTGCATGAAAAACTGAGAAAAAAAATTGCAGGGGGGAAGCAGGAAAGGGGGCAGGAGGGGACAATGACACCATGTGGCTAATTGCTGTTACAATGGCTGATTTTATATAAAGACCCCTTTTGGGTCCCTGCCATGGCCCTAGACTGGGAAAAGCCCCGATCACCATAGACACAAGGTGAGCACATCACGTAGGCACCTGAAAGGTCACATCTGCACTTACAACAATTTGAAGATCAAAAGGGTCAAGCCTAGGAGCTGCAAGCAGGACATTTACACCCTCTTAATTCTGCAGGCACAGATATTTACAACTGACTAAGAATGAGATAACATCAACATCCCATCTCCTCTCCTTCGAAATTGTCTACTTCAGAGAGTAGCAACTGGAATCCTTTGATATACAATAATCAATCTTTGCTCCAGGCTATTTTCAGCCTATATCAAGATCTCCAAAATCTGTGTTCTGTGAGTTGGTTTTGGAAGGGAAGGGGGGGAATCTCTCTCCCTCTCTGAAATTCCTAACCATGTCTCCCTCAGTTCTCCCAACACAACTTCCATAAGCAAACAGCTGGGTCCATTTTTTTACAAGGACTGCAGAGTCTCTAGGTAACTATTTTTTGTGTGAAACCTTTCTTACTGATTTCATGTATCCTCTGTGTATGTGTGTGTTTGCTTGTTGATTTATTTTTCTCTCTTAATAAAAGTACCATTCTTTTGGAAAAATGCTGTCTCGGCAAGGATTCTTCCTTCCCTCTCCTTGCACACAATGGGTTCAGATCCTATGTATTATTTTTGATCTAATTATAAATTCCTCAAGGTAAAGTTCTTATTACACCATCACGCAAGTGCCCCAGGAATGACTTTTTACACCCGGTGCATTGCACAATTGCCAGATTGTTAAAAGGAATGTGTGGGGAGTGGATTCGGAGGTGGCATCATGTAATAAGCATTGCTGAGGCCACTTCCTTCCCAGGGAATCACAGTTTAAAATCTCTACATTTCATCTTTGACTGTATAACCCATCCATATTCCAACATTAAAAGCCATGTGTGATAATCTCCCCAACCTGCAAAATTTTCATATTCTGTAATGAACTTGCAAAAATACAATGTCAATGTGAACTGCATAATTATCTTCCACATAAATTAACATGCTTTTGGTTTTTTGTGGCATTGATCATGACCTGAAAATATTATATTAATTAAAGTATATTTGAAGTATGAAATTTATTAAAAGGGAACACATGTAAAGCTTAGGTTAGTGTTCTGACAACCCACAGCTCTCTATACCAGCTTTCTTAACTAAAGTAAGCACTGGGTCTTTGGACTGGTGTGTATTGATACTAGGGATCTAAAGAGTATACATTTGATTTAATCAAGGTAAGGGCACCTCCCAAGTTTCAATTCTTTCTTACAAATTAGGTTGGCAACTGTGAATCTCCAGATGCTTCTGAACTGCATTTCCCCTGATTCTTCATCATTAGCTATGCTGGCTAAGGCTGTTGGGAGTTGCAGTCCAAAAGCACCTGGATTCCAACCAGTTGCCCAATCAGATGGGACATAAGAAGGGAATAGAAAAAATTATCAAAAAAACAGGTAAATGGAATAATTCTCCCTTCCAATATCCTGCCTGGTATGGCATTTTGGGAATAATTATGCTGCAGGTGTAACTACAGAGAATTAGACTAGTGACATATATTGGCCTTATGATATCCACAAGAAATCTTGGGAATTTGAGTCTTCTGAAGACAGATAGTTACCTAACTTGGCCCTCAAGAACTATGATTCATTGGGGAAAAGTCTGAGAATATCAAACCAAATTAAACATCTAGCACTGATATCATCTTCATTAAAAGCAGTTCCTGTCCTGAGAGCCCTTTTCTTACAAATTCCCTTGAAATGAAGTGCTCAGAAAATCATCACCTCTTGACCCAGCTCTTGTTAACACAATGAAAATGGTTTGTATTAGATATATGAACATATGTTTCTTTGAGGCAAATGATAAAAGACCAAAAAGCCATACAACCTGGATAATTTAATTGTACCCTACCATGACATTTATTGTTAATCCTTTCCAACAATGTGACAAAGAGAAAAGATCTTCTGCACAGAGGCAGTCAGAATCAGTTTTCACTGATGGGCTACTTGCCTAGTATTTAAGGAGCACTACTTAATATCCCACAGACAACAGCCAGTGTCAATCTAATTTACACTCAGCCTGGTCCTGTTCCACTTTCCTAATTGCACAAAGGATTACCCAGATTAGTTCAGCAAAAAAAAGATTACAATTTTGACACATGGGAGGGGGTCTTTTAGCAACACATTTTAATTCCTTTTTATTTTGTAACAGAAGTTCATATTGATCAATCTTAACTGTTAAGCAACACTGAAGCTCTCCCCCCCCCCCGCAATTTATCTTTCTATCTGATCTCTCTTTCAGTTTGCAAACAATGGACCTTATCACACGGGGTCTAAAGCAGTCCCATCCCCGTCGCATCCCCGTCCCACTGCACTTCCTTTTCCCCTGTGTTCACACGACGTCGCAGAGAAACCCCGCCCATCCCCGTCGCATCCCCATCCCATTGCGCTTCCTTTCCCCGTGTCTTCACACGACGTCGCACCCATCCCCGTCCCATCCCCGTCCCATTGCGGCATCATCCGGCATCATCCCCGTTCTTTTGTATGCCGGTTAAATTGGGAATTACATTTTGCCACGACCAGAATGATACCGGAATGATGCTGCTTTCTGTATGCCAGTAAGTTCTGGATTGAAAAGGAACCGCAATGGGACAGGGATGCGACGGGGATGGGACTGCTTTAGGCCCCGTGTGATAAGGTCCAATGTGTTGTTAATTGCTGTCAAGTTGAAGCTATGAGACCTCCAGGTAACTTGGTTATCAGCAGCCTGCTCAGGTCTTGCAGACTTAGAGATGTGGCTTCCTTGATTGAGTTTATTCACTGCTAATACTATCTTCCTCTTCTTAAAAATAGATGAAAATAAATTAACACCTTTTTCACAATTCCCCAAAGCAGTCCACTCTATTCTCACTGGCCCTATTATTTGAATAGCTGAAATATTTGTTTCATTTACATGTCTATACTGACATGTTGATACTGAGCTAGATGGTGTAGTGGTTTGAGTGTAGGACATGGACTCTGGAGATCAAGGTTTGATTTTGTGCTTGGCCATAGAAACTTATAGGTGTTACACACTGAGCCCCAGAAAACCCCATTATAGGTTCAGCTTAGGATCACCATATGTGGAAGGCACAACAAAAAGAACAAACAACAATACTGTGTTAGGATTCTCAGTTTTCTTCCATCTTCCACATAGTTAAGGGAGGGCATAGTTGTGATACTGTAGGTTGGAATCAGAAGATGCAGAAGTTTTAAGTTGCTTCAAGTATCTGTGACAGCCCCTGAGTGTGTTCAGGTGCTGTGTGTATCATAAAACTGTAGAACTGGATGTTGTTCTTCTAGAGACAGAGCAAAGCAGAAACATGCCTCCTTCTCCTAGCACTGAAAACTAGTACTACATTCTGTACAGGGTAGTTGGAGTTGGTATAATCCAAGAACTACAATGTGTTATAACAAAATTACCTTTTGTTACACTTGGTAATGGCAGTGGAAACATTATTACTCAAAAATAAATAACTGAGAATACTTTTTGGTGTAATGGGTAATGTTTGCTTATGACTTCTAAAACACTGTTTTGGAACTTAATTTGGGGGGAGTTCTGCCCATTTTTTTATTTTTCCTGAAGTATTTTTAAAAAATAAAATAATCTGTTTTGTTTGCCCAGGATGGAACAAAGTAATTAAAGGGCATAGATATGATGGACCACAGATTTAAAAAGCATTTTTGTCAAATAGTGAAATTATTGGGAAGAACTATAAGTTATGTCTATGTATATTATTTGGTTTCAATTTTGTTTTTGTATTGTTAATGATACTAATAATAATAAGCACCAACAACATATATGGCACATCTGTTGCATCATCAAAAGCCTGTTTCCTGTGTCATTCTGTAACTATTTTATATATCACCATAAGTTTACATGGTAGAGGATCAAAATCAGTTTACATGGTAGCACCATCAGTTGGCTCCAGCCTTCCTTTACCACCGCCACCACCACCGTTGGTGGTCGTGACTCTTATTCTGAGAAACATGAATGTAACAGTACTGTATAAGAAAAGTTGATCTGAACATGGCACAAATGTATTTTCTTTCCCTATTGAGCAATTTCAGTGCCTCCCGAGTCTCTATACACTTAGACACAAGTGGCAAGGCTTTTGCCAGGGCAGATGAAAGCGTGTTCACACTGGCCCAACCTCATCATCACCTCTCATTTGAGAGACTTAACATTGCCTTAACTTCTCCTAAGCATATAGGCCAATTAGATTTTAAAATAGCAGTAGGCAACTATGTTTTTGGACTGCAACTTTCTTAACCCCTTACCATTGGCTATGCTAGGGCTGATGGGAGCTGCAGGTCAATGAATCTGAAAGACCACAATCAACCACCTCTGTTTTTAAAAAGTGCTAAGGCCATGCTAGGGTTCAAAATTATGGATGTGACATTCATGCTCTCAGTGGAAATGAAGATAATCCTTGATAAAGTGAAAGACAGAGGAAAAATGGAAAACTGCATTACAAATGGATTAAATAAATGAAGGAAGCTATGGTTCTGAGTTTGCAAGACTTGATGACCAATCCTCCTGGAGATTTCTTATCCATAGGGTCACCATATAGTGAAGCTAACTTGATAACAAATATGCAAAGGGATCTTGTAGCACCTTTGAGTGATAGAAGCTGTTGCATAAGCTTCTGTGAACTCCATGCATCTGAAAAAGTAGATGAAAGCTTATGCTACAATTTCTTTTACTCAGTTACTCTCAAAGGCACTACAAGATCCCTTTGCATACTGATATTCCAGACTAACATGGCAGGGGCCTTGAGCAGATGGGGCAAAAGGAGTGGCCAGAGGCTGCTCCCACTCCGATTGCTCCCCGTTTGGCACAGGATTGCATCGACCAGGCCGACTGTCACCACAGTCCACAATGGAACACCAGCAAGGAGTGCTCTCTCTCTCTCTTTTGCACTTGTTTGGGCTTCCTTAGGTAGCTGTGGGGCACCTTCGTCCTGATCTGGGGGGTGCACCATCTGAACGCCACACCCTTGGAAGATGGTGCTTTTGGCCTATCTGTTTTGGGCCTATGTCTCTGAACTGATGACAAATATGGTCATCATCACCAGCACCAACAACAACTGTTCACTGTCACCATGGACAGAATTATAAGATATGGATCACACCAAAAGTATTTCTGATATTGTTTTTAAAAGAAAGAGCATGCCTGCAGAATACTCCAATTTATTTTCAATTAGCTTTTTAAAGGCAGCCAAGTTAATGTACAGATCAGTGTTAGAAAGTTGGTTTTAGTAATGCATCACCCCCAATTCTTCCATCACTGAACAAGGCAGTGTCCAAAATAACCACTCAAGCCAAAATTGGTGTCAAGAGGAGAAATATTGTTTCTCAGGTCAAGAACTATGCCCGCTTCCCTAAACAATTAATATTTGTTTCACATTTCTAGACTCGCTCTATTGACAGTGAAATCCTATGCATACTGGCTTAGGCAACTAGAATGAAGTTTACACTTGTTTGTAAGACTTTCCAAATGGTCAGTCCAGTGCTACTGATATTTGAGTAAATAATCATATTTGAGTTTACAATCTTCAGTTTATTTACTTGGAATCAAGCCCTGCTAGAAAAAAAATGGTTACACTTACAAGCTAACATATCTATATTTGTGTTGCCAGAAACATAAATAAGTTCATGTAAATTTTTATAGCAAGCCAAAATGGTATAGTAGTTTGAATACTGAGCTAGAACTCTGAGACACCAGGACTCATACCCCCGCTTAGTAAACTCTCTTAGACATTCTCCATGGGGATGGAGTATGGGAAATAGATTAATAGTTAGAAAAAGTTCATCTGACAAGAAAGAGAGAGAAGGAGAAAAGAGGCTAATGTATTTCTAACATTTCACTGAGTTGCTTTCTTCTCTCCTTCAAAAAGAAACTCACACTCACTATCTTTTTTGCCACTTGGTTTCCTTCCCTACACCTTCCCCAGTTTGTCTCTTGAGCTGTTTTAATGTCCATTTGATCAGCTTTGTTATTGCCAAAGATGTGCTACAAAAAGATCATTTCACTGGCAATTACAGGAGGAGGAAAAAACCCACACCGCTGTGTCCGCAGTCCTTACCTTCTTTCCACAGGGTGAGATGTCACATCCAGATTTGCCACAGGCCAGGATAGCTTGCAGAGATTTCAGACAAAGATGCTCAAAATTCAAAGAGAAGCAGAAAAACCCATCCGAGAGTGCTGTGGGATGTGTGTGTGTGTTTTAAAAAGCTTTCCTTTGGGAACCTCCACCAGGGAATGAGGCCGAGGAAGCCAAAACAGGCATCAAAGTGAGGGTTTGCCTGGTACATCTACAGGTGAGCCTGCACACTTGCCACTTCTGATGCTTCTCCTGCAAACAGAGAGGAATCAAAATGGAGCCTGGCCGAGAGGGATAGAGATAATCCGGCTGCTTCATCTGATTAGAGAAACTGGGCCTGTGTGCAGCCAAGGGAAACATGGAGAGGAAAGAAAGGAAAGAAGGAAAGAAAGAAAGAAAGAAAGAAAGAAAGAAAGAAAGATGTGTCAGAAGGAGCAGGGAAGGATGGGGGGATTAGCACTGTAAGCTGGACCAGACAGTAAGGAATCTCCCTCCAGCACCTGCTTTGCAGTATCATGAAAGGGCAGCAAATGGTTAGATGTATAATTTAATATATCGTATGTCTTTTTGTTGCCAGAGCAAGAAGGGTTCTGTCTCAGATACTTGGAGATGAGAGATATACTCTGGTGTTATTGTTGCAATAATACAAATAAATGTTTCTATGTTTGTTAAGCTGTTGTTTATAACAAAACTTTATTTTATTCAGCTGGTCTGTTTTGGGTGCGAACTTTTCTTCACAAGTTGTAGAACTGGAAATTAAACATACATGTATTTACAATAATTAAATGTTTAAAAAGGTACATTAGAACATTTAGAAAAAGCTTAACAAACCATGAATTGTATACACTTAGTTAACGCTGGACGCATCTCAAATTGCAATATCTTGGTATACAGAAGGATTGTAATAATTGTTCTATTACAATTGTTGTTTGAAACATAGCTAAATGCTGTTGTTTAGAAATAACCTCAATGGAATTTCTTTATTTGTCATTTCTACGGCTCGGGAAGGAGGGTTCACATCTGAAATGCATCAGCTGGATAAAATAAAGTTTTGTTATAAACAGCTTAACAAACATAGAAAAAATGATTGCAACAATAACACTGGAGTATACCTCTCATCTCCAAGCGTTTTATGGTGTTTTTCTCTCTTTCATTTTCTCATGCATCTGTCTCAGATAGCAAACTTAACTTGCACTATACTTGGAGCAGGTGTGTCTGCTGCTAACCAAATATCTAGGCTGGCCTGGGTTATAATAAGGACAGCAGGATGCAGTGGGGCAACCAGAAGCAAAGAAGGAGACATTTTGCATCTTGCACAGTTGTGTAAAAGAGAGAATCTTAGCAGGACAGCTTGCATGTAGGAGCGGTGGACCAAAGTTAAGGCTGCTGAAATTCCTTCCTTTATATAACTGAAGGTTGCATGATCTTTCTCCATTGAATATGGTTACATGAGAGAAAAAAATATAGTTCCTTTGATGAGAGAGAAGGTCCTTATAGTAAAACAGATTTTAGCAGAGCAGGACTGAATTTAAATGGGGAAAAAATTAATTCATATTATTTTACAGTGCAGTCCTATGTATTGCCTCAGAAGTAAGCCCTGTTGAATTCAACAGGACTCTGACAAGCATGGAGGATTAAAGTGTCAATCAGGATTCTTCTTAGTAATCATAGAATACTGGAGTTGCAAGGTACTCCAAAGTTCACTTAGTCCAACCCATTGCCAGAGCAGGAATTCACATCTTTCCCTGGTATGACTGCTGGTGGACTGAGGTGTTTCTTACTCTGAGATTATCCCACTGCTGAAATAACCCGGTTTACCTCTTCCAGAGTGAAGTCTAATTCGGGAGGGAGCCAGGTCTCATCACAAGGATTTCGCTGCCGAAACCGCCGGATGAGTCTAGCCCAGCTGCAGCCTGGGTCTCTGGTATGCTTCGGCAGCTATTTTTTCAAATCAGAAAGTTTCTGGTTTTGAAATAAGGCTGCTGAAACACTCTGAGGACCTGGGCTGCAGCTGGGCTGGACTTGCCCAGCAGCTTCAGTGGCAAAATTCCTGTGATAGGACCCAGCTGCCTCCCGAATTAGATTTCAATATGGAAGAGGTAACATGGGTTATTAGAGCAGTGGGATTAAATTTCATCTCACAAAGGAGTGTGTGTGTGTGTGTGTGTGTGTGTATATATATATATATATATATATATATATATATATATATATATAATCTTTCCAAAATAAAATACCCACAGTATATAAGTAAATAGAAATGCACCAGTGACCAAAGTCATAATGAGCAGGAATAGTAAAAGGTGTAACAAAGGTTTATTGGATTACAGTCATTAAAAATCCAGCCAAAAATATTTGTCTGTGAAGTATTAATGAAAACAAATTAAGTGGTCATTTGTATTTCACACTTATTTCACTCCACTGCATTTAAAATTAGACCCCATTTTCTTATAAAATCATCACTAAATTGGGGGTTAATTGATCAGTGATATTATACCTGTTTATTATTTCCCAGATATTTTAACACCATCCTTGAATGAGATAATTTTTATATCATAGCTTTAGCAATAATAAATAAATAAGTGCATTTTTTTAAACATTGTGGGCGTGCCCTGAAAAGTTATCCTGTGGAGCACAACCATGCTGCTGTTGTAATTCAGCCATCATTTTGAAAAGAGAGTTCTCTAATCAGCAGATCCCTATCCTTTTATAATGCAGGACTGTACCATTTCAAGTGCCTGAATATTCCGCCATAAAGAAACATATACACCTATCGACATATAGTGCCAAACAAAACCTACATGATGTGAGGGGAAACTAGATTGCCATCTTGCTCCTTGACAAGCTGATTTTGTGCATGCAAAGAGTTTTTTTTCACATGGAAACATTCGAATATGGGGTTCCTCTGCTTTCATTATGAATGTTCAAGTCTAGGTGGGAAAAATGCATCCCATGATTCTTCTACATATGTTGATTGTTTCACTTGTATGTTTTAGGGCAGGGGTCAGCAACCTACGGCCCCCGGCCCGGTTCCGGCCCAGGACGCTGGACTTGCAGGCCCAGGAGAAAAATTTGGAGAAAAAAATGCCAGCCACGGCGCGCGCAGTCGTGCGCCAACCAAGACCAGCCATTGGTGGAGGCAGCGGCGGTGGAAGCAGTGGAGGCGGCGGCAGAGGCGGAGGTGGAGATGCCACCGCCTCCGCAGCTGCCTCTGCCTCCGCAGCTACCTCTGGCTCCGCCGTCGCTGGCTCCTCCTCCTCCTCCGCCACCGCCACCTCCGCCTCCTCCTCCGCCACCGCCACCTCTGCCTCCTTGTCGTCCTCCTCCGCCGCCGCCGCCTCTGCCTCCTCCTCCTCCTCCGCGACCGCCGCTTCTGCTACTGCCGCTGAGCCCGCTTTTGGCAGAGCGGGACGCGGCCAGCATTTTGGTATCCGCCATCCCCCCCCCCCTGCTTGGCCCAGCCGAGACCTGGGCTAGTGGAGACCGGCCCAGGTCTCAAAAAGGTTGCCGGTCCCTGTTTTAGGGTATATCTGCATAATACAGTTATTGCAGTTTGATATCATTTTAACTGTCATGGCTGCTTCCTGTGGAATCCTGGGATTGTAGTTTTATGATGTACTTAAAATTGTCTGCTAGAGCGCTCTAAACCATTCCCCTGAACTAAATCACAGAGTTCCCTAGCAGAGATATTTAAGTACCACATCAAATAAGTCTTAAGATTCTGCAGGGTGTAGCTATTGTAGCAAACTAATACAATGGTATATTGTGGATAAAATGGACTGTGACCTCACTTTGAAAGGGGACTTAATTTGGGCCTTTGACCAAATTGAATGGATCTCATCTTCTACCTTATTATTGGAAAGTTTACCATCCAGTTGTCTTCTGGCAAGGTCACTGAGGCCATGATGGTGGCTGTTTGCTGGCTCACCATGACTCCAGGCTACATGGTCTGAACAGCATGGGAAGCCCTTTTATGCTGGTAGAACTGCATCTCTTAACTGCATTTCTTAATGTTAGCCTTAAGGCAGAATTGGTGCTTTTTTTTTTTAAACACAACTGTGTTGAATGATGGAAAAATAATGGAAGCCTCCAGAAAAGAGATGCTATTTCAAGGATAACCATGCTCATTTAATTCTGTATGCTGCAGTCAGTTTGAATCAAGTCAGAGGGCCAATACTGAGAAGGAGGACATTTTAATGGTGGTGTTGAAAAGGTATATGTTTTTTGTGTGTATCTTACTTACACAGTTGGGAAAATTTCAGTAGATACTAAGTTTGTTTTCAGACGAATGTTGGTTCCAGCATTAACACTATTAAAACATCATTCCTGGTATTGTATGAGGATCCTGTTGATTCTTTGCAAGTGAACTTTGCAATTAAAAGCCCAACCAATAGCCTGGGCTCTTAACTAAATGGCACTGCCACATTGTCCACAAATTGTGCTCTAGTTTACAAGTTACATTTTTCCTTATGTTTGCCAGAGATTCCATAGTACATTCAGGCTGACCACTACTGTAGTTTACGATACTTTTCTGACTATGCACCCATCTTGTGAATATTTGGATATAATAAAAGTTAATATTTTGTAAGATGCCCCTGAAAGGATTGTCTACTATTTTCCTACATTGATACTTGTTCATGGTACCCTTACTTATATGTCACGTGTGTTTCACACTCTTGGAAAATGTCTCCGGAAACAATGAATAAATCCACCACTAAATTGAAAAATAAGTCAATAATGGCTTCTCCTGCGTAGCCTTTATCACATTCCTTTTTCTTTGACCTTTAACCTTTTTGCTATATTGAACAGAAGTACAGTGGGCCCTTGGTATCCACTGGGGTTTGGTTCCAGGACTCCCTGTGGATACAAAATTCTATGGATGCTCAAATCCCATTATGTACAATGGCATAGTAAAATGGTGTCCCTTACATAAAATGGCAAAATCAAGATTTGCTTTTTAATTGATTTGTGGAGGGGGGGGAGGGGGGATATTTTCAAGCCATGGATGGTTGAATCTGTAGATAAAAAAAATCTATGGAGGGTCAACTGTATAAGCGTGCCTCACTCCCTGCAAAGAAAGAGTGGACAAAATAATAGGGGACAGAAGAAATCTGAAAAATGTGTCTGTCCCATTTGTAGATTCAATGTTGGATGGAAAATGCAAGAGAAATTTGAGGGTTACAACCAGGCAACTGAAATTTGACCTGGTGCATCTCTGTTGCTTTCACACGACAAAATTTTATTTAGGGAAAAAATGTCAATTGAATAAACATCATCTGAACTGAATGCAAAGGGGACATTGCTTCAAGTCTGAATATGGATACGAAAAACTACATACTACTTAAAGTCAAGGCAGATTTGAATGTCATTCCACATAGTTCCAAATCATCATTAGTTGTAAGTCCCCTGTATGTAAAATGGAAATATTAATTCACTTCTTCCTAGGAAGTGATGAGGATGAACATGATAATTTTTTTAAAGCACCATATATTGTTAAAATGCTATATAACCATTTGCTATATAACCAAATGCTATATAACGATAAACACCTCCCTAGATTCCATTAGAACGACATTGCCATCCAGTGGAAACCAAAGGTATCATTCAATAATTTGCTGTGTGCCTTCATAGAATCATAGAATCATAGAGTTGGAAGAGACCACAAGGGCCATCCAGTCCAACCCCTTGCCATGGAGGAAGTCAATCTATGAAGACCCTAAGATTACCTATCTAGGGAGATTTTCTTGGCAAGATTTGTTCAGAGAAGGCTTGCCCTGGCCTTTCTCTGAGGTGGTGGAGAGAGTATGACTTGCCCAAGGTCACCCAGCGGGTTACCACGGCTCAGTGCGGATTTGAACCCCAGTCTCCAGAGTCATAGTCCAAGACTCAAACCACTACACCATGCTGGCAACAGCTAAGTACAAATGAATTCCACAAAGAAGCACAGCAATGGGATTTCATTCTAAATGCCCAACTGTGCAATGCTTTAGAAGTGTGGCTATGGGCCCCTCCAGAAGGGGTAGATGAATGAGGATTTTGCAATTTACTTGCTGTGGTTCTCAGGCTTACTTAGACTATCCAAAGGACAGTTCTTTTGTCCCAGGATATTTCCTGGCAATTCCTGGCACTACTTGAAACATTTTATTCTCATCTTTCAGTGAGTTTCTTCCTATTCTGACACATAGTGGGGGGAAAAAGTCATCTTCACTTCTCCTTAAAAAAAAAATCTTGATGTTACAGTGCATCAGTGAAATGACACTTTTCACTCCAATACTAGTAATGCCACTGAATGGCAGGAATGGATGTGGGGGAGACAACTGGCAAATCCCACTAAAATTTAAGGATATATGTTGTAAGAACTCATGCTTCTTTAGATCAGTATGGAAGAGCCTTCTATCTATCTAACAGAATTGGAGACATCATCCACAGAGAGGGGATTTAAACTTTCCCAACAGTGCTATAGACCCTCCAGAAACTATTGTTAGGAAGGATTTAATTAGAGGAATTTATAATTAGCTCAAATATGCAAGAGTGGGGTCCTAACAAATCCCCACGGGATCGGGTACCGTTATGTATACCAGAGAACTAAGTAATCCCACAATGGATGACTCTGAGGCAGGCTTCTCCAATTAAAGTCTAAATAGTTATTATTAACAAGGGAAAACTGCACTTACACAAATATGGCACACACACATTGCATATTTAGAAATAAAGGGGATGAAAGTAGGAATAGCTTGAGATGGGCCAGACTGAGAGAGTTACTCACTTTCGAAGACTTCTCCGGGATCCGCTGTGGATGTTGATGATAATGATGATGAAGCCCGGCCACCAAAATGGGGGGGGGGGGGGGGAGAAGGATGGCCGAGGGAGCTATGATCAGAGTACAGACCGATGTGGAGTCAGCATGCACTCTCAAAATAGCACACGGAGCCTAGAAATCCAAGGGTTCTTGTAGGAAATTTCTGCCTTCTGGCTATTGACTAAATGGCTTGGCTGAAGCGGGGACAAAGGTGTTGATAGTCTTAGCTTTGTCAAACCTAGGTGTGAGAATAGTCTAAACCAGGGGTAGGCAACCTTTCCCCTTTAAGGACCGAGGGACTTCAGCTCCCAGAAGCCTCAGCCATGTTGGCCAATAGTCCCATGTTGGCCAATAGCTCCTGGGATTCTGGGAGTTGAAGTCCCTCGGCCCTTAAAGGGGAAAGGTTGCCTACCCCTGGTCTAAACAATGCATTTGGTTTCGAAACTATCAAGGAAGGGAGGCTAGAGAAAAGGGTGCAGTCAAATCTGATCACTGCCCCATCAAGTGTGAGACTCAAAACAAATAAGCACTATTAGGTGTCTCTTCCAGTATAATGGTTTTTCCCTTTTGGCAACTCCCAAACTTGTCTGGTAGGGAATTTTCCAGTTATCCTGGGCAGGTCTCTCAGTGCTTACATGACTTACCATCTGGTAAGTCCCTCAGAGGTCAGTCTGGGGTCATAGAGGGAACTCCACATGTGTCCAAAATTTTATGAAAAATCACATATGCTAACATTACTGGGAATTTTTTCCAATAGGGAAAAGCTGTTCTTGGCACAAAGAGGAAGATTTTCCTTGGGACAACAACAAAGGGGGAAGAAGTATGTAGAGATATCTTGTAGCACCTTTGAGACTAACTGAAAGAAAGAAATTGTCAGCATGAGCTTCAGTCTACTTCCTCATTAATGCATCTGAGGAAGTAGACTGAAATCTACGAAAACT
The DNA here is from genome assembly GCA_026167975.1 of Phrynosoma blainvillii. Classification (NCBI taxonomy): domain Eukaryota; kingdom Metazoa; phylum Chordata; class Lepidosauria; order Squamata; family Phrynosomatidae; genus Phrynosoma; species Phrynosoma blainvillii. The sequence continues at coordinate 136,486,106 of JANUYF010000003.1, read as the reverse complement.
CATGATGCCAATTTCTTTCTTTGAGTTAGTCTCAAAGGTGCTACAAGATCTCTCTACATACTGATTCTACAGACTAACACGGCTATATCTTTGAATTCTACCACAGGGGGAAGAAGTTTAAGTGTACCTCTGTTCCTGCTGTGAACATGGATCCTCCCTTCCCTTGCTGCCTATTTCTTTTTAAAAGACCGATAACATTAAATTTAATTATGCATTTATAACAAAACAGTCCAGCTCTACCTCTCAGGGAATAGACACAGGCAGCATTCTAAAGTGAAACATGAACCATGAGTTCTGGGACAAAATGGGAAAACCTGAAAAAGTTAATTTGGGGCTGTAAGATTCTGTGAATCTGGCAGACAACAGCCAGAGTTCCAGAGGTCACATGCCTTGGGACTTCAGAAGGTCACATTTGCTGCAGAAACTTGTCAAGTTTTGCTTTTTTGGGATCCAAACAGATAGTTGTGCCCTCTGGAGTGACAATTATCCATTTTGCCCCATGGGAGTCATTATAACAGCATGCCCCCCAACCTTTCACAGATGAAATGAAGGAGTTGTGTGGTCATGCAACATCAGAGTGTGATCAATATGGGTAAAGTTATTAATAATGAAGAATATACAAGCTAGGAAAGGTTGCAGTAATTTTCTTTTTGCCTGAGTCTACTGAGAAGGGCATGAAATCATGATTCCAATCCCTTATCTCCTGTCCTTGTTATTCAGTTAATTGAGTGCAAACTACTTCTGCAGGTTGAACTCAGTTTGCAGCAACTGAAGTAAGCTGAGAACAAGCGGGGAAGCAGAGGAAGAGAGACAAACAGGGACATTTTAAAAGCAGCTGAAAAAGCGGGATGAAAGAGGATTAACTGGGACTTTGCCTGCCAAACTGGGACAGTTGGAGGGTTTCTAATAGCTGGCAGTGACTGGATGGTATAGTAAGGGAAAGAAGGCATCCGTGAGCTTAGAACAGCCTTGGGGAAGCAAAAATTAGTGCACTTTCTAACAGATGCTTATGCAGTGGGTCAGTGGAGAGCTGGGGCTGCATTGGGTGCCTTGGGGGCTGTAAGTATACCATATGCAGCACTTTGCTAAATGCTGCAGTAGTGTATCTGCTTGTAACGCCAGTCTGGCTCACCTACAATGCAGTCATAATAGCCATTGAATTACAATAACGTGTACTGGCATGGCAAGCAGTGTGCCTTGTTCTGAGCATATATTGTGTGTTAAAGACGCAGAGGGAAATGTGTGGCTCTTCTATTGTTGCCAGATTGTCATGCCTATCATGCCTAACTGTTGGCTGTGCTGGTTAGGGCTTTTGGGAGATACAACTCAATAACATTTAAAAATCCACAATTTCCTATTCCTGGATTAAGAGGTGTTTAACATGCCATGAATAGGATGGTATTAGGGTGTGAGCTACTGCTCCCTTCTGAATCCTCCCTGTGATGATCTGCAGGCTTGTCTCTGCAACAGATTAAATTTAACTGCATCTCAGCTATCAAATCTTGCTTTAATCTATCATTTTATATAACCTTCCCTTATGATCATAAAGGGGATTAACAGATGAGTTACCTAAAATGTGTTCTGTCAGGCATCTAGTTATAGGGTGGGGTAAGGGAAATAAGAATATTGCTCCTCCAAATGAAGAGCCTTTCCTGCAAACTAATTTTTCCTTCAGTCCCTAATTTTCAAGCATTACAGAGTGTGACACTGAAAATTGTTCCTATCTAGAACTCTTGTTTTTGCTGTGTTTCCATTCCCTAGGCCATTTTACCTGCCTCTTTTCTTTGGATGTGTAAACTGCATTTTAAAAGTTTTCAGTTACTGCAATGCTAGAAATTTAGAAACAGAAGGAAAATTTCATGGGAGGGTAAAATTCTTATTTGGGGTTTTGATCCTTCCTGTAGATACACCTCTGATTTCTGCTTTCCTTTTTTCAAAGTACAATGTGGGGACTGGAAACTGAAACTTGTGTGTGCGTATGTATGTTGTAGGGGAGCAGTATTGTTGTTAAGAAGTGGACAAAATCTCTTACTGATGATAGAAAGATGCAAGATATGTGAACAAAATTTTTATTGGATCCTTATATATCATTGTGCCCTTGATTTGCTGAGCCAGCTTTTAGAAGTAGCCAAAGATTGTCTGTTGATTAAAAAAACAAATGCAAAGCAAAATAAAACACGTTTTCCTTAATACATTTGTTGTTAACTGCCTTCAAGTCAATCTCGACGCATGGTGACCCTATGCGTGAGACATCTCCAAGACCCTCTCTCCTCCACTGCTTAATTCCTGCAGTCCCTTAATACCTGTGACCTCCTTAATAGAGCCCATTCACCTAGCATGTGGCCTTCCTCTCTTCCTACTTCCCTCCACCTTTCTCAGCATTATTATTTTTTCCAAAGAGTCCCCTCTTCTAATGATATGTCTGAAGTACAACAGCCTCATCTTGGCTTCCAGGGAGGTTTCCAGCTTGATCTGCTCTGTCTTTTTGGCTGTCCATCGGATTCTCAGCACTCTTAAGCACCACATTATCTCAAATGCATTGATTTTCTTCCTATCCTCTTTCTTAACTGTTCAGCTTTCACATCCATACATGGTAATAGGGAATACAATGGCTTGTATGATTCTAACTTTTGTTCTGAGTTGTATATCTTTGCATTTTAGAATCTTTTCTAGTTCTTTCATAGCCACCCTCCCCATTCTTAGTCTTCTGATTTCCTGACTGCAGCCCCCATTTCTATCAATGTTTGATCCCAGATATGGGAATTCTTTTACTATTTCTATTTCTTCATTGTCTAGGTTGAATTTGTGAAGGTTCTCAGTGGTCATTATTTTTGTTTTCTTTATGTTCAACATTAAGCCTGCCTTAGCACTTTCTTCTTTGATCTTCCATAGTAGATGTTCCGGGTCTGTGAGGTTTTCTGCTAGTACTATGGTGTCATCTGCATATCTTAGATTGTTGATATTCCTTCTGCTTATTTTCACTCCTCCTTCCTCTGTTTCCAAGCCTGCTTTTATTATAATATGTTCTGCATACAAGTTGAACAGATAGGGTGAAAGTATGCAACCTTGTATGACCCCTTTGCCAATTGGGGACCATTCTGTTTCTCTGTGTTTTGTTCTGACAGCAACCTCTTGACCTGAGTACAGATTCCTCATCAGGACTATCAGATGTGTTGGCACTCCCATGTCTTCAAGGACATTCCATAGCCTTTCATGATCTCTGCAGTCGAAGGCTTTGTTATAGTCTATAAAGCACATGCTGATTTTCTTTTGGAATTCCCTGGTGTGCTCCATTAGTCATTGTATGTTTGCAATGTGGTCCCTAGTGCCTCTTCCTTTCCTGAACCCCACTTGGGCCTCTGGGATTTCTCTCTCCATGTATGGTTGGAGTCTACGTTGCAGAATTTTGAGCATGATTTTGCTTGCGTGGGAGATCAGTGCTATAATTCTATAGTTGCTGCTAATACATGGCTCAGTGATAAAACTTTTGGGGTTGTGGCTCTCTGGCCTTAAATGTGATTGCACCAATGCCTAAACCAGGGGTAGGCAACCTTTCCCCTTTAAGGGCCGAGAGACTTCAGCTCCCAGAAGCCTCAGCCATGTTGGCCAATAGTCCCATGTTGGCCAATAGCTCCTGGGATTCTGGGAGCTGAAGTCCCTTGGCCCTTAAAGGGGAAAGGTTGCCTACCCCTGGCCTAAACTATACCTAAAAGAGAGAGGCACTGCCTGCACTTTTAGAGGAGACTCAAAGAGGCAAGTCATCTCATTTGCTGTGATACAAGTATGTCTCCTCCAATCTAAGGGACTGAGCAGAGCTTGTAAAAATATATTTTGGACTACAAATCCCCAGCTGGAATGGTCACTTGGGTAACTTTCCAAAGCTCTGACGCACAACCAAAGACCATCTTTGGCTGCTCAGGGCATATTTGTAGTTTTGAAAGGATGGAACATGGCAGACATCAAAAGACAAAATGAGAAAACACTGTTCAGCAAAACTTGATAATTCAATTCACTTTTCTTTTACTGATCAATATATTTCCTGCTATAGGTGAACTCTTGTTCCTATCCTGCCTTACTTCTTACCTTATTTGAATATTTTGAACATTTTGAGTATTTTGAACGTATATTTGTGTGGAAGTATTTTGAGGCTTCCACACAACCCAAAGCGTGAGGTACACACCAATTCGTGTAATACAGAGGTGAGCAGAGTGCATCACTGAGGCCACCTGTAGCCCCCAAGGCTGGTTTTGTGGCATTTGACACCCCCCCAACTCTCCAGACTTCCTTTTTTCTGAAAGTCTCAGGAGTGACAGTTCAGTTTTTAAATATGTTCTCATCTTCCCTCACCCTATACACTTTTTATCATTTAAAATACTTGCTTTTCAGAACCAGAATATGACTTATGCCATTTCCAGGTTTTCCTTCCTTCCTTCCTTCCTTCCTTCCTTCCTTCCTTCCTTCCTTCCTTCCTTCCTTCCTTCTTCCATATTTGTGTCAGCCTGTGCTGCCCTCAGAGGATACCAGAATCAGAAATGTGCCCCCTGGACTCTCCACAGTTGCCCACTTACTGTATCATCATGTACAGTAAGATTAGCTGATTGGAAAATTTTCCTAAAGGTAAGAGAGCACAGACTAAATCTGTGAGAAACTCATGAAACAACCATGTAGCCCAAATCATGAATGTCTTGGCTGAAAGGCCAAGTGGCAACCTAATATCTGGGCCTTCCAAAGTTGGACTACAATTCTCATCAAACTGAACTAGCTGAGCCAATAACAATAATGAGTGTTGCAGTCAAATAACACATGGATAGGCACAAGTTGCTTGCCCCTGGTCCTTTTATTGTTATGTGCCTTCAAGTTGTTTCTGACTTATGGTTACCTTAAGGTGACTGACCCTATCATAGGGTTTTCTTGGCAAGATTTGTTCAGAGGAGGTTTGCCATTACCTTTCTTTGAGGCTGAGAGTGTGTGACTTGGCCAAGTGGGTTTACATGGCCAACTCAGTGGGTTTACATGGCCCGTTGACATTAAAACATGTTTAAAACGACATTGACACGTGCCATTATCCCGTGGAGGACCAGGGAATAACCAGGCAAGAAACAGCAAAAAGCCATTCACAGAAAAATTCTGTGAATGAATTACTGTTGTTTCTTGCCTGTTTCTTCATGGATAATCACACTTTAATCACTTTGTGTGAAAACTATTGGCCCAAGTGCACGCAACTGTGAGTTAATCATGGATTCTGCACAGGATAATGTGAAAACCATTCATGCAATTGCAGGTTAAGCACAGGTTAATCACCATTTATACTTCCAATTTCCCCCCATTTAATAAACTCCCTAGTGGAAGGAATGGTCTCCAAACTCCAAGCTGAGTGCTGGACAGAATGTGTGGGTTTGGTTAGCCCTGTGCAGTATTTCAGGATCACTCAAGGTGGCACCATTGGCTCATCTTCTGAAATATTGTAGATGATTTTCAAAGGATTTCTGCCTTAAGAAGGTGGAGCTCTTCTCTGTGGATGAACCCCTGTCTGGGGAATCCTTTTGCCCATGCTTTGGTCAGCAGTTAGTTTTATTGGAAGGCTACTGTGAGAAGGGAAGGGAGGAACAGTGTCAGTTGGAAGTATTAATTTCTGTGGATCTATTTCAATGTTTTCTTGCCACAGTTCTGCTCATATCTCCATGCCCTGTTTTGCCTCTGAAGTACCCACCTCTGTGCAGTGGCAGCTGATAACTTTCAAGTCTATGAGGTGGTGTATCCACTATAGATTTTAGTCTGTCCAAAATGGTGAGCTCTAGCTTCCAAAATAGGCTCAGCACTTTAAGAGCTGAACACTTGGAGAGCTGGATACCGTGAGAATGGATTTGCCATTTCTGCAGACATGGAAACCACAAGCCTTCATTGTGCATGTATGCCTGCAATGTGATAATGCCCTTAGAGATCCTGCTAGTGATTCATCAGGCAGGGGGGTGGCTAACTGTTTCAGCCCTCAAGTTCACAGGGGATGCCAGGTAGTGGGTGATATGTTGCATATGCTCACAAGCATATATACACAACAAGCACTGGAATCACTGATGAAGAAGGAAGCTAGTGACATGAGCGAAGTGAGAGTGTACCTCAGCAGGGTCAGGGCCAGCAGCTGGCATCCCTAGGAGGTTGGTCCAGCCCCAGCCCACTGTTAAGAGGGCTGGATCTGGACTCCCTTTTATTTTCCTACAATCACCCCAACCTGGTATTGTTCCAAAATGTTTATATGATGGGTGGGGTGGTGGATGAAAAGGTTGGCTAGTCCCCAGCCATGTAGTGCTGCTTGGTACAGCCAGATAAGCTCACTAAGGAATAAATTGGACACAACTATGGTGGCTCTGGGGGCCAATGTCTTGACTTTTGGGGTCTGGACTGCCAAAAGCAAGCAAAAAAAGAAAAGTGGCCAGAATCATAGAATCGAATCATCGAGTCAGAAGGGATCTCATGGGCCAGCGAGTCCAACTCCCTGCTCAGAGCAGGATTTCCAGCTAAAGCATCACTAGCAGGTGGATGTTCACCCTCTTTTTAAGATGTCCAGAGAAGGACCCCATTACTTCTCTAGGGAACTGGTTGCATTGCTCAACTGCTCTTACTGTCAAAATCTACCCTCCTGTAACTTCAGACCATTTGACCTGGTCCTATTCTCTGGGGCAGCAGTGAAGAGGCCCATCCATCCCTTTCTGTAATAACCCTTGTGATATTTAAATAGTGCAGTCATGCCACACTTCAGTCTTCTCTTCACCAAGCTAAAAATGCCTACCTCCTTCAACCTTTCCTTATAAGTTTTGTTCTCCATTCTTTTTATCATCCTTGTTCCCCTTCTACAAACCTACTCCAGTTTGTCTATATCCTTCTTAAAATGAGGTGTCCAGAACCGAACATGGTACTCCAGATGAAGCCTGACCAGCGCAAAGAATAATTACTCTTTGAGCACAGTTTTCCAACCAATTTTGGAGCCATCTGACAGTGTTCCATTCTATTCCTCATTTAATCAGTTTGCTAATCAAAATGTTATGCAGGACCTTATCAGATTCTTTGCTGAAATCCAGATAAATGACATCCATAGAACTCCCACCACCTATTCAACTAGTATGAAACTAGTGATCTGGTCAACAAAGGGACATGAGATTAGAATGTTTATTAGGATGTGTTCTTGACAAACCTATGCTGGCTCCTACTGGTGAGTGCATTGTCATCAAAATAACTGCAGACAGACTGTCCTATGCTCTATCATCAAGTATCCCAGGAACCAGGTGGTTGGGTTATAAGAGCTGCCGAGATGTTAATACAGTCCTGGTCAGTCACAGAGTATCCAGCAGAATGAAGGGAACAGCAATAGAGTGGTTATCAGCCAGTCAGGTGGTTGTTCAGCAAGTCAATAGTCCAGATAAGTAAAGCCAGCAAGAAGTGGAACAGGGCCATAAATTGTAGACCTGGGGTCCCCACACTTTTTGATCCAGGGGCCAGTTTGCTGGCCCCCAGATCTTTGGGGGGGCGGAGGCATGCACGGATGCATGTGCACTACTTGGGTGCCATTTTTTGTTCCAAAATGGCACCCGGAGTCGTGCGCATGGGCCCGGCGTCGCGTGTGCATGCGCATGACTCCGGGCCCATTTTGGAACACAAAATGGTTTCCCTGCATTGCGTGCGCATGCACACTACTCCAGCGCCGTTTTGTGTTCCAAAATGGCGCCCTGTGTTGCGCGTGCGCAGTGGGGCGGCGGCGGCGGCGGCAGGAACGGCTGCGGGCCGGATCAAAGGCCTAGACAGGCCAGGTTCGGCCCGCGGGCCATAGTTTGGGGACCCCTGTTGTAGACAGTCCAAGGCAAAAAAAAAAAAAAAAAAAGAACACTGAAAATACTACTAGTTGCCAAGAAAGGAGGGTTGAAAGCAACAAGCAGCCAGGGAGTGGCTGGGAGATTTATAGGCAGCAGTTACAGGACCCCAGGTGCCCAATTAGGTCAGACCCTCCTATTTAATAACTTTTGGCAGCAGTACAATCTTTATTTGTACTGTCATTGCTGGATGAATGATGGCGAATGATTTTCTGTATCTGCAGCTTCCTTCTGGGCATCAGAGTCCCCTCCTGCTTCAACTCCCAGTTTCTTAGATAGAGCATGATTATCAGGAGCTGCAGATATCTGGCAATCTGCCTCTTCCTCACTGTGCGAATTATCAGACTCCAGCAGGTGAATTATGAACAGACTCCTGTGTAATCCATTCTAATATTTTTTCCTGGTATTGAAGTCAAGCTGACAGTCTGTAGCCTGGACATTGGTTGTCACCCCAATTTGGAGCCTATGCCTTAGAACCTGGAGAAGTTAAAGTTTTGAAACTATAGCTCCCAGGTTAGGGAGTCTGCATACCTACCAACTGTCCCAATTTGGCAGAGGCAGTCTCAGTTAATCTTTCCTCATCCCATTTTTTCAGCCGCTTTTAAAATATTCCAGTTTTTCTCTCCTCCTCCTCCCCTCTTTCTCTTCTACTTCCATTGCTGTAAACTTGGGCTGCATCCGCACTGCAGAAATAATCCAGGTTGACATTACTCTAATGACTTGAAGGCACACAACACCAGTGACAGTGTAAGATACAAAATAATTGCTGAGCAGCAAAAATATAGTAAAAGAAGTAAAACAGACTGGTTTTAATAGAATTTTTAAAACAAAAATTATATTTTCCCAAGAACTTGGAAATGATATTTTTGAGACTTCAAATCCCAGATTTCCTCGGCCACCATGATTACTAACTAGTCAACATTTCAAAGCTTTTTTTAAGGAGGGGGGGGGGGAAACTAGTTATATTGACCAATCAGATACATCTTCTGATAGCTTTATTTTAGAAAGAGAGAACCTCACTTGTTTGAAGATGCTGTGAAGCAATGTTACTCAAAGAGGTGGTGTGTGGACCAATGCTGGTCTCCAAGCCATCGTTGTCAGTCTCTGGTCAGTTTCCAGGAAAGAAAGAAACGATTGTAGCCAATGGGCACAAATAAGATACTAGTCCGTGGAAAATTGGGAAGGGGGAATTCCAGTCCGCCACCTCCAGTATCTCAAGCAGCACTGCAGTAAGGCATTATTTCAAAACACAAGGCCAGGGAAGTAGACTTTCTGGCAGCTTCCCTCTCTGTGCCAATTTCTCACAGCTTTTCTTTTTAATGTTAGAAAGCTGCTCCAAAGCCTCTGAAGCCAACCTCAAGTGCTTTTCTTCAGAAAGGAAGGAAGGAAAGGTGGCTGCTAGCAAGGGCCCCTTACACTGTTCCTTTCCTTGGTTGCTGGAGTTGGCAGGTTCTCAGCATCCCTTGAAATATTCTGGCACTTGTCTGTGGCCAGGAGGAGGAGCTGGTTATTCAACATCCAAAGGAGGAGTGAGCAAGTGACTGAGGCACCGTCACTCTAGTTCTTACTACTTGCTTTGCTCTAATCTCAGGCGCCCTAGATCCATGTGGGGAAAAAGTTATCAGCAGGCACCTGAGGTTGTGAGCAGAGGAGAAACCTTGGTTATTATCACTTGCTACTGCCAGCCCCAGATGCGATAGCCACAGAGGGCAGGCATGAAGAAGAAACAGCTGCTAAGAAGAGCAGAGAAGGAGCATTAAATCCCTGTTGAGTATTCAAGACTATGAACTAGGGCACCAGTGACAATGTTATTTTTATATTTCTTCTAGGACTCATGTCTGGTAAGTACAAATACTTGGAATTTCTGCATAGAGTCTGCATTTTGTTTGGGGTGAAGAGAGAGTGTAATTTCACTTTCTTCCTCTGGAGTCCAAAACTTGCTCACCTCAAAAGAGACCTTAGTTTTGACAATGGGGGACTTGAGGGGTGGGTGGGTGGTAGGGATCAGGTGAGATCTGTATGTGCCCTGTGCTTAGTAAACATCACTCTCATTTTTATCATTTCTAATCTCTCTACTCATGGAGAATACATTGGGTAGCACACCTGAGCACTACTTTTCTTTGAACTTTGAGCTCATAGAATCCTTCAGCCAACATGGCCACTGGCTGGAAGTCTATGTTCTGATGGAATGATTCTCCCTCCCTACATTTTGCCACCTTCATCTCTTTCCCCTCTTTTCCCTGGAAGGTATGTAAAATGCCAGCCAGTTTTGATTCTTAATGCAATGCTTATGCCAATGGCTGATTCATTATACTATTATATGATATTTTTACAGGTTCTGAAACAAACTATTGGTTGTAAATGCTTCAGATCTCTTATGGCACAGATTGTTGTTATTGTTATTGTTGTGTGCCTTCAAGTAATTTCTGACATATGGTGATCCTATCATGGGGTTTTCTTGGCAAGATTTGTTCAGAGGAGATTTGCCATTGCCTTCCCCTGAGGTTGAGAGAATGCGGCTTGCTCAAGGTCACCCAGTGGGTTTCATGATTAAGCTGGGAATTGATCCCTGGGCTCCAGAGTCATAGTCCAACCCTCAAACCGCTGTGGTACACTGGCTCTCCATGTCATTTAAACCCTAGTAATTTCTGTGCTGTTGAATTATTTGATGTGAGGACAAAAATGACTCCCCATTAAGTGTGTAGAAAGAGGAATTTGAGCAGATGATGGTGTACAGTCGCCCCTTCATTTTTGTGGGGATCTGTTCTGGACCACCACCACCACCCCTGTGAAAACGGAAAATTGCCAATATTCAAGCCCCATTGGTTTGAATGGCAGTGCATGCCTGTGGGCAGGCCCCCCATTTTGTCCCCCTCCCTTTGCTGCCCATGAACAGGTGAGGAATGCAGACTCCAAGTCTGCAAAAATGGAGGGGCAACGTATTTCAATAATGGTGTCAATGTACATGGTACTTTATGAAATAAAGCAAAAAGATAGCCAACCCTTCCAAATGCATACAATCTCAGGCATGGGGGTCAGGGGGAGGGTGAAAAGGAATTCTACAAATATAAAACGAATACAGTTGAATTGTAAAATCAATTATCCAGATAAACATTGACAAACCAGTGCAATATAATACAAGACAAACTGACAAAACACATATGATCAAAATGCAAGGTGATAAATTAATCTTAAACTAAAAATTCCAAAAGCTTTGGAGAATAGGCAGGTTTTCAGTTTGAGGTTTAAAAACCATGAGGGAAGGTGCAATCCACTAATATTCAGTGAGGCACTTCCAGGGATATGAAAAAGCTGCACCTGATGACATCCTCTCTTCTCTGCCACTATTGGTCATGTATCTTGGCATCATCCCTTTGCACCTGCTCACCCAGCTGTCACACTCACATGCTTCAGCCAGATGCCACAATGACAGGGAGGCTAAGCAGACCTCTTTCTACAGTGAACCATCTCACACACTCTGATCTCAGGATTTCTGAGGTCAGAGCAGCCTTCATTAGATTGGGATGTGCTAAGATTGCAGCTTCCCTCATCCACAGCTAGCATAGGCAATGCTGCCCAGGGAGGATTGGCGTTATCACCCAACACAGATATCAGGTTAGAGAAGGTTGGAAAAAGAAGGACAAATGGAATCTCAGCAACACCAATCTTTGCTGGCTTTTTAATCAATTGCATTCAGATTTTTATTGTTTCATATGTAAATCAGCCTAGGGACATGATAGGAAAGAAGTTCTATTACTTGTAAGAAAATAAAACAGATCTGTATAATTATTTCATATTCTAATGCAATTAATTCTTCTATCTTGATACATGTTTTGTTCCTGCCTGATGTGGGAATAGCCACTCATCTACTGACTTTCCTCTCCTCATTTTCGTAAATCCCTGAGGTTCTGCTGTTATCTACATTAAGTTAACATTGTAGGATGTGGAATGACCTAAAAACTAAAGGAGAAAAGGGTTTGTGAACTGTGAATATTCAAATAATTTTAGGTAGAAGTTTTACCAGGAGCACCTTTTCCTCCTGCACATGAAAAGATGTGTCTGTGTGTGTCTATGTGCCTTCAAGTTGCCTGTCAACTTATGGTGACCCCATGAATTTCATAGGGTTTTCTTAGGCAAGGGAGACTCAGAGGTGGTTTTGTCAGTTCCTTCCTCTGAAATATAGCCTATAGCATCTGGTATGTGTTGATGGTCTCCCATCCAAGCTAACCAGGGCTGACCCTGCTTAGCTTCCAAGATCAGACAGGATATGGTGCTTTAGGATATTTATGCTGATTATACAGCTCTTATATCTCTTCTTCTATATAACTTCTAAAGCTACAGCAGTCTGCTACATTGGGTTATCCTAAGAAGATGTGTGCCCTTTCTTTTCAGACTGACTGAATTTTGTACCTTTGGTCTGTACTATCTAAAGCAGTGGTTCCCAAACTTTGGTCCTCTAGGTGTTTTTGGACTTCAATTCCCAGAAGCACCACCCAGCATGTCCAACAGTTAGGAATTCTGGAAGCTGGCGTCCAGAGCATCTATCTGGGGGACCAAAGTTTGGGAACCACTGATCAAAAGCTTAATTCAGGGGTAGGCAACCTAAGGCCTGGGGGCCAGATGCCGCCACCGCCCCCCGCCCGCCATGATGATATTGATGATTGTTGTTATTACTTGTTCTTGAGGTTTCTTGGCAAAATCTACACAGGGGTTTTGCCATGCCATGGCTTTTCTGGGGCTGAGAGAGTGTGCATGCATATTTTTTTTATTTTTTTTTTAAATATTTATTTATTTATTTATTTATGGTGCTTCAGCCCCCCCAATTGTCTGAGGGACAGCAACCCGGCCCCCAGCTCAAAAAGGTTGCCTACCCCTGGCTTAATTGTTTGGGGATATGATAATAGATTGAGATTAGAACCTGAAATAGTAGAATTCCACCTAGGGCAGTTTGCTGCAATTGAGCCTCAGTTTCCTCATTTTTAAAATGGGAGATATGGATGGTTGGTCTCAAATATGAGAGACGTTTAATTATTAAAAATAATCTACAGTGAAAGAAGACTGCAATCCTAAACATGCCTTCTAGGAAGCAAATACTATTGACATCAGTTTACCTCTGAGTAAGTTTACTTTGGATCAGGCTGTGCATGTTTAGGATATGTGTTTCAGTTCTCTTTCCTAGCTCTGGACTATCTGAGAAAATAGCCCTTGCTGCTAATAATATGTCAACAGCTTATCTGTTTGATACTTAACTTCTTATAGGCAGAGGCTCTTGATTGTGTATAATTAATTTGGTTTGGATTGGATTGTGTTTATAATGCAAGATGTATTTAACTTTAGACATTTTATTACAGAAAATTACAGTACCTTTCAATATCTGCCTTAAGGATGATTGCAGAATACTTTAAACATACCTGTTTCTTCCTTGTCATTAGTACAAAGGAGGGGACATCAGTGGTGGCTAGAAGCTCCCTTTTTGAATAGAAAGATGTCATTGTTTTATTGATGCTGACAGTGAAATACATGAAACAGCATCTCTTTCAGTTCAATTATTTTATACGGTAATATTTTGCCTTGTTTTCTCTTAATAGTGTGAATAACTAGAGTAGTGATTCTTGAACTTTTTATCCTTGTGACCTTCTTTAAATTTACATGCAGATATCGTCCCTTCCCCCCATGTAGTACATGTATACAAATATTTTGTTTGTTTAGTGTGCATATTTTCATTCACACATTCATGTATATTTGTATTTTAACATTTTATAAGGAGATAGCTCTCCTCCCCCCACCCCCGACAGAGTCTCCAAGCATCCTCCTTTTCTTTCTCTTCCCCTTTAGGACAGAAAAGGTTTGGGGGGAGCAGGGTCTCCAAGTCTTGTGCCCTCTCTGTGGGTCCCACCCCATAATTTGAGAACAACTGTGTTAGAAGATATCTAGACAATAGACTTAAAACTGAGCAGAGATCTGAAACCAGGTTGAAAGATACTACTCTTTTTATGGCATGTAAAATGCATTTCTTTGATCCCTTGGTCACCCAAGTTGAAGTGAGCATTTAGGGGCATACCAAAACTGTTGTTGTTGTTGTTGTGTGCTTTCATATCATCTCTGATGTCTGTCTACTGAGCTTTCATCTCATGCATCTGAAGAAGTGAAATGGAGTTCACAAACATTTACAGTCGCCCCTCCCAATTCACAGGGGATCCATTCTGGACCCCCCTGTGAAAATGGAAAACCACAAATATTCAAACCCCATTGAAAATAATGGTGGCACGCTCCCACACATGCCATTTTGTCCCTCCTAGCTTCCTATACATGGAAATTCAAAACCATGAATGGGAAGTCAGTGAATCTGGAGGGACAACTGTACACTGAAATAAATGAGATTTATGCCCTTAAAGATTCCCTCTTTCTCTTCTTTGCATAATGTTATAGTTCTTGTACATGTATTCTACATGTGTGAATGTATGATATGAGATGTAGCTAGATCTCATCCAGAGATTTAACTATTAAAAAGTGAAGCAGAATGGGATTCAGACATGGCCCTGCTATGACAAAGTTGAGTGTTGTTTGTTGATGCTGTATGCTTCAAGTCATTTCCCACTGATGGCAACCCTAAGATGAGCCTATCATGGGTTTTTCCCTGGCAAAATTTGTTCAGAGGGGGGTTTGCCTTGCCTTCCTCTGAGCCTGAGAGACTGTGACTTGCCCAGGGTCAGTTGCCTAATAGGTTTCAAACTCTGGTCTCTAGGGTCCTAGTCTAAAACCCAAACCACTACACCATGCTTAGCCCTGAAAAAGTGTATTATTCCGGGGCACAGGTTATGCCATTGGTATCTTGTATTTGGAAGTCCCTTATAATCTGCGGCCCTGATCTTGGAAGCTAAGCAGGTTCAGCCTTGGTTAGTACTTGGATGGGACACTGCCAACAAATAGCATAACCACTTCTGAGTATTACTTGCATGACAAAACCCCATGAAATTCATGAAGTCACCATAAGTTGACAAGTGACTTGACTGCGCATACACACACAGTGAAGGATGCTGAAATAAAACTTACATTGGGAAGAGGATTCTGAGTGTGTAAGAACAGTATCTCTAGCAAAATGTCCTATCAACATTTTACTAATCCTCACTTTAATAATCCTTGCAAAGCTAAAATGGGAATGATGATTTACTAGGAATAGGGAATGCCCCTAGTAAATTGGGCTAGTTGAAGCATATGCAAATATCAGTTTCCAGAGGTCTTTAGAGGATAGTCATAGCAGAAACTGAAGTAAAACAGATAGACACCTATAGCGTAAATGAGCCCAAAGTGTGTTAAATAGTTGTTATGATGAAGCAAATGAATGAGTGAACAAAGTGGGCCATTTTCTTTACAAAAGACAAAACATATCCTTGTATGTTGCTAGTATTTTAATAAGAGTGGGATGCAGACGAAGTACAAGGTGGGTGAATGGGACTGCATCAGTGGAACAAAAGAAAAACAAAACCTTCCACTTTAAACTGGCCGTTAAATGTTTTTTTTTAATAACAGTAACTCTGAACCATGTTGTTAATAGCTGTAAAGTGATCATATTTTATTTAAGTCAATTGGTTGCTAATGCTTCCTGGCGTTTTCCAGTGTGTGCTTGTTTCTGGAAGTGTTGTTGTTTAAAAAGCCCATTAAAGCTGAAAAAATACTGAAAATCAGGAAATGCCTCCTTCTAGCCAGAGTAATATTAAGACTAGAGTTCAGCAAAGTGAGAGAGGAAATGAAAATAGCTTGTATTTGAAATATGGCTAACATGAAAATGTTGTTGATAGCTTGACTGGTAAGAAAATGGAGATGCATTTGCCCCTTTTTGGTCAGACATACCAGAATATGACACAATTATGCATCATATAAATTGGAACATTTTTCTGTTGATAACATGAGATTAATATGGCAAAGAACTCACAGGAGTTAAGCTGTCCAGCAGTTTTATGGCCGCCAGCTCTATAGAAAACTAGCCCATGTCAGCAGTATGGGAAACAATCTTAACAAGGAGAGATGTTGACTCTTTAATAGTGTTGAAGAAAGAGTCAACTGCCAGTCTGAACAGCTTTTGTCCATGGAGTTGGGTGTGTGCATGTGCTATTTTACTCTTTGTCTCAGACAGCATATCTTGGTCTAAAATAGTAAATTGAGGGTGAAATTTACAAAAAACAAAACAAAAATGTGAGGGCAATCACCCAAAATGGTAGTCTTCTATTGCATTCCTCCCAACCCATTTTTGCAATTCTTGACACCAGTCCATTAAACACTGAATTGCCCCCTAAGTGCCTAGCTGGTTTCTACTGTGGGGAGTGAGAAATCACAAAAGAAAATAACAATGTCAAAGTCAACTTCCCCCATGCCCCATTATTATAGAACAATTTCAGTGTGAATTTTCTAAAAGGATATAGCATGGAGGGATACTGCTAGTTTGTAATCTCCTCTGGTTGGAATCTCCCCCTGTGCACATGCCCTACTCCTGCCATATTATGTACATCAGACAGTTTCACCAGGTATAGGAATCAGAAGGGTCTTGATGCTATACATATCTTCAACTTGGGTTGTGGCTCTGTAAATAAGGCAGTCACCTGATTCAAAGGCAGGAACACTGCTGTTGAGGAGCCACAGATCTTTCTAGACTAGGAAACATGTGTATCCTTTAATTCTAAGAGTTTTCTGCTTCGATTGATAATGTGTATGCGTGTTTCCCATTAGACTCCTTGTCTCAAGTAGAGGAGAAAAGGAAATTAATCACATCTAAGGCATGGCTTGATGCCCAATATCTCAGGCTCTGCAAATGTGCCCATTTCCCCTCCCCACCCACTGCTCCTGTCTGCCCAGCCACTTAAGGCTCTTATATGAAACAAGATGAAAATATATTTGTGAGAATCATGGGAGCATCAGGTACCACATAATATATGTGTCTTTTCAGTGTGTGTATGCTCATATCTGAAAAATCCAACATACACATTATGGTGATACCTTTAGAAAGTCAACCAAAAGGTACAAAACACATCATACTAACTTTCAAAGCTCACTGGCTTCTTCATCAGACAAAGTTGGTAAAAAAAATGTGATGGGAAAGAGAAGTGGTATTGTTTGAGTCACAGGTCTCCATCTTGCTTGCTTGAGATGTTTTAGAGAGAAGGTCTATGAAGACAGAAAGTTCAGGCCCTATCTCCTTTAAAAATGGCAATGTGGTAACTGGGATGAAAAGCAGTAACATAAGGCAATAACAGTTACACCCACAAAGTGTCTCCTTTTGAGAGCTTGGTCTATTTCTGTCTTGTGTGAGGCCTATGTCCACCGTATATGTGTATCAGTCTCTGTCATTGTGTCATATATCTTGTCCTGGAAAATGAACTCAGAATGGGACTGGAAAGGACAGGTTTGATTGTTAAGGACTGGAGTCACTGATCAGGGAACACCTTTAGATCTGATACCATATATGTGTGCATTTGTCTTCAAGTTACCTGTCAACTTATGATGACCCTCTGATTTTCTTAAGCAAGGAATACTCAGAGGTGGTTTTGCCAGTTCCTTCCTCTGAAAAATAGCCTATATCACCTGGTTTTTGCTGGTAATCTCTCATTGTAACCAGTAACCAGAGCTGATCCTGCTTAGCTTCCAGGATCAGATGAGATCTGGTGCCTTTAGCGTATTTAAGCCTCACCATACCCTTCAACATTTCACAGATGAAAACTGGGACACATCTGACTGAGCCGCATCAGAGTGTGATCAAAAAGGTGTGCCCAGGCAACAAAAGGCAAACATTATTAATGAGAAAAAATATACAAAACTCTGTTTTAAGCAGAGAAACTCTGGAATGTATTACTGAGTTTAGGGAGGGTAATATTCTTCCTGCTCCTCTCTTCTTTTCCTGTAACTATTGGGATGCCTCAAGGATTAGTTTTAGGTCCTCTTCTTTTCTCATTATATACACTTGTCCTTGGATTTCTTATTTCAGAAATGTGTTTCCAGTATTACATCTATGCAGATGACACTCAGATCTTCCAGAACTTTGATTCAATTTAAACTACCGTGTGGAAGTCTGTGATAGACTGCCTGTTGAGTGCTTCTTTGTGGATGACCATCCACCATTATAAGCTGAACATGGATAAAACAGAGATCCTGGTGTTTCAACCTGACTGCCCAATACCCCCATTTACATGCTGTCCACTGTGTTTACAATAGTCCAGCCATAAACTAGTGAAAGCCTGGACAAGCAGATGGATAGTCTTGAAAGTCAAAATCTATGCATGCTATGGATGTTCAAAAGATGGAACATACATGCCTTTGTAGTTGCCCTGATGAAAAGGTGTAGGGACAGACAGTCCAGCAGGACTCCAGGATTTCTAGCAACTGAGACAGGGGCCAATGTGATACACATTGGCCCCTGTCTCAGTTACTAGAAATCCTGGAGTCCTGCTGGACTGTCTGTCCCTACACCTTTTCATCAGGGCAACTACAAAGGCATGTATGTTCCATCTTTTGAACATCCATAGCATGCATAGATTTTGACTTTCAAGACTATCCATCTGCTTGTCCAGGCTTTCACTAGTTTATGGCTGGACTATTGTAATAGCCTACTGGCAGGTTTGCCTTCCTGATCTCTTATTCCTCTGGTTTTAATCCAGAATAGTGCTGTTCTGGTTCTCTTAAATCTCCCTAAATACTCACATGTCTCTTCTCATAGAACTCTCCACTGGCTACCAGTTCAGGCCAGGATTCATTACAAGCTTTTGATCCTAGTATTTAGGGCCCTGCACTTAAACCTCATTTGGCAGCTTGGCTAGTATGCTGTGTACCATCTAGGGATTTAAGATCTACAGGCAAAGGATTATTGGCATTCCACCAATGTGTATGACTCTGTCAAGGCTGTGACCCTTTCAGGATCTGGCTCCTCATTTGTGGAATAGTCTTCCTTTGTACCTCCATCTGGAGGAGGATCTTACCCATTTTCATAAAGGGTTGAAGACCTACTTCTTTGATTCTTCAGATTAAGTTGCTGAGTGTGCCTAAGGTTGTTGAGATGGGTAGCAACTGGTGGGCCGGTGATTTTATTTTTACTATATTATAGTGTTGTGTTTTATTGTTTTGTTTATGATTATATAAGTCTGATGTTCCATCCTTTGGTGAAAAGTGCATTATAAATGAACATTATTATTATTATTTCTCCTGATGAATTAACTGAGAGCAAACTCCTTTTGAACTTTGAACTAAGTTTGCAGCAGATGAAGTAAACTGAGGATGAAGAAGGAAAATGGGAGGAGGAGAGGGAAACTGGGTCAATTTAAAGGCAGCTGAGAAAGTGGAACAGCAGAGAATTAACAGGGCTCTCCCTGCCAAATCAGGGCAGATGGAGTGTATATCATAGCAGTGGTGTCCACAATTTCACATCTTTCTCAGTGGTGCTGTTGAGAAATTTTAGACTCTTCATTTAACAATCTTTGTGTGGCAGGTATAGGTGAGGATTGCCATTAAAGGGTGACGTATATGGTACATTTTTACAACAATATCCAAAATACAAACTTTGGTGATACCTTTATCACCAAGCTCATCAGCTTCTACATCATCCTACATTGTTAAAAATCACTTGGAAGAAGAAAAGTGATAATGTCAGAGTCATTTTCTTCCATCATGTTTGAAATGCTTGCTTAGGGAGTCCTTCAAACTGGCCTTGAGGGAGTGTTGATGCAGGTAAAGGCACCAGCCTTTCTTGGCCATTGAGACAAACATATGAAACAATGCTCTGGTGGTAGATGTAGGTCCCCTGATATGGCTCAAACAAGATCCAGGCCCAATGGTAGCAGTGGGGCTCTTCAAACAACCCCTCCTGCCCCCTCTACCACCATCAAAATTTTTCAAAGAGCTGCTCCTCTGAGAGAAAGTGATGCCCTCAAGCAGCCCTGCAGATACAGTACAACAATGGTACAGCCTCTTCGGAGATGACCACAAGACACTTTTAAACCAAGATTATAGCCAGAAAAAAATGGCTTTGATGACTGTGATGGAGACACTTGAACTTGGGACTCTCTTAAGTGTCTGCTGCACTATAGCTCTCTCTTGATGCCAGATCTCTGGGTTTCAAATCCCACCCCAGCTTGTTACCAATTATTAATTGACAGCCACACACCTACTATCTAATGTGTCCCAAACTTTAAAGGCTTTCCTCTCTCTGCTGGTAGCATTTTAAATATCTTTCTGAAATCTTCAGACAACCACTTGTTGAAACAAAAAGGAAAAACTTTATTTAGAAGTCAATTTGTTTACAGTATCTTTCTTGTGGATGGAATTCAAAAGTGATAAAAATCTATAGTTGCTTTAACTATAGTTGCTTCAATATGACATAGTTGCTTTTGTTGATTTATGGTGTGAGTGTAGCAGAGTGGGTGTGTGACTGCTGTTCATCAGCCATCTGTCTGTATCTGTATCTTGCTGCAGCCTTCCATCATACCATGAACCAGACCAGAAATCAAATTCTCTTCAGAAGAAGGTTCTTTATTCTTGTTGTTGAAAAATAAACATGATAACTATTTACATTGCAGAACATCCAACATGCAGGCAGAGAACAAAGAAAAACTCTGTGCCAAGCCCAGCAAGCCACTCAAGGGAAAACTCCACCCCCAGGGTGTTAC
The DNA here is from genome assembly GCA_026167975.1 of Phrynosoma blainvillii. NCBI lineage: Eukaryota > Metazoa > Chordata > Lepidosauria > Squamata > Phrynosomatidae > Phrynosoma > Phrynosoma blainvillii. The sequence goes on along the minus strand of JANUYF010000003.1, from coordinate 136,465,597 downwards.
CTTTATAGACATTTGCTAGACAACTCTAAACCCAGCCTTCTTCTGTGTGTCATGTGCCATGTGACCCTGGTTCTCACACACTCAATGACCTAATCTGTTTACACCCTTGTATCCTATATTCCCAGACACAGACTGACCTTGGCTATTTTGTTTTTCATAAAATCCACCTGCAGGCTAAAGCTTTTACAGTTAGAAATTTCCCCACATCTGTACATTTCCACTTTGACTACAAATCCCAACAGCTTCAATCATAGTAGAACTTCAATCATAGTAGCAGGGCTCTGGAATTGCATGAAAAAGTAAAAGTAAAAATAAAAATAAAATAACCAAACGTCATGCTGGGTAGGACATAGGGCAGGGAGATGGGGTTAAGAAGAAATCAGGAAGAGAGTGTGAGGGTGGCAGCAGCCCCAGTCACACAGTTGCAAAGATATGCTCTGAAATTGGTATGCTTACATGTTTTAAAAAACTGACACAATTGCTGCACAAGTGTGGCTCATGTGATAATGTCCTCTGAACACAATGCTAGCAGGAAAGAAAGCAGGCCCCATTCATTCATCCAAAGGACATGAGTTGGAAGCCATAGAGGAAAGGGTGGGGAAGAAGAACTGATCTGTATTGATGAAACAGGATAAAAATGAAAAACCTAGATATGTTACTTTTTAAAAAGTACAACTTTCAGAATTCCTTACCTAACAGGCAACCAGCCATTTTTCAAAACTCTCCATGCTCTCACAAGGTCAGGAATGATTGCAGATTCTAAAGGTATTTTCCCACATGTGAAATATTCATGGATGTTTTGTTCATGAGCATTTCATTATATCTATGTGTTTTTGTATAATCAGAACAGGTAGCTGCTGTAGTGGGAGGTATAGTAGGAGGAATTCTTCTGCTGGTCCTTATTGGAATAGCGGTGTATCTCTTTTGGAAGAAAATCTACCTCAAGTCTTCTTATGAAGAACTTACAGAACCTGCCTCTCCTGTTCGGCAGAAGCCAGATGTCACCCTATCATCTTCTTCATCATCTCATCCTCCAAAGGCAAGGTAAATGGTGATTACTTCCTGCACATCTAAATCCAGGAACAGAACAGATCATTAGTAGGCATTTTCATGCATAGCAGGAATAATTTTTTGTACAGCTCCTATACTGACTAACCAAACATTATTAGTGAACTTATTTCCAGTGAGCTGGTTTTCCACTATTGCATTCCATGAGCAGTAATCTTTACAGCTTGGTCCACCTCTGTCCACACTCTTCATCTTCATCACCATCACCACAAGTGCACATTTATGTCACTTTGTCAAATCCCAACACAGGAGTGGGGAACTTATGGTTCTCCAGGTGTTTTGGCCTACAGCTCCCATCAACCCCATTCTAATACAAAGAGATTGTGGCAATTGCAGTTGGAAAAAAATTGGTGAGACAAATATATCCACTCTGACCTTGCAACAATCCTGAGTTATTGTCTCCATATTGCAGATGAAGGGAGCGAGTGCTGATCATAGTTTTCTTAACCCTACCTTATTAATTGAGAAGAGATTGAACCAAGGATTTTATGACTTACCCATAAATGTATAATATTCAAATACTACGGTATATATTTCTGGGACATATAATTCATGTTCCAAGTGTATCATGTTTGACATATGTTTGATATTTTGTTCCAGTTCAAACTGGAAGGGAATCTTTATGGGAAAAACTATAAACATTCTGGCTTCACCTCTTTCTTTAAAAATAATTCTGATTGAGATGGGGTAGAATGGTATCCACTACATTGCATAATTGGTCTTGAATAGGTTTAATGCTTTTCTTCATTTATCAGAGGGGTTGAGAAAATACAGCTCTGATGCTTCTTTTTGCAGCCCTGAAGACCCCAGGAGACTCCAAAAGCCCTCAGATACCCTGGATTGAAACAAGAAAAACATGGCATTTGGGCTTCTCTCGCCCCCTGCTCCATTACTTCACAGCACCCAACTCACCTTTAAAAATACAAAAATTAGCTATTCAGGCGAAATGTGACATCGCTTCTGGTTTTGCTGGAAGTGATGATGTACCCAGGATGAGGGGTTGGAGATGCCCCCCTGCATCTTTTGTAGTTATGCAACCCTGATTTATCATATTCTCTGGTGAGAAATTATAATGCATAGAGAATTTATAGAAAACCATATGTGCCACAACCCCAAAGCACTTTTAAGTTCCATTGATTTTAGAGAAGGGTTAACCACACATTTAAATCTTGTCCATATGATTTGAAAGTACTGTACCTAGCTTTGGCAGGCTTCTTCTTGAAGTATGTTTTTACTCATTGATGACCTTTTTTTTTTTTTTTTATCCAACTGAACATGGTGATCATCTTTGGACAGAGCAAGAAGTGTCCCTTTCATTGTTCCACCAAAATTTAATAGACAAGCCTGGGGTGAAATGATAAATGGAGAACATGTTCAGGATGATAGTGACCTCTATGTTACCCCTGATTCTGGGCCTCGATCCTCTTTCCATTCTTTAGGTAGGTTATGTTATGCAGGTGAGTAAAATTGAATGAAGTATTCAGTTTACTGTCAATGAGTTGGATCCAAACTTATTTACTCATGCTTAGAGTGCTCTGTTGGACTTACGTATGTTGTCATGGATCCTTTCATGCTATGATTCCACTTTAACTGTCATGGCTGCAGCCAATGAAGTCTTGATATTGGTAATTGGGTCAGAGACGCTAGAGGAGAGAATTCTAAATACACCTGCCTATTCTGCAAATCCCAGGATTCCATAGGATATTGCCATGGCAGTAAAGTGGAATCATAGTACTGTAATTGGGTTGTGTGAAAGGATCCCATGATTGGCCTGTGCCATTGCTTTCAGTAAGTCTGTTCTAAGCATGATTAATTTAGATCATTTATGTCTCTGTGCATAACTGTACATATAAAAATGAGACCAGCGTTCACTGCTACAGTGCTGCTTTGCACACCAAAACTACTTGGTTCACCCTCGGTATCTCTAATTCAGTGGAACAGATGAGTAATGGGAAAAGCTTTTAATGGAAACACCAGAAAACTGTTGCCTGTCAAAAGGATGCTATGCTGGATCAGATGTTGAAACAGCTCCATTGGCTGCCAGTTTGTTTCCAGGCACAATTTAAGGTGCTGGTTATGACCTATAAAGCCCTATATGGCTCAGGTCCATGTTATTTGGCAGACTGTATCCCTGTATGAACCAGTCCTGGGCCCTGAGATCCTCTGGAGAGGCCCTTCTCCCCATCCCACCACCATCACAAACACAGTGGGGACACAAGAGAGGGCCTTCTTGGTGGCTGCCCCTAGACTCTGGAACTCCCTTCCCACTGAGTCCAGAATGTCCCCTTCCTTGATGGCCTTCTGCCAGCAGGCTAAGACCTACCTGTTCAGACAGGCTTTTAAAATGGAATGTTGGTAAGGACTACCTTGGGATGTTGTTTCATTTTAAAGTGTTTTATACAGTTTTATCTTTTTAAAATGTATTTTATTCTTTTAATAACTATTTATTTTAACATTGTAATAATTTAATTCTTTTTTAATACACCTCTTTTTTATGTTTTTAATTGTATTGTTGTTGTTTTTTTAATATTCTGAAGCTTCTCTGAGTCCCAGTTCTGGGAAAAGAGCAGGATACTAGTACTACTGCTACTAATAATAATAATAGTATCTGAGAGCAGTGTGTTTCCTTCTACTCTTGGCCATGGCCATCTTCCAGTGTGCACATGCTCTGGTGGGAAGATCTCCAGTGAGTATGCCCACATTAACATCTTAAAGGAAGGCCATTTGTATATCGAGGTGTCAAGCCATCAGTTCTCCTAAGGCTTGAACTAGTCTGCAGTATGTTCTGGGAGTATGTCCCCACAGCTGTGAAGCCCACATGGATAGATTTATATTGTTGATCCAAAATGTAGAAAAATGTAATACTTTAAATTTCAATCCAAAGTGCTGTACAAAAGTGCAGCTGATGGCCTTGTCGATGGACCTTAAACTCACTGTAGTTTCATAATTTGCAGGAATGCAAGCTCAATCATGCAAATGCACATGCACATGACATGATGTCTGTCAGCTCAATCCAGGGGCGTGAAATATGTGGCTCTCTAAATAGTTTGGACTTCATCTCCTCACAACCAAAGACAGAATAGCCAGTGGGAAAGGATTATGGGAGCTGAGTCTAAACCATCTGAAGGGTCAAAAATTTCTTAACCATTGCTTAATTTATGAGTTGTTCCATTGTATGGTTCCATTGTATGGTTATGCATTTGAGGTGTGACGTGTGGTGACACAAAAATTCTGCTTTAGCCATTGGGTCCCCAGTGACTCATTGTGTATACAACTTCGCACTTGGTTCTGCAGTCATCAAGTTATAAACATATATGTGTGAAATGTCCAGACATATTACTGTTAATGCAACAACAGCATTCAAACAAATATGATTTGATATCCTTCACACAAACTTTGTAGTTTTGATATCCTTCACACAGTTAATTTGGGTGATTTCCTCTTCTCTGTAAAGCTGGAGCATACCTTGTAGGAACCATTAACCCAGAGCTCTACAGGTTTCCTGAAGACAAGAGTGAAACAGACTTCCCTGAGGGGAACATTGGTCGGCTTTGGTTCTCTGTGGAATATGAGCAAGAGTCTGAAAGACTCCTTGTCTCCTTGATCAAAGCTCGAAAGCTGCAGCCTCCTTCCAGCTCTTGCAACCTCTTGGTGAAAATCTACCTGCTGCCTGATGAGAGGCGCTACTTGCAGTCCAAGACCAAGCGGAAAAATCTTAATCCTCAATTTGATGAGAATTTTGTTTTCCAGGTAAGCTTTTCTGCAAATGGAATATTGTGTGGGCATGCTGTTATAGCCAGGTCTGGGTCTGGGTGCTATAGCCAGTGGAAACAGGTGGTGGTGGTGGTGGGGGACAAGGAACAGTGGCAAGATACCAGAGAGTAGAATTGTATATGTGTCACATGTCCAGCATTATGCTTCTCACAACAGCCTGTTGTCTTTTAGTGCAGTGAGGTATGTTATCTCATCATTTTTGTTGGACTGAGATTTAACAGTCCATCTGGTTGATTACTCTTCATGGAAGGGAAGGTTAGGGTCCTATCTTGACCTTTACCACAGGGCTTGGGGTAGCTCTGAATGTAAATCAGTGTTTCCTGAACTTTTAATAACAGAGAGCTGAATTACATGTTCTGCACAAAATGCATATAATGGTAGTCTGGTGGCTCTTTCCTTTTAATTTAATGAAAAGCCACTTTGAGAAGGGACAGTTAGGAGCAGAGAAGTGGAAATAGGAAGATTACTTAAATTTTTCTTTACTGTTCTGCCTCCTACCATGTAGATTTCCAGTAATACACTTCACCAAAGGACACTGAAGTTCTGTGTCTACCATGTTGACAAACAGAAGAAGCACATTCTCCTAGGACAAGTAATTTTCCCTCTAAAAAATGAAAGCTTATCTTCTGATGGGAAAGTAATTTTTTGGAGAGATTTGGAAGCAGATAACCTGGAGGTCAGTAATGAATTGAAAGTTCAACTCATTTGATCAATGTCAGTGTCATGGTGACAACTCCTCCTCTCCCCCTCCTCTACCATCACTTCCTTCTGATTCAGAGTTACCCTATCGTCACATTAGGTAGGTTTGCTGTAAAGCAGTACTACTCAAAGTGGTGTTTCTGGACTGGTTCTAGTCTCCAAGTCATTGTCTGCCAAATGCAATTGAGATAAGTAATCCTATTTTGGAATACAAGTTTTGCAATTATTGTGTGTGTATATATATATATATCCTATATTGCCTATGTATATTGCCTATATATATGCAATACTCTGTAAGTTCTATGGGTTTGGGGACCTCCTTTGTCCTCCCCAAACAGACTAACACAAGAGTGAGAATTGTGCAGCCCTCCACCTGTTGTCAAACTGCAACTCCCAGCAGGCTTGGCCAGCGTAGCTAATAGTGATGAGTAGTGGGAGGTGCTGTTCAAAAGACCTGCTCAATTTCCACCCAGGGATACACACCACTGGAAACACTGCAAATGAATGTGCCTGATAATGTATCCATCTCTCTTTTCCTAAATCATCCTTAACCATGGACTTGGGTGTTTCACATCAATATATCTGATATAGAGAGAAGTAGAGTATGTGACAGAGAAGAGACATAGTTGCTGCTATTGAGCATCATTAGCTATGCTGAACACAATCCTACTCTTAAAGTAATTGGAATGAAAAGAAAAATGTGTATCTTAATGTTGAGTATATGATGAATGCATAGTTTTATGCTGCAACCAACCAATGTTCTCCTCCTCACCACAGATGCCTTCTGAACATGGTGACCTCCAGTTTTCTCTCAGCTACAATGGCTATCTGGGCCGCCTCACAGTGGTGGTGCTGAGAGCCAAGGGCTTGAAGTTCCAGAAAGAAAAACAAGCTGTTGATAAGTGTGGTAAGAAATTCTTTTTGTTTTGTGTTTTAGCAGTAGTATGGACTAGAATTTTAGAAATTAACCATACAGTATTTCCAGCATATTAATGTTATCTAAAACTCATGCAGAGCTGATAGATTTGTCTACATAATCACAATTTATCTGAATGTTTATTCATTGGCTGTGCTGACTGAGGGATTCTGGCAGTTGAAATAAAAAAAGGCAACAACTCTGAAAAAAATAATCAGTTGAACAAATATAGGAAAATAGGCATACTGTGGATTATTTCTCAGGATAGGACCAAATGTATGCCCCAGTTCTAGAAAAAATGAAAAAAGTTGCTTTGGTCCATAATTCTTCACTCTAAATATCTGGTTATATATTAATTGTCATGACAAATACAATAAAAGTGGTTTCCAAAACTTATGTTTGGAATTCTCCTTAGTAAATGTAAATGTTGAATATCCTGTACATAGGCTCCAAATAGTCCAATATTTGATGAATATTCTATCTGTATTTGACATTATATGGTCCTGTGTAATGTCAATGAACATGTGACATTATTTGAGAGTTGCCACACAGTTTTGGCTGATGGGTTTCATGTTAATAGGCTGTCAAATGCCTTCCAGGCTTTAGTCCAAGATGTCTCCCAAATAGGTTCAGTACCTTGGATAGCTCTTCCAAAGGACAGTCCAAAATCTAAGCAGGTCCACCTTCCCATGAGATGGGAACTGCTACTGAATCACACATGATAGGCTCCTCTAGGAAATAAGAATTCCATTTTTGTCCTCCCTATAACCATACTTGTATACAATATAGCAATGCAGAGGTCTATGCTAGGAGCAAACGAGAATTTCGATTTATTTACCCAAATTCTCAAATTTCTTCATATTTAGGATTGAAACAACTGTATTTCTTTTTTAAAAAAACAAATATATGGGATACCATAATGGACAGATTTGTCTACCCCGGCCCAGGAATTTGGGGTAGTTTTCCTCTCAGTGCTTCCAATTTGCTCGAGTGTTTTCCAGTGTCATCCTTTTATTCCAGGTGTCTTTGTCAAAGTCTCCCTAATGAAGCATAATCAGTTAATCAAAAGCAAAAAGACTACAGCTGTTGTGGGTTCCCCTGATCCATTGTACAATGAGACATTCAGCTTCAAGGTTGACCAGCTGGAGCTGGATACAACAAGCCTTAGCCTATCTGTGCTCCAGGAAGCTGAAGGAGAAGGTAAGAACTTGTTGGCGTTTTAGGATGATCTTTCGTATTGAACTCTGTTTTTCAGGACAGAGGCTAAAGTCATAGCATAGACACTACAGCTGGGAAATGTAATAATGAAACATTGTTATTCTCCCCCCTACACACCATTAACATTAAATATATCCCAAAATATCCAGTATATTTTAGATAGCTATATATTATTTTGTAGCTAGCTACACTAATCTATACCACAACTGAAACAGTGCCCAAGGATTTTAGAAAATTATAGTAAGGACATCTTTGAGGCCATGGCAATTTGAGTAGTGCTAGTTGAATTCCTGCATCCTCACCCACCAAAAATGGTTTACTATCATCATGTGAGGAGCTTCTGTACTTGCCAAATGCATCCACCATGCCCAAGCCTCCTTCAAGTTCTTTAACAGTGCCATGTCACGGAGAAATGAAACAAGAAAAGCTTCTCGTAGCTGTGCATAGTGATTCTTGACCCTCCAGATGCTTTGATTTTCAAATCCCATAAACCCTTACCATTGACCATAGTGGCTGGAGTTTCAGGATCTGGGGCTAGAGTGGCCCCCCTTTTGCTGACAGGTGAAGACCTCTTTGGGAGCAGAGTGGCATTATGTTTTAGGTGCTGGCTAGGACTCTGCAAACCAGAGTTCAGATTCCCACTTGGCCATGGAAACCCACTGATTGATTTTGGACAAGTCACACTCTCTCAGCCTTGGAAGAAGGCAAAGGCAAATCGTCTCTGAACAAATCTTGCCAATAAAACCCCATGATAGGTTAGTCCTAGGGTCGCCATAAGTCTGAAACTACTTGAAGGCACACAACAAAACATTTTTCTGTAAAGAGGCATTTGATCATCAACAAGTTCTGCAAAAATTGGGGGTTGTGTGCTTTTCTATCCTGATAGTTATATCTTTTCAATTGTTTTATATTGTTTTAAATCATGGAAGTTTGTTCACTTGCTTGTTTTACATCCTGCCTTTCTCCCGAAAGCAATTTAAAGTAGATTACAATATAAGGTTAAAACAGATTAGCTAAAACAATGTTTTTACATGAGAGCTAATTAATATTTTTATTACTAGTATTATGATTATAGTTTTAGCTTGTTTCAACCTTGCTGTAAGCGACCTTGATTCATTTGTTGGGAGAAAGGCAGAACATAAGTGAAACAAATCAATCAATGGAAAATGAATATCTGGAGAAGCAAAGATGAGAAGTGCTGTCCCAGAGCACACATTTTGCAGAAGGCATCATCTGTTCTTTGTAAATTGGCTTTGGAGGAGAAGAAGGCACCTCCCCTCCCTTAATACCACATAAAGATTCCAATAAGATTGCTAGCCAAAGCTTTCATTAAACAATGGCAGCAGGCTAGATACGTCTGCTTCACCTGAAGGAAGCAGGCTAGTTTAAGGCCAGAAGGCTCAGGAGGGATGGCTGGGGAGCTGCCACTGATGCCTTCCACCTTCATCTGTCACATGAAGTGGTTGTCTCACTCTGCCCAATGGTAGAACCAGCCCTGGGACAGAGTGCTGTGGAAGAGGACAAAGATTACTTAGAATTTGAGGTACGGTGAGGAAGAAAGAAAAGTGATGTGTATTTTAGTAGCTGTGACATGCAGCTCACAGATTTAAGAATCTGGACCATTCCCCTGCATACTTCTGTTGCATGTCCACATTGACAATTATATAGATGTTGGCTGTAAAAACCAATAGTTACACCCTCCTTTTCTGTTCCTGCTTAGAAACCTATCTACTGGGTCGTGTAGTTGTTGGGCCCTTCATGTACACCAGGGGCAAAGAACTGGAACACTGGGATGAAATGATCAACAAACCCAAGGAGTTGGTGAAGAAGTGGCATGCACTCTGTCTTAGCAGCTGAAAGGTGAAGAGCTTTTTTACAAATTAGACTTTCTGCCTGTACACAGTGGGAATGAAGAAATTTCAACAGTGTTATCTCCAGGATCAGTCCACCAAATGTATCCTTTGTTCAGTACCTCTATTCTTCACATAAACTCTTTGGTTTGGTATTTAAAGACAGTTGGCAGCATCCCCAGAAAAGAATGGATCCAACTCTGATCACCGGCATGGTTGACTCAACTGCAGAAAGGAGTATGGTCCTTAAAACTGGGAGAGCTCTTAAACCAGGAAGAGAGGGTACTGAAAGCCTCGCTACAGCTGCTATTGAAATTTGATATGTTTTCATCTAACCCAAGTGGCCTTGTGAATTAATACACAAATTTCCCTTTGGCAATATTCCAGTGCTGAAATAAGTGATTGTAAGTGTCCTGTGTTGGACCTTGACTCTTCGTGCTGGTTTTTTAAACACAACTAGTTTCTTCTTCACTAAGCTAGAACCATACATAAGGAGTGGACAACCTGTGGCCTTCCAGATGTTGCTGGCCTACCGCTCCACTCACCCCTCATCATTAGCTATATTAGCTAGGATGGATGGGAACTTCAGAGCAGCAACATCTGGAGGGCCTGAAGTTGCTCACCTCCAACCCTACATTTTTGTCACCTTTGAAATAACTCAGCAACATTTCTTTTTTAGAGGCTACTGAATGAACAAAACCAAGATGAATCTAGTTAACTCTAGCTATGTATTAAGCAGATAAGATCAATGTCAGTATCCTTATTTATGGGACTTAAATTGGTTACATTTTCTAAAGATTGCCTGGCTGGAATTATGCAGCCTAAAATACTTCCAAATATTTACTTTTTTATGAAAACAGACAACCACCAGAAAATAAAAGACTACAAAACCCCACATGGCTCCCAGTCATCCCATGGGTTATCAGTGGTGGTGATGGTGGTAACAGTGGTAAATGAATTCACATAACAATAGGTGTATACAGTCAACCCTCCATATCCACAGATTTTTTTCTTCATGGATTCAAGCATCCACAGCTTGCAAATATTTTTAAAATGTATACATTCCAAAAAGCAAAACTTGAGTTTGCCATTTTATATGGGACACCTTTTTTCTATGCCATTGTATCTAATAGGACTTGAGCACCCATGGATTTTGGTATCCACATGAGCTTCTTGAATGAAACCTCAGCAGATACCAAGGGCCCAGTGTACTTGTAAGAAAGCTAATTTATTAAGTGAGTTTATAAATATTCATATGTATGCCACTGGTAACACTTCCATTGAATTGTATCAGATTTCCAAGAAAAGGAAGCAGTGGCACCTCTGGTAGTCCTTGCAGACAACAATATGAGAGTCAACAAAGAACAATGTACACATGGGAAACTGAATGAACCTCTTCATTCTGGAGGAGCAGCTGTAGCCCCTTGAGCTGTACCGTTTCCTCTAGAACAGAGCAAAGAGAAAGATTTAACAAGTTGCCTCTTAATTTGGGTAGATGAGGATGTTATGAAACACAGTGGGCATATTATGAAAGCCAGTTTCCGGTATAACAATGCCATATTATAGTTTAGGAATTTCTGTGCTATTAGACTAATTTCCTCTTGTCATGGAGATCTTTTCCATTTCGTTATTAGTGTGCAGCAGCTAGGCTATGCTTCTGAGCTGTTCCTTTTGCTTTAATAATAGCTAAACTATGCCCTGGCCACTACAGGCAGATGGGCAGTGAGGGTCACACAAGCATCAGCAGGTTAAAAAGACCAGGCTGTGTAAATATGTGCATGTACAAATGTTTTAAACAAGTGAATGAAATGTGCAGTGAAAAAAAGAAAGCATTTTCACATTTCTTAGTTAAGGTCCAGCTTTTTTGAAAGATAAACTCGGACTCTTTCCTAGGTTCACACCTAATGAGCAAACGGTTTCAAACGTGCAGAGAAAGAAAAGGTCACTTAATTTCAGTCGCTTGGTTGAACGTTAAATGTGTGGTCTTTTGTGACCGTTAAATTATACCTTAGACCAATGATCACGCTGCGTGAACAGAGAACATCAGGAAATGGTTTTAGCTGAAATAAGACAGGCTTCCCACTGAAACAGGATACTCTGTTAATTAACCCAGTGACTCTAACAATATGAGCTTCCTTGGAAAAGCTCTTATTTTATTCTTGGTTTCCTCTTGCATATGTTGTCAGTCTGAAAGGGGTACCAATAACTCTTGCCACATTGTGTAGGATAGTCAGAGTCCCAGTTCCGAGGTAATTATATAATCTCTAGGGTAGACATGCAGGTGCTGTAGCCCAGCATGCGTTGCCAGACTTATCCTCCTTGAATGTAGTGTCAGAGGCAGATAGGAGTTGCAGTCTGTCAATATCAGGAGGGAAGAGGTTTTCCACTCCTCTTATATGTGTAAAAATTAAGTTATGCTGCAATCGTAAACACATTTTCCTGGAAGTAATTCAGTGAGATTTACTTCTGAGTTGGCATGCCTAAGAATGTATTTGCCATTCTATCTATGTCAGAGTTAGAGGTGGGCACTTGTGCCCCTCCAGATATTTTGGGGCTTACAACTCATATCAGCCATAGGGTGTTTGCAGTCCAAAAAATCCAACAGGGGACACATTTTGCCCACCCCAATCTATGTGCTTTTCTTGCTGACACTGCTATAGAACATGCACTTGGTTATCACCTAAAATGGTGTTCCTATCCCAGACACTTACAATTAGTCTGTAGTTTGTAATGTATTGTATTTTGTCAAAATTATTGCTGTGATATCTGTGAAAAAACGTATTCCTTTGTCCTTTTCCTGTTGATAATTCTCTTACATGCAAGTACATTTTATGCTATTAAACAGTTAAAACATGTTATTATTTTTTCATAGTTAGGGCACATTTTGATATTTCGCACCAGTCAGTCAGTACTAGTTTACTATCTACCTGCCGTCAGTTCCTTCTCAAAATGCTGAGTTATGGTTTGAAGTAGTGGCATCTGCACAATACAACAGGTAAGACCCATAGGCTTCACTGGTAGTTTACCAAATGCAAAGCAGCCCCATCAAGAAGGATATGAGGAACCCAGTCACAGAGATGAAGGCCAAATACTTAAGAGCATCCAAGCAGTCATTTCTCTGATCAAGGTGATAAGACCTCTCTCAGTCTTGCTCTGAATTTTTTCTGACATTGTGCAATATGACTCTGGAGAGCCCTCAGATACTTTATGACAGCATGTGAGAAAGCCCTAGCATTTGCTTATGTGGACATCAAGTCATTTCACTCACAGTTTGCATTGCCAGTTCAGGATCCTTTAGGTCCTGAGTTTTACAGGCCAAAACATGAGATCTAGAGACAACCCCTGATAATCTCATTTAACTTTTATGTATTCAGTACAAACCACAGATGCTCACTGCTTGTCTTTTTTTATTATTGTACAGTTTATTTCATTTGCCTCATGAAAATGTGACTTCATATGTACAATAAATCTCAGTCTTTGTACTAAATGTTTCCCACCTGAAGTGGAACCACTAACCTATACACCAGGATTAGAAAAGTAAGAAGAACACTATTTACACTAAGACAAAATATTCTGTCCAGAAATAATCTTGGAATAAAAAGCCAAATGCATCAAAATGTCTGCATGAGTTTTAATTTTTCTTCATTGTAAGCACCTGCCATGCACTATCCCCATAAAATAATTGTCCCCACTGCTTGCCATTCAAACACACAAAGAGAGAGAGAAAAATATTTTTAGCTGTTTGGAAATTAAGGCAGAAATCTTACATAAGGGGCTGTTGCCAGATCAAGGTGAAACAAGTGTATAATTCTTTATCTCTTACTCATGGAGATGGGGCAAGTAACATTTCAAGTAGCCTACTTGCTTCCTCACCCCCAACATTACATAGGTGGAAACCTGGGTCTGTCTGGCCTTGCAACATCAGAGTATGGTCAAGATGGCAAAAGTTATTTATGAGGATGATCATACAAGGAGTTTGCACTTGTACATGCCCCCCCCCACCCCGTTAATTAAATTCAAACTACTTTTGCACTTTGAACTCAGTTTGCAGCAACGGAAATAAGTAATACATTGATGGACTCCCACTCCCATCATCCTCATAATTAGATGGGATTAGCGCTGATGGGAACAGGAGTTCAGAAACATCTGGAGCTTCAGACTTTCCCTGCTCCTTGTCTAATCCACGAGGAAGCCTATATACAACACTTTTGAGACTGTGTGAAAGAAGTTGTAGGATAAGCTTTTGTAGACCTGGTCTGCTTCCTCAGACCTGATCTACGAAAGTTCATGCTAAAACTTCTTTCACATAAGGAAAGGAAAGAGGAAGTAGACGTAAGTCTATGAAAGCTCATGCTGCTAACTTCTTTCTTTCAGTTAGTCTCAAAGATGCTACAAGATCTCTCTACATACTATTCTACAAACTAACATGGCTATATCTTTGAATTCTTTTACACAGTTATTCTCAAACTGCTACAAGATCCCTTTGCATATTGATATCTAGAATCTCTCAGCCATTGACTTTGAAGTGGAGAGGTTATGTCCATCTCCTTGGCTTTGAATGTTTAGTCCTCTTGAGTCCTTCATCTTTTCTTGACTCTGAAAGTCAGGGCTTTCATAGATGTAATCTTATGTGCTCACTGTGGAATAAACTCTGTTGAGAAACATGATGCTTACTTCAAAGTAAATATGTACATGATCTGGTAAATCACTCCCTATGTTTACTTATGGAACAGGAGGGGTGGGTTTCATAGAACAAGTTTCACATGTATGGGCTGCTGTTGTACTTGTAGACAAGTACAAGACTGGAGGCAAGATAAGGCACGGCCTGTGTTTGTTGAGGTGGAAAATGCTGGAGTTATTTCTCCTCTGAGACCTTTGCTTTGCTCCCTTTATTGTTTCTTGCTCTCATAATGTTGAAACCTTTCTAGCCAAGTGGGGCTGCAAAAATAAAGAAAAGCTCCAGCTTGCACTGGCACACATGTGGAAATGAAGATGTTTGTCTCACCACTTACAATCTATAACCAATTGGTCAGCCAAGCAAAGGTGAAATGTAGTAACAGGTCAGCAAAAATGTTTGGAGAGCCTTTCAATGATAAGATCCTAGGCTTAGCAGGAACCATCAAGAAAATGTGACTCATATTTTGAAGCAGTGTGTTAATTTTCTAAAAGAAGGTGTCAGGGATTTATTTGGAGGGGGACTGGATCACACTCCCCACCAACACCTCTACCAGAACTAGCCATACTGGCTGGGGATTCTGGGAATTGTAGCCCAAAGTGAGATAAACAGCATTGGTGACATGGCTATGCCCTGACATCATCTGGTCCCTTTTAAAGGCATGAAGCAATCAAGAATTCTGTCTCACATTTAAGAACAAATCAGTAAGTCATATTCCCTTTGCATTCTCATATTCCAGATGGCTATGTCTCTGAGATTCTAGATATGTTAGAGAAAAATAAAAGAAAGAAAAAGACACACACACACCCAAGCAAACACAAACCAGTTTGTCAACCCACAAGCAGGCAGAGTATATTTTCTTGAGCATTTGTCCCCACAAACAACAGTAAGCAGCCTCTGGTCTTCCTTCACCTAGAATTCCAGTCCCTTGGCCATCGGCCAGATTAATGTTGACTGTTATTGGTAATGGTGAGAAAGAGCACACCGGGAAGAAATGCCACTGCTTGTGCTCAGAATTCCTCTGGATGTCTTGGTGAATCCTGCTGGACAAATGCCAGGTGTAGATCTTTAGCACACAGAACATGAGCAAGGCTGTCATTTTATTTCCCAGTCCTACCTGACTCTGGGTCCACCCTCTTCCATCTGCTAGGCAACTTGCCAGCTGTGGAGAAATGAAGCAGCAGTGGAAGCACGGACAATATCAGAGGCAGAAGTGGGACTAAAAGCACCCCTTTGTGAGGAGGGGGGGCCCTGGACATGTCCTGCAAAACTGATGTAGTAGAACCACTAGTAGATGTTTCTAACAACCTCTGCATGACCAGCTAACAAGTAAAAACAGGCATGCACTAGTTTTTCCTACTAGTCCCCAAGAATGGACTCTTGAAAGAAAATGGTGAAGTATGTATCTACAAACACCTCTTTAACTGTTAATGTACAATAGATCTTTCAATTTCTATGAGCCAAGAAGTTTTAGTCTATCCTTGTTGAGAGGCAGGATGTATACCAGGGATAGGCAACCTAAGGCTCAGGGGCCGAATGCGGCCCCCCGAGGCCTTTGGACCAGCCCCAGGCCGGTTCTGCCGCCACCGCTCGCCATGATGATATTGATTATTGTTGTTATTACTTGCTCTTGGGGTTTTCTTGGCAAAATCTCCACAGGGGTTTTGCCATGGCTTTTCTGGGGCTGAAAGAGTGTGCATACATATTTTTTTTTAATATTTTTTTTATTTTTATTTATTTATTTATTTTTGGTGCTTTGGCCCCCCAATTGTCTGAGGGACAGCAACCCGGCCCCCGGCTCAAAAAGGTTGCCTACCCCTGATGTATACCATGAAAAACTATGGATCATTCTTGAAGAAATGTGTGTGCTACAACATTTGATTGTCCTAATGCATAACTTGTACTCAGGACAAGAGGCTATTGTCAGACCTCACACCAATATCACTATGAAGTGCAGTCCACACACACATGTATGGATTTTCCACACAAAACCCAGGATAAATCCCCCCTTTCCCCACTCTTGATTAAAGGTCTGAGGTGAGGAAGGGAAATAGAGGTCTGGGATCTACTGCATAGATATGTTTCCAGGTAGCATCCTGTGCCAAAAGTGAGGTCTTTTAAGCCTGAGCCCTCAGCTTCTCACCAATAACATTGCTGCAGGACATCAGTTTTACCTGAAGAATAATCAACCTATAAGAAGGGTCTTGCACACATGTACTTGTGAGGAATCCTTATTCCCCAGGCAGGTGTTTCTGTCTTTGATAGGTGACCGAGGCTGTGTCTGTAGAATCATAGAATCATAGAGTTGGAAGAGACAACAAGGGCCATTCAGTCCAACCCCCTGCCATGCAGGAACTCTCAATCAAAGCATACCTGACAGATGGCCATCCAGCCTATGTTTAAAGACCTCCAAGGAAGAAGACTCTACCACTTTCTGAGGGAGTGTGTTCCACTGTCGAACCGCCCTTACTGTCAGGAAGTTCCTCCTAATGTTGAGGTGGAATCTCTTTTCCTGTAGCTTGCATCCGTTGTTCCGAGTCCTATTCTCTGGAGCAGCAGAAAACAAACTTGCTCCCTCCTCAATATGACATCCCTTCAAATATTTAAACAAGGCTTTCATATCACCTCTTAACTGTCTCTTCTTCAGGCTAAACATACCCAGTCCCCTAAGTTGTTCCTCATAAGGCATGGTTTCCAGATCCTTCAGCATTTTAGTCGCCCTCCTTTGGACACGCTCGTTTTTCAACATCCTTTTTGAATTGTGGGGCCCAGAACTGGACACAGTATTCCAGGTGGGGTCTGACCAAAGCACAATACAGTGGCATTATTATTTTACTTAATCTAGACACTGTACTTCTATTGATGCAGTGTAAAATCACATTGGTCTTTTTAGCTGCCACAACACACTGTTGACTCATGTTCAGCTTGTGGTCTATCAGGACTCATTGATCCCTTTCACACGTAGTCTCACCAAGCCAGATATCCCCCATCCTATATGGTGTGTGTACTCCCTAGAAACAAGCAGCTGCTTGGGTTTTTACCTGATCCATAGTAGGGGCTCTGGTCATCTTGAAGGGAGTGTTCATTTGCTGTTACTTGCTCCTATGATGCCCTGAATTAGATTGGAAGAGGAACCCTAATGTAGTGATAAAAGGTCCAAAACAGATGGGCCAAAAGTGCCACCTTCGTGCCAATCTGGGGGGCATGGCGTAGATTGGCTGGAAGCCATGCCGAGGCTGGCTAATGTGGCCCAAATCTGGTCACAAAATAAGCATAAAAAAGCACTCTTTGCCAGCGGGCCGTCCAGGACCGCAGCTTCTGGTCATTGCAGTCCTGAGCCGATCCCAAAGACACACTCGTAAAAGCTCCCAGTTTCAGTCCCTATTATGTTCACTTACAACAGGCTTAGGCAACCCAAGTTCCCTGGGAGAGAAAATACATGTTATTTTAAGGCTGTAGTTTCAACATGTCTTCTTCCTCTCCATTTCCAAAAGACAAGCCTAATAAATCTGCCTTTTTGACATCTATCAGATTTTCCCCCTTTCTATTAAATGAGTGTCATTCAAACTCTTCTTTTCCTTTGTTTAAATGTAACTATAGAAACAAATATTTGTTTAGGAACATGAACACTGCAATATCGTTGTGAAACCTAATTCACAGCCAGGAAATAAGAGGAGATTTCTAGTACAAATGTAAAAGTCAATAATCTTATTTGATTTGTTAATAATGTAGCTGAAGATACAGTCTGCCAGCGCAAGATGAAAAGCTCTCCAAGGGTGGGAGGGAAAAACACAATTTAAGTATTTTATATTTCACAACATACTCAGTTTAGAATATATGATGCCTTACCATTGCAACACAACCATGCTTTTATGCCACATTTTCTTGACTTGTTGTGAAGAAGGTGAACCTATCACAGGGTTTTGTTGGCAAGGTTTGTTCAGAGGGTGTTTGCCTTTGCCTTCCTCTGAGGCTGAGAGCGCACGACTTGCCCATGGTCACCCAGTGAGTTTACATGGCTGAGCAGGGATTTGAACTCTGGTCTCCAGAGTCATAGTCCAACGTTCAAATCACTACACCAGACTGGATTCCATTTTCTTGGTTTACTTGACATATATTGCTGAAGTGGCCATGTTCATCAGAATTCAACCTGCTATTTATCAACTGCGGGCACACTTCATTACCCATTTCTGGTTTGTGCCATGTACAAATCTGCTCAACAAATATGGTCAATGTGTCTCGAGAGGAAGCCAGTTTATCAATGATTCCATTTATTGCTCTTGTTTTGGGGGCCCGGGGGGGTGTGTTGAACTTTAAGCACTTCCTAAGTGTACAAAATCTTTTCAGGCTCACAGTTGCTCTGAAATGGCACCAACCTGAAACTTAACGCCACAGTTCATCTAAGGCTTCATTTTGTCCAGGATACACTCACATCAGTAACCCTAGGCCAACATGTGCCTTAAATTCAGCGATGTCAAGGAACTTCCACACTTTGATGCTGGTAGGTTTCCTACTTTCTATGGCCTGAATACTCCAGATGCCTATTTATTTCATGGATTAAGTGGTAAAAAATGTTTTCTTTGAAGAGCACTTCACTGTGAGAAGCATTCTTTTTTTCTTTTTGGTATAGACTCCTTTGGCAAAGCCATTTCTGAAGGTCCTCTCTAGCTGCTCTATACTGAATTATTTTGTCTGTACCTGGTCACATTTTATCTTGCTTCTTCCTTCCTGGACAAAAAACAAGTGAGTGTGCATGTGCTGCCTGCTAACCTTTGGCTAAAGGAAAGGTTTGGATTTGCTTCCCATTTGATAACTCATGCTGTCTTCTTTGCAACTTGTTTCAACCACAAAATGGCATAGGACATTTTTTGTCCTGATACAGAGCCAGTGTGGTGTTGTGGTTTAACTGTTGGACTAGGACTCTGGAGAACATAGCTTTAATCCCTCTGGCTCATGGAAACCCGCTGGGTGGCCTTGGACAAGTCACATCCTCTCAGCCTCAGAGGAAAGCAAAGGCAAACCCCCTCTGAACAAATCCTGCCAAGAAAACCTTGTGATAGGTCACCATAAGTCAGGCACACAACAAGAACATTACCTTGTGTGGGGCAAAAAGTACCTAAGTGTCAAAATACAATAGAATTGGTGGGGCAATTTTATTTTTGGTTCATTAAAAAGCCCCTGTATGTGGCAGGTAGCTGAAAGTCAAGGACATATTTAAAATTTTCAGATGACGATGTCTTAAAATGCCAATCTTGTAGATTTAGTTGTGTGGATTCTTTCACAAAATGTGACTCTGGGGGATGAATATGATAGGATGAAGGATAAAGTTGGTGGTGGTGCATTTTCAGAATTATTTAACATAACACATTTCAGGAAGTTCCTGATGTCTACAAACAGACATATGCAATAGTAAATCATAAAACTCAGTTTATTAGTAGTCAATGGAGAGATTTTGAATAGAAATAATTTCTATTCATAAATAATACATATCTATAAAATTCATATCTATAAAATGATAAAAATAATATGTATAAAAATAAAACAAATTTTGGAATATTTTTACATCTAGTTAAAATATAAATTCATTGTTTTTAAAAGTCACTTAGAGCAATAGAGACTGGTTGGTGGAAAAGGCTCATCATTTTTCCAAGAAAGCCCCTGATTCAGAGGTCAAGATGAAAACTTAATAGATGGAAATCGTTCTCCAATGGATAGCTGTTTTCATCCAGTACAAAATGGCTTCTGATTGTCATAAGATAGGATGCTTTTGTGTCTGTGAGCAGTGCATGGCACAGATCTGCTACAATCATGCCGTAAGTGGTATCCAAGGAAGGCTCTGCAAGAGACAAGGATCAGCACAGCTATCAATAATGCCTTTCCCCTAGACATATTTTCTTGCAGAAATTCAGAAAGAAAAAGAACAGGACTCTCTAAATAAGCTTTTATTTTAAAAGATGTGGATCCATTCATGTTCTGCAATACAGTTGTGAAGATGTTCACTGCTCCCTAAAACTTAAAAAAACAGAAGACCAACACACAGGAAAAAAAGCCTGCTACAGTCATTGGGGTCTGGAACTCCATTGAGGGAAGGCCATGATGGAGTGGGGTCATACACTGGTCACTGGATAAGGTGTTTCATGGTATTTCTAGAACAGAATGTAAGGCTTCCTAGGAAAAGCTGTTAGGTAAGCCTCTATAATTTTGCTGACAAAAGAGGGAGGCGTGAACGGAAATCTACTTCATATAACCAGAAGTTCAATAGTGCCAAGCATTTAATTCATGACTAAGTTTCTTTGCTTTTTTGATTCAGTTACACAAATAAGTCACAGTGCTTTACCTATGGTTTTGCTTAGCCACTCAGCTGGAATGTTGAGGAACATTTTCCTAATCAGTTCTGATATCACCTGAACATGGATTTCATATCCTCCATCTTCTATGGTCATCAGTGCTGGTCTAAATAAGTAAAGAAGAAGAGAGTCATAATGCAGTTTTTAATAGTATATTTTATTATTTGATGTTAATTTTCATGTATGATAATTAAGCATATTATCACCTTCGGTCACACACTGTTATTCTTCTGGTAAATTTTTTCTTTTAACATACTGCCTTGATTAAATGTTAGGATCTGAACAAGCGACCAAAATATACTTCTGAACAAAGTGTATTATTTCCCACAGCTTTTGCTTCAGTCCTGGCAACTGAGAGAATGACAGTATATCTTACAAAAGTCTTTAAGAAGTTAAGTATTGCCATACTGAGTGGAATGCTTATTCAGATATTCCAAATATGAACAAAAGAAAAACATATGCTTAAATTAAAGAACTGTCAATTTTTTTCACAAACCAGAATCTGTTTGAAAATCATGGATATCACCATGTTTGTGGCTTTTTAGAGCTATTTTAGGTCTGGGGTGGTTTCAAAACCCAAAGTAAATGGATGTCACTTTTGGTTTTGGAAAGAAATCCTTCCCAGAACTAAAATAGCTCTGTGGGAGCCAAAATATGACAAATTTGCTCCACAATCCTGTCGAGGACACTGAGGAGGGGCTTTCAAAAAATACAAGTTTTTGGAGGTTGACAGGGCATGGCCTTCTGAGGTGTGGCCTCTCAAATTGGAA
Source organism: Phrynosoma blainvillii (assembly GCA_026167975.1). NCBI lineage: Eukaryota > Metazoa > Chordata > Lepidosauria > Squamata > Phrynosomatidae > Phrynosoma > Phrynosoma blainvillii. The sequence goes on along the minus strand of JANUYF010000003.1, from coordinate 136,444,280 downwards.
GGTTGCCCACCTCCAACCTAGCTCCTTTCAATATGGGCACCATATTGTGGATGGGAACCCTATATATTGGGCTGTGATTATTCTTCAAGAATATATATCTCTGGTTATGGGGTAGAAGAATCACAAAATATGCTACCTGTTTGCTATTTAATTCTTAGATATATTCAAGAATAACACTCAGACACTCTGGTCAATCTCATCCTCCACCCTCCACCTTACACCTGAAATGACAATCCTGAAGACTATGCTGTTTTCAGATCAGGACATTCCCAATGAACTTTCTCACTGATGAACTCCTTTATTTATACAGATATTTACTCAAATATAGCAGATGGTGTTTGTGTGTGTATATACACTCTGAAGAATCTACTCCACCCAACATGCCATTTGTTTTTCAAATTCTATAGTATTGTCGAGGTAGAGCACAAAAACAAGTATTCTGTATTATCTAATTGTAGGCAGCATGAATAGCTGGCATATGGTCCAGCGCTAAGCTGTAGCGCAAAAAACAGATTCCGTGGATAGGCTGAAATTAAGCTCTGAAAAGTAAGTAAAGCAATAAAAATAAAAATTTACAGAAATGCATGTATGAACAGCTGGAGCAACATGCCTATCTTATATGATTCAAAGCAAATTAAAGGGGGTAAAATCAATATATGCTCAAGCATATCTAACCTTTAGCACTCCTCCAGTCAAGGACATCTCTCAGCTTTGAAGTCAAAACACTTGGCTAATGGTGGCGCCTAACCAGCCCACTCTCTGTATGTAAGCAATTAAAGTGAGTGGAATTTGCTCAGCAGCTAGCAGCCATTTCAGTCCCCCACTAATACTTTTAATCAGCTACAAATAAATGGGAGTTTCAAAGAGAAATAGGTGATATGCTTAATTTGAGACTATGCTAAATAATTTAAGCACAACACTAGCCTCTAACTGCAGCCTTATCGGTTCCTTCCTTCCTCCGACATACTGATGGAGGCTTTGAAAAGACTGGCTGCAGTGTGGGGGGCATTTTGGTGGGGATACTGCTGGGAAAGGATGGGCTAGGAGTTTCTGAGACTCTCTCCCCAATTTGTCTTCTCTGTTGCAATTTAAAAAACCTCTATTGACAATGTGTGTGCGTATATTTATTTGTATATGTATGGGTGTGTGTGTGAGAGAGAGAAACAGAGAAATGTCTAGGTAATCGTTTTAGAGAAGGGAGTGGAAAGTCCAGACCGCATAAAGCCCCCAATGCTGTTTCTCTGGCCGACAGTGTCTCCCTGACCTCAAAATATTTTTTTGAAATTCCACAGTGGGTTTTTGTGCAAAAAACTTTTTATACATTTATTAAAAAACATCAGAGAAATAGTTGACATATTATGATTTATTAGCATTGGAGAACGAACAATTTAGATTTAAGATACAAGAGCATATAAATATAGACATCTATTTTTTCAATGGTATTGACATACACAATTATTGGAACGATTTAACTTAAATAAACTTTTTGGTATGGCATTAGGGAAAACTGAGCTCAAACTCTGTAGAAATAATGAGCATTTGAATGGAAAAATATATAAAAAGTTATTGAAAATTGAGCTTGCTGATTAAAGAGTGTGTGATTAAACCAGAATTTTTGTTATTGTATTAATTTGGAGCAATGGGGGAAAATGTGGATGAAAGGTTTTAAGGGTATACTATGTTATACCGAAACTAATGCAAAGCATATTTATAAGTAAAATAGATTTGAAAACCAGAACAGATTAGGGAGCAAAATTATAAGGTGGTACATTTATATGATTTTAGTAGCTAGCCTGCTCAATGCAAGTAAATGGAATATGGAAATTCCATCAAGAGGACTTGATATTGAAAACTCTTTAAATGGCAGAAATGGATAAATTATCTATTTTGATTAAGGATAAATCATTAGATAATTTCGTGAAGGATTGGGGATCCATTTCTACAATCTGTAAAGAAGAGAGAAGGGAAGAATGTATATATGGTTTTTGTTTATTAAGTATTGAACCTTTTGCTTCTACCTGTTTATTTATGGTTGGAGTGTCTATGTTATCTTGGGGTGACAATGAAGAAGAACATGAGGGTTTCATAATTATATCTTTGGTCTTGGAGTACAGGAAGTGTTGTATTTAATTCGTACCTGTTAAGGGAGCTGTGGAGATCAGGGGTTGTGTTGGTTTATGTATGTTATAGATGTGTAAAAAGATAATGAAAATGTATAAAATATTTTTGAAAAAATAGTTTTTTTGGAGGGATTACAGAGTGGGGAGCAGACCCTCAAGGTCCCCAGGGGGTCCAAGGCAACCTCCTAATGTTGAAAGGTGCCCACCCCTGAGTAAGAGACTACAAAAGTGGCCACTTTGAAGCATGGCTTTTGCCACATGTGACATGTGTTCTTTAATATGCTTGAGAGGAACAAATTTAGCCCTAGGCCAAAAAAACCCCCAAAAACATTTCCTACCCTTGCTTTAAACACACATACACATGAGTTCCTCTTTGTAAAATGGGCAGGAATCATGTGGATCTCCTGACGTCATTGGACTGCAACTCCCAGCATTCCTTGACTATTGGCTAGGGCTCCTGAAAGTCTTCCTCCAACATCATCTGGGGAGGGGGCATATGATTCCCATTCCTGTATTAAACAACCAATCTGTCTGTTATTTTAACCAGACTTGCTACAGTCTGTTTTTAATAAACTGCAGAAAGACAAGAAACAATTAACTGGACCAGGAAAAGGAAATATAGTTTTAATATAATTTTTGCATGCAGTTTCCTAATTGAGACAAATGTACTCTTTGAAATGCAGATTAAATCCAGTAGTTGCCTTTCAACAATTCTATGCAAAAAGGCTTACTGATTTCTTAGGTGGTGAGCTAAGTCTTTAAAAATAGGTGTTAAGAGACACACGATTATCAAGACATTGGTGCTTACCACAGCCTGACAAAGTAACCTCTGCTTCACTGTGTCCTTGCTGGACTTTAGGCCTGGATGGGGCTTCCTCCACCCTTGAGAAACAGCCCCATGTAAGCATGGGACAAGTGAAGGAGTGCAAAAAGACCCCAAATGAAGCAAAATGGCCAAAGGTGCCCCAGAAGTTTTGCAAAGGTGTTATTACTGTTTGAATAGGGGAAAAAAATGTCCCCCAAAAAGTTGGGTGGGGAAATCAGGAGTACAGCACCTGAACCCCTGGCAGTTGTCGTTCCTTGTTCTATTTATCCTAGAGGGCAGGTTTTTTAAAAAAAGTCTTGCTTAAGGCACATTTTGGTATGGGATTCAAAGGACTGCATCTGTGGTCTTTTATGAGCCCTTCAGAGCTGCCGAGGGCTCCTTTTACCCAAGAGCCCCTCTCATATGCTATGAAAAGTGAATCCCAAGTAGCCCAAAACAGTGTATGGGGCTGTGGACAAATGGCAAACTGCGCACAGCCTTAGGCATATATTGAAATATGTTAGAGGCTTGTAGATTAGTTTCTTTATAAACATGGCAAGGTTCAGACTGGTAAGATCAAACACAAACAGCTGTTTACTATAATTTGAAGTGGAAACCTACAAAAATTCATGTTTTATTACAGAAGCACCAAACATGGTACGTTATCTAATGGGACCAAGAAGATGATCACAGTAAAATTTGGGATACAACCCACTAGCTATTTTGGAAACTTCCCAAACATACACTTTGTGGTGGCTATAGCCAAGACTACTTTCACAAAACATAGGCTGGTGTGCCAAATGTGTTCATTCTTGATGAGATCAGTCCTGGCCATTGCAACATGTGTCTGTTATTCTTCAGAAATGTACATGTTTGATCACAGCCACCAAATAGTGTGTCATCTAATGGGATCAAACTAAAGGCCACAATAAGGCTTTGGGACTGATTCAGTCAAACAATAAATCTTTTATTTTATTCAAATCATAAATGAAATAATCAACATCATTATCAACCTGAGCAGCATAAGGCAAATTTCCTATTATATAACCATATCATATGATAGCATCAGATCCCATCTGATCTTGCAAGCTAAGCAAGGTCATGCCTAGTTAGAACTTGGAAGAGAAACCGCCAATGAATACTAGGTGCTGTTGACTATATTTCAGATGAGTACAGTGGCAAACCACCACTGTATTCCTTGCCTAAGAAAGTCCTATGAAATTCATCAGGGTTGCCATAAGTGGACAGGCAACTTGAAGGCACATACACACAGAAACAAGGAAAACATCTGAATGTATTTAAATTGCTCACATCTGCAAACGCATCCCCTTGCTGCCACCTAGTGTTTGCTAACAGGCTCCCCCCCCCCCAGCAGAATTTGCTGAAATAATTCAATGCAATGTTGTTTCATGGGATGTTGTTCATGGTACAGCATCTAGTTTTCAAGATGCTTTTCAGCTCTAAAATATTGTATGTGATGCTCTGTTCAGGGGGAGAATCATATGTATGAGGTAGGAACCACAAAGTAATGTATCTTTTTGTGTATGCATAATTGTTTTAAACATTTCTAGACTGCAATGATCACCCAAGAATTCCAGGAGGTGTACATACAGCTTCCAAGGTCAAAGCAATAATAAAACAATTAAAAAACAAAATTGCAAATAAACAACAACACCCCAATTTACACTGGAACAGCAAACAAAATTTATTCAGCCAGTATGGCACTGGTACTCTGAATTCTTTAATAATGTACACCTAAAGATCTTCTAACCACACTATGAAACTATTTTTTTAATTCAGTGGTTACTAAATTCTATTTATCTGTAGCCTACTATAAAATAATAAGTTAGAGAAACAGAATAATAAACTACAGAGATTTCAACAACATAAAATGTGAAGAGACAAGACAAATTGATTTTAAGTAGAAATTTGCTATTCTTTCAGTATTATAGTACAACATTAAAAAAATAGGTATATTTTATACTGGATACACTTTCCAGGGAATAAAGTCCACTGAATACTGTGTAAATTACTTCTAAGTGAACGTGCACATGACTATGATGTCATTTTAAAAAATATTTATACTCCGATGGAAAGATCTACTTTTGGGCAAGTAAGACAACAAGCTACTTTTAAAAGTCCTAATGGGGCCTCCTAAATGTGTCAGACTACATTTCACATCATCCACAGCCAACAGAACTATGCTATCTGGGGTGATGGAAGATAAGAAGTGCAGTCCAACACATCTGGAAGGAGCCATGTTGGTGAAGACTGTTTGATGAGATGACTACTGACATCTTTAGTGATTTTATTCTTTTTCACACATGTACATACAAACTTTTTTACCTGTAGAATGTTCTCACTTTATTAGAGGGTAAACAGCTAACACACTGTTTGTAGATCTTGCTATCATCCACCTGGAGTTCAAATCCACATTTTGCACAACCCGCATAAGTGATCAGAGCAAGAGAGGTGAGTATATGTTGTAGTGAAGCATTTGAATCAAAAACAACTTCCCCACGTGGAGAGGAAGCAACTGTAAATTTCAGCTCTGAGATATGGGCTTTCACTTGGATTATTCCTGAGAAAATAGAAAGGAGTTGCTCAAAATGTTTTTCTCACTTTTTCTACCACAAGAAAATAGTAACAAAGAGCACTGCTAAAGGAGTAATTTATCCTCATATCATCATGAAAGTTAAAATCAGCAAGACAATCTTATATCTACTCAGAAATAAAAAATAGAGTTCAATGGGATTTGCTCTCAGTTAAATGCAATCTAAGAGCACATCCTTGGTTATGCCATCATTTGCTCAAAGGATAAATGAAAAAAATGCAGGGCAGTGATGAGACACATATGGGGTGTGGCTCCATTTGCAAGCAAAACAGGAAAATCTCATTAAAACAAACATTTCCTGAAGAACTGGATCTCCTCCCACTTCAGTAAATTCAGCCTATATGTAGCTTGGTTCTTCCTTGAAAGCTACTTGCTTTCCTTTCTCTCCCTCCCCTTTATCTGACTATCTATAGAATAAATAAATAAATATTCTGAAGCCTGGTTGTCTAGTTTTTTGTTGGTCCAGCAAATGGAATGAGATTTTCAACTCCAGATATTTCTGCTGCTAGTTTGTTATATTTGTAAAGGCTCGAAGCAATATACAAAAATTACAGTGTATTATGTTTTTATACATATATTGTTATATGCTGTCCTTTTGATTTTTAATTTTTTATTGCTATTTGTATTTGTTTTTCTATAGCCCCCAATTAGGCCATTAAAATATTTAAAACAGGCCAAAACACATAGGGCTTGTTTCAAAATAAAAAATAAAGATCATTAGAGAGCATTTGGAGATGTATCTCCCCCAGACCTGCCACAGTTGTGGAATTCCTTTCACGTATGAGCCTGTGTTATTTCTAAAAGTGTTTTTAATGAATATGTTCCCTAGCAGTACCACTTCCAAGATAAGGAAGGGGCGGGTATTTCAATTTAATTAGATATATTGCCTGTATCTGTGTGCTTTGTTTTGTGTTTAACTCCCATGATCTGCCCCAAGCTCTTTGGCAAGAAAAGTGCCAAAATAAAGCAATACCCAGAAATTCTCAACCAATATTGAGTCAAATCTCACCAGAAAACTTCTCCACTAGGTGTGCAGCAAGAGAAGTCATCCTCATTAACGGTTTGGCATCCTTTTCAAACTTTTCTTTGAACTCTACAACTCTTCGGTCATCATCAAAGAGACACTCCAGAGTTGACCAGGGTGTTGTGTGCAACTCAAGTTCACCAGAGACAAGATTGTGCTTTGTAAAGAGGTATTTAAATTCCCAGATATGATCTAAGAAAAAAGAAGAAACACCACCAGTATGGATTTTTCGTTCCAATACACTGTTAATATTTGCAGAAAGCTTTGCCCAGAGCACTGTGCCAGAGATAAAGAATATAACAAAATACTCAGGGAGGAGAGGATACTTGGTAACTTTTTTAAATGAAACTTTTAAAAAGTCTTCTTTTAAAACACCCCCCCCCCACCACAATCTACATAGCATTTTGAGTTCTCATAAATTCTTCCCATTGACCAGCCTGGTTGTAACAAACTTGTTGATTGGGAACTGCTACAGCTAATGGACGAAGGAAGGTTACAGCCACCAGTGCTGCCCAGCAAATGCATCTCCCATCAGATGTCTATATGTGAACATTAACTTCGCATAGAATCCAAAGTGCATAGGCTGAATCGCCATGGTCACTTCCCATATGGGACACACATGGTACAACTTGGGCTCATTCCTATTGGATTTCATATGAAAAGTGAAAAGGCAAGCTAGCAAAGGCCATCTGGGGAATTCATAGCGGGGGTGATATTTGAACAGTGTGGCTTATAGTTTAATGACTACTATGGAAAATCTTTGCATAATCTCTCTAAAAGGAAATGTTGCATTAGGGCAGGAGTTGGCAACTGCATGGGGCCCACGGAGTCAATTCCTCCCTGCCTCCTCATGCAGCCCCCAGTACAGCAAGCCCCAATACCTTCATTTTCCTCAGCAGTCCCTTTCACTTCCTTTCAGTGTTTTGAGCAGGACTAGAAAAGAAAATGGAAGTAATTGGAGGGGCATTTGGGGGTGGGTGGGAGTATTTACATGTTTCCATGCATTTTTTGGGGGGGCGAGAGATCCGCATGATTTGGGGGGAATTACCCCCAAATCTTGCTGAATTCCTTTTTGAAAAGAAATCAGTGCTGGGGGGGGGGGTGTTTTCAAGAGCTCCAGAAATAGGGTTCAGAGATCACATGCAGACCATGGGCTGCACTTTCCCTGCATTAAAATAACCTCTAAAACTTAAATTTCCATTTTGACTTTCTTGTGGATTAATATACCTCAAACTTTCTATAAATATAAAATAGTTCTACAAGTATTAGATAAGGCTTGTGCCAAAGATAACTTTGTTTATACTAGGAAAAAATGCTATCATATGTACTGAACCTCTCTCCCAGAATGTACTGTAAAATGCTTTGTAAATACTTCATTTCCCAGCACAAGTGACCATCACATGTTCAGCTGTTTTCCTAGGCTTAGTTTTATGAATGGTTATCACATGCTACCCTACTGTGAGTCAGTTGTCATGACCTACAGTCCTGGCTGGCAGAAAGTGAACTCTGGATCCTGGCTGTCCTGACACAACCAAACATGTAGACTTGTCTAACAGAGATGGCTGTTTGGACAGTTAAGAACACAAGCCTTATCTTAAATTTTAGAGATAGTCTTTCAATGATTAAACCTGATGTTGGAAATTTCAAATTAGCCACAACACATTAAATATAAATTAGGGTTCAAGATTCAGTGCAAAGAAAGGAATAACAACCAAAACAAGATTTTGGGGAGCTATTCTCTCCCCACCCTCAAAACCCCAAACAGATGGAAATAAATATATCCTCTGATATTAACCATTCTCTTTATCAACACAACTAGATTTATTTGGTGTTGAATAACTTTAGGAAATAAGTTGTTGATGATTTAGGAAAGAGCCAGTTCTTGACAAACATTATATGCTTCTCACATGTATCATGACTTTACAGACCTAAATGTTTCTTTTCTTGCTTCAATCAGAATTAATTTATCACGCAGGACTATAGGTTAAATCCATACATAAATAATCTTTAAAACACACATTTTACATTAGTCATGACTTAGCTATCCCATTTCAATGAGTGCACTCTTTACCACCATTAAATCTGGATCCAACCCAAGATAAACAGTTTAGACAGGACCATAGAACACTTTATCAAAGGTGATATTAAAAATATATATTTAAAACATATGGCATATGTATATATAAAGCTAATTTCCAGGATTCTATTGTGTTCTAGCATTATACCAACATAGGGCCTTTGCAGACTGCCAGAAATAGTGCACATTAAATTGAGGCACTGCCCTGGCTCAGTGCTAGGGAATCATGGGAAATGTATTTTTTTCTGGGACATTGAGCCTTCTCTGTCAGAGAGCTCTGGTGCCACAATAAATTACAGTTCCCATGACTCCCTAGCAGTGAGTCAGGGCAGTGCCTCAATTTAATGTGCACTATTTCTGGCAGTCTGCAAAGGCCCAAACTCTACCCAGACAGAGTTAGGCAGAATAACAACTTTTTATGGTTCACATTGTTTGCAGGCTGAGATTTTAGATACGGACACTGGGGTGATTACTTAAGTAGAAAAACAAAGTAATTGATGAAGACAAATGAGGTCAAAAAGATATACTTCTAGACCCAGATTCACCTAAAAAGATTCTCAAGGGTGAACTGTGTAGTGGGCACAGAGACATACTACCCATCCAAGAAGAGACTGCAATGTAAAGGCCTTCTTTTCACATGCTCATCAGAACAGCAGGCATTTTTTCCTAGTTTCTAGGACAAGCTGGGAGGACAAGATTATTTTTTTAGGATTGTGGCATAATGTGAAAGACTTTAGCCAGTAAACTATTTGGAGAAAAGTTGAAATTTAGTTCCAAAATGTGCAAGATTATTAGGTTGGAAAGGTCAGCCAGGTATTGGACAAAGACTTGCCATACAGAAAAAGTGGCTATTCACACTAAAATGGGAAGAAAGATAGGCATCCCAAATAATTTCCCCCTTTCTGATTCAAATTAACAACAGAATGCATAAGCACATAATTTATCAAATATTGCAAAGATTAGTCATTTGTTGTTTTTTTACCTCTTTTCCTTTGAAGTTGATGATAGAGGGCTGTTAAAGCTCCCCATAACACCAAGGTATAGTTCTGATCCTTGACTTGTTCCACTGTTAAAATAATTTTTCTTTTTCTTTCTCCTTTGAAACTATATGTAGAATCTAGAATTTAAAAAAATTACAAATAATGTTTTACAAAGACGTAAAGAACAGGAATACTTGAATACACTGAGATTTTGATATACAATTCATACACAATAGAGAGAAAAAATCCAATTTTCTATCTAACAATGATCGTATACAACCAGGAGAATTTAGGAAAACAGAACCATATTAAATGGTAGGATTTTCAAAACCTGTTAAGATCCAAAATTAGGAAAAAGTACATGCTGATGGCTGGTCAGCATTTCCTGCACATCTTTCCCCCAAAATATACATATTTTCCCCTTTCATCAGCAGAGTTTTGTGCCAGATCACAAACTTTTGATAGTCCCCTTGATTTCAAAAATGGGAAAAAAGGTTACTATGAGATATGTTAAGGCTTATTTTACAAATTTAAAGGAGAGAAAAGAAAAGAGGACTTTAGATCCTCGCCACAGAATTCTGTTTTATAGACAAATGGATGTAGCAGTTGCTTTCCTTAAAATTTAATAAACTGAAAATCTCATCATAGACGGTGCTACTTGAAATGCTTTCAAAATGACAAAACTTTAGAACTAGCATTATAAAGAAAGGCCTTAATGTGTTAAAATTATAACTAAGGGCATTTCTTTCAAAATGTTGGAAAAATTATGTATTCTAAGGATTTAACTTCTGGATTGAGGAATAAGTAAGCAAGCAAGTAACACAAACAATCAGAGATGACTAGTTGAAGGGAACCTGCTACCACCTGAAGCCTGCTGGATAAAGTCAACTCCAGTCATACACTGATTTTGAGAAATCAAAACTTTTCTTCTGTGGTTATCTATGAAGTTCATCACTAATGCTAAAGACTCATAGTGTAGGCTCAAGCTCCATTGTTAACCATGTGAGCCACCACACTGTGATATCACTCAAAATTGCAGGTAAACTATTTTGTTGAATCAGATGAGCACTCCACACACAGTGGGATCAAAAGGCTTTTTATAAAGAAGAAAACATCAGGTGGTCTCATAAATCAATTTATAATCTTTATCTTCAAAAGATTTCAAGTACCACTCTTTGAATTGACTGACCATCTTTTTTCCTTGAAAAACACCTACAGGATGTCGGATTAGTTGGCAGACAGGAAGATGTCCCAGCACAGACACCAGTATCAAAGTGCTCAGGTGGTGTTTTTATCAGACAGAGAAGGCTGAGGAGGGGAATTCCTTTAAGTTTTGAAAATCTTTAACTATCATAACCACTTCACGCCTTTTAGCCTTAGAACATACATTTGGGAGCGGAGTGAAATATAGGATTAAAAAGTCAACTGACCTGTTAGGACAGTGAGGTTAACAATTTTCATGACAGCATGCACCAATATATCTGGTTCAAGTTGATGAAACAGAGCATGTTGTATGTTGTTCAGGGTCTGTGTCTTCCTTTGGGGGAGAGCTTCCAGATAGGTATGTCTTGAAGACACATATGCCAGCAAATCCTGGAGAATATTAACATTCACGACATGGGAGACTGGGGGGGGGGGGGGGAGGAACAGATGAAAATCAAAATTCCCTCTCAGTTTCATCCACGTAGTTTTACGGTAATCCTAGACTGAAATATCTAGTAGCGTTTCATGTAATAATAATAATAATAATAATAATAACGACATTTGTATTAGCTGTACTTTCATGAATACAAAGATAAACTTCAGAAGTTACATTTTTAGGCAAGAACATCTGCAAAGGTAGTTCATTTTGGATCAAACTGGTTATAAACACCTACTATCCCTAGCCACTTTTTGCTGGCCTTGACAAACTAACACCCCCCCTCCCCCTTTTCTTTCCATCTCTTTCCCCCTTAAGAATATTGTCTGTTTAATTTGGAAACCTAATGGAAGGGGTATCACACACTACTCTCTCTGTGATGTGAACAGTTTTTAGAAGACAGTAACTGTTTGAGAAGCAGGATTAAAATGCTGTAAGTAATAAGCAAGCAAAGGCAATAATCTCTGTATTAAAATGGATAATTTATTTTATGAAAATGCTGGTGCTTCATCACATTAGCCCTATTCTCCATTAAAGAATCCCCTGCTCTTTTTCTCATCAGGAATTTATAAGCAATTGCAGTATGTGCTTCATCCACACCCACTGAAACTAGTATTTATACTAGGATGGAAAAAGTGGTTTGGATAGAAACTTCAGAAAGATCTTGGATATAGATGGCTATAGTGCACAGAGTGAAGTATTGCAAGCTTAAGCATGACAGAGGGGGCAGGTGTATACCCAAGACTCATATGCCTCTTATAATACAGAAAAATACCTTACTGAAATCTTGATATGTTTCATAGACTACTTGACAAAGAGGCCAAGAAGTTTTCTAAACCCTAGTGCTCTTCCCATACTCAATATTTTGACTAATGTTTTTTAATTATAATATGAATATTAGTAGAAGCAGTGATACCATACCACTATTTTGATAAAATCTGGAAAGTACTGAATTTAAAGTATGATAGTAAATATTAAGAAGTTCTTCTATGCAACTGATAAATTCTCACATTCATTCTGATTAACAGTTGAGCAGCTTCCAAGATTCAGTAACTGACTCGTAAAGGTTGATTGCAGCATTGTTTCCCCAGACCAGCAGTTCTCATATAAAATCACATCTGCAATGAAGAAAAGGCCACTGATCAAAGAGGGGGTGAGGGAGGGAAAAAATATCCACTTAATTCAATTTCTTTTTTGGGAACTGGAAATGAGGAATAATCTCACCATGCTTCCTCCCCATTTTAGCCATACTTTACCATTAAACCCAATTTGGCAAATACCAAATGGAGGTTGCCTTTGAAATGAGAAACAGAAGCCCACTTAACACTACGATTCCCAACTCTGGTTTAGTTTCCAATACTGACTTCTGTTTAACAATTTGGACTTTATTATTATAGTTAGCATTAGGATGCAGGCCTAAAATGAAGCCACACACAGGGCATTTCCATTCCTCTAGCCTACACAATTCAATTCTGTGAATTGAGCATATAGATATTATGAACTGAAAACAGAAAAATTCCTGAACTGGTTGAGCTCAAGTTCATATCACTATCATATCCTGGATGTTTCATATAGTTATGAAACCTTGGCTGCAGGGTGGGACAGCAGAAATGACTTTTCCATATGTCAGGACAGAACTCTTGAATATATTTTTAAACTCATATTTACAAGAGATATGGCTATACAAGGTCCAGGTTTAAATGGCTTCTCTTGTGAATTCTGTTCTGTTTTTAAATATGCTCTTGTTCCTCAGTCCACAGTACTGTACAATGACATTCTGTAAAAGAAAGGATCTTGGAAACACAAAAAACGTCTATAGGATCTCAGATACAGGAGCATAACAAGAATGTAAAGCTACTTACTGCAATTATGCTTAGGCTATGAAATGCTTTTATCCATTTGAATCGGACATAAATGACAGACTCTGTGAGGAAGGTAATGAATAAGATTCAGATAGCAGTTTCTATCCTGCCCCTAAATGCACTGAAGACATTTCACAGAGTAAACTGGCTGTATCTCTACAAGTTGCTAAGTTCTGGTGCTTCAGCAGCTTTGAAGCCAATTGGAAACTATCGTGTTAATGTGGCCATAATAGTTCATATTTTACTCCTTACTTGTGGCTCGTAATCAAGATTTTCTCAAAGAGCATAACCTAGAGTTTTGTTTAAGTTTTGTAATTGACAAAATTAAGCATACAAAATCCAGTTCTTTCTCTAACTCTTGAACAAATATATTTTGAAAATAATGTTTCCCATCTCACCTGTAAGCAGAATGATGTCTCCAGGAAAGACTGTAAGTGACCAAAATGCTGCTGCTCTCCATAACATCACCTTTCGTTGTACTTCCGATTGATCAAATACTACTACTGTGGCTAATGGAACATTTGAAGGCAATTTAGTTCCTGACTTGATCTGTATTTCCTTGATATGGCAAGGATGCAATACTGTGACTAAGACAGTGTACTTCTGGCCTTTGCAGAGACATTCTTTAAGTAAAGATGGGTACTTCTGAGCTTTCTTGTATCCTAAAATGCTCTGCTCCTTAATTGGTACAACTGGACATATGGAAGAATAGTCTGACTTGGCTTTCTTTGATTGCTGATGGTCACCTCTTCTAAAGTTAGTTGTAGGTAAGGGATCTTCAAATGCTCGAGGTCTTTTAGCAGACCAGTCTCCTTGGGAACAGAGTGTTCCTATCTTTGGTGGTTCAGTATGACAGAACTCATTATTACATTTATTATCAGGTGAATGCAAATGATGGGTGGGCACACCATCATTTTTCTGCAGGCTAGTTTCTTTCAAAGTTGAGTTCTCTTTCACAGGACTACTGGAATCAAAAAGTTCAGGAGAGCTGTCATAATTTTGTGTACAATTTATCTCAGCTATGTCAGCATATGCGCTAGCATTTTCATTTAACTGGATAAGTGGATCTGATACTATTTCATTATCCTTACAGGGTTTGTCCAATTTCACTCCCTTGTCCTTTGCAGATTTGCTTTGAATGTGATTTTGTCCTGCGGCATGCCTTCCAGAAAGAAAAGCAACCTGACTTGAGGTCAGAATACTAAGGTATTCAGTGTCTGTTGACACTCCAAGGCTTGCACACACATGCAATGGTTTTTCAGTCTTTGATTTGTTCACTATTTGTGGGCAACGTATTGTCAGGTACTGACGCAGCAGTTGGCAATGATCACACTGAAAGGCTGGTAACTTTTCTTCCTGCTCCATTGACTTTACACTCTTACTGACATTACTAGTACTGGGAGGTAAGGGAGAAAAATCAGAGTGAGTATGTATCATGTAACTGGCAGTTCTTTCATTGTCTTCAGACTGTTTGCTTTGTTCTTCATCTGTTTTCACTGGATTGAGAAGATGCTCATAAGCAAGATGGTTCATTTGATTCTCTGTGCTTATGTTTACAGAGACGTGACAAATGTTGCCAGTTGACTCACCTATCTTGTTTTCATTGCTGAAGGATTTTATACTTTCAGCATCAACTGCACAGGCTGTCAAATTTGCCAACTCACATTTCGTTCTAAAGCTTGGTGTGAGTTGATCTTTGGAGTAGACAGACAATGCTTCACTGTTTGGCATTTGATGTTCTGCATGATCAGGACATTTGCATTTTCTCGTACAAAGGGTAAAAGTATCTTTGGCAAATGAAAGACAGAGCTTTTTCCATGTTTCAGTAGTAGCTGCTGAATATATATCTTCTTTGGGCTTCTTTAATAAAGTTGGGAGGATGGGTGCACCAAAGAAAATATGAATTTGAGGGGATCTAGACATGTTTTTTCTTTCAATTATTTAATTATAGAGAAAACATCTTATTTTAAGTAGTACACTAATTCATTTCACACAAAAAAATGCCTAAAATGTCATTTTAAATGATTCCTAACTTTCCAAATAATTCATTCAAGGATAGCAATCTATATGTTTCATAGGGTATCCAAATAAATTCATATAATTCTACCAATTTACATTTTTATGCAGACAATTCATGTAATACAATAATGAATACTCAAAACAAAACTCAGTTTATATAACTAAATACCGGTACATCACATTTCATGTATCTTACAGATTAAGAGATAATTTTATATTGTTGTTTATGTTTTAATCATCCTAGAATACTGTGAAGTGTGAAAAGTTATTCTACCTTTTACTATGCGAGTGTGAAAAAGGAAACATGACTATTATAGGGAGTAACTTGTTACATTTGTGTCTGCAAGGAAGAGTCATAATGAACAAGGTGGTATCAGCCTTTTAAATGTATAAATGATGTTGCCTCCACAACTCAGTTGTGTTTCTTAACACTCAATAAAGCATACAGTTTCATTAAATAGTATGAGCACAAGGAAATGATAGAGGCAGTGAAGAAATTTCCAAATGGTTGAGATAACAGTCTTCTTTCCACAATATCCAAATCTTGAGGCTTAATATTGAAAGCATGAAGTATCATCTGTTCCCATCAAGTGTTTGTGGAAGCAATGGGAAAACATATCTTGATAGATTTGTGAAGCCATACACTTGAAATCAGGAGCCCAAGATATGTAATAGGAATTTCAGATGTGTGATCTCCTGCAAATGATTTTAACACAAAAATTATTAAATATACATAATATTTATACTATTTATTTATTTCCAGTAACCTTTTCCAGAACAGGAAGTCAAACCAAGCTATAACAAGCACACTTTGCTTTCATTTTATCAGAAAGTACATATTGCAGATTTTTAGCTGTCCATTAGAGGTCACCAAGCTCCTAGAAAAGCACATAAGGGTTGACTGGATGAGCCATGCATTTTAGAATATATGCTGTAGCCAGAGGGCAACCCAATAATGGCATAATCTGTCAACGTTAAGAACTTTAGTCTATCGTTTTCCATGGGAAAGAGTTAAACACAGAATCTGGATGGGCATCTACATGTAAACCTTATATTCTGAATATCTTGACTGAAGATAAATATATAATTTAACAAAAAAGCCTAATTTTACAACTACATTTAATATTTAAATGTACTTAATTTTAGTTGAATAATGGTATTCCCTAAAGAGGTACCTCCATATTTCTGGCTGATAAAGAACATTTTCTTCTTTCTAAATGTATGTATAAAAACATACACATATAAAGACAAAGAAAAAAACCCTAAAGGATTATGAAAGTAGGTACCATATGCAAATGATTAAAATGTTTTTGCTTAATGTTAGAAACAACAATGAAGTCAATAGTTTCTTGAACTGAGATTTAATCCTTATGGGCCAGAATGGGACATTTTTAGTCCCTCATTCCACTTCCCACATAGGACTAGATCTACAGTGCAGATATTCTGCAGCATCACTACCAGAAGTATAAAAAGAAAAGTCCCATGTTTCAGTCATTTGATACGTCCTGTTTAAAAGAACAAGTAAAACAAAAAGTGGGACAAGAATTGTCCAGCCAAATCTTTTTGCCACAGGGGTACTTTTTTTTTTTTTTTGCTCCAGTCATTAATATACTCCCCTCCCACCAAAAAAATAAAATAAAAATAAAAATAAAAAAGTCCCATGCCATTTTGTAGTGAACCATGATGCCAAGCAGACGTGGCATACTCCATTTGTCAATAGGTTGGCTCCATGAAGGAGGGGAGCACTAGGATTCTCTATAGATTCAGGAAATAGAGTTCATTGAACTCTACTGCTAGCCCTAACTAAAACACAAACCCTACTATTGACTCTACTATTTCCTTTGTATACTGGAATTCTCATTGGGAATCACAACATACTCCACACCTCATTCAATGCTCATTTTTTAAACCAGAATCGGTGCAAGAAGGTTTAAACAGGGTCATACAATCTAGCATCATGGCCAGATGTTAACAACTGCCTGGTGGCATGAAAAGATTCATTTGCATTAGTGACCTTGTTGGATACTTCTTTGCATTATCTTTGCAAGTTTGAGCCTGAGAAAGACATGAAGGCTGGGAACAGAATGTGAAAGTAAATGCCTCTTTGTTGTTAAACTGCTTGTACCGTTCACAGGGGAGGGGGTGGGTCACACTTGTGCAGTTTGGTTTTCTTGCTTTGCCTCTGCACTATATAATCCTTGCGACCCCATCTTCCATTAGCTTTGCCTTGAGGGAGTGCATCCCAGGTCATGGGATCCCCATATGCCCAGCCATTGGGAATTGATTTGATTGCTGATCAAGGGATAGTGGTAGAATTTGTCTGGGGCACAACAGACAATTTGTGCCTCAGACAAATTCTACCATTGGCAGTGAAAGGGCCTCAGACCCTATCTGCAAAAGGGCTGGCATGCTTCTCTGCTGTGTAATGTCTGCTGGATCGTTTACCACCAATAAAGCTTATGCTATAGCAGCAATGTTTGTTTTTACTAAGCACTAAAAGAAATAACTTGGAGAGGCCTGGAACTACACTCAGTTCCAGAACAAAATAAATAGATTCACAAACATATCATATATATGATGGTAAATTAAATCCTTGGAGGAAAACAGATAAATGCTTTCGGGCAGAGATACACTGGGCAGACTCTTCTAAAGAAACAATTCTGCTGTGTAACTCTTTTGGAGCTGACTGAGGCTGCATCTAAATTGCAGAAATAATGCAGTTTGATCCCATTTTAACTGTCATGGTTCAATGCTATGGAATCCTATGATTTGTAGATTTTAGAGGTATTTAGCCTTTTCTGTCAGAGACCTCTGGTGCAACAACAAGTTACATGTCCCAGGATTTCACAGCACAGAAGACCTAGCCAGCATAGCCAAGGTGAGGAATACTAGATGTTGAAGTTCAACAATATCTGGAAAGCTATATGATTCCCATCCTTAGTGAAGAGTATAAAACATGCTGATTGCAGATAGGTTCATAAGGGACATAATGAATAAGGATAAAATAAACCAACAACAAAATTATACAGCACTGAGAACTTTGTTCAGCATTACTGAACTACAGCTGCCCTTCCTTTTTCATGGAGGATCCGTTCCGGACATCACCACCACCCCCCCGCAAAAAAAGAAAAACACAAATATTCAAACCCTATTGGCTTGAATGGAGGCGCGTATCCACAGAGACGAGTGGGTCTGTGCCATGGGGCGCACCCCCCATTTTGTGCCCCTCCGTTTGTCCCTCGCAGATAAGCGAGGGTCACGGACTTCAAGTCCACGAAAATGGAGGGACAACTGTATTATAAGGCTAAACAGTGAAATAAAATCCTAAAGATGGGATGGGAAAAGAATGATCAGTCAAGCTAATCATAAATCACAAACTCTGTGAAAGATGAAATGCCACTGGAAACAGCAGTGCCAAAGCAGAGATCAAAGGCTATGCAGTGTTTGACAAAAGTCATGATGAAATTGTAGGCACTGACCTACTATCAAAGGGATGGAATTTGCTATATTCGAGTTGTAGAGTTCAGCAACAGAGGACTTACTAAGGTAAACAGCCTACTTTGGTTCAGTGCACAGAAGCATAGCCATTTAAGTTTTTTCCAAATTCATTTGTACTACAGGTGTACAGTTGGCCCTCTACATTCGTGGGTTTCACATTCACAGGTTTGGCTATTCCCAAGTTTGTAAGCTGCTGCTTAACTAACTTTACCTCTTCTCAATTTCTTATCCTTCCAAAGGAGCCAGACAGGTTTTAAACCACTTTCCAGTCCATGTATCTCCTTGCCCCACTCAAGTTCTTCCCAATCCACCTCCTCCTAATCTCTTCTTCCAAAGAGCCAGCTAAGTTTTAAACCCCTTTCCAGCCTACTGATCTCCTGACTGGCTCTTCTGAAAGGACAGGAGATTAAGGGGGTGGACAGGGGTTTAAAGCCTGGCTGGCTCTTTTGGAATAGAGATTGAGAGGAGGTGGATTGGGAAGAACAGGACTGGGGTGCAGAGACCGATGGGCTGGAAAGAGTTTTAAAATCTGGTTGAGGCATTCTGGTGGCCAGGTGGGAAATAGAGTGACAGGCTGGCACTGTTTACAGGAGTTGGTAGCATGCTTGTTTAGGGACCTACAGATAATCATGGTTTTTCCACTTTTGCGGGGGCCCTATGTCCCCAATCCCCACGAAGGTGGAGTGGTAACTGTAGTACATTTAATATTGGACAAGGGACATACTTCATTTATTAACCAAATGTTTTAATTATGAGACTCTATGGAATATAGGCTTCAGAGGATTCATTAAAGAGTTCAGCATGTTAGTAGGCTTCATTACTGAAACAGAAAAACAATTGCCTTTAGGCTACAGCAGTGCTTGCGATGTTATTCAAAATCCATTAATGGATGAGAGAAATCTTAAGGGTTTGATAATTTGGCACAATAGTGTAAGAAGATGGTTTTAAACAATAAGGAGTATGGACAAAATGACAATAGTCCTTCTTGATCTCATAATAAAAGAGCAACTTCTCTTTTACTTTGGAAACTCTTCATGTTCCAGCAGACCATGGGGGGAAGCAGACGGCTTAAAGAGCCGTTTTGGGGGCAGAGAAGGGGAGGGGCAGCCGCACGGTGGGTGCCTCAACCCCTTCCCCAGGTCGTCCTTGGAGCAGCCGGCCCTCTGCACGGCCGGCGCTCCGAGGAGGACCTCCCGCTACAGCTTTCGCACACGCCGCAGCGGAAGAGTAGCTGAAGACGCGCTGGCAGCCTTTTGCGGCGCACCTTCGGCGACTTGTGGAAGGAGCGCCGATTTAGTGCTCCTTCCAGGGTCGGTGAAGCTGCACCGCGGGGCCGAGGTGGGGATACCTCGGCCCCACGGCACAGCTTCCCGGGGCAGCCCACGGCTGCCCGTCTGCTTAGCCCCCATTTCACTTACTAAGCCTACCTGTTGCTACACAGTGCTTGTTAGTTCACCTTCTCCCAATGTTCTCCCAAGACACTGGTCTAGGACATTTTACCATAGTATGAGGCACTGCAAATTACACCAGTGTTTTGATATTCACCAATTTTCACTTTTTGTTTGAGTTGCAGTATCATTTTTAATAGTCAGAATAAATGGCATTAGAAATCACCTACTACAATCTCCCACAAAAACTGTGTGCAAAAGATTCTGTCTTTGTCATTATGCTTGTAAGAACTGGGCAGTGAAGCATTTGTTCACTCTGCTTAACTAAACTTTTCTTGACTCTTGTATGGAGTCTGCTTTTAACGAAACTGCCAAAGGCTGCAAATCCTATATATACACTTGGAGATAAGTGTCACTGAACTATACAAGACTTCCTTCTGAGCAGTCAGAAATTGCAGTCACATTGGCACTCACATCTAAGCCAACATTGGACTGACTACATTTATAAGCTCATATGAAATACAATGCGCCCATGTCAAGCGCAAGGTTGCTACCCACAGGTTTAAGCTTCCACGGATGACAAGCTTTCTAAATGGGTGTGCGCGTGCACTGAAAAGGACGAGACTTAAGGCCCCGCTTTTTTACTATCCGCAGGAGGATCTGGAATGGACCCCCCGTGGATAGCAAGGGCACACTGTATTATCTATTCTTAGTGAAGGCACAATTGTGCTGTCACAACTTCACAGCAATTCAGCAAGGTAATTGCCTAGCGACAGGTGATAATCCATCTTCCCCACCATTAAGAACACCATAATTTCAAAGTTTCCACTCCCAAACTGAAACAATGTTTCTGAAATAAACCTACAGGCATCACATTGATTCCAACTATAAGGAATTTAAAAGAAAGGGATACCAATATCTATCTGCAAACACTGTACACACTGTTTGAAACTAGAGATCAGGGTTTGATCCCCCTCTCGGCCATGGAAACCCACGTACTCTCAGCTCCCCAGACCCCCATGATAGACTCCCTTTAAAGTTGCCAGAAGTCACAAATGACTTGAAGGCACATATCAACAATGCAACTCAAGAAGAACATCTCTAGTCAAACTGGAAGTGTCAACTTGTACAGACAAATTGGTCGTTCCTGCTTAAAAAGGACAAAATAGTTCTACCTTCAGTCCAGCACGCTATTCAGATCACACACACACATACATGGGCTATTAAGATCTCACACACGTCCATCTAAAACTCAGCGTAGCAAAAACGTGAACAATATCTACAGAAAAGGTCAAAGGAGTTCCTCAAGCTACAAGATGTCTTCTCAGCAAAGAAAAGCTAACAATTACAGGTAGGGCCGACAACAAAATGCTATAGAGTGGATGCTCATCCAGTCAATCAGTCATACCATCATTCAGAATATTCCCTTCTATTCTTCCTCTCCTCTGGTTTTCCCTCCCCTTGTCCTAAGATATGCAGTATTCTGTGACTACTGAGTATACCCACCTCTGTTGTTAGAGATGGTCGTAGACGTCCCTCACATTCTCCACCTAGAAAGTATTTGATAAACCTTAGTGTTTCCCTGAATACACTGATATCTGCCTTTTTCTTATACAACTGTTACCTATTAACACGATGGTTAAATATCACTATAAATATTTTAGTAATAATTTCATTTTGGGGCAGTTACTCAATTCTTCATCTTCTATCTCCTCCTGAATGGAAGAGACAAAACACTACCAACAGTGTGAGGCAGTGCATTGAGAGTGGTTTCATCCTTCTTAAACTGCTGCATTTTATGAGAAATGCACCCACCCACCCCATGCGTCAGGAGTATGCATATTCCAACACATGTTTGTGCTTACCGGCAAAAAAGAAATGCTGATCTATATACTATATATACAAAGTCAATTCAGAACAGAAAATCATCTAAATAAGAAAAGCACACTTGTGCTTGACCTGAAAAAAATAACCAGAACCTCAGATTTCATTAAAAAAAAAACAACACCAGAGTTTTCACAGAGGGGCAGGAAGAAGAAAGAAAAATGTTTTCCCTTAGCTATCATATCACAGATGTGAGCCAGCTCCTAAAATGGCAATATTTCAAATAACTGCTGTTCAATTATCTCCAATTTCGGTACAGTTGTCCCTCCCCGTTCACAGGGATCAATTCTGAAACACCTCCCCCACAAAATAGGGGGGGGGAAAGAACCCATGGATATTCAAGCCCCATTGATTATAATGGCAGCATGCTCCTGTGCGCACCATTTTCTCCCTCCTGTTTTAACCTAGTCATTTTTAATATATGTTTTTATTCTATTTAAATTATTTTTTGTTTTATGTGGAATTGTTTTAAACTATTTATATTGTTTTAATTGCATGTGATTCTGAGATATCATTGTAGAGGCGAAATAGAAATGTTTAAATGAATTTATATATTTACACACACACACACACAAGTGTGATTTGGTATTATGTCCAAATTAGGTCTACAAAGAACTCATTACCCAGTTGATCAATCTTAATCACTTCACTAGTATAAGCCAAGAAGGGAAAGAACGGCAGACCTTGCCCACACCCTCAGGTTAAATAAACTGAAATCAATCCAAAGAACTACAATGACGAGTCTAAGTTGACTTTTTGACACAGATCCCATACAAATGTAGCCTCCAAATCAAAACCAAAGAGAGACAGGATTATCTGCATTATGCTTTTCAGACAGAGAAGCAGATTTTTATTATTCTGGTCATCCGTTTGCTTTTAAAATGAAACACATTTTAGAATTTAAAACTAAAAACTCTAGGACTACAGGCCTTAAATAAATGTCCCCTAGTCTATAGTTTTGTAATGCTTTATAGAAAGCAGTTTTAAATTTTTCTTTTGATCCTGTGTTACATTTTTTTCCTTTTTATTTTTATTCTTAAAAAAGAGTTAACACTACTGAAGATAAAACCTGCAACTGAGATATACAGGTTAGAACTCCAAAGAGATATTTCCATTACCTTTGTTAATTATTACACTATTATTACACTATTTCTCAATATGTTCTACTATGAGTAGCCAATAGAACATTAGCTTTTTATCTGTGAAGTGGTCAGAGTCTTACAGATGGGTCAATGATCTATCTGGTGACTTAACTGCATCAGCAGGTTTTGAGTTTTACTATGAGCTGCAACTGATTGTTGCAACTACTTCCATCACAATATCAGGACAAATGAAAGTACGGTAACAAAAAGTCTTGTACAAGCACTATAACAGAATTAAGGCTTTTAATACATAGCAAATGAGTGGCTACTACAACTTCATAATTCTAATCAACTGCTCACAGTCATCATTTGGACCATAAAACACAATTTGTGTTTCTGCAATTTTAGACTTGAGCAATTACTATCTCCCACCAATGGCACTACCTTTCCATGGTAGTGGGATAGTATGCCCCTGTGAGGTAAGAGACTATACTGACAGTAGCAGTACTGCTGGTAGGGACTCTCATTTCAGACAAGGCTTTTGCTGAGGAATTGCACTAAATGTGTCAAACACCTACTGGGCAGCAGCACTAGCGAGGTGGTGGTATTATACTGGCGGTGGCACCATAGCTGATACATTAGTAGTGTGCAGGAGCCACGGTAAAACCCTTTTGAATTTTTTTTTCTTTTTGCCACAAAAGCCCCATGATGTGAGAATTCAAAATGAAACAAGAGATAGTGGCAGAAGATGAAACACCCAGTTCGGATGGCACTCAAAGAACTACCGGGGTACAGCAAAGAACAACTACAAGTAGTGGTGTGGCTAATGATGCAACTGGACTCAGGCCCAAAAGACGTTCAGCTGCCGATTGCTCAAAGGTGAAAGGAAAATCAGAAGCTGCACAACACATATTACAGGAGCATGGAATGTGAGAAGCATTAATCAGGGGAAGCTAGACATCGTAAAACAAGGAATGCATAAACATTGTAGTACTTGGGGGAACAAGCTCCAGTGAACAGAAATGGGATGTTTTGAGTCAGGTAAATGAGATCATTAAATAACGGAAAACTGACCAAAAAAAGACAAAGAGTCTTGTGGCATCTTGAAATATAAACTGTTTATAAGCTTTCATGAATTTGCAGCCCATTTTATCAGATGCAAATGAATTCCAGTCCACAAAAGCTTAAAATAAAATGTATCAGTCTTTAAAGTGGCCCAATATTCTTTTTGGTTCGGTCGTCAAACTGATATTTAAAAAATGTTTGTTGTGGACATGTTCTTTTAACAGCTCGTTTTATATTCAGCACATAATTGTACTATGGTTATTAATCAATTGATAATTTACTGTTTAATCCCAAAAGCCAAACTGTGATGTTAGGAATGTCTTAATGACTCAGATGTTCCTAACTGAGCATAAAATATGACTTTTAGTTGTTTTGCCAAAGAAAAAAACAATTATATTGATCATTTTTTCTGGGTTTTTCGGGCTGTGTGGCCATGTTCTAGAAGAGTTTCTTTTTGCCATTTCGCCAGCATCTGTGACTGGCATCTTCAGAGAATACTGGAATGGAAGAGAGTGGGATATACTGCGAGACCCTGGGTAGGGCAGAGTGATTCCCATGTAAATTGTGTCTTGTTCTGTTGTTGATGGCAGGGCCTCAGGATGGGAGGATATGCAAAAGAGGATTATTGTCTGCTAATTGGTGATCATTGTCTGCAGGGAAAGCTCCTGACCCTGGGTGGTTTCTCATTTGCATTTGCTGAGTGCTGATTTTTCTATTTTGCAAGACTGGTAGCCAAATCTTGTTTACTTTAAGGGTTTCTTCTTTCCTGTTGAAGTTGTTCAAGTGTTTGTGGATTTTGATGGCTTCCCTGTGCATTCTGACCTGATAGTTGTTGGCATGGTCCAGAATTTCAGTGTTTTCAAACAACATACAAAAAGAGCAGATGGGCTAGAAACTGAACCAGTTTCTCCTACCTTCCATCCTACATCCACTCCCATCCAGTCTTAAAGCCACACATCTGGAACAGGAAGGAAGTTCCCTAGCCCAGGTTGCTGGAAGAGGAAGTCAACCTCAGGTTATTAAAAGCCACTTCCATGATTATGTCTTATTTTTCAACTGTATGCAGTTTTAGTTTTCTGACTGAAACAATCCCTCCTGAAAAGATGACTTCCTCTCCCTTGCTAAGTGAACATGGGTCACACAAGCATGAGGAAGCCCAGTGCATCAGAGAATAGATCAGGGGTAGGCAACGTTTCCCCTTTAAGGGCCGAGGGACTTCAGTTCCCAGAAGCCTCAGCCATGTTGGCCAACAGTCCCATGTTGGCCAATAGCTCCTGGGATTCTGGGAGCTGAAGTCCCTTGGCCCTTAAAGGGGAAAGGTTGCCTACCCCTGGAATAGATCTTTGTTGCTAACTTCACCTACATTGAGAGCTTTGGGTGACCTGCAGCAATAATGTCACATTCTAAAATTATTATGTGTCCTCAGGTACCATCATTTATTACTTCTAAAAATTACATTCTTTGTCATGAAGTAGATAAAAGGTATCTAGTAAAAGTCACAAATTATTACATTTTCTGCCATGACTTTCTGTAAAGGTACATTAAGGATTCACAGAAACTGGTCAGTAAGAAGCAATTCTGTGCTTCCTGGAAGACTATGATGCGGAACGCTCAGTCTACAATGTAAATAGAAGTCTTTAGAATGATCAGGAATATTTACAGTTCCTGTAGCATTAACAGTACAGTGTCAAGAGTACCCTGTTAAACTGTAACTAATTTGAAAATTAAATGCACAGCTAACTAAAGATTGCATGAAGGATAACCTCTCCACTTATAAGATGGATCTGATTGTGCTCTGACTTATATTCAAATAAAGTGTTATTTAGGAACAATCAGCAGATAAAGGTCAACCCTGCCCCTCCAGTGGCCCCTTCACATACTTTTTCCATTACAGGTCCATTAGGCAATACAAGGTGGCTCATTTCAGGTAGATGATGTTGAAGCACCACTAAAAGAGAGCAAATATCTTGATCTTTCTATTTTACCATAGCATTATATGTATGCACACCATTTGCGTTTCTGAAATAGTCCTTGTGCTTTTGTTCTAACAGTTCTCTTTACGTGGAAGATGTGGGCTGGCTCTCTCACTGGGCTCTGCAAGACATCAGCAGACACTTCAGTAGGTGCTTCATGCATGGCACAGTTTAGATCAGATAATATTTACAGTTGACAAGGGCCTCGTTGGAAAAGGATTCTGTTTTTACTAGATTTTACACATATGTAGTTGTTAAAAAGCCTTTACTTTTCCCAAAGAAAATAAATAAGTGTGGTCTTCAAGCATTTGGCCAACCAGAAAAGTGGCCTCCTATTTTGAGAGCAGCTCATCCCTCATGTACACATCAAATTAGGTAGAGAATAAGATCAGAATCTGTGGGACTCTAGATGAAGTGTGGACAAAGAGTGGCATATATGGCCCACAGTTTCAAAACATGCCAAATGACACTGGGAGGTATGGAAGAAATTTTCACCACATCTGGAGGCTCTCGAGGAGCCAATTTTTGCATTTTTTTTAAAAAATTATTTGCCCACAAATGCCTTCTCAGGGGCATATGGGGTGGTGGCGGCGGCTTTGCCACCACATTTCAGGGGGCCCTTGAGCCAATTTAGGCATTTTTTGAAACAGGAACTACTTTTTTTGTGGGAGTGGGTGCAGTGTGGGGTGAAACCTTCCAGGGTTTCCTGGAGGGAATGTAATATGACCCCCATTTGCTAGTTCTCACCTGTGCTCTATACCAAAGAAGCAAATGGAAGTCTCTAAGTTCCCTTCTGAGACCTGCCTGCAGGAAAGAACTGCTGCACACATGTTCCTAATATGGCAGCCCAGAAACATACCATGGCCGGTACTATAAAGACCACAGAATGGACCAAGAGAACTAAAAGAGATGTTTCCCTGACTAGACTGAAGATCATCTACTAAAATGATGATAGTCTTACTGGTAGGCCTCCATGATGCTCTGAACTATAGTCACATTAAGTTGATACTTATGGAAATTGCTGTCTAAAACAGCTCAAATGTGTTAACTTGCTTACCCCTTATTAGGATTACCATGACAGTTTCTGTCTGATATTTAGGAATGAAAAGGTTGGTATGCATCCAGATGATCTTTCTTGGAACTGAATTGCTATCAAATGGTACAGTGCATAATTCTGACAACAAATAAACGGCCTGGGATGGCCTGTTCCTCCTCTACCCCGCCTCCGCATGACAAGAAAAATGGCTTCACATGCCATCTCTGGCATGCGTGCCATAGGTTTGCCACCACAGATCTACACTGTAGAAACAATGCAGTTTGACACCACTTTAAGTGCTGTTGCTCCATCCCATGGAACCCAGCAATTTGTATTTTTATAATGTCCTTAGCCTACACTGCCAAAGAGTGTGGTTGCTTCACAAAACTACAAATCATAGGATTCTGTGGGATGGAGCCAGGGCAATTAAAGTGGTGCCAATCTGCATTATTCCTATAATCTAAATGCACCCCATAAGGACAGGTTGCTTACCTCTAACAGTATTTCTTCGAGTGGTCATCTGCGAATTCACACAAATGGGTTAATCAGACTGACAAGCTTTGGTCAGTGGAGGAGGGAGTGCCATGCTACATAAGATGGCACATTGCCTCAAACAAAATCACCCTTTGCGAGTTTGAGCCCCAGGCATGTAAATATAGGGGCAAACAGTCCCGCTAATATGACTCTACATGAGTCAAGCTGAAATTCCAATACCAAGACATGGGGGGTTGCAGACTGCCAGAAATAGTGCAAATTGAGTCCACTTTTAGGGTTAGGGTTAGTGCTAGGGAATCATGGGAATTGTTTTTCCCCCCGAGATATTGAGCCTTCTCTGTCAGAGAGCTCTGGTGCCACAATACAGTTCCCATGATTCCCTAACCCTAACCCTAAAAGTGGACTCAATTTGCACTATTTCTGGCAGTCTGCAACCCCCCCATAGTGGAAACAGTCACCAATGCAGGTGAGAACATGCCCAGTAGCAGAAAAAACAGGCTTCCCAGCTAACCCATACGCAGACTGATCCTGTCAAAAGGCAATTTTAAAGTGTGACAGGAAAATGAATCTCTGAAGCGTTCCTCTAGATGCTGCTGCTGCGGCGGATAAAAGGAACTGAGGGTTTAGGTGGGAAAACAATCAATAAGGCATCTGGAGAGTGGGCAGGGCTACCGCCAAAACGCCTCTAATAGCTCTAAGAAGGTTCTGAAGTTTGCTGCGCAAGCGCAGAATAACCCATGTGTGTGATTCGCAGAGACCACAAAGAAGAAAGCTATATTTTTACAGGTTCTCTTCTAGACTGAGATGTTCTATTTTAGTTTTTGAAAAGAGATTCACTAATTAGAGAAAGTTGAAAAGGTGAAAGATGCCAGTGGAAGAAATCGCATGGAGGATAGCTTCAAACAGCTTTGAACATCAGCATTAACTGCTGAAGCCAAAACTGAATTAGGTCAGAATTGCCCAATGAAGACTGACCAAGGAACACAGTTCCTAATTATGCTGCTGCAGCAGCAGCGGACAAAAAGGAACTGGTGGTCATGGTGGGAAGCCCCTTACGTTGAGGCGGTGGAGGTGGGCTTGGTTGTCAAGTCTCTTGGCAGTCTTTGCCAATTAAAAAAGAAGAAGAAGAAAGCCTTCCCCACAGGTTCACTAATAGAAAACACATTCAAGGGATGTTATGCAGCATGCATGCAATGTTTAGATGTCCATATCTACGCACAAGCTCCAAGTACTCAAACTGCAGGCATGTACTCCTTAAGTCAGAGGTAGGCAACCTTCCCCCTTTAAGGGCCGAGGGACTTCAGCTCCCAGAATCCTCAGCCATTTTGGCCAATAGTCCCATGTTGGCCAATAGCTCCTGGGATTCTGGGAGCTGAAGTCCCTTGGCCCTTAAAGGGGAAAGGTTGCCTACCCCTGCCTTAAGCTGTTTAAATAAATTTACTATTTATTGACACAGGCAAGGAAATTGTTTTTTTATAGAAAAATACAGTGAGTCTTACACCATTATCTGGAGTGAGGTCCAAGAATAAGGAACTGGGCAAAATGTTCCCTGAGGTAAGGACTATCCATCCTGAAATACCTTGCAACATTGTAATCTAACTTTATTTGTTCAGTCTCTTTATCAGAATTCCAACAGGAGGTAGAAGGCCTCGCTATCTTTAACCTCTGCTGTATCTAATTATGTCACTTTTTTTCAACAATCATGTCTATCTGAACCAGATGCAAAGGACAGTTATCCACACTGGCCATTTTGGACCAAAAACAGGCTACTCCTGGTTTCATGTCCAGCACTGGTTGCCTGATTTGGAAAGTTTGTGACAATCTGAAGATAAACTACTGGTCCACAAGTGGGAAATGACTATTTGGGGGGAGGGGTTCCCCTGAGAAAATTAAGTTTTTGTGAGATCTGGCATCTTTGAGAAGGAAAACTTTTTTAAAAGGTTGGACATGCAGGTGACACCTTTCCCTGATGAATGTATTGGATTTCATATTGGAGGCAGCAGGCCCATGGTGTCAGACCATGGTCCATCTTTTATGTTGTCATCACCTCTTCTGCACACAGCATACACTGGGACTGCAAGGTACAGATTGGCTCCATCCATTCAATATATCTTGTTCAGTCACATTTAAAAAACTATGCAATACTAAAAGTAGATGCATTTCACACGGATAGTACTCCCTAGAACTAGATGATGTACTACCAGTCGTGAGACATGCAACCTGATGTATTTATTTAGGCTTAAAAATATGAATGCTTCAAAAGATTCTAAATGCCACTCAACAGATTTTGAGCTAATATAGAGGAAAGAATGCAAGGAGAAAGAAAAATGTGGTAATATGCTAAGTGCTACCAAAAATAGCAGAATAAAAAAGAATGAAACCAAACTGAAGCTGAACCTGGTCTGGATAGTTATGCTTTCAGCAGACCCATGAAAATCAACAGGACTTAAATCAGCCAGGACTAACTGAATCCCCATTAATTTCACTGGGATTTACTCTGAAGTATTACTGAATCCAGTTCCAACCCACTGTTGTGAAGTCAATAATCTCAGATACTTGTATATGAGTAACAGTAAAATCCAAAGTTCAAGGAGAAGCGAATTGGAAAGTACTCAGAAAGAATATAAACCAAAGTTTCTAACCAGGGCTTACTGTGTTAGCCAAAAGCTTTCCTTAAAATGAGCCTTAAGTGTTATTTCTATTTGCTACAATGAACTGATGATGAGGGAAATCCATGAAAATCCCCCATACAGAATATAACTCCATAATGATGGTTTTAAATACCCGGCTACCTTGAGATTTGAGATAAATGTGTATGATATATGAACAATCTCAAAACACTGGTAACTTGATAAGCAGCTAATCTTAACAAAGCATTCTGCAAACATGCACATTAAGCTGATGATAAACTCCACTCAACACTAAGGGACTCACTTCCAAAGAGTAAACTAGCTTTAAATTGGGTATCATATTTATTTACTCTATTTAGTTTTACTTTCTGTTTAGAAGGCACCCAAAGCAAGTTACAATTTCATTTTAAAAATTAAAGAAACCCTACAACTCAAACCATTAAAATGTTAAAACACTTTATGCTGTTGCAAGCTTTATTTTTTTTAAGCAGAGTTTTTATACTAGCCAGTCACCAGTTAAACTTGATGCTGGCAGCACTGGGAACAGAGCCTCTTCTAGCTAATTATTCCAGAAGAGCAATACTGTTTAGTAGTTGCTTATAGCAATCACTTTAAGTTAATCTACAAGAACAGACTGTTAAACCATTTTTCAAAAAGACATTTTCAGTATAAACAAAACAAAAGAGAACTTGAGTCCCTGCTTACTTATTATTGGAATGCTGTTAGCAGCTTCAACAAAATGGTTGCCATTTAAATAAACCGTTCTCCTGATTGTCCATTTCATATAGCAAGGCATCCAGTCTACCACAAGTGACTTTGGGCTGCCACGTGGCCTGTCTCAAAAGCCACATAAGATAATTTCAGTCAGCAACAATAATATTGACCAGTTTAGCTTCAGAAAAGGTAGAAAAAATGAATGTACATCATAGCCTTCTCCCTCAAGTGTTTTTTTTTTTTTTGGTGGTACTTAGATCTTTCATGTTCTTAGGTGCTAAACCTGGGATCGCCCTTTACTCAGTCTCATGTTAAAATCAGCAGTTATTTCCAAGATGCAGAAGTATTTATGTTTCTATGTGTATGCCAGACATCCTTCAAAATTCTTCACTAATTTGTCTTCCTTTGTGGGGAGGGAATAACCACATACTTAAAGCCATCAGTCGTACTCTGTCAACTTGGAGGACCACTCAGGTATTCACAAAGATCTAACAGTTAAGCCTTTAATGTAATGGTCCTGATCATACCACAGGGCAATAGCCCTGTTAACTGAAAAAGATGCTTCCTACTGACTTCCATGGGTTTATGTCATGCAGCAAATAATCTCTTCAAAGTTTAATCCTTTCCAATGCCTTTTCACTAAAACTAGCAGACACTGGTAAAGCCACTTGCTGCCATTTTAGCCTAAGAGTGTTCCAGTGACAACTATATATAAAAAAGGATATTTTTCTGGGAAACCTGCCGTTCGTAGGTGGCACTTGAGCACAATGTTACTTGTTACAGCCATATATATATATAAGCTTGGCAATGAAGTCAGTTTAATGTTCTTTACTTATTCTACATATGAACTGATAACAGAATACACTCATCCCTCCACATTCGCTGGGGTTAGGGGCACCGGACCCCCGTAAATATGGAAAAACCACAAATAACAAAAACATTGTTTTTACCTGAGAGAACACCTCTTTAAGAATCTCTAGGTCCTCCAGTGCAACTCTGTGGTCAACATCTGCCAGACATTGACCACAGAACTGCGATGGAGGAGCTACAAATGCCTAGTGGGGTGTTCTCTCTAGGAATCTCTAGGTCCTTCAGTGCATCTTTTAGTTAAAGTTGACCATAGAGTTGTACTGGAGGACCTAGATCAGGGGTAGGCAACCTAAGGCCTGGGGGCCTGATGCAGCCCCCCGAGGCCTTTGGACCGGCCCCAGGCCAGTCTTGCCGCCGCCACCGCCCCCCCCCCCCGCCTGTCATTATGATATTGATTATTGTTGTTATTACTTGTTCTTGGGGTTTTCTTGGCAAAATCTCCACAGGGGTTTTACCATGGCTTTTCTGTGGCTGAGAGAGTGTGCATGCATATTTTAAATTTTTTTTTATTTTTATTTATTTGTGGTGCTTCACCTCCCCCCCCCCCCCGCAATTGTCTGAGGGACAGCAACCCGGCCCCCGGCTCAAAAAGGTTGCCTACCCCTGACCTAGATATTCCTAGAGAGAAAATATGAATAAAATTCGTGAATAATCAAATCCGCAGAAATCAAAGCCTCAAATGTGGAGGGAGGAGTGTATATGCATATCAGAAAGTGATTTCACCAAATTTACAGGCTGGTGATAAAAATGTATTAACTTCTATGCATACAAAGAGAGTATGAATAGCTACATTGCTATTGTCTATTGGGTTTGAAACAAGCAAGTCTCATACTTGGTCATGGGCATGCATACACACAGTTGGGACTGGATTTTCAGAACTTACAAACTTTCAAAATGTCAATTCACATTTTGGCCTTTAAATTATATTTGCACTGAAGCCCACTATGCTACTACCTCACGCTGCAGGAAAAACAACATAGGAAAACACTGTAGCCAATTTGTCCTCCTTTGAAGGTCAGAGTAGCCTTTAATCAGTTGTCCATTTTAAATCTATACACAACTTCAGTCATTTCTCTTGAGAATGTTGCAGGAGGAGATGTTAAGCTCACTCAGCATGAGAAGCTAGGCCCCACACATTCCACTTAGGAAATAATAGGAACTTCAGTATCATAATGCTATGAAGCATGGCACACTGAGCTAATCATATATTTAAATGAAGTTGAACAAAACTTCGTAAGATTAAATCTGTCAGCCACTTCACTAACACATTCCTCTTTGGGCTGGTCCTGTCATAAGGTAGAACACAAAGGGCAACATATCTTAGGTTTTAATAGATCTTACTAGTCGGCCATCCCTTAGATCTGCAAGGTTTCCCAAACTTTAGAAGGTCATCAGATGCTGAATGTGCTAAAAAGAAACAACTCTGGTTTCTTCTCAGATCATCTGGATCGTTCACCTTTTACCTAAAGAGCAGCCTACAAAATCCATGTAAGGGGAAGACAGTCATGAGGAATATTCATTTATTTGTGCATTGTATACCTATGGGACTTGCAGCAAAATAATGTAATAAAAAGTCCTCCTGGTCCAGCTGCCAGCTAGCTATCCCTTTTTGGAGGTAATGGTTTGCATGTTGGACTATGACTCTGGAGACCAGGGTTTTAATTTCAGCTTGGCCCTGGAAATCGACTGGGTGACCTTGGGCAAGTCACACTCTCTCAGCCTCAGAGGATGGCAATAGCATAAACTCCTCTGAAGAAACTTGCCAAGAAAACCCCATGATAGGTTCACCTTAAGAGTCGCCATAAGTCGGAAACAACAACTCCTTTTTCTTGCCACCCCTGCCCAAGCAGTCACCATGACCGACAGCCTTTGACCATACTAAGCTGATTTGGAATGAGGAGTCTTCTCTTACAGACTTTTTTAAAAAGTAAAAATGCCCTTTGGCAAATCTTGAGATTTTCCCAAGCTTGCTGGGACTTCCCTTTTCTGCAATGTTGGTGCAGTTTTGGCTATGTAAGCTCCTTTAATTTCTTTCATAGAGAGGTGCAGCCATGTACTCCTGTAACACTTTGGTATTAATTGAGGGCCTCGGCAGACGACTAAAAGAGTCGTCTTCCGGGCAGGGAAGAGGAGGGGCAGCCGCACGAGCGGCGCCCCTTCCTCTCCCCGAGGTCGCCCCCAGAAGCGCCGGCCGTCCGCACGGGCGGCGCACCGGGGATGACCTCACGGCGCAGCGTCCACATGCGCTGCGCCGTTTGAGCCAGGGAAAGTGCGCCCGCCGCTTTTAGGGCGCACTTTCCCTTACATCTAAAAGGAGCGCCAATTTGGTGCTCCTTTTAGATGCGCCGCAGGAGCGCCGCGGTCCGGAGGCTGAACTCCGGCGGCGCTCCGACCCGCGGCGTCTCTGGGGCCTCCGTCTGCTGAGGCCCTGAGTTTCTTTTAAAAATACAGTGGTTTGCTTATCTACCCGGGACCCATACAGAGATTGATTCAACGTTATATTACTATTCATCAGCTATTAACTGCCAAACAGCTGATCAGATCTTCTGGTTGTGTTAAACAGCCACCTTTTGGCAGCCCTGAAGGACACCCCCTAAGGCTCCAAGTGTTGTTGCTGTGTGCCTTCAAGTCATTTCTGACTTATGGGGACCCTATAATGGAGGTTTTCTTGGCAGACCTATCTCAGAGGGGGTTTGCCATTGCCCTCCTCTGAGGCTGAGAGTTTATGACTCACCCGAGGTCACCCAGTAGGTTCCCATGGCAGAGTGAGGATTCAAACACTGGTCTCCAGGTTTCATAGTCCAATATCGAAACCATTACACTATACTGGCTCCTCATTAAAAATAAACCAAAATAACCCAAATGATAAAATGGGCCCAAAATATTGGTACCTCGATAAGGTTGGAGCAATGGGAAAAAACCTGGACAAAAAGATTGAAATATACCTTGAATTACAACTTAAAAGAGAATTTTTATAAAATGCAATTCAGATGGTACCTTACCCCATTCAAATTAGCAAAAAATTACAAAAAAGAAGCCAATAAATGTTGGAAATGCAAAAAGGGTTTGGGCACTTTTTATCACAGATATATTGGGAGGAGGTTCATAAAGAGATAGAAACGATGATAAACTGTAAACTAAGCAAAGACCCAGTGAGATATCTTTTAAGTATAAATCAAGAGGAAACAATAGAAAAGAGCCATGGTAGACTTATCTTTTACTTAACCATTGCAGCAAGGTTGACCTTTGCATTGAAGTGGAGACAAAAAACATTTCCAGAAATTAATGAATGGATCATGAAGGTATATAATCTAATGGAAAGTGACAAATTAATACAGGCTCTACAGGAAAAAAAAAACACTCAAAGACTTTGAATGAGTTTGGAAACCCTTTATTGGATATATAGAATAGAAATGGGGACAGCAATGGAGTTTATATTTGGAATAACAAAATGATATAATCAGAAATTATTTTCCAAAAGATATTATGTTTGAACATTATATAATCATGAGGTAATGAATTGTAATGAAATTCAACAAGATAAGCATAGGTCTATTTGTTTCTTGCTTTTATTTATGTTTGTTATCTTCCAAGTTATAGAGTTATGAGATGACTAGTAGTAATTAATAATTAGGAGTAAAATTATACACTAAGTTATCTTCAGAATCAGGGGATTGGTTTAGGAAATCTTATGGTTTAGTTGATATTCAATGTATGTAAGTATGTATGTTTAATGTACATATGTTTAAGTTAGTAACATGTCTTTGTCTTTTTATGTTGTTTTTAATCAATAAAAATTTATATTAAAAATAAACAAAAATAAACAAAAATAAATTAAATCCAGGTGATGTTTTCCCCCACAACCAGAAAATGACTTAAAGCTACCACAGCACACTACAGTTTTTCTCCTACACCCCAGACACCCCTTCCAAAACTACCTGATGCAAAAAGTGCAAGAATACTGGCTGAAAATTGATCAAAATGAAACTGAATGTGACATCATGCCACTTCCAGTTTTAATAACAGTGTGGTGCAGTCCACACGGGATGTGTCTGTGAAAAATGCCTCCCCCCAATTAGCACAATTACCTGTCCCTGCAATAAACAAAATAAATCTGAAAATGGGAAAACATTTTTTATTGTGCATATAAAAACATTTCAATATTAACAAACACACATACAACACTTACATACTGTACAATACCTAAAACAGTTCTTTCCCACATTTAACATTATATATTACTACTAAAATCCCATTGCCCTTATATTCTTAGTCAACACATTTCCTTCTCTTTCATACCATACAAACTCATTAATCTACTTTCCTTGCACCTTATACAATCAATTCCTTCTCCCTCTTTATCCTTATCATAAAGCTTCATTCCTTCATACTATTCTATATAATTTACCTTCCTTCAACTTCTTCCAACCCATCTTCTTATCTACTCATACTCCCAAGCTCTAACAACATACTTTCAGTTCATTCTAACTTCTTTTAAATACTAACTGTGTAATTGAAAATGGGCAAACATTCAGAGCTTGGAAACTCATTTTCCCCCAACAAAGAACACATATTTGCTTCTTGCAACATCCTAGGTCAGGAGCATACCACTTGTTTTATGTTGAGGGCTGCATTCCTTCTAGATAATTTGTTGGGTGCTGTTTGCTAGTGAGGGATAAACCTGAAGCCAAAAGTAGGCAACCTCACCTTTCTCCCACACTTTTTCTCATTCTCTGCTCCCTCCCTTTCTAGTATGCAGATGCAAAAGGGGCAGATAGCGTTTGAAATGATCATTTGGAAAAAGCTTGAAATTGCATGGAAAGCTGCATGAAATCACTCTGAGGGCTATCCTTAGACCATAAGTTGCCCACTCTACCTTAGGTACATGTCCATCCCTCCAGAAAGCCAAGCATGCAAGTCTGACTGAATTAATTTCAGAAACCAAAATAAGTAAAGTTCAAACACACAAGTGAGGGATCATACCTCCCCAAGACTCAACTTGTTACCCCTGAAGATTTGACTAGGAAATCCTCCACTAACAAGGACAAGTCTTTTCCTTCCCCTAGAACGCCTAATGATACACTGGAGTCAAAGTCCAATTAGTTTTGGAATTTTTTTATATCCAAACTGGCTTGCAAACCAATTGTTCAAGTACTGACCAAGTATCTTTGGGAATCCATTTGAACTCATCCAGCTGTGAGGAGAAAACAGATTAATAGGTCCTCTACTCCCGCAACGTTTAGCTGTTTGGAAAAATCTAAACATAACAGGACAGTGATCTATATATGACAATAGAAGCATTTCTACTCCCTCCATTCCCACATCATTTTCTCCTTGTCCAGAAGAAATGCCCATAGTTGGCACAGTGGCTGTGAAAACCATGAATTGTACTTAAATAAGTATCTTCTGCATGGACATCATCCACATAGAGACACAATAGAGACTCCAGCATCACAGAGACCACCCTTCATTAGCTCAAGCAGGGAGACTCTTGGGGTGGTGTAGTGGATGGTCCATGAATATAATTTTGCTCTTTGATCAAACACGCAAACTCAGTAGATTAATCAACAACTTGCCCAGAATGAACAATAATATTAAATCAGACAAAAGCAATCTCCACCCTTGGCCTGTCCATTGGGACTCTATAGTTGTGATGCTAAGTAACCTCATAGAATCATTTGTGGCAATTAACACACCTACCCATCTGTTCATGCCTTAGGTGATATACACCCAGTTAGCACCTGTTCAAGAATCAAGTCATAAATTACAACACATTCCACTTTCACAGACCTGGGAGTACAGAGGAGCATGTTAAGACTCAGTAAAAAAAGCATGTGAAACTTTGGTTTAGAAGATTAGGAAAAGGAATACTATCATATCCGGTCATCTAGATTGGAAACCATTAGGGTCCATTTTCTTCCCTTTCCTTAAATGCTCCACATGGCAAACCCAAATTCAGCACCCACCTCCTCTGGTCGTTATCATCCTTGATACATGAAAATTCACAACAAGGAAGCAGCAAATTATGAATTATTCACCATCATTACATTTATCTATAAGACTACAGACATTTGAGACAATACACATATGGGCGAGTACATTAAGAAAACAGAGTATCTATTATTCCATTACAGTCGTCCCTCGACATTCACGGCTCTGGGATTCGCGGATTTGATTATTCGCGAGTCCCTAGATGCGAACGTGCCCTCCCTCCTTTCTTCCCTTTCAAGGCTTCAGAGGTTCGCAGAGTTGTCTGAAACCTTGAAAAGGAAGGGGCAGCCACGAATACGTGCTCCCCTGCCCTTCCAGCACCTCGCATTATTCGCAAATTGACTTCTGCAGAGGTCTTTTGCACCCAACCCCCATGAAAGTCAAGGGACGACTGTATATCAGAAACAATATAAAGGTAGAAATTTAATTTGTAATTTATGTTATATGACCCAGTATTAGGCATCCAAAAGTACCACAAATAAGGAAGACAGAAAATGCAGGAGGGAAATACCATCAGCATACTGCATGATAAGAACACTAAGCAGATTGGCTGGTATTACAGATGGAATTACAGATGAAACAAAATGAATTCTAGGAGCTTATGAAGCTTAGCAGCCATCCATACAACAGCCAGCTGTACAAACAAGCTAGTAAACAACTTTAAAAAAAACTTGGTTAATAGATATTGGCCCAAACTGAAGAAAAGCTTGATTAAATATTTATCCGGAATTTCTAAAGTAGGAGATTGAATTGTACATGCTGGAGGGAAGCTTCTGTGATATCTTGAAGGTCCTCCAACACCTTGTATATACAGTGCTCAAAAACAAAGAAGATGCAGTTCTTCTTACAATCTTTGTTTCTTCCCTACACCTGCACCCATATTATCCAAAACTGTAACAAAAACTGACCAGCGTGTCACTTTGATTATTACAGAAATGGTGGAATTTGTTTAACAGGGGTACAAAGGACTGGAAAATGGGGTGGGTGCTCCTGTGGACAGTCCGCAGCTGTCCATCCCTGTTCTAGAGTCTACACTTGTTTTTGCAACAAACTAACAAATGTAGGATGCATTTTAACTAGGGCTGCATCCACATTTCAAAAAATAGTAATAGTCATAATAATAATAATAATAATAATAATAATAATAATAATTCTTTCCTGACTCTCCTCGAGGCTTGAGGCAGGGTACAACATGTGAAAATACAAAACATAATTTAAAAAGAACACACATAAAACCAAGAGATAAAATACAATACTACAAAACCATTAAAATATACTCATATAAGTACATTCTTAAAAATCATGATATAAAATTGAATGGGTAGACCTGCCGGAAGAGATGTGTCTTTAAAGTTGTTTTAAATGCAGTCAGCATTTTCAGCTGTTGAATTTCTTCCAGCAGGTCATTCCACAGTCGGGACAACAGTCAAAAAGGTCCTCTGGGAAACCATTGCCAGTCTAGTCCTGGCTGGCTGGAGCAAACATTTCCCAGAGAACCTGAGTACACAGGGTGGATTGTATGGGAGGAGGTGATCCTGTAGTTTGCAGTTTGTTGTGGCACTAGAGTTCTCTCTCGGAGAAGACCAACTATCTCACAAATTCCAGAATGCCATAGCACTGAGCCATGGCAGTTAAAGTAGTGTCTAACCAGATTATTTCTGCAGTGTAGATGCATATTAGGATTCAGGATGCATCTGAGGTAACAATGATTTACAGTGATAGTGCTTGAAGCTATCAAATGAGCTTGGAACACAGACAGATAAGTCACCCTTCCATTCAGTATTTCTGAAATACGTTACATAGGCAAGGACTGAGCTCTGACCAGTGCAACACAGAGTTAACAACAGAATTAGATGACTCCTCGTTCACAATAAGGATTGGTGCCAATCTGTCTGGAAATGATGTCTTCAGCCTGGGGAGCCTGGTTCTCTAATCCCAAGAGTACAGTGTCCTGGCCAGTTGCTAGCAGTGAGGAAAATACTGTACATATTTTATTTTTAACTTCCTTTCCGTAAATTCCAGGAGCACTGTAGCCAAACCAAGCATTTCCTCCACACACTCACACTATTATCTACCAGTGAGAGCCTCATCAGCTTTTTCTCAAGATGATGACAAAGATATCAGACTCACTTGTCTGAAACTGAACATGTTCCAACACTCCCTTCTTCCTTGTGGGTAACCTAGCATGTAGCCTTTATTTAAAGCCAATGGACCTTGGGATTCAAAATGTAGATCTAGATGCAATACAAGCATAAAAAGTAATTTTAAAGGAAAACACTTCACAAACAGGGTCAGCTACATCTTCCATTTCTCATGCACAAATGCCATCACTTTTTGATCTTTGCTTTAACCACAATTTAGCACTTTACTGGCATCCACACAAGTGCAGATATAGGTATCCAGAATTTGCCCTTGTAACCATGATCTGAAATAGGTTAACAAACCATTTTACAATTACAATATAATACAATACCAAACATGGTTAAAACAAACTATTTTTATTTGTGAGCTGCCTTGGGTCTCTTTCTGGGAGAAAGGCGGCATAGAAATAAAATAAAAAGGAAGTTAAAGGTGAAGCTAAAATATCTGATTTCTGCACAATATTTATAGCTTATATATGAAGCAGGGATTCATAAAAAAAATACCTATTGAGGCCTTTCCTTATATAATGGCAAACTGATTAAACATAAATTACTATTTACAATAAGGAATACATGTTGGCAGTTTTTATTTTGATAAATTTACATAGTTGGCTTTCTGTACAATTAATTGTTGGTTTTATATTTCTCTGTTTGCTTCTCATTTATTTCTGTGGTATAATATTTTAAAAACCACAATAAAACAAAACCTGATATGGCCACCAACACAAGTTTCCTAAGAAATGAACATGAAACTATCGCTCCTCCTCCTACTCTGAGACGAGTCTTACTTTTGGAACAAAACATGACATAACAAACAGGCTACAGCTAACAATAGCCTTATAGTTAAATATTATATAGGTATCTCAAGTATATTCAAGTATAATATGCTTCAGTGTTTTCTCTAAGTAAAAATATCAACCTGGTTTTTTGTACAAGAGTTAGGGCTGAAACAGACAGCCCAGAAAAGATGGCTTTTGATGCTGCAGGCCCCCAAGACACCTGGAAGCTGCCCAGCTGTTCAAGTGGGGGTGGCTTCAAGCCACTCTGGGGTCTGAAGCTTTGACACTGCATGCCCCTGGAGCGCTTGGAAGCCGCCCTGGGATTGCGGCGCCCAGAACTGGCCCAGAAAACAGAAGATCGTTTCCACTCCTATTTGGACCAGCGGCAGGGCAGATTGGGGCCATAGCGTGTGCTTGCTGCAGCTCCAGGGCAACCAGCTCTGGGCGGTCCCAATTTGCCCTTTTGGGGCAGTCTGTTTTGCTCCTTAAACATTTTCCACTCAATCATACACTAGCGTGATGTGTACGGTACTTTTCTGATCCAGGCATATATTCCTACTCTTGCAATCTCTTTAATGTTGCTGTGTTCAGATGCCTGACACCATGCACTGTAAGGAACAGCATTTTTGCAAACAACACTGGTCCACAAGTGACCACCAGACCACAACTGGCAGCAAGCAGTTTTTGCTGGCCAATACATCCACAGAGGACATAAATTAATATGCAAGGACAGTGTTACAAACGGTCAGGAACAAAATGCAGAGACCATTATTATGAGATAAACAGAATTAAGCCTGTGAATGTCAGGACTAAGGTGTTTCATGAAGCACTGCACTGCTTACACATACACTACTAGATTTTCAGAAGTACCGTACTAATGTTCAGACGGACAAGGTTAGATGCTCATATACACCATATAATCATGTGCACCAAGGCTAGGCAGCTTGCCGGATGTTTCTGGTCTGTAAGTCCCATTATCCTTCACCACTGACTATTCAGCTTGGGGCTTACAACAGCTGCAACTATGTGCCAATTAACATAATTATATTTATAAACAGGCAGAAAATTGTACTGTTAAAAGTCAAAATTGGGGAGCACAACAATAGGAGGTTGGGGGGGCCACATCAGCCCCCCAGATCTTGGGGGACCATAACCCACCACAAACCCCCTAAAATTGACCCACAATGCCCCCAACACCTTCAAGGGAGTGTGGGGGGCATTTTTTTGTCATGATTTTAGGCCCTCCCTAGGCCCTTTTAAGCCCAGTAAAACTCTTTTTAAAAAACTAGAAGTGACCAAATAACTCTCTCCCCGAAAAGAAAAGAGAAAAAAAAAAAAACATTAGCAGGGTCCTGCACTTTGCTCAAACCTACTCTAAATCAATGATTCTCCACCTTTGGTCTTCCAGCTATTTTGGACTTCAGCTTCCAGCTCTGAACATTGTTCATGCTACCAGGACTTTGGGGAACTGAAGTCAAAACATCTGGAGGTCAAAAGGCCAAGAGCCACAGGTTTCAATGAAAGACAAGTTCCAGTTTAAGTATATTTTTTTAGCCATAGCCAACATACTTCTCAAAGTGGTAGAATTCAAAGATATATAGTGTTAGTCAGTAGAATCAGTATGTAGAGAGATCTTGTAGCACCTTTGAGACTAAGGTCCTTTACAGACTGCCAGAAATAATTCAGCTTGAGGCCACTTTAACTGCCCTGGCTGAGTGCTAGGGAATCATGGGAACTGTAGTTTATTGTGGCACCAGAGCTCCCTGTCAGAGAAGGCTCAATGTCTCAGAAAAACCTACAGTTCCCATGATTCTCTAGCATTGAGCCAGGGCAGTTAAAGTGGCCTCAAGCTGCATTAATTCTGGCAGTCTGTAAAGGCTGCAAGTAAAGTTGGCAGCATGCTGCCAGTTTCTTTCTTTAGTTAGTCTCAAAGGTCTCTCTACTCACTTTTTAAACTTATTTCTGTAACACGTGCATAAAACAGGAATCTTAGCAAACCCAGGATGCATTCTGGTCTTGCATAGTTAGCACCATGGATCTGAATGACACTTTGGGTGAGAGGTGAAGATTTCCCACTATGTGCACAAACCAAATGGATTTGTCTTCTTTACTATACAATTACATAGGCATTTCTCGGCAAATTCAAAGAACACTACCACCTTTAATTTTCCCCCCAGCCCATTTAATAATAATAATAATAATAATAATAATAATAATAATATTTATTTATATACTGCCCGGTGGCGGGCCAATCTAGGCGGTTTACAGTAAAAAGTTGTATACAAGTTAAAAAATAACTCCCTCCCCCCCCTTAAAAGCGAATTAAACTAAACATCATTTAAAACAGTGGTTGTTAAAATAACAATGAACAATGAAACAATTCAAAAACAATTCAATTTCAAAAAGCACTGGGAATTCTGAACAGTTTACATACATACGGTATGCCAGCAAACCCTAGTTTGATCACAGAACATTTTTTAAGCATGGGTGGGGAGGACCATGACAAAAACTGGGCCGAAGCTGTGAAGCCATTCTGTTAAATTGTAACCTTGAACATTCCCAGGAGTGGAATGCTGTCATTGGGAATGTTTTGTCCTAAATACCCCATGACCTCTGTGGTGTGTGGAGAGCATTTCCATCATGTTTGGAGCCTCTCTAGGCCCCCAGGTTCAATTAT
Organism: Phrynosoma blainvillii; assembly: GCA_026167975.1. Lineage (NCBI taxonomy): Eukaryota > Metazoa > Chordata > Lepidosauria > Squamata > Phrynosomatidae > Phrynosoma > Phrynosoma blainvillii. Next base: position 136,400,917 of record JANUYF010000003.1, on the reverse strand, counting down.
TATTATTATTATTATTTTGGGGGGGATTTCCAAACAAATATTTTTGCCCTCAAATGGACTTTGGGTGACATTCCACCATGTTCTTGGGATACCCTGGGCCAATATATGCTCAGGAGAAGCCTTTTGTGAAACAAGTGAATACAAACTAAAATGGCCCAGGAAGGTCTAAGAACATGGTGAGAATGCTGCCCACGTCCTTTTAGTGGTAGCGGATGTAGTGTATGGGGAGGGTGCAGCCCCCCCAAGGTCTCTGGGGGAGGTCTGATGTGCCCTCCTAGCTTTCCATAGTCGCGCACCTCTGTCTTACAAGTTTGTGTATCATGTCAGCAATGTAGCTCTGATGATCCCAAAAACATTTAGGGGTGGCCGTGTTGGCCATATAGCAAATCCAGTAACATCCAAACAATGATACCTTTATTATGCCAACCAAAATGCACAATTACATGTTGCAAGCTTTCAGAGTCACGCTGGCTTCTTCATCAGGCAAACAGGAGAGAAAAAAATTGAAGATGTTAATCTTAGGTTTGCATTTTCTGTTTCTGATCTCAGTTCAGATGTTAGGGGAGGACTATCTGCAGGTTGGCTCCTCCCCCTTTGGCCATGCGGTCACTGGAAAAATTGGCAAGCCAAGGAAATTTAATGTCCATTTGCAATCCAAAGATGTTTCCTTGGAATCCAGCACACTGGATTTGCTATATGACCAACATGGCTACCCTCGATGTTTTTTTGGATTTCAAGATACTGCATTTTAGCCATCACAGGGGAATCCTAAAGAAAGAGCCAACACACTGGAACCTTGCTATCTGAGGCTTCTGCCTCCAACAAAGGTAAAGCAATTTTTTCCCCTAATATTGGGACTAATTGGCATGCTTTACCCCTACACCACCTTAAGTTTTCGTGATGCAAAACATGAAGACTTCTTCAGAAATTCAGTGTTCTCTATCTGCATAGGAGCCTGAGGCTTCACAAAGGAAGGAGATACATCTTCTTTGGATTGCAAGATCTTTAAAGACTGCGTGTGTTGTGTGCCTTCAAGACATTTCCGACTAATGGCGACCCTAAGGCAAGTCTAGCATGTGGTTTTCTTGGCAAAATTTGTCCAGAGGGGATTCGTGTCCCCTGAGGCTGAGAGAGTGTGACTTGCCCAAGGTCCCACACACTGGTCTCCAGAGTCATGGTCCAAGGCTCAAACCACCAGTCCACGCTGGCTCTCCCTTAAGGACTAGAGGCGCCATTATCCCCAGCTAACAGCTCAGGTTTCCAATATAGGCCTCCCTTGAAAATACAGGGCCTCGCATCTTCTGAGGCATCCTAGCAACCGCCAGCCCAACCGACATTGCCACTTACCGACATTTTGTAAAGGGAAACCCTCCGTTCGCGCGCCGCGGCACCGAACGGAGGGCGGGGCATACACCTGATGATGACGCAACGACGGCAACCACCCAATCAGGGAGCGCCTTACTTCTGACCTCCGCCTGGACGGGGCGCGCATGCGTTCTTCAAAAAGAAGTGCCTGACGGGGGGGAGGAAAGAGTGGCGAGGAGGTTTCTGGCTAGCCAGAGCGGGTTTGGGGGGGTGGAAAGGAGAGGAGCGGCGCCTGCGCAATGGAGGAGGGGTGTCTCCGACCTCCGCCCCTACGGGTGCGCATGCGTGTTTCAAAAAGGAGTGCCTGAGAGGGGGGCAGAGTGGCGAGGAGATTCCTGGCGAGAGGGGCGGCACCTGCGCAATGGAGAAGGGTGTGTCCAACTTTGGTCTCGCCCACCGCCGGCCTCTTTGGCCGAGGGGCCCTTTTAAAGGCAGCGGCGGCGAGACGGGTTGTGGTCGAGTGCCATTGGGCCGCCAGGGCGCTGAGTTCCCTCCCCCCCTTTCTTCTTGTAGTCGTGGTCTTTCCCACCCTCTTTCTTTCCCTGCCTGCTGCGTCGACGCCCTTCAGTGTTTTCCCTCAGAGCGGCGCGCGCGCCAGCAGCAGCAGCAGCCGCCGTTGCTGAGGTAAACCGTCGCCGCCATGTACCGTTACTTGGGGGAGCTCCTCGCGCCCGCGCGCGCCGCTGCCGCCTCCTCCTCCTCCTCCTCCTCCTCCTCTTCCTTCGAGCCTTGCGTGGCTTCGGCGTCGGCGGCACTGTTCTCTGGGAATACCACCGTCGTCCACGGCCATGGCAGCGGCAGCCCTTTCCCCCCTCTCCTCCTCCTCCGCCGTTACAGCCAGGCGTCACAGTCTGAGCGGGAGGACGACCCCAACTTCTTCAAGATGGTGGAGGGCTTCTTCGACCGCGGCGCCGGCATCGTGGAGGACAAGCTGGTGGAAGGGCTGCGGACCCGGGAGAGCGCCGAGGAGAAGCGGCACCGCGTCCGCGGCATCCTCCGCATCATCAAGCCCTGCAACCACGTGCTCAGCGTCTCCTTCCCCATCAAGCGCGACAACGGCGAGTGGGAGGTCATCGAGGGCTACCGGGCCCAGCACAGCCAGCACCGCACCCCCTGCAAGGGAGGTACGAGAGACGGACGGCCTTCCCCCGCTCCTCCTCAACATGTTTGTCTCCTTAGCTCCCACAGTAATTGTCCTTGCCCCCCTCCCTTCCTCCCCGGCATGGTTCCTGCCTTCCCTGGAGGCTTGAGTAAGCGCTGCCACACTGCAGGAGTAACCTGGTTTGGTACCGCTTTAACTAGGGCCTTGCCCACTCATGGGCCTTACCAACCAAGAAGGATGGCAACTCGCTGGGCTCCACTTTTAACTGCCATGGCTCCATGTTATCTGCCACGATGTAGGAGTAACCCAGTTTGGTACCACTTTAACTAGGGCGCTCACCCATGGGCCTTTTAAGAAGGGTGACAACTGAGAAGGACGGCAACTAGCTGGGCTCCACTTTTAACTGCCATGGCTCCATGTTATCTGCCACACTGCAGGAGTAACCTGTTTTGGTACCGCTTTAACTAGGGCTCACCCATGGGCCTTTTAAGAAGGGTCAATGCCAATGGGACGTACTAAAATGGGTAGGCAACCTTTCCCCTTTAAGGGCCGAGGGACTTCAGCTCCCAGAATCCTAGGAGCTATTGGCCAACATGGGACTATTGACCAACATGGCTGAGGCTTCTGGGAGCTGAAGTCCCTCGGCCCTTAAAGGGGAAAGGTTGCCTACCCTTGTACTAAAACAAATTACAGAACTTGCCCATAGAGAAACCATACTTGCCTGTAGAGAATCATTGCAGGATATTTGCCCATAGCCAGTGTTCTCCAGTTATTTCCTGTGGGTAAGTGTTTTCCAATGATTCCCTATAGGCGTATGTTTTCTCTATAGGGAACTACTGTCATTTGTTTTAGTACATTCCCTGGTGCCAACCCGCCACACCCTGAGTCCCATTTTAGAGAAGGACAACAACTTAGCTGGGCTCCACTTTTAACTGCCATGGCTCCATGCTATCTGCCACACTTCAGGAGTAATTCAGTTTGGTACCGCTTTAACTATACTGTATATACAAACCATGATGTAATGTGCTTTACATTATAAGCAATGGGCAGATACAGTTTATCCCTTCACCCCATTACTTAAGTATTAAGCTTATACAAATAGTCAGTATTTTGGGGGGCGGCGGGGGTGTTCATAATGCAGCTTTTATAATTGCCATTTATCATGTCATTGGTTACATATGCACTGCAGAATCATGCAGCTTGACACTACTTTAACTGCCATGGCTCATTGCTGTGGGATTCTGGGATTTGTAGTTTTGTGAGATGCGTAGCCTTCTCTATCAGTGAGCTCTGGTGCACCAACAAACAACACTCTATGAACCTGAGGAAGTAGCCCAAGGCTGCATCTTTGCCACAGAAACCATCCAATTTGACACCTCTTTAACTGCCTTGGCTCCATGGTATGGAATTCTGGGAATTGTAGTTTGTTGTGGCACCATAGCTCCCTGACAGAGTGTGTCTCAGAATACTACAGTTCCATAGCATTGAGCCATGACAGTTAAAGTGGAGCCCAGCTAAGTTGCTGTCCTTCTCCAAAATGGACTCAGGGTGTGGCAAGTTGGCACTGACCCTTCATAACCACCTTCTAGGTTGAATCCCAGTGGAAAGTCATCATAGGGCACCTAAAAGAACTACAGTGCTGGCTATTTGGAAAAAGATAAGCCACGTCTAAAGCCTGCTGCATTGCAGTCCTGTAGCTCCCCCCCCCCCAAAGTCTGGCTGTTTGGGGCTAGGGAATTGTGCATAGGGTTAGGCCCTTGCTCTTTAAGGTGCCCTTTCACTCTGTGTTAGTTTTGCCACCATGAATGCCCGGTTTACCTCACTGGAGTTTCCACACCAGTAACTTCAGCAGCTGTGCAGCATACTGTCATTGGAGCTTATTGCACTGCTAATAAAACCGGCTTACCTGAGCAGGCTTAAAATTTAAAATGGGCAGCATCCTGATGTTATCAGAAGGATTTAGCCACCAAAATTGGTGGGAGATAATTTGTCTTTCATAGTGGTTTGAGTTGAAGTTAGGACTTCTTTGCTGCTCTGTGTGGGAGAAGACTCACCAGGAAACGTTGCTGAGGTGATGCAACTTGTTTATTACCTTTGTTCAGTCTCTCCAGTGATGTGTGGGTGAAGGGGGTTCCCCATATTTTTAGTCTCAGGAAAATAGAATGAACTAGTTTGGGGCTGAGAGAACAATTGGCTCAAGATAACCCAGTGAGTTCCTTGTCTCCTAAATTTGGACCAGTACTTTCTTGTCCAGTTCATTAAAATTTTGTCACTTTTTCATGTAGAGTTTCTCATGCATATCTGGAAAGACTAATGGTTTGCATCAGGTGCTGTGAAAAGCATGGATGAACTTTCACATAACTGATGGAGCACGCTGATAAATAAGATAAGAAAAGCTTCTCTGTAAAGCTTCTGCTTCTATCAGGCAGATATTAAAGGCAATTTTTTTAAAAAATATTGGCAGATCTGTTTGCAGGTTACGTACTAAGTCATCATCCTGGCATGAGAAACAGATTTATCTCTTCCTGCTTATCCAGCACCACATTTACACATGCTCCAGGATAAAACCCCAAGTGCTTCTTCTGATGTAGATTCACCTTCACACTTTACAAAGGTCCAAGACCCACTGCAGAAATAATCCAGTTTGAGACTGCTTTCACTGCCCTGGCTCAATACTAGGGAATTTTGGGAACTGTAGTTCTGTGAGACATTTAGCCTTCTCTGTCAGAGAGCTCTTGTGCCAAAATATAGTTCCCAGGATTCCCTAGCACTGAGCCAGGGCAGTGAAAGTGGTCACAAACTGGGTTATTTCAGCAGTGTGTTTTGGAAAAAAGTCAATAGGAGATATATACCGTAACCTCTTATCTAACACAGAGTATACATGATTTTTATATTGTAAATTGCTAACTTTTATATTTAGAACTAGATATAAAATTGCTATGATATAGGTTTCAGCTAGTTACATACTGAACATTTTTTCCAAACTGAATTGAACTGAGACACTAGTCAATCTGAACTGTTGGCAGGGAATTCACAAGAGACTAATGCTAAAATCTGTTGAAAACAACAATTAGTGTGGGCCTCATCATGTAAAAAGTAGATTTGTGCATCAATCCAGTGGCTACGTTGTTCATCGAGGGTTTCACTGTTAGCTATATCTGTAGCAACAGGATAAAGTTATTTTCTGTTATGTTTCTGCATTTATTGAATTCATTTTCTAGCTCCCTCACCACATAAAGGATAGAATTCGGTGAAATTCTTGTCTTGTGTTTCCACAATCTGTTTCAAACCATGTACAAGGAGCTACTGTGTAGAATTGTTCCTTGGAAAGTGTGTATCTCTTTTGTAGTCAAAGCTCCAGTCTATAAGACAGGGCTAGAATTCTTAAGAACAACTCCTTAAGATTTATACACTCCTGCACCTTTCTCTTACAAGATCAGAAGTTAATACTCTTTCAGGATTTGTGAAACACTAGGAATTGTTTGTGAGATGTGCCCTGCCTTATCGTAGAAGGCAGTACTTCATCCTTTTGGGAAGAGATGAAGAAGTGATGTTTATCCAAATGCAAACTGTGTGAGTAATCTGGTGGGGATTATTTGGCATTAAATGTCCCTCTCTGCTGTCTAGCTCACAGTGAAGCACAAGTATTTAGCAGAGAGATAGATAGTGCTGGCTTTTATAATCAAATTAAACACTGCCTCTGTAATTTGCTGTGTGAACACAACATAATTGCAGTGTAATCATGCCTGTTTGTTCTGAAATAAGTCACAATAGTTGTGTCACACTTCCAGCCAGTTTTCTAGAGACTATTCTTCCACATAACACCTTGAAAGAAATTAATACAAAGAGAATGGGGGAGTGTGATACTCCCCGGTATGCTTTTAAAATAGAAGTGTGCATTGTTGTGCCATCATACACTGTGATTCAATGAAGTATATTGGACAGTCAATTCCAGCCTAAGGATAAATTTTGCAAGAGTTGTAGGAAGGATAAAAATGCCTCTTCCAAGGTATTGCCTGTTCCTAATGATAATATTGCAGAAGTATTGGTAAGGTGCATCTGAAAATCACACAGTGCAAACATTCTTCTCATTCTCTGAAAGAGGTTTGTTTCTTCACTTCCTTTCCTCCTCACTACGTTGGACAAATTCTGCAGCTCACACAGAGTTCTTGCATATTTCAGTTGTAGAAAAGGGATCATGGTTGTGCTTGGTAATCTTAGTGTACAAAAAGTTCTAGAGCATCTGGAGCAAATGAGAACAACTGAAACTATCGTATTTTCTGGCGTATAAGATGACTGGGCGTATAAGATGACCCCCAACTTTTCCAGTTAAAATACAGCATTTGGGATATACTCGCCGTATAAGACTATCCCACTTCCAATGCACAACGTATGTACAATTTGTGGCCAAGTAAGTGACCCTGGGCATGTCACACACTCACAGCCTCAGAGGTTGGTAATGGCAACCCCCATTTGAAGAAACATGCCAAGAAAACCCCATGATAAGGTTGCCTTAGGGTCGCCATAAGTCAGAAAGGACTTGAAGACACACAAGAACAACAAAAAAGTCTGCAATTGTTTCATAGGTAGTACATAGGAATAGGAGTCAGCATGGTGCAGTGGTTTGAGTGTTGGACTACCACTCTGGAGATCTGGGTTTGACTCCCCACTCTGCCATGAAACCCACTGGGTGAACTTGGACAAGTCACACACTCTCAGGGGAAGGCAATGGCAAACCTCCTCTGAACCGGTCTTGCCAAGAAAACCCCAGGATAGGGGTTCACCTCTTATCCGCTGCTGCTTCCTCCTCCTGCCTCATGCCACGCCACCCATTACTCCCCCCCCCTCCTCCTCCTCCTCTAACCTGGACTTCCCCTCTTCCTTGCGCTGCGCCACCCCTTCTTCCTCCTCCTCCTGGTATATAAGATGACCCCTGACTTTGGAGAAGATTTTCCTGGGTTAAAAAGCCATCTTATACGCTGGAAAATACAATAGTTAACTGTTGGGACTATGTTTCTCCAAGATAGTGGTTTGTGTTATTGTTTTTTGCTTTGTCTTCAGGGGCTGATTCAGTGTGATATACAGAAGAGCATCCCAAGGTTATACTTTAAAGCTGGAGATGCAAACAGTGTCTTATCTGCAGAAATGTGTTGTTTATGTGGTGATGTTATCCAGAGAAACATTATCCAGGGAAATGTGGAGTATTAGTGACACTGAATAATATGAATGGAAGATTATACAGAATTTGTGTATTTTGCTAGCTGCTCAGAATGTGTCTGCCACTGAGGAGTTCCACTGGCAAATTTAGGGAGCCATAATGGGCTATTTTCAGTTTGTTCAGCTGACCTTCATGCCGTGTTTGGCTCAAAGTGTTTAGAATTCAGTAGGTTCTGCATGATTAGGGTACTGACTAAAATAACTAGGCTGTCTTGGACTGAGAACTAACTTATTCTTTGTTGACCTGATACTTTGATGAAGATAACCTCAGAAGTACACAAGATAATGCTGCTTTTTGTTTGAAGTTCGGCAGTGTGGTTGGTGGTTGTGTGCCTTCAAGTTGTTTCCAACTTATGCTGACCCTATCATGGGGTTTTCTTGGCAAGATTTGTTCAGAGGTGGTTCACGTATTTGTGTGTTTTGCTGACACAGCAGTATTAGTTACAGCTATTCATTCTCAGCCTAACCTAAGTCCATTAAAAAGAAACCCATGATTAGTCTTGCATAGAAAGAGAAAATAGTATTAATGAACTCTACACTGTCATGGCTTCACCTGACAGAATCCTGAGGTTTGTAGTTTTGGCACTAGCACTCCTAGGAAGAATAGGCTAAATACCTTTCAAAACTACAAATCCAAGGATTCCATGGGATGGAGCTACAGCACTTAAAGTGGTGTCAAACTGCATTAATTCTACAGCGTAGATGCACCCTCAAGAAGTATCTGCCAATGTACAGAATGCCGCCAGGACTCCCTGTATAATGACTGCAACCAGTTTAGTAATTTACTTTATCCTCAGATTTGTTTCCTTCCCCAGAGTATTTTCAGGGCCAGATTTTCTTTCAGTTTTGAGATATTAATTGCTCAGCATTTTCTATGTAAGAACAGTAGGAATGATAAACAGTTAAGTACTGAAAGAGTTTATCTAGTATAGATTTTCCTTTGAAACAATTGTTGGGTTTTTTAATTACACTTGCATTGTGCTCTTCCCCAAGGATATGAATCCACATCAGATTCATATTCTTTTTTGCATGAGAACACCTTGCCCAGTGAGCATCATGATCAACTGGAAGCTTATATGCAAGACTTTTAATCTCAACACTAGCCATTCAACTGCTCTGGTTTATACTTAAGACTAGGAGAGTAACCAACACACCATATTCATTTCTGTCTCCACACTTCATTTGCTCTTAGAATTGAAACTGATGGCATATTTTAGGTTTCACATAAATCTACTAGGTATTACATTGCCACCATTTATTTCATGTGAGGATGCCAATGAATAGAAATTTGTTGCATCCCTGGAATAGAATTGGCAATAGCATATTGAGAAACTTCTGCTACTGTCTGAAGTGTTGTGCTTCTTAGCTCAATAGAATAGAAGCCAGAGTTAAGGCAGTGTGTGCCTGTAACGTGCTACACTTCAGACTTTTGACATTATTGTCAAAAGGGTTGGCTATGCTTCCACGACGACTCTTTTGCAACAAAGGTTAAAGCTGGGGTCCCAAAAGTTACTGAAAAGTTTTTTTAGTGGAGTTTGAGGCAGCTTTGAATAGCTAACTTACAGGCCAGGGACCGGCAACCTACGGCCCGGGGGCCGGTTAAGGCCCCGGGCCCCGGACTTACCGGCCCAAGCCGTAGGCTGCCGCCGTCGGGGCACGTTTTCGGCCGCGCTTGCTGTGGCTGCCATTTTGGAAGTCAAAATGGCGGTCGTGACGTGTTTGCACATGCGCCGTACTCTTGCGCATGCGCAAACGCGTCGCGCCTGCCATTTTGACTTCCAAAATGGCGGCCGCGACATGCGCCGTGGCAGCTGTGGCCGCGCGCCGCCATTTCCCCCCCCCCCCCTTGGCCCAGCCAAGACCTGGGCGACGGGAGACCGGCCCAGGTCTCAAAAAGGTTGCCTGTCCCTGCTATATGCCTATTACAGACTGTTTTTTGAAACTTTCCCAAGACTTTCTATGTTGTCTGTGTATGAAGACAAACACACACTGATGCTTGATAGTCTTTTGATAATAGGCTTATTGATAAAGGGTTTCCCTTGCCTGTTGCCTTCCATACTAGCCAACACCTGCTTGGTGGCCACCAGATTTGTTGGCTTGCACCTATTGCTATACTCAAAACAGTAGCCATTGGCTATGCTGACTGGGAATGATTGAAATTGTACCATGTCTGATGTAAAAGAAATGCAGTATTTGGGTGAGCTGATGATGATTGGTTTCTAAAATATGCCACAAGCCTTTGGGGTACATAGGGTAAGGTAAACATTGGAGCTTCAAGTAAACGCAGAGATAGCAAAGTAAATTTGGTTTTTCTCGTTTGCATTCTACATAGTTGAAAGAAATGATTAATCTAGGACGGAACAACTACTAAGCTGAAAGATAAGACGTGCTGTTTATCAGGATCAGTGTTAAATTCTCTGAAGATTAAAGTCAAAAGGTCAAAGTGGATTTTTTTTTTAAAAGCTCACATGCATTAGATTGTCAGTCTGTTCAAGGTTTTTAAATATTTCTTTCATCTCTCAACACATATGACTTGTCAGAATTTCCAAATAATTTAGAATGCTTTGAATGTTATTTTTTTTCACACCCTTATTCCTGGGGATCTTTAATTATTGATGTACTGGTGCGGAAACTGCAGCCATCTACATCCAAGCCATGTGATTATTATGGGGCAGTGTCCCTTTCTCTCATGATAGTGAATGTTCTTATAGTACTTTTAGGGTTTTTTTTATAACTCTTTAAATAAATTACTTAGTCCTCACACTTCTGTAACATACAGTCTCTGTGTAGTGCAAATGAGGGAGCTAAATATCTGAATAGTGGCTCAAAGTGTTGTCACTTGCTTTTGCAAAAAAGTGATATTGTGAACTGCATGCCCAAAACAGGGTCAACAGCCAGTGGACATAAATAGTAAATCAAAACTCTTGGTCTGTTCAGTATATGACCACTATTAGTAGCAGACAATGATTAGATCCAGAGAATAGTGCATCCTATCAGATTTAATCTTTCTGAACTATTTCATTGTTGCCTAACCAAATTTGACTATTTTGAACCTGAACAGAATCTGGAATAAAGTAAAATGTCAGGATCTAGACAATGGCAAACTTCCTCTAAACAAATCTTGCCAAGCAAACTCCATAAGAGTTTTGCTTTAGGGAAACGACTTGGAAGCACACAACAACAATATTTTCCCAAAGTTTTCTATAGAGTTTGGAAAAGGTACGCTTCTCAATAAAAATGCATGCACTTGAAACTGTGTTGGGTGTCTGTGTGTATGCACAAATCACTTTATTCAATGAAAAATGAGTAATTTGCAAATATGTCTATATTTGAAAGTGTCACATATGCATACATCTGAAGAACAAAGAATTCATATTTTGAAAAAGATGCATGAAAATAGAAACCAATTTTTATAAACTAAAAGAAACTCTCACACTGAACTTGGGTGGATCAAATTTTAGAATTTATGGCCTCATTCCCACTGCATAATAAAGTGGTTTTCAAACCGATCTGAACTGGTTTAAATGGCCCTTGTTCGCACTTGTGCTGAATTTCTGGCGTGGTTTGCTGAGGGGTGCGCAGCACTAAACCCATTTAAACCAGTTCTTCTGGATCCGTGGCATACCCCACTTCTTTTGAAATGAATCGATTCAGCGCAAGTGTGACCGCGCTGGCTATTTCATTCGGTTCCTGTGGCATGATCGCCCCTGTGAGGTGACACCATGTTGAATCAATCCATTGTTGAATGTGAATGAGAAGTGGATTAAATTGAAACGGGTAGGATCTATCATGGTTCAAATAGTGTGAACGTCTATTTGGTGCTAAATTGCTTCATCGATTTGACTCAAAAACAATTTATTTTGTAAATGGGAATGAGGCCAAAAACCCCCACTATTTGATCCATTCCTATTCAGAACCTGAATTTTGACTGCTGGATCCAATTTTTGAGCCTTGAAGTATTGCAGAATGTGAAGTACTGCCGAAACCTTTTATTATCCATACAATTGAATTTCATTTGACAGCTAGCTCCGTCTTGAATTGTTTTGATAAACTATTAATATTTTTTTTCTTGGTGAGTTTTGCTAAGCAGAATAATGTGCGGCCTTCTTAGTTTGTAGTGATGAAAGTGACTACAGGCTTATATAAAAGTATCCTTTTTCTGATTTTCTTTGAGAGTTGTTGGCCACATGGTATTCATTATTTTAGCAAATAATGTGATACTTTGCCTTGCTGCTTTTGTTACTCTGCTGGTACCGTATTTTTTGCCATATAAGGCGCTCCGGCATATTAGGCGCACCCAATTTTAAAGGAAGAAAATCCAAGAAAAAAGGATTCCTCCCTTTAGCCGGAGGCCGGTTGTTCAATGGGCTGGTGCTGGGATCGGAGAACTTCTCTGATCCCAGCACCAGCCCATTGAACTGAGGTCGCGGGGGGAAGGAGGGCTCCTTCCCCCCGCGACCTCAGTCTTTGAATGGGCTGGTGCTGGGATCGAAGCGATCCCGGCGCCAGCCCATTGAAAGACTGAGGCCGCCGGGAGAAGGAGCCCTCCTTCCCCCCCAGCCTCAGTCTTGGAATGGGCTGGTGCCGGGATCGAAGCGATCCCGGCACCAGCCCATTGAAAGACTGAGGCCGGGGGGAGAAGGAGCCCTCCTTCCCCCCCGGCCTCAGTCTTGGAATGGGCTGGTGCCGGGATCGAAGCGATCCCGGCACCAGCCCATTGAAAGACTGAGGCCGGGGGGAGAAGGAGGGCTCCTTCCCCCCCGGCCTCAGTCTTGGAATGGGCTGGTGCAGGGATCGAAGCGATCCCGGCACCAGCCCATTGAAAGACTGAGGCCGGGGGGAGAAGGAGGGCTCCTTCCCCCCCGGCCTCAGTCTTGGAATGGGCTGGTGCCGGGATCGAAGCGATCCCGGCACCAGCCCATTGAAAGATTGAGGCCGGGGGGAGAAGGAGCCCTCCTTCCCCCCCGGCCTCAGTCTTGGAATGGGCTGGTGCCGGGATCGAAGCGATCCCGGCACCAGCCCATTGAAAGACTGAGGCCGGGGGGAGAAGGAGCCCTCCTTCCCCCCCGGCCTCAGTCTTGGAATGGGCTGGTGCCGGGATCGAAGCGATCCCGGCACCAGCCCATTGAAAGACTGAGGCCGCCGGGAGAAGGAGCCCTCCTTCCCCCCCGGCCTCAGTCTTTCAATGGGCTGGCGCCGGGATCGCTTCGATCCCGACACCAGCCGATTCCAAGACTGAGGCCGGGGGGGGAAGGAGGGCTCCTTCTCCCGGCGGCCTCAGTCTTTCAATGGGCTGGCGCCGGGATCGCTTCGATCCCGGCAGCAGCCGATTCCAAGACTGAGGCCATGGGGAGAAGGAGGGCTCCTTCTCCCCGCGGCCTCAGTCTTTCAATGGGCTGGTGCCGGGATCGCTTCGATCCCAGCACCAGCCCATTCAAAGACTGAGGTCGCGGGGGGAAGGAGGGCTCCTTCTCCCCGCGGCCTCGGCCCTTCGCCCTATAGGGCGCACTCACTTCCCCACGCACATTTAGGGGAAGAAAAAGTGCATGTTATAGGGCGAAAAATACGGTAATTTACATTTTTCTTCTAATGGCTCAAGCTAAAACATGTTACTCACAAATCCCATAGATCTCAATGGGATTTATTCCATCATGAAGATGTTGAGTATTTTGGCCTGCTTGTTTGACTTCACCTATTTTCAAAATACAGTAATTAAAAGACTGTATGGTAGAACAGTGAGATCATAAACCCTTTCCAGAGACGAATAAAAGAAGAAATCCATTTCAATGTAATTCTTGACAGTTGAGCATTATTTGGCGCTGGGCAACAGTTTATAACTGATACAAAATTATTCTCCAAGCTTCCACTTTGCCTACTTGATTGTGAGCTCAGAGACTGTGCTTTACAGGAAACCACAGCTGCTCTTGTTCATCATATGGACAGCTGCCTAGAGAACTAAATGTATCCAAATAGAGTACAGGAAATAGGACTAGCAGTGTACAGCAAACTTTGGCGAAAGCTGCCTGCCTTCTCTTAGCAAGACTCTACAGAAAGTTTTAGGTACAGAACCTGAAAATAAATTATCGATCCTATAATAATTTACACATCTGACCTATTCCATTATTAGCAAGAGTAGATTATTGTCTGGAGTCCTGGTTCAAACAGGAAATCTTCTCCAGCAATAACAGACATTTTATACCATCTCAAACTTGCATATTGTAAAGACTTTTAATATGCTTAAGGTTGCAGCCATTATAAAAAGAGTTTGCTTTTTAACTAAGTTCACCTCTGGAGCGTAGGTTATTAAACAGTAGATTCCATAATTTAAAATCACAATTATCTTTTGAATAATTGCCAAGAAGGTAAAATCTTAAAAGCTGTTCTATCACTCATGTGAAATATATTTTCTTAATATTGTGCTTAGACAAAGCATACTTTTAAATTGTTCTGTGCTTTCAAGTCATTTCCAATTTATGGTGACCCCAAGGTGAAGTTTTAATCACAACATTTCCTTTGCAAGATTTTGTTAGAGGGCGCTTGCCTTCCTCTGAGGCTGAGAGACTATGATTTGACCAAGTTCACCTAGCCCTGGGCTGGGATCAGGCCAGGATCAGGCAGACCTGACATGGTTCCAGTGGATCTGGACCAATCCTGGGTCAAAGGGGCCTTAACATGGGTCAGAATGACCTGCTGTTTGCCACAGAGTTTTGTGGAAACTCACTGGCAAACCCCAATATTTCAGATGTCCCTGCGTGCCCCTTAACTTTACTCCACCATTGCCAATAGTGAGAAGACCCTCATTGCCATGTCTGACGTGGAAATGGGGCACCTGGTGCCCTGTTTCTATATCAGATGCTGCAACAGGGTCTTCTCAATAGTGGTGACAACAGAGTAAGGTAATGGGGTACGTGGTGGTAGCGGGTCTGTGGTGCAGGGATGGGCAGGCATGTAAACACCCATCCATCCCTGTGCCAACCTGGGGAACAATCTGGGTTGGGATCCAGGCAATATAACATGGCCTGTGTTATCTTGGCCTGTCTGCTCAGGGCCCATGTCTTCTGAACATATAAATAAGCTTTTATTGTCAGCATAACCCCCATCATTTTTAATGAACATTTGATTACTAAAAATATTGCATATTTATTATATTTTTTATTTTTATTTAACATAAAAACAAATTACACATTTAAACCACTAACATAAACAATACATTAACTAACATAACATAAATCTAAAATCACAACATAAAAATGACTTCTTTACTATGATTATTCCACATATCACTCTTTTTCCTGACTTTCTGGTTACCCCACAATTTTCTTTACAACTGCATAGACTCCTTTATTCCTTCTTATATTCCATTTCTAATTTCATCATCCTTTCACATTTGCCCTCCCCACACCATATATACAAGTACTGAACTTTCTTTTTTCTTCTTTGTCTAAAACAGTGTTATTTACGTCAATCATAGTTACACACTCTTTCAGTATCTCTCTCTTTATTCTTTGAGAGCAACCATGCTCTTTTCGCCCCATCTTTGTGATAAATACTTTATTATTGGTGTCCATTTTCTTTCATATTTGTTTTGTTGGTCCCTCAACATAAATGTTAATTTATCAAGTTCCATTATATCATATAATTTAAGTAACCACTCGTTTACTGTTGGTTCTTCTTTACTTTTCCATTTCTTAGCTAGGACAGATCTTGCTGCAGATATCATATAAAACATAATTTTGTCAAACTTTCTCTCAATTTCTTCATCTACCAGTCCCAGCAGATATGTGGAGGGTTCCATATTTATCTTAACCTCTATATTTTTTTCTATTTCAATGTGAATTTGTTTCCAATAATTCCTTGCTTTTTTACATTCCCACCACATATGCATTAGTGCACCCTGAGCCTCCGTACGGTTCCAGCAGTTATTCTTACTATTTTTGTAAATTTTTAATAGTTTCTCTGGGGTTAGGTACTATCTATATTGTATTTTATAATAGTTTTCTTTAATATCATAACTTAAAATATATTTCAGTCTTTTCCCCCAATTTTTCCCCCAATCTTCTAACAATATGGGTCTTCCTATATCTTGCACCCAATTGATCATGAATTGTTTTAATGTTTCTTCCTCCATATTAAGTCTCAACAACATTTTGTAAAATTTCAAAATGGTGTGTTGTACCTCATAAATCATCAATTTTTCAAATTTCGTTTCTTCCTTTTCTATTTGAAGTAATTTCTTGTCCATTTTAAATCTTTCTGTAATTTGTCTCTAAAGAAACCAGTTACATTTTAAATCTTCGCTTAATAGTTCTGCCATTGTCTTCATTCTATATTTCCCCTCTTTCCATTATCAATACATCCTTATAGGTGACCCACTCTCCTTCTTTCATTCTCTCCCTTCTGTAAAAAGCCTCGTTAACTGAAGTCCATTTTGGGATTTTTTGTATAAATATTGTTCTGTACCTCTGCCATACTCTCAGTAATGATTTTCTGATATAATGTTATTGAATTCTTTATTTACTTTGACTTCATCATAGATCAAATATGCATGCCAGCCATACAGTAGTTTATGACCCTCTAACTGCAAAAGTTTTTCGTCTTTAATTTTAACCCAATCTCTAATCAAATCCAGACAACAAGCATGGTAATATAAATTTAGGTTCAGGATGCCAAGCCTCCTCTTTAGTATCCTGCAGAATTTTAAATTTTATTCTGGGCTTCTTTTTGTTCCAAATAAATATAGATAAATCTTTTTCCCATTTTTTAAACAGTTTGTTATTAGTTATTATTGGCAAGGATTGAAATAAGAATTACACGTTGACAGTCACATTCATTTTAATAGTTGATATTTTTCCTGTTCAAGAAAGATTAATTTTGGACCATCTCTGTAATTCCATTTTTATTTCCTGCCAGGCCTTATCATAATTATTTTTAAATAATTCTGAATTTTTTGATATAAGGAAAATTCCCAAATATTTTCTTTTCTTTTTAATTTCAAATCTTGATAATTGTTGAAGTTTATCTCTTTCCTTCTTCGTCATATTCATTACTGACATATTTGTCATCTTCTCGTTTATTTTTAAGCCTGCCAACTCACCGTATTCATTAATAGTTTTTAGTCAAGGTGTAATACTCTTCAGTGGATTGGACAGAGTTATTGCCATGTCATCAGCATATGTCTTTATTTTATATTCAAATCTTTTAATCTTTATTCCTGTTATTGACTCTTCTGTTCTGATTTTGTTACTAAGCACTTTTATTTAAGCATAGTTATTAATGTTTCACTGTTGTATTAAATAGACATTGTTAAGGCAGCTTTCCTCAGTGCTAACTTGGTGCACTCTGGGAAGATCAAAAATTTAGTAACATTTTCACATGTTACATTAAGAACACTTTTGCAAATGATTTGTATAATTTTACTGTACATATCTAATGCAGAGAAATGTCATTTTTAAATGGAATGTGTGTTTTGGGGAATATCACAGAGGTAGGAATTGGAAAACCAGTAAAAGCCTTACCATATATACTTGTGTATAAATCGACTTCAGGTATAAGTTGGCAGGTTTGGGGGCCAAAATTGGCTGGATGGATGAGAGAGTAGAGTGTGGGGGGTCGTCAGTGCTTTTTGGACAGGTTACTCTCTTGCCTTTCACCAGGGGATGGTTCCTTTTTTAAAAATAAGAAAGCACTACTTACTTAAACCTGTGGTTAAGTCAACTCAGGTTTTTGGGTCAATTTTTTTACCAACATTTCTAGACTTATACATGACTATGTGCAATATATTGGAAAGAGTTATGATCTCTATTATACTCTGCTTCTCCATGAGACATTTCCCAGTTTTATGATGGGGTGCTGAAAAGTTCTCAGACTGACCAAGAAAGGAATGACCTAGAGCAGGGGTAGGCAACCTTTTCCCTTTAAGGGCCGAAGGACTTCAGCTCCCAGAATCCCAGGAGCTATTGGCCAACATGGGACTATTGGCCAACATGGTTGAGGCTTCTGAGAGCTGAAGTCCCTTGGCCCTTAAAGGGGAAAGGTTGCCTACCCCTGACCTAGAGCCATGAAACTTACAGGCTATTTCACATATTCACCCTGGAGTTCAACACACTTGGCACATTATTTCTCAACTTTCTTTAACTCTTCCAAGAAATTCTGATTTCTGATCACTGAAATACTGCTTTTCTGAAGATAGTCAGTCATCATAATGCTTCCTTATCCCAAAAACTTAGACCATGACCTTGCCTGCAGACCTCTTCGGCTGTGGAGAACATAAGTGCTGCCACTGCAAGGACTGTTGTTTGGTTTCCGGATCATAGTGATATAACCATGATCCATCAACAATCATGAGTCGTCCCCCCCCCCCAAAAAAAATCAATAGATTGCTCAAAATGCTGCAAAATCAACTTGGAGGTAACTACTTGATTTTCTTTCTGATCAGCATTCAAACATTTCAGTACCCACTTGGCTGACAGATTCTGTACAGCCAAGTGCTTATGGATTACAAATCCCAGTGCATTCCTGGGATCGCTCTAGTGTTTCATCAATTGTTTTAATTGGGATTTGTTGGTCTGCCTATCAGGGCACAAACACACTCAACAATTTCAGGAGTTGACACTATTGATAGCCTCCCAAACTTTGCTGCATCTTCTGTCTCAAATCTCCATGCTGAAAGTTGTCACACCACTTTTTTACTGTTGAGTATGACAGACACTTGTCACTCAATGTTTGCTTCATACATTCATGGATTTCCTTTTGGAATTTTCTTCTACAGAACTTCATGTCAGCCCAGAGTTCAGCACTTGAAATGTTTTGGACATGGTTATATCAATGATTGGGGGGCGAGGAACAGACATTAGAGTTATGATCCTGCAAATTGGCAATTTAGAATCCAAAATAAACACTATTTCAAGATATAGTGACTAAATTACACTCAGATTTTGGGAAGTGGGTCAGGCTGAGAACTTTTCAGCATCCGCTCATAATTATTCCTTACCTTTTCCAGACTGTTGGGACCTTAGGATTGGGGTTCTCCTTAGGAATGGTTTGCATTTTTACAGTAGTAGTACTGAGGTATTTGAACAAAGGGGAAGATAGGAGTTTCTGTAATTTCTCCCCCTTAGGCTATATTCCTGCTGTAAATAGCATTCCTGTGATTATCCCCATGACCTTCAGGAGAACAGAATAGCCTGAGGGGAAGAAATTAAGAAGCCTCTTTCCTTTCTACCTCTCTCTTTCAGTGTTTGCATGGGGGGGGGGTGTTAATATCCACAAATACAACAGAGGAGTTTTCACAATTCAGTTCAACCCCCGTATCCATGGGATTGGTAACTGTGGTATCATTTACCCATGTCTGGAAAGGAGATTTCTCTAGGCATCTGGAGTCCTCCAGTGGGACTCCATGGTTAACGTTTGACAGAATTATAGCATGGGGTTGCCAGGCATTTCAGAGGAATGTACACAAAATCATATGGAAGGGGTCTCATAGTCTGTTGAGTCCAATCCCTTGTTCAATACACAATCTCCAGCTAAAACATCCCTGACAGGTAGCTGTCCAGACTGTTTTTGAAGATGTCCAGAGGAGACCCCACCACCTCTCTAGGCAATTGATTCCATTGCCAAACCACTTGTACTGTCAAGAACTACCTTCTGATGGTCAGTCGAAATCTACTCTTGTAATGTCATACCATTAGACCTGGTCCTACTCTCTGGGACAGGAAAGAACAGGCCTGCCCCTCCATTCTTTGTCAGCCCTTGAACTATTGAAAAAGTGCAATCATGTCACCTCTCAGTCTTCTCTTCACCAAACAGAAAATGCCCGGCTCCTTCAACCTCCATACCTCTTATCATCCTTGTTGCCCTGCTCTGAACCTGCTCCAGCTTGCCTAAATCCTCCTTCAGTGAGGCACCCAAACCTTAATGCAGTACTTCAGAAGGAAAAATAAAATGAAGGCAATTGAACAAACTAGGCTAATGCTAAATTACAAAATCCAGTTGGGCATATTAAAATTAGCTGGGAAATTGGAAAAAATAGACATTTGAATATGTGCTTAAAATTATGGGATAAATATATGTTGTTTTCTGTGTTCACATTTGAACAGCGTAATGAGATTCTTGAACTATTTGTTTTGTAGTGCTGCTGTAGTTACTAGCCAAATTATTTGTATCATTGACATTTATCAACTGAATGAGTTGTTACTGAACTACTGATAATTGAGTAGCTATATTGGTGTCAATTTAGAGACATTTATGAGGGAAATGTGTTAAAACATATAGTTTCAGCCTTGGTTGTTCTCTCACAAAAGGAGGTTATATTTCTCATCCTGTAAGTTTGCTGAGGATTATGGAGTAACTTCCACTAATGCTGTATTGTGGAGAAAAGAGAATAACTTGTTAATGAATCATGATGTCTCTAAGTTAACTTTGGGTGTGCCAGCAAAAATGATTCTGAACTGGTTCCAGTGGAAAGTGTTTTGCCTGGCTATGAGTCATTCTGTAATTGGAGATTTCTGTAACAGAAAAACATCTTTTGTCCTAAGGGTTTTACAGAGTATCAAAGCAGTACTGTATACTTCTGAAGAGGAAGTGTTTACAATGTAACTTCCATATAGATCTTTTTCACTGGTTCTCCAGTGGTATTATTTGCTTCTGTTTCATAAAATGGTGGCTAGTTATGTTAATGTACCTGGTTAAAAACCTAAAATAGCAGTGAACTGTCTGTGAAAAGGGTCTGAAGCAATTTTCTTTCATGCACAATAAAGGGATAAGTTATTCATATTCATATATCATGATATTATTCATCTGGTCTTCTAGCCGATTCAATGTAAGGGGGAGATGTGTATGTAGTTACTTCTTCCCACAAAGAAGTGTCTCACCATTTCAGCAATATATTATTTAGTAAAACCATCCCTCCCCACTCCATTGACTTGGAGAAATGATGACAATGAAAACTTCTCCCCTTCTCCATTGCACCTGCATACTTATCAGACTATCATTGCTGAGTCAGGGCTACTGCTCTAGTAATAAAACGTCTGTGCTGGACATAGTCATTGCTTGTGAACTTATCCCATTGCTTAATTGTGTGGCATACTACATACAATAGTGAGACTGCTTACAGAAGGTTCAAGGAATGGTAGAAATAGTCATCCCTAATTAACAAGTTAGGAATTATGAAGTAATTAAGGCATGAGTATCTTAAAACAATGATATGACAATAATGGCAGTTCTGAGATAGATCTGAGACTCTTTATCAGTGTTTAAAATCCCTGATGATAAATTGTCTTAATTAAAAAAAAAAAACACAACACACACACCTGAAATTGATTTTTACATTACTTTTAAATAAAGGACTGACTGCATTTGATGCTTGCAGCAAGCAATCAGAAATAACCTTGTAGTCTTCGGTTAGGATCTGGGGTGTTACTTAAGTTAACGCACAGAACTTGCACTACTGTAAATACACATGCATATGTCTAGAAATTTTAGTTGGAAAATTGACCCCAAAAACTTGTACCAACTTATCCATTGGTCAGAGTAAGTACTATACCCTAACTCTTATCAAAAAGGTACCATCCTTTTATCTGACTAGACTGGTGAAAGGTAAGAGCTTGGTCTGTCCTGAGAGTACCTAAAAGAAGCACTCGCACACACCCCTCTCTCTGCTGAGGTGATGCTTCTGGCCTTTTTGAATGCCTGGGAGGGAAAATGGCAGCGCTTCTTCTCGAAGGAGCACTGAGAGAGTAGAGTGGGTTGGTGCTTATTTTAGGTTCTCCCAGAATGGACTAAGTTCTCACCTTTTGCCACTTTACTCAGACAAGGGGAAGTTTCCTTTTTTTATATAAGAGTTAATACTGCAACTTAATTCTTGTTTTTACATCCTTTTTGACATGTACTTGGTTGCTTCCCCCAAACATCACACAGCCACCATTAGCTGTAGTTCTCTCCTCATACGTAAAGCCTTTAGGGTGAGCACAGTTATGCGTGCCAGAATTTTGTGTTTTTTGGCATAGTATTCCTTTGCTTCATCCATTAGATCCTTTATTATATGTCCCTAAGTTTTACCCTCAGCTTATCCATGGGTCATATCAACATCCTTACTTTTGGCCCCCAAACCAGCTCTTGACTTATATTCTAGGCCGACTTATGCATGAATGTACATGATAATTATGAGGATTTTAAAAATTAAAAATTTAAAAAACTAGTTCTTTAGATTTTTTTCTCTTTGAAAAGTCTTTCCTGCTTCCTTTGACTTGCTGATTAGCTTTACAGTTCTTGTCTCCATTATATTTGACCTTAGTCAAACTGGAAAAAGAAAAAAAAAAGGCTGAAAACATAGCTGTATAAAAAGAGTCTGAATCATTTAGAAAGGTTTCTCTTGGTGCAAGGATGAGTGAAGTCCTTTTTTTTTACTATACTCTCGTCCCTCCACATTTGTGGATTTGACTTTTGCAGATTTGATTATTCATGGATTTTATTAGTATGTTCTCTCTAGGAATATCTGGGTCCTCCAGTACAACTCTGTGGTCAACTTTTAACCAAAAGATGCACCGAAAGACCTAGAGAGAACACTCCACTAAGCATTTATAGCTCCTCCAGTGCAATTCTATGGTCAATGTCTAGCAGATGTTGATGACAGAGATGCACTAGAGGACCTAGAGATTCCTAGAGAGGTATTCTTTCAGGTAAAAATGTACTGTTTTGTTATTTGCAGTTTTTCCATATTCACAGGGGTCCTGTGCCCCTAGCCCCAGTGAACGTGGAGGGATGAGTGTACTGAGATAAGTCTGTGCGTGCTTGTATGGAACGACTGGTGAACAGTGGAGCCCTTAATATCAGCTGGGGTTTGGTTCCAGGACACCCTGTGGATACCAAAGTCCATGGATGCTCAAGTCCCATTATATACCGTGATGTAGTAGAATAGTGTCCCTTATATAAGATGACAAAATTGAGGTTTGCTATTTGGAATTTATATTTTAAAAAAAATATTTTCATGTCATGGATTGTTGAATCCATGGATGAATAATAGTAGTTTGGTTACACTGTATTGCTGCCTTCATGAGTTTATGGCACTTTCAGCATGAAGGAATGTTTCTCTTTCTCAAAACAAACAAACAAAACCCTGCCTTCTGAATTGAGCTCAGCAAACTTGTAACTTAAGATTGTAATGACAGTTGTTGTTGTTGCTGTTGTTGTTGTTGTTGTTGTTGTTGTTATTATTATTATTATTATTTTCTTATAGCCCACCTTTCTCCCAATAGAGGGACTCAAGACAGCAAACAAGTATATAAAACAATACAATTTAAAAACAGTACAACAGTATTAAAATATATAAATTTAAAGAACTAAAACAGTTATAAATTAAAATATAACATGTTAAAATATAAACCATTAAAATTTGTATAGCCCAGCATTAAAAACCCAGTCCTTATCAGCTTAAAAGGCTTGATTGCACAGGAACTTCTTTACCTGGCATTGGAAGGATAATAAGGATGGCACTATCCTAACCTCTCTAGGGAGGCAGTTATTGAACCTATTGCCTGGATTACTTGCTGATGATTGGGCCCTCATAAGCCAGCACACATAAAGCATGCCTCAGATCCTTTTGCTTCTGAAGGGCTAAGATGATAAACACTGGTTACTTCTAGAAAAGAGTTTTCATTCTGCACTTGTACATTCTAGGGTTGTGACACTTTTAAAAAATGTTTTGTGGTGCTGGTGGTGTGCCTTCAAGTCATTTCTGACTTGTGGATTACTAACTAGCAGAGAATAGAAATATGTTCTTATGTTCCTTGAGAGAGGCGGCATGTCCACTGAACGATATTTTTAATGTGTGATAGTTTTATTTTCAGGATGCAATGCTGAAATGAGAACCTTATTACCAAATTTCATCTTAAATCCAGATGCAGTTAGAATCAGAGAGTTGGGAGAGACCACAAGGGCCATCTAGTCCAATCCCCTGCTATGCAGGAATACACAAAGCGTTCCCAACAGAGGGCTATCCAGCCTCTGTTTAAAAACCTCCAAAGAAGGAGACCACCACACTCTGAGGGAGTGTGTTCCATTGTTGAACATCTCATAACCATCAGGAAGTTCTTCCTAATGTTTAGGTGGAATATCTTGAATCATTGCTCCATGTCCATGCAGAAAACAAGCTTGCTTCATCCTCAATATAACGTCCCTTCAAATATTTAAAACATATTTAAACATGGGATACAGTTTTCACATGAGGTCTAACCAAAGCAGAATAGAGTTGCACTATTACTTCCCTCGATCTAGACACTTATTTTTCTACACACACACCTTTTCTGTAGTCTTCCAAGAGTAGCTGTGGTTTACTTCAGTTAAAATAGTACTTAGTTGTTTGTGGGGTAATCTGAACACCCTGGACATTGAGAAGTAATTCACTGTTCTTATTTTTTTAAAGGAAAATCTTCCCACTTCTGCAAAAAACACATAAATCATAGAATCATAGAGTTGGAAGAGACCACAAGGGCCATCCAGTCCAACCCCCTGCCATGCAGGAACTCCCAATCAAAGCATCCCTGACAGATGGCCATCCAGCCTCTGCTTAAAGACCTCCAAGGAAGGAGACTCCACTACTCTCCGAGGGAGTGTGTTCCACTCTCGAACCGCCCTTAGTGTCAGGAAGTTCCTCCTAATGTTGAGGTGGAATCTCTTTTCTTGCAGCTTGCATCCATTGTTTTGGGTCCTAGTCTCTGGAGCAGCAGAAAACAAGCTTGTTCCCTCCTCGATATGACATCCCTTCAAATATTTAAACATGGCTATCATATCACCTCTCAGCCTTCTCTTCTCCAGGCTAAACATCCCCAGCTCCCTAAGTCGTTCCTCATAGGGCTTGGTTTCCAGACCCTTCACCATTTTAGTTGCCCTGCTTTGGACATGCTCCAGTTTCTCCACATCCTTTTTGAATTGTGGTGCCCAGAACTGGACACAGTATTCCAGGTGAGGCCGGACCAAAGCAGAATAGAGTGGCACTATTACTTCTCTTGATCTAGACACTATACTTCTACTGATGCAGCCTAAAATTGCATTGGCCTTTTTAGCTGCTGCATCGCACTGTTGACTCATGTTCAACTTGTGGTCCACCTGGATTCCTAGATCCCTTTCACAGGTAGTCTCACTCAGCCAGGTGTCCCCCATCGTATATCTGTACTTTTCATTTTTCCGCCCTAAGTGCAGTACCTTACATTTCTCCGTGTTGAATTTCATTTTGTTAGCTTTGGCCCAACTTTCTAGTCTGTTCAAGTCATTTTGAATTTTGATCCTGTCCCCTGGGGTATTAGCTACTCCTCCTAATTTGGTGTCGTCTGCAAATTTGATAACTATGCCCCCAATACCGTCATCCAAGTCATTAATAAAGATATTGAATAGCACTGGGCCCAGGACAGAGCCCTGTGGCACCCCACTGGTCACTTCTTTCCAAGTTGAAAAGGAGCCATTGTTGAGCACCCTTTGCGTTCGACCAGTCAACCAATTACAAATCCATGTAACAGTTACTTTGTCTAGCCCACATTTTACCAACTTGCTTGCAAGAATGTCATGGGGAACCTTGTCAAAGGCCTTACTGAAATCAAGATATACTATATCCACAGCATTCCCTTCATCTACCAAGCTGGTAATTTTATCAAAAAAAGAGATAAATATATATAGACATTCAGTTTTACTCTACATAATCAAGGGATGGGAGAGATAATTGTTTATGCTCAAGCATTTTGGAAATTCATGGAGCTGCCATAAATTGACAGATGACTTAAAGACAAACACACACATTTTTGGAGTAGAAATTGTTCATTGTGGCTTTGGACATTATAGATGAGCACTACTGACCACTTCTGTTGTTACATCCCATATTATGCTTGTAATTTTCAAACTACCCATTAATAACAAAATGTAGAGACATGGGTGCACCAGTGCATAAAAGCCTGAACTGTAGTTGTTGTGTCAAAAACATTATAAAATAGATGCCAGAACTGCAGTCCTGCTTACACAAATGCCCGGAGCTGATTGTGTCAGTAAGTTTCTTGCCATGCTTATTAATTGCTTTAATCAAGGAGGGATATTGAATTTCTTCTTCTAAATCTAGAACTATTGAATCCCTGGATTACTGTGTTGCATGCAGATTTAGGATCTCCTTTGTCAGTCTTCAGAGAACTGTGCAAAATTGGAGACATGGAGCTTTTCCCAAAGAGTTTCCTTTGCAGTGCTTCCTGCAAAAATAACAAGTTTGACCTCAATCTTTGTGGCTTATTTCTGCTTCTTGTGTGAAAGAATATAAAATGCATTGGGTCTAATGTTGTTCCTGTTTCTCTTAACAGGCATTCGTTACAGTACAGAAGTGAGTGTTGATGAAGTGAAAGCTCTGGCTTCTCTAATGACATACAAATGTGCAGTAGTTGGTAAGTAGTGCTTGTTAAGGTACATATCTAATCACTCATTCTTTGTTGATGCTAAATAAGAACCTTAAGTTGATTCATAAGTTCATTTTAAATCTTAAAATTTTCCATAATAGCTTTTAAGTATATAGAATAGAGGTAAGGAACATGTAGTTTTGCCAAGTGTTGGATTACAGTTTGTGTCAGCTCTATTTGGCATAGCTAATTGTGAGGGATGATGGCAGTTGTAGAATTACATATTTTTCTTTCAGTTCTGCTTAAATTGTTCTTTTTTTAATGAAGCAATGTTCTACTTAGAATTAAAAGAAATTCTAAATTAGCACTGAACTAGTTGAATGGGATGAGAGTAGAAACTATTAGTGTTTGTAAATTTTATTTTGATGAGACATCTTATTTCTTCATATGAATTTCCATGTCTTTCACTGTCACTAGGGGGAACTTGGTGCTTCAGAAATTGGGACAAATTTTTTACACATGCTTGGGAACCATCACAAACCATTCTACAACTTTAGGTTAACAAATGTTGGCTACATGCCCCAATATATTTTGAATTCATTAATTTTCCAATCAATAACCAAACAGTCAATGTATCAAAAATCAGAAAGAGAAGCGAAAGATCAAACAGGAAAGTGGGTTTGAAAATGTGTGGAATCTGTCTTTGGCTCAGTAGAATTCAGCTTTTCACTTTCTAGATTTTATCCCTTTATCATTGTTTTGTAACTATTTTTTTCCATTTTTTTGTGTTCACTAATGATCAGTGTACAAAGCCCTAAACAATCAAAACTGATCCTCTCTAGTATGTTTGTTCATTTTCAGTTACTCTTACTCTGTACTATTATCAGTTGTTTTAACATAGCACAAAAATTTATTTTCAGATGTGCCGTTTGGTGGTGCAAAGGCTGGTGTTAAGATCAATCCTAGAAATTATACAGTAAGTCTACACACCATAGATATATGTTTTACCCAGCATGTTTAGGTTGAGAAGTAGTGGGTTCTGATAATTTTTACTGTACAGCATACATTCTTAAAAAGGCCGGTGTGGTGTAGTGGTTTGAGTATTAGACTATGACTCTGTAGACTAGGATTCAAATCCCTGCTCGGCCATGGAAACCCACTGGGTGACCTTGGGCAAGACACACTCATTCAGCCTCAGAAGGAGGCATTAGCAAAACCTCTTCTGGCAGTGTGCTGTTCTTCAAAGACATTACAAGATTGGATTTAATCACACTTCCCTCACCACTCCAAACTTTAGAGTTGCAGCAAATAATCATTCCTGCAACTGTACTGCAGTTCCAAGGTATTTGTGATACCTTAGAAGTGTGAAAACCAGCCCCAACTCTTCTCAAAACAGCCGAGCAGCAGAAAAGGCAGGAGGGCTGATTCTTAGGGAGGTTGCAGACTGCCAGAAATAGTGCAAATTGAGTCCACTTTTAGGGTTAGGGAATCATGGGAACTGTATTTTATTGTGGCACCAGAGCTTTCTGACAGAGAAGGCTCAATGTCTCAGAAAAAAAACAAAAACAATTCCCATGATTCCCTAGTACTAACCCTAACCCTAAAAGTGGACTCAATTTGTGCTATTTCTGGCAGTCTGCAACCCCCCCGTAGAGTTACATTCCATTTCCAAGGTGCATCTGAAGCAAAGCAGAGCAGTGGAGCTGTCACAAGCTGAGTTGTGTGTGACCAAGGCTAGAAAAGCAAATGGGATGGAAACACTCATGTTGTATATACCTTAACTTGGTAACATTTTAACAGATGTATAAGTGGTTGCTGTCTAATGAACTGGATTTAAGCTGTGTTTTTGTTGTTGTTACAGGATAATGAATTGGAAAAAATCACAAGACGGTTTACCATAGAACTAGCAAAGAAAGGCTTTATTGGTATGTAATATGGCAATTACTGTGCAGATTTCTGTGGGAAATGTGGTCTGGCTATACTCTCTGCTTTCATTCTTCCATAAAAGTAAAAGCAGTCACCAGAGTATTCAGGTATCATAGTGTAACCATTGCATCTATCACCTCTGAATATATATAAGACTACCAGAGAGCTTTTAAAGTCTTCCAGTAAAACTGCTGAATTAGAAGTAATGATCTAGCCTGTACCACTTCTGATTAAAGGGTCATGTGACTAAACTATTCTCTGTTTCGTAAATTTTCTCCCATAATGAATTAGGTTGAAGAGAGGAGTTGTGACTTAGATTTCTCTTTGAGCTGCTTTACTTGATAGATAATTGTATATGAAGGAGCATCCAAACATATGAATTCCTGTGGAGTAGTACAGTCCAGATACGATTTTCTGTCTTACTGAGAATTGAGTGTGTAACTTGCCAGTTATCACTTTCCACCCACCAGCTTCATTATTGAGCAGAGGGTTGCCTAAAATTGTCACACAACATAACCCAATACTGTCTGTTCCCCAATATTAATGGCATAGTGGATTTTAATTTAGCAAGTTCTCCAACATCCTAAGAAAGGAGGATGCCTAACTCTTATTTTATAAAATAAAGCATTTTATGTGAGAACCTAGGAATTTGTCAAGTTGAATTCAATGTTCAGCTTGTTTTTCCTTCCTTTCTACTAATAATGACTAGATAAATGCATCAGGAAGGTCAGTGCTCAGAACTTAAAGGCTCCAGATGATGCCAAGCACCTCATACAACATCAGAGGATACCATTCGTCTTAATATCTGTTGAGGTTTGAACATAAGAGCACTCCTGAGTCCCCAAAAGTTGGGTTACAACCTGCCTTCTCTAGCCAGCATGACTGGGGTTAAGTGTGATAGCAACTATAGTCTAAAAACATGATAAGTGTTCATGTCTGGAAAAAGCTTGACTGGCAACTGTTGCCATATTGGCCAGGATCCAATGTTTGAGGCTGCTTTCATCTTTAAAAAAAGACAGAGAAGACATGATAGAGAAGTATTAAAATTATGAATGGTGTGGAGTGAGTAGATTGGGAGAGTTTTCTTTTTTTTTTCACCAATAGAATTCACTGCTGTCTGTTGAAGCTGAATGGTGGAGAGTCAGGGCAGATAAGAGGAGAGAGTTCTTCCAGCAGGGCATACTTAAAACTAGAATTTACTACCATGAAATGATGGCTATCAACTTGAATAGCTATAAAGGGGGATTGGACAGTTTTGTGGAAGATGGGGCTTGCAGTGGTTCTGTCTAGCATCAGAAGCAGTCAGTAATTGTATCAGCTGCTGGAAAGCATAAGGGAGGAGGAGATGTAGTTGCATTCACATTGTGCTTATCGACTTCAATTTCCAATAGGAAATTAGTTAGCCAGTGCTGAACTAAAGAAGCCTTTCATCTGATTTATCCAGTTTACTCTTAAATTCAACTAACAATATGACTAATTATGGTTATCCAAGGGACATCTGGACTTGAATTTCCCTATATATTCATGACAGTGTCTTTTGGAATAGAGAGAAATTCAGTGCATTGCTTCATATATTATTGGGCAGGAGACAGAGAAAAGTGTCAAATTCTAGGCATCTTGTAAGGTCATAGGCGTGCCTAAAATAACTCTTCTGAGCATAGTGTGCTTACACAATCAAACATTTTTGAAAAGGTTTAATCTCTGCTAACAATCAGTCCATAGCTTGATTATGCACAGTGAGTGCCACCTTTTATTTGTGTTGAGCTATCAGTTTTAGTTGTTTAAATTTAAGTCTTAAGTAAATAGCTTTCTGTTTTAACCCTGTCTCCATAACTATACATAAAGGCTCAGATCCTATGATAGTTAAGAAGTAAAGCTTTCCATCCCATCCCTGTGCAGTTACTTGAGTCCATCCCACCATCCCAACATCTCTGCATGGAGTCAGGGCCCATCTCAGTGAGAGTGCGTGTGATTGCTGGGAAGAAAAGTGGGTGGACTTTTTAAAAAATCTCCTTAGGTTGATTTAGGATCCAGATCAGGGTTTCTTTGATTCCATCTCATCTCTCCTGTACTTCTAACAGATTTTGCTTCCCTTTCTGAGAATTCCAAACTGTGCTTGCTTTGTTAATGTGCCTATGCTGAGAGTACAGCACTGTTACTGAATAGCTAATAGCTGTGTAAACAATGCAGCTCTTCTAAATTGCTCAGTTTGCAGTCTTCCTACCCTGTTAGCTTTTCATCCTGGTCTAAACTCTGCCTGTATCAAAGGAAGTTGATGAAGGAAGTTGAAACTCCATCTCATAGCAAACCAGAAAAACCACAAGGCTTCGTAATATTGCTTCAAAATACAGTTGTCCCTCTGTTTTTGCATACTTGAAGTCCGTGACCCTCGCTTATCTTGAGGGACAAACAGAGGGACATAAAATGGAATGCACTCCCTCAGCGTGCTGCTCGCTCCCATGGCACGTGCCTGCTTGCCCCTGTGGGCATGCACTTCCATTCAAGCCAATAGGGCTTGAATATTTGCGTTTTCCCTTTTTCGTGGGGGGGCTGGAACAGATCCTCTGTGAAAAAGGAGAGGTGACTGTATACAGTGGGTGCTGCTATCTGACACTGTGCTTTTCAGTTTTTATAATGCCACTTACAGTGTGCACTAATGCTTGAATTGCTGCTTTTTTAAAATTGCTTTTGTAAGCTTTTTGTCAACATTGTAAGAAATCTTAATGGTTTGTAGAGAACTGTTATGGTAGAAATTCATTTTAAAAAGTTGCTGCAGTGTTTGATCACTCAACTTTTTTATGACTTTCAGCAACTGTGGCAGTAATCAGTACTGGTATGCAAATTGTATTAATGATCTCAATCTTGCAACAGGGCCTGGTGTTGATGTGCCTGCTCCTGATATGAGCACAGGTGAAAGGGAGATGTCGTGGATTGCAGACACCTATGCCAATACCATAGGACACTATGTAAGTTTTGAGTGAATGACTGTGCTTGATTTAGGCAATATTGGCTAGCACATTATCCTGTAGCACCACTGTGCTGGTTTCAGTTCAAAACATTATGAACATATAATGATGACTTCCCCCTCCACTTTTGCAAGCCTATTGATTGCAGAATGTAGTGTGATTTGTGAGGCTTTTGTCTGTAATGCAAAGTGGAGGCAGTTCACATCACCCAGGGCATATGGCAGACTGCACCTGCAATGTCAAATTGCTACTGAATTCCAGCAGCAGTACAGGAAAAGCCATTAGAATATGCTACAATATGCACATATTATCCAGACCCCATTCCACTTATTCACAGAGGAGAAACAGTATAAAATCAAATAAGCTTTTTAATAAGACACTTAAGGCTAAAACATTCTAATGGATTTAACTTGTGATTTTTGTTGTTATTAATTGCATTTATATGTGGTCTTTCTCCCAGAATGAGATCTAAGGCAGCTCACACACAATAAAACAAAACTAGCTAAACATAGCAATCAAATTAAAAAAAAAACATTTAAAAGACCACTGTATAAAATAATAAATTAATAATATAAAAATATTTTTAAAGATACCAAAGTTAAAACTAGAGTACCCACTCCCATAAAAAGACCCCCCTGTGTGCTATTAGTCATTAAAAGCCTGCATGAACAAGAAGGTTCATAACCACCAGTTATTTTGTATTATTACCAAAGACATTTCTGTTGAACATTATGGATAAAGAACTGGATGGTAAATATGGATCACTTCTTTGATATATGACAACAGCAGTAAGAATATTGTTTGCTTAAACTTGGAAATGGACTGAAGCACCAACAATCCAAGAATGGATTGTTAAGGTTGCTAAGTTAACCCAAGTTGCCAAAGTGATATGTGTTTTGAACAAGTCTTGTAGGATATCTCATGCTATTTTTTCTATTCAAAAAAAACATATCTAACAACAATTATGCTACAATGATTGGTTTCCCATTAACCAACCAGGCATTGAGTGGCAACATTTTCAACCCAGGGAGCCTATTGCCTGGGCTATCCAGACTATTTTGTGTGGGGGACAGTTTAGGAACACCTAACATGTTGTAGGATTGAGCCGGTCATATTTGCGGGATGTCTTTTTTTTTTTATGCCAAAGTTTCTGATGACTTCAGAGCTATTCAGAAATGGTAGCTGAGAGCAGAGTTCCATGCACAGCCCTGGTGGCGCAGTGGTTAAATGCCTATACTGCAGCCACTCACTCATAGACCACAAGGTTGCAAGTTCAATACCAGCCAGGGCTGAGGCTCGACTCAGGCCTGCATCCTTCCGAGGTCGCTAAAATGAGTACCTAGCTTGTTGGGGGGCAATCAGCTCACAGTTGTAAACCGCTTAGACATCCCATAGCACGATATGAAGCGGTATATAAATGAAGCTGCTTTGCTTTGCTTTGCACATGTGTTGGTAGGATTTCTGCAGAAAATTTAGGTAGTGCTGGGAAAGAAATCTTGGCTAGCTGCTACCAGTTGAAAGAGACAGCACTGTCCAAAAAGATAATTAGTTTGATTTAGCAGAAAGCTATTCATAGATGTAGTTCATTGTAGCATAATTGTTGTTAGATAATGTTTTTTTTTTGAATAGAAAAAATAGCATGAGATATCCTACAAGACTTGTTTTTATTGCTAATTTCTGTTTAACACTTGCTCATATCTAAATAACAGACCATAAGGGACTGAAGGACTACACTTCTTGACAAAGCAAGTTGAAACTCCCTGTCAGGGTTTCCCCACAACAGTGGGCAGCTTGTTATTCAGCAGGCTTATTATTCATGCATGAGAAAGTTGTTAAATAATTCCACAGCTCCTTTGGCTAGATTTCTCTCAATTAGCATTTTGCTTATTCAGGGGTAACTATGGAAACAGTTTCCTCAACAATATCCTCATTGGGCACTATTCTGTGAATGCCTGTTATAAATAAAATGTATAACTTTTTTTTTTTTTTGTAAAAGTTAGTTTGGGATGCAAAACAATGAAAACTCAACTAAGCTTGTATAGGGAATACAAAGCAATGATAGGTGTTGAGATTTCAAATCTTTATTAGCCTACTATAGTCATGTTGCATTTAAGAGTAAATTTCAATGCAGCAAATGCTTCATTATTCAGATCAGTAAATCAGTGCTTTTGTATACTTTTCCTCTTTATTTTTCAGTTCAATGCACTAAATGAGAGGTGTTTTTGCAGGGTGCTTTTAGATGTTGGTTCTTAATGTCAGACACCCAAACTAGACATATCTCATTCCTGTTTCAACTTTGTTTATGATTCTTTCTCTCTCTTTCTCGGGTTTAAAGTGTTGTCCAGATGCTTAATAGCTGAATAATATTTTTGTGAGTTTAGTTGTCCCTCAACCACTGACTCATTGCTAAGTGCAAAGTAAGCAATCATAGTAAGTGTGAGTGCATGTGTCTTCATGTCACCTCTTGACTTAGGGTGATCCCATGAATTTCATAAACAAGGCAAGGAATACTAAGAAGTGGTCTTGTCAGTTCCTTCCTCTGAAATATAGCCTATAGCACCTGGTATTCGTTGGCAGCCTCTCGTCCAAGTACTAACCAGGACTGGTACTTCCAAGCTTAGCTTCCAAGGTCAGACAGGATCCAATTTCTTTAGGGGTATTTAGGCCCCTAGCCATAGTTTAGGGCAACATAAATTATAGTACTCCATCTGTTTCCACACTGCAGAGATGTGAGTGTTGCAACATCTTTTTGTGGCACTCTAGTTGGGCTAGGAAGTATCTTGTTTTAAAGTAAATCTGGAGCGTAAGGGGACAGGTATGCCAAATACATTGTGCCACAGTGTAGTGCAGCAGATGTGTAGCTGTATACCTATTGGTCAAAATCCCAGTGTATGTGAGAGAGAGAGGGAGAAAGAGAGATGAGATGAGAAAACACATAAATGTAGAAACTTAGTTGTAGATGAGTCACCAGTAAAACAAATAGTTTTAAGCTGTGAATCAGATGTTGTTCCAAGAATCTGGTGGAGCAAGAGAAAGAAGGCATTCAGCATTTTAAAAGACTCCTAAAAATAAAGTTGAAAAGCAGTTATAGAATAAAAGGAAATCTAGGCTTATTGATAAATTCAAAAGAACTTCAGAATTCTCCACATTTGTCCAAACCTTGCTGGCCACATGTGGAACTACAGTATATACAAGCACAGGTTTGGGGGCCAAAATTATGGATTTTGATACGATTTGTGGGTAAAACTTAGGGGCAAATAACAAAGGATCTAAAGGATGAAGTTGAGGATAAAACTTAGGGGCAAGTAACAAAGGATCTAAAGGATGAAGCAAAGAAAAACAATGCCAATGAACTTACAAAATTCCAGCAGGCACTACTGTTTATGTTCACCCTAAATGCTGGATGGATGAGAGAGTAGAGTAAGGTCAGTGCTTCTCAGACAGGTTACACACTTTTCACCAGGGGTTGGTTCCTTTTTTAAAAAAGAGTAAAAGTACAGTACTTTGACTAAGTCAACTTGCCTTTTGGGGGTCAATTCTTGACTAATGTGTTTAGACCTCTACATGAGTATATACAGATATGTTATAGAGGTGGATAGAGAACATAATACAAAACTTTTATTTTTGGCAGCAGTTCCATGTTTCTGAGTATGTGTAGTCCACCCTTTTGTGTAAAAGATACAGAGGAATATATGTAAAGTGAGAAATTGGCTAGCTTCCCTCTTTTGATTTGCTTTCAGTGAAATATGCTTCAGCTATTTCAAAGGAGTACTTTAGCAGAAGATGAACAGAAGATAAAACAAAGATTGAGTGGAAGAAATGTAACTAGAATAGTAGCCTTTACGTTAACAGGCCAGGACTTTGACCTGAATGTCTAGCAAATTGAAGGGTTATACTGGTTGTTTTTAAATAATTGCATTAGTTTCACATTCCTGTTGCCAGATCATTTCCAAAGTGATTAAACAGCTTTAGTTGTAAACTGCCCTATAAAGGCTTCAAATCTTCTTATGGATTAATGCAAAGCCCAAAGCATCTATCTAAAGTGGATAATATATTAAGCACAGCTAATTGGGATTCCTTAAATTCTCATAAGCTTATTTATAACTAAAGTTAGAGCAGCTAGCAAATTTAAGTTAACACGCTGTGTAATACAATAAATCATTAAATAAATTGTGGACACGCTATTCTGTTGTAATTGTAAATTCCACATAGCACACTGCATGCAGCTCCTATATATTTGCTTCTAGGGAACATTGGTACATTATTGTTTGGGGAAACTCCTTTATACAATGTTTACATGTGACTTTTTATTTGAAATACTATTGGAGCAATATAGGATTGTGTACATGAAACATACAGCTCAAGTTAACTAGTTAACACAAGAATAGATTGCTAACTTTGGCAGTGTCCTGTTGTTTTAAATTAGTTCTTCTATTGTTTTTCTTCTGTTATTTTTAGAAATTGATTGCTTTGAGGGTTTTTTATTGTAAACTACTCTTGAGATTTTTTTAAAAAATGAAATGTGGTATGATAACTACTGTTAGAAAAAAATTACTAATCAAAAGTCTAAGCCACAGATCAGCATTCATAAAATGTGTTAATTCAGTCAGTGTATCATGAAGTGTGCTAATTAGTTCTGTGTACAAAAGTATTTCCAATTTGAAGCTATAATACACATACATATAAAACTTTATGCCAACTAAGTTTGCATCTGACATGATCATCATTGGGAGCAAATGGCATTTATGAATCATTCAACACTTCTGTCTACCCATTCTTAAAAATCACTTATCAGGAAAATGTGTTGTAAACTGATTTCCACCCCAAGTAGGAATGTAAACTGACATAAAATTAAATATAAAAGTTTTAAAGGTGATCTTAAGATTAAGGTAATTCAATATCTTGCCTGACTGACAGTTATATAAGTGTTTCTGTTAATCCTACCATGTGACTTCTAGTTTAACAGGTAGGTCCTTGTAATGTTCTGTGTCATACTAATTCCTGTAAATTAGTAGATGTACAGTATTGTGGCAGAAACTAGATATCTTAATTCTAGTTGAAGTTAAAATTCATTCATTTGGATCCAGACCTAGGACATGGGATCCTCTCCCATCCATCACAGTCCCCTAAAAATACATGGTGCCTTTGGAGACTTAAATGTAAATAGCTGTGCTTTGAAGAGAAGAGGGGGTGTCTAAAAATCAGGCAGAGGCACCTTCTGTGAACAGAACCCTTTCTGAAGGGAAATCTTAGATCCAGCCCATTATGATAAATCATTAACCTGTTAAAATTCAAATATTTTCTTCATATTTTCTTCATATAGAAAATAATCTTAACATTGTGTTTATAATTATCTTACAGGATATTAATGCCCATGCCTGTGTCACAGGAAAGCCAATCAGCCAGGGTGGTATACATGGTCGTATCTCTGCTACAGGCCGTGGGGTCTTCCATGGAATTGAGAACTTCATTAATGAAGCATCATATATGAGCCTCTTGGGAATGACTCCAGGATTTGGGGATAAGACATTTGCTATCCAGGTATTGTATTTAGAAAAGATAGGAAAGTTGGAAATGCAGCTCTGGTTTGGTAATCTATGCTGTGGCTTGTCCCTAGAATAACATTCAGTTAGTGGATGTTACTAGTGGGTATTATGTGCAGAATGGCTAATAAACCCAGTTTTCTGATTTCATTCACAGATGACACATTATCTGAATAGGCTGAAAGTAGGCTCCAGTAACAACTGTATTAGTTGTGTATCTCGGCTCGCTCTGAGGAAAAATTCTGTCTTCTGTAGTTAGTTACCTAGATTAGAGACCAGTGTCCAGAACCTGGTTTGTTTTTTGGTGTGATTTATTTGGAGCTTTGTAGTATCAAAATTAGCTATTATGATTGACAGTTATTGCTACTAAAATTGTGCTAATGAGGGCTGTCTAAAAGTTGCTGTGTTGGCCAGTTTATCAGAAGCTGAGGGAGAAAGGCTGTTCTGAGTGAAGGAAAAGGCTGCTAACTCTTACCATTCTTTAGAATGCTAGTGTTAGCAGAGCTGAAAACAGGATGGGCCTGTGTCCAGTCAAACTTAAAAATAACAAACATTCCCCCTTCCCCCCCAAAAAAGCAAAAAAATAGTTATGAAAATTTGGATTGAGCCTGTCTCTGTTCACCAATAAGAGGGGATTTTACAATCATTTCTTCTGAAATCACTAAAGTGAAAATTTGCTGATAACTGTTCTAATTCCATTAAAACAGTATGTGTAGACTGTTCTGCTGAAACAATTTTACTTGTATTGCAGGGAGATATTCTGGCACAAACATCTAGGGTTGCAGTCCAAAATTATATGTTTTTTCTGTTGGAAGATCTGGACTATATTGCTTCCAACTTGAAGGATTTGGAATATAAAGGGGAAATACAAATGGTTTTCATATACATTATTAAGAAACAAGTTTCTTGCTATAGTAAGATGTTGAGAATAGTAGTATCTTGCAGCTTTATCTTCAAGCAGACTTGAGCCAAATGAGATCCCCAAGCCATTAATATCCAAAGCATACAGTAAACCAGTCCTTCCCAACTTGGTGCCCTCCAGATGAAATGATCTATATCTCCTCTCATCTACTGCTACATTAGAAGCTGTGGACAAGGATATCTGGAGGGTGTTGCTAGATGGTTAGAAGCAGGTCTGCACTGAGTAGCAGCTTTAGACAGGAGTCAAGATGTTGGAGCATGATGGGAGTTGTACTCCCAACACATCTGGATACTACAGGGTTGCAGTATGCACAGTATATTGGCTGCCTTGTAACCAACAAATGTGTTAATCTCTGTTTTATTTGTGGCAGCATATGTAGTTACATTAAATTAATTTTCCTCTCTCAACAGGGATTTGGCAATGTAGGTCTTCATTCTATGAGATACCTTCATCGCTATGGTGCAAAATGTGTTGCCATTGGAGAAAAAGATGGTGCTATCTGGAATCCTGATGGACTTGACCCCAAAGAGCTGGAAGATTACAAATTAGTATGAAAAACTGTTTGTCTTCTGTTAAACATGTTTTATTACAAAGTTGCACAGTAAAAATAAGTTACATCTTGCCAACAGGGAAAACATTATATTGGCCATTTTGGCAACTATTGCAATCAGTACACCTGAAAATGAAAATTTTCTATCGGAAAGAACAGTTCAGGATAAGTGACACTAGTTTGCTTGCATTTGGCTTACTGAGAAGAAAGACACTGTAGAGAGACATATGTCTATAGATGAAAGAGTACCTTGCCAAAATAGGCTAGGACCTTAAAGACAACAGTTTGGTAGTACTTCAGTATTGTTCAGCATTCTCTTACTGAATCATTAACTTACTAGCTTGCCATTTAGAGGTTCATCTCTGTAGCAGAAGAAAGGCTTAGAGTTAGGAAGCAGCATTCAGGAGCAAATATCATCCAGTATATTGAGTAGCAGTGTAAGAATATTTCCTATTAAAAAGATTACGCTTAGCCTTAATGTATGTTCCTTCTCAGTGCTGTTAAAAAAGACAAGGAAGAAATATCAGCAAAACTGAGAGAACGTGGGGTTGTTAGCATACCTGTACAATTGTAATAGTGTTTATTGACCTCTTTCTTAGAGTATGGATCCTTTTGTTCCCAAAACAACCTCATTCATAGTGAGGAAGGCTTTGAGAGAAATCTGACATCTTAAAAAAATATAGAGGGAGTGGGACCATTAACAACAAGGACTGAATATACTCAGTGACCACAGAATTCTGCCATGGGAATCCCCAGGTTCAGAAGTTGTAGAATTGTTGGTGTTTCAAAAAAACAAAAACAAACCTAAAATGGAGAGGGAACCCCCCCCCCCCCATCCTAATGTGGCGGTGAGCAAACTTAGTGAAAACGGAATGCTATGTGTATCTTAGGGTGAGAATGAAACATTGGGAAGAAAGAGTGATAAAGTACAGTATGCTGGAAGAATAGATGGCAGGCTGAACAGGAACCTGAGCAGAAATAGTCTGCACTGCCACATTGTATTGCAGGTTCCTCTTATAGATATGTATTTGTAAAAATATTGCAGTAATTGCAATTTCATAAATGCTGTTCAAAATAAAATGTTCTTATGAGATCATGTAACTTATAACCTAGAAAAATACACAGAAAAACAGTGTTTCCTCTCTCTTGTGCACAAACAGCAACATGGGTCAATTCTCACCTACCCGAAGGCACAGCCCCTGGACTGCCACATCTTGGAAGCAGACTGTGACATCCTTATCCCAGCTGCCAGTGAAAAGCAGTTAACAAAAACCAATGCCCATAAGGTCAAAGCAAAGGTAAGAAGAACTATTGGGAAAGAAAAATTGGTGAATTCTTTATTTTGATAATGCCATATTAATGTAAGCTTTCTATACTAAGCTGTAATATTCCATTTTTTCTAGATAATTGCAGAAGGTGCTAATGGACCCACAACTCCAGAAGCAGATAAAATTTTCTTGGAACGGAATATCATGGTTATTCCGGTAAGGTTCTCATCCATTCACTGTTAAGCTTGTAAAATCTTACGTTTTTATTTTAAAATTGTTTTTAATAAGGGGGTGGGGTCTAATTGTTATTGTTTTTATCATTTAATAGAAGGTATGTTTTATTAAATTGTTTTTACATTTGTAAGCCGCCTTGATTGCCTTTATTTATTATTTAAAAGTATTCTGTTTGGATATTGGTGGCCCAGTTATCTAGGTAATAGAACCAAGCCTCCCAGCTGACTCCTTTGGCTATCCCTATACTTTCAGTGTCTTGGGGAACTCT
The DNA here is from genome assembly GCA_026167975.1 of Phrynosoma blainvillii. Classification (NCBI taxonomy): domain Eukaryota; kingdom Metazoa; phylum Chordata; class Lepidosauria; order Squamata; family Phrynosomatidae; genus Phrynosoma; species Phrynosoma blainvillii. Next base: position 136,361,194 of record JANUYF010000003.1, on the reverse strand, counting down.
GGCCCAGAAAATGTAGGCTTTATGCCAGTGCAACATAGAGAACCATCCTAGTAAAGTGTCACAAAGAATGATAACAAACACCTAGACACTATACTTTGATTGATACAGTCTAAAATTGCATTGGCCTTTTTAGCTGCCGCATCACACTGTTATGTTCAACATGTGGTCAACTAGGACTCCTAGATCCCTTTCACACGTAGTCTCGTTAAGGCAGGTATCCTCCATCCTATATCTATGCATTTCATTTTTCTGCCCTAAGTGCAGTACCATATATTTCTCCATGTAGAAATTCATTTTATTAGCTTTGGCCCAGCTTTCTAATCTATTAAAGTCTTCTTGAATTTTGATCCTGTCCTCTGGGGTATTAGCTACTCTTAATTTGGTGTCATCTGCAAATTTGATAAGATTTGCAAATTTGATAAAATTTGATATAGTTACAAAAATCATTAGATGTTGTATCTTAGCAGCTGAACTAACATCAATGCATGATATGCCTTAAGTGCTGTCTTAACAGTTACTTGTTATTCTAACTTTCACAAAATGAATTTGTAAGCATTTTATAAATACTATAAATTTCTAGATTTCTAAATGATGTCAATAATTTGTCTTCTGCCTGTATAACATACTTTTCCTATTTAGTTTTCCCCCTACTTTTGAAGCTGGATTAATTTATCTGTTACATCTTTTTTTTATTCCTTAATGCCATTCTATCTTGTTTTCTTCAGGATCTTTATTTAAATGCTGGTGGTGTGACTGTGTCTTATTTTGAGTGGCTGAAGAACCTGAACCATGTCAGCTATGGTCGCTTGACCTTTAAGTATGAAAGGGACTCTAACTATCACTTGCTAAGTAAGTTTAACAAGTTATGTAGATTTTACACAGATGTAGTAAGGAATTACATTTAACTAAGTTGTATTTTTAAATTAAACAATTGAACATAAAGCAGGAAAATGTCTAGGTTTCTCAATTGGCTTCTAATTTGTTAGGAAGAAGTTCTAATTCTTATATGGTGTAGTGGAATACCTAGAAAAAATATTGTTCAGACCTCTTAGAAATACAAACTCAGAACTTAGAAGAATGAAACTTTCTATTCTGTGGTAGGAAATGTATGTATGTGTTATTGACAAAGTCAAATTGAAAATAGATGTAGATGTATTCTGTGTTAAGCCTTGGCACAGATTTAAAGAAGAGGTCATGTGACCTAAACATATCACAGCTATCATCCCTTAAGTTGCTTCAGAGTTTAGTTACAGCTTGAGTCTTAATGGCAGCAGAGTAACTGAAGCATAGTTCAGAAACATAATCATCATTAGAATTTTTTTTAAAAAAAGCAATCATGAGTATGGGATAAAATCTTCCTTCTTAACTTACAGTCCTTTGCACACCTATTAAGGAATAAGATTAATTGAACACAATGGAGGTACCTTGTAAATAAACATAGATAGACTGGGTTGTAAATGTCAGAAATTTTGTACTCAAGGAGTTGGTTCCCATTTACTCTTTCTTAGAGTAGATATACTGAAGTCAATGGGACTTCATATTTTTCACTGTTTCAGTCATACTTCCTAAGAACTTCAGACCAAATCTGGTACCTGTAGCAAATGAATCTAACTAGCTCTTTTCCCCCCTCTTCCTCTCAGTGTCAGTCCAGGAAAGTTTGGAAAGAAAATTTGGGAAGCATGGTGGAAGTATTCCAGTTGTGCCTACTGCAGAATTCCAGGATAGGATATCTGTAAGTAGTCATTGATAGATTTTGCCTAGGTCAGCATCCAGTAAAAAATAGTAGATCTGGTCAGTGATTACAACAGTTGTAAGTTTAAACAAAAGGTACCTCTGTATTTATAGGAGATAACCAGGAGATAACCATAGATGAGAGTTCTAATTTTAGAGCTGACATGTAAAAACTCAACATAATTGCGGTCTAAATAGTATATATTGAACATAATAATTTTCTGAGCTGGTGTTGTATCAAGCTATTTATATCCAGTATTAAAATTAGGAGAAGATACTGTTTGTCTTAATAAATATATGCAGATACTGAATATACATGTGTTAATGTGGATCCAGTTTGCTTCTTAGATGCAGTTGCCCTTTCTAGTCAGAGTATGAGAGATATTAAAGTAATATAGGATTTTGGTCTGTTAAACCATAACATTAAAATACAAAAATGAGACTGTGATTGAAATGAATGACTGATAATAGCAATTCCTTTCAATACAGGGTGCATCTGAAAAAGACATTGTACATTCTGGATTGGCCTACACCATGGAACGTTCTGCTAGGGTATGTACTGTACAAAGATGAAGTAGTAAAGTCCCAACCCCAGCTGAACCAGGGGCTCTTATGATGGTACATGACTTCCCTAAATTTTTTCATTTGATTTATTTTGGCATTCTTGCCTTATCCCTGAGCTGTAAATAGAGCAGACTGTAAGAATGGGCATTGATCTTGTTTCTCTGCAAAACAGCAAGTTCTGTCAGAATAATTAATTTTCTTGCCACTGTCCCTCCCAGGGTATATTTACACTAGGATAATTCCTATTCATGGATGGTTCCTTCTCCACTGGTTAAGAATGGCATATTGGAGAAGGTACCGTGAAGGTACATTCCAGCCAAGGAGAAGGAGCCATCTGATGACAAGGTCATTTGTCCTTTTTTAGGGGATCTTTTCTCTCTTCCTTTTCTCTTGGCTTGGGGAGGAGCTAGGGGTTCCAATAGGAAATACTTTTCACAAACAACACGTGATCTCTGGTGTTGGCTCCTTCTCCTTGGCTAGAATGGACCTTTATGGTACGTTCTCCAGTGTGCCAGCCTCTTCAACAAAATCTGAGTACCCCAAAGTTAAGATGTTTAGTTCTGGAACTGATCTTAACAAATCATATATAAGAATATTAGTTACCTTGGTGTTGGCTACCTCAAGCCATTTAGAAGATAAATGCAAAGTGAAGCCAACTTGGGAGCATCACATTAGTTCTTAAATAACTTTTCCAAGCCAAGTACATTCTAATATTTTGTGTGTATTTAACAGGGGGTAGTTGATATCTTATGTCATAAATATTACTGTTACTTACTTTATGATATGTTTGTGTTCTTTAGCAAATCATGCGTACTGCCATGAAGTACAATCTAGGTCTAGATCTGAGAACAGCTGCCTACGTCAATGCAATTGAGAAGGTTTTCAAGGTGTACAATGAAGCTGGACTGACCTTCACATAAATGGATAGTCTGCCTCCGTCTGACAACCTCGTGTGTACCCTCTTCAGAAAGCTTCTTACGAGTTTACATATAACCACAGAAATCCTTCTCATCTTTACTCACATAACTATAGTGTATATAATTCTCAGTTAACTACAGTTAAAGCTAGTCCTTTTTTGTAATAAAGAAAAAAAAATCCATGGATTTAGGGCTTCATGCCAACAGATATCTAAGAAAACCAGTTCATCTGCACTTGGTGGGGTGGGGGTGGGGGTCTTAGATTTTTCACCTTGAAATTTAAGAAGGTACCTTTTTATTGTATGAATCTGTGGTCTTGCCACAATAAGCAACCTAGAAAAGCTTCATATCACACATACTGTGTACTGTTGGAGCAAATAGCTTAACTATTCATGCACTTTGGTTTCAGAAAATGTAACTCTCAGCTTTGGCACTTTTGATTAAGGCCTTGGATGTTCAATGCAGTGGCATTATCAAAGACAGAATGGGCCTCCTGCAGGGAATAACTTTCATAGGATTCTCATTTTTACACTTAACAGAACCATTGGCCTGGCTCGCATTAGGCAATGTGTGTTTCTTTTTATAATCTGTGCTCCTGTTACAAGGCTGCCTTTAAATCATGTACTCAATCTCAGTTTTATTACAGTGTTCCCATAGAAAGATGGGTTCCTTGAGTTAGTATTTTTATAAACTGAAGCAGTATCATTGTTGTACAGACATCCAATGGAAATGACTTCTTTCACTTATTATCATCCCTGAATATTCATTTTTCTTGCTTTTTTTTTTTTAGAGAATGACCCCATACTTGAGCATAATGTCAGGTAGTCCAAAGAACTTGTATTCTTCTTCTCTAACTCGTCTCATTTGTGTTTTAATTTCTGCTGTGCTTTTAGCATTAGCTATTGCCTTGAAGAACAATTCAAGCAGAAATAATTGGCAACAAGAAGGCAGGCTTCTGCTATAAACTATATAGGGTCTTAAACACATGGATTTCTGCATCCTTTTGAACATAAACCATATAATAAAGAAAGCCTTGAAGCAGGATTGGATTACATGGTTATTAGAGGGATTTTTGACACGAACTTTTGTCCAGAAGAGTCCTATAAAGTGCCAGATAAATTTATGTAATGAATATGAATGTTTTTTTAAAAACAAACCCAAGCCCTCCTAGAAACTCATGCTTTTTTTCTAGCTACTTTATAACTCATGACATAACATGACAACAAAAGCAATTATTAAAGTTGACTTTCCAAAAGTATGTTGGTTTGTATTTTTCATAAACAACAACAAGAAAGAGAACTGGGAAGTTCAGTCCAAGTAGAGTGTAGTTAGGCTTACGATTTTTATCCATCTATCATAATACTGGATTTGCAGAAATCATAACATGATCCTCTTCCTGGGGTTGGTTTAAGAAGATAGAATGTCTCAAGAGTGATCTTTTGGAAGTACTTTCGGTTATTGTATGGTGTGTGACATGATTCCATCTCAACTTGGGGGGTGGGATATGAAGGGTGTTTTTTTTTACAGTATTTGATCTATTCTGGCTGTATAAAATATTCAAGTCATAGGTTTGGTGGATTAATTACCATCTGGGCAATATGCATTTAAGAATGCTTCCTTCAGTCTTCCAAACTCTCCCTTTTGATGAATGTTGGGTTTCTCCCTTGACCTCCCCCCCCCCCCCCCCCGGCTCATTCTTTTACTACTTGTCCCTTTTCTGCTGCAAACCACTACGTATTCTGTCAGTTCCATAGTTGTCTGATACCATTAAACCTGTAGTTCAAGGAACTGGAGTAGAAACCGAAAGCTGCTCTCAAAATATTGAAGTATTCCCACATTATCATGAAATGAAGTCTTCTGAGGCTTTCATGCAGGCTTTTCACACTTGGATGAAGAAGTGCCACCATGTTGTTTTCTGTGACTTGAGCATTTGGACATATCTGCTTCCACAGTTGTATGAAGTCATTTTTTTTATTTGTTAGGGCCTGTGTACATGTGTGACTTGCACACACAGCTGAGGGTGGTATGTGTACATGCACACAGCCTTAACTGCTAGGGATCTGTGTGGAGCCAGCCTCGTGATCTTCTTGATGCAGTTAGTCTTAAACTGAGTTATTCTAGTTTTAAATAATACAGCAAAATGAACATGGAATTCATAGCTTTAATTTTCATGCAGATATAAAGAGTATATTATGTGTGAAACAACTGAAAAGAATTTCCAGTGAGTTGATCTTGATCATTGTACTGTATTAAATGTACAGAATGGATCAGAAAAGGATTTAGATTGAAACATTCTTCTTTTCTTCACTCTGACCAAAGCTTTTACCGAAGGCATTTATCTGGTTGGTTACACTTTGTGTAGCCTTTTCTCCAGCATCTTGTGCACCTTTGCAGACTTCATCAACCACTTCAAAACAAAAAGAGAATTTGTTTAGTAGTTAATACGATAACCTGTCTCTACATGTGGTTTGATTTTTTGGGGGCTCTGTAACAAAATGGAAAAGTTAATACTGCCAGTGTGCGATTCTGTTTTGCCTTATATCTAGTGTTCTCACACTGGGTTCCCCAAATGTTAACTGCAACTTCCACAATTCTTCACCATTGCCCATGCTGGCTGGAACACCTGGGAGTTATAGTCCAATGGAAGGACTGTCAATTTCAGAGTTGAAAAACATTGTCCTTAGGGTAGGCATGGAGTGAGGTTCACAGTTCAGGACTTCTGCTAAGGTGTATTTTGAAGATCTGTTTTACTGCTTGGAGAAATATGTGGCATTTTCAGTTCTAGAGGGAAAACAACCTGAATGGAAAGAAATGCACCATGTTTCCTACATTTATAGTAACTTAGGGCCTTTGCAGACTGCTAGAAATAGTGCAAATTGAGTCCACTTTAACTGCCCTGGCCCATTGCTAGGGAAACATGGGAATTGTATTTTTTTTCTGAGACATTGAGCCTTCTGTGTCAGAGAGCTCTGGCGCCACAATATACTACAGTTCCCATGATTCCCTAGCACTGAGTCAGGACAGTTAAAGTGGACTCAATTTGCACTATTTCTGGCAGTCTGCAAAGGCCCTCAGATGCTGCAACTTCTGAGAAATCCCTGGGTTATTAGAAAAAAATGCTTCTTTACCTTTCTGACCAGCCTCTGTCACCTGGTCAACTACTTGCTGCACACCTTGACCTGCTGAATCAACTGCAGTTAGAAAAACAAAACAGAAGAACAATTGCATACACAAAAATCAAACAGTTCTGTTGAGCAATGTTTTATAGCACTTTCTTTAAAAGTATGTTTAGAAAGGTAAGTAAAAGTGTGATGTATAAATATGTTAAAAGTTCTGCATATAAGCAATACAGGCATTCTTGTTGCACACTTTGATTCCTGTGGGCAGTATCACTATTGTAAGTTGAGCAAATTTGTGCAATTGCTTTACATTTTCATAGGATTTTGCCATTTTATTCTTGCATAAATTTGATGTTGCTTTTACTCTTTTCTGAAAATATCTATTTACTTGTTGAGAATATTTACAGTCCACTTCATAATTGTGAGAAGCTTCAGAAGCAACCAACAAAAGATCATTACTAAAGTCACATTACATCCAGAACAGGAACAGAAATTGGAATGTCCAAACAGATCAAGGATTATTTAAGCAGTATTTCTTACCACAGTCCTCCCTAAGAGTCTTAACAAGCTGCAGCTCCAATCAAAATCCTCTGACGTAAAGTAATAGGACTGTGAAGCTGAATTTCAACCTTGATGGAAGCAAACCTCCCTTAGGGGCAGTTGCTGTAAAATATTCCCATCAAGACCCACGTCTACCCAAGAGAGAAGGAGGACAACTGAAGCCATTTGTCCTGGGAGATTGTAAGACATCCGAGTTCCTTTGCATGCCATTGATTCTTCCCCTGAGTTTCATGGATGCATGGCATGAAAAGGACCCCTCGTAACACATCTGCCTCTAGACCCTCTGTGTGGTTTGCTAAGCTCCTTGGGGAGAAGGATGGGGGCTGAGAAGTCTTGCTCAGCTTGTTACTAGGAAAAAAGTCATGCACATTTGTGGCAGAAAGATAAGTTCTACAAAGAGATCATTTGAAGAATACTATCTCAGTGTGAGAGTGAAAACGAACTTAAAGCAAGCTGTGTCCTTGGCTGATAGTGAGCCATAAAGGAGCCACTTCATTACCGGACAGGTTTGTTTCACATTACACAATTGTAGCATTTTGATACTACTTTAACTGCCATGGTTCCATTCTGTGGAATCTCAGGATTTGTAGTTTTGTGAGGTATTTTAGAATTCTCTCCCAGAAAGCTCTAGTGCCCTCATGTGAACTACAAGTCCTACGATTCAGTAGGCTGAAGCCATTGCAATTAAATGGCATCAAAGTATGTTAATGGTGTTTTGTGAAATAACCATAGTTGGGACCTTGCTTTATTGCCGACAGTGATTGAATTGCGGCTCTTGATATCACTTCTGCCTAGCAATCTATGCATGTAGAAGCCTTAGTGGCTCAAGGTTGTTCATTCTGCCCCCAGCAGCATCTAGCTAAGCAACAAAATTGCTGACATCCTTAGAGGACAGGAGGAGCTTCCAGATCACATTAATGGAGATCTCTTGCACACCTTATCAATAGCTTCTGCTGTCCTGTTTATTCCTTAGCAAATCCATTGCATCTTCCCTCAGCAATTACGTCTGATGGACTGGGAAAGGTAATAACTGTAAAAGGTGTGCTTGCATACAGAATTGTAAAGGGTGAATACAGCTTGTGTGTAGCTTTGGTGTCTTAACAGGAGAGAAGCTCAGGTCCAAACAAAATGATTCCTATGTTTTTTGTGACAAAATAACTATCAGTCCCATACAGCCAAACTCTTACCTACCTGATAGGGCTGATAGTGTTTCAGCTGATTAATTTCGGAAACAATTGGCCATCATAATTCAAGGCATAATCTGCAGCTGTCTAAAAGGCCAGGCTGTTTTCTGGTCTGCTGGTAATTTTATTATACAAATAGTATTCTTGTAGAACTCTGCAATGGCATTTTGTATCTTCGTTTTAGAAGTCTGATATAAACAAATGGATGGACGGAACTGAAAAACTGCAAAAGAGCTGTTTCTTTTGCTTTCTGAGCCACACCCTTTCATATTTTTTCTTTCCAAAGGTCAGAATAATTACTGTGGGTGGTATATTAGTTCTGATGGGAGAAAATCCAAATAACATAGGTGTATTAAACAAGGCATGTCTTACTTTAAACCCCCCCCCCCCCGGGTACATTTACTATTTTTAATCAAGAAATAACTATGGGGAAGGCACTTCAGAAATTTTGTAAAACATGGAATAAAGCAGGGGTAGGCAACCTTTTTGTGCCGGGGGCCGGGTTGCTGTCCCTCAGACAATTGGGGGGCCAAAGCACCAAAAATAAATAAATAAATAAATAATAAAAAGTATTTTTTAAAAAAAATTAAAATTTTTTAAAAATATGCATGCACTGGAGATTTTGCCAAGAAAACCCCCAAGAACAAGTAATAACAATAATCAATATCATCATGGCGGGGGGTGGCAGCGGTGGCAGGACCAGCCTGGGGCCGGTCCAAAGGCCTCGGGGCCACATCTGGCCCCCGGGCCTTAGGTTGCCTACCCCTGGAATAAAGTATTAGGGCGACAATACAGGCTTTATTACTTCTTAAGCCCTATATTTTGTCACATAGGAAGGTTAGGTCCAAAGTGTCCTTTCTTTGATCTCCATTTCATTTGGGCTTGTTTTTACTGTTCCTCATCCCATAATAAGAAACATGGGGAAAACATATGTGCCGTTAAAAAAGCAAAATAGAGTCTAAGGAGGTTTACTAATTTGCCAAGGGAAAAAAGGATGTGCTCTGCTCTTGTGCTTTAACAATAGTCTGATCTCCTGAAACAAGGAAAGAAACATAGGGAAGCTACATTAAGATCTGGTCAAGTTGTTTGTCCATCTAGCCTGATGTTTTCTTCTCTGACTGAATCTCCAGAGGTCCCCCCAAAGCAAGGGGCCCTTTCTTCAGTCCCTGTATGTACCATTGCTACCATTGTGTAGTATTGCTAACATTGGCCCCTAATCTAATCCTGTCAGATTGCTCACCAAGGACCTACCCCAATGCATGGTTCCTTGTAGAGATAGCAAATGGCTGCACAGCACTACATCTGCTCCAGGTTTCATAAACTCTTTTGGATGGCCATGATCTTGGGTTCCAGGCAATGGCGATTTATGTATTGATTTTATTCTACTTTATGTATTTTCATTCCACCTTTCTCCCTATATGTGATCTGGGGTGGCTTACAATGTAAGTTAAAATGAAATATAGCGAAAGCAATATATAATGCAGAAGTTTAAAATGATCCAATTTGAAACCATTAAAAAAACACACCACTTCCCTTCACCTCCTGCCTGATCTCTTTAATCGAATACACCGGGGATTGGATGCAAGACCTTCTAGTTGCAAAGCTGGTACTCCATCACTGAATATTGTCTTCAAGCAAAACTATTCATTGTAGCACAGAGACAATTATCATGGGTTCCTGAATATCTAACAACAAGCTTCGAATTACAGGCAGCTACAAAAGCTGGTTTTAAAAGTTAGCAGTTCACCAAGCCCCATGATGGGTATAGTATGAGTGGATCTTGGCTTTGAAAAGATTCAATATATGGACTAGTGATGCTGCTGTTCTTAAAGATTAGAGAAAGACAGAAGACCAAATGTGTTTTACCTTTCTCCTGTACAGAGTTCCCTGCCAGCTTTGTCGCTTCTTCTGCAGGATTCATTTTGAACATGTTCCCTGCTGTGTGGATATTCTTCCACCTTCCTGGTCAGTTGATAGTTTGCTAAATGGAGTCCAGCCCTGTTTCTCTGCTCCCAAATGTGTTGGCTTTTATAAAGTGGGCAACTCCTTCCAGCCGGGACCCAAAAAAGCCCTTCAGCATTTGCACTTTGGTGACTTTCTCTGAACTTCAAAGACAGTCGAGGGATGTTTGGAATGACTGTATTCCTCTCCTGAGGGGAAAGGGTGTGATAAGGCTTTAAAAAACAAAAAAATTCTAAAGTAGTTTTCCATAGTGGCAAAATAAAGAGCTGTTGTGGAGCTGTGGCTTCCATCACTGTTATGAAACATTTCCATCATGTTGGCTGTTGGAAGAGCCAGAGGCTACAATGAGAGAATAGTATGACATTTCAATATAAAGAATTACTAATCGGCTGGTTAGGGCTTAAAGGTAAAATGAGGGTTGCAGAGCTGGTGACCAAGCTGAATGACCAAGTCCAAGGGCAAGAGAGGGGAAAGCCTTGATGAACTTACTTTTAGCTGTATCCCTGGAAATGCAAACAGGAGAAGGCAGCTGATTTGACATCTACTGAATCCCTGATACAGGTCAAGAGACCCTGTGCAGTCTGACAGGTCACAAATCACGCAGACCACTCATCTAATTTTTGTGTTGCTAGTGACTATTTTTGGTTAGAATCAGAAGTCTCTCTCCTTCAACAGAAAGGTTCCTCTAGACAAAAGATGGTAGAGCATCTGTTTGCATGTAAAGGGTCATCAGTTTAATGCTAGATCAGAAAGCAAGTGCAGAGAATCTCAGGAGCTACTGTTGATGAATACACTAGAATAGACAATATTTGGCCCAATGGTGTGACTAATAGTCTAACCTGGTATAAAGAATTCAAAGATATAGCCGTATTGGTCTGTATAATCAGTATTAATTGTAGATAGATTCTGCAGCACTAACTGAAAAAAAAACATTAAGAAGTTGTCAGCATGAGCTTTCGTAGACTTCAGCATCAGAAGAAGTAGACTGAAGTCTACAAAAACTCATGCTGACAACTTCTTAATTCTTTTTTCAGTTAGTCTTAAAGGTGCTGCAGAACCTATCTACAATTAATACTGGTATAAAGAAGCTACATATGTTCCTAACATAGGATTTAATAGTGCTTTGCCAATCTAGTCTAGTGGTTTGAATGATGGACTAGGACTGCAGGAGACCAGAGTTCAAATTTTCACTCAACCTTGGAAACCCACTGGGTGATCTTGGGCAAGCCACACTTTCTCAGCCTGAGAGAAAGGAAGTGGCAAGCCTCCTTTGAATAAATCTTGCCAAGAACATGCAATAGGTTTGCCTTAGAGTAACCATATTTCAGAAATTACTAGAAAGCACAGGGCAACAACGAAGATGTGCTTAGACACATTATATATCGATGAATTGTACATTTCCAAATTGGAACAAATTCCATTTGGTTAACATGATGTGCTGAACCACAGCTATGATGCTGTAGAGGGATACTTATGTGAAGAGACTTTCATATAGGCAGGCAATACTTACTAAAAAGGTCAAGATCAATGAGCCATGTGGCACCTCAATGACAAACCAGCTTATTCTGGCAAAGGCTTTAATCAGCCTTTTTTTGCTTTCTAGTCTCCCTTTGAAATTCTTTTGCTCAACAATGACCACTTTGAAGGCCATTCATAATGTTGGCAGGCTACAGCACCCACAATGGCTCATGCAATATCATGTCCTAGTTTTGTGTGTTTGCAAGCATATTGTCCTGTGTTTGCAAGCAGGTAGGCTTTTGAGGTTCACATACTGTCCCATGTGATGGAGCATGAGGACTAGCAGTGATGCCACCACCAAGAAGTTGAGGAAAATGAAATGGAACAAGCACCAGCATTATGGGTCAGCACAGCAGCTGATCGTACAAACAGAACAAGAATGAACAAACATAATTCTAAATAGCCAAGCCTATAACAAATTGAATACAGCAAATTCCAGGATTCCACAGGATGTTGCCCTTACAGCTAAAGGGCCTTATCACACAAGGCAGGTAAATTGCTATTGCATCTGGATAATAGCACCTTCTGTCAGCGCTTATTGCATTATGTCATTGCTTTCTGTTGTTGTCTGGTAGGAGGCCAGTTTAAAAACAATCCTTTTTGCTAACATAAAAAAATCCTTTATTAGCTTCCTTTCCCATTTCTGTCATGCTATGATTTCCAGTGCAAAAGTTCAATTGTGCTGTTATGCCAATTTTGAGCGATCAGTGAGTGGTCAGGAGGCATGTGCTTTGGGTGGAAGATCCAGCCCCTTTCTGGAGCCGCCGTTGCAACAACAGTTCAGCATTATGGCCTGGTAACATATCATTCTCTCTTATACACATACACACATCAAAACCTGTGATGCTGTAGAACTGGGGTGGAAAAGACACACAAGAGATAGAGCAGGAGTTCTTGGCCTTGACTTTCTGCTTGTCCCTTTCCATGTAGGGATAACATCTGAACCCCAAAGGGTGGTAGGTGAGGTTTGAAATAGTGAGGGTTCTGTGTAGGGCACTAAATGTTCTCCTCCTTCTTTCCACTGCAAAACATGGGGAAGAAGGAAGAAAGGTGGGGGAGACTCCTCAGAAAAGGATTCCCAATTGACATTTGATGGACACTGTGATCAGGTGAGAGGATGCTGGCTTTTGCCCTCCTCTCCCTCCTTCCCTTCCCTTCCCTTCCCTTCCCTTCCCTTCCCCTGCTCCCATCAGTTCTCAGAAACAATGGTTCACCCAGGGGAGAAAGGAGGCGAAGGCCCAGCTGCCCTTGTTACCACCTCCCAGCCATTGCTACCATAACCATTGAGGAAAGAGAAATGAGCCAGATGAGTCAAAAGCAGAGAGAGATGAAGGAGTCAGCCCACTGATGGTGGTGAGGGAGGAAGGGAGAGAGGCTCCCCACCTCAGGCTACATAGGCCCTTATGGGACCTATCCCATTATATTGTTATAACAGTGAAAAGGTAAGGGGATAATGTTGGAGGAGGTACTTGGTAGGCCTCTGTAGTGATACGTTTTTGGCACTAATGTGTGTTGTAATCCTGTAATGGGTCCAAAGGTGCACAAGGTAAGACAGCAATCTCAATTGCATTGCATTGCATTTTTACAGACAATACAACTGTAATGGGAGAGGGGCCTTGTGCAATAATGCCCAAAATGTAATTATATTGCTATAATTGTGGTATGTGAAAGGGTCCTATGTAACAAGAGGCAAGAGGCGGCATGACTGGCTATCTTTTCAACTTAGAACAAGGCTTTCTTGTATTTTTCCTGTCTCCCTGACTTTCTATTAAAAATGTTCACTCAGGTATGGTAACAAAGCAGGCTATATGTTGATTATATCTCAGGGAAAGTAAATTCAGTACTAGTGTGATATCAGTATGAGCTGATAGTTCTCACTACTAATCCACTGTTATCCGCTCTGCAAGCCTTTTCCTTTGTTCTATGCTTGCATAGGTTTAAGGGAAAATTCAGTCCCATCTTCAAATGAAGTTTATGGTTGGAAGAATGACCATTCAGTACAGCTTTCCTCTCAGTAATCCAGTGGAAAGGAATCTGTCAGAGTGCCTGTGAAGAGATCAGTCCCATCTCTCTCCCCCCCCCACACCTCTATAGTCCTGTGTCCTGATCTTGTCTTGCCAAATTCCTTCAAATGACTTTGTCAAGGCACAGAACATTGATAGGGACCTCTGTAACACCCAGCTCAAATACCTATTTCCTGAGAAGACAAAATGAAACTTAGACATGCTAGGTGCCTAGTTGTGTGTGTGTGAGGGCGTTTTCACACGGGGCTTAAGGCAGACGCTATCCTACCTCCGTCCGGCCCCAGTCCGGCTCCTTTGCAAAGTTTTCACACGACGTCGCAGCAAGCCCTGCCCCATCCAGTGCCATCCCCGGCGCTAGCCAGCGTCAGTCCAGGTCCTTGCTCTGAGTGTTCACACTTACGTCGCAGCAAGCCCCGCCCCGCCCCGCCCCATCCAGCGCCATCCCTGGCGCTGGGCGGCATCATCCCCGGTCTTTGTAATTCCTTTTTCAAAAAGGAATTAAGTTGCCGCTGCCGGAGCCATTCCAGAATAATGCTGCTTTCACAGGTCTGAAGCTGCAGGATCCATTCTGGAATGGCTCCAGGCGGCTTTGAGACCCCAAGTGTGAAAACGTCCTTAGTGTTCGCATCAGCCTTCCTGAACACCTTGCTGAGAACTAGTGCAAGAACTATCTTCTGAATGCCTTCCTTGCAAAAGATCTTGACCTCTGTACTTCCTCTCCTGAACCTCTCTTTCCCTCCCAATAAGCCTTATAAGCCTGAGTTTGCTTGACTCTTAATCTTTATAACTTCCTGGAAATTAAATACAGCCCAGTTAGATACTTTGCTTCTTTCTTCTTCTATAGAGAAGCAAACTGTGTATAATATGCCATTTACCTTGTTTTGGGGGTATTTCTGCCAAGTGCATGACTGTGTTTATATGGGGTTCCAGATCTGAAATGTAATTCTTGTTCTTCCATTTGCTGTACCACATGCAGGGCTTTTCTGACATTATCCAGTTGTGCTGGGTTAAAATTTCCATCCTTTCCAGCCCCCATGGTCCAAAGTGTCTGATGCAGGAGGCACTAGGCTGGAGAAGATTGAGGTGTGTTTATCTAAAAAATGGTTGCAAATAATATATTGAAAAGGGAATGGAGACATTTGACACCAATTTTTCCATAGTCCAAAAATGACACGACTAAATCCCAACCTGTAGTAGCACTAAGATCCAAAGGCTACTACTTAGGATGAGATAGCTCATTGAAATCTATGCACTGACTAAACCCTCCATTGGGCTGTGGCCAATAGGAAACACCAACTAACAGAAACAAGCAGGTACTAGGATGTGGCACCCTTTTCCTGATCCTGCTTTCCTTACACAATAGTTCTAGCAGTTCCCGTGTACAGAATGAGATGGAAAGTGCTTCATCATTGTGAATCTCTTCCTTCTTCTTCCATCAGTTCTCATTTTTTGAGCAGATTGGTGCTCAGTGACTGGGCTTAAGCCAAGCAAGTGGTTCTGGCATGGAAGATTTATATTTTAATCTATTGGTCTTGAGTGGTGCATTGCACATCTCAGATCTGTACCACTGCCATTTTCCTTCCTTTCTTTTGATGGAAATAATCCCTTTCAGATGGTGGGGTGGGGGTGGGGGTAAGTAGAGAAAGAAAAAGAAAAGAGAAGAATGTAAGCAAGCACAGAAAAGAACAAGGAAAAGAATCAAGCATGTATCACCAAAATAAGTAAATGAAAATTAACCAAAAAGATTTGATATTAGGTGAGTTCTATAAACATTTTTCATCACATGCCTTTTCTTGCTTGTTTGTTTTAATCACTTTTTTCTTCTGTGGAATCTTTTGGATTGGATAAAGGCTAGAAATCTCAAACACATTAAAAATTTATATGAAAGTACCATAAAAAGCTATACAGAAGTAGGCATTTAGCTCTCTGAGTGAACCACCTTCATTCTTCCGCAGTGATTGCTTTTCATGTGGGTAGATGTCAAAAGTACACTTTACAGTTATGTGAGGTATGTGTACTAACCAGATGGACAACATGCTTCATCTTTTCCACAACAGAATGTGTTTTTCATAGTCTTAACAGCTTGATGAGCAAGATGACTTCTCACTTGTTCCAGTTTCTTGCTTTCTAAGATAGAATTCTACTAGTTATCAGTACAATGTCCTGAGGCAAAATACACAGTTCATAAATACATTTTAAAAGGTGGGCAACAGCATACCTTCCAATTGCCCTGATTTGGTAGGGATGCTTCCAATTAATTCTCTGTTGTCCCACTTTTATAGCTGCTTTAAAAATGTTTCAGCTTCTCTCTTCTTTCTCCCACTTTCCCCCCTTGTCCTCAGCTTACTTCCATTGCTGCAGATTGAGTTCAAAGTTCAAAAATAGCTTACAATCAAAACAGAGGGAAGAGGAGGAGGAATGGTTGTTATTGTTGTTGTTGTTATTGAAATATTTATACCCATTCTATATCAGTTGATCTCAGGGTGGCTTACAAATATCATTAGAGAGCTTATTGCACAGTTAATTAAATCGCCTTACCTGATCAGGTTTAAATTTTAAATCAGGCATCTGGACCCTATCACAAGGGTTTTGGAGCCAAACTCGCCACCTAGGTCTATCCCGGGTCCATCTCTGCACCCAGAGCCACTCCAGTGGCCATTTTCTCAAGCCAGAAAACTCCCAGCTTTGAAAAAAGCCATGCTGAATAACCCTGGGAGCGGGGATGGACCTGGGGTGGACCTGGGCAGTGATTTCGGTGGCTAAATCATTGTGATAGCCTCTGGATGCAGCCTCATTTAAAATTTAAGCAGGAGCAGGTAAGGCAATTTAATTAACTGTGCAATAAGCTTCTAAAACAGATTAAACAAGTTGAAAACCTGTAGACTCAGGCAAAACCAAACTACTGCAGCTTCTCCTAGCTTGTGTGTTCTTCCCTTCACAATCTTAACAACATTTTGAGGTTGCTTGGACACTTGTGTTTCAGTTTCCATCCTTGGAATGTTGGAGGGCCTGCAACATTAAACATACATTTACTGTTCAAGCCTAGACATACCTTAGTTGTTGTGTTTTGTGTGCCTTCATCATTTCTGACATGGCAATCCTCAGGTAAACTTATCATGGGGTTTTTATGGCAGAAATTGTTCCAAGGGGGTTTGCCTTTGCCTTCCTCTGATGCTGAGAGAGTGTCATGTGCCCAAAATCATCTAGTGGGTCTCCATGGCTGAGTAGGGATTCAAATTCTGATCTCCCAGTGTCCTAGTCCAACAATCAAACCAAACCACTCAATCACAATGGTTCTCTAGGCATACCTACTCTGAAGCTCTGAAGCTACTCTTCCAAATCCACCAAAGTCCTTTAGAGTTACCTGGTAGTAAACTTGGTTGAACTCAAGTCTGAATAGTAATTCCTAGACATACCTACTCAGAAGTAATTACTGTTCAGACTTGAGTTCAACCAAGCTTACTACAGGGGAACTCTGTGTAGGACTGCTGGTGGATTTGGAAGAAGAAGTGGACATAGCTTAAGCTCCCGTTTGTTTTCAGTGAAATGTCTTAAATATTGGGAAGCCTTAGGGGGAAGCAGACGAGAGCTTCCAGGACACCGTGGGACGGTGCGCCGCGGGAGCGAGGCATCTGCACCGCGGCGCACCGTCGGCACCCCTGAAAGGAGTGCTAAATCAGTGCTCCTTTCAGAAGTCAGTGAAAGTGCACCCCAAAAGCGTAGGGCGCACTTTCACTGACTTTTCCGAGGTTGCCCTGGGAACGCCGGCCATGCGGAGGGCCGGCTGCTCCGAGGGCAACCTCGGGAGGAGGAAGGGGCGCTGAGCGTGCAGCTGCCCCTCCTCTTCCCTGCCTTGGAGACAGCTCTATTAGCCGTCTGCTGAGGCCCTTAGACTGCAGCATTTAGTTGCTCTGAAAACATCTGGAATTAATGTAGTCCCCCATCACCGTACACCAATGAATTGCTATCTAGCCCTACGTTTACAGAGTTTGCATCCTGAAATGGGAGGCCTCAGTGTTAGGTAATGATGACAGTGCTGTGAGCTGAAAGTAAACAACTGTCTAGAACAGGTCCTTTCATACCTATTTGGAATGGTTAATGCCAGCCCAGTTTGCAGCAAGGCACAGTAAAAATACATTTAAGGAATACACATTCAGAGAGAGAGAGAGAGAGAGAGAAGGAAAGAAAGTTAGATTTATAGTAGGCCTCTTTCATGCAATTCATGCATGAGATGTTTAAAGTCAATGCATCAATATGTGCATATTGTGGAAAGGAATATAGCAGCCATAATAGGTTAGAAACATTTAACAGTTAAGAAGAAGAGTAATAAATCACTGTTGATGCTGGGAGATAAGATATTATTGCCAGATCTGGTGTGCAGTAGGGCCTTTAATAGTTAAAAAGAAAGTTGCCAAGCCTAGTTTCTTTGAACTTAATGTGCTTGCCACAGTAATGAAAGGAGGGTCTCCTGCCAATGTTTCTTCTGCACAAAAGCAGACAAGGACTGACCCAGATTGAGTCTGAGAAAAATCTACTGGGAGGAAATTAGTTAGGGGGCTGTCAAGAGGAAGTGGGACATGGGGTCCTGCAATGTGAGTCCGCTCCAAGAAGCCTGCTTCAATAGTTTGTAGTTTTAATATGCCAGCATCTGGACCCATTGTTCAGAGACAAGCAACATGTTGTAATAATTGCTTGTAAGGAACTGCTGTCCTCTTTTAAAAATAAAATTCAATTAAAATTCAGTTTAATAATTAATGTAAAAAATATATAGCTAATGGGGAGTAGGAGCAGGATTTTGATAAATGGGGAAGAAAATTAACCCCATACAGTGTGATCATAATAATAATAAAACAGCCATCTCCATCTCTGAAGCTGCACTCAGTAGGAATGAGACAAATATGTTCATTTCGGTTTTGTTCTTTTATATTTCTAATCTTAAATTTGGTTTATCCAAAATTTTGATAATGTTATTTGTATCTTCACTTGGAAAATATATGCAGGTTTGGGTATGTTTCATCTAATGAACGCATGTTTGTATATAATTTTGCATAATATGCAAATTCTTGCAAGTGATTTTTTTTCCCCCAAAGGATTTTCCCCATTTTAACTTTTTTTATTAATATAAGCATTTTTGTGTGCACTTCTCCCTAATACAGTATACTAATTTGGAACACACTGTGCACACATTTTTTGACAAAAGAAGTGCATTGTAAAATTTTGTAAAAGGGTAAATCTTAAAGAATAATTGAACTTTGGTTTGTATTATCTGCAAGTATGAAATAAGTTAGCTGGTATTAAAAGGGAAACCAAATTAATTTCTCTTCTATCCCAAGCTATCAGCTTCAGAAAGAAAGCTTCCATTGGTACCATTCTCTTCTCTCTGGAATATGGACATACTATATGTTAGCAACAAAGGATTCTGGTAGTCTTCACCCTGTGTCTTCAGGTTGTCTTGCACCTCTTTTCACTCAAAACCCTCATTTGCTTTTAGACTATCTTGCTGGACAGGACCTGCAGGCTAAAAGCAGATGTGTAAAGTTATGAGGCAAGGACATAGTGCAGAGCAAGTGTTTCCATTCCTACTGGACAGAAGGAGCCCTGAATAAAATGAAAATGAAAATGAAAATAAAATAAAATAAAACTACCCTGAAAGAACAAAACAAAATGAGCATCAGACAAGCAAATGAGCATCAAATCTGTGGTATGACAAAAACCAAAATCAAACAAGCAATCCAAACTGTGTTTTTAAATACTTACACTTCATTTATGTAGGAAAATGAATGGAAAATCCCAAAGAATGAAGAAAACAAATGGATATTCCTTCTTTACTATATTTGTCAGATACGGTGAGGGGAACTTTATTCAACAGCTTCTCTTAAAAGGCTGGGGAATAGTTAGCTGGGGTAATATTTAAAGTAAAGCTATTGTGACCAATGCTCCCATTAGCTGCCTGAGTTTGATACCAGGGGATAGAGTTTTGCAGTCTGCCTTGCACTCCTGGCCTTAAGCAGTCTGTTGTCCTTGGTTTCAATGGAAGAAACTGCTCCATTAAGATCCAGCCAGTAGTCCTATTGTTTTTTGTACATAGATTGGGGATGGGGGTGGAGAGAGCATCTTTCAATTCAATTCAAAATGATGTAGGCCAACCCTGGGTCCTGCTCGTCCATGCCCTTCTTTGCTCTTAGGTGACTGGGGTTGCCAGTTTAATCTGGAATCCAAGGACTCTTTCACTCAATAATAGCATTATGATCCCACTTTAACTGACATGGCAACATCCTCTGGAATCCTGGCTTTGCTCTTTAGGGGAGGAGATTTTAAAATTCTTGGCCGGAGAGCTCCTCTGGTGCCATGGATGCATAGCAGTTAAAGTGGAATCATAGTGCTGTAACCGTATAGTGTAAAAGGTCCCTAGTTGTTGACTATTACTTTAGGCTGAAAACACAATCAGGGCACAATTGCTGAGATGGCAGGGAGGAGGTGTTGAGTCTTGATGTTTCATGGAGACCAGACTCAGCCTATAAGCTCCTTACCATGGGAAGAAAATGAAGTTAAATTTTAAATATTTAACTTGAAAATATTTATAGAAATATTCATATGCTTGAAAATTTTTATATTAAGACATTTCCTTGCATCTAAGTGTAGGGTCTAAATACACTAAATGCACCAAATCCTTGGAAACTATATCAGGTCAGCTGTGGGTAGTACTTGGATGGGAGACTGCCAAGAAATACGAGGGGCTGTAAGCTATATTTCAGAGGAAGGAACTGCGTGTTCAGAGTATTCTGAGTATTCTTTGCTTAAAAAACAAAACAAAACCCTATGAAATTTGTGGGATCACCACAAGTCAACAGGGAACTTAAAGGCACATGCACACACATGTGTCTATCAGGCATATCCAAGCCTTTAGTTTAGATGGAGCCAATGAGGTACCATGGTAGAAAAGAACAAGGAATATTCTGCCCAAGCAGTATTCTCCTCTAGAAAACATACATAAACACCTTTTAAAAGTTTTGGATTTTTTTTTAATGGTGGGGAATAGAGGACATCTCCATGCTCCATATGCCCCAGCTAATCACCTCCTTGCGATGTACATACAGACACTGCACACATTCATATGCACATGTATCAAAGGTGAACTTCAGTAATGGTCTAGAAATATGTTGAACAAGAACCTGTATGTCTTGTTTTACAAAATGGTGTAGGGCTGGTAGGACACAGAGGCTGGAATCCTCTAGATGAGAAATGCTGGTGAGACTCAGTATTACACTAGCGGCTAGTACTTTAGAGGATGTTGTGGAAAGCGGTACCACGTAGCTCCTTGCAAAATGCCTTTGCAGCACAACCACAGCTTGGCGGCATTGGGGTGAGAATCAGAGGGAAGGCTGATAGTATATTTGAAGGACTGTCTGGACCAGATCTGGTTTATAAATAGAGTTGACGTTTTGCAAGTTGGCCATCCACAATCACCACCTGGATAACAGACTGAAAGGTTGAACAGGTCACCTGATCACAAAGTCTTTTCCTCATTATGGGGAGATGTCTTGCATTTCTCTTTAAATTATAGCAGTTCCTTCTCCATGTGCATCTTAATTAAGAGGTGGAAATATATGTAATACCTGGCCTCTTTCATCCTCTTTTCTGGTGATGCATTTCCTCTGTTTTGTAGTTTGTGTGTGGACACCATATTCCCAGGGCCAATTCTGGGACTGTGAGGGCTACTTTGTAGCTGCTTTGGTACCAACACAAGAGCAGCAACTGCAGCCTCTTTTTCGGTTATGCGGTGTAATAACAGAACTATCCCTTTTTGTCCGCCTCTCCTAAACCTGCATAGAATTGCAGCTGCTTCTCCTGTTTTGGAGAATAAAAAAAATTTAACTAAGATTTTAGTGAGAATCAAATATTCTTGCACTCCACTCTGTGGCTGGAAAGAGAAACTGCAGGAGATTATTGCTAGTTTGGTCTTTTTGAAAAAGTTTTATTTGCTGCTTTATTGGTTGTTTTGATTAGAATTTTGATTTTACGCCGGTTTCATTTTGAATGCTGTTCCAATGCAATGCGTAATGGGATAAACAGATAATAAATTCAGAACGATGGCTCTTCATGAGCTGCCCCAAATGATCCTTGGCTTCTGTGGATACCACTGCCTTTGCTGCCTTTTGTGCTTGGCATTCCCTCCAATTCAGTTTCAGAGAGGTTCTCAGTGGCTCTGTTCTAGTAGTGGGTGAGGCAAAATGCAAAAGGGTGGCACCAGAAATACCAGCATATTTTAGTGTAAAGCTCATGCTGCTTGCCATGAAGTCTTAAGATGGGCATTTTAACTTTTTTAGAATGGGAGGGGGGGGGGAAACCCATATTGAAACTAGGAAAACAGAAGTGAAGGTGTCCTGAGGAAAGCAGCCTGGCTGTGAGCAGAACTCTAGAGGACCAGGGTAGGAGGGATGGGTTTGGTCCCAGGACATGAGGTCCCCCCACCTGCTCTATAGGAAAAGTAGTGCAAAGGGGGAATAGAGTGGCTCTGGCAGTTTCATTCATGATGGATAATTTCACACTTAACAAGTCTTGCCAGACTTGTGGCAAGCAGTGAGATCCTGGTGGCGGCAGTGAGATTTTCCCAACAATGGGACTCAAGGTGGTTTACAGATTACTAAATACAGATTAAAACCATACAAAAAATGCCAGATACACATGCACACACTCACATATAAGATCTCTCTCTCTCTCTTTTCTCTCTGGCACTTTGTATGTTTCTAATCTGTATTGGCTTTAAGAATATATTTACTGAGACAGAAGATCTGCTGGATTTGTTCCCCTTCCCCACCACCATTCCCTTCTCCTTTTGTGTCTTGTCTTTTTAGATTGTAAGCCTGAGAGCAGGGAAATGTCTAATTAATCCATTTGTAAGCCGCTCTGATAGCCTTTTGGCTGAAGAGTGGGGTATAAATAAATAAATAATAATAATAATAGAGCCAGCATGGTGTAGTAAATGTTGGACTAGGACTCACAGAGATCAGTGTTTGAATCCCTGTTCAGTCATGGAAACCCACTGGGTGACCCTGGGCAAGCCACAGTCTCTCAACTTCAGAGAGATGAAAAGGAAAACCCACTCTGCACAAATCTTGCTATATATATATATATATATATATATATATATATATATATATATATTTATATGTGTGTGTGTGTGTGTGTGTGTGATAAGGTCTCCTAAGGGTCACAATAATTCAGAAACAAATTGAAGGCACCCAGCAAGATATATTTATGGAGGGGGTATTTTTATATATAGGAGACCTTATCACACACACACACACACACACACACACACATATATATCCAAAACCATATATATATATCCCAAACCATCTAAAATTCATTAAAGAGCAGGATATAAAAAGTCAACAAAACAACGCCTCATTAAAAGCTTCTCACAGTCAATTCCTAAACAAACGTCTGATGGAATAGGAAAGAATGTCATTAATAATAGCATTTGCAACCACTCGTACAATTCCAATTTTCATGTATCTTTTATTTAATTATATTCAAATGAGAAACAGAAAGACGTGCAAGCTATCATATCACATAGTATTTCTACATTAACAATTATGTATCTGGGCTACTGCTGTGGTTTCTTTGTTGGCTGAAACTATTTTGATAGGGGACAGATAAGAATACAGAGTGGCCCTGGCATGTTGCATGCTCCGAACGACTTCTGCCGTTTTGGAATAGTCACAGTTGGGAATCATTCCAACTACAGCAGCATTAAATCCCTGCAGATTGAACATTAATTTCCAGACAGTCAACAAGAGAAAACCATCTGCTCACAAACAAAACACAAACCTCCAAAGCCATTGGGATTTAACAGCATGCAGAAATTGCACGCAAAGAGAGCAGGCTGGCAACATCAGTATAATTGTTCAGATCTCAAAGACTGGCACATTAGTATAAGAGAATTTTGGGAAATGGCTGTAGTTCCTCCATTGGCTGACACCTTTAGTGTCATCATGTCACTCTCCAGATATTGTTGGACTGCAAGTCCCAGTAGCCCTAGACAGTACATGAAATAATGAGGACATTCTGGGAGTTGTCATCCAACAACATCTGTCTGGAAGGCCACATGATTCCCACCTCTGCTTTAGTGTGATGTCTCATCTGTACATAAAAAGATGAAGAAGAAGGTGGGAAGGAGGATTAAATAATCTTAATGAAGGGTGATGGACATGTTTTTGCAGCCATTATTATTACACAAATGAGATGATCATTCAGAAAGCTCCCCCATATTTGCAAGTACTAAAGGTCCCTCACATGTTTGGTAGGTTGTCCAAATCTTGAGGAGCTTTTTCTTCTGAAAGTTGCTTGCAGTCCTTTTTCTTTATTTTATTTTCTTTATTTTCAGAATGCACATTGACAAAATGAAGACAGAAGAAGAATATATTTCAAGTATTCTGCAAATATAATGATTATGATAGAAATTGAAGAGGAAAACATGGGCCTAAGTTTGTTCAGCTATCTTCCTCTGCTCTAGATATTGTGCATGTCATCCTCATTTTTTCGGTCCAATTTTTTTCTCAAGGCCAGATACTGCATTTGCCGCTTGTCCAGTTGCTTTATCAACACCATCTTGGACCATCTTACAGGTCTGGTCCACAACTGTGAATGGCAAGAAAGATTATTATAAAGCAGTGTCTCTCAAACTTGTGTTACTTGGATGGTATTTCCATCTGGAGCATCATTTACTGCTACATACATCTACTGAATGTGTTCGCTATCAGATCCCACAAAAGCTACAGCTTGCAGTTTTTACAGGCTAGTCCATTTAATACTGGCTCCTGGTATCCTGCCATTCCTCTTTTCTACTCAGGCTGCTGCCATACTGCAGAGTTAATGCAGTTTGATACTGTGTTCACTGTCACAGCTCCATCCTATGGAATCCTAGGATTTGTAGTTTGTTGTGGCACAGGGGCTCTCTGACAGAGAAGCTAAATATCTCAAAAACAACGAATTCCAGAATTCCATAGCATTGAGCCATGGCAATTAAAATGCTGTCAAACAGCATTAATTCTGCTGTGTAGATGGTCAGGGATTGCACTGTTCTTTCATGGCAGCAGTGAGTGCATCTGGGATTTCCCTGGGCCTTACCTCATCTCTCAGAATCATCATCATCATCATCATCATCATCAATTAACTCTAATTCAAGGCAGCTTACAAAAATCAAGAGAAAACAGCATACAGAAGCATACAGGAAACATAGAAAAAGTTATTATTAAAATGCAATTAAACTATCTATAAAATTAAAACCATTTAAAATAAATCCATTAAAAAGATCAAAAATGAAAATCAGTAAACCTGTACACTATTAAAATCCCTTGCAATCATTGCCTTAAAACATGTTGGAACAGAATAGTCTCCACTTGCCTTTGGAAGGACATAAGCAAGACATATGGAGCCAGCTTGGCATAGTGGTTTAAGAGTTGGATTGCAACTCTGGAGACCAGGGCTTGATTCCTAGTTTGGTCATGAAACCCATTGGGTGACCTTGGACAAGTCAACACTCTCTCAGCCTCAGGGGAAGGCAATGGCAAACCTCCTCTGAACAACTCTTGCCAAAAAAAGTCCCATAATAGGCTTGCCTTAGGGTTTCCATAAGTCATAAATGACTTGAAGGCTCACAACAACAATGGAAGAACAACAAGGCAGGAGCCATCTTAGCCTCCCTAGGATGGAGTTCCAAAGCCAGTGAGACGCTGTCAAGAAGGTCCTCTCTTCTGTTCCTACCAAGAGTGCCAGCTACATTTACTTTGAGTATAATTGTGATCACACACAAAAAATCTAACCATAGTTGTTGTTGTTTTGACTTCCTAAGCAACATTGTTCTGAAAAAGAGTAAAGGAACTTGGAACATAGGAAGATTCTACAAAACATAAGAATCCTAGAAAGCTATCTCTTGTTGCTCAGTTGTGCTGGGAAAAGTGTTTACTTATACTAGTTGCTATTGAGTTGAGTCATAGCTGAAGCTCAAACCCTAAATGAACACACACACACACACACACAAACACTGACAGAACACAGAAAAATTATCTAAAAGTCCTGTTTACTCATCATCAACATCTGGTTGTGTCAATTTTGAGTACAGTTCTGTTCTTTTTGTTAGTTTAGCATTGCAGCATGTTGTATCCCACACATTGAACATAATTTGTTATTGTTTGGATATTTTTCTTTTTCATATCTGTGTATGTAATTTTGTGTTCTGTCTGTGTTTTTGTGGCCTGGGGACTGTGTATCATGATTTTGTAATTCTATAATTTATTTCCCATGTTTTGCTGTTGTATGCTTTTATAGCATTTTGGTTGTTTGGGTTTTGACTGCTGTTCATTTTCTGATTTGTACCAATTCAAGAATATATACGAAGCCAGTTCATTGGTCTATCTAGACCAGCAGTCTGATTGGGGCTGTGTCTCTGGGGTTTCTGGCACAGCCGTTAGCCAGTCTTGATCTCCGTCTGAGATTTTTCATGTGCACTACTCACAAGGCACAATTTGCCTAAGTGTCTCTTATGCACCAAGCAATGGGCAAGCATTACAAATCAAACAGGCAGAGACTGTTTTGTTAGATTTGCTTCCCCAACCCAGCACCCGCCTGATATGTTGGACTACAACCTGCAAAAGAAGGTTACTAGTTGGGGATGATGGGGCTTGTAGACCAATACTTCTGGAGGAGGCAATGCCAGGGAGACAATCTGAGATTGTTTGATTTCTCCTTAATTGAACGTAAACAGCATGACTTATTTATTCACTTAGCATGCCTACTGTGAATCCCATCTTGTTTCTCTCATACCTTTCTGACCTGCCTCCGCAACTTGGTTCACACCTTGCTGGGTGGCCTTTCCCAGGCTGGTTGCTGAAATCAGGAAAAAACAAACAAGGTTTGTTAGTCTGAAGACATGGGGAGAGAAAGTCAGTACAGCAATGTGGGTATAAAGAAAACAGTAGACCAGACCTGTACAAACTGACTCAGATAGGCTTAAAACAAGTGTAACTATGCTGATCACACTACCGATTAATGGTCAATGATGGTGTGCCAGGTGAGCTATCTGATTTTGCTGACTGAATGCATGGGACTCGGGTTGTCAGGTACTTCTTGTCTGAACTACATGTTACTTGAAATACATAGTGGGCAGGTGGACCTAATTTTCTGTCTTAATCCAGAGTAAATGTGCATGTCCAGGCCCAGTTTGATTGCTCTCCATGTGTGGACTAAACAAGAAAAAGCTTTCCACTCATGTCAATGGAAGTCAACTCTCTTTAGTTCTAGGAGAAGTGAATTTAAAGGGGAGGATTGATTGCAGGGGGGAAATGCAAGGTTCCCCTGCCAGATCACAATGAAGTGAGTCCTGCATACTTAATTTGGAGTAAGAAAGCAATTGAGGTCTCACTCTGTTCCTGGTATTCAACTGAACTGAGCTATACCTGAAAACCTCTTTGTTATCTCAATCCCATGATGCATCCAGACTGCTATCTGTTACCAGGGACACTCGAAGGCTCAATAAACCTCACAGCACACTATCACTCAGAGCTGTGTCATGATCGGATTGGAGAGTCATACGCACAGGCCATTATTTTAAAGTACCTGGGGAAATTGTAGTTTAAAATGATAATGTTATCAGCCACACATCAGATGACACTAACAAGATGTTCTTTGAAAGAGTGTTGAGTATGTCCATACAATATGTAAAACAATATCTCCCTAATCATAGCACCTGGTTGAGTTTTGGTAACCTAACAGATGAGTGGCATTTAAGGACATGAATTGAAATGTTTTTCAAAATAGATGTTTTCTTCCGTCTTTTTTTTTTTTTTGGTTGTTGTTGGTAAGGCAGTGACTTTTTAAGCACTGGGGTGAGCACAAAAGAGTGTAATTAAAATCCAGGGTAGGCAAATTGTCTGTCAGTAGCAGATGTTGGCTCTGAGGTCATCAGGGTGTAGAATCCACTTTGAATTTAATCTGAAGTTTAAAACCACTTTCTAAGGTTTTCAATCCTATCCTCAGAATCGGTTCAGTTTCTTTAAAGTTTAGTCTAAAACCAGGAGTGGATTTACTCCCTCACTGACATCAGAGCCACTAGCCTGAAGGGTAGTCCTCCAGATGTTGCTAGACTACAAACCCTCATGATTCCTTATCAATGGCTAATTTGGCAAGAACTGACAGGAGCTGCAGTTCTATAGCATTTCAGCAGCCACATGGTGATCACCCTTGATTAAACCTCTGTACAGAAAAATCTCATTATCTATCTGAGCCAGCAACAGCAATAGCTGTTTTGTTCCACAGCCCTAATGAGTACCATGGTAACACTGAAACAGACTCTCTACATGACACATTATTAAGCATCTGAAAACATTCCTGGAGCATTCTAGTGTTTCTTGGATTCAGATTACATGACAGCCTCTGTTCCACATAAGAGTGAGGAAGGACTTGATCCAGATTGGAAAAAGAGCTGGTTAAACATACTACTGGAAACCATATTGTTTCTTCATAGACCACATAAATGCCTTCCTAGGGCTTGGGAAAGGACTACAACTCTCAGCACCTCCAGCCAGCATGACCACTGACTGTGAGGGCTAGCAAATTCTTGGAGTTGTGGTCCTGAAAATAAATGACATATCCAACATTTGTTGTATCATGATTGGAAATATAAGGCCAGTCAAGATAGGTGGCAGGATCTTAACTTGGCAATGGAGTTGCTTTGGTTGCCAGAAAAACATGAGGAAAGCTTAATGACCAAATATCTATCCAGTCCAGCATCCTGTCCCCATCCTGGCCAACCAGCTGACTACTGGGAAACTTGTGGGCAATAGTCCTCTTTCACTGTTGCTTCACAGCAACTGGTATTCAGTGGCAAGCTACCTCTACACATGGTGGTCCTCACTTCCACATTTAAACAATGAAATCCCAGTTATCTATGACTGCATCTGAAGTTCCTCTGAAAGCTATCTCAGCTGTTGTCCATCATCACATTCTATGGCAGTGAAGTCAGTGTAATACACTGAACAGACAAAAGAAGAAAAAAAGTTTGCAGCATACTGTCTTATGGGCTCAGTCTGCTTCATCAGATGCATCTTATCTTGCATCAGATGAAGTAGTGAAATTCTGAGAGCCATCATGCAGAAGTGGTTTGAGTTTTGGACTATAATTTTGGAGATCAGGGTTCGATTCCCTGGTCAGCCATGAAACCCAGTGGGTGGCCTTGGGCAAGTTACATGCTCTCAGCCTCTAGGGGAAGGCAATTGCAAAACCTCCTCTGAACAAATCTTGCCAAGATAGGTTTGTCATAAGTCATAAACAACCCGAAGGCACACAATACACACAAACACACACACACACACACACACACACACACAATGCTACAAACTCTCAGTCTACAACACAGAAATAATGCAGTCTGACACCACTTTAACTGCTATGGCTTAATGTTATGGAATTTTAGAATTTGTAGCTTTGTAAGATATCTAACCTTTTCTGTCAAAGAGCTCTGGTGCCCCACCAAACTACAAACCATACTGTTGAGCCACGACAGTTAAAGTGGTGTCAAACTGCATTATTTCTGCAGTGTAGATGCCACTTCAGTCTCAAGGGAGCGACAAGATCCTTTTCTATACTGATACATACTAGCAACACTAATGTCTTTGGATAAACTGAATGCTGTAGGCTTGACATGGGGAGATTTGTTGAATCTTTGACTCTCTCCCTCTCTCTTTATAAAGTCTCCTGGTATATGAAAATCTCATTAGGAGAGAGTTCCCCATAGTCTTCATCTGACATGTGCATTTTCAGCTTGCAGGAAATATCTGTGGGATCAGCTCTGTCATTAAGATGAATAAAGAAGATGCCTCAGATGGCAGATGAAGCTGACCGTGGAGCAGTGCCAACTTGTCAGAAGATGAGCTATATGTGCCAAATAATCTGTCCTGCAGGCCTTCAGCTGGTGTGTTATCCTCAGTTGTGGTGAAGGACCCTGTGCCACAGCCAACATCAAAGTAAGAATCAACTGCCAGTCCAGCAGACAGGCAGTCTGGAATGGTGGGACCTATTCTGTCCTTTGCCTCAATGGCAAAATGTCTTTGGCTAATTCTCATTCATAAGTATACATCCCGTTTCACAAAACTACCCCATGCATCTTCAGCTGATACAAAGCAAGAAAAACCTGATTCCCATGAATGCATCAATAAGCCTTGAGAACCAAACTCTTAACTGGACTTTTAATATGAAACCAACAGGAGAAAATATCTGAAATGTTTCTTACCAGCATCCTGCACTGTGCGTTGTGCTTGCTGAGCAAAACCCTGAACATCCTTGCTAGACATGGTTGCTTCCAACAGCTTCAGTCCTTAAGTCAGTCAAGTCAGTGGGCATTCTGTACACATTCTGTGCTAGATTTTATACATGTGCCAAGGGCCCTTCCCAATGCACACCTGCCAAATATTTTCAATGGGTGGAGTACCTAAATGGCTCATTTTTTGAGCTTAATGGGCAGAATTTGAAGGTGTGCATTGACATTTCAATTTTTTACCTTTCTCAGATAGAGGGTGTTTTTAACATGTCCTTTCTACATCACTGGCACTACATCACATCATTTCTCGATAATTTTTGAATGGAAAATAACTGAGCAAACACCTTGCATGCCAGCCTGGGGCAACAAAAAAGCACCATTGTTTCTTGATATCTGGACTTGGCTTCCCTATTAGAAGAAACACAATAAATTTCATTCTGATCTATATGTATTTTTCCTCAAAACATACAGAACATACACAAAAATGTATTTTCCTTCTCAAATAAGTATAAGTTGGTTGGACATAATGGCCTAAATCTGCTACTCCCAAGTAGAGTAGACTTGTTTAGTTGATTACTGAATGGTAAGTCAACACTTAAGTAAGTCCCATTGATTAAATGTGTTTATTGGAGAAAATAATTGGGTTTTAGTCACTTTCTTACTTGAAGTTCTATATCTGAAGTGTTCAACAATATAATACACAATTAAAAGACAGCCAAAAATACAGCCTCTCTAAATGCCCTTTCTGCCACATAAGTTATAAGTTATAAACCAAAGACCCTATCACAGGATTTTCTTGGCAAGATTTCTTCAGATGAGGTTAGCCATTGCCTTCCTCTAAACCTGGAAGTTGCAATATGTCCAAGATCCCCCAGTGGGTTTCCATGGTTGAGTGAGATTCAAATTATGGTCTTCTGGAGCCTTAATCGAACACACTATTATATCACACAGGCTCTCTTAAGATACAGTAGAATCCTATTACTTACAGTAGAATCCTACACAGACATACACACAAACACTCAGAAGTAAGCCCCATTGAGTTCAATCAGACTTATTAATAAGTGTTATAGGATTGCAGCCTTTTATTTGTTGTTTCAATAATTATCAAAATGGTGACCATGCTTTCAAGTCCTGTGTCATCTCCAGATTATGCAAGACTACCCAACATCCATTCTCTCTCCTCTGCTGATTCCATGGTGATGCAGTGTTTCCTCTTTGGGTAGGGGTGAGGGAAGCCCTTGTGGATGTTGACACTGAGCAGCTAACATTACTGTGGACCTGCTTTATCTCAGTTAGAAAAAAACACAAAGTGCTTGGGAAATGGAGCTTGCTTCCTTATATGAGAGCTTCCAATAAGCAAAGCCATTAAACCAGTGAGGTCAGGTAAGGTCAGAGGCTGATATGATTGCATATGCAAAACCAAAGTTTAAAAAAAGTTAATGCTTTTTCATGGATCCATTTCTTTCGAGGAGACTGTTAAATTGTCAGGTTGGTGGTATTCTTTTGGACAAAAGACGTAAACAGTCATGTTAAAAGTTAGAAACATTCTTAACATCCCCGGGAAGATCTACAGTTCCCATGATTCCCTAGCACTGAGTCAGGGCAGTTAAAGTGGACTCAGTATGCAGTATTTCAGGCAGTCTGCAAAGGCCCTATATTAATTAAAAAAACTTCTCAAGAAGAATATGATACACAAAACCCCCACATCATAGTGTATATCCCTTCCCGCAATTTCTAAATTGATAAGTCTACTTTCTTGAGCTTGAAGAGTTATTCAACCTGGTGCCATTCAGATGTCTTGGCCTACAACTCCCATCCTTTCATCAGCATACATCAATAACCATTCTATTATGTGAGGAAAATGGCAGCTATAGTCCAACTCATATAGAGAGAAGTAGTTCAACAAGACGAATTTAGACCAATTGTGTAAAACCTTATTAGAAATGCATGTATAACGACCTGGAGATAAACATGTTCAGTGTGTAACACTTTTTATAGTGTTCCTAGACTTTCCCAGTTTTGGTATGATGGTGACTAGATATTTATGTTCAGGTTATAATCCAGTCATGTGAAGTTTATCCAAGTCAGTGTCAATACTTGCTCAGTCTCCTGACAGTAGTGTTATTGACTCTAGAAATCGTAGTGCTGAACTAGTGTATTTTAGTAAATGAGGCATACTTTGCTCACAATTTAATGCTATGATGGCCAGGCCATTAATATCGCTTGTCTCTTGACTTGGATTTTTAAAAAGCAAAGAGAGCAAACAGTCACCTGAAGGTGGCAAATAAACATCAAGTACAGTCCAGCTGTTAATGGGGGAGGAATTTTGAAAAAAAAAATACCCACAAAGCAACACATTAACTTATCAGAAGGTATAAGATGTGGTTTCACCAACTGTTTTAATCAACACAACCAACAGAGGAGATTATCAGACCGGGAGGAAAAGCTGGGAGTAAAAGGCATACTCCCGACAAAGTCGCACAATCACGTTGAAGATTTTCAGATACATCGCACTTATCCAGGACTTAATCTATGAAGATCCAGGAATGCTCCAGCAACAAACCATTAATGGGGAAGTCACTGGAATGGTTTGTTGCTGGAGCATTCCTGGATCTTCATGGGTTAAGTCCTGGATAAGCATGACATAGAATCATAGAGTTGGAAGAGACCACAAGGGCCATCCAGTTCAACCCCCTGCCATGCAGGAACTCAAAATCAAAGCATCCCCGATAAGTGGCCATCAAGCCTCTGTTGGAAGACCTCCAAAGAAGGAGACTCCACCACACTCCGAGGGAATGTGTTCCATTGTTGAACAGCTCTCAGTGTCAGGGAATTCCTCCTAATGTTGAGGTGGAATCTCTTTTCCTGTAGCTTGCATCCATTGTTCCGAGTCCTACTCTCTGGAGCAGCAGAAAACAAGCTAACGCCCTCCTCAATATGACATCCCTTCAAATATTTAAACAGGGCTATCATATCACCTCTTAAACGTCTCCTCTCCAGGCTAAACATACCCAGTTCCCTAAGTTGTTCCTCATAGGGCATGGTTTCCAGACCCTTCACCTTCCTCTGGACATGCTCCAGTTTTTCAACATCCTTTTTGAATTGTGGAGCTCAGAACTGGACACAGTATTCCAGGTGGGGCCTGACCAAAGCAGAATACAGTGACACTATTACTTCCCTTGCTCTAGATACAATAGTTCCATTAATGCAGCCTAAAATTGCATTGGCCTTTTTAGTTGAACATCATTTGAAAATTCTCACCGCAATCGCACGACTTTGCCAGGAGTATGCCTTTTTCTTCCCCTACTTTCCCCCATCTGATAATCTCCAGAAACAAAAAGACTTTATTCTATCATGAGTGATTCTAGGTCAACTAGAATGGGGAACTGTGAGAGACTAGAACTTGAAGGCCAGTGCCCCCCTCCATAACACCTCCATTGCAACCCTACTGCCACTGAATGCCCTCAAGCACCCTCTACAGGAGATCAAGGCATTTTTACCATGTTTAGGCCTTTTGGACTATTTTTTATTTAATATCCAAGAATTTTTTTTTAACTAAACTTCATATATATATATATGCCTCTCTTGGCTTTTATAGCCTAGGGGGCTTGAAAATGTGGCAAAAATGGAACTGCTTTCCCCTAGATTTTATTTTCTTTCCCCAAAATCCTTTCTGAGGAGCACATTTGCCCACCTCTGTTCTTAAACTGACCTGGGCCATGGAAGTTCCAAATCTTAAAATAAATTAGGGACTGGATTAGGGATACACATCGGTTTTGACTTCAGGTGTTGTGGCTTGTAACCACAAATATAACTTTTGGGACACAAAATGATGAAACAGTGATGTAGGTTTTGCAGACAAAAATCTTGAATTTTCACTGAAATAGTGTTCCACACTCTACAATGAGTTCAATGGATGTCATTCTGTTTGGGAAAGATGCTAGGGCAGCTAAGGGCCTTTACAGACTGCCAGAAATAATGCAGCTTGAGGCCACTTTAACTGTCCTGGCTCCGTGCTAGGGAAACATGAGAATTGTATTTTTTTTTCTGGGACATTGAGCCTTCTCTGTCAGAAAGCTCTGGTGCCACAATAAACTACAGTTCCCATGATTCGTTAGCACTGAGCCAGGACAGTTAAAGTCCCCTTGAGCGGCATTATTTCTGGCAGTCTGTAAAGGCCTAAATCTGCAAACCTTGACAAGAAAATTTGAAGGGTATCTTCCTCTGTGTTGCCACACAATCCCCTTATTTCCTTGTTACATTTATATTCCACCTTTCCCCAATAAACTCTTCACAATTAGTGCTTTAGTGCTTCTTACAATTAGTGTTTTAGTGTTGCTTTGATGATCCATGGCTATTTTTCAACTTTAATGGCAGTTTAAAAGCCACATGTGATAACGTCTTTGGAGCAGTTTTTCACTATTCCGGTTTATGGAAAATGCAGATAAAACAGCAGTAGAAAATTCCCAGAGGAGTATGGTAGCTCTGCTTGTATTTTTTAATACTAAAGGAGGCAGCATCTTGCTTTCTTTACCCAAGTATTTATAGCCAAGGTTGCATCCCAGTTGTTGTACACAGTTTGCAGTTGTGTGCATACAATAATTTGAATGTTTTTGAAATGTTGCAGACTAAATTCCTTAGAAGTGTATTTGCTGTCTCATGCTGTGTCCCCAATGCAGCCTTGCATCTTGAGCCAAGCCTGATCTCCACTAAGGACGTTATCACACGGGGAGTTGCGGGGAGAAAGTGGAAATAAACGGGACGAGGGGAAGACTTTAATTTACGAGATTTGTCCCGTTCCACCTCGTCTGATAACTAAATTCAAATTTAAAAGGGGGTTAATTCGAACGAAAACCTGATCTTTTCAAAACCTCAAAAATCCCGAAAATGAAAAGATCAGGTTTTCGTTCGAATTAACCCCCTTTTAAATTCGAATTTAGTTATCAGACGAGGCGGAACGGGACAAATCCCGTAAATTAAAGACTTATGCTCGTGCCCGTTTATTTCCACTTTCTCCCTGTAACTCCCCGTGTGATAACGTCCTAAGACCTGTACCTGGACTCTTATTATCAATTACTGACTAAAAATCATATTTCTCCCAAGTGGGCTGGCTCCTTTAATGATAGATGATGGTTTTCAATCTACATGGAAATGGTTACTAAGTAAGGAACTTTTCTCATATGGGTTTACACCCAATGCATTAATGGCACTTGGATACAGTAATGCTGAATCTGTCTTCAACCCAGTGGCATCACTAGGATTGGTGTCACCCAGTGCGGTAACTCATGGTGTCACCCCCTCCCCTTTGCATTGCCCTTCTCCCTTTATTACACCATACAGAATCCTTAGTAATATTTTTGTAGTAATGTTACTCATAAATCATAATTCCCACATATCACTGAATCTAATGAAAATAGTTGTGACATAAACAACTAAATGTATTTAGATATGCCTGAGGTAGCCAACCTTTCCCCTTTAAGGGCCGAGGGACTTCAGCTCCCAGAATCCCAGGAGCTATTGGCCAACATGGGACTATTGGCCAACATGGCTGAGGCTTCTGGGAGCTGAAGTCCCTCGGCCCTTAAAGGGGAAAGGTTGCCTACCCCTGAGATATGCATAGTTTCATGTGGTTAAAGTGAAAATTTGATAAGATGTGATGTTTTTAAATAATAAATTTAAAATAAATTTACATTTAAATTAAATTAAATTTTAATTATTTTTTTAGTTCAAAATTTCAAAATTTTTATTTTAAAAAAATCTGGGGCCTCTCTTTTCTCTTCCCATTAACCTTACCCCACTCACACCATCTCTTACAGCATTTTAAACGTAAACAGGCAAATGCCACAGCCCATTTCTATCCAAAAGGCAGATGTTTGAGAAACAGTGGTGTCACCCCACCTTAGGGTGTCACCTGGTGTGGGCTGAACCCCCACCATCCTTAGCAATGCCACTGCATCAAACAATGAATAAGGGATGCAGAGTTACAAAATCTCTTGAGTTTATTCACCAAATATCCTGTTCTTGGAATTACTAAGAAAACTTTTGGCTGCCCCAATTATCTGACAAACTTAAGAATTCCTAAGGTTAGGAAAATGTTTACATTAGCATGATTTAATGTACAGTCACCCCTCCATTTTCATGTGGGATCCATTCCGGACACACACACACACTGTGAAAATGAAAAATCTCCAATATTTAAACCCCATTTGCTTGAATGGCAGCATGTTCCCCATTTTGTCCCCCTCTGTTTGCCACCCGCAAATGGGCAAGAGACGTAGACTCCAAGTCTGCAAAAATGGAGGGGTGACTGTACTACTGTTTGCTTTATTGGAGAGAAAATGGATCCCATATCATGGACATATGTGTCCCTGTGCAAATAAGGGGGTAGAAACTCTCAGCCATGTCCTTTTATATTGTTCTTTTTACCAAGGGAGTTATCTTGGTTTAATTATACCTATTCCAGGGAATATTCCTGGCAGGATTCTGTTTTTGCTTTTGGACCAGGATGCATAGATGACAGATAATGTCACTAGATTTTAACAGATAGACAAACCCACAGAGAGGTGATAAATTAGCAGTAGATAATGTAAATAAATAGCTTTCTTGGAAGTATCTGGATAGCCATGTGAGCCATGTGGGGCTGGTGGGATCATATAAAAACCTTGGCTTTAGGTAGAGTGTTCTCATTTACTTGTGAATTTTATGTATTTATTATATTGTGTTTTTATTTGTATTTGATGCTGCTTGGTTGTATATAGTTCATGGCGAATCTTTTTTTTTCTTTTTTATGCTGGTTTATGATCGTAATAAATTCTTGATTAATTGAAATACACCATGCACACACAGCTAGCTGAAAGTGTATTTAGAAAACAGAAGGTTTGTTTTAAAGTTATATAAGGGAGAGAAATGTATGACTCATTCTACTCTGCTCATCATGTTCTGGATTGTCGATTTCATTTTAATCCTTTGTTTTAACCTGAAGACTGCTTTACAAATCACATCAAATCAGCTTTAAGTGGATCAAAAGTGAGTACCATCAAAAGATCTATGCTGGTTTTTCTGGTTTCATCTCCCTTTCCTTAAAGGGAACAAACACATTTAACAGAAATGTCTAACATGAAAAAGTTTCTGTTTATTTAGGGATGAAAAGAGAAGATCAGAATGATAGATTTGTACCTATTAAGGATTAGTGTATCAATTTTACACTCTATGTAAGGAGTAGGCCAGGGGTAGGCAATCTTTCCCCTTTAAGGGCCGAGGAACTTCAGCTCCCAGAAGCCTCAGCCATGTTGGCCAATAGTCCCATGTTGGCTAATAGCTCCTAGGATTCTGAGAGCTGAAGTCCCTTGGCCCTTAAAGGGGAAAGGTTGCCTACCCCTGGAGTAGGCAATCCAATGGCTATGTAAGGAGTAGGCCAGGGGTAGGCAACCTTTCCCCTTTAAGGGCCGAGGGACTTCAGCTCCCAGAATCCCAGGAGCTATTGGCCAATATGGGACTATTGGCCAACATGGCTGAGGCTTCTGGGAACTGAAGTCCCTCGGCCCTTAAAGGGGAAAGGTTGCCTACCCCTGGAGTTGGCAATCCAACAATATTCATTACCCCAACCATTGACTGAGGGTATAGTTCAACATATCTGTAGGGCACCAGGGTGCCTCTCCTGGTTCTATGTATTGCTGGAGGCTACTGGAAATCCCTTCACTGCCCACCTGAGGACTATTAAAAAAGGACACTTCACTCCTCAGCTAGGTCACAAGTGTAACTTTTATCTCTCATTCAAAGTTCCTTTTTTTTCTGCAAATGCCCTCCCCCTTCTGCAAGTTTGCATCTGGTTCAAATTGGGTAGAAAGAGAATTAAGAAATGGAATTTTTTTTTGCTGGAAATCACAAAATATTGTGGCCAATCAGAATAGACTAGGTAGATAGCTGGTTTACATGGTTTTATTCTCCAACTGCAATGACTTAGCAAGGACAGTTGGGATTAATCCTCTGTTGTCCCACTTTTCCAGCTACTTTTAAAATGTCCCAGTTTTTCTCTCTTCCAACCTTCCCCCTTTGTTCTCAGCTTACTTCAATTGATGCAAACTGAATTCAAAGTGAAAAAGTAGTTTGTACTCAATTGATTCAGCAAAGGGAGAGGAGAGGGAGTGGAAGCTTGCCCTTCCCTGTAGACTCAAGCAAAAGCAAACTGGTACAGCTTCTCCTAGCTTGTGTGTTCCTACTTATTAATAACTTTTGCTA
Source organism: Phrynosoma blainvillii (assembly GCA_026167975.1). Lineage (NCBI taxonomy): Eukaryota > Metazoa > Chordata > Lepidosauria > Squamata > Phrynosomatidae > Phrynosoma > Phrynosoma blainvillii. The sequence goes on along the minus strand of JANUYF010000003.1, from coordinate 136,323,058 downwards.
CCGTATTTTCCAGTGTATAAGACGACTGGGCATATAAGACAACCTCCAACTTTTACAGTTAAAATATAGAGTTTGGGATATACTCGCCATATAAGACTACCCCTCTTATATGCTGGAAAATACGGTATATATATTGCACTCCATTTGCAACCCAGTCATAGACAGATAGATAGAGATAGATAGATAGATAGATAGATAGATAGATAGATAGATAGATAGAACATATATACCTATTGGCATAATGGCATTTTGAGCTGGGGTTGGTCTGGAACCACTGGATTGCAAATGGAGTGCAATCACCTTTTCCTTCCCCTGGGAGCTTAGAGGAGCTGGATTTTCACGGACTGAATTGCCTTCTCCCTTCTCCACTGATAAAACACCAGAAGAAGCCTCTTCTGGAGCTTGATCAAATACCCACTGGTGGGAGGACTGAAGATGGAGTGGAAGGGCAAATATATAGCCCTCTGCACCCTGTCCTAAATGGGACTTAAGTGTGTATAAGTTGCACTTGTTGTCATGTGCCTTCAAGTCGATTCTGACTTATGCTGATCCTAAATTGAACCTATCATGGGGTTTTCTGAGGCTGAGAAGATGTGATTCACCCAGCAAGTTTCCATGGCTGAGCAGGGGATCGACATGTGCATAAATCACCAACAGGGATACCAGTTTAAGCTGGCCTCCTCCTCTTCCTCCTCCTCCTGGCCTCCAGTGCTGCCCTCTTGGCCTCGCAGGGTTGCCTGGAGGGGGTTTGGAGCCCTTCGCCCTGGAGCCCCCTCCCTCCCTGCTGTCCCAGAAGGGCCCTCCTTCGGGGCCGGAGCCTATCTGGGGGGGGGGGGTTCCTCTCCATCCCTTTAGGCTTGAGGAGGAGGCGGCGGCACTGGGACTCCGGGGTCTCTGCCCTCCCTCCTTTGGGCAAAAGGGACAGAGGTGGCCTCCTCCTCCTCCTCTAAAGGCTCCAGGAGGGAAGGAGGGAGCCCAGCCCCCTCCCCCAAGAGATGCTTCATCCACCACCGAGAAGAGGAGCAAGTGCCAGGGCCCCAGAGGGGGGGGGACTTCCCAGGAGAAGAGAAGAAGAGGAGGAGGAGGAGGAGAGGCTCCCCGCCCTGCAAAGGGGTTTTCCTGACCCTCTCTTCTTCTTCTTCTTCTTCTTCTTCTTCTTCTTCCTCCTCCTCCTCCTCCTCCTCCTCCTCCTCCTCCTGTGGGGGAGGGTCTTTTCTGAGGGGAAGGAAGGGGGAAAGAAGGGAGGGAAGGAAGCTGAGCCCTTCCTCTGAGGTTGAGAGAGTGTGACTTGCCCAAGGCCACCCAGTGGGTTTTTACAGGGCTTTTCCTCATCCCTCTGTGAGCCACAGGCAAGATGGGTGGTGGAGAGGCGGGACGGGCAGGGCAGAAGAGGGAAGACCAGCCCAGGGCAGCAAAGGAGGAAGGGAGGCCAGAAACACTGTGCCTTACCCCTCTTCCTCCTCCTCTTCCCCCAGGCCAAGCCACTGCTGCCTCCTCCTCCCTGATCTTGCTAAGGGTCTCACCCAGTGCAGTGAGTACGTTGAGGGGGAGGAGAAGGGAGACAAAATGGTGGCCAGGCTGAGGGGGGTCCTCTCGCCTGGCCTTCCTCTCTTCTTGGCGTATAAGACGACCCTCGACTTTTGAGAAGATTTTCTGGGGTTAAAAAGTCATCTTATATGCTGAAAAATACAGTATCTTGACATTGCTTGGCCACATGTATCCCAGTTTTCATCTGTGAAATGTTAGAGGGTATGATTGGGAAGTTTTGTATGTTCTATTTCCAGTCATATATACTTCCAAACCAGAAGTGAATGTCATTAGAAGAAAAACTCTAGAGCCTGCAATAGACTATTTTATGGGGGGAGGGGGGGGGGACACTGCAATTGCCAGAGTTGTAACCATGCAGATCATCAGATTCTAAGACCTGTAGTCCCACCCACCCCCAAAAAAGATTATTTTTTCTAAGCTCTGAGAAACACCCCAGATGTGGTTGGTCCCACACCTATGTTTGAAAGATACAGACCAGTCACATATCATGTGGGTCTTAAAAACACAACATGGAAACAGTGGGTGAGGCCTGTTGTCAGATGAGCAATCATAAACTAAGAAAGAGGAAAACAAAGGCATAGTTGAAACAAGTTGTTTTATTTTGTCTCTTTAGAAATAAAAATATGTCCACCTTTTCTAGCGATTTCAAGTGCTGACACTAATGGGCAAAAAGACATTAACAGCCATTCCAACCAACACTGTGCTAATGGTATCACACAGCCATCAGGGCACATACTTCTGAAAGCTTGAAGATGGGCAAAGAAGGAAGCCATAAGGGAGACATAAGTTGTGCTGCACACAGTTGCCCTAAAACATATGATCAAGAGTCTACCAGACACTTATGTTATGTTAGGATGAGGCAAGTGAAAGACTGTAGTGCTGAATGAAGTTAGCCTAAGGTATGAGTGACTTCCCTGCTCTGGTGTCAGCTAACATTTCTGTATTTACTCCTGGATTCCCATTTTTTTCATACTAGAAGACCCGAGGAGGGTTAATTTCCTTCATTTTCACCCTGGGAAGAAGAAAGACAAGAGAACAGGTTAACGTTTCCTGTTAACTCTACAACAGGAACCTCAGAACAAGGGATAAGTAGGCTCTCCATATTCATGCTGAAATTTTCAAAAGAGACTAAGAAGGTTGTAAGGGACCTTTGACGGCCCTGAGTCTCAATTTAATAAGCAAACAATCAGGCCATAAGAAGCATATATGAGTGTGTTGACTGCTACTTCTCTCCAAGAATCATGCATATTGATGATAAAGAACAGGTAAGTACTGTAAGTGGTTATTTTCATGCCCATCTTACCTGTGTCGTAATAGTAAATGGCAATGATTCTCTACTGGCACGCTCCCTAACTTACATGCTAATATGAAGTGGGGTTGGGAGGAAAAAAACTTATGGATCTCCTGCAATGGTGAAAAACAGCCACACATTTATTTTTCAGAGGAATGAAAATTTGAAATGGTTCTGAGAATATCCTAGTCTAATTCCTTAAAATATTATCAGGAGAAATGTGGGTGCTAGAAGTAACATATATATCAGTCCCAGAAGGTGTTGAACACAGATGTAGCTACAGAGCTCTTAGAACTGTTTCCTGCCCTTTTTATTTGAATGCCCAGGAGAAAAAAGTTTGGGATGGAGGAGAAGTTTGGCATTTGGGATAGAGGGAAAAGGAGGGGAAAGAAGGCTTCCCTCGCAGCAGCAGCTGTGGGTGGATGTGGGTGCAAGTGTGGGGTGTGCTTGTGGAGCAACTTGGAGCTCCATCTCACCATGAAGTTCTGCCCTGCAGGTCCTACAAAGGGGAAAGGCGTATGGGGGGGGCATGGGAGCTACCTCCAGTTTTCCCCTCTCAATCCCTCCCTTGCCTTTCCAGCCTCCTACTCCTCCTCTGCTCTCTTGAGTGGTCCTAACCCCAACGGAAGGGGGTTAGGACCTGTGCAGAAGGACATGACCCCAAATGTAGGACAGTCTGACATTTCCTCCTGGGAAATGCAGGAGGAGTCTTGTCACTAAACACACCCATTTCCAGTACATGTACGGGTTCTTTTCACTTGTGTATGAAAGTTAAAAATGTCTTTTTTTCGCTTTTAACTTAATTCCGGTATTACTGTAATTACATGTGAAAAGCTTTTGCATAATTAAGCTCTATTTTCACTTTCTTTTTGGGATACTTCATTTCCACTTTATTATCTCTTTAATAATGAAACTGGCCCACGTGTGATAATGTCCTATGTTTTGTTTAGTGTGATGTCCAAACGTGGGCAGCTTCCACTCTCTGTTTCTCTCTTGGAAAACCAGAAAAGGAAACCTAAAAATGGATCTTTACATCTTTTCTGAGAAACAAATAAACCATTAGCAGGAGTGATTGGGCAGCACGTACCAGGATGCTGCTCATAACTGATAGGCCAGTTTCCTAGTTTCCTGGTTTAATATGCTGTCCAGCCACACCAGCTCTGTGTTTATTCTCTGCAATGACTACAGTTTAAGACTTTAAAATGGTAAAAAGTAGCAAATGGTAAACATAATAAAATTAACAATCATCAGAATGCTCATCATTGAGATTTAAGACTACAGTTCTGTTGGTGTACTATCCCAGTCCATCTGTGGTAGGATGAAAAAAATCCCTGGGCACAGTGGCTTCAAAGGAAGGCCTCATTCACACTTACCTTTTTGTACTGAGGAGATCTGGGTCTCCTCAGTAATGCCAATCGGAACTGTAGTTCTCACTATGCTCCGAGGCATTTTAACCCCTATTGCCATTCACACTCGGCAATAGGGGGGGTAATGGGAGGAAGAGGAGGAGGGAGGCAGCGGAGGCGGCAGCAGGGGCAAGAGGAAGAGGAGGAAGAGAGGAAGAGGAGGAAGGCAGACAAGGCAGTGGGAGCAAGAGAAAGAGAGGGAGAGGAGGTAGGAGAAAGAGGAAGAGAAAGAGGAAGAGCAGTGGTGGCAGCAAGAGGGATGAAGAGGAGGAAGAGTAGCAGTGGCAGCAGGGGAGAAAGAAGAAGGAAAAGGAAGAGGAGGAAGAGCAGTGCCAGTAGCAGGGGGAGAGGAAGAGGAAGGAAGAGGAAGAAGAGCAGATGTGGTGGCGGCGGCAAGATGCTCCGAATGGGACTGACTTTGCGTTCCCATTGGTGGCTCCCTCAAAAACCCCAGTGCTTTTGAAAAGAAGTAGTAAATGGCTCAAATTCAAAAGCATCGGTTTAAGAGGGTTTTGTGCCCTCCGCTCCACAAACTGTGCTGGGTGTAATTGGTGTGAATCTGAACAAGGTCCCTTTAACCCAGTTTGCAAACTGGGTTAAATCATAGTGTGAAGGAGGCTGAAGTAAGACAAAGCTCTATTCTGCACTACAGAAATAAGGCAGTTTGACACTGTTTTAGCTGCCATAGCTCAGTGATATGGAATTATGGGGTTTGAAGTGTTGTGAGCTATATATACTTCTGTTTCAGAGAGTTCTAGTGCCACAGCAAACTACAGATTCCAGAATTCCATAGCACTGAGTCATGGCAATTTAAGCAGTGTCAAACTGCATGATTTTTCCAGTGCAGATTACACTAAATTTGTCATTGATGTCCTTAGGAGAGGAAGGCTGCCCTTTCTAAGCAGCCTATATTTCCACTGCCTGGCCTCTGGGTATGACCTTTAATCTAGGTTGTTCTAAGATGAGTGGCTTGGAAAATCACCTGTGCCATGGGGCAGATGATTTTCAAAGCCAGTCTTCCCAGAACTTCGTAGCTCCAAGGACCCACCTGCAAGCAAAGCACTGGAGAAACTGGCTGCTCAGAGTCAGCCACCATGCTTCTTGAAAACAATGGCAAGTATGCCTGCCTTCCCTCTCTGCCTTTGCATGACCCTGGGAAGAGTGCAACAGCTAGCAAAACAGACTTAATCCGCCAATAGTACTCTTGTTAACGTATTCATATATGCAAATACATATGATGCTTTATTATGAGGTCTCTGTCTAGAAAAAATATTCTATATAAAGTCAACTAATAAATCACAAAATATATTCCAGTAAGTCTGAGTTTAGTAAAACCTGGTGACACGACACACAGACAGAAAAAGGTGCTAGTTTTTGCTTCAGAGATGAATATTGTACTGCAAATATTCTCCCCAGTTTTGCCTGTAATAAACAGATTTTGCAGGGATTTTTTTTTTTTTGCCATTTCAAAAACCTGTAAAACTTAACCAGAGACAACAATGGGAGAAAAGGGTATATGTATACTATGAGAAACAAAACCTTCAATCTATTTTTACTGTCTTATATACGATTATTTGTTCCTAGAGAAACGCAGTGAAAATGGGCAGCAGGAAAAATAAAATTATAGCATTTTGGCATAAAAATCAGCAGAGAAAAGATCTGAAATCACCTGTATGCAGAAAAGAAATGGAAACCAGCTCAGCACAGAGAAAGTAAGGAAAGAACAATAGATGGCGAGAAAAACCCCAGACCAGCCAAGGATTCTGGGATTAGCTGGGCTGTGACTGTGCTTTACCTCTGGACTGGTTTCTGTGGCTTCCACTGGGACATCTTCTTCTGGGGAAGCAGCTGGTGGTTCTTCAGGCTGCTCTGGGTGCTGTAAATCCTCCTGCAGAGCATACACAAAAGACAAGCCCTCACTGGAGTGAAGCATACTAGAGATCTACCTTAGAGGCTCCCAAAGGCGATTAGAGCAACACCTTGAAAAAGAAAAGTTAGAATAAAGTTGGGGGTTGCTCTGCAGGGTATAGAGGAAGAACTAAATGAGACATGATGTCGAAAAAAATGCAGAGTGTGATGTTTTTCTCCTCCTTCCATAATTCTATATTCTGGCATTTGGTGGGGAAAAAGGCCCCCATATGTCAAAAACAAATGGTCATTTGCAGGGAGCAACAAAAATGCTAAATATCCTAAAGGTACCAGATTCAGCCTGATCTTGGTAGCTAAGCAGAATGAAGCCTGGTTAGTACTACCAGGTGCTTCTGGCTATATTTCAGAGGAAGGAACCACCTCTGAGTATTACTTCCCTAAGAAAACCCTATGCAATTTATTCATGGGGTCACCATAAGTGTACTGGCAACTTGAAGGCACAAACACACAAAAATGGCAAAAAATGTTTGTGAGTGGAGAAGGCATGGGTGTGTAAAAATGAAGTAGGATGGAGAAGCTCTCTGGAGTTCTGGAGATGGAGCAGCCCCTCAACCTATTGAAGTTGTTTGCTCCTGTACTATGGCCAAGAGCTCATGGCTACTGACTGGAGCTGAATGATATATGAACAGATAAGAAAAAGTACCTGTTTACAAAGTGTTAAATGTGAACTTGCCTACCCAAAGACGTAGTGATGGATGCCAGCTGGGATTAAAATGGGATTAGAAAAACTCAGGGCTAGTAGCTATGGTGGATATATGCTAAGTTTAGAGTAAGAGGCAGGAAGTCTCTCAGTACCAATTGCTGGGGAAGCATGAGTAAGATGCTGTTGTATGTTTATAGGCTTCTGTAGTTGGCCTCTACATGAAAGGATGCTGGATTAGATATGTCTGACCTTCCTATGTTTTTAATTTTTGATGTATAGTGGGCCCTTGGTATCCACTGGGATTTGGTTCCAGGACCTGTTGTGGATAACAAAATCTGTAGATACTCAAGTCCCATTAAATACAATGGATAGTAAAATTGTGACCTTTAAATAAACTGGCAAACTCAAGGTTTGCTTTTTGATATGTATATATTTTCTGAATATTTTCAAGCTGTGGATGTTTGAATCCATGGATAAAGAATCCACGGTTATGGAGGGCCAAATGTATGAGTGTGTGGAGATGCAGGGCAGCTGAAGAGAGATTTCAGTAGATCCAGATCCCTGAAGGCTGCCCAATTCTCACTCCCATCACTTCACTCCTGCTTATTAATAACATTATTATGGAAGCAAGTTCAAACTTGCACAATGTCCCTCTGACAAAATGATAAGATGGCTGGCCACTTTTCAAGTCAGCTTGGTATGCAAGCACCACCTACATAGAGAAGATCTCCACCATCAGATTCCTCAGACTCTTCTGTTAATGGTTCAAGTGCAGGCCAGGCCATTTTAGCGGTCAGGCTCTGGGTCAGTTGGCAACCTTAAAGGAAAATCAAGCTGGCTTTGAACCAACTGTGGGAGAACATCCTGGGGTAGCAGCAGCATGCTTAGATGACTGGGCAATGCTTCCTTTTGTTTTGTTTTTCTAATTGGGCACATATTAATAATGTTAATGTCCACAGGAACAAGTTGGTTTTTAACAACAGACCTTTCTTCAGCTTGGTGAAAAACAGTCATAATATAACCACAGTGTTCTAAAGTATTCTACAAGGACTCTGCAAACTGTATATACAGGAAACATAAACTTACCATAGTGATTACCTGTGTACCAAAACTCAAGGCAGACTTGAGAGTAAGGCCCGGAGCATATGGGCAAGAAAAAGCAGCTTGATCCTGCTTTTTCCCAAAGTGGGTCGAAACCCCGCGGCCCACTCCCAAGGTGACCTTAATGCGCATAGCTCAACCGCACAGCATGGTGTCAAACTGTGCTGCTGGGTAATTTTTTTTTGTTGCCTCCCCACCATGCACGTGCACCGCCACACAAAAACATCAGTTGTGACCCCCAAGTACCTCCCACATTCACCCAGATGCCATCCCATTGGATGGCCATCCGTTTGGACGACCACACAGTTATATGTGCAATGTTCTGCCTGTACAAGGCATCGGTGCATCTGTGTGTGACTGACACACTGGGAAAGCATAATCATGGAGACACCCCCACATGCCCGTTCACCCCTCTTCACTTCATGCCCCACTATTGGACTGTCTGGTTTGTGTATATTGTAATAATATCCATTGGAATTGTTGCACTTCCATTTCTTTGTTTTGCAGCAACCCCACACTTGTGTCATGGCACTTATATGCAGGGTCAAAGATGTGCATCTTCCGCCTTGAGTCAGATTATCCCGGGTTTTGTTTGCTCCAGATTTTAGCCCTGGACTGTGGCTTCAATCAGATTTCTGCCCGCTTTCAAGATGTGCATTGTCTAAATGCCCTGCCTTCAAAGTGGGCACAAACTGCTTTATTTTGCCCACCTGTTTCACCCCTAAGACAAAAAAATAAAAATAAAAAATCAAAAATCAATGGGAAATTGTTTCTGCCTACACATATACCAAACTGTATTGTACTAAGAGCTAATTGGTAATGAATTAAAGAAAGAAATTGCTAGCATGAGCTTTCATAGACTTAAGTCTACTTCCTCAGATGCATTTGGAAGTAGACTTGTCTATGAAATCTCATGCTGCCAACTTCTTTCTTTAGTTAGTCTCAAAGGTGCTGTAAGATCTCTCTATATACTGTTTCTATAGACTAACATGGCTATATCTTTGAATTCTACCATTATGATAATGAATTGTTACTGGGAGGAGTGGAGGATGTTGATTTGTAAATTGTCAATGTTAATTTTTTTTAAAAAAGTGCTTTTGGGTCCACAGTATCCATAATCTCTATAAAGAAGGGTGGTCTGTGATTCAAGTGGTGCTGGCAGGGAAATTATCCTAAAATAGGGGCTGAAATGCTCTCGTTACTTTGGCCACAAGCTGATCATGTTTAGAGATTTTTACTAGCCTAAGAACCAGCAGTTCTATATATTTCACTCAGGTCCCTCAGTTTTGCAATGATAAATCTTTTTTGTTCAATTCCTCAATATACCTTACAATCACACAAAATCTCATATAATATAATATAATATAATATAATATAATATATATAAAGTATGAGATTATAATATGATATATATATATATATATATATATATATATATATATAATTATTTGCAGGTTTTTTTTTCCAAAGATAAAATGCTTAAGGAACTGAGCTGTCACATGAATAAAGAGTTTTATGCATTTTTTCAAAAACATTCCTTCTGGGTTATTTTTTAAATGTACACTTCTTTGATTAATTTTTTTTTTTAAATCCATCTTTCTGGCCATTTCCCCTCTTCTCTGCAGACTGCATGCACATTTTGGAAATGGATGGATTTTGACAACAAACTCCATTCTGGTTTGCACTTCAGGTTTGAGTGTACAAACATGGTTGTATTCCTGTCTACCAAGTTTCCCTTTTCCTGAGCCACCAGTCAGTCACTATGTTTATTGTTTTGAAAACAAATCCCTGACTCAGAAGGGAAACATGTTTCTATTGTGTCCATTTCCTTCTTCCTCCCCCATAGCTATTTCCCAATATTTCCACCTTATCCTTCTCTGTTCCATAGCCAGTTTTCCCTGTAAAAGGCAATGCAGGGCCAGATTCAGACATGCTGAGCTCCCAAGTGATGTCAAGTTTAGGAAGTCCAAAAGCATTATCCACTAATGCCCCCAAGTTTTTAAAAAAACATTTTAAAAGATGCCTCATAATTTGAAGCTCAGGCTGTAGCTTACTTAGCTTGTGGGTAAACCCAGCACTGGAGCAATATATACTGCGTTATTTAGTTATATTTATCAACTACACACACACTCACACAAAATATCTATGGTATATTCATGTGAGTGCAAGTGCACATGTCCTATAAACTAGACCAACTCTCCTATATTTGCAACATTTTGTTGTTAACCACTCTCGAGTTGATCTTGACTAATGGCAACCCTGTGAATGAGACATCTCCAAGACTCCCTATCCTCCACTACTCTTCTCAGTTTCTGTAGGTATATACGGTACCTATGACCTCCTTAATTGAGTCCTTCATCTAGCATGTGGTCTTTCTCTCTTTCTAATCCCCTCCACTTTCCTAGCTTTATTGTCTTTACTAATGAGTCATGTCTTCTCATGATGTGACCAAAGTATGACAGCCTCAGTTTAGATATCTTTGCCTCCAGGGAAATTTCAGGCTTGATTTGTTCTAAGATCTACCTATTTGTTCTTTTTGCTGTCCATGGTATCCTTAGCACTCTTCTCCAGCACCACATCTCAAATGAATTTATTCTTTTTTTGTCCATTTTCTTAATTTAGACATACATGTTTCTATTTATTTTCCCTCTGTTAATCATAGGGAAAGTTTGGACACTCTTTTATCCCATGGGATTCTACATAGTTTAAGCCCATAAATGCAGTCATAAGGGCTAAAAGCTCACTTTTTAAAAATGAAAAATGGAATTTTCAGGAAATATATCACACTCCATGTTTTTCCTGCACTTGTCTTTTATGATCTTTCTGGAAAATAACAACAGTAGTGGTAATTGTTGTGACTCTGTTTAGTAAAGGCCATAAACATCAGTTTTGTCCACACTTAGGACGTTTTCACACACAGACGTCCAAAGCCGCCTGGAGCCATTCCGGAACAGATCGTTCAGCTCATTCCGGAATGGCTCCGGCAGCGGCAACTTAATTCCTTTTTAAAAAAGGAATTACAACTCCGGCGCTGATGCCGGAGTTAGCGCTAGATGGGGCGGGGCTTGCTGCGACGTTGTGTGAACACACGGAGCAAGACCTGGACTGACGCTGGCTAGCGCCGGGGATGGCACTGGATGGGGCGGGGCTTGCTGCAACATCGTGTGAAAAACTTTGCAAAGGAGCCGGACTGGGGCCGGATGGAGGTAGGATAGCATCCGCCTAAAGCCCCGTGTGAAAACGCCCTTAGGACTTTATCACACAGGACGGATCCTGTGCAGAAACTGAATTTAAAGTTGAAAAAAATCCACAAAAATAGGTAGATTTTCAGACGATGTTGGGGCTTAACCCAAAATGAAAACAGACAAAGCCCGCAAAAGTGGGTTGATTTTCACTCGATGTTGTCATTAATGAGCATTAACGCGACATTAATTAGAATGTTCGGAAAATCCTGAAAGTAAAAAGGAGTGGGGTTTTGTCTAGTTTCCATTCGGGTTAATGTCACATTTCAGACTCCATCATGTCTGAAAAACAACCCACTTTTGCGGGGGTTTTCTGGCTTTTAAATCCCAATTCTGCACAGGATTTCTGCAGTTTGCCTCCATGTGATAAAGTCCACATTTAGAGCTGTAGCCTGTTCTTATACATGCATCATATATTCTGCCTTACACATTAGTGGGTTAAATTCTTGACTGGTTTTTGGTGAGGTTTCTCTCTCTCTGTGTTGATAATAATATGCAGTTGAATTAGCTATCTTACCAAAAAAAAAACAAACCCCAATAACTCAAAATATTGGGGTTCTTAAAATAAAACATGCACTGAGAAAATCTTTATAGATGTTTCTATGAGAATTTTATCTCAAATTCCAAATTTGAATTTCATAGAAATTGAATACGGCTGCAGATTAAAGACTTCCAAAATAGAGACGATGATCCATAAGAAAAACTTATTCGTGGGTGAGTTCTATGCATCTAAGTTTGTATCAAAGTTGGAGGGATCACTTCTTTGGGCTACAACTTGACCACGCTGAGGGGAGATTATGGTAGTTATGTTCTGAACAGTAACTTCTCCAAACTCTGACCCTCCTGCTTCATCAAAATGAGAGAGAGGGTCCACATGAAGCATACAGAAGAAGTGTGAGGAAACAACCTTCCCATATCAGCTTTACCTTGCTTTGTAGTTTGTAGCTTTTTTGAAACATTTCCCCAAACAAATTCTGATATTAGAGGTACACTCAGCGGAGGAAAAACTGCTTAAATCTACCAATCAAAGTAAGATAAAGTAGGGGAAGGATAGATTTAACTTCTCCCTGGCCCATGTCTTTTTGTATAAGGAGAATCCTTTCCACATGTGCAGGCTTAAGATTCAAGCAAATGTCCTGTATGTCTGATTTGGCCTTCAGGAAACCTATACACTTGTATTTGATTATGGGTGGTGGGCTTCATAATCTTTTTCTGTTTGTTTCTCGTGTGTCTCAAAATGTATTCTTCACCATGACTTAATCTTTCTGACTCACCAATCTATTTTTAAACAGGCAGGAAATGAGCGTCTTGAGAACTTCTTTCTTTGAACTAGAATGGCAGGAGCCAACACAATTGCAGGATGAAGAAGTGTCAGCCTGGATTAAATTTTCTCTCCATCTGATTCCGCCCCCCCTCGCCACACACATAACCTGACAAATTTAGTCTGTCAAGAAAAATACATTCTGGACATGGCAGGGCAGCAGACCTTATGTTTGTATTAAACGGTTACCTTTCCATTTGTCCTTGCATCTTCGCATGCATTTTAACACTTCACACTGTTATATTACTGAAAAGTTTACTCCACCTGCTGTATATGCTGTAGCCTTCAACTCTGAATTTGGATTGTCCTCAGCTGTTCTCAGAACCTTTGTAAAGTTCAGCCTAAAGCTCAGATCAGATTCAGTACCATAGTGACCTGGAAGCCACCAGGTGCCACTGCAAATAATATGTTTGATTTTTTTTTTAAAGTGAATAATATATATTCTCTCTGCTAAGTAACAGAAGTTGAGTAGATCCCCTTAATAAAGAAGTTAACAGAGAAGTTGGAAAAGTTACTTGCAGCCATGTTTGCTGGGAGATTCAGAGAGCTGTTGTTCAAACCCTTTTTCTAATCTCCACCCATATGTACAGTATCAATATCCTGCATACAATATATTGATATTGTGTGTGTGTGTGTGTGTGTGTGTGTGTGGAATAAATTTAACTACCAAATTTATACTACCTAAAAGGTAGCATATATTTGGATAAATATATATTACCTCTCTGAACCACCACTACCCCCGCCAATATGTCCCCCAAAGCAACTTTGCCAAGCTTTGTTAAGATATTGTATCCAACCAGTGTTACATAGCTGATGGGATGCTTTTTGATCCAGCAGAAGTGTCTATCTGTAGATCCTACAAAACTTTGTGGTAGAGTCAATGGAGGGAAACACCAAAAATTGCTACCTCTGTTAAGAGTCCTACATTGGTCAAAGAGCATTCAGCCAGCAAAGCAACTTCAACTGAATACAACCAAAGGAACAGACATTCATCCCAGATTAGGTCACCAAGATGACTTCCATGAAAGTGCAGAATATCAGATGGCCATCTATGCAGCTCTTCATGTTTATTCTTTTTCTTTAATAGGTATGCACACTGCAGTCAACAGGCATTCACTTTTCAGGCAGAGATGAACTAAGAAGGATGTGGGAAAGCGGGTTGAAACTTAATGAACTGCAACTGTCATGGATGGCTGTGCACACAGACACAGAGCTCAAAAGGCATCCCAGAATCTCTCCTGGACAAAATAGGGCCACTTATTAGTAGTCACATGTGACAGACAATTAAGATTGCTATGGTTTGGTAAGATTTATTAAGCAAAGGTCATAGAGGTTTAGTGGCAGATTGGGTACCCTTAGCTCAACCTTCTTAGCAGTAATTCTCAGGGGTAGTGAAACTGCATATAGATCAAGACCCCAGAACCTTATTGAATAACTCTCTATTCATGAACCTGCCTGTATCTTAAGATCAGTATCTAGGGTCACCATTCAAGCAGCTCAGAGGTTGGGAAGAAACTTTTCAGTTGTATTCTCCCCCTAAATATTCTCCCCAGTGTGGCCTGTCTGTCCTGAAAGTGTAATTTTTGCAGTGTCAGATTAAGACATTTATTTATTCCTAGGTATTTGATAGGATGTATCTGATCAGTTTTTAAACGCTGGCATGATGCTAATTTATTATCCCTATCACTTGTTATTCTTTGGTAGAGAGTTATTATTTGATAGATACGAGAGCCACCATGGTATAATGGTTTGATTGTTGGGCTACAACTCTGGAGATCAGGGTTCAATTCCCTGCTTGATCATAAAAACTCAATGGGTGACCTTGGGCAAGTCACACTCTCTTATCTTCAGAGAGTGGCAATGGCAACCCCCCTCTGAAGAAACTTGCCAAGAAAACTCTATGATAGGTTTGCCTTAGGGTTGCCACAAACAAAAAATGATTTGGAGGCACTCAACAGGAACAAATATTGCTTACATTGTTTTGGTTTTGACACAGACATATTTTCATTGTTGCAATATATCTCGGCTCTTTTCAGAAAATGACAGCTCGTGGATTCAGTAAACCTAACTATCACTGCCCAAGATGCTGTTTTGCTGAAGACATGGGGACCGCACTTGGCCAGCTACGTGATATAAAGAGCTAGACCAACAACAGTCAGACATCACCCTGTTATTTAAAGCAAGGGTTGGCAACTGCTAGGGAGTCAGAGACTATACCCCCCTCTTGCACAGGCCATCACCCCTCACAGCAAATCCAAATGCCCCCATTTTTCTCTGCAGTTCTTCTCAAAACACAAATAAAGAAGGAAAGTTGAGGTACTTGGGGATAACATGGGGTTCTTGGCTGCTTGTAGGCAATATGGCGGAGGTATTTTCACATGTTTTCACATGTTTGAGAAGGACTTTTTGTTTTGTGGGTTTGGGGCAAAAGTTGCTCCCAAAGTATGCCAATTTTTAAAAATGTGATAAGAGGACATCCAAAGTGGGGTCCAGGAGCTGCATGAAGCCCATGGGCAGACTTTGCCCACCCATGATTTAAAGGGAATGAGGTAAGACACCTTGATTGTACACGGACCTCTGTAGAAGTCTGCTATATCATGCATTGGGCTTATAGGAGGAGATCATTTTTTTTCTATCTGTACCAGGCAGCCAAGGAAGTCAAAATATGTTTCTCAACACTCGTGATTTTTACTGGATGGCAATACTTGTTAAAATAGGGATGAGAATAATGAGGCCCTCCAGATGTTTCTGTATTGCAACTCCCAGCATTCTACACCATTAACAATGCTGGCATGAGCTGTTGGGTGGTGTAATCCAGCACCCTCTAGATCAGGGGTAGGCAACCTTTCCCCTTTAAGGGCCGAGGGACTTCAGCTCCCAGAAGCCTCAGCCATGTTGGCCAATAGTCCCATGTTGGCCAATAGCTCCTGGGATTTTGGGAGCTGAAGTCCCTCGGCCCTTAAAGGGGAAAGGTTGCCTACCCTTGCTCTAGAGGGCTGCAGATTACCACCCCTGTGTTAAGGACATCCAAAATTGATGGAAATAAGCAATAAAGATAAAGGTAAATATTTTCCCTTTGACAAGATTGTCTAATCATGTCCGACTATAGGGGGTAGTGCTCATCTCCATTATTAAGCCGAAGAGCCAGCATTGTCAAATACTACTCTGTGGGTTATGTGGCCAGTATGACTGCACAGAACACTGTTTTACCTTCCCACCAATGTGGTGCAGCTTCATTTTAGCAAAGCAGCTTCATTCATATACCGCTTCATATAGCGCTATGGGATGTCTATGTGTTTACAACTGTAAGCTCATTGCCCCCCAACAGTTGGGTACTCATTTTAGCCACCTTGGAAGAATGCAGCCCTGAGTCTAGCCTGAGCCCTGGCTAGTACTGAACTCGCAACCTTTTGGTTTATGAGTGAGTGGCTGCAGTACAGGCATTTAACCACTGCCCCACCAGGGCTCTTCAAGTAGATGCCCATTTATCTACTTGCACTTTTACATGTTTTTGAACTGCTAGGTTGGCAGAAACCAGGACTAGGGACAGGAGCTCACTCCATCACATGGCACTTGAACTGCTGGTCTGCTGACCTTGCAATTGTCAGAGTCAGCATCTTAATCTCTAAGCCACCAGATCCCCTAGGAAATAATCAGTGCTTGCTTTAAAACACATCCATCCACCCATGTACCCATACAGAATCATAGAATCATAGAGCTGGAAGAGACCACAAGGGCCATCCAGTCCAACCCCCTGCCATGCAGGAATACACAGTGAAAGAACTTCTGACAGATAGCCATCCGGTCTCTGTTTAAAGACCTTCAAAGAAGGAGACTCCATCACTCTCTGAGGGAGTGTGTGATTTCTTCAGATGAGGTTTGCCATTGTTTACATCTGAGGGTGAGAGAGTGTGACTTGCCCAAGTGGGTTTCCAAGGTTGAGTGGAAATTGAAAACCTTGTCTCCTGGAGTCCTAGTTCAACACATGTCTACTCAGAATTAAGTACCACTGAGTTCTGTGGAGCTCAATCCCAGAAAAGTAGTAAGGGAATTCAACTTGAAGATGTTTTATCAGTGGTTTTAAAAGAAATAGTCTCTGAATATTGTTTATTTGTGGTTCATGAGTTGGGGAGGATTTGCCACTCCGCCTCTTATGCTGTTCTCCTTATGTAGATGTGATATCTGTTTAGGATCATGTTTGCTGGTCTCAAGTCCACTATGAACCAGTCCCCAAATCCTCAATGAAATAATGACTTGTTGCAGTTTCATATATCCTGGCTGCAAGAAATATCTGAGCCAATTTTATCTGATGGCAGCTACACAGCAAATCTACCTTGTCGATTATTTTATTGCATTTCATGGCACATGAATCATCTGTGGTGTCTTTATATTTTATTTTTGGGATGTCCTGGTCTTTAACTTGGTCCTTAATAAATCTGACTGAAACTAAAAAGAGATGACAAAACAAGGCGAAATGTTAGCTGCCTGGATAATTTATCCAAGGTCTGTGGCTCATTTACAAATGTAACGGACATTAGCTAGAGGTGACGTGGCCGGTGCCTGCAATGCAGCAAGCTTTGTGCTGTGTCATCCAGATGGAAAACTTGATCCCTATTCTGAGTCAAGAGCATCTCAGTCAGCTTGTTGAGCATTGAAGTGCACTCTGTCAAGAGTGGAAAATAAAAGATGTTGTTTTGATGCAGATGCACACACCTATGCCCAACATATAGTCTGGTGTTTTTTAAAAAAAAGGATATCTAAGTACTATGGGTAGTATCGTATCAATGTAACAGTTTTTGGAGACTTGAAGGTGGGGGGGAGAGAGATACCTTTGACCATTGACACCCAATTTATGTTCATACAGGGGCAGCCTACCATTAGCTTCTACCATTAGCCTCACAGCAGATGAACCACCTCTCCACAGTTATGTCTATTTGTTGAATGACAAAACTCTATATGCCTTATGGATTTCCCTTGATCAGTTTCTTCAGGTAAGATGCTAATTGCTGCTTCTAGTAACATCTAATTTGGCACCTAAAATTTTCTTAATGCAAAAGCATGGAGGGTTGAACAAAGGAGCTTATCACACTGCTAAATAAAGCATTTTACCTGTCCCAAATTCAATCTTAATTTGAGCTGCATCCAGACCCTATCGCAGCAATTTTGCCTCCAAAATCACCACCTGGATCCAGCCCTGGTCCGAGGAGTGCTGCAGCAGCATAAGTCGGAAAACTCCTGGTTTCGAAAAGATGCATGCTGAATACCCCTGGGACCTGGGCTGGACCTGGGCTGGATGTGGGCGGCGGTTTCAGCAGCAAAATTGCTGTGACAGGGTCTGGATGTAGGCTGAATTAAGACTGAATTTGAGACAGGTAAGATGCTTTATTTTAGTGGTGTGATAAGCTCCAAAGAGGGCTGTGACCTTGCAAAGGATGGAGATGTCTTGGATCTCAGAAGTACCACCTTGTATTGCTAATGGAATTCAGATTTTATCTCCTGGATGTTGGACTGCTTTGTTTCCGGGGCCACATTACCAGAAGGAGGAGCCGCCTGCTTGCATAGATATCCCTCCACAGAACAACACAGCAGCAACACCTTAAGAAAGTGTAGGCCTGTGCTTAATAACACCCTTTTGTCCCCTCTTGTATAATTTTTTAACACCTTTGCCTGATGAAGAAGCCAGTGGAGCTTGCATCATGTATTTTGTGCATTTTGTTTGGCCAAATAAAGGTGTCATTGTTTTGTGGATTTTGGATGTCATTGTAGATGTTACTAGGGAAACAATACTGCTCCAGGGCAGCACCTCTGAATCTTTTCTCTGTGGCTGCATCTACGCTGCAAAATTAATGCCGTTTGACACTAGTTTAACTGCCATGGCTCAATGCAATGGAATTCTGTAGTTTTGTGAGATATTTAGCATTCTCTATCAGAGTGCTTTGGTGCCACAACAAACTACAAATCCCAGGATTCCATAGGATGGAGCCATGATACTTAAAGCAGTGTCATTAATTCTTTAGTGTGGCAGCAGCCTGTGTCTTTGAGGTGATATCTAGTAAAATAAGGTTGCTGGTGCTCAGAATTTCCTTACATTCTTACATTCCTCTATCACAGGGGTAGGCAACCTTTCCCCTTTAAGGGCCAAGGGACTTCAGCTCCCAGAATCCCAGGAGCTATTGGCCAACATGGCTGAGGCTTCTGGGAGCTGAAGTCCCTCGGCCCTTAAAGGGGAAAGGTTGCCTACCCCTGCTTATCACATCACATCATATGTCATTTGTAGCTCAACATTTCTTAAGAAAGGTAGGAAAGGAATGCAGGTGTTCCTTACCTGACAGCAACCACATATGCCTACTTTGCTGCTTGTTCTGCTGTATAAGAACTAGGATGGATGAGATTTTAGTTTCAGTTAATTTTCAACGAAAAATAATCAAAACACACAAAATCTGAATGTGAGAGTAAGTGAAACAGGCAGATTTGCTCATTCATAAATGACTGACATTCTTAACAGGTCAGTTGAAAACATTTCTGGTTACATATATGTGAGAGGCAACTCTAGGATAGAATTATGTTTTATATGGGCTTCTTCAGTTACTCAACTAGAAACACACCTTGGTAAGAGAAGAAAATCTTGGGGATCATACCCACTACAAAATAACCCAGTGTGGAAACTGGGTTATTTTGTGATCAAATCTCTCTGGGGCCGTTTACTCCCCTTTTACTCCCCTTTATCGTTCACACTTGAGGTGGGGAGAGGAAGAATGGCTGCCAGGGAGGAGGAGCAGGAAAGAAAAGGCAAACTCCTTCTGAACAAACCTTGCCAAGAAAACCCCACGACAGACTTGAAGGCACACAACAACAACAATAGAGGAGGGGTGGTAGCATGGCAGGAAGGCTTGTATGAAGGAGAGCATGAGTTCAGCTTCTCTTCCTTCCTCTGCCTTTCCCAGATCAGCCATGGAAACTCACTGGGTGACCCTGGGCAAGACCTGGAGGAGGAAGAGCCCTTCCCTTCCCCCTCCTCTTACGCCTTCTCCCCTGGAGTCCTTGGTAGCCCTCAGTGAGGGCGAAGAAGTAGCAGTGGTGGCAGCAGTGGCCTCCTCTGGATCTTGCCCAGGGTCACCCAGTGAGTTTCCATGGCTGACCTGGGAAAGACAGAGGAAGGAAGAGAAGGTGAAGCCGCACTCCAAGGACTCTGGTGAAGCTCCCAGCTTGCCTTGTGCCTCTAAGAAAGCCTCCTTGCCAAGGGAGGAAGGGAGGGCAGACTCCCTCCTTGCCAAGGGAGGAAGGGAGGACAGACTGCCCCACCTGCCAGCCTTGGCTGAGCTCAAAATGGCACAAGACACCAAGGCTGGCTGAGAGAAGCCAGCCTCTTATGCGAATCTGACCTGTTGTTTCCCCTTGTTGAACACAGTTCAGATTTGGGTCTTTTAAAAAGAACCGCCCAAAAACTAGTGTCAGGAAAGAGCGGTTCTTTTTCGTTTGCCTCGCTTCATTGCGATTAAAACTGAACACAGTAGGATCGGAACCAGTTTCAAGTGGGAACGATGGTCATATAACCCGATCAGCAATTTGGGTTAAATCCTAGTGGGAATGAGGCTTTGGACAGCAGAACAAGTGTAACTGTATGTTCCTAATGAAAATCTAATACAAACAGCAACTAACTATTACATAACCATGTGCAGATATGTTCACTAATCTTCTTTCCATACTAAAGAGATTCAAGAGGTAAAGAACAGGTGTAGTGTTTCTAGAAGAACATACATGTCTCATTCATGAGGAAGATATTCAATATATTTGGTAAATAAAGTGTGACAGAACCAGAAACATCACTTCCCTTGAGATATGTGGGGTGAAAATGGAGGACTTTAACCTACGCTGTGAACATTTTTCTGAACTTGTATTTGATTTGAGCTCACTTGGGCCCTTGTACCTTGTATCAACAAGGAATGTATTGCTGAAAAGATGAAGCAGCATCAAAACAGTTGTAAATATCAAAAAGTCAAACCCAGTTGTGACTTTTCTCCAACAGCTGAGTTATGACAGTAGAACCCTCAGGCTGGTGTTTGTGTGTGTGGACTCCTGGGAGTTGGTGTCTCTACAAGGTTATTAGGAGCCCATTGGTGAGATCAGTAAATGAGAAGTAGACAAGTAGACCTGATGGACATATGTTCAGAATGTCCTAGTGGGAGAAACTGAAGGGTATGTGGGTTAAGCACCCATTCTGTCTGCTAATTCTCCCCTGCAAAGGTCTCCCCATCACACAGACACTAGAATGGAGGGCCACATTGTCAAACTACTTTAACACAGTTTTGGATACAGTGTACTTGCTGAAGTGTGATTTCAAGCCATTCCTGACTTATGGTGACCCTAAGGTGAACCTATCATGGGATTTTCTAGTGCTGTATGTGTGTGATTCACCCAAGGTCAACAATAGGTTTCGATGGCCAAATAGAGATCGAACCCTGATCTCAAGAGTCATAGTCTAAGCTTCAAACCACCACACCATCCTTGCTCTATTAAAGTACCTTACTGACCTAAACATCATTGAAGGATCATACTTACCGGTTTTACAACCCCAGCTGTGGTTACTATGGTTTCTGCTCCTTCTACAGTCTGTTTTGCCACTGTGTTCACACTGGCCACTACACTTTCACTCATGAGGTTGGCCTGTTCTTTGGTCTTTTCTGCAACTGTAAATAAAGTTAAGTAAATAAACTGAAGATGAAGACTCATATGATGAAAGCTTTTCTTATATAGAGTTCTGTACATACAAAATTATAGTGTGGATAAAGCCAACAAATAACTTTTCTTCCTGACATATCAGATGTCTATGTGTACTGACTTTTTTAAAAATGGATGCAACATTTAATTATGTGATCTGCACACACTCTCATACATCTGAACTGGCCAGAAATGTTTGCATGTTCCTTGTTGTGTGCCTTTGTCTCATTTCTTACTTGTGGTAATATTAAAGTGATCCTATCATGTTTTTTTTGGGGGGGGGCATGATTTATTCAGAGGGTTCCTCTAAGGCTGAGAGAGTCTGGGTTTTCATGGCTGAAACAGAACTTGAACCCCAGTCTCCTGGGCAGGGCCATTAGGCAAAGTAAGGTGGCCAGATTAGGTGGCAGATGCTAGGGAGCAGACAGCAGCATTAAGGTGTTTTTACCAAGGAATATTTAGTGTGTGAATGGCTGGATGTGTGTTTTTACCTCCAGGGGCAAGATATTTAGAAAGCTGGGAGTAGGGTTACCAGGTTTTAGGGCAGCAGATGCTGTTTTGGGTGGAGGACATTACAAAACAGCAAAATAATCCACTCCAAAAGTGACCAGAAGTGAGCAGGATGGAAAATTGAGGAAAATGGCAACTGTTACAATATGGTTTGGTCCACGCAGGGATTGGAGGAACAAAAAATTCTGGGATTGGAAGACCATTCCTCCTACCTTAAATAAGCAAAAGGCTGAGATAAAAACAATGCACCAAAAGTTCCAGAGACCCTGAAGGAATGCTCTAGGTGCAAGGGATTGATCACCCCTGTTTCCCCAGTGAAATTGGTCACAGAGAAGGCCACCAAAGACCTTTGCCTAGGGACCATTGATACGTAGCCTTTGCCCTGCTGCTACCTTCAGATATAGTTGAAAGTACTCTCCTCTTATCCAGTTTTGAAATAAGAGTCAGTTTACAGTCCAGCTGGGAAAGAGGCACCATCTTGTATTTTTGTCTTAACCAGAAAAATGTCTTGGGCTGGCCTTGAGGCACACTGGACTGTAACTATTTTGGGATCCAGTTCCCTCCCTGGCCATTGGAAGACCCTTTCCCATGAGTTGCAACTGCTCTGGGAGCTGTTCCCTCAGGGAACTCATCTTCCTGTTTCCAGAATCTGTTTGTTGAGTCATACTTTATAGTCCAGTTGCATTTGCTATGAATTATCCTTATGAAAAGAAGTGGCAAATGTCTTGCAGTTTTACATAAGCAAAAGCAAAGTGCTTGTCCGGAATAAAAATATATACAGTATGGATTATTAATATTACTTGTTTCTTTGGGGGTAGACAGTGGGTGAGAATGACTGCCCCCAAAACAGCAAGCCATAAATTGTTGTCTATGGCAGTGAGGTGAAGTGAAGGTTAAGATGGCATACCACTCTGAACCCCGGCATCTATATATAGATGTTGACTGGAGTAGTAGTTCACACTAAGTTTGAGATGGGGTGTGTAGTTCAAAAGCAAAACTAAGGGCAGAAGGGGACCTCAATGACAGGGAAGTTATGTGGTACTCATACATCTCTGTCCTCCAGCACCATACTTACCATCTGATCTGAGGCACCTGCCTCACTGTGCCTAATGGTAGGGCCAGCTCAGATGGCAATACTTTCTGTTAGGCATTGTGGAGCTTTAATCCCTTACCATCTAAGATTTGTTGTCTGAGGCACCTGCCTCACTGTGCCTAATAGTAGGGTCAGCTCAGATGGCAATACATTCTGTTAGGTGGAGTTTTTACTAGGAGACAAGTGAAGTCACATAGAGAAACTAATATTGTTATAGGCAGAGAAAAATGAACCTGAAATTACTTGTGGAAGAGAATCCAAGGCTTATGGTTGAACTTACTCACTAATACACAATGCAAGAATTCATTCTGCTCTTACCTGAAGTGACACTCTGCACTACACCCTCTTTGGTTTTGGCCCCTGTAAAAAGAAAAAAAAAGTCTATCAGTCTTGTTTTCAAAGACCCTTGGCTTTTGCTTTTTTTAAAAAAAACCCCTCCCATCAATTTACATTCTCTGTACCATGACGGTGTAGCAGAGATGAGTCACCAAAGAAAAATACCGTATTTCCTTAATCCATGACAAGATGGCACTTCAGTCAAGTGATATGTTTAGAGACCATTCAAAGACAAATCAAACACACACAGAGAGATGTAGAAATATATAGAGACCAGAACAGCTTTTTAGATTATATTGGTTCCCTTCTCTAAGACAAAAGAAAGGGGAAAAACCATGTTCTCAGCCAGGGGTAGGCAAACTTTTTGAGCCGGGGGGCGGGCTGCTGTCCCTCAGACAATTGGGGGGCCGAAGCACCAAAAAATAAATAAATAAATAAATATAAAAATACAAAATCTAAAAAATAAAAAATAAAAAATAAAAAAATATGCATGCACACTCTCTCAGCCCCAGAAAAGCCATGGCAAAACCCCTGTGGAGATTTTGCCAAGAAAACCCCAAGAACAAGTAATAACAACAATAATCAATATCATCATGGTGGACAGCGGGGGGCGGTGGCGGTGGCAGGACCAGCCTGGGGCCGGTCCAAAGGCCTCGGGGGGCCGCATCCAGCCCCCAGGCCTTAGGTTGCCTACCCCTGTTCTCAGCAGTTCTGTTAAAAGCTACTTGTTTGATGGTGTATATGCCAAGTTGCATACTTAGATGGTAAGTTTCATTCTTTTGCTGTGGATTTTAGTATTTGTATTGCAACATAATTGTGGGATACTTCTCTAGAATGAAGTTAATAAAGGATGGTATATACATATTTTAAATATTTTTTTTAAAAAATCAATGTATCAGACAGGTAAAAGCTAATCTACCATGCAAATAGGGTGAGCATGTGTGTCTCTATGTGAGCACTTCTGGAAGGGGCAGAGAGTTGAAATGCTGGAATTTTCAAATTAAAATAGTGTAAAAGTGACAGAGCAGCCCTTTAAAATACAAATTAAAATAGTGTAAAAGTGACAGAGCAGCCCTTTAAAATACAAAAGAAAGAGAGAAAGAAAGAAAGATTTCATGCCACAGTACAGAAACTAACGGATGGCTGCAGATGGGTGGCTTTGGGCCTCCCTGGGAAGCGGTGGATCAGGGCTGCGGCAACCCCATGCCGCAGCCCCAATCCTTCCTTTTGCCACCCCGAAAAGAGTGGCAAAATGCCACTCCTTTTAGGGGTGGCAAAAGGCTGCCCTAAGAGCCACCACATGGCTCTTCAGCGCCTTTTTGGCTCAGTGTGTTTGCACCGGAAGGGCATCCTGACATCACATGCCGTGTGTAATGGCGCGCGGCATCAGGATGGTGTCGGCATGGGGTTGGGGCGGCTGGCCTGACCCAACTCTGCCTCCAGGCCGGCCCTTTGGGCTGGTCTGCAGAGGTCCTATGACAAAAATAATCAGTATTGCCACCGCAACATTGTAAGTCCAATCCTAGAGGAGGGCGTCAAGGTTCTCTCAGCCTTCCATCCTTTCGTAGGTCGGTAAAATGAGTACCCAGCTTGTTGGGGCAATTGGCTTACACATTGTAAACCACTTAGAGCAGGGGTAGGCAACCTTTTTTCTGCCTGGGCCGGTCCCCCGAAGTCCTTCTTTTCACTGGGCCGGGGGGGGGGAATGGTGGCGCACGTACACGTGCACCCCCACGCGCTGCTGCTGCCGCTGCCACCGCCGCAGCGCGCGCACCCACAGCCACCGCGCATGGAGGCAAAAACGCGCCACGGCAGCGGTGTGCAGTGGCGGCGGTGGCGGCAGGGGTCTGCCTGGGCCAGTAAGTCTGGCGACCTGGGCCGGAACCGGCCCGGGGGCCGTAGGTTGCCGGTCCCTGACTTAAGAGTGCTTAGTTCAGTATGAAGCGGTATAGAAATGTAAATGCTAAATGGTAAAATAACAAACTTAGCACAAAACTGGGATAATAATAATAATAATAATAATAATAAGTTTTATTTATAACCAGCCCCTCTGCTCGGCAATCGGGGCGGCTTACAGCAAGTTAAAAAATACAACAGTTAAAACATTCCAACATCCCACGCCCTCCATCCCCACACCCAAACCCTCCCACCCCTTAAAATTAAATTAAACTATTGTAAAATTAAAATCAATTTAATACAACAAATGAAGTCCAAAATAAAGTGACTACTGTAATTTAATAGTATGAAAATCTTTCACTGGAAACTCAACATCACTAGACATTTAGTGGTATATAGTTTGTTGTGTAAAATTTCCCTACTATTAAATTCTTATATTTGTTTTCCTCTTGAAAGGAGATAAATTTGTTCCACCCCAGTTCTCTGGGTTAACAATACTGTTTATGCCTTCTACACCATGACCTATTAGAGATGAGCAACATGCCACATGGTGAGGTTTTCCACCATGGATTTTGTCAGTTGTGTTTAAGGAGACCTGGTCGCGCAGTAGTTAAATGCTGGTCCTGTAGCCACAATGTTGTAAGTTCGATCCTGGAGGGATTCAAGGTTGACTCAGCCTTCCATCCTTTCGTAGGCTGGTAAAATGAATACCCAGCTTGTTATTAGTTTACATTGTAAACTAGTTCATTGATAAGCGGTATAGAAATGTACTTGCTATTGCTGTTGCCATTGTATTAACAAAAGCATGGTATGCATTTTGATTGTCACTCATTCTACTGTGTGATTAAAAGTGGGCCTTATCAGGTAGTTTATTTTCCCATGTCAGCCACTTGGCAAATATCTCAGAAGTTTTCCACTGAGGAGTGCCATTATCACCAGCCACAGATTAACTTAAGCAAAAGGTATACTGTTTTACTTTAGAAAATAACAAAGCTGAGTGTAGGTGTGTATGATACGACTTTGTTCGCTGCTTCTCAGGCAACTGACCCCAAAATCTTGCTCAGTCATTTTTCAGCACCCTTAACTCTCTACTGCAAAAAAAGTTGTCACATGTTTATAGAGCTGACTGGGTCAAGGAAGAATGAATCACACATTGCTCCACACCCACTGCTTGTTATAGACCTGGAAGGTATAAGAAAATAACTGCAGGCGTAACAAAGAGCCTAATCAAGTCTATGCTTGTCTTGCTGGATTGCTTGAAAACAGAAATGTGAAGCAGAATACATCACTTGATTCTGTTTGAAGGTTTTAAAGATCAATGGAGGCTAACTGAGACATATACCACACGCGCACAGTCTGATGCCACCACAGAACATTAAATCCTTGATTGACACCATGGGCAGATAAGCAGAGTTTTGTGGAGTGCAGACCTCCCCAGGTTGGTCTGGGACTGATGATTCATATAGTTTATGAGTGCATCAAGACTGCAGAAATAATGCAGTTTGATATTACTTTAATTGCCACGGCTCTATCCTACAGAATTCTGGGATTTGTAATTTTGTGAGGCACCAGCACTTTTGGGCAGAGAAAGCTAAAGACTCTGTAAAACTACAAACTGCAGGATCCCTTTGGATGGAGCTGCAGTACTGAAAGTGATGTCAAACTGCATTATTTCTACAGTGCAGATGCACTCCAAAACATCTGGAGGACTCTAGGTTTCAGAATGTTTTAAAGCAGGGGTAGGCAACCTTTTTGTTCCGGGGGCCGGGTTGCTGTCCCTCAGACAATTGGGGGGCCAAAGCACCAAAAATAAATAAATAAATAAATAAATAAAAATTGAAAATTAAAAAAATTAAAAAAATTAAATATGCATGCACACTCTCTCAGCCCCAGAAAAGCCATGGCAAAACCCCTGTGGAGATTTTGCCAAGAAAACCCCAAGAACAAGTAATAACAACAATAATCAATATCATCATGGCGGGGGTGGTGGCGGGGGTGGTGGCGGTGGCAGGACTGGCCTGGGGCTGGTCCAAAGGCCTTGGGGGGGCCGCATCCGGCCCCTGGGCCTTAGGTTGCCTACCCCTGCTTTAAAGTGTGGAGACAAGGTGATTATTTTACTATGCTTGTAACAATGCATGAACCAACCGCCCATGTTCAAACCATGCAGAAAGTCATTGCTTAAGTACACAAGTTAAGTCAGAAGTCTGACACCAGTAATTACCTGTCATACCCTATTGTCTGTCTTGCATTAAATCACATTCCTGTTATGCGTCTAAATAACAGAAGGCCTTATTATGTAAATAGAAACCTGTTCTTCAGTCCCTTATACCTATTTATGGGGCGGGGGTCCTTTTTATAAATAGTTTCTGCTTTTGTATGACACTTGCCTTTTGTTGAATGGTTCCCACCATTTCTCTATCCTGTGTCTTAATCAGAAGGGCAAGGAAACCCTGCAATTGAGACGTGGCATTATACTGAAGTTGAGCATGGGATAATTTCCCTCATACCATGCCAGCAAAAGCTTATCCCCTGCTAAATAATTTGTGTGTC
Source organism: Phrynosoma blainvillii (assembly GCA_026167975.1). Taxonomy (NCBI): domain Eukaryota; kingdom Metazoa; phylum Chordata; class Lepidosauria; order Squamata; family Phrynosomatidae; genus Phrynosoma; species Phrynosoma blainvillii. The sequence goes on along the minus strand of JANUYF010000003.1, from coordinate 136,295,474 downwards.
AGGAACTGGGCCAGTGAAAAAGGTGGCAGCTACTAAAGAGCAAACCAAGGTGATTTGCATGTATTATCATTTGATGTCTTGTCTTAGGAAATGCATGAGGGATGAAGAGAAGCATAATTAATTTGGTCTAAACTGTTGGAGCTTTTAAAAATACAAATAGGGTCTTCATCCTTTGATGCTGGCCCTGCTCCTCATGTTCCCTTACTATAGAAATTTAGCAATAGATGCTTTTCCAGAAAATAGTAGCACAACTGGGAATAGCTTCAGCTGGCTGCTGTGGGAATTACCAGCTGTTTTCTATTGCTGCCTTCTTTTAACAAACCTGTGACAAATGGAGCTTTTTCTGATAATATATGTTTAAAGGCACAGCAGTCTTGTTAAGAAGAAAAGTGGCAACCTAATGGTATTAAAGACAGAGAAAAGGGGAGCAGGGGACTATGGCAGCTTTACAGCCATCATCCCATTAAATTTAACTGAAAGGGAGTAAAGAATTGCTGTTGTGTGCTTTCAAGTCATTTCCCATTTACAGCAACCCTATCATGAGGTTTTCTTTGCAAGTTTTGTTCAGAGGGGGTTGTCTTCCTGAGGTTGAGAGTGTGTAGCTTGCTTACGAACACCCAATAGGTTTCCATGGCTGAGAAGGAATTCAAATCCTGGTCTCCAGAGGTGTAGTCCAATGCTCAAACCACAAGACCATGCTGGCTCTTATAGTAAAGAATAGGCCCCTGCGATTAATGTCTGCATTAAAAGGCTCTGCACATCCAAAGAACAGCAGAAGCAAAGCTAGGAGAAGACAATTCCGGTAATGCAATTCCAAGCTTGTCTGCTCTTTTCTGTGTTCTTTAAAGACCACACCCAGTGAGTCAGACTTTATGCTTCTCTTGTGCCTGGCATGAAATCAGATCTGGCAACACAGAGCTTTGCCAGCAAAAGACAGCTGTTGCTTACAAAGCGGACTGTGGCAGATCAACCTTTTTGCCTGTAGCCTGTAGGGTTGTATAAGGTTACAAGTTCAACCTGTCCCCACCTCTATTGCCAGCTGAAAAGCACACTGGTCTCTTTTCTTCTTTGCTTGTAGAATACCTCTTCCACTGGGAAATCAAATTCTGGGTGGGAATGGAAGATGCCACACACAAATCAGTGTAGCTACTTATGTATCGGCAGAAGAGTCTTCAAGCAGCAAGCAGTGTGCTGCAACCTGTACTGCAACCTGCCCCCCCCCCTTCTGAGGGCTACTGCACTAGATGTGTGGGCCTGTGAACGGTGTGTCATGTTAGTCACCAGCATGCCCCAAAAGCACCATCACTCTGGAGAGGCACCAGACTGAGCTGCTGTAGTTCCTATCACAGCCCCAACATACTGGCACTCATCTGTGACCCACAATCTCACTGTGAGGGTAGTGTGCTTTGTGGAGACCGGCACTAGTTGAAAAGTGTGGCTAGCACCCCTTTCCACAGAGCCAGCTTCCCCCCAATATCTGGGGGTCCTTCCCCAGAGTCATGCATGGCTTGGGAAACTGCCTGGACATTACTTTTCGACCACCCCTTATGTTCTGCTGCTGAAGGACTTCTTTCATTCTGCCAAAAATATAGTCTAGACTTGACAAAGAGCATTTAAATGGCAGCCTCAAACTACCTGGTGCTCATTGCTGCTGCTTGCTGTCCCCACCTGGTTAGGTAAACCCACCACTTCAGTGATACCTTACAGGTCACTTTACCTCTTCAAACTCATGCTAGGACTTATGTGGCCCTTCAGGTGTTTTTTGTACTTCTGTTCTCATCAGCCCTAGCACTAGCCCTAGCCAGCACAGCCAAGGACAAAGGCTGCTGGGTGGTGAAATGCAGCAACAGGCAAAGGCCACATGTCCTGTTTGATGTTTTTAAATCTGTAGGTTTTTGAAGGTAAGATCTTAAAGTACTGATGGCAACTATGAAAGAACTAGATAAGATCCTAAAAAGTCAGGATTATCCATGTCATTGCAGTTTCAGTTTTTATGAAAGGCTGTGAAAGCTGGACATGGAAGAAAGCTTACAGGAAAAGAATCAGTTCATTTGAAATGTGGTGCTGGAGGAGTGTTCTGCAAGTACCATGTGACCAAGAAGACAAATAAATCGGTTCTAGAGCAAATCAAGCCTGTACCACACTAGAAACCAAGGTGAAAAAAACTGAGACTGTCATACTTTGGACATGTCATGACTTGCCATGATTCATTGCTGTAATACTTGGTAAAGTAAGAGGCAGAAGGATAAAAGGAAGACCATCTTACTAGTGGGTAGACTCAATCAAGGAAGCCACAGCCCTGAATATGCAGGACCTGAGCAGGGTTATTGATATCATGGAGATCTCTCTTTCATAGGAGTTTATCACATGGGGGAAATCCCATGCAGAAACGGGGCTTTAAATTAAACAAAACCCACAAAAGCAAGTGTTTTTTCAGATGACGTCGCTGTTAAAAGGAGGTTAATCCGAATGGAAATTAGACAAAAACTGCTTCTTTTTACTTTCGGAAGATTCTGAAAGTAAAAAGAAGCAGTTTTTGTCTAATTTCCGTTCGGAATAATAATAATAATAATAATAATAATAATATTTATAACCCGCCCCTCTGCTCAGCAATCGGGGCGGCGTACAACAAGTTAAAATACAACAAGTAAAAACATTCCATCCTGCCCCCTAACCCTCCCTCCCCTTAAAACAGGATTAAACTGAAGTAGAATTAAAATCAAATTACATAAATAAATAAAAACAATACACTATTGCTGAATATGACCTGTCCGTCAGGATGGCAAAGGGTGTCAGGTAGCCTCCAGTTTAGCCGGGTAGTTATTCCGGGAAGGCCTGCGGAAGAGAACCGTCTTTACTGCCTTTTTAAAGGCAGCAAGGGTGGTGGTAAGATGGATCTCATCTGGCAGGCCATTCCACAGTCTGGGAGCAGTCACAGAAAAGGCCCTCTGGGAGGTCTGCGAGAGCCTGGTCTTTATCGGTTGTAGCAGATTCCTCCCAGAGGAACGAAGTGCGCGAGGGGGATCATACGGGGAGAGGTGGTCCCTAAGATAAGGTGGACCCAAGCCATGTAGGGCTTTAAAGGTTAACACCAACACCTTGTACTGTGCCCGGAAACTAATCGGCAGCCAGTGGAGGGATTTAAGCACAGGTGTTATATGCTCCCTCCGAGATGTTCTGGTAATTAATCTGGCTGCCATGTTTTGTACTAATTGCAGTTTCCGGGTTAAGCACGAGGGTAGCCCCATGTAGAGTGCATTGCAGAAATCCAGATGTGAGGTTACCAGAGCATGTACCACAGTTTCCAGATCCCTCATGTCCAGGTAAGGGCGCAGTTGGCGTATCAGCTGAAGCTGATATCAGGCACTCCTGACTACCGTATTCACCTGACTAGTCATGTGAAGCGATGAATCTAGGATTACCCCCAAGCTGCAAACACAGTCCTTAGAGGACAGTGTGACTCCATCCAGGACTGGAGACTGTATTCCCAAAACTGGTTTCGGGCCTATAACTGCCAGTACCTCCATTTTGTCTGGATTTAATTTCAATCTGTTTTCCCTCATCCAATCTATTACCACTCTTAGATAGTCATTAAGAGGAGAGACGCCATCTGAAGTCTGAGTCAACGATCTGGTCATGGAGAGATAGATCTGGGTGTCATCCGCGTACTGAAGACACCGTGCTCCATGCCTCCGAATGATCTCACCCAGCGGTTTCAAAAAAATATTAAACAGCATCGGGGACAGGATGGCACCATGAGGAACACCACAATTAAGCTCGCATTTAGAAGAGCAACTGTCCCCGAGCCTCACCCTCTGGGATCTACCCGAGAGGAAGGAACGGAACCACTGCAGAGCAGTGCCTCCAATTCCCAACTCTCTCAGGCGATCCAAGAGGATGGGATGATCTATTGTGTCAAAGACCGCTGAGAGATCCAAGAGCACCAGCAGGATCACACTACCCCTGTCGATGCCCAGGCGGAGGTCATTGGTCACAGCAACCATGGCTGTCTCCACTCCATGTCCAGTCCTGAAGCTGGTTTGAAATGGATTGAGATAATCAGTTTCATCCAAGACTTCTTGGAGTTGAGAAGCAACTGCCCTCTCGATCACCTTGCTTAAAAAAGGAAGCAAGGACACTGGTCTATAATTATTTCTATCCAGGGGGTCCAGGGAAGGTTTTTTTCAGGAGAGGCTTAACGGCCGCTTCCTTCAAACACGATGGTACAATACCATCCCTAAAGGATGCATTGATTGTATCCTGTAGGTATACTCTCAGCGCACCCCCCCCCCCGGACGACCAGCCAAGATGGACATGGATCGAGAGGGCAAGTCGTCTTCCTCATTTTTCCAAGGAGCTTGTCCATGTCATCAGTACTCACAGATTGAAATTGATCCAGTAAATTACCATCAACGGAGTTGCTGGACACTTCGTCTACGGATTCTGTTGAAACTATTGCGTCCAAGTCGGCTCTTATCCGAGAGATTTTATCTACAAAGTAGGTATTGAATGCATCACAGCAGGCTGTCGTTGGGTTAAGTAGGGGGCTTGGCGCCGGAGGAACCTTTGTCAATTCCCCCACCACCCTAAACAGCTCTGCTGGACGGGACTCTGCAGACGCAATGCGTGCAGCACAGAAAGATCTCCGCGCTGCACGCAAAGTCTCCCGATAGGAGTCAAGATGCAACCTATGGTGAGTTCTGTCGGATGAGAGCCGAGTTTCCTGCCATACGCGCTCTAGTCATTGTCCAGCTCGCTTCATCCTCCTAAGCTCCTCTGTATACCAGGGTTTACAATTAGAAGCGGGCTGGAAAGGACACTTGGGAGCGATTGTGTCAATAGCCCTGGTGAGATCGGTGTTCCAAGTATTCACCAAGGCTTCGACAGAATCACCGGCGTTTCCAACCATTAAACCCTCTAGAGCCTTCTGGAAGCCAATAGGTTCCATATGCCTTTGAGGGCCGACCATTTTCATGGGTCCGCCACCCCCAAGGGGGCCGATAGTGGCCTTTAACTCTATCTTGACCAGGAAATGATCCATCCATGACAATGCGGAGGCTTTTATAACCTCTGCCCACGGATATTCCTGTTCCGTACTAAAAAATCCATCGAGGGTATGACCAGCACAATGTGTGGGCCCGTCAACCAATTGAGATAGGCCCATGTTTGTCATGATCTCCATGAACTCCCGAGCTGCACCTGTTAGATTAGACAAGCCAGTCTCAAGAGGGATGTTGAAATTGCCCAAACCCAAAAGTCTGGGCGACTCCAGCAGCAGCTCTGAGACCAGCTGCGTCAGCTCAGTTAGGGAGTCTGTTAAGCAACGGGGTGGCCGGTATACCAACAGAATCCCTAAACTATCCCTGGTTTTCAGGCTAAGGTACATACACTCGATATGGGTTGTTTTCAGGACAGGCTTCCTGGTCAAGGTTAGATTGTTTCTGTGAACCAAGGCCACTCCGCCCCCCGCCCACTTTCCCTTAACCTCCTTTTAACTGCGCTGGAGTTTATCACATGGGGAAATCCCGTTGATAAATTGCTTCCGCTTTTGTGTTTTTTTCCAATTTAAAGCAGCGTTTCTGTACGGGACTCCCCGTGTGATAAACTCCATAGAGTTGCCATAGGTCAAAGCTGTCTTGATAGCAATTAACAACAACCAGGTTCTGGGCAAATTGCAGCCCATGGGCTGTGGTCAGTTCTTGACTTCCTTTCCTGGGAGAGAGGGAGTATGGAGGGCTGAAGGAAGGTGAAAGGAAAAAAAACATAGGAAAACAAGTGGAAATGGTTGGAGTGATGGAAGGAGGGTGGGAATCACCAGCAAGCAATCAGTTCCAATCTCTAGCAAGGTAAACAAAATAGGGAGGAGGAGAGGCAGAAGTGAGAGGATTAAACATATGGCAGGAAAAACTATCAGTTTACTAGCAGCTCATTGGGTGTGGAAGAAAAAGATGAAAAAGAAAGGACAGAAGCTTATAGCACCGCTAATAAAACTGGCTTACCCGAGCAGCCGTAAAATTTAAAATGGGCAGCATCCTGTTATCGGAAGGATTTAGCCACTGAAATCACTGCCTGGGTCCAGCCCCAATTGCAGGGGCACTCAGCGCACTTCTTTTCGAAGCTGGGAGTTTTCCGGCTTAAGGAAATGGCTGCCAGAGCTGCCCTGGGAGCAGGGATGGACCCAGGATGGATCCGGGTGGTAGATTTGGCAGCTAAATCCTGATAAGATCTGGATGCTGCCCATTTTAAATTTCAAGCCAGCTCAGGTAAACCAGTTTTATTAGCGGTGCGATAATCTCCTTTATTTCTTCAAACTGAAAATCCGAAGTTGGGATATTCTTAGAACTATAGTCCAAAGAAGTAATATTTCTGTGCTGTAGTGGTCATTCCAAAAGAGCTAGCCAATCAAAGCCCAATTGAAAGAGAAAGACTCATGAGATGGGGGAGTAGGGACCTTAAAAGTGATGATCAATAGTGAGCTCTAGGACAGTCAACTGAGTAGTTGGAACACAGGTCATCTGGTCACAGTCTTCCCTTCTCTGGTGAAATGTACTGTATTTTCCTTAAAACTGTAGCAGTTGCTTCTAAACCTGTGTCTTATAAATATAGAAATCACTACATGCAAATTATATGCAAGGCACTGTCCTGTTTCATCCTCTTTGAGGGTTGTGCCCTTCTCTTTTTTAGCAATGATTGAGTGGCCATCCTCTTGTTTTGCACCAAGGCCAACCTGTGTCAAGATTTGAATTGGCAAGACAGCTCTTGGATGCTTTGCACCAGCTCATATGACAGTGATGCAGGTTATGTATTTTTGATCCATTCATCTTAATTTCCATAAAACCACATATTGGTTTCATGTCATATTTCTTTGTGCACCCATTAGGAGTACTGTTTCCCTAATTTGTCACTGATAGTTAAGAAGTCTCATGATGGCAGTAACATCATTTTGCTTTGATTGAAGATACTGACTACCTTTTACACCACACAATTGTAACACTGATGCCAGTTTAGTTGTTGTGGCAACATCCTATAGAATCCTGGGATTTGCAGTTTATGCAGGGGTACTTAGAATTCTCAGCCAGAGAGAGCTTCTCTAGGGTCTCTGACCAAACTACAAAGCCCAGGATTGCATAGGATGCAACACTGGCAGTTAAAGTAGAATCATAGTGCTAAAATTATGCAGAATCAAAGGGCTCCTAGACTCTTCCTGCTCAAAATTGCTGTGAGTCCTTGCCTGCTTACTTTCTAGGTTGCTGTCACACTGCAGGATTAAGGCAGTTTGACACCACTTTAACTGTCATGGCACCATCCTATGGAATCCTGAGATATGTAGTTTGTTGTGGCATCAGAGCTCTCTGGCAGATGCAGCTAAATATAAAACTACAAATCCATAGCATTGAGCCATGGCAGTTAAAGTGGTGTCAAACTGCATTAATTCTGCAGTGTAGATGCAGCCCGTCATCCACTTGTTATCACACATCATTTGATGGGAAAGGTCTATCTGAGTGACTCAACAAAAGGGCCACAGCATTTGCATACACCAAAACATGAGCTGCACTGCAGTCAAATTGACACCAATCATGTAAGAAAGGGAGAAAACACCTTGTCATGCTTTACATGTATTCTGGTACCAGAATATGCTAGTTAGACCAGGACTGAGCAAAAGGTACTCTGAATTATTTGTCATGGACTGGCAAGGGGTTTTGACCCCTACAATAAAATGCTTTTGCCAGCTAAATATGAGTACTACAGCAAAGTAAGTAAGGTAAGCTCTGCTACTGAACATGGATTCAGAATGTGCACAGAGGCACCCTGTTCTTTCATTTTAAAGGCGTGCTTTTTGCACCCGGCACTGTTAGGTATTTTTTTTCCAAAGATTCTGGTAAGCGATGCTGGTATGATGGAGTCTGAAGTCTAACTATCCATGAATTGGATATGTAGGATTGCTACTGTCCTGCAGTAGCCCTCGCTAAACTACCAGCTGCTCTCTAGTTCTGCAGTGACTCATCAATGTACTGCAGCTTGAACTTTATCACAGTCAAAGGGAAGAACCTCAGGGAGATATTCAAGAAATCCCATCAGTGCAGTGATATGTCACATGGCTAATTAGCTACATAAATGAGTGTCGAGTCGGAAAATAACTCCAGGTAAAGGACTAGTTTGCTATGAGGAAAGGGAAAACTCTCAAATGTAATGGGATTTAAGAGCTCTTTCAGGGTTGCTGCAACCCACCATCCCCTGGCCACCATTTGTGTTTTTTTAGAGTAACAGTGTCTGAACAAAGGTTGGTTTTACTCGGTGCATGTATATCTGTGAGATGGGGAATGTGGGTTGCATTTTTTTTATCCCTCACTGACCTTCAAATTTTTTTAGTCACCATTTTACTGGAAAGAAGCAATATTGTTTCTGAAGTGTCTGTATACCCCAATTGGGAAAAAAATTAATAATGTTATCTACACAAGATAAATTACATTTTTTTTTTCTTACACAAAGGCATACCTGCAAATGTCCCAGTTTGACAAGGAGAATCTCAATTAATCCTCTGGTGTCCCATTTTCCAGCTGCTTTTAAAATGTTCCAGTTTCTTGTTCCTTCTCCTGGTTTCCCCCTTTGTCACCAGCTCACTTCAAATTGGTGCAAACTGAGTTCAAAGTGCAAATGTGGTTTGCATTCCATTAATTCAGCAGAAGGGAGAGGAGGGCACAGAAGCATGTCCTTCCCAGTTGGCTCAGGCAAAAGCAAACTGCTGCCACTACTCCTAGCTTGTGTGTTTGCCATCTTAACCACACTCTCACATGGCCCAGTTTTCCACCTGTGAAATGTTGGCGAGTATGCAAAGGGATCTGTGGTTTCAACCCACATAGCTAAAATGTGGACCCATTTTATTGCATACAGTGGTCACTCAATACAAGTTGAATCAGTGAACTGGATAGTAGAGTTAGCATAGCATAACCAGGACAACATATGTGGTCAATTAAACACCACCAAACTAGAAGATGCACTCTGTTCCCCATGGCCCTGTCATGTCTACCTTCTCTTGCAAACTACACAGTATACCCAAAGTTCTATTCACAATAGCAAGTGAAGGTTGGGTTGAGCAGCAAGATAGTAGTCAGGAAACCGTATGGGCACCATGGCTCCTTCATGAGTGGGAGATTTAAAGGGCTAAGACCAATCACCCTTGTGGCCAGCGATGTATGTTGGCACACAGCTCAAGGCTCCCCTAGCTTCCCCTAACAGGTGCCCATGATCTGAATGCATAGCATTGTTATTGTTGCAAAATGATACTGATGGGAAGGGCTGAGCCTCCCATGATACATGCTGAAGCCTTTGCCTCAAGTGGCTGATTGGGAGGGGCAGTATATAAGGGCCAGGGATGTGGGAAGCAATGGATGTTTTCACACGGGGCTTTAGGCGGAGGCAATCCTACCTCCCGCCAGCCCCACTCCGGCTCCTCTTCCAGCTTGTTCAAACGCACGCCGCAGAAAACCCCGCCCCTTCCGGTGCCATCCCTGCGTACGTCCGGCTTCTAGCTCCGTGTGTTCAAGCGCACGGAGCCTTAAGTACGGCATCCTTCCGCCGTCCCTCCGGCCTCAGCACGTCCAACTCCGGCTTCAGCGGCAGAAAGGTAATTCCGACTTTTAAAAGGAATTAGCCTGCCGCCACTGGAGCCATTCCGGAGTGGGGCCGGCGGGAGGTAGGATTGCCTCCACCAAAGCCCCGTGTGAAAACGTCCAATGACTCTTACATGCAGGTTGGATGGAGGGATGCAGAGGGGGCAGTCAAGATGCCTTTGCTTTTGGGAATTCTGCAGATATGATGATTTTCGTAAGTGGAGCTTGTTATGCAAGACTGAAGTGATCTGCTTTGAAAAAACAACCACCATCATCTTCTTTTATGCAGCTATTAATGATGCAAGAGCCCTTTAGCCATACAGATAAACAGGAGTATGTGTTAACATTTCCAGACACATTTTTTCTTCTTGAGTGCTTTCAAGTCATTTCCAACTCATGGTGACTCTAAGGTGAACACATAAAAGAGTGATACACACAGAAAAGTGATACAGGCAATCTGTGGTGAGCCCTGCAGCACAAATGCTCACAGAAACCAAATCTTTCTACCTGTATTCATTTCAGCCAAATCATGGGGAGAGACGCTCTGCTGCTGGTCCAATGCTATATCTTATTTAGAGGGACATAACCACCATTGCTGAGCAGGAAGAACAGAAATTTATCCTCCAGTGTCTACTCTATATAATCAGAAAAACACCATACTGTCCAGGAGAAGGAAGGGGAGGGGGGGAAAAATGAGAGGCTGGAAAATGCCTGCTAATCTCCCATGTGATAACAGCAACAATGATCTTGTTGAAACTTCCTAACATAGTTTCAGCATCTCTTCTAGCCCTTCAAACTTTTCTTCCTCTTTTTCATATTTTTCTTCTGAAAAGTTCCAGTCATTTATTTAAAAATTACACACACACACACACCTAATATATCACCCAAATCAGCATATCAAATTTGCTGCACAGGTTAAATGCAAAAGGCCACATTCAGATTAGGGATTGCCGGCTAGTTCTTACTGTTATTTGCTACCTGTTTGGCTTTGGCTTATGATGACCTTATGCTTATTATATCTCTCCCTGTTTCTCCTCTGCAAGCCCCCTTCCAGCAGCCTCATCCCCAACAGCTGAGTTCTATTATATGAAATAAACCCTGTTGGAACTACAGATTTAGTAACCAACTAAATAAAATAAAATAAAATTCTATTCAGCTCAGATTGACGTAATGTTAATAATTGCTTCACTGTCAGCTTCAGTGGCATCTACCCCATTTTTCTAGCATGGCAAATGGAAACTGATCCAACTGTGTTCTCGGAAGGAGCAACAACTGAACTCCTTTGAGCATTTTTTAATAGATAATAGAATCCAATACTTGGTTGTCATCCAATGAAGATGTTATACATGTCAGGGAGTGTTCTCTCCTTTGCTGCTTTTGCAGATGAGTGATCAGCAACAGAATGCAAAAGACTTAAATGCTTATTTTTTTAAACAACAGCAACAACAACACTCAGAGGAACATTTGACACCCCAATCGCTGGATTTCCCCCCCCCCTTATTGAAGATCTTTGGGAGGGCAGATATGACGGGAAAGGGGAGATCATTATTATTGCTTTATCAGAAACAAGTCAACAGCCTTGGAACTTCTAAATTTCAACACGTTTTTCCTATTCCTCTCCCTCCAGCTGAAATATATTGGACAAAGCTCTTCCCACATTTTGGAGCAGGGCCCAGATCAGGGCAGGAGATATAACAGATGCATACCCAGAAAAGCTCTGCCAAGTTCAATGGGACATATTCCCAAGGAAGTGCATATGACATGGGAACTATAAATTTAATGTACTGTATTTCAGGCTGCCATTGAAGCATGGATACAGGAGAGGGGAAACATGGGGGAAAGGAAAAACAGAAACAATCAACATCAGGTCTTATACTTTGTTTCTGAATTACTACTTTCTTTTCTTTTTTTTTAAAAAAAATGTTTAATAGATTGTCATACATGGCAGACCGGATCCTTCCTTGTCCCTTTCCAAAGTCTCTGCCTCTGACAATGATGGAAAAGGATCCTCCTTCCCCCAAGGTCACACAGCAAGCATGGATTGGCTTGCTGGCAGCAGTGTACTGCAGTTGCCAATGTCCCTTTGGAAGAGAGCTCTTTTACCTACCTACATACATCACCCCTTCCTTGGTCTTCTCTGCAGCTTCAGTCACTCCCTGCTTGGTCTTCTCTGCAGCAGCCACCACACCCTCTTTGGCGATGGAAAAGCCTTTCTTAAAGACATCCATGCTGGCTTGGCTCTTGTGGTACCTGCAGGGGAGTTGTCTGTGGCAAGCAAGCTCTGCTCTCAGAGAGAAGGATGCTCTCTAGCTGGCTGGCTCAGGTCTCTGCAGAGTCCTTCTAGCCTCACTTTCTCTCACTGACGTCTCTCCTTCCTCTGCCAGAGGCTATTCCCCCTCCTTGCCAGCTCTTATGGATGAGCTATGTTGCAGCCTAGCCAATGCCTGCCAGGGCACAAGGCTGAAATATTAATGATATGGATTTGCTTGGTAAGGTTTTAGAGGGATACAGAAGGGAGGAGGGAAGGAGGATGCCCAGGTACGTGAGAGGCTTTCTGGACAACATCTAGATCAGAGCCTTTAAAAGATCTGCTGCAATGCTTCCTCAAGGACACTTCTTCTTCAACAGGAGAAGGAGATTCTAGCAACCCTGTTCCACAGAACTATTTTTTTTTTTAAATTCAATCAAAATTTTCCCAAGCTGTGGTTAGGAGCAGCAAAGAGCGGAGCAAGGAGAGTTCAGTACACAGCAAATAATCTCATCATTCAGTCACATTTTAATTTGATCTAGGGCTAAGTAAGACCCTTTTAAAGGGCAGGATGGGCCTTAATGCCACTTCGGAGTCACATTGACCCACATGCATGAGGAGAGCACTTCCATAGAATCATAGAGTTGGAAGAGACTCCAAAGGCCATCCAATCCACCCCCTGCCATGGAGGAACACACAATCAAAGCACCAATGACAGATGGCCCTCCAGCCTCTGTTTAAAAACCTCCAAAGAAGGAGACTTCGCCACTCTCCAACCCCAGAGAAATTCCAAGGCAGTCTTATTTTACTGTGAAACAGTTTTTTTCTGTTGGGAAGTTCTTCCTAATGTTTAGTTAGGGCTTGTTCCCACTATGATTTAGACCAAATGTTCGTCATCCCCACTTGAACCCGGTTCCGATCCTACTGTGCTTGGTTTCAGTTGTGATGAAGCGAGGCAAATGCAAAAACCTCGGCCTTTCCTGACACTAATTTTTTGGCAATTCTTTTGAAAAGAATCAATTCTGAAGCATGTTCATTAAGTGGGAACAACGTTCGGATCTGAATCACATCTTACTGGAAGGGAGGGACAATGGCAGAGGGGTTGGCTGAGGGGTGTCACCCATCCAGTCTCTGGTTGCTTGAAATCCACCATTTTTGTTTGAATGCTGCCATTTGTCTACCCACATGCCTGTGGTGGCTTTACTATTTGTTTTTACACTGATCAATTCCTGTGAATCTGGTCATGATCATTTCTCCAAAGTGTGTCAAGTGGTAAGACGATGGTGTGGTTTTCTTTAGTAGGGGAATTGTTATCCCAAGGTGTTGGATTACAACTCCCACCATCCATGAATGGGTAATAGCTATCCATTACCTAGATGGATGAGTTTTAAACAAGTTATATCTTATCGATGTCTGCTCAAGAGTATGCTCCATTCAATTCAATGGGAAATGATGCTTGGGAAGGGTGCATCTAGAAATGTAGGCTTAAGACGGAAAGTAAGAGAGCTTAACCTCCTTGAAAACTCAGGCCTTGCCTGCACTGGAAAAATAAAGCAGTTTGACACCATTATAACCCACCCTGGCTCAATACTATGGAATTATGGGGTTTGTAGTTTTTGTGAGACATTTATCCTTTTCTGTCAGAGAGCTCTGGTGCCCCAGGTGTGATTGCAACAAAGCAGAAAGGCAGATTTAAACTTCACCATGCCCATTTCCTGAGATGGCACAGTACAACTGCCAACATTCCTCAGCAAGCGTGGCCACTGGTCCATGCTACCTGGATGATTCTGGAAGTTGTACTAAAAAAAAGACTTTCCCCCCAAACTTTAAGGGAAGGTAAAGTATGCATGCATGGATATGTGTGCCCGAATGCACTTGCGCATATGTATGCACAGACATCTGCCATTCAAGGGCACCTTGCCCTCAGTGAAATCTGTTTTTTGCGTCTTTCCTTTTTTGACCTTATGGGGACAATCAGGACCTAGTCTGAATGATCTAAACTACAGACAACTTTGCCATAAGTTTACAATCAGGAGGTTTTTTATTTCTGTCTGCCACACAAGGTGCTGGAGCATACCACAACTACTGTCTATCAGTGATGTATTCAAGGACGTTATCACATGGGGCCCAATCCAAACAAAATCCACACGAAATCTCGACCTAATACGTATTATTGGCCCGTGTTTTCACACGACGTCGCACAGAACCCCGACAGAACCCCGACAGAAAGCGGAATGATCCGAGATCTTTTGAATTTCGGTTTCTTCAGGAATTGCAATTGCGTGACGGGAATCATTTCGCATTTACCGTAGGTCTGATAACCAAATACGTATTGTGGTGCATTTCCCCGCTGTTGCCATGGTTCCAGCGAGCATTCCTCTCTCTGCGCATGTGCAGGAGGCTCATTTCGGCTACATTTACGGTTTTTTTTCTCTTGTGTGTGGACGTTCGATACACTTACTATAAATGCACAATGAAGGTAATGATGTATGCGGAAACAAGGGTTATTTCCCGTTTATTTTCGGGATGCCTCATTTCCACTTTTATTTCTGCTTTCTGGCCCATGTGTGATAACGTCCCAAGTCTTTTACTCCAAGTCTCAAGTCCCTACCTTCAAGTCTCAAGTCCTTGCAAGACACTTTCAAGTGTTAAGTCTAGAACCAACTTTAACAGAGAAAAGGAGGTGGGGTGCATTTCTCACAGGGGAACAGTAAAAGCATTAGGCAATGGGCTTGAGACGGGCTTTACAATCTGTTCATTAGCCTGTCCCCACTGCACTTTGGAGGAGCCTTCTAAAGTTTGTCAAAAGATTTAGAAGGATCCTCTCACTTCAAGCCTATTGCCTAACACATTTTCTGTTCCCGTCCAAGAAACGTGCCCTATGTTCTAGGGGCACTCTTCTTTGGGGGGATGCACCAAAGAGCCACCACCACTATTTCCCCACCAAAGCATTCAAAAAGGCCAGAAGCAGTGCCATGGCAGAGAGAGTGTCCATTGTTGCTGAGGTTGGTGCTTCTTTTAGGTTCTTCTGGGACAGACTAAGCTCTTGTCTTTTGCTATGCTACTCAGAGAAGGGGATGCTTCCTTTTTTGATAAGAATTAAGGTACAGTACTTATACTGACCCTGTTTTTTTGGGTTGATTTTTTGACTACCATTTCTAGGCTTATACATGAATATGTAAAGTAACTTCCGTAACTGTGTGGTCCTTTTAAGTTCCAAAAGGGAAGTGCAATCTTGAGCTAAACATGCTCAATAAGGTTTCCTTCAGAGAATTTCTTTGAATTCTTTGGCTTTGTGTTTGTCATTTGTGAAGCATCATGCCTAGTTTAGAGAAGAAACATTCAGAGGTGTGGGTCATTTTCGTTTGCCTTGTGTTTTTGTAGGCTGTTCCCCCAAAGCAAGCTTGAATTCTTCAGCTCAGGCTAAGAAGACATGGCAAGAGTTGGGTGCCCTCCTAAATAGTGAATTTGAAAGATATATTATGTATGCTGGTTCCTGAAAAGAAGTGATCAAAAATCAATGTCTTGTAACACTGCAAATAGGAATGCTTATCTTCATTTATTTCTTGCCTTTCCTCCAGGGACTTCAAGAGGATGTACAAAGTTCAGCTGCATTCTAGCCACACAACAACCCAGACACAGTGATTAGGCTTAGAGATAGTAACTGATCCATATTTAAGTGGAAATTTGAACTTGGGTTACCCCATCAGATATTAGAACCAACACAGCAGCTCTTAGTCTGCTGTTCAAAATCTTCAGGAGATCTTGGCTGCATCTGCACTGCAGAAATCATGCAATTTGACACTACTTTACCACCATGGCTCAATGCTATGAAATTCTGGATTTTGTAGTTTCTGGAAATTGTAGTTCTGTGAGATATTTAGCCTTCTCTGTCAGAGAGCTCAGATACCACAACACAGTAGGACCCTGCAGAAGTGCAGAGGGTCTCTCTCTCTCTCATATTATAGCAGTTGCCTCTGAATATTTTTTTTCTTTTTAAATTTTTTATTAATGTTAAAAATACTTATTCTTTACATATATACAATAAAAGAAATACATCTAACATTAACTTCCTCTGTTTCTCCAGCAACATGCCCTTGATTACTCTGTAATTTCATTTACTTATTTTATAACTAATAAACTCAAGAAAGCTAAACAAAGAAGCTACAAAAGAAAAATTATAACAAAGCCTTAGAGCATATTCTAATTTTATGTAATTTTAACTGTACTTATTATTTTGTTCATTTTCTAACTTGAGCTCCTTCATGTTCCTACAATCTATTTCCACTTTAGTTTACAATAGTCTGTAATTGGGAGACATTCTTTTTCAATGTCCTCTTTATCTTTATAATTTAAGCAAGTAGTTAGTTTATCCATTTCAATCATTTCTACTAGTTTAAGTAACCAAATGTCTATTTCTGGTGTTTCTTATCTTTTCCAGTACTGTGCTAATGTCATTCTTGCTGCCGTTATCATATATAATATGATTCATGAAATTTTTTTTTCAATCTGTGTTGGAATTTTCTTTAACATATTTAAAAGATAAATTGCCGGCCTCATCTCACAATTTATACTTAGCATCTTCCCAATTGTTGTGTGTATTTGTTTCCAGGATATTTTAAATTTTGAACATTGCCACCAAACATGAAACCATGTACCTGGAGCCGATTGACATTTCTAACAAAAAATTGAGTTTTTCTTATAGATTTTTGCAATTTGATTTGGGGTCAGATACCATCTTTGCTCCATCTTGAAATAATTTTCTCTTAGGTTTTGAGACTTGGTAAACCTCTTTGATTTTTTTCCCCAGCATAGTTCCAGTTTTCAAGATCATTAATTCATCCACAATCAGAAGCCCATTTTATCATGGTATCTGATATAATTTCTTCCTCTTGGTCATATTTTTGTAAAATTCTGTATATTTTAGCTGCTCTTTTAGCTTCTTTGCTAAATAGGGTCTTGTCCAAATCATTCATTTCTTCTTCAAATTTCTTCCGTCTTGGCATTGGTTTAACCCTCATCTCTATAACTTGGTGTAATCTCCTCTAGAGAAGGCTACACCTTCATTATAATTCATAAAGGAGATCAAGAATGAAAGTGGTGGCTGAATAGCTCATTAACATGAATGGGTAGAAGCTCCTATCATATCTCTGAAAATGCATCCTTTTGTCTATGAGTCAGGACTGGCAAATTGCATCCTTGGAGAGAAACCTAGACAACAGAGCCTTCCCTGTGCTGATGCTTTCTTATTGCACAAGGACTACCATTTTAATTTTCCACAATGTTTGAGGGCATCCTGCCCCATCCTGTCTCTAGTAGAAGGCTGACTTAAAGGGCTACTGTGTTGGGTCATTGTGGGAAATGGTGACTTTTGCATGGTGCCATCTGGTGAGCTGCCAGATAAGTCAGAGGAGACCTGTGTGTGTATGCCAGGGGTAGGCAACCTTTCCCCTTTAAGAGCCGAGGGACTTCAGCTCCCAGAAGCCTCAGCCATGTTGGCCAATAGTCCCATGTTGGCCAATAGCTCCTGGGATTCTGGGAGCTGAAGTCCCTCGGCCCTTAAAGGGAAAGGTTGCCTACCCTTGGTGTATGCACTTCCAAGTTGTCTGTTGACTTATGGTGACCCCATGAATTGCATAGGGTTTTCTTAGGCAAGGAAGACTCAGAGGTGGTTCCTTCTTCTGAAATATAACCAACAGCACCTGGTCTTCATTGTCAGTCTCCCATCGAAGTACTAACCAGAGCTGACCCTGCTTAGCTTCCAATATTAGATGGGATCTGGTGCCTTTAAAATATTTAGGCCCTGGGAGAATAATTTGCCCATCATCCCCTTGAATCTGGAGCTAGCTCTGGTCTGACTACCACATCTCACGTATCTAATTTATTACGGTTTCTGCATCATATAAAAGTGAATGAGTTTGCTGGTTCCCAGAACCATGAAAAACTTGAAGCAATAGGGCTGCTCTAAGGAATAATTAATCTTTTTTGTTATAATCCCTTAGATGCAAAATAAATAATTCTGTCTTGAAAATGCAGAGTTTCTGACTGGCAACTTTTTATAACTGCGCAAGCTGGAAGCATTGAAAGAGAAGCCTAACTGTTTACAAAAAGATAATGTGCTGCAGTATCATGAAGAATAAGGGCCCATAAATCACTTGTGCAATAAACCCGCAAAAGGATTTTTATTTACTGGATAGCTGGGCATTTAGTCATTTGCTATATCTTTCCAGAAATCCAAATGAAAAATGATACACAGGTATATGAAGATAATTCTTTTTTCAGGCTAAAATGTTCTGAGGTTCCAGCTCCTCCCTGCCGTTTTTATGAAAGGGCTGTGGAGGATAACATATTAATGGTTGATGGAGTGTTAACGGTAATGGATAACTCTTTCCTTCGCTTATGACCTTAAGCAGGTTTGAAAGCAAAGGGAATTATGCAGATTAGTTTGAAAGGAACCAGACTTTTTGCATAACTTAAGCCAGTTCTTGCACTTGGTTACACTTATTTATTTAAATAACAGTGATCTTTGCTTATGCCTTAAGCATGTGCTCCCTCATGTACCGGTATGTACCCCGATATTCATACCATATGCATACTATAATTTATGAGATGGTGCTCCAAACAGAGACCCTATTTGTGTGGAGTTTTCCATTTAAAAGGTGGGGAAATTCCCCTAATTTGGCTGTCACTTACACCCCTACGTGTGTAGACTGTCCACTTCATACATGATATTATGTTGGCGTCTCTAGGTGTGAATTTATGTCACTATCATGGATTGGATCTAACATATTAAAGAAGTAACAGTGTTACCTGTAATACTTTATATGGGGGGGGGGGGATGAGGACATAACAGTGGTCTTTTTTGGTGTAACATTAGTGGTAACATCAGGAGTGTGTTTGTGTAAGGAGTAACTTTTATGAGTTACTTGTAATATTGTTGGTACAAAATGGGATTTTATCTCCCGGCATTAGGAGTCAGTGTGGCATAGTGGTTTGACTATGACTCTGGAGACCAGGGTTCAAACCCATATTAGGCCATGGAGAACCACTGGGTGACCTTGGACAAGTGATACACTCTGCCTCAGAAAACCCTGTGATAAATTCGTCTTCTAGGTTGAAAACCTGAAGGCACAACAACAAACAATAACATACTCTGTTTCTGGACTTCAGGAGATTTGTCCTCTGTGATAAACACTGTCTTGAATAAATAAAATATTGATCAGCTCTGTGACTAGAGCTGCTAGCAATCAGCTTATTGCTATTGACTAGATCTTAATTCACATAAAAGGGATTTTCCTATTCTTACATCCTCTTCTCTTAACCTTTGTTGGCATCTCAGAAAAGTAATTTGAGCTTTTCAGCACGATGTGTTGCTTAGTTCTCACAGGAGTACCTCTGAGAGGAACATTTGGCCTTACAAACAAAGTGATGTTTGTGAAATCATATCTGATGGCCAGTCCTGAATTCTCACTATTAATGTTAATGTCCAGAATCACAGGATAGTGAGTCTATGGTGGCATGGACGCTCCTCCTGCCCTGTTGGACTTGTCTGTGACATCAGTGTCTTCTTTAAACACAAACTGGCCCCTCCAGATTTTTTTTGTATTGCAACTCCCATCATTCATCACCATTAGCTCTTCTATGTGGAATTCATGTGAGCTGTAGGAGAAAAAATTATCTGGACGGGCCACTGTTGTCCATCCTAATGTAAATAACTGGGTTACCTGATTACTTCTTGCACTAGTGCTATGGTGGATTCAACAACAAGATCTCTGGACCACCACACTTGTCCACTCCTGCACTGGGTGACACCCCAGAGGAGGGATGATACCCAGTTGGGCTTTCCTCCCCCTTTGGTGCAGAAGGGGTGAACTATATATATATATATATATATATATATATATATTATTACAATCGACTGATCAGACATCAAATAAACAACAATCAACCAACATCATGGTAAAACACAAATAAACATCATAGTAAATCATCGGATTATAAAAGTAAGTGATATTAATTGAAAATTCAATTAGAAAATTATATTAAAAGAAAAGGTAAAATTTAACAATATAAATTCATTATAAGAGTATAAATTGTATTATAAAAATTTTAAACAAACTAGAAGATGTAATAAAATTTTAAAATACCATCCTAGGCCGGCAGATCATTGCTGCTGCACAAAAACTGGCTACCTTTGTTGTTATTGATGGGCAGTGGTCTGCTAGCAAGTAAGATATATAAAACTCATCCATTCTTCCAGGAAAATGATTAAGAATTTGATAAATAAAAAATTGATGATAACCATAGTAAAAAGGACAGTATAACAATACATGACCTATAGTCTCCACTGTGCCAGTTCCACAAGGACAAGTGCATGCAGCGTAGGGGATACTATTGTATCTCCCTTCCAATAGGGCTGAGGGTAGAACATTATATTTAGCTAATGTGAATGCTATCCTGTGTTTTGGAAGATTAGAAGACTCAAATGGTTAGCTAGCATAAAGGCATTTCCATTATGTCTAAAATCAGGAGATACAGAGGCTGCTTTTAGATGTTGTTGCAGCTCATTATCTATAATTCGTTGATGTATTTCCTGTTTTGCTTTCTCATGACCCATTGCCAAAATGATGGTTTGTGAAAAGCCCAGTTTAACTAGCTTCTCATTCAGAGTCTTGTTCCATCTAGAAGGAAAACCATCAGACAATATCAAAGAAGCTAACCCTACTGGGGTGAACAGCATTCTGAGCCAAAAATTAAACTTAAGTACCCACGCCTGTGATACAACTGACATTTGACCTGTCTCCAAATGTAAAATTGCATTAGGCACACACCTTGCAAGAGTAAGAATGGATCTCAGAAATTTGGTCTGCGTAGATTCCATAGAATCAAAGTTAGTGTAAGCACACCACTGCGCCCCATATAGCATCTGTGGCAGTGCCTTCATATTAAAAACCTAGATGGCTGAAGGGATGTGCCAGCCTCCTTTGGTGAAAAAAAAAAAAAAGATATGAGTGACTTAATACTTCTTTGAGCATTTGCTATGGCATTTGTAGACTGGGCCTTCCAAGAGCCTGAGGACTGGAAAATCATTCCTAAGTACTTATACGATTTTACTTGCTTAATTGGTTGGTCATTTATTTGCCATTTATGGATGCTCCATTTTCTGGTAAATACTAAAACTTTTGATTTGTTGTAATTAATCACCAACTCTTCAGTTTGGCAGTAATTACCCAAAGCTTTTAGTAATCGGCGCAACCCGATAAGGGTTAAAGAGAGAAATAATACGTTGTCCACAAAAAGGAGAGCTGACAGGGGTCTACCAGCTAGTTTGGGAGGATGGAAATTTAAGCCAGACAAACTTTTGACCAAAGGGTTAATATAGATGTTAAACAAAGAGGGAGCTAACACACAGCCTTGTCTGATACCCGTAGATGATGGAATGACCTTAGCCTATTACATCAAACTTTCAGACATGTTTTTGTATATAGGCTGTTGATCAAAAACAGCAGACATTTACCAACATTGGTTATTTCTAGTTTCTGCCATAGTCTATCATGGGGAATCATATTGAATGCCGACTTAAAGTTGATGAAGGCAGTGTATAAAGCCCCACTGGGCTTGGCTGAATATTTGTTGACAAGATGTTGTAGAATTATTCCATGGTCTCCTGTGGAGCGACCTGGTCTAAAACCTGCCTGCTCATCCTCCAAGAGGTTTTCATCGTCCGTTCAAGTTAGTAGCTTTTCAAGAAGATGTTGGTCATACAGTTTGCTAATAACACTTAACAAGCGAATAGGCCTATAATTTGCTGGATCTGATCTTGCTCCTTTTTTATATATTGGGTTAATGATGGCTAGTCCCTAGTCCTTCAGTGTTAATGCAAAGTGATCAATAAATGCAGACAGCATTGCAAGGATTGGAGCCCACCAGTTTCTATTTCTTTTAAGCATCTCTGAAGGGATCTTATCAAATCCTGGTGCTTTACCCTCTTTGATCTTGAAAATGAGCCTATTGATTTCAGAAATAGTAACAGGAGGCCAATCAGGGAGACTCTGCAAAGATATTTGTGGGTTCCAGTGCCCATTGTGTCTTGCTGCATACAAACTAATAAAATAAGATTCCCAGGTTTTAACAGGAATATAGGAGTCTGTTAATCCTACCTTGCTATCTAACCCCCTGGCACGATCTTCCAAAAATTGACTGAGTCATGTGTCCTCCCGCATCAATTAATTTCTCCCAGTTTGCTCTCATCCCTAAGTCCTTTTTCATTTCAATTAGTTTTTATATCTTTTTTTTAACAAGAACCAGTCAGATGGTAAAGATGGCAAATTCAGTTCCCTATATCTTTTGTAGTGACTTATTTGTAGAGTCTTTATGTCCAAGCACTCTTGGTCAAACCAGGGTTTAGATCTATAAGAAACTGGGTTCTGTTTTATGGGGTTGTTACATGTCAGACACCTTTGTAAGTTTTTGACTATCTTCTGGTATAAATTTAAGAACTCTTCAGGTGTTCTTGTAGACAGGAGAGACTCCCGTAATATAAGACTATTTTCTGAGTTAAGCAATGCAGTTATAGTACCTTCAATATTAGCTGACCATCTCACTCTAGGTACTCCTATGTCCAATTCCGTTATCAACAATGGTTCATATTCTGCGTACACAACCTGATTCTGAACAGATAGGGATGCTATTAAAGGAAAGTGGTCACTCTCTGTATGTAGCCCAATCTCAAAACTAAGCACCAAGTTTAACAGCTCATAGGACACAATAAAATAATCAATGGTATAGGCTCTATGCCCAGTCAAAAAAGTGTATTATCTGGGCTTTTCTCCCTGCATCCCACCATTTAGTAAAACTAAATCTAAGCTATTTATCATCTTAGAAAGATAAAGCCCTGAAGAATTACAAGTCAGGTCTTTAGACAGGAATTGGGTGAGCAGTTTCTAATTCAGGAGAGCCTTCATCAAAATGGTTATAAAGAGCTTCGTCATTTTGACCGATTCTGGCATTAAAATATCCTGCTAATATAATGGATGCATTGGGGTACGAAAATGATATTCTACTAATGATTTTTTTTAGTTCAACCAGCTGTGTTTTTTTGGTATTTACACTGGGGTGGTGGCAAATAAACATTGATCAATAATAGAGTACTAATTTGGAACTTAATAACCAACGAGACTGCAATATTAGCAAATAAAATAGTAAAACTAAGATAGGTGGCTTGAAGCTTGGTGGAAACTAAAATCCCAAGAACTCCTTTCGAATGACCTCCACTAGCACTAGCTTCGGCTTTAAGTGTGTAGCTTATAAACCTGTCTCATGCCAAATCCCCCCTTTCCCAAGTCTCTTGGAGTAACACTATGTCATACTGCTTGATATAACTTTGAAAAGTGGGATCCATAGCCTTTCCTTGCCAGCTTGCAATGTTACATGAGACCTGATGTTGGACTGAGGGTCAATTGATCCTTTCAGGGACATTTCTTCAACGCTTGGTAAGGGCCTTACTTCCCACTGTCGCACAGTCCCTTGCCCCAGATAATTCAATGGGGACCACTTCATCCTCTCCGGTCTAATCAACTCCAGCGATGGACTCCACCTGCTTATATTGGACACTACTGGGAACACAGGGGTGAATACACTGTTGGCCTTCTCAATAACTTGCACTGGAGAGCCAATTTCTGATGGATCTAGTTCTCTCATCTGAGTCCAAGTAAATGTATTAGTGTCCTCTGGCTTTAAACTGAAGGTCTTAATATTGGGATCATCTTTTAGGACAGGTTGTTTGACAGAGGATTTAGTTCCACTGTCACTTGTTGTTGGGTAGTGGGCACTTCTCATTCTGTAGCTGTGCGTCAATCTGCAGGCAGTCTATTTCACCAGTGTCTGGAACTCTTATATATTGCGAGATTCAAGAGGTGTAGATTGTTGGCTTTAAAATGGGAGTCTTGTCACTAGAGGAGATATCATAGATAGATTTATTCCACATGAGATTTAATTCCTTTGGTGACAAGTATTGTAGAGTATGTATCTTCATGTTCTGAAACTCTAAGGGCCTTTGCAGACTGCTAGAAAGAGTGCAAATTGAGTCTACTTTAACTGCCCTGGCTCAGTGCTAGCGAATCATGGGAATTGTATTTTTTCTGAGACATTGAGCCTTCTCTGTCAGAGAGCTCTGGTGCCACAATAAACTACAGTTCCCATGATTCCCTAGCACTAGTCAGGGCAGTTAAAGTGGCCTCAATTTGCACTATTTCTGGCAGTCTGCAAAGGCCCTAACTCATCTCCTTCCTTAGTCATGAGTTGGGGTGTTTCTATATGATTTTTTTATGCACATTTGTTTCTTCATTCTTTGCTGTTAATTTAATCAAATGGTCCTTTGAGAGATCAATTCTTTTAATTATATCATTTTGTACTTCACAGGGTAGAGTATAGAAAGAATTTAAGAGATTAATTTCTTCCGGTTCTAAAGGTTCCATTTGCCTCTCTGTTGGCTGCTGAAAGCCATTGTTTATCTGGACTATGGGCCTCAGCAGACGGAGGCCCCGGAGACGCCGCGGGTCGGAGCGCCGCCGGAGTTCAGCCTCCGGACCGCGGCGCTCCTGCGGCGCATCTAAAAGGAGCACCAAATTGGCGCTCCTTTTAGATGTAAGGGAAAGTGCGCCCTAAAAGCGGCGGGCGCACTTTCCCTGGCTCAAACGGCGCAGCGCATGTGGACGCTGCGCCGTGAGGTCATCCCCAGTGCGCCGGCTGTGCGGACGGCCGGCGCTTCTGGGGGCGACCTTGGGGAGAGGAAGGGGCGCCGCTCGTGCGGCTGCCCCTCCTCTTCCCTGCCCGGAAGACGACTCTTTTAGTCGTCTGCCGAGGCCCTAAATTACATTGATTTTTATCTGTGAGGGATTGTTCCTCAGTAATATCAATGTGATCTGAAGAATCCAGGTATATTAAATTGATACTATGATTTTCTATTGTTAGTGGGTTAACAGCACGTTCTGCTGTATGAGGCACCAGTGGTAAAGGTGAAGCACGGTTCTCGAATACTCTTACCAGAAGTACTCCAACTTCAGACAATACGTCTTTGTAGCCATAAACCATTTTAGCTATACTCTCTTTGGCAAATGTTACCACTGCCCAGGCTCGAATGCCATTGAAATATAGATATTCCACCAAAATCAGATCACCCAAGTTAAGAGCTCCTGGAATGGCAGATTAAAAAAAATGTAACAGATGTAATTTACGCTGGGGTTGTGAGACTAATCCAATTGGTTTGGGGAAATTCAACAACACAAGCTTTTGCCTATTCAGTACTAGTTTCCATTTATGGTCTACAACCTGTAAGGGCCCCTTCTTCATTGAACATGGGCCTGTGGACTCTGTGCAGTATACCTCTGTATTTGGATGGTTGTTGCTTCAAAAGCTTGTGTAATAGCCCCTTCTTCATTATCAGAGAGATGACTACTCCCCTTTGCAGACGGTGCTTTGCACCGTCTTGGGGACAAGGAAGGGGAGGGGCAGCCTCATGCTGGGTGCCCCAACCCATTCCTGAGGCGTCATCAGAGCGCCTGGCGTTGCACACAATGGGCGCTCCAATGATGTCCTTCTGGCTCAGCGTCCGGACATGCTGAGCCGGAAGAGGTGCAAAAGAGCTGCATGGCGGCTCTTTGGGCGCCCCTTTCATGGCTTGTGGAAGGAGCGCTATTTTAGTGCTCCTTTCCCAGGCGGCGAAAGGGAGGATCAGGGCCAAGGCATGGGGCAACCTCGGCCACAATCTGCCGCTTCCCATGGCAGCCCATGGCTGCCCGTCTGCATCCCCCCTACCTCTCCCAAGGTTGGCTCCCTCATTTACTGATGGCTTATTCTTAACATCAAGGTCTTTCTGAGCTGGTCTTTTATCCAGTACTTTGAAAAGTTTCTGGAAGTGCATCCTTCTATAATTAGTTAGGGGTGTTGCAGACTGCCAGAAATAGTGCAAATTGAGTCCACTTTAAGTGTTAGGGTTAGTGCTAGGGAATCATGGGAATTGTGTTTTTTTCCTGAAACATTGAGCCTTCTCTGTCAGAGAGCTCTGGTGCCACAATAAACTACAGTTCCCATGATTCCCTAAACCTAACCCTAAAAGTGGACTCAATTTGCACTATTTCTGGCAGTCTGCAAACCCCCTTAGTTTCAGATTTTTAATGTTCTTACTCTTTTTACTCTTCTTCTTGGATGTAGTATTCCTTTTAGAGATTTTTTCCCCACATGCCTTATTACAGATCTTGGTAGTAGTAGTAGTTCTGTTTGTACATAATGTACTATCAGTACTCTCTTCCTCTTGATTCAACCAATGCTTTTTGCAAGTATCTGCAAGAATTGTTAGAAGTTTATTTGATTCACTCAGAAAAGCTCCCATCAGCTGGATATCCTCAGTTAAGCAGAGGAGCCAGCTACCTATGGACAAATAATCACTGCCTGGTATCAAAATCTGGTTTTCTACTTCTGCCTTGATTACACTGTCATTACTATCAGGTGACTGCTTTGGTAATTCCATCTCAAGTTCCCCATGGAGATTATTTTCATACTAAAGGTGTTGGTGTCAAAATCTCAGGACAAGACAGTTCAGTGGCCAAATTGGTAATTCCGGGCTCCTCCTCAAATTTATTAAGGTTTTCCTTAGGGTCCAGGGGCCAATTTAAACTAGTTGTAATAGGGTGTTGTTCCTTGTTTCCCACTTCTGGTTCATTAGTCTTTCCTGGAAAAAACTGAGTAATTTTCATTTGTACTCTCTTCTGCCTTGAAGGGGGGTTTAGAGTTTTATATCCCCTTCTAGTCGTCCACGGCAAGTACCTCTCACTACCTGGGTGCTGCTGTTGCCCATCTATATCAGAAAGCTAAAGGGCTGGAGGGTTCCTGCTTCAACTCCTTTTCATTCTCCTCAGGGGCAACTCAATTGTTGTTGCTCCTTGCAGTGGCTGCTCCAGCGCTGGGTGTAGTAGTCACCTGCTGGGCCTTGTTGTAGTAGTAAGGGTCCAAGCAAGGAGAAGGTCACCCACAAGTCCTTTTCCCCCCTTCGGTTGCGGTCAAGGTGGAGGCGCAGGGGTCAATATTGTCACTAAATGTCAATGGTTTGAATTCCCAGACTCTCCAAAAGCTCCTTCTTTTTCTCTTTTTTCCTCTTTTTCATTTGCAATCCCAAGGCTTGCAAAGCTTCTGATAGTATTCAATGGTACACCAGCAGAGTAACCAAGCAGTCAGCAAAAGGACAAATAGTGTCTGGCGTGCAAAGCAAACAAGCAAAAACAAAAAAAACCTCCTCCAACAAGGACTGTACCAAAATAAACCAAATAAAAGCTAAGCCAGATAAACAACTAGCAAATTAAAAACTTTAAAAACAGAAGTATGAGATAAAACCTCGTTAGAACATAAGAAAATGCTGAGCTCTTTAGATCACTCCCTATCCTGCTGCTGCCATGATTCCTCCTCAGGTGAACTCACTCCCTTCCTGGCTGCTCCATCACTGGGCTTTCTCCCTGGGGAGGAATCCTGGCAATGGAGCAGCAGGAAGGATGAACATGTACCCTTTCCTAGTGATACCCTCCATGCCAGGTGACACCCTAGCTATTGACGCCACTACAGTGAGGTCGATATGCAATTTCCCTTTTTTTGTCTTATCTTTCTATTACATGCAGGGAGAGTAATCATTTTCTTTTGCATTTCCCTTGAGCCAGTTAACCATCTGTTGGGTCTGGTTAGGACATTAGGCAGAGTGAAGTAGCCTCCTCAGGCAGCAGGTTTTGATTATGGCCAAACCACAGTAAATTGTAAGTATGTTGTTGTTGTGGGCCTTCAAGTCATTTCTGACTCATGGTGACCCTAAGACAAACCTATCATGGGGTTTTCTGGGGCTAAGAGTGGGCGATTTTCATCCAGTGGGTTTCCATGGCCAAGAAGAAATCAGAGAGTTGTAGTCCAACACTCAAACCACTATGACACACTAGCTTTGTAAGTTAATTACTTTATGATTATTTTACTTTGATTACCAGGGTGAAGTGGAGAGTCATGTTAGAGAGCCCCCAAAGATAAGTGCCAAAATAGCTTGGCTGGATGGCTTTAGGTACTATGCACTTTGACATGGGTGCATGGACTTTGTCAGGCAGCAAAATGATTTAGCCTGGCCCTGTTTATCTGACATTTCACTTTCTGTTGTTGCCCTTCTGGGACTCCTCCTTAGAAAAGAGACTTAGGGTGCAATCTAGACTGTAGGAATAATGCAGCTTGACACCACTTTAACTGCCATGGCTCCATCCTATTGGATCCTGGGACCTGTCGTTTTGGAAGACACCGGTACTTTTTGGTAGAGAAGGCTAATGACCTTGTGAAATTACAAATCCCAGGATCCCATAGGATGGTGTTATACCGCTTAAAGTGATGTCAAACTGCAGTGTAGATGCAATCTTATTTATTCATCTTTTCCATTGGCAGTCATTAGAACTGTAGACTGGTTTCAGAAGCCTCATCTGTTCTAACAGCTTGCTTCAATCATAGAATTTTACTGGGGTTTTGAACAATCTCATTTCCCACTTGCTTTTTCTACATGTTTTTCCACCACTTCTTATCTATCTCTCACCCCCAGTTCAAAAAATGCCTTATTTAGTGAGGAAACTCTGGGCAAGCTGCATCATGTGGTGATAGGAGCGGCAGGAGAATTATCTGGATTATCTCCCTGTTGAAAAATAAAGAGAAAAATAAAAGCTCAAGTTAGACCTGAAACTCTCAAACACCAACAGCAGTCTCCTCATCAGTAGCAGATTCCTTGGGAGAAAATCCTCTTCCATGAAGAATCCAGAGAGCCATTCCTGGCATTTTTGAAAGACGGTTTGTTCTTCAAAATCAGCTGCCAGGAATGGCTGGGGAACATCTTGGAGACTCCTGGCAGCATCAGCAGTGTTCTCCTGTGCAGTAAAATGCATTTTTGCTCCATTCCATTCCCTTCTGTTCCGTTCCATTCCGTTCCTGTTCTTTAAGTGCCATGCGATAAGATATTGGACTAGGGCAGCATCTGCATTGCAGAAAACTGCCATGGCTCAGTGCTGTGGAATCCTGGGATTTGTAGTTTGTTGTGGCACCTGAGCTCTATGACAGAGAAGGCAAAATATCTCCACAAAACTTCAGATCCCAGGATTCCATAGCATTGAGCCATGGCAGTTAAAGTGGTGTCAAATTGAATTATTTCTGCAATGCAGATGCAGGCTAGGACTCTGGCAGACCAGGGTTTAAATCCCTGCTTGGTTATAGACATCCACTGGGTGACTTTGGTCAGGTCTCTCTTTCTCATAGGCTTATTGCATGGCACTTACAGGAATGGGAACGGAACAGGACAGGTCGAGAATGCATGTTACTGCATAGGAGAATGCCACCGATGCCGCTGGGAGTCCCTAAGACATTTCCCAGCTGTTCCTGGTGTCCGATTTTGAAGAATGATCCATTCTTCAAAATCAGCTGCCAGAAACGGCTGGGGAATGGCTTGGGAACCCCCGTTGGCATCGGTGGCGTTCTGTGCAGTAAAGTGCATTTTCGACCTATTCCATTCCATTTCGTTCCTTTCTATTCCGTCCCCATTCCTGTAAGTGCTGTGTGATAAGCTTAATAGTCTTAGAGGAAGATGATGGAACTGGTCTCTGAATAAATCTTGCTAAAAAACAAACAAACTGTTTGAAAATGAAGGCACAACGACAACATGAAGGCAAGCCTCGGCTCACAGGGAAACCTAAGCCTCAGTGGGACACAGTCAACCTTGGACTGGGATCCTGGCTGCAGCACCACCAGAAACCGTATATAAACCCAGTGTTGAGAACAAATTCCTGTGGATAACAAACTAGCTTTCTGAACCTTCGCTTACTATTTTTCCGATTTTAACTTGTTGTAACCCCTGTCACATTGCAGGAGCACCATTTTCTTTTTAATATATGGCATATGCTCCCTTATTTTAAACCAGAAGTTGTTCTTTAAATGTTTACTTCCTCTATTGCAGTACTGAATTTTAGTGATATATGGCAGCAAGGGAGGCAGGATGGTCCCTAGCATGTTGTGACCTGGGTTTAAAAGTGGTTTCCAGAAATGCCAGCATTGCCTGAAGTGGGTCCAGATTTTCTTGCAACAAAATACCCCCCACCCCCGCATACCCTCCTCTTCATCCTTTACTAGCTTCACTGGACTCTACATTGAAGGTTCCATGATTCAGTGGTTGCTCCTGCATTATGTGTGTGTGTGTATGCATGCACATATGTGGTGAGGAACTCCTGCTAATGTAATGTACATAATACTCACTATAAAGCCTAATTACAGCTTTTTATGCTTGTATTTCCTGGGATTTTGACGGTTAATAATAATAATAATAATACCCCTCCCCTCTACCACGCAATTGGGGCGGTGTACAACGTATTAAAACATCACAGCAAATTAAAATCAGTTCAAATCCCATCCCATATTCCCACACCCACCCACCCCTTAAGAGTTAATTAAACTAAAACAAATTAAAATGACAATTGTTAAAATATACAATACATAAATACAGTAAATTTTTACAGCAGTGGTATACAGAGCAGTATTAATTCAGACGATAGAAAGGCGATGGTCAGATCTTATATCTTCTGGGCTGGGATGTTATTCAGGGAAGGCCTGCCGGAAAAGATCTGTCTTGACTACTTTTTTAAAGCTGTCTAGAATGGTAATGAGATGGATCTCATCCGGCAGGCCATTCCACAATCTGGGAGCGGAGGCAGAGAAGGTCCTCTGGGAAGTTACTGACAGCCTAGTTCTCATAGGCTGTAACAGGTTCCTCCCAGAAGACCGAAGTGCACAGGGAGGATCATATGGAAGGAGGCGGTCCTGGAGGTAGGTTGGACCCAAGCCATGTAGGGCTTTAAAGGTCATAACCAACACCTTGTACTGTGCCCGGAAACTAATGGGCAGCCAGTGGAGAGATTTCAGCACAGGTGTAATGTGCTCTCTCCTAGATATTCCTGTAACTAACCAGGCTGCCATATTTTGAACTAATTGAAGTTTCCAAGTTAGGCACAAGGGTAGCCCCATGTAGAGCGCATTACAGAAATCAAGGCGGGAGATTACCAGTGCGTGTACCACAGTTTCGAGATCCCTACCTTCCAGGAAAGGGCGCAGCTGGCGTATCAGCTGAAGCTGATAGCAGGCACTCCTGACTGTCGCATTCACCTGATTTGTCATGTGAAGTGACGAATCTAGGAGTACCCCCAGGTTGCGAACACAGTCCTTGGAGGATAGTGTGACTCCGTCCAGGACTGGAAGTTCTATTCCCAAACCTGGTTTCGGGTTAATGCAACCTGGTTGCATTAAGTAAGCAAAAGCTTTTAAAAGTGGTGTGCTCTGATGCACATATTATAAGTTATAAACTGTAACTATTAAAAATATACATTTCCTTTTTTATTTTATTTATTTTATTCATCAGCATAATAATCAACATCCATCATTGTCCATATAGCATATATATATCATCTATATAAAAAATCAATTAATTATTTACAAATTTCCTTATCCTTTCCTCCCTTTTATTTCATACATTGTTAGGTTTCTTCTTATTGGCTAATCTATCTCTGATAGAACATTTGACAAATATAAATCATTCTACCTTTCTATAACCAGTCCATTTCTAACATATATAGTACAACTGTGTATCATTTCTTTAAAATATATATTTCCAAAGGAACACTCAGGAAATAAAATCATATCATTAGTGACTACAAATGTGAAATGTGGATACGCTGTGCTAAAGATGCTTTAGCTGGAGAACCTGCATTGAGTAGGGGTTGGACTCTATGGCCCATGAAACCTTTCCAACTCCATGATCTTATGATTCTGAGGTTCTGTGCCCAAGCAAATCTAATTTTGCATAATGAAACAGAATTCTGTGACTAATATAACTCATGAAGCTTGGGCAAATTTGAATAATGCCCTTGCATACATTTTTATTCACTCCTACTTTTGTTAATCATAGGCAGAAGTAGAGAGCTTTGTAGGGCATACAAGCCATTGAAAACCTTGTGACATTTATTATTTCAGCAGGGTTTTTTTTCCACATTTTCAAGCATCTTTTTATACCATTAGGACAAAAAACTTGTTCCTTTCATTCTTAAACAGTGAAAGCTGGAGTTCTCAGGAAGCTGAACCTGAACCCATATAACTGTATCCTGTGATGTTTGGGACTCCTGCTTATTCAGATTTGCAGATCATCCACCCCTTTTTATGAACTGAAAGGAAATCTAAAGACTGTGGAAGATAATTCACTGGGCATATTCATATTGGAAATTAGCAACAGCAGAGCTTAATATTTATACAGCAATTTCCCTATGGATGCCAGCATTATCATTCCTATATTTCAGAACTGAATGAAAAAGCTGAGAAACAGTGGACTGTTTAAGGAAGGATCAGGAATCTTTTTTTCTTTGAAAGCCATTTCCCTTTGCACAGTGGTAGAGGGCAGGTAGAAAGCCAATATGCCTCCCCCCCACATTGCCAACTCTTGTGCTGCTCAGCTTTTTCTCAGGCATTGAATGAGAACGGGAGGCTGGGGAAGTCACATTCTCCACCCCAGGCTATGCAACTGATTGCTGGAAAATAGATGATAAGACCTAGGGAAAGGGATCTAAGCATCCCACTATTCAGCTGAGTTTGGGGTTTCCATCTACCTCTTCCTGGCCTTTTCCCAGCTCCTTGACCATTCTCCGTGCAGCACAACATAGGGAAGAGATCATAGCAAAGGGAGGGATTAATCACACTTTCAGCATCATCTTTCCTCCCCATGCTAACCAGCTGATTGCTAGAAAACAGTTTAGGAGCAGGGAAACCTCACCCTTATCTGTTTTCCTCCCCATCATATAACCTCTCCTGCTTGGTGCTGCTCTGCTGCTCTACGCCAATACATTTCAGCAGTTTGATAGAAGGATTAGACATGGTGGCAAGGATGGGTGGGTTGCAAGACAAGGTGCCTGGCAAGTAGGGCTGCCAGATCAGGGCTGTTCCAATTAGGCTATTGCAATGCCCAAATCTGAAACGTAGGGACTAGTGCTATCACAGGGGGTAGTCCCTGGTTAGTGTTACAAGGAGTGGTTTCTGGTGATATCATTAAACATGAAAAATTAAACCTCAACCATATTCATTCACATCTATTGAATAGGTCATTCAAATAAAAAACTACAGCACTATGTATAACAAATGGGGAACATCCATACACACATGTTTCAAGGCAGTTCTCTTGCCCTGAGATTTCTTCACTTTGCTTGTGGACCAAAGAAGAGGGACTAGGCACTGAGATCTGGAAATACTAGGCACTATGGTGTAGTGGTTTAAGTGCTGGACTGTGACTCCGGAGAACATAGTTTGATTCCCCACTCAGTCATGGAAACCCACTGGATGATTTTGGCCTAGTTACACACTCTCAGCACCAGAAAACCCTGTGATAGATTTGCTTTAGGGTCACCATATATCAGAAATGACTTGATAGCACATACCAACAAGGGTTACCATACTTCCTCCATTTCTAGGACATGTCCTCTTTTGAAGAGATAAAATCCCAGGCCTCCAGTTTCTAGGCATGTCAAGGGTGACTCACTGGCTTCCAGATGTATTGGGGTTGAAGCTGCTATTGTCATTGTCAGGGCCGCAATCCTCCCCTGTCCTGAGGGGAAAGTCTGTTAGAAAGGAAGATGGTAGGGAGGAGAAACATTCCATGCCACCACCACCGAGATGGTGCCCACCTGCAAGGAAGGTCTGTCTTGTCTGTTGGACTGACCCAACTGAGGAGGAGTGGCTCCTCTTACAATTGCTTGGAATATATAAGGTATTTAAAGTAGGAGCCACCATAATGATTGGTGTTTTGAAATACTCAGTTGGTAAATGTGTCTTCTCTTTAGCTTTTCAAAATATGGCAACCCTACTTTAGTGGGCTAGATAGGGATGCCCAGCGCATGACATCTGTCCTGCAGACTGAAGGCCCCCAACCCTGGACTTAAAATCAACAGTGGAATTTATAGATGAGGTAAGATTTGGAATAGTGGCCTTGAAGCTAAAATCATCTTGGTACCAGTGCTCTGCCTATTTATATAATCATAAAATCATAGAGTTGGAAGGGGCTCTATGATCAGGTCCAACTCCCTTGCTCAATAGAGGATCTTCAGCTAAATCATCCCTAGTAGGTAGCTGTCTAGACTCTTTTTGAAGACACCCAGAGGAAAAGACCTCACCATCTCTCTAGGCAATTGGTTCAATTTCTGAATTGCTCCCACTGTCAAGAAGTTCCTTCTAATGTTAAATCAAAATCTATGCTGCTGTAACTTAAAACCATTAGACCTGGTTCTAGCCTCTAGGGCAGCAGAGAGCAAGCCTGCACCCTTCTCTTTGTGGCAGCTCTTGAGATATTTAGAAAGTGTGATCATGCCACCCTTCAGTCTTCTCTTCACCAAGCTGAACACGCCCAAGTCCTTAAACCTATTCTCATAAGTTTTTTTCTCCATATTGCTTATCATCCTCATTGCCCTTTTCTGATCTCACTCCAACTTGTCTAGGTAAAGGTAAAGGTTTCTCCTTTGACATGATTGTCTAGTCGTGTCTGACTGCAGGGGATGATGCTCATCTCCATTAATAAGCTTAGGGAGCCAGCATTGTAAAAGATGACTCCATGGTCATATGGCCAGCATGACTGAATGCTGAGGCACACAGAATGCTGTTACCTTCCCACCAAAATGGTACCTACTTGCATTTTTACATGTTTTTGAACTGCTAGGTTGGCAGAAGCTGGGACTAGTGATGGAAGCTCACTCCATCACATGGTGCTTGGGTCTCAAACTGCTGACTTGGCGATCATCAGAGTCAGCGTCTTAACCACTGAAAATGAAGCATCCAGAACTGAACACAGTATTCCAGATGGAGCCTGACTAGAGCAGAATATAGTGGGACTATTACTTCCCTTAACTTTGAAACTATGATCCTATTAATGCAGGCTAAGATATCATTTGTCTTCTTTGCTGCAGCATCACACAATAATATTGGCAACAATAATCCCAAGCTCCTTTTTACATGTAGTACTGTTGAGCCTTGTGTATACCTGTGTATTTGGATTTTGTGGTCTAAATGTAGAATTTTGCATTTTTCTCTCTTGAATTTCATTGTATTAATTTCAGCCCAGTTTTCTAGTTTATCAAGCTCCTTTCAAATTTTGTCCCTTTTATCCAAAGGGTTAGCCACCCCTCCCATTTTGTTTCATCCACAAATCTGATAAATTTTCCCTCCACTCCATCAACTAAAAATCATTGATTAAAAAATTGAAGAGTATCAGCCCCAGGACAGAATTGTGTGTCACTCCACTTGAGACCTCCTTCCAATTTGAAGCAAAGCCACTGATGACAGTTGTCTGCACTTGATTTTCCAGTCAATTATGGATCCATCTAATGGTGTTTCCACCTATTCTATATTTAGTCAGCTTGCTAATCAAAATATCATGGGGGACTTTATCAAATGCTTTGCTGAAATCTAGATTGGCATGCACATCATTCCCACCATCTATTAATCTAGTGACCCAATTAAAAAAAAATACAAGGTTAGTTGTTCTTGATAGACTGATGCTTGTTTCTTCTACTAATCACTGCATTGTCATACTTGCAGACAGACTCCTGTATAGACTATTCTAATATTTTTACTGGTATTGAGGTCAGGCTATCCTGCCTGTATCCTTTGCCTTTTTCGAAGAGAGGGACAGTGTTTGCTTGCCTCAGTCTTCTGACACATACCTGTTTTCCAAATTTTTTCAAAAAAGATGGTAAGTGGTTCTGCAAATATGTCAGCATGCTTCTTTAATACTCTGGGATGCAATTTATCTAGCCATGCAGATTATAGTTCTTTTTTGGGGCAAGGGAAACCAAAGCAAAATAAGTATTTGGCAGTTCTGCCTTTTCATTGTGATCTGTTAGCATTTTTACCATTCTTCTTAGCAGTGGTCCCACTATTTTCTTGGTCATTCTCTTGCTTCGACTATATTTGAAACCCTCTTTTTGGGCCTTTACAGACTGCCAGAAATAATGCAGCTTGAGGCCACTTTAACTGTCCTGGCTCAGTGCTAGGGAATCATGGGAATCATATTTTTTTTTCTGGGACATTGAGCCTTCTCTGTCAGAGAGCTCTGGTCCCACAATAAACTACAGTTCCCATGATTCCTTAGCACTGAGCCAGAACAGTTAAAGTGGCCTCAAGCTGCATTATTTCTGGCAGTCTGTAAAGGCCCTTTGTTTCTCTTTGTTTGCCTAAAAATTTCAGCTCATTTTGAGCTTTTGCTTTCCTTACACTATTTCTGCAAGCTTAGGCTACACATCTGCATTCTTCCTTGGTGAATTGTACTGTCTTCCATTCTTTATGCTTCCTTTTTTTTTCTTTTCACTTCATACCCAAGTTTACTGTGTAGCTACACTGACTTTTTCAGATGTTTTCCATATTTCTTAATCTATAGAATTACTTGTGATTGTGCTTTTAGCAGCTCTTTCTTAATGAAATCTCACCCATGCTGGATATCTTTTTTCTTTAGCATTTCCAGCCCAGTATTTCTTTGCACTTGGTAAAATCAGTTTTCCAAGGTTTGTGTTTGACCACATACTTCTTTGGCCTGTCCCACAATCATTAATTTTAGAATTACATGTCACTCCCCCTTAAAGTACCAACTACTTTGATTCCAGCGACCAACTCCTCCCTATTGGTTAAAATCAAGTCCAGAATTGCTGATCCCCTTGTTCTTTCCTCTTTTGAAAGAAGAAATTATCCACAAGAGACATTAGGAATTTGTTACAGAGCCTATCCTTAGCAGAGCTTTAAGCTTATCATACGGCACTTAAGGAACAGGAATTGAACAAAATGGAATGGGGCAAAAACACATTTTACTGCATGGAAGAACACCACCGATGCTGCTGGGAGTCCCCAAGGCATTCCCCAGCCATTCCTGGCAGTCGTCAAAATCACTTTTCAAAAATCAGCAGCTGGGGAACACCTTGGGGACTCCCGACAGCATCGGTGATATTCTCTCATGCAGTAAAGTGCATTTTTGCCCAGTTCCATTCCCTTCTGTTCTGTTCCGTTCCGTTCCCGTTCTTGTAAGTGCCGTGCGATAAGCCTACTTGTCTCCCAGCAAATATCAGGATATCAGAATCAGATAATTGAAACCTCCCAGTTCTTCCTTCCTGGAGATTCCTGAGATTTGTTTCAGAAAAGCATCATCCACCATTTTGTCTTGGTTTGGTGGCCTGTGTTAAATTCCTACCATGGTATTGTTTTTATTTCTTCCTCCTTTTACTTTGACCCAAATGCTCTTCTCTGGTCCCATTTGATCAGGTAAGATCTTCAAGATCTTACCAGGATATTTTTTTTTCTAGTATTGATCTTTGAGTTATTTTATTTGGAAAACCAAATAAACCTGTACCCTCTGTGTACATAGCCTCAAATCATCCTGGTTTAGCAGGGACAGTCCTGATTAATACTCTCATACCACTTTTTCAGCTGCTTTTAAAATGTCCCATTTTCTCTCCTTCCTCTCACTTTCCCCCTTTATCTTTGATTTACTTCCATTGAAGAAAGTTTAAGGTGCAAAAGTAGTTTGGGTTCAATTGGCTCGTGGGGGGGGGGGGGGAGAGGAGGAGGGCAGAAACTTGCCCTTCCCTGAAGACTAAGGCCAAAGCAACCTGTTGCAGCCTTCCCTAGTTTGTGTACTCTTCCTTATTAATAATTGTTACCATCTTGACTGCACACCAATGTTGCTTGGTCATAGGTGTCCCAGTTTTTATCTGTGAAATGTTGGAGAAGATGGGTGTGCAAACAGCCAGCGTTTTGTGACTTTTTGGCTTTCCTGCTCTTTTGTCTTGCAAAGCTTGCAGAGAAGAATAGAAGCTAGGGAAAAATGTAGACAGCCTGAGTATTTGTTCTCTTTGCCCTCCTGAAAGCATCATGAAGAACTGTGACAATTCCCAAGAGCCATTTCACTGAGAGTTCAAGATGGAGGGTGGATGAATATGCATGCAATGATGTGTGCATTAGGAGCAGGTCAAAATGATGCAGCAATTATTATTATTATTATTATTTTGGAAGTGCTACATTCATTCCCTGAGAATAGTGGAATCATTTAATCCAGTTCTTTGGACATAAAATCCCTTTACATTATTCAAATTCTGTGCAAAGGACATGTAACCATAAAGCAATTGACTTCTCTGTTTTCCCCCTTATGAGATTCTAGCTGGCAGTTCTGAAATTCCCCCCCCCCCCCCCACTGCCTTTGCAATAATAATGCTTACCCTTTGCATGTTTTATTTTTAATTCTAAGTGCCTTACATCCTTTATCTATGTGCTGTAGTTACTGCAATCCTGCAAGGTAAACCAAGATAATAATAATAATAATAATAATAATAATAATAATAATAATTTTATAAGCCACCCTTCTGCTCGGCGATCGGGCAGCAAACAACATATTAAAACAAGGAACAGTTAAAATATACCCAAATCCCATGCCCTAACCCTCCCACCCCTTAAAAAAGAATTAAATTAAGAAGAAATTAAAACCATACATTAAAACACAATACAATACAGCCTCTTGGCAGAACTGTATATAGTAGGACAGAGTGGGAGGTGCATAGTAAAACTCCGCCATTGCCGGGGATGTTATTCCGGGAAGGCCTGCTGGAAGAGATCCGTCTTTACTGCCTTTTTAAAGGCAGCAAGAGTGGAGATATGACGGATCTCGTCCGGCAGGCCATTCCATAGCCTGGGAGCGGTCGCAGAAAAAGTCCTCTGGGAGGTCTGCGCTAACCTAGTCTTCATGGGTTGGAGCAGGTTCCTCCCAGAGGACCGAAGGGCACGGGGGGGGGGGGTTCATACGGGGAGAGGTGGTCCCTGAGATAAGATGGACCCAAGCCATGTAGGGCTTTAGAGGTTAAAACCAACACCTTGTACTGTTCCCAGAAACGAATTGGCAGCCAGTGGAGGGATTTAAGCACCGGTGTTATGTGCTTCCTCCTGGATGTTCCGGTAATTAACCTGGCTGCCATATTTTGAACTAATTGAAGTTTCTGGGTTGAGCACAAGGGTAGCCCCATGTAGAGTGCGTTGCAGTAATCCAGACGTGAGGTTACCAAAGCATGTACCACAGTTTCCAGATCCCTCATGTCCAGATAAGGGCGCAGTTGGCGTATCAGCCGAAGCTGATAACAGGCACTCCTGACCACCGCATTCACCTGACTAGTCATGTGAAGCGATGGGTCTAAGAGTACCCACAAACTGCAAACACAGTCCTTAGAGGAGAGTGTGACTCCATCCAGGACTGGAGACTGTATTCCCAGATCTGGTTTCAGGCCTGTGACTGTCAGTACCTCCATTTTGTCTGGATTTAACTTCAATCTGTTTTTCCTCATCCAATCCATTACCACTCTGAGACAGTCATTAAGAGGAGAGACGCCATCTGAAGTCTGAGCTGATGATCTGGTCATGGAGAAGTATATCTGGGTGTCATCAGCGTACTGATGGCACCGTGCTCCATGCCTCTGAATGATCTCACCCAGCTGCTTCATGTAAATATTAAAAAATATCGGGGACAGGATGGTGCCCTGAGGGATGCAACAATTAAGCTCGATTTTAGATGAGCAACTGTCCCCGAGCCTCACCCTCTGGGATCTGCCCGAGAGGAAGGAACAGAACCACTGCAAAGTAGTGCCTCCGATTCCTAACTCTCTCAAGCAATCCAAGAGGATGGCATGATCTATGGTGTCAAAGGCCGCTGAGAGATCCAACAGGGTCACACTACCCCTGTCGATGCCCAGGCGGAGGTCATCGGTCAGAGCAACCATGGCAGTCTCCACTCCATATCCTGTCCTGAAGCCGGTTTGAAATGGATCGAGATAATCGGTTTCATCCAAGACTGCCTGGAATTGGGAAGCAACTGCCCTCTCAATCACCTTGCTCAAAAAAGGGAGCAAGGATACTGGTCTATAGTTGTTTCTATCCAGGGGGTCGAGGGAAGGTTTTTTCAGGAGTGGCCTAACCGCTGCCTCCTTTAAACTAAATGGTACAATGCCTTCCCTGAAGGACGCATTGATTGTATCCCATTGTATCATTATTCCTGGCCCCACATATTACATAGATTGAGGGCTGAATTAGGAAATGTCTGATTCATAGATCATTCTTTTTAATCAGCATTTCACACCAGTTCTCTATTTCCCAGGGAAGGCCAATATTGTTCATCAACTGAAAATGGTTCCCTGGACAGAGATGGGAATGGAGGTCCGACAAAAAGGGCCTATATTTTTGTGAGTATTCTACAATTTCTAATCTATTTGTAGATATCCAGAGCACAGGGCTGACTATAGAACTTTTGCTGCCTGAAGCTAGGGGTAAAATGTCCCACCACCCAAAACAGGTTCCTGTCTCTTGGCACTCTCCTGCATATTGCCCCTAGCTTCTTCTGGCAGAAGTGGCTGCCT
The DNA here is from genome assembly GCA_026167975.1 of Phrynosoma blainvillii. Taxonomy (NCBI): domain Eukaryota; kingdom Metazoa; phylum Chordata; class Lepidosauria; order Squamata; family Phrynosomatidae; genus Phrynosoma; species Phrynosoma blainvillii. The sequence goes on along the minus strand of JANUYF010000003.1, from coordinate 136,255,107 downwards.
CACTCTGTCTAACGTTCGCACTGATTGTTGGGACAGAAAGGCATTTCATTTTATATTTCCAAGTCACTTTGAGGGACGTTTTCACACTGGCCTTTTTGAGGAGGCAATCCTACCTCCATCCGGCCCCACTCCGGCTCCATTTCCGCGTAGTTCACACACGCACGGCGGCAAACCCCGCCCCTTCCGGTGCCATCCCTGCGTCCGTCCGGCTTTTCGCTCCGTGTGTTCAAACGCAGGGAGCCCTAAGTCCGGTGTCACTCCGGCCGAACCAACGATAACTCCGGCTGAAGCGGCGGAAAGGTAATTCCGGCTGTCCAACAGGAATTAGCCTTTCGGCGGCGGAGCCATTCCGGAATCGGCGGCACGACCCGTTCCAGAATGGCTCCACCCAGCTTTAGGAGGACAGTATGAAAACGTCCGAGGTCTTACCCAACATGTACCCTGTCTCTGCAGTTCTTCCTTTGGTGATGGTATCTACACACAGCTTATTAGCCATAGATCTGCTATGTGCAAGCCTTCATGTAGCAAATCCATTACCCCAGGTGGAATACAAGTGCGTAGCGAATCATCCTTTTAACTGTTCCCCTTGTCCCACATAGTAGGAAACACAGGTGTCTTCCCACCACTTGAATTTAAAATGACCTTAACATATTAGAAAGCTGAGCCAAAACTAACAAAAGGAAGAAATGTAGGGTAATATACGTGGGCAGTAAAAATGAAATGCCAAGATATAGGATGAGTGACACTTGAGACATTCTACAATTTGTAAGCCATTTGTAGATATCCAGAGCATAGGGCACAGTTTCAACATGGAGAAATGTAAGGTACTGCACTTAAGCAGAAAAAAGTTGAAATGCATAGATATAGGGTGGGGGACACCTGGCTTAACAAAATTACATGTGAAAGGTATATAGGAGTGCTAGTAGACCACAAGTTGAACATGAGTCAACAGTATGATACAGCAGCTAAAAAGGCCAATGTGATTCAAGGCTGCATCAATAGAAGTATAGAGTCTAGAGATCAAGGGAAGTTTCTATCCTGATTTGGTCAGGCCTCACCTGGAATACTGTGTCCAGTTCTGGACACCACAATTCAAAAGGGATGTCAACAAACTGGAGCGTGTCTAGAGGAGGGCGACCAAAATGCTGAAGGATCTGGAAACCATGCCTTATGAGGAGAGACTTAGAGAGCTGGGTATGTTCAGCCTGGAGAATAGAAGCTTAAGAGGTGATATAATAGCCCTGTTTAATTATTTGAAGGGGTGTCATACTGAGGATGGAGCAAGTTTGTTTTCTGCTGCTCCAGAGAATAGAACCTAGAACAATGGATGCAAGCTACAGGAAAAGAGATTCCAGCTCAACATTAGGAGGAACTTCCTGACACTAAGAGCTGTTCAACAGTGAACCCACCGCCTCAGAGAGTGGTGAAGTCTCCTTCCCTGGAGGTCTTTAAACAGAGCCTGGATGGCCATCTGTTGAGTGTGCTTTGATTGTGATTTCCTGCATGGCAGAGGGTTGAACCTGATGGCCCTTGAGATCTCTTCCAACTCTATGATTCTATGGGATTCTTATTCTCCAGGCCATCTCCTAGCTTTTCTGAGGGCAGAGTTCTGGAAAATCTCTGTGTGGATGTATTTTCATTTTTAACACAAAATGTATGGAAATATAGTTGCATGATGATAGTGGAGGCACCTTGTCATGGAAAGAATGCCATTTTGAATGTTATGGCTGATATAACATATTTTGAATAGTTGAAAAAGATGGCAGGTTCCATGGCAATTCTTTTTTGTCTCTCATCAAGAAATAAACATGGTGTGGTAGTTGCAATCGCAATTCTTCCTTGCAAACTGTAGGCAATGGAGGGGCTTGCGATATGTATGGTGATCAGGGCTGAGAGTTTGGGTGGTAAGCCCTGATGTGACTAGAAATAAAGTTCCTGGCTGCACCTGTGAAATGTTCAAATTCATAAGGTCTTGTGGAAAGGCCATTTACATTAGGCACCAACATCCTCGATTTAATTAAAATTGTCTGAGTAGCATTTTAGTTGCATGTTTGTACACTGTAACTTGTCCACATCTTTAAGAATGCTGTCTGAAACCAAAAAAGAAAGAAAATGTGATTGCATAGAATTCAGTTTCCTACAAGTCTCTTAGGACGTTTTCACACTGGGCTTAAGGCAGAAGCAATCCTACCTCACTCCGGCCCCATGCCGGCTCCTTTGCCAATGTGTTCAAACGACGTCGCAGTGCCATCCCCGGCATCCAGTGCCATCCCCGGCATCATTCCGGGTCCTTTCTCCGCGTGTTCAAACGACGTCGCAGCAAGCCCCGCCCCACCCTGGCCCATCCTGTCCCATCCCCGGCATCAGCCCCATTCTTTGCAATTCCTCTTTTTAAAAGGAATTGCATCTGCCGCGGCCAGAATCATACCGGAATGATGCTACTGTCACCTATCTGAAGCTGCAGGATCCATTCCGGTATGATTCTTTCATTGCTTCCATGCGGCTTTAGACCCCAAGTGTGAAAACGTCCACAGTATGTTTCTTTTTTCTTTTCTTTTTTATCCCTCCTCCTCAGGTTTCTAACCTTTGCAGTGAATATGTACTGGCAGTAGAAGTTAAAACTTCAGAAGCTAAAGAAGTAACTGCACAATAATCTGAGCAGCTGGAGGGGTGCAGAACGCTTGGATAGCCTGCACAATACTTGATCCTTTGTGTAAATAGCAAACCCAGAACCCATCACGTAAAAAGTTGTTTTTTGATGTTGTGTGCCTTCATGTCATTTCAGACTTATGGTGACCCTAAGGTGAACTATTATGTCCCCCCCCCCTCCCAGATTTGTTCAGAAAGGGGTTTGCCCTTGCCATCTTCTGAGTCTGAGAGAGTGGGATTTACTCAAGATCAGCCAGTGTGTTCTATGGTCAAGGCGGGATTTGAATCCTGGTCTCCAGAGTCATAGTCCAATGCTCAAACCACAACACCAAGCCTTCTCTAACATGTAAAATAGTGTCATGCAAATTACCTTGCTTTGTATATTGAAACATTATGCAGAATCTGTTTTTTCTCAGTGTAGAAGTTGGAATACTAAGGTACTGGACACACACACATACACACATGAGTAGGAAATACATCTAAGTTACAGCAATTAAATGCCTGTATACTCTGACCATATTAGTCTACTTAGCATGTGGTGTGGAGCTTGGGAACCTTCTCCATCACTCAATATTTTCTTTTCCTTGCCTCCTCATAAAAGCTAACATCCTTTTCCTGTACCCCAGCAAGGAGGCAGCTGATAAAAGACTATGTTCCTGTACAATGATAAATTAAGAAGACAGTCAAAAAATCAGAAGGATATTCTTCCTCCCTTGAATAATCTTTGATAAGATCAGCCCTCACAAGCAGACATACATGTACTCTATTTAGGCATGTACACATGTGTATGCATGCACACAAATATGCATACCATCGCCTGCACCGAAGTCTTTTGGGTTCCCACACAGGAACCCTGCTCTACTCTGTCGTCTGACCTCTGACATTTCAATGGTATCTGGGAGGGTCAACAGCTTAACTTCCGCTCTTTGTTAAGAGTGGTGCAATTCCTCCTTCCAAGCTTTAATTTAAAGAATAGTGCAAGGAGAATTGTAAGAAGAAACTGATCTGAAGTGCCAGGAGGTGTAAGTTGATGAAAAGAACCTGCGATGATTGCTAAGATTTTACTCCTTTGTGGTACTATAGGACTGGCACAGTCAGATGTAGATTCAAAGTATCCTGAGCATCATGGGCACAAGCCATGGCCAGAAGATCATGGGATGGCAACTAACTCACAGCCATCTTCTCTGCTTGAGGAATACTGGGGAACAGAGTTCGGCAGAGAGGAAACCCCAAACCAAGCTCCCACTACTTTGACTGAGCTGGACAATTACAACACTGGAAATCATAAGTCTAGAAATGGGTAAGTATCACCAAAAAGACATGTATTTTATACCAGTGACTAAGTATTGAAATGACACACATTCCATAAAAAAGCAATTTTGTCATTATGTCCAGGAGCATTTGGGTTTCTCAATATGGATTCTTGGAAAGGCTACTATTTAATCCAAAGCATTACTGTACTTCGTATCCATCAAATAAGCTCAAAAGCACTGCAGTAGCTATTATTTGTTTCTTAATGTTTCATCTTGTTATCATGTTTAGAAACTAGAAGCAAACAAATGAGTTTGATGGTTAAATGGCTCTAGATCACCAGGCTGCTTTTGTTGTTGCTGTTGTTGTTGCATCGACCATCTAAAAATTGCTGAGGGTCTCAGTGGATCACCTAGTAAACCTCTTTGTTTATTCTACAAATATTTTAATAATCATGTTTTAGTATTCATAGAAAGCCACAGTACAGTTTTTCCCATTCTAGTGCCCTCCAGATGTATTAAAATACAACTCCCATCATTTCCTGGTCTGGCTGAGGCTGATGGCAGTTGTAGTCTGACATGTCTGAGAGGCACCAGGTTAGGGAGGATGATGTACTATAAGCTTTCTACAATTTTCTTGAATGGGAATTGTAGACTACCATTTGAGAATATCTAGTCTAGATCACTTGTTTCTGTTCAGTAGCTTTACCTAGCTTTTACAAGCACATGAAACATTTACAGATTGCAGCATTTCCTTAAAGATACTTCCTTGCTTGCATTAAACTTCAGGTTTAAAATGTTTGCTCTGAAAATCATTTGTAATAATTAGTGAATATGGAAATCTGTACCTTATGTTTACTAACAGTGGCTCACAGTTTTAAAATAAAATCAACCAAACAAATTAGAAAAATAATAAATTGCTAAATAGTGGTGGTCTAAAGCAGTATGGAAGAGGCAATACTTGAATTAAATGTATGGTCTGAGGCATGATTGAACTACTGAGGATCAAGCACATTTGGATCCCTTTGCTTTTACTGAACGGGACGAAAGCACATATCAGTTTTTCCACTGAGCTCAGTCAGAAGTAGGTGAAGCACTTTTTAACAGAGGAGGAGTTGTGTCCTTTGTGTGTTTAGTGGCGTCAATGGGATGGCAATGATTTCGTTTTGTTTTGAGCTTTTTGACAGATGTCAAAGAATACATAGATGAGTTATTTTATCTTATATAGCCCTTTATAACCCTGGTCAATTAGCCAGACTTACAGCTGTGCTCTGACATAAGCATAGATAGGTTTCCTTGTTTGTAAGGAGTAGAGGCAATCTTTCTGTGTGTGCATCTCTTTCTAAGCACTGAGCTGTCTCTTTGTCACTCCCAACTGTGCCAGTGTTAGCCACAATCTAAGTAATTTAGAGTTGTGGGCCTCAGATTATAAGGAACCTCAAAATACCAACACATCACATATTTTTCACACAATCCTAGATTTCAGGTTTTACATAATATACACTTCATTCTTGGTAATACTGTGGGGCCTCTGGATAATACTCTAGGACTTCAGTACATCTTATCCTTGACTTCAGATGGTAGAGAAAAATGTTTTGGTGTAGGGGATGTCAACTTACTATACCAAGGATGTGGAAAGTGTGATCTGCACGTGAGTTGATCCATTTTGTGGCCTCTAAAGGCCACCAAGAAATCCAAAAGACTCTCCCCCCAACTAATTTTTTTTCTGACAGTTTTCATCTGAAAAATGCCCCCCAATGATCCAAACTACCACAAAATGTGGCAGCCTTGGTCTCCCCTACCCAAACCCTCCAACATTTCACAGATGAAAACCAGAACACATGTGGCGAGGAAACATCAGAGTATGGTCAAAATAGCAAAAGTGAATAACCTGAAAGTATACACAAACTGAGAGCCAGTGGGGTGTAATGGTTTGAGTGTTGGACTGTGACTCTGGAGACCAAGGTTCAGTTCCCAGCTTGGCCATGAAACCCACTGGGTGATCTTGGGCAAGTCACATACTATAATCTTCAGGGGAAGGCAATGGCAAACCTCCTCCAAACAAATCTTGCCAAGAAAACCCGATGATAGAGTCGCCTTAGGGTCGCCATAAGTCGGAAATCACTTGTTGAAGGCACACAACAACAATACACAAAGTAGGAGAAGTAGTACCAGTTTTCTTTTGCCTGAATCTACTGGGAAGGACAAGATTCTGTGTCTCTTATCTTACCCCCTCCCCACAGGTAACTGAGTACAAAATACTTTTTCACTTTGAATTCAGATTATAGCTACTGAAGTAAGCTGAAGAGAAAGGGGAAAGTGGGAGGAGGAGAAAGAAACCAGGAAATTTCAAAAGAAACTGAAAAAGTGGGATTACAGAGGATTAATCAGCATTGTTCCTGACAAATCAGAACAATTGGAGGGTTAAACTAAAACAGCCCAAAACTAGCTGTTCTGAGGCTGAATCCTGGAACCAAAAGTGGTATGACACCACTTCCAGTTGTTCCAAGAGTGACAGTGTAGCCTTCAGAGTGAGTGTCTGTGTGGGTTCATAGGACAGAAGAATGATCCCCTGCTCCCTTTACAGTTGCTTGCCTGGATCAGTCCTGCCTACAGGTTTGGGGGAGTCATTGGCCTCATGTCCTGTTCCTCTATCTAATCACCCACTCGCTTTCCCATTGTCTCTGGACTCGGTCTCCATTATTGTCCTCAGAAGGAAAGGACAAATCAGTGAGAAGGTCAGTTGCCAATTGCTGCCACTGCCACTGTTTACTGCAGTGATGAGGAACATCTAGTCCTCCAGACATGTTGGACAGCAGTTCCCAGAAGCCCCAGCAGGTAAAGAATTATGGAACCTGTAATCCAAAGCATCTGGAGGGCCAAATGTTCCTCACTCAAGGATTGCCTAAGAGACCAAGAGGTCAAAAGACCAAGACTGTCCAGTGGATGAAGTGGTGTCTGTAGCAACATGAGCAATAAGATGTTAATCTACACATACGTGTCTTATTGCTGTGGATTTTTGCACATTCGCATCAACCTTTTGGCTAAGATCAAGTGTAGATTCTATGATTTGATTGTATTAACTTCCTTGTACAAATTTACATCTACAGTTGGCCCTCCGTTTTCATGGGGGATTGGTTCCAGACCCACCCACCCACCCCCGAAAACAGAGATTCGTGAATATTCAAGCCCTATAGGCTTGAATGGGGTGCGCTCCTGCGGGTCCACCCCATTGTTTTAAATGGAGGTTGACCCTCCATGAATATATAAAACTGCAGACATGAAGTCCACAAGAACGGATGGGCAACTGTATTTGCATCTATTCACCCTCCCTGTGCCACACATTAGATCTGAGGTAGCCAACCTTTCCCCTTTAAGGGCCGAGGGACTTCAGCTCCCAGAATCCCAGGAGCTATTGGCCAACATGGGACTATTGGCCAACATGGCTGAGGCTTCTGGGAGCTGAAGTCCCTCGGCCCTTAAAGGGGAAAGGTTGCCTACCCCTGCATTAGATAATGCCCATATTTGCAGATACTCATGGATACTCCAGTAAAACCATGAAGCCATTTTCTGCGGAGTTTCTGGAGTTCCCTTCCCTCCACAAAAAGCCCAAACTCCTCTGAATCACATGTGGTGGGATCACATTATATTCAAATAGAATATTTGAATCATGTATACAAGCCCAAGACTAGGGCTGAGACATAACCCTTGATAGGCACCTGACAATACCAATCTCTGGTGGTGATATTGTAAGAAATCTCTTGATCATGCTTGTAATAGTTTAGTCCTGCTTCCATTCTATCTTTACAGCTTAAACTACGATTGATTGATCAAGAATCAGAACTTGGATTTCCCAGGTTTATATAATGCCATATCAAAAGGAAACGGGCTAACCCACCCACCCCAACCCTTTCTGGTAACAGCAGACACAGCACCCCCTCCTATCTCCTAGATCTGAGCAGGCACTTATTTACCCCCTCCTATAATGAGAAGAAAAGAAAAAAGAATAAAAACTCAAGAGAAAGTAAAACTGTTTATATGTATTTGCAAAGTTTCCAAAGACAATGAGTTTGGGTGATGTCCAGGGCATGATGTAAGTAGGTCCTTAACTGATAAAATATAAAAATCTTGGTAGCAAGCATAATTAATTTTTTATAATCGCACCTCTTAACTCCAGAGCTATGCCTGGATTTCAGCAGCCGCCCAGTTTTTTTTTTTTTTATAGCGACATGGCTTGGTGCCATCCACATTTTTTATCTTTCCTTTTGGAAGTCTTATTCCCAAGGAAATCTTGCTTCCAAGTGCATAACTAATCCGAGCAGCATGGAAGAGAGTGCCTTCTGTCTTCTCTTTCAACCTTCCCTCCCTCCAGAGAAAATGCAAGAACATTGTCACACTGTTGCAGCCTTCCCATATTTTGCATCTTTCAGTTATATTGGAAAATAGACCCTGTATTCATGTCATGCTAGCTGGAGGGTGTATTTATTTATTTATTTAATCTCTTGCCTTTCTTCCAGAATAGATTTAAGATGGTTTATAACCATTTAGAAAATGACTGGTGAGAGTTGTAGTCCAACACACTGCCAGGTTGGGGGAAATGACTCTGTCTTGCTTGATATGAAGATCCATTGTGGCTATTTCTTTATGAACCATGTTGAACACTGGGCCCCTTTTTTAGTTTACCTGGCTGAAAAGTGTCCCTAAGATGCAGAATAGTGAGCAGAGGCAGGTGCATGAGGTGGAACTCCCTTGGCATGTAAAGAAATGAATTATTCTGTCAGAGGAGAATAAGATTAGTTTTTGATCCTAAAGTACAAGCCATACAGAGACGTACACACTTTCTATTTTCCCTCTCCTCATCTGGTATGCAATGGACATCACTGCCATGAATGAGAGCACGGGTGTATATCAGTCTTCTCATGCTAGTTGAGGATGATGGGACTTGAAGGCTAACACATCTGGACTGAGGAAGGCTGATGTAGCTGCTGGCTCCATAGGGACACATCTGACACGTCTCATCCTGGAGTGAAGAGATACACTGGCTAGGATCCAGTCATACTTGGAGCAGATTAAAAACAATGTTTAAGTAAACTAAGTAAATAATAAGTAAAGTAAGACTGCAGACACACTGCAGAAATAATCCAATTTGACATCATTGTAATTGCCATTGCTCACTGTTATAGAAGCAGCCAAGTTTCTTGGATTTCTTTGAATCTAGTCAAAGCATGACTGAGTCTGGACCCAAGCCAGTGTTTTTTCTTTTCACATTCCCTTACTCCATTCTTGCCACTGCTGAGCTTAGGATTCTGACGTAGATGAGAAAGAGGAAGGGCACACCTTGTACACAACATAACCCAGTTTTCTCACTGCTGCAGCTTTTACTTCTGAATGATGATTCTGCAAACCACTTCAATTATGCAATGCAAGTGAAGGAAGTAAGATCAATAAATAGATACATGTTTTAGGAAATGGTAATCTGTGTTTGTTGCCATGTTTTGCATGCCTCTAAACACGTAAACTGCCTTATATGAAGTTAGTCCATTTTCCGTCTATTCCAGCAACATTTTTCTCTAAATGGTAAAAGAAATTGTTGATTTTTTAAAGGATAAGTGCAGCAAGACCTAGTTCTGCTACCTGGTATCTTTTAACTGGAGATGCTGGTGGTTAAGTGTGGGAGTACGTGAAAAGGTACCCTTAAAAGTTATAGTTGCAGTTATAGTTACAGTTAAAGGTGAGCATTATGATGTTAACATTATTGTTAAAGGTATAGGTCACAGTTCTCTCTCTAAATGCTCCAAAGTGCTTAGTTACCCTCAAGATCACTTTAAAAAGAAAAGACAAGACAGAAAAGAAAAGAAAAGAAAGCTTTTTTTACTTTCCCATTTCTCAAAAGAATCTGAAATAGTTACAAGACAGATGTTACAAGATAGTACCCTGTGATTCAAAGCACCATCTCTTTCCATTAACCTTTTAACAGATTAACAAAACATGAGGCAGTAGACAAGATCAGCACTGGAACTATGTGATACTCCTCCTCCACAATATAATAAAACCTCTACTTCTGGTAGAAATAAATTGCAAAAAAAGTAAAAAAAGTAAAAAAACATTCTTCATTGTGAAGTTACAGTGTGAGTATAACAAAAAGTAGTTATTTATTACTAGTTACATCCAGGCTCTGGACAACTCTAGTGATGTCTGTGTTACACATTGGTAGTTATATCAGTGCCATAAGCTGAAACTGTATGAGGGATATTTTACTTATTCATGCATATGAATAAGTAAAATAGCCCAGAGGGTGCTGCTTGGGGACTGTAGCTCCAGTAAGAGGAACCTCACTTGTGGGGTTCCTCAGGGGGCTATTTTGTCCCCGATGTTATTTAACATCTATATGAAGCCGCTGGGTGAGATAATACGAAGTTATGGTGCTGGGTGTTATCAGTACGCTGATGACACCCAAATCTATTTCTCCGTGTCTCGTTCGTCGGCCTCGAATTCCAATGGCATCTCCTCTCTCAATGAATGTCTTCAGGCGGTAATGGGCTGGATGAGGAAAAACAGATTGAAACTGAATCCAGACAAGACGGAGGTGCTCACGGTAGCGGCCCCGAAACCAAGAATTGGGTTGCAACCTCCAGTCCTGGATGGGGTCACACTCTCCTCCAGTGACTGTGTTCGCAGTCTGGGGGTACTCCTTGACTCGTCGCTCCTGATGACAAATCAGGTAAATGCGACGGTCAGGAGTGCCTGTTATCAGCTTCGGCTGATACGCCAGCTGCGCCCTTTTCTGGAAGTAAGGGATCTCGAAACTGTTGTGCACGCACTGGTAACCTCACGCCTGGACTTCTGTAATGCGCTCTACTTGGGGCTACCCTTGTGCTTGGTTCGGAAGCTTCAGTTGGTACAAAATATGGCAGCCAGGCTTGTTTCTGGTACATCTAGGAGGGACCACATTACTCCGGTTCTGAGGTCCCTCCACTGGCTGCCTATCAGCTTCCGGGCCCAGTACAAGGTGTTGGTTATTACCTTTAAAGCCCTAAATGGCTTGGGTCCAAGCTATATCAGGGACCGCCTCCTCCCGTACAATCCTCCCCGCGCTCTCCGGTCCTCTGGGAGGAACTTACTGCAGCCTTTAAAATCTAGGCTTGCAGCGACCTCCCAGAGGGCGTTCTCTGCTGTCGCCCCCAAACTCTGGAACGACCTGCCGGATGAGATCCGTCAGTTGACATCATTAGACAGCTTTAAAAAAGCTGTCAAGATGGATCTCTTCCGGCAGGCCTTTCCAGATTAACCATCCCGGCCCAGGCTTCCTGATCCCCATTCCTCCCGTGGCCCCATCTTTAGTGATGGTTGAGGATCTCCAGAGGGACATCAGGGTTTTTAGGTGGTTTTAATTATGGTTTTATGTTCTTATATTGTGCTTTTAATTTGTTATATTGTTTAATACTTTCTTAAGGGGGGGAGGGATTATAATGTTTAATGTTATATTTTAATCTTGTCATATTTTATTGTTGTCAACCACCCGGATTGGTTCGCCACAGGGCGGTATACAAATAAATATTATTATTATTATTATTATATGATAAGTTATAAATCATACTGTTCGCAACTAGCAGTGTTGACAAATTACAGTGACTGAGCATTTGAGCCAATCCCTTCTTAAGTGCTTAAGAGTGTTGACATTGTTGTTATGAACTGCCATCAAATTGACTTTGACTATGAGTGAAAGACCTCCAATGATCTGTAAAAGTCTTCTCTAGCACCACATTTCAGAGGAGATTATTTTCTCCATCACCTTTCTTCACTGTGCAGCTTCCACAACCATGCATAGGAATGGGAAATACAATGGCATGGACAATCCTATCTTTAGCATTCAATGAAATATCTTTACACTTCAGAATCTTGTTTGGTTCCTTCATAACTACCCTACCAGGTTCTAGTCTTCTTCTGATTTCATGACTACGATCTCCATTCTGATTAATGGTATGGAAAATCTTTAACTGTTTCATTGTCTTCATCATCTGTTTTAAAGTTATGTGTATCATTTGTGGTCATTATTTTCTTAGGTTTCTTCAAAGGAAACCTACCTTTCCACTTTCTTCCTTGACTATAGGCCTAAGCAGACTGTCAGAAATAGTGCACATTAAATTGAGGCACTGCCCTGGCTCAGTGCTAGGGAATCATGGGAACTGTAATTTATTGTGGCACCAGAGCTCTCTGACAGAGAAGGCTCAATGTCCCAGAAAAAAATACAGTTCCCATGATTCCCTAGCACTGAGCCAGGGCAGTGCCTCAATTTAATGTGCACTATTTCTGGCAGTCTGCTTAGGCCCTAAGTTCAGTAATTCTTCAAATTCTTAGGGGCTTTGCAGACCAGCCTAAAGGGCCGGCCTGGGGGTGGAGTTGAGGCAGGACAGCTGCACGCTGGCCACTCCACCCTGACACCGTCCTGACGCCGTGCACCCCTCAGCACAGCACACGGCATCAGGATGCCCTCCTGGCGCAGCGTGTACACATGCTACACAAAAAGGACATGAAAGAGCCGCAGCGCTGCTCTTAGGGCAGCCTTTTACCACCCCTAAAAGGAGCGGCATTTTGCCGCTCTTTTGGGATGGCAAAAGGGAGGATTGGGGCTGCACCATGTGGTTGCTGCAGCCCCAATCCGCCGCTTCCAGGGGCGGCTCTGTGCCATCCCAAAAGGTGGGTCTGTAAAGGCCCTTAGTTAGTTACTGTTAGTAATATGGTGTCATCTGCATATTTCTTCCTCCAATTTTCATTCCTACTTTTTTGAAGTCTAATCCTGCTTTACGTAGGATATTGTTCAGTATATAAATTAAACAGGAAGGGTGACAAAATGCAGCCTTGCCTCACTCCCTTGCCAGTTGGAAAGTATTCCATCTCTCCATATTCTGTCCTAATGGTCCCAAGTACAGGTTATGCATCAAGACAACCAAATGTCGTGGCACACCCATTTCTTTAAGAGCAAACCATCATTTTCCACGATCTACGCAATCAAAAGCTTTGCTATAATCTTTAAAGTACAGGCTGATTTCCTTCTGATATTCTTTGATGCACTACATTTTCTAACAGAAGTTTGCAATACGATCCTAGTGTCCCTTCCTTTCCTGAACCCAGCTTGAACAGCTGACAATTCTGTCTCCATAAAAGTCTTTGCTGCAGAATTTTGAGCACCACTTTTTAATGCAGTGGTTCTGTGGTTACTGCAATCCCCGGTGTTTCCTTTCTTTGGCACTAGAATGTATATTGAGTGTTTCCAATCTGTGGACAATTGTTCTGCTTCCCATATTTGTTGGCAGATTTTATTTAGAAATAGAATATATTCTGTCTCTGTATCTTGAAGCATCTCTACTGGTGTGCCATCTGTTCCTGATTTATTTCTCCACAGCTCTCTGAGTGCAGCCTCCATTTCACTTTCTAAAATTATAAGGCTGTTTTAGACAATGATACTAATACTTCTTTTATTATACATTGCGCGTATATGCAGAGGATTTGTTCTGGACCACCACCACCCCACGTAAGGGAAGAAATGTGGGACCTCAAGTCCCATTGTGCTGTGTATGTGCCGCAGGGGTGTGCGCCATTGAAAATGCTGGGGTTCGCCATCTGCATGACCTTGAGTCCACATATGGTGAGCTCGCGTATGGCGTAGGCATGCTATAATGTTAAACTACTATTTTTTAATGTACAGCTCTGGTCAGCCCTACCCAGTACAGTTGATGGTCAAGAATGATGGATATTATAGTCTAATCATTTGTAGGTCTCCAGTTTGTGGAAAGCTAAGCTAAATCAGTGAGCCAATGGTTCAAACCAGCAGCTGCAGCAGCCAGTTCTGAACTCAAAAACAGCATCCATACATGCCCAAGGAGTCATCAGTACTGTGATTACAGTAAAATAGGAGAAGACAGATGCAAAGATGTGTATGTGAAAGATGTGAGTGACATTTTAAATTACATTTTTATTTCACTTTTTTACTAAAAGAAAGTACTTGAGTTAGCTAACATCTGCTAAAGCAAATTAAGTAATAAAATCATTAAAATCAGTTCTTAATAAATATAACAATTATTTCAATGTTAAAAGCTAACTGTCACATCTAGGTTGAGAGCTGTCTGTATCTGGGCATGAAGAGTAAGAGTTTAAATGTGTCTGAGAAGGGTGTTGAAGAAGAGGGACATTACAGGAATCCTACCTTTGACAAGACATTCCAACCTTGTCCCTCTAGGCTAATGATGTCCAAAGTGAATGATACTATCCCCCTGAGTGGTGGAAAGATCCAGATGGGCAGTATGGGAAAAGGGAGTGATGGGGGAGTAGTGAGGAAAAGGGAACAGTGGGGAGGGCTTTTAGTGAAAGTATTGGCTGAAAAGCTTCTTGACTGTGCTGGCCTTTGCTACAAGGATGGCATGGGCAAGAGGCTTCTTGGTGACTACTTAGCCAGCTGCTCAGTTGCTGTTTCCAAGGTGACCAGATGCAAAGAGAGCAGCAACCAAGATTACTTGTCTTGAATTGCATTAAAACGATCTAGATCTAATGTCAAGAAATAGACATTTGGGTCCACTTGGGTTGTCACCCAAATGGAAAGAGAGCAGTAGCCTGAAAAAGTTTGGGGACCACTGACCTATACAGGGGTAGATGGTAGCTTCTACATCAATGGAGTGGTGAAACCCCAGCCTCCATACTGTCCTGTAAAGAAACCATGGGCTGTAAAAGCTTCCCCATGCATATAATGTCTACCAGAAAAGGTGCATATGAAGTCATCCCATACGTATGGTGGTCTAAATGTGGCATTCACATATTTCCTCACGTGAAAGAGCTTTCTATATTGGAATAGGCCCTGTGATAATGCATGAGAGTCAAATCAGAGGAAACAATTCAGTCCCCAGCTGGAAACATCAGTCAACTATACATAAATATATACCAGTCTTTTGATATTTTGACATACAAGGTCATATGCAGCATTACACTAACGCCTGTAATCTCACAACAGGTGGTTCAATGTATATCTGGGGGATATTTGTACAGTCTGATATTTCAATAAGTTTTTGTTTTGTTTTGTAATGGTTTCGTCTGGCTATAAGGAAGTTGTGTTTTTTTTAAGAAGTCAAGTTTCTGATGTGTCTGGATTCAAGGAAGTTCTAAGAGCACGAATTCTTAGATGTTCCCACAGCCCATATGGATTTAATGCTGTAACAAGCTGTGATGCAGTAGGTTAATTTTAGTCTCTATATTTAACTGATGAATATTTTTATGAAGGGTTTACGATCCCAAAGCAGAGTATTAGTAAGCCACAAACAAAATAATATTGCTGTTATATCATGATAATAGCAATAATAAAAAACAAAGAGAAAGGTAGAACTAGCAATTGAAGCCAGAGTCCCCCCCCACCAAAAAAAAAACACCCCACAGCATTTTCAGTTGAATCTTTACTCAATTATAGGCCAAAGTAAACAGTTGAGTCTTTCAACCCAGGCTCCTATTCTCAGACTTCCCCATGAATAAAGAAGGATGCCCTAACCATGCTTCAGAGACACAGCAGCTATGCTTTGGAGGCAACATCATGTGATAAGTATTGCCAAAGTTGCTTTTCTTCCTGTTTTAATCAGCATTTAAAAGCCATGTGTAATAAAGCCCTGTATTCCAATGGTGGATGGAACCTAAGACAAAAAAGTAAGACCAAAAATACCAACATATTTTAGTTGAAGACTGTTTTGGTCAAAAACTGTACTTAAAGGCAGCCCTGTATAAACCATCTTGAGGTTTTATGACACCTTGCTCCGATGGTAATGTCTATTGCAGGGGTAGGCAACCTTTCCCCTTTAAGGGCCGAGGGACTTCAGCTCCCAGAATCCCAGGAGCTATTAGCCAACATGGGACTATTGGCCAACATGGCTGAGGCTTCTGGGAGCTGAAGTCCCTTGGCCCTTAAAGGGGAAAGGTTACCTACCTCTGGTCTATTGCTTCACTTCAAAACAGGGTAAGCCACATTCAGAATTCCCCTGCTTATTCGGTTCAGTGGCAGCCCTGTACATCTGCCCTAAAGACTTGCCCTGGATATTCATTCATTCATTCATTCATTCATTCATTCATGTTCCAAAATGCCTCCTCTTTTTTACTACCCTTGTCACTTTCATCAACATGACCAAAGACTAGACATTATTATTAGCTACTCTGAGAGAATTTGTGGCTGAAGAGTGGGGTATAAATACTCCAAATAAATAAATAAATTCTTGTGCTACCTAACAGAAGATGGAGGCAATTTAAGCCTTGGCTGGGGGAAAAACGTCCCTTAACCTGGGAACAGCCACCAAGAAGGATCTCTCCCAAGCCCTCATTAGATATGTCAATGATGGTGCTGGGACTGAGAGAAAGTCATCCCTTGAAGCTCTTAAAACCTAGGTAGGCTCATGCATGGAGATACAGACTTCCAGACTTGGCAAAATAATCAAATATCCTTTAAAAGTATATAGTAGAACCAACAGAGTGTCTACCTGGTTAGAAATTAGACCAAATTGCTACTGTCAAGGTGGTGGTATATATACCCAATATCATATTTGGGGGCAGTAATCAAGGAATGAATGGATTAATTCTCTGCTAGATGGGTTTCCAGGAGAAAAGAATGGTCAGGAGATGGAGCAAATGTTTGGGTGATTGGCATGAATATCTCAGACAAAGGAAATCTTATGCTCTTAGAGAAATGTCCTTTGTCTGTGTATATACACAGTCACCTTCTTTGACCAGAATCCCATCATTGCCCTCCATAGATAAAAGGGATTAGGCTGATGTCTTGGGTGATCTCATTACAGTGGGTACCTCGCTTATTTGCTTGCTAGAAGCATGGATTTTCAAATATGGTATGGCCATGCTTCTGCATCGGGGTCACCTTTCCAGGTCACTCACCTCAGTGTCCTTTTAATATTAAGATGGTATCAAAATTGAGGGATGATTGGGGCCCTAAGCTGGTGATAACAGCATCCTTATACCATTCCTTTGCTCAGCTTGTACATTTTAAAAATGTTGAAAGTTTTTAGATCCCTCATCCTATGAGGAAAGGAGCGCTGGAGAGGCTGGGCCTGGAGCTTCCTGTCACTGGAGGAAATAAGCCATGAAAGAAGATTTATTTCAAATGTTAGGTGTTATCTCACACAATAGCACCCAGACTTCCCTGCTTGAGAAAGGCCAGCCAGAGCAGGGAACCACAAGGTGCCTTTCATTTCAGTCTGTCTTGCTTGGGATGATAAATGAAGACTGCAGGAACTCTCTGAAGTGTTGGAAACAGATAAAAGTAATGCAGAAATCCAAACTGCCCTTCTTCTAAGGGAAGTCAGAACAATGCTCAGTTGTAATTGCTTGTTTGCCTTGCATGATTGTACCAGAAAACATTTAAAGCTCCAATGAAGTCTCTTTTTCATGCTGTCAAGTTTGTGGCATAAATGTTGAAAATGCTCTTTCAATAAAAAATCCACAGACATTGTGACCAATACAAGGTATTATCTGAGTGCAGTATTTTCCCCTTTCGTTGTTGCTTTTGTGCATTTCATAGCAGTTACCGACAAGAATAAGAAAAACCATTTGGCAATGAGTTCCCTGAACTTAAGATGGGAATGACAAGTTGCAAAAGGCCAAAATCATTTCAACCATTGTAAAGGTTGGAGACTGAAGCAAAGGCAATTTGTGGTAAGCATCTCTCCTATTTATATACTCCTTTTTCGCCCTCTTTTTTTTTTGTGTGTGTGTGTGTGTGGGGGGTCCATCAGTTGCTTCATCTCACATAGGTTTTTAGATCAATACAAAAACTTGTGCAAGTTTTAGCAGGTGCACCACAATTCCTCCTTGAATCAGAAGAAAAGACATGAAGTGGCCATTATTCCATACTTCCTTCTCTGATTTTAATTGAATGTGGTATAGCACAACTCATGCATCTTTTCCAACTCCCTCCCTTCTCACAATTGGCTGTTGGTGGCAGAAGTTGAGGCAATCCATGATATCATGATGGTTGGACATGCCTTGTGCTATATTGCCCCATGCCTTCTATCATTTCACAAATTAAAACCAGGAAACACATGGCCAAGCAACATCAGAGTGTGGTCAATATGGCAGAAGTTATTAAAGAGGGCCTAAGCTAGCTAGCTAGGAAAGGCTGCAGCAGTTTGCTTTTGCCTGAGCCAACAGGGAAGGGCAACATTCTGTCTGCTCTTTCCTGCTCCTACTTAGAATCATAGACACATAGAGTTGGAAGGGGCCTTATGGCCCATCAGGTTCAACCCCCTGCTCAATGCAGGATATCCAGACAGAGCAGTGTTTCTCAGGCCTCATTCCCACTAGGATTTAACCCGAATTGCTGATTGGGTTATATGACTGTCATTCCCACTTGAAACCGGTTACGATCCTACTGTGCTTGGTTTAAATTGTGATGAAGCAAGGCAAACACAAAAGAACCACTCTTTCCTGACACTAGTCTTTGGGTGGTTCTTTTGAAAAGACCCAAATGCGATCCATGTTCAACAAGTGGGAATGACGGGTCAGATTTGCACCGGGGGACTGTGCTGGCTCTTGCCATCTTCTTTCAGCTGTTCCGGTACTCCGGGGGCTGTGCCAGCTCTTGCCAGCTTCTTTCAACCAGCTCCTCCTCTATTTGTTGTGTGTATTCAAGTTCTAGCAAGGTCCTCTTCCTCTCCATGGCAGCCGTTCTCCTTAAGTGTGAACGACAAAGGGGAGTAAAAGGGGAGTAAACAGCCCTGGAGAGATTCAATCACAAAATAAGCCGGTTTCCACACTGGATTATTTTGTAGTGGGAATGAGCCCTCAAACTTTGGTTCTCCAGGTGTTTTGAACTTCATCTCCCAGAAACCCTAGCTTGTTTTGCCAACAATCAGGAATTCTGGGAGATGAAATTCAAAAACATCTGGAGGACCAAAATCTGGGGATCCGCTTTCTTGAAATCCAAGGTTCATGTTTCACTACAGAGGTTGAGTCTTCGTTATTCCAAAAACCAACACTTTTTTCATGGCTGGTTGAGATAGTTGCACCTTTGCTTTCTAATGGTTCAGTGAACACAAACTTTGTTTCAGGCACAAAATTATTTTAAATATATTGCACAAAATTACCTTCAGGCCATGTCTATATGGTATATATGAAACATAAATGAATTTTGCATTTAGAATTAAGTCCCATCTCCAAGATATCTCATTATGTGCATATATGCAAATGCAGGTATTCCAAAACCCAAAACAAAACAAAACAAAAACCCCAAATCCAAAATAAGGGAGACTCAACCTGTATACTATATTTCTTTCTTCTGTCCCTCAATCACAAATTCTAACATTGCATAGTCACTCCCCTATAAAATACTGTTTTATTCCAGTGAGCAACTTCTCCATATTGGTTAGAATCAAGTCCAGGATTGCTGATCCTCTTGTTCCTTCCTCCACCTTTTGAAAGAGGAAATTTTGTGCAAGGCATATCAGGAATCTCTTGGAGAGCCTGTGCTTAGCACAGAGACATAACTGAGAGCAAACTACTTTTGCACTTTGAATTCAGTTTGCAGTAACTGAAGTAAGCCATACGCAAAGAGGGCAAATACAGTACAGATATTTATTTTGGCCAATGACCTGTAAAAAGCAAAAAGCAAAATAGATAAAACACAATGCAATGTATTAAAATAAATAGTAGATACAGTTATAAATAGTGTGAAATATAAAATATTAACATTGCAGTGATTAAAAAACAGTATAAAATGTTAATACCTTTGAAAATGTTAATAACCCCCCTCTCCCATCTGAAGCTGCAAGGAGAAGTGGGGAAAAACTTAATCTAACCCCCTCCTATCATCTGAAGCTGCAAGGAGGGATGGGAAAAAACTTCATCCAACCCCCTCCTACCATCTGAAGCTGAAAGGAGAGGTGGGAAAAGCCATGTGAGTCCATCTCAGCCCCCCCCCCCCTTCTGGAGGGAGGGACAGGAGAAAACAGAGAGGACAGGCAAGAAAAATCAAACAAGGGCCAGAAGACAGATGCGAGACTAAAATAAAGAAGGACATGAGGGGGGAAAGGAAAAGGAGGGAGGAGGGAGAAGAAGGGTAGGGAAATGACCAATTCATCAATAATGGGGGGAGGGACAATGGTATAGGGAAACAACTACTGGGCAGCAGCAGTAATGGTGGGTGTCACTATAGTGAAGAACAGCAGTGACATCATAGCTAACATTTGTTAGCACTGCGCACAGGGAGGTGTAGGTGGTCCTCCTTGTGTAACCTCCCCCCACCTAGAAAACCCTATGAGGAGACATTGAAAGTGTCACACAGGCAGGACAAGAGCACTAACAGAGATAGAAACTAAAGGAAAACACACTTGCAAAAGCATCTAAGGGCAGTCAAAAATGATGAAGCAAGCAGGAAACACTCTCTGAAAGACACATCCCATCAGAAGCAGCACCATAAATAAAATAGGGACATGGAATGTGAGAAGCATGAGCCATGGGAAGCTAGACATAGTGAAAATGGAAATGCAATGCATGAACATAGCAATACTGGGGGTGAGTGAGTTAAAATGGATAGGAATAGGCCACTTTGAATCAGACAACTGCACCATGCTCTATTCAGGGAATGAAAAGACAAGAAGAAATGGGGTGGCTTTCATACTAAGAAAAGATGTGGCAAAATCAGTCAGAGGATACAATGCAAAATCAGACCGAATCATCTCAATAAGGCTCCACAGGAAACCTATGAATATCACCATAATTCAAGTATATGCACCAACCACCAGCCACCAACACAGGAGGTCAAGCTGATCATTAGAGATTGGAATGCAAAGGTTGGAAGTAAAGACAGTAGGCAGATTTGGACTAGGCAAAAGGAATGAAGCAGGTGAACGTCTGATATATTTTTGTGAAGCAAACGACCTATTCATTGCAAACACATTTTTCATACAACCAGAAAAAAGGTTATACACATGGACATCACCAGATGGCCAACACAAAAACCAAATAGATTACATAATTGGAAGTAAAAGATGGTGAAGCTCCATACTGGTGGCCAAGACTAGACCAGGTGCTGATTGTGGCACACATCATGAACTACTCATTTCAAAAATAAAAATGAAACTCAAGAAGAAAACTAAACCAATCATCATAAGAAAATATGATTTATACAACATTTCCACAGAATTCATTGACAATATAAGGAACAGATTTGCAGTACTAAGTTTAATAGATCGTGAACTGGAAGAGCTGTGGTCAGATTCCAGGGACATAATAAAAGAAGAATGCATAAAGGCACTTCCAACAGACAAAAGGAAAGTGAAGAAACCATGGGTGACAGATAAAACACTACAAGCAATAAAGGAAAGAAGAGAAACAAAACAAAAAGGAAATAGGAATTAACTAAGAAACATGAACGCAACAAAACAACAGCTAGTGCGCAAAGATAAGGAAAATTATTACAGGAACAAATGTAGAGAAATAGAAGACAACAACAAAAAGGGAAAAATGAGAGACCTATTCCACAAGATTTGAGAAATCAAGAGAAAGTTCAAACCAAGGACCTGGACACTCTATGACAAGAAAAATAACATAATTCAAGACCAGGAAGGAATAACAAGACGTTGGATGCAATACACAGAAGAACTATACAAAAGAGATGACAAAATGAAGGACACATGGAGTGAAGAGCTACATGAAGATGAACCCCAAATTTTAAAAACTTGAGGTGGAAGCTGCAATAAAAGAAATGGCAAAAAACAAGACTTCAGGGACAGATAATAAACCAATAGAACTATTGCAATCCACACTGACGGAGTCAACTCTAGTGCTAACCAACATATGTCAACAGATATGGAAAACAAAACAATTGCCAACAGATAGGAAGTGATCAATATACATCCCCATCCATAAAAAAGGAGACACAAGAAACTGCAGCAACTATAGGACTATAGCACTAATCTCCCATGCAAGCAAAATTAAGCTCAAAATACTGCAACATAGACTCCAACTACACATGGAGAAAGAAATCGCAGAGGTCCAAGCAGAGTTCAGGAAAGGAAGAGGCACCAGGGATCACATTGCTAATATACAATGGAGTGTAGCAGGGAGTTCCAAAAGAAAATCTGCATGTGCTTTATAGACTATAGGAAAGCTTTTGACTGAATAGATTATGAAAGGCTATGGAATACTCTTAAAGACATGGGAGTACCAACACATCTGATAGTCCTAATGAGGAATCTGTATTCAGGACAAGAGGCTACTGTCAGGACAGAACATGAAGAAACAGAATGGTTCTCAACTGGCAAAGGGGTCAGACAAGGCTGCATCCTATCACCCTACCTATTCAGCTTATATGTAGAACATATTGTAAGGAAAGCAGGCTTGGACATGGAAGAGAGAGGAGTGAAAATAGGAGGAAGAAATATCAACAATCTGAGATATGCTGATGACACCATAACACTAACAGAAAATCTCACAGACCTGGAACTACTACTAAGGAAGATCAAAGAAAAAAGTTTAAAGGCAGGTTTCCTGTTGAACAAAAAGAAAACAAAAATAATGACCACAGAGAACTTACAAACATTCAAATTAGACAATGAGGAAATAGAAATAGTAAAAGAGTTCTCATATTTGGGATCAAACATTGATCGAAATGGGGACTGCAGCCAGGAAATCAGGAGAAAATTAAGAATGGGGAGGGCATCTATGAAAGAATTAGAAAAGATCCTAAAATGCAGGCATACAACTCCTCACAAAAGTCAGGATCATACAAACCATTGTATTCCCTATTACCATTTATGGATGTGAGGGCTGGACAGTCGAGAAAGAAGATAGGAGGAAAATCGCTGCATTTGAGATGTGGTGCTGGAGAAGAGTGCTGAGGATTCCATGAACAGCCAAAAGGACAAACAAATGAGTCCTAGAATTGATCAAGCCAGAGATACCCCTAGAAGCCAAGATGACAAGACTTAGACTGTCATACTTTGGACACATCATGAGAAAGCATGAATCATTCGAAAAGACAATAATATTAGGAAAGATGGAGGGAAGTAGAAATAGAGGAAGGCCACATGCTAGATGGATGGACTTTATTAAAGAGACTACGGATATGAGTTTGCAGGAGCTGGGCAGAGCAGTAGAGGATGGGGGACCTGGAGATGTCTCATCTATAGGGTTGTCATGGGTTGAGACTGATGGAAAGGCAGTTAACAACAAAAACCTTTGCTACTAAGGCAGCGTCCTATGACAATAAATTATTGCTGCAACACAAATACCAGCTACCTTGGCTATAATCTCAGAAAACTGGTCAGCCAAAACGTAATCAGTGTAAAACACATTGATTGAGCCTTCACTTTCTTTAGAGGATGGTTCCTAACAGACTGGGCATTGCCAAGAAATAACTACTCTGAGTCATCACCATGATCTTGTCTCCTTATTAAGTTTTCTGTGTTTTTAGATTATCAGCCTGTAAAAGAGCAGCCAGCAAGTATAGCTTCATCTCACCTTAGACTGCAAAATCCCCCATTTCAGTCCTTCTCACTTACAGTTCTGTTGCATATTTCATGCCTTCGGTATCCTTATAGTTAGAAACTCCATTTCTTCCAGTTAATTCTTGTGTTTTATTTCCACTTGTAGTTATGAATCCCCTTAATCAGCTCACAAAGAGGGAAAGAGAGGGAAATAAAAACTGAGATGAGAAGGAAAGAGGAGAAAAATGTAGAGATGAAATTTAGAGTCTGGCTATATGTCCCAAAGGGGGAAAGTGGGATGAGGGGAAAGAAATTGGGATATTTTTAGCTGAAGAAGTGGAATAACAGAGGATGACTCAAGATAGTCAGAGGGTGTGCGGCTTAATAGTCTTAAAACCTTGCAGATCTAGAGCTCACACCTAAATAAGCATGTTGGGACCTACTTGATTTTTCTTTTTCATTTTTCTTTTTGTACCATATATTTCTCTGTATGGTGGCAGTGTTGCTGATGTGACCTAGTATAGGTTATGCTGAATCCTTCAGAACTTGAATGAAGCACATTATGAGGTCTTACACATAATGGCTAGCATGCTGTCAACAACATACATGAGAATAATCCCTCGGAGTGTGGTGGAGTCTCTTTCCTTGGAGGTCTTTAAGCAGAGGCCGGATGGCCATCTGTCGGGGATGCTTTGATTGGGAGTTCCTGCATGGCAGGGGGTTGGACTGGATGGCCCTTGTGGTCTCTTCCAACTCTATGATTCTATGACTCTATACACATATGTAATTTTTTTTTGGTTGTTGCAGAGGTTACTATTTCCTTCCTACCTTTGCCAGGATCAATGCTGCCTGCTGGATTCAGCCTGTTGGTATGATAGCTGCCCCCATGGCCATTTCATTGCTGGTGGAGAGCAGAGACGATTGGAGAAGTTGATGTCCCAGAGTGACAATATTATTTAATGACTTCTCCCAGGAGCTTGGTAGGTTTTGGTAGAAGATCTCAGTCTGTATCGAGCTCTAGGAACACAGCCAGATGCTTCTCCAATCTCTCCACCAGTAACAATGGGGTGCCTATCACAATAACACTTGAGGCTGGTGACAGAAGAGCCACATGAGAATTCCACATGTGGAACTAATGTGCTCATGCATTAAATTCCAACTGGAGACATAATGAGTAATATTTGGAGTGACTTTCTGGGAAAGCTGCAGCTAGCTATCTCCATCCTTGGATCTGAAAATGAACTCTTCCCCCAACGTTTCTTCCAGTGGAAACACAACCTGTGTGGGCCTCTTGTAAGTGCTTCCTCTAGTACTAATAGCTTAGTAAATAAAGCACACAGGTTGTCCATCATCCATGTGCCTTGCTCCCAGTGGAGTTTAAGGAAGTGGAATTAGAAGGCTATTAGTGCTTGCAGGTATCTTCCCAGAGTGCTATTAGCCTTGCAGAGAAGATGCATGTGTCCCATGTGGCTTGCATTTTTGGTTGAAGAAATGTTGTGGGTTTTGTTTTTAAAGGATAGCTTTTGGAAGTTGGTTTGAAAGGAGGGCAGCCAGGCCTTTTAGAAGAGTTTTATTGGGGGGGGGGGGAAACTGGGATAATATGGTATTAATTTATTCTATTACCTGTTACTCAAGGACTGCAGGTAAAAGAATATATAATATCTTTCTCAGGGTTAATCATGGTTTAGCACTGAGTGGCATTGTTTACTGGAAGGGAGACAGTGGTAACTCCATGTTTCTTCTACTGTTTTCTCATTTACCTTCACCTCTCTAAAAATGTCTTCTTGAGGCCTAAAAGTTCCCCCCCCTTCTTTTCAAGTTGATATGACAGCCCGGTTTAAATATTTGAAGGGCTGTCATATTTAGGATGGAGCAAGCTTGTTTTCTTCTGCTCCAGAGAATAGGACCTGAAACAATGGATGCAAGCTACAGGAAAAGAGATTCCACCTGAACATTAGGAGGAACTTCCTGATACTAAGAGTTGTTTGACAGTGAAACACACTCCCTCTGAGTGTGGTGGAGTCTCCTTCTTTGGAGGTTTTTAAACAGAAGTTGGATTGCCATCTTTTGGGGAGTGCTTTGATTCTGTATTCCAGCATGGCAGGAGGTTGGACATGATGGCCTTGAGGTCTCTTCCAACTCTATGATCCTGCCAAACCCAGCTCTTTCCAGCTACCAACTCTTCTTAAAACCCTAATCAGCTCTTCTGCTGCCCTGCGCTTGAATGATTTTGAATGACCTACTTTCTTATTTGTCTTAGTCTTCTTCTTTTTTCTTTCCAGTGCTAAATTTTACAACTCATTTTTCCCCTGCCCCCTCTTATAATTATATGCAAGTCTCTCTCTACTCTTTCTGCCCTTTGGTGGTTTGTCTTTCCCCTAGTATGTCCCCTACTGTCTTCCTACTTTTCTGTTTAAGTAGTATCGATGCTAGAGATGTGGTGGCTCAGTGGTTAAGATGCCAATTTTGATGATCGAAAGATCAGAAGGTTGGCAGTTCGAGGCTCAAGTGCAGATGATGGGGTGAGCTCCTGTCACTAGTCCCAGCTTCTGCCAACCTAGCAATTTCAAAGCATGCAAATGCAAGTAGATAAACAGATACCATTTCTCAGTGGGAAGGTAACAGTGTTCGGTGCAGTCATGTTGGCCACTTGACCACTGGAGTAGTGTTCGGACAATGCAGTGCAATATGATTTCTATAAGCTGTTCTTTGTTAACCCTTTTGCTGCTGTGTTTTGCTCTAAATTGCAGCTTCCAAATTGTCTTTGAGGAGAGCCCTGCATATTGTACAGTGCATTAGTTAGTGGACCTTTCTTATTGTTGGGCTGATATTCAATGGCAGCATATGCATGTTAGAGTGCTGGCATGTCCGGCACACATTGCCACCATTGCATAATATAGGTTGTAACTGTCCATGTTTTTTGCCATCCATGGAGTGCAGTGGAACAGAACCCTTGTGGATGGAAGAGATCACTGTAGTAGGTTACCAGTGCATGAACTACTGAAGTTCTTAGACTTTGCAGCGGGTGAAGGAGTCCTTTAAGGGCGTGGACTTACCATCTGCCAGGGAGACCAGCTGTAGCCCTGAGAGCTGCCACCCCCCCGCGCGCGCTGGCTGGAGCACCAGTGGCTTTAAAAGGCTGCCAGATACCACCCTCCACCAGCACATTGCAGTGGGCGAAGGAGTCCTTTAAGGGCGTGGACTTACCATCTGCCAGGGAGACCAGCTGTAGCCCTGAGAGCTGCCACACCCCCGCGCGCGCTGGCTGGAGCACCAGTGGCTTTAAAAGGCTGCCAGATACCACCCTCCACCAGCACATTGCAGCGGGTGAAGGAGTCCTTTAAGGGCATGGACTTACCATCTGCCAGGGAGACCAGCTGTAGCCCTGAGAGCCGCCACACCCCCGCGCGCGCTGGCTGGAGCACCAGCGCGGCGGAGGAGAGGATTGTGCCCCAACCCCCCCCAAACACCAGCTTGCCGGCAGCGTGGAGTACCGGAGGTAGGCAAGACCAACTGGGCCTTGAAATTGGCCCCTATTGAGCCTTTCTCAGCATAAGAGCCTTTCTTGCCGGCCGGCGTGGGGGAGAGACTTGCCATCGGCCCTGTAGGGCCAACACCCTTCTACCCGGCTCCGGAGGTGCGGCGCCTATTACAGGACCACCTGGGCCCTATTATGTATTTTAAAATTGTATATTTTATTACTGTTACTACTGGGCCCTATTATGCATTTTAAAATTGTATATTTTTATTATTGTTATTGATTTTATTGTTATTGATTCTGTTTGATTTTTGCTTATAATTCTGTAATGTATATTGTTTAATTTGTTTAATTTGTTTATATATTGTAGTTGATATTGTTTAATTTGCTGTATTATATTGTTTCATTTGTTGTAATTTTCTGTTGTGCACCGCCTCGATTGGTTCGCCAGAGGGGCGGTATAGAAATAAATCGTATTATTATTATTATTATTATTATTATTATTATTATTAGATGTAAGAATATAGGCTGGGCAGATAATTAGTGTAAGCTGTATTATTCCATAGCCCTTTTCCTGGGTGTGGCCACAGGCCAACTGTTCATGTCTTCTTTGACACCCCATGGAAAACCTGTGATGGACTATCTATACATGCTCCACAAAATCTGACAAAGGGCATTCTGGCCTGATCAATTAATGGGTCTGCTGCAAACATCACACCAAGTTTCCATGAGGCTTTAAAAATCCTTAAGATGAGTGTTTATGCATGAACAGAAGTAGGGTAATACCCTCCAACTGTCCTAATTTAGCAGAGACAACACTTCTGCCATCCTATTTTTTCAGCTGCTTTTAAAATGTCCCAGTTTTTTCTTCTCTCACTTTCCCCCTTTGTCTTGCAAAATGAGTTCAAAGTTTAAAAGAAGTTCATACTCTGTTAACTGAGTTGGAGGGCAATGCATATCCTCCAACTGTCCCAATTTAGGACTTTATCACATGGGGAGAATCGTATGTTTATCCTGTACAAATCCTGAAAAAAAACAACGTAATTACGCACAGTGATTTCACATGACATCGCACAAAAACTGTCATTAAAGTAGTCAGAAAGTGGTGTTATCCCAGATCTTTTTACTTTCAGAATTTTAGCAAAAATGCATTTACGATATTACTGTAATTGCACATCACTATACTGTGAAAGTCAAATTCGGTTTATTCATGCAATAATCCTTGTTTCACTCTTTTTTCTGGTTTTCCCATGGTTCTGTGGGGCTGCTTTTACTTCCTGTTTTGCCTGGGCGACAAACATGCCAGACAAAAGTGTCTCCATAAAGCAAAAAATACAACTGTTGAGAATAGAAAACATTGTAATGGTGAAATAACATGGGAACACAAAGAAGAAACATCACATAGGAAATGAATCAAGCAAGGTCCTTCTGATGCACTAACTATGCATCCTTCTGCGCATGTGCGAGTATATCATTTCTACTTCTTATACAGAATTCGTTCACTTTTGTTTGAAACAGAAAGGGAGTTTTTTTCTGCTTTTCATGTTATTACGCGTTTATTCTAATTGTGTTCTAATTGTATTCTAATTCATTCACACAATTAAACACTATTTTTGCTTTATTTTTGGGATGGTTTATTTGTGCTTTAGTATCTCTTTAAAGACAAAACTGTGATAAAGTCCTTAGTAAGGAGAATCCTAATTAATTCTTTGGCATCCCATTTTTAAGATGCTTTTAAAGTCTCCCATTTTCCCTTCTCCTCCTCCCACTTTCCCACTTTGTCCTCAGCTTACTTCAGTTTCTGAAAATTGTGTTCAAGGTTAAAGGAGTACTTGTACTCCTTTAACTCATCAGGGGGGAGAGGAGAAGTGTGGTAAAATCTTCTCCTTCCCAGTAGGTCCAGGCAAAACAAATGGCTGCAGCCTTTCCTAGCTTACCGTTCTTCCTCACTAATAATTTTTGCCATCTTGACCATGCATTAATGTTGCTTGGCCACACATATCCCTGTTGTTGGTGTTGCTGTTGTGTGCCTTCAAGTTGTTTCTGACTTATGGTGACCCTAAGATTAACCTATCACAGAATTTTCTTGCAAGATTTGTTCAGAGGGGTTTTGCCATTGCCTTCATCTGAAGGTGAGAGAGTGTGACTTGATCAAAGTCACCCAGTGGAGTTTCCATGGCTGATTTCAAATTTGAATCCTGGTCTCCAGACTCATAGGCCAATGCTCAAAAAACTACACCATATCGTACCAGTTATCATCTGCAAAATCTTGGAGGGTATAGTAATGAGAGGGCTTAAATGCCCTAAAGCAAGGGTAGGCAACCTAAGGCCCAGGGGCCAGATGCAGCCCCCCAAAGCCTTTGGACCGGCCCCAGGGAGGTTTTGCCGCCGCCGCCGCCACCGCCTGCCATAATAATATTGATTATTGTTGTTATTACTTGTTCTTGGGGTTTTCTTGGCAAAATCTCCACAGGGGTTTTGCCATGGCTTTTCTGGGGCTAAGAGAGTGTGCATGCATAATTTTTAATTTTTTTTTAAATTATTTATTTATTTATTTTGGGTGCTTCGGCCCCCCCAATTGTCTGAGGGACAGCAACCCGGCCCCCAGCTCAAAAAGGTTGCCTACCCCTGCCCTAAAGGTACAGCTAATCAGGGTCAGCCCTGGTTAGTACTTGGATGGGAAACCACCTATGAATACCAGGTGTTGTAGGCTATATTTCAGAGGAAGGAACTGGCAAAACTACTTCTGAATATTCCTTACCTAAGAAAACCCAATGAAATTATTGGGATTGCCATATGCCAACAGACTACCTGAAGGGACATACACACACATGGTAGTGATCACATCTTGAGATATATCCATAGAACCAATTGCCTCCAATTACCCTTATTGTTCCTGCCCTTTTCCTCTTCATTCTAAATCTCTTTCCATTCTTCTCTAGGCTCTGGTGCTGTCTAACTCTATAATTATTATTTTTTAAAATCTGTTGTTCATCTTTTCAGTTTCTCCTGTGAAATGCCCTTTCTCCTCAACACTCCCACCCTTAAATGCCAGCTGACAGTTTTTTTAAAATTGCCTTCCCAAGTTAACATGATTTAGCCCCTGTCTGCTCATGAGCCCTTCTGCATTGAATTGGGAAAATTTCCATCCCACTGTTGGACAGTAAAAGCAAAATGCACGCCGCCTTCTGAATTCTCTAGAGCACTCCCATTGTGGTGGTGATAATGAGAATTATGTAGGGTCCAAAGATACTTTCAGAAGGAAGAAAACATTTTAACATTGCATTAAACTAGTGCAGGGAAAATCTTGGTCTCATCTCTGAGATCAAAAATCCATTTTACTTTGCCATGTTTTGACCTCCACTTTTTGTAATGTTTCTGAATTGATTCCTTTTGACTTCAGTCTAAATCTCCCATAAGGAGATTGTTTTACTAACTACTCAGCAACTACTCAGGAGTGGAATACATGTTTTGCAGGCAGAACATCCCAAGTTCAGTTTCCAATTTCTCTCAATCTGAAATCTGGGAGCAACTGTCAGCCAATGATGACAATTCTGATCCAGACATTGTGTTGGAAACATGCATCTACCCATTTTTGTGCACCTCTCTACCCCCATGGATTTTCATTTAAAACAATTGGCATGCTCTCATGCACCATATTTAAAATAGAATAGTATCTGCAGAAGCTTCTTGGAAGCATGATTTTATTGTAAACAAAGAAGAACTATGTATCCCATGTTTTAAAGGAAAAACATTGTGTGGGCAGATTTTACTGCCACCAGGGTGGTTAGTTCAGTGACAAAGGTGGGGGTGGATCCTCCAGTGGGCTTAGGGGCTGCCAATGTAGTGTTACCCAAAAGAAGGTGGGGTGCTGGGGGGATCCCCACCAAGTATGTCAGCATCTTTAAATGTTGGGGAAATTAGTTTTGCAAGAGGCTGGGTAACCTTTAAGATCATTGACACCTGTGAACTCCAGGTTTGAGTGCATTAAGAGGGTTTTACTTAGAAAAATGCAGAGTGTTAATCACACACACACACACAAGCAATTCACACAGACACAACATTCAGAGCTAAGCAAAATGGAAATATGGAAACGGGATAGTGGATAATCTGAGGGGATCCAAAGGGTGATATTTACCTGTCTGAAGAGTAGAGCACAGAAAACAGGAGTGGCTGAGCCTGAGGTCTGGTGTGTGTGTGTGTGACACAGGACATACACAGAATGCAGCCTGGGACAACTGTGTGTGCACTATGTGCAGAGAAGCTAGGTTTTTGAGACCAATAATTCTACCTGAAATCTAGCCTCAGGTGGTGGACTGACCTCCATGGTAACAAAGACTTGATTTTTTCCCCCTCAGGAATTGACAATGGGATTCCAGACTGGTAGATGGCTTTAACTTTAGGATGACCACAACAGTGATTGGATCAGGACAACACCAGGGTTAATGGACAGAGAGGTTTATTTATTCTCTTTATTTTTGTAATTTCTTGATATGTTATCTGGGGTAAGGTGTTGGGAAACCAAGACCTAATTTTGGAGAATTTATAATTAGCTCAAATGTGAGAGGGAAGCACCCAACCTTGCTTCTGAGATCTTGTCCAATTGTCTACGGGAGACGTAAGAATTCTGGCTAGGAAAGACACTGAAACAGACCAAACTCCAATTAAAGTCTAAAATATTTATTTGACAAAAATAAGCAAACATTCAAATACAGCACACACACACACACTAGAAGACAAGCGGGAAAGAGCGAGAGCGGGGGAGGCAAGAGGGAAACCAGGATAGAGGGAGATATACTCACACCCAAGCAACTTCTCTGGGCTTCTGGCGGTGAATGAGGATGAATTCCGTGGAAGGGGCACGACTGGCAGGAGAGGGGGTTGCGGGAACTATCTCAGAGCATAGACCAACAGAGTTTCAGCATGCACTTCCAAGGTAGCACAAGGTCTGCTAAAATCCAGGGGTTTTTAAGGGCAATTTCTGCCTTCTAGCCATGAGTTAAACAATAGGTGGACAAAGGCTTGATTGGTTTACTATTGTTTACTTAAGTCTGGGCATAGTCTAAACAATGCATTTGGTTTCAAAACTATCAAGGAAAGGAAGCTAG
Source organism: Phrynosoma blainvillii (assembly GCA_026167975.1). NCBI lineage: Eukaryota > Metazoa > Chordata > Lepidosauria > Squamata > Phrynosomatidae > Phrynosoma > Phrynosoma blainvillii. Next base: position 136,223,162 of record JANUYF010000003.1, on the reverse strand, counting down.
AGAAAAGGGGTGTAATAAAATCTGATCACTGTCTCATTAAGTGTGAGACTAAGACAAACAAACACCATTAGGTATCTTTTCCAATATAATGGGATATTCCCAAGGGCAACTCCCAAAACCTGCCTGTCCAGGAAATCTTTAGTGTTCTTATCCAACTTTACCTTGCTTACATGACCTTACATCTAGGGGATTATGGCTGCCATCTCCCAAGGGTCAGGCTGGGGTCATAGGGAACTCCACATGGCTAAAATATATAATAAAAATGGAGGACATCCACTAACAAAAGTACCAATGATAGTACATTTTATAATAATTTTTCTTTAGACTCTTAGAGACTATGAAGCTTATCGCTTGGCTTAATAATCCATTTTACGTCTCCTGGTTTAAATTTCAATTCAGGCTGCATCCTATCAGAAGGTTTTTGCCACTGAATTTGCCACCCAAATACATCCCAGGTGCATCCCTGATTCCAGGAGCACTCCAGTGGCCTTAAGCCAGAAAAATCCTAGAACCAAAAAGAGATGCAAGGAGCACTCCTGAAAATGGGGATGAACTTGGGATGTATTCAGGCTGCAAATTAGGCAGCAAAAACCTTTGGATAAGATCAGGATGCAGCCTGAATTGAAATTTAAACTGGGAGAGGTAAAATGGATTATTAAGCCAAGCGATAAGCTCATACATTTGTTTCCCTTTATTCATGTTTTACCCCATTGAATCATCTGTATTGGGTGTCCCTGATTCTGAGCCTATTTAATCATAAGATCTTTTATGACTTCTTCCTTCATCTCAAAACTCAATAGAGCATTACACAACTTTGCACTTATTCAGTCCTTTTTCATGCACAAAATCTTTTCCTCTTCCACTTTCTTCATATCAAAATCCATGATTTTTAAATTCCATTTCATATCTCTCATAAATTTGTCTGTAGGGATACCATTGATTCTTGAGTATTTACATCTTGCAATTAGAGATTGATGTGGTTGTAGGAACCACTGAAGAGTCCTGGAGTGGAATCTGGCCCATGGCACAATTTGAAATCACTGAAATGAGGCCTAGGAGCCTGGCTAAGGACACTGACTTTAGAAACTGGGCCCTCTATCCCTCTGCCTTGAAATTATGCTGCCTCTTTTCTGAAATGAAAATCATGGCCTTGGCCGTCCCTAGGTGGGTGTCTGAGACAGAGGGGGGTTGCAGACTGCCAGAAATAGTGCAAATTGAGTCCACTTTTAGGGTTAGGGTTAGGGAATCATGGGAACTGTAGTTTATTGTGGCATCAGAGCTCTCTGACAGAGAAGGCTCAATGTCTCAGAAAAAAAACAACAATTCCCATGATTCCCTAGCACTAACCCTAAGCCTTAAAGTGGACTCAATTTGCACTATTTCTGGCAGTCTGCAACCCCCCAGAGTCAGTTAGCTTTTCTTATTGTTTATCAAAAATCCATAGAAGCAATCCACAGTCACTTTGAGACCCTACAGGGCCTTCTGAATGGATATGGCTCTCAATAGGATACTGTGTATGTCCTGCAGCCTTATGTGTGGACCTTATTGCACAACTCAAATAATCCGGCTTACCTCTTCTAAAATGAAGTCTAATTTGGGAGGCAGCTGGGTCCTATCACAAGGATTTTGCCACCAAAGCTGCTGGGCAAGACCAGAACAGCTGAAGCCCAGGTCCCAGGCATGTTTTGGCAGCCTTATTTCAAAACTGGGAGCTTTCTGACTTTAAAAAATGGCTACCAAAGTGTTCTGGGGGTCCGGGCTGCAGCCAGGCTGGACTCGCCTGGCAGCTTTGGCAACAAAATCCTTGTGATAGGACCCGGCTACCTCCTGAATTAGACCTTAATTTGGAAGAGATAAGCTGCCTTATTTGAGTGGTGCAATAAGATCCTGTGTTACTAGGGTCACAGATATTTTGCTAAAACCTGCAGGGCCAAGCCCAGACCAAAAGGTGGAGCATGAACCTGAAAATGATGATGACTGAAGGCAAATCTGAGGAATCTCTTGCTATCTCCTATCTCCTGGAGATAGGAAAGTGCAGATATGCTTCTGCAAGATCTAGGGAAACTAAAGTCTCTCTTCTATAGCACCTCCCAGATTGAGAATAATATTTCCATGCAAAAGCATTTCTACACAACAAAGAACTTTGTGCTTCAAGTCCAGAATTGACCTGAAATCTGTTCCCCTGTTTGGAACTGAGAATGCAGAATAAACACCAGAAAAACATTCCAAGGAAAGAACTTATTCTGTCACCTTAATGTAGAGGAGATGCCTCATGGCCTGAACATGAATGCATTTTTTTTCTGACTGACCTTTGGAACTAGAGAAGGTAGAAACCTGCTTTGGGGAACCTGAGTGAACTTGATTGCATACCTGTGGGACTTTGTTCACAAGATCCACCTGTATGTGGTTGTTAGAGCCCAGGTATTCTGAAAGAGAAGGACCTTACTAGCAGAGTTTTGTCTACCTCCATCCCTTGGAACCTGAAAGTCTCCCCCCCACACACACACACATAATGGGGGGGGGGAGATGCAGGACAGAGGACTGTCAGAATAGGATTCTAGATCTAGCTAAAGATGGTCTGAAGGAATGAAAGCCCCTTGATCTGCCAAAACCCAATGAGGGATGAAAGGAAGATGATTTCCTGTCCTGTTTTATTTGAATTCTTGGCCACATTTTTGGATGTAGTGGGAATCACCTGCTTCTTATCCCTAGTTTTTACCAGGATATTTTAAAAGGCATCTTCCCGAAATGACCTAAGAGACCTTAAAGGCTGCTGTGGAAAGATTTGTTGTAGATTGCACATCCACCTCTCTGTGTTTAAGCCAGGTGGTGCATCTGGCCACAGTGATTGCCCCTATGGATCCTGCTGCAAAGGTAAGGGAGTCTTAGGTAGCATCCTCTACAAATTGCAGCAGCCTATACATTTTTAGGAAACATCTCTGTAAAGATTTGTAGCCCAAGTCCAAGTCCTGCAACATGTCTTCCACCCATAAGCAGGAAGCATTGTGAAAAGCAAGCCAGCAGCAGAAACTCTGATCACTAAGGCTGAAAAAAAAAACCTTGAAAAAGCCCTTGGTACACTTGTTCTTGGGATCTTTGAGGAAAGCCTTCTCCTTCTTTCAGGGTCAGGGCCCTCAAAACCAAAGAGGTGATAGGAGACTCTAGCAAGGAAACCTTGAGCTCCTCTAGAATTCATTTACCTGGTGAACAAAACCTTTGAGACACCAGGATTTCCTTCTTGCTTTGCAGAGTGGTATCCCATTCATCTCTCTCCAGCTGGAGAAAAACGAATGGGAAGGGTATTTCTCTCACTGAAGACTTTGGTTGTCGCAGAACAAAAATATCCCTTTCATTCAGTTCAGGAGAAGTCTCCTCACATTGGGCATCTGTAGCAGATTTGGATAAAGAAAGCCCTGATGTTGCAGAGACTTTAAATATGAAGGAAATAAAATCCTCAGAATGAAGCTAAAAGTCAGAAAGCTCCTCCTGATTGGAACCCAAGTCTGGTCATTCTCCTAGACTCCTGTGGTCCTCCTCCAAGAGCAAGGACTCAGCAGTAGCATCACAATCTGAATCCTCAAAGCAACTGATTGGCTACAGCCTTTCACTTGCTGGTGAGACCTTGAGCAGAGGCAACCATAGCAGAAGCCCCCTTGGATTTATTTATTTTATTTCTTTGCCTTCCCCCTTTTTTTGATGGTTCCAGTGAGGCAGTAGATTGGGCTTGAAGACATCCAACCTTATGAGAAGCTGCTTGGACACTTTTTACAATTGCCCTAGAGAGTCCTCTTGTGGTCAGACTGAGCCACTGGGAAACACACTGCACTTCAAGAAGCTGCTTTAACTGTGCCATCAAACTTTGTATATTCTCAGCACCTGTGGCTTACCCAGAGGCCTTTTGCTTTGCAGGGAGGCAGAGGGAATGGAAGAATCAACCGCTTACTTATTAAGGGCTTAATCAATTGTAGCTGAATCTTGTCATCCAGTGGAGGGAGTTACTGAAAGCAGGTGGTGATGATTGTGGCACATATTGCTCCCTCCCTGGATGAGGGGGCTGACCAGTCCTCCAAAATTACTTGAAAGTAGGCTGAAAAAGCTGCCCTCGTGGCTTGATTGTGAATTTGAGAGATAGAATGGGGCAGAGGGCCATGCTGTTTGGGAGGCTCAAAATGGCAGATGTTACAGCCACAGACAAAGTGGTCATCAACACCACTTGGCCCAAAAGAAAAAAGGCTGGAAAGTTCTACATCACTAATGGTGAATTAAGCCTGAAGAGCATATATCAGAACTCATGGAGGGAGGATTAAGGAAGGAACCCTTTGTTAAATTGTGAGACCCTGGAGGACAGGAGGAAACCTATCCATCTTCTTCCTCCCTGATGAGATCCAGCAAGCTGGGAGATGAAATAGTGGCCACTGTCACTGTTTCTCTCTCCAGGTTGTCTTCCTCCTCCAGCACCACTTCCTGAGGCAGCCATATGAGGGAAGGTGTGATATTTGGTAGTCACCATCGCTTGCTGAGGAGGATTCAGTGGCAAAGGAGCTCTACCCAAAACCAAGCCTGTTGCACCATCTGAGTGCTCCAGGTTGGTTTGATCAATGAACACACCTCCACAATTCAAAGTACCACGGTTTGGGGAAGGCCTCTTTTTCTTTTTGCAAGCTATATCACTCTTCTTGCTCACCAGAGACATCACAAAAAAAGAGAAAGGCAAAACACACCCATCCACACCAAAATGTTTTTAAAAATATGAGACAAGATTAAGAATGAGAAAGAGAAGAAGTCAAAAACCAGGAGGAGTTAGAAACATGAACTACAGAAAAAAACCAGGAATGATGGAAAGAGAGCTCTGCTTTGGACACAGGCAGGAAGAAGAACTGGTCTCTAAATGGCTAAGTGGGGAAGACTCAACTTAGGAGTTTATCACATGGGATGGATCCTGCGCAGAAACTGGATTTAAACTGGGGGAACCCCCCCCCCCACAAAAGTAGGTAGTTTTTCAGACAATGTTCAGGGATAACCTGAACAGAAAGTAGAAAAAACCCACAAAAGTGGGTTATTTTTCAGATGACCTTAGCATTAATGAGAATTAACGTGACATTAACCCGAACGGAAACGAGACAAAACCTGCTCCTTTTTACTTTCAAAAATCCCGAAAGTAAAAAGGGGCGGGTTTTGTCTACTTTCTGTTTGGGTTAATGTCACATTAACCCTATTGTGTGTGAAAAAATACCCACTTTTGCGGGGGGGTTTCCCCCCTGGTTTTTAAATCCTGTTTCTGCATGGAATTTTTGCTGTTTGCTCCCGTGTGATAAACTCCTTAGTTTTTTCATTGGCTGTTCTTCCTGCCTGTCTCTGAGCAATGATGGGAGAAACCCAAGTTGTGTAGATTCCTCCTCTCACCAACCCAGAGGATCACACTTCTCCCCCTTTTTTCTTTTTTAAAAAAAGGCTTTTTATTAAATATAGAAACAAAGCAAAAAACAACAAAAAACACTCAATACACACACATGTAAAGTCCTAACCCTATGCAAAAAGAAAAAAACAACAACTAATACCAACGATATTAAACTACCCTGACCCCCCTATGCACTCCAACTAGCCCCCCACTTAAAATTACAACACTACTGCCCTTTTTATGTGAGAAGAAGAAGCTGCAAATTTCCCCCTCACTTGCAAGATAGAAACACATTTTCTTGCTCTCAAGATTTTTCATATTTGTGCAAACAATTTTTTGTGCACATTGTGTGACATCTAACTGACAGCTGCTTGCCTGGTACAGGGACTTTTAAGAACTGAGATACATCAACTGATGTGTTTGCATCTTTCTGATCCATCAGCCAGTCTTTCTGTGTTTGCTGTTTGTGCACACACTTTGCTTCAGAAAGGAGAAAAGCATTAATTTTGTGTAGAGTGATTTTGCAGAAAACCTGATTTAGCAACTTCACATCAGACTTTCTTCTTGATGAGACAAGACAATATATCTCAGTGGTGAACAAACAGCTGAGCAAGTTTCCTCCACATCTCTAGGAGAAAGTACCGTATTTGTTGCATGCATAGCAATAGCAGGGCATGCTTCCTCATTTTTCATGGTTGGCTATATTCCATGCTGATGGGAATGTTGGAGTCTGTCTCATCTGGAGAGCACCAGGGATGGAAAGGTTGTTTTCATGCTACACAGTTATAGCACTGTGTGACCCCACTTTAACTGCACTGGCTGTATCTAAAGGAATTCTGGTGTTTGTAGTTTGGTAAGGCAAAGAGATCTTTGGCTTAGAATTCTATAAGTATTTCTCATGAACTGCAAATCCTAGGATTCCATAGGAAGGATTTGTAGAATTAGAGGGGAATCACAGAGCTATAATAGCGTAATATGAAAGGGCCCTTAGACCTTAGGTTAAGAAAAGAAGCACAAGATATTGGCTCAAGAAGCAAGAGCTAATTTCACTGGGAAAGAATCAAACAATCAAAGGAAAGAGAGACTTATTTTCTCTACCAGAAAACAAGTCTGTGCCTGGGGCTGGCAGCCTTCCCAAGGAACAGAGGGAAGACTGTTTTAAAAGAAAACCCAGCCAACTCAAGCTGGAATCCACGTGGTTCTATTTGCAAAAAACAGCAGAAAGAGAACTAATGCTGGCAGAAAGAGGTTGAGTATATGTGTGGAGAAGAGAACTTTCAAAGCTTTTCTTTTGAAGCATACTGAAGAGGCAAGTGTGTCTTTCTTGGCTGTACCTCACTTATTATTTTAGGCAGTTAAACCCATTGTTTCTCTAGGCAGGTCACCAAATCCCAGGCTAGGAGTGCTCCAGCAGGTTTCAGCATCTGTAGAAAGACAGCATCTCTCAGTTCGGAGCAGTGTTTTTTCTCAATATCTTGGGTCGGTGATGACTGTTTTACCCATGAGTTTTTTTTCTTCCTGCTGGAACCACTAGTGCTGGCATAGTTACACTCAAGTAATTATGCCAGTATAGTACACCAATATGATTTTCCAAGTGTGTTGCTGCCTGAGATCACCTGAAGAACCTTGTGGTGAAGAAAAAAAAAGCCCTCCCTTCTTGCAGTATTGCCCACTTGCTTCCCAGTCAATGGAGCAAGAAGGTGAAGTGTTTCAGAACTGTCCCATTGAAGGAAGGTCCGACTTTTAATCCAATTAGTTTCCATATGTGAAGTGGGGAAGGTTGAATCTTGTCACTCATATCAGGTAGCAGAATGTCTTCAGACAACCTCTTAGAAGATTGCCACATAATTCAAATTGAGGCAAATAACATTTTTCTTTAAGTGGGAGAGTTTACCTCTGAAAGCAATGTGATTTCATTTTTTAAAAAAAGCTATGAAAAGCCATGCTGCATCACACTGAAAGGCCTGGATAATGTAATGTAAACATTGAAACTGAACAGGAGAAATGGGTTCTGCTAGACCTCTTGTCATCTTTCAGTACCATTGGCCATTGTATCTGATTCTGACAACCCTCTGTGAAGAATTTGCCTGGTATTTTGCAGATAAACTTGCTCTGATTCGTTATGATGTGGATGCTCTAGCTCAATGATTCCCAAACTTTATCTTCCAGATTTTTTTAACTTCAGCTCCCAGAATTCCTGACTGTTAGCCAAGCTGGCTGGGACTTCTGGGAACTGAAATCCAAGACAGCTAGAAAACCATAGTTTGGGAACCACTGCTTAGCTGGTACAGGTTCAGTGGATATAACCCAGGTCCCTGCTTGTCCAGTGATAATGGATACTTTACTACTTATGCTGCCAAAGGATGTGGCTAGGATCCTTGGAGAGGTGAGAACCACCATGTATGTTCTAGGTTTTGTCCTTCCTGCCTCATTAAACAGGTCAAGGAGGTCTAGCTGGGTGGGTAAAGGGAGTAGTTAATGCCTTCTTACAGCAAGGGAAAATCTCAAAAGGCCTGAAGGGGGCAGTTGTAAGAGTTCTATTGAAAAAGCCTTCCCTGGATCCAAGCATAATGGATAACTATCAGCCAGTCTCCAATATTTTAAGGGAATGGTTCAAGAGTGTCTGCTGACCACAGTAAGGGTGTTTTTTTTTGGGGGGGGGGGGAGGTTGGGGGTTTTTTTTTTTTTTTTTTTTTTTTGTTTTGTTTTGTTTTTGGCTTCCCAGTGTGTGTGGCTTCCCAGAGTTAGAGATTATGGGGGGAAGCAGAAGGCGAAAAGTGCCGTTTTGGGGGCAAGGAAGGGGAGGGGCAGCCGCATGGTGGGCACCCCAACCCCTTCCCCAAAACGTCCTCGGAGCAGCTGGCCCTCCACATGGCCGGCACTCCGAGGATGACCTCCTGCTGCAGTGTCCTTACACGCTGCAGTGGAAGAGTCACCGAAGGTGCTCCGGCAGCCTTTTGCGGCGCACCTTCGGTGACTTGTGGAAGGAGCACTATTTTGGCCCCACGGCGCAGCTTCCCGGGGCAGCCCATGGCTGCCCATCTGCTTCCCCCCTAAATTGACCCATTTCAATCTGGCTTCAGACCTGGTTATGGGATGGAGACAGTGTTGGTCATTATGTTGGATGATCTATGTTTGGAAGTGGATGGGGGAGTGTATCTCTGTTGGTTCAGATGCACATCTCAGAAGCTTTTAATAGTATTGGCTGTGTATCCTTCTAGGGTAGGCTGTCTTTCCTGAATGGGGTTTGGAGGCACTATTTTGCAGTGTCTCGCCCTTTCTGATGGATGAGCCCAGCTGGGGCTGAAGGAATTCTGTTCCACTCCTTGGCCTTTGTAGAGTCTCTCAGGGTTTTTTCTTATTTTTTTTCAAGTTATTTAACATATACATGAAACTGGAGGGAGAGGTCATCCAGAATTCTGGAGTCTGGTGAAATCTGTATGCTGATGACAGCCAACTTTATTTCTCTTTTCCATTTAAATTCAAGAAAGTTGTTTCCATTCTAAAGTAGTGTCTGTCATCAGCAATGGACTGGATGATGTTAAGGTGAAGCATTATGCAGAAGAGAGAGAGATGTTCCTGCTTGGTCTAAAGGCAGATCAGGAAACAGGGAGTCAGTATGTTCTGGATGGGGTAACACTTGCCCTGAAGACACAGGTTTGCATTTTGTGTGAAATCCTGGATTCAACCCTGAGCCAAGATATCCAGGTTTCTGCAGTGGCCAGGAGTGCATTTGCACAGTTCAAAGCTAGTGCATGAATTATGTCCATTTCTTGAAACATCTAACCTGGCCATGGTGACATATGTCACATGTCATTTGTATCTTGCTGGAATCTCCCAGACTTCTGGTTCTGGGAGACTTCAACATTCCGCTTGAGACCAGCCTAACAGGTGCGGCTCGGGAGTTCATGGATTCCATGACAAACATGGGCCTATCCCAGTTGGTCAACAGGCCCACACATTGTGCAGGTCATACCCTCGATGCGGTCTTTAGTACGGAACAGGAATATCCGTGGGCGGAGGTTGTGAATACCTCCGCATTGTCATGGACGGATCATTTCCTGGTCAAGTTGGAACTCAGAGCCAGTACCTGCCCCGCGCGGGGGTGGTGGACCTATTAGAATGGTCCGCCCTCGTAGGCTGATGGAGCCAGTTGGATTCCGGAAAGCCTTAGAGGGATTAATGGTTGGGAATGCCGGTGACCCTGTCGAGGCTCTGGTTGACACTTGGAATAGTGATCTTATCAGGTCCCAAGGTCCCACGATCGCTCCCAAGTGCCCTTGCCATCCCGCTCCTAATCGTAAGCCATTGTTTTACACCTGAGCTTAGGAGGATGAAGCGGTATGGACAACGGCTAGAGTGCAAGTGGCGGAAAACTCGACTCTTATCTGACAGAACTCGCCATAGGAACTTTCTTTGTTCCTATCGGGAGGCACTGCGTGCAGCAAGGAAAGCTTTTTCCTCTGCACGCATTGCGTCTGCAGAGTCTCATCCAGCAGAGCTGTTTAGGGTGGTGAGGGAGATGACACAGGTGCCCCCTGCGCCAAATCCCTTGCTTAACCCGACGACGGCCTGCTGTGACACATTTAACAACTACTTTGCAGATAAAATCTCTCAGATAAGAGCCGACCTTGACGCAACTATTGGGACAGAGTCCATAGGCGAGGTGTCCACCGACTCCGCCGATGTAGTTTTACTGGATCAGTGGCAATCTGTGAGTACCGAGGACGTGGACAACCTGCTTGGTAAAGTGAGGAAGACGACTTGCCCTCTCGACCCTTGCCCATCTTGGCTGGCCATCCAGGGGGGGGGGATGCATTGATGAGACTCCTCACGGATATCATCAATGCGTCCTTCAGGGAAGGACATGTTCCATCATGTTTAAAGGAAGCGGCGGTTAAGCTGCTTCTGAAAAAGCCTTCCCTGGACCCCCTGGACATGAAGAACTATAGGCCTGTGTCATTGCTGCCATTTTTGAGCAAGGTGATCGAGAGGGCAGTCGCTCTTCAGCTCCAGGCAGTCTTGGATGAAACCGATTATCTAGACCCATTTCAAACCGGCTTCAGGACAGGATTTGGGGTTGAGACTGCCATGGTTGCCTTGACCGACAATCTGCGTCTGAGCATCAACAGGGGTAGTGTGACCCTGTTGGTGCTCTTAGACCTCTCAGCGGCTTTCGATACAATAGATCATGGCATCCTCCTGGGCCGCCTGAGGGGGTTAGGTATCGGGGGCACTGCTTTGCAGTGGTTCCAGTCCTTCCTCTCGGGTCGGTCCCAGAGGGTGCTGCTCGGGGACTGTAGCTCCAGTAAGAGAGACCTCACTTGTGGGGTCCCTCAGGGAGCTATTTTGTCCCCGATGTTGTTTAACATCTATATGAAGCCGCTGGGTGAGATAATTCAAAGTTATGGTGCTGGGTGTTATCAGTACGCTGATGACACCCAAATCTATTTCTCCATATCTCGTTCGTCGGCCTCGAATTCCATTGGCATCTCCTCTCTCAATGAATGTCTTGGGGCGGTAATGGGCTGGATGAGGAAAAACAGATTGAAGCTGAATCCAGACAAGATGGAGGTGCTCACGGTAGCGGCCCCGAAACCAAGAATTGGGTTGCAACCTCCAGTCCTGGATGGGGTCACACTCTCCTCCAGTGACTGTGTTCGCAGTCTGGGGGTGCTCCTTGACTCGTCACTCCTGATGGTGAATCAGGTAAATGCGACAGTCAGGAGTGCCTGTTATCAGCTTCAGCTGATACGCCAGCTGCGCCCTTTTCTGGAAGTAAGGGATCTCGAGACTGTTGTGCATGCGTTGGTAACCTCACGCCTTGACTTCTGCAATGCACTCTACATGGGGCTACCCTTGTGCCTGGTTGGGAAATTACAGCTGGTACAGAACATGGCAGCCAGGCTTGTTTCAGGAACATCTCGGAGGGACCACATTACTCCGGTTCTGAGGTCCCTCCACTGGCTGCCTATCAGCTTCCGGGCCAGGTACAAGGTGTTGGTTATTACCTTTAAAGCCCTAAATGGCTTGGGTCCAAGCTATCTCAGGGACCGCCTGCTCCTGTATAGTCCTCCCCGCGCTCTTCGGTCCTCTGGGAGGAAACTGCTATAATAATAATAATAATAATAATAATAATTTTTATTTAATACCCCGCCCCTCTGAGAACAATCGGGGCGGCTTACATCATAAAAATCCATCACATAGCAATTTAAGAACAATTCCCCCCTCCCCCCCTTAAAAAGTTATAGCCTCAGAAATCGAGGCTTGCGGCTACCTCCCGGGGGGCATTCTCTGTTGTCGCCCCTAAGCTTTGGAACGGCCTGCCGGATGAGATCCGTCTATTAACATCTTTAGACAGCTTTAAAAAGGCTGTCAAGATGGATCTCTTCCGGCAGGCCTTCCCAGATTAGTTACACCAGATTAGCCATCCCACCTCGGAAACGCTCCTCACGTGGCCCCATCAATTTGATGGGAGGAATGTTGACCAGGCTTGGACTTTTGGAATAGGAGGGTTAATTCTTGCATTTTATAATTTTAAATCTTAATTTAATTTTAAATTTTTAAATTGACTTGTTGTTTTATATTGTTTGATTTAATATTGTTTTAAGGGGGGGAGGGGGGTATGCTGCATTGTATGTTGTGGATGGTTTGTTTTAAATTGTAAGCCGCCCAGATTGGTTTACCATAGGGCGGGGTATAAATAAATACATTATTATTATTATTATTATTATTATTATTATTTACTGCAACACACTCTATATGAGGCTACCTTTGAAGAGGATTTGGAAACTTCAGTTACTACATAAAGCTGGAGCCAAGTTGCTCCCTAGACCTAGTTACAGAGATCATATGACTCCATTGCTACAACAGCTACACTAGTTGCCAATGTGGACACAATTTAAAGTGGGTGTCTAAGATATCTGAAGGACCACATCTTCCTGCACTCCAGTGGGCCATCACTTTTATAGACATACCCTACATGGTAGATGTCTTTAAAGGAAGAGCCAGTGCAGTATAATGGTTTGAACATTGGACTATGTCCAGGATTCAAATCCTGGCTCGGCCATGGAAACCAATTGTGTGACCTTGGGCAAGTTCCCAGCCTCAGAGGAAAGCAAAGCAAACCCCCCCCCCCCACACACACAAATCTTGCCAAGAAAATCCTGTGATAGGTTTTCCTTAGGGTTACCATAAGTCAGAAATGACTTGAAGGCACACAACAAATGTTACTCACTTTGGTCTTTTATGGATTTGTTTCAACTACTTTTAATTGTATGAGAAGTTCAATTGCAAATTAAATTTGCAAATTATTCTAAAATTAGATTTGCATGTTTTTAGTGATGTCTTTGTAAAGTGCTTTTGAATGTACAGTTGCCCCTCTGTTTTCACGGACTTCAAATCCATATCCCTCTCTTATACACGAGGGACAAATGGAGGGGAACTAAATGGGGCACGCGCCGCCATTCAAGCCTATGGGGCTTGAATATTGCCGAGTTTCCATTTTTGTGGGGAGATCCGGAATGGATCCCCCATGAAAACGGAGGGCCAACTGTATTTGCTTCAATTTTTGTAAACCGTCTTGAGTCCCAGTTTTGGGGGAAATGAGGGGGTATACATGGAAATGGAGATACGATGGTGCTGATGCTAAATTCCAATCCATCATTCTATTTGCATGCTGGTCTCCAGTTGCTTATGGGAAACTCATTAGCAGAGCTTCAGTACAATAGCATCCTCCCATGTTCCTCAGCAACTGGTATGTATAGGAACACTACCTCTGATGACTACTGGCGAGTGGTAGCCTTATCCATCATGAATTTGTCTAATCTTCTTTTAAAGCCATCCAAATTGGTGGCCAGTACCACCTTTTGAAATAATGTGCTCTACTTTAACTCTGTGGTGTTTGAAGAAAGACTTCCTTTCATTTGTCCTGAATCTTCTGCCATGCAATTAAAATGGGTGACTGAGTTCTAATATGAAAAAAAGAGGGGTTGAGATTTTCCTTATTCACTTTCTCCATATGATGCATATTTCTATACACTTCCCATATGTCCCCCAGTCAGCTTTTTTTTCCAAGCAGAAAAGCCCATTGTCACTTTTCCTCATACAGAAGTTGCTTCAGCCCCTTGATCATTTGGGTTGCCTTTTCTCCCCCCTTTCCCTCCTCTCTACAATATACTCCCTAAGGTGGGATGACTAAAGGCACTAACCCTTGGTGGTACTGTTCCCTGGGATGTAGCTATGAATGAGGAGGCATCAAAATGAGGGCATTGCCTCCCCAAATAAGATTTCTGCCCTCCCATGACATTTTTGTTCAGTCTTCAAAAATCTAGCATTGCAGAGAGTGAGACTTTGAAAATTATGCTCACTTAAAGTTCTTATATTTGCTGTACAGTATTCACGTTCCCTTGGTAACTTTGCCTGCCTCCTTTTTTTGGACGTTTCAATTCTTACCAGGGGGTATCGTAAAGTTTTAATTATCACCTTTAAAAAAAATTGGCAGAAAGTTTGTTTTGATTTGTAGTTGTTAACTTTTCTCTACATAGTCACCACCCAGATTTACACATTTTCCTCAGCGTTTCTTGACTCTCCCAATACCATTATTGTAGAAACCTGCAAGTTGTGCCTTAAATCATTCTTCCACTTCATGAATGATGTCATCTATGTTGTCAAATTGGCAACCCCACAATGGATTTTTAATTTGGGGGAAAAGAAAAAGTAACTTGGTGATGATGGCACTGACAAAATTTCATCAATATACCATAATAACTTCTGGGTGATAATTGTTACTTTATGATACGCCCTCGTACTTCTCCATCTTACACTTTAGTCACTTTTGGCACAACCTGTCACAAAAATAAAGGACACAATGAGCTGGTTTTTTCAACATCCTGCACTTAGGTACCAGTGATGACACTGACAAAATTTGATCAATATACCATAATAACTTTGTGGTGATAATTATTACTTTACAATACCCCCATACAATAACAATACAAAGCCTTTATTACAGTCAACAGACCTTCAGGTGATACAAAAATTAAAAAAATAACACCAATTTTAACACAACAATAGCATATACATGAAGTAAATTTGATGCCTCAATTCTTATTTCTAAATGCTCAACTAAAGTTTTCAGTTACTGAAATGCTAGAAATTTGGAGACTGATGGGAAAATTCCGGGGGGGAAGGGAGGACAGAATTTTTAAGAGAGAGCAATGCCCTCATTTTGGCTGCCTTGTAGATCTATCCCTGCCTCCCCCATTTTTAGAATCCCCCCTTTAGTTTCCTCCTTTTGTATGCAGGTTGCTAAGTCTCCCCCCCCCCTTCTGCCTCCTACACACACCCTTTCTCTGCAGGGCTGACCTCAGCTTCCACTTTAGTGTTTTACGTTCTTCCCCATTGTTTCTGCTGCTCAGGCTTCGAAGCCAAAAACTTTCCCATGTATGGAGATAATCAGAGTTTTAGTTCCTCCATTCAAGATCTAAGATTGGCAGTGCAAAGCCCGTAATTCTTCAGAGGCGGCAGGTTCTCTCTAAGATTGGGCAAACATCACTCTATTTCAATGCAAATCTCCCAAAACAACACAGTAGAAGAAAGTCTCATGACCTTTCTGCATTCCCTGCATGACGCGAGTGGCATTGTGTGAAATGTTATGTTCTATTTTATTGTTTACCCACCTGCGCACTTGTTGGAGAAAGGACTATTTATATTGCCACAATGTAAAGGGATGGCCCACCCTTTGAGAACCCATTCCCTATGTTTAGTGACCTATGCTAATGTAGTTCTGTTTAGAGTGAGGTTACGTTTCCTTTGTAATGTAGCTTTCAGAACTTTGTCATGTTGGTCAGAGGATTCAGAGAGTTAAATTCCAAGAAAAGTAACATCTGACTTTTGTATTTTGTTACAGTGTAAAGCAGGGGTCAGCAACCTTTGTTGCCGGGGGGCTGGGGGGGGAAATGGCGGGCTTACCCCCCCTGCGTGCATGCGCATGACACCTTATACTGGTCAAGGACCGAATAAATTGAATTGAATTGCGCATGACACCCGCTGCCCCGTGGGGGGTGCCATTTTGGATGGCCTGACCATCCCTACACCGTGCGGCCTTCCCTGGGCCTTGGGAAGGCCCAACCACGCCTGCACCATGCACAGGTAACATTTGGAAATTTGTACTTCCCAAAAGAAACTTTCCCAAGCTCTGACTATGGGTAGTTTCAAATCACTCATTTCATAGACTTTGCTGGGCAGAGGCTGGAGCTAACTGGCTCTTCAAGCCTCTGGGGCATGATTTTTGTGTGGCAGCTGCCAATGTCATCTGATTTGCAGCCCCAATGATGAGAAGGCATTTTATATATGTATCTCTGGCTCTCTTGTAGGAATGTGGGCTCCCCAGGCAAAGGTGGGTAGATTTTGTATTCTATTCATATTCATCTTAATTAGAGGTCATGCAGTGCTACACAGAAAACAGAAATGAACAGGGAAGACAAGTTGATTGAGTGGAAGAGCTTTCCCTGTGGATTTCTGCCTGCTATGTAACAGCAGAGTGACAGCTTGTCAAAATGATGCTTGCATAATTTTAAAGTTATGTGATGGCTACCTTCATATTTCCTTCCTGTCTTACCACTTAGGAACTGGTGTTCCTCTATCCGGTCTCGGCTGATCACATACATAGCTGCTTGCAAGACAGAGAAATATATCATTAAGTCACAGCAGCCATGTCCAAATGGGACTCCAGATTGCCAGAAGATCATGTAAGTCTGGTAGCCCTTTTTCCTAATGAGGTTTCATGGTAGATTTCAACCCTTGTCTACTCTCTCTAAAGGTGCTGGTATATATATCAATTTAGATGTTATGGCTATCCTAAAAAAAATCCTGGGCATTGTTTCCCCTAAAGCGCCTTGGGATATTTGCCCAATCAGCAGAAAATGTAATGTGGATGGACCTCAACCTGCCTCCTTTGCAAATCATACTGTTGCCTGAGGTTTTATAAAGTAAGGGCCCAAATAAACACAGACAGGTGTTTGTTGCCTGTCACAGTCAGGAAAACCAAATTTGGTGAGTTCATTATCCACCAAAGTGGATTATATAAATTATCCAAATTTGGTCACTAACTTGGAGCCAGAAGCAGAAGCAGAAGTATAAACAGTGCTAATTGGGGTAATCCAGCAACATATTTATCCCCCGCCCCATTCCCATGATCAATATTGAAAATCTTTCTTAGTTTGGAACCTAAGGTTTGTATAATTTTGAGACTTTCAACTTGGTTCTTTCCAACATGTGCCAGATTTTTCTTTCTCAAGATGTTGAAAGAAGAGGAGGTAAAGTGTGCATGTGGTGTGCTGCCTATCTTAAGAGGTGCATCTTTTGGGGTCACATTCAGCCTCTAGCAATCATAAATACAAATCCAGAAAGTTATGTAATCATAAGTCCAGTTGTTGATTGTAGATACTGAACAAGCTACCAATCATTTGTTTTGGTTCTTCATAGTGCTATTTGGCAGGAATGGGAAGTGTAGCCAAAAGTCTAGTATGGGGAATTTTATTTAGCTCAAACTGAGAGGGCATCAGCTACACTGTGAGACTGTCTCCCACATGTATACCAAGAGGCCGGTGGATCTAAGAATTGATGCAGAGGCAGAATTCTCCAATTAAAGTATTATTTTATTAAAGAGGGGAAAATCACACAGCAATTCACATACATACAAGCACTCATTCAAGGCTCAGGAAACCAGGGGTTAGTTTGGAAAAGATGTTGAGGCAAAACTACAGGTGATACTTACTACAGATGAGGCTTTATCCAGGATCCAATTGGGTGAAGTGGTGTGGGACACAACCATTCCAAGAGCATTGGTTTGAATGGAAGTGCTGGTAACTAGACTAGAAGGTGACTTCCTGTCCCCATGAACTCCAAACTAGCAACACTAAGGGGAAAAATCCAGGGGGGTTTAAGGGATAAAACTAGCTGCAGAGCAAAGGTGTGAGATTGTATGAGTGAGGTAATTTGGTCTGGCAATATTCAAGGTGAATGGTAAAAGGATTAAGTTGTTAGCTGGCCCATCAGGTGAGACATCTTGGTAGTCATCGCCCATTCTTCTGATTATGAAGGTGATGATGGTCCATTTGCAACTCCCACACTATCTGCTTGGCTTTGGTATGGTTTTTTCCAGCCTTTCAACTGACTTTGGTATGACTTGCCTGTCATTGCCCACTTGGGGTCCACTGCAGGGTACATCTGGGGTTATGTGGAAGTCATACACACACCAAAATTCAGAAAAATGTGCTTTGGCTAACAGAAGGATAGGTTGAAAACCTGGTTAGAATTTGTATATCCTCATATGAGAGGTTGGCATAGTCCTTGATTCAGAGGCCAGGATATTAGTAATTTCAACATCTCAGATTTTGTTTTTCTATTATTGTGTGTGTGTTTCTCTCCTCTAGGTACAGAGCAGCTTTGAAGCCAGTCTACAAAGTAAAACAAAAAGTTGGAAGCTCTCTATATTGGAAGTGCTGTCCTGGCTACAGTGGCAAGAACTGTGAACATCACGGTAAGAAAGGAAAAGCCAGGATAGCAATACGCTGCTATTCAGGGACTCATTCAAGGACTTTGACTTCATCCCTTCACCTCAGCAGCCATTTATAGCACCCAAAAACCTCTCTGTGGGGTTTGGCACTCCCGTTAATAGCATGGGAAGAGGCACAGAGAATTGCTAGGGGAAGTGGGATTTGCCAAAAGTGAAAGGAGGTGTATTATATGAGGTTGGGATCCACCCAGTTTAAGAGTGTTTCCTCCCTCCCACAGCACCTCACAGCAAAGGCCACAGTGATCATGGGCCCATTAACATTATAGAACGGTATCACTATTATTCCATTTTAATGTCACAGTTCTATCCTATGGAATTCTAGGGTTTGTAGTCTATTTGGCCACTAGAGTGCTCTGGTTGAGATTCCTAAATGCCCATCCCTAAACTAAATTCATCCCTGGATTCCATGGGATGGACCCATGGCAGTTAAAATGGAATGGTAATGTGATGGTTGTGTACTGTGAATGGGCTCCAGGAGGACTTCCCTATATTCTGGGATAGTTTTGGGGGCACAAGCAGCTGTAGAGGGAAAGAGAGGATGGCAAGGTTTCCTTCCATGGAAGTCCTTCCTTTAATGTTGGGAAGATCCATGTTCTCAGTTTGTACCCTTTGCAATATAGCTTGGAAAAGTAACTACAGCTCCCAGAATCCCTCAGCCAGCATGACTAGTGCCTATTTTTGTTGTAGAACCCTGAAAGTTGTAACCCAGAGATTAATTTTCCCTAGCTGTGGAAAGTACTGACTGACATTTTCTAATGATGATCAATGTATATGCAAATACATTCAATGATAACAGTTATACATGAGCATATATAAACAATAAAGAACTGTTAGAATGCCTTGCAAAAGTATTCACACACACAACCTTTGACTTTTCCCCATTTTGTGGTGTTACAACCTGGAACTGAAATGGACTCAATTGATGTTATTACACAAAATACACAACAAAATATTGTTGTTGTATTATAGTAAAGTTAAAAACAAAAACATCCTGACACCTCGTGGTTGCATATGTATTCACTCCCTGAATCAAAGAAGGTGTATGACTACTTCTGCAAGGTAATGTATTTGTGTATTATGTGCTGTAATGCATCAACATGTCTAGCAGAAAGAGATGCACATCTGAGATACCTTTGAAGGATATACTCTATCAAAATGGATTTTCTGCCCATGTATTGAATAATAAAAAGCCAAAGAACAAAGAGAGCCACTGCTTTACTCAAATTCATTTGCAGAGCCTAATTTTCTTCTGGGTCCCACTGATCATCCAGGAGGCTGGGAAGAAGAAAGAGAAGCATTCTCAAGCCAAAGTATGTTAACATTCATTGCATCATCCTACAGTTGAATAATGTGTTCCAACCTTGCTTTGACTTAAAAACTAACCCTTATTTTTCTCTTACAGCATTTTCACATACTATTACTAAGTAGAATATATTTCCAGTGTAGAAGGCCTCTTTATGCTGTATCACGTATAATGTGCCAAGAACTTGTTTTGGCTGATTCATAATCTTGATTTTTTTGAAATATTTTATAATAAGATATAATATTAGCAGTAGTGCTGTTATGCCATCCCAACTTGCTTTGTTCTCTTTTATCTGTTTGGATAATATGTTTTGTCGTGTTATCCTAAAAGCTGGTTATTGACAATAATAATAAAGATTGATTGACTGAAGGATGGATGGATGGATGGACTGAGTGAGTGAGTGAGTCATGATATAGAGAATTCCTTGTAGTTTCATCAACATCATTAGCATCATCACCATAACCACCACTGCCTATCTGCACACTACTTACCTTATACAGGTCAAAGTAGTGAAGAACCCAAGTGGTTCTACAACTAGAAAAACCGACAGTTCCATCATCCATAAAGCCAGGAGTTGTCCATTGAGAATATTTTCTGGTGTGTGTGTGTGCATACATATGACTGTTTCTTTGAGAGAGTTTGTTTTCACCTTTATGCTCAGACCAATCTCTGCATGTGTAACCCTCAGGCCCCACATTTGTTGTTGGGGGTCATTTGGCCTCATGTTGATATTGACTTATGATGACCCTATGACTTTGATACTTTGGTGACTTCCAAAGGACATTGTGCATATGGCCAATGGTGCATGGGGAGGGGAATACTGCTCATCTGTGCTATAGAGCCATTTATTTGAAACAGACAACAGACATGGACCAAACCTGGAAGTTTCTGTGTGGCACTGGTTCTGCCAGTGAGCTGCTGTTGTCCGATTTCCATTTGCAGAAGAAAAACCAAAATGCTCAACATGGAGACAAAATGGCTTTTCTGGCACTTCTCCCCAGCCTCTGCAAAAAATATTTATATTGTGTGTTTGTGTGTGCGTGTGTGCGTGCGTGTGTGTAAGAGAGAATATCTTGTCCATGTGTATGTCATAATATTCCCCATAACTAACCTGCCTGCCTGCCTGCCTGCCTGCCTTTCCATCCATCCATCCATCTCTCTATCTATATCTATCTCTAGCTGGTTTGTGTCACAAAAGGACAGCAAGTTGTAAGCTTTCTTATAACTGCAGCTTTGGGACTGGGGAGAGAAAAGGCACTTGGGGGTTTACTGCCTAAGGTGCCAAAGTAGCTTTGCTGGCCCTGAGTGTTGTGTTACCTTGGGCTGGGTAGTGTGCAATTTGCTGCTCTGCCTCTGTCGGCCTAACATCATTGGCCACCCCTTGGTGGTGGGCAGGCAACCATAGAAGGAACAGAGCTTGGAAAATTCACTTATTTTCCATGTCTAAATCCCAAAGTCAATCAGCCATATGGTTAGTGCCATTCTGACTGAGAGATTTCAGGAACTGTATTTCAGACAGAAGAACTTTTCTGAGATCTGAAAGAACTGGGTTTGTCTGCTATCATTTCTTTGTGACTCATGTCTTCATCATTGCTGGATTCAGGAGAAATCATTGAAACCCACCAAAGCCATGAAGCCCAGCTAGAGGATCTGCAGAATGATGTTCAGCAGGTGACAAATCATTTGGGAGTCTTACAGAAGGCACTTCATCATAACATCAGCAGCACAAACAGAGAAGTGAAGCACAACCAATCAGGTGAGACAGCAGCTTTGGAAGCCATGGACACAGGTAGACTCATCTCATGAAATCACCTGGGAAGTTAGGTATTGCTGGTCCACTGACATTGTGTGCGTGTCTTTCCTACCTTTTTGGCTGTGCAGAAGATTTCTTCATGTGGCAGCCTCTCTAGTCCACCAAGAGATAATGTTATTGAACTCATAAGCTTATCCATTCCCTCCACCCATGTTTTATAATATGCTATAAGACTGCCAAGAGCCAGCATGGTATAGTGGTTTGAATGTTGGAGTAGGACTCTCCACTTACTTAGCCAGGGAAATACACTGGGCAGCCTTGGGCAAGTCACATTTGCTGAGGCTAAAAATAAGGCAATGGGAAACCTGCTTTGAATAAATCTTGCCAAGAAAAAGCTATGATAGGATTGCCATAAGTTAATCGAATATAATCTGCAGTGCCTTAAAAAATCAAGTGAGGTAGGTCAGTGGTATCCCTTATAATGCAGACTGGCTGCTCTTCACATTTTGTTTTGTACGAAGAATATAGCCATCATCCTAGGAGAAGAACTGCATAAAGAGAAATCTGGAATTTGCCCAATAACACTGTACATTGTCAAATGAGAAGATGTGATGGAGAAGAAAATGGGGCCAAGCCCAAATTTTCATCAAGTTGATAGAGGGCATTTAGGTAGCTCCTGTCTCTTAACTTCCGTCCTGTCACACACACGCACACAAACACATTCCCCTGCTTTATCTGCAATATAAGTGATACTGCAGACCTAACTCACCTGCTTTTTTTAGGCACTATAGAATATATTCTATTACAGATTTTCCTCAGTTAATGAAATAGATATGTTTCTGGACATTATGTCTTTAACAGAAAATTATGTCTTTAACAGAAAATTTGGTACCCAAAGTAGAAATAACATAGAAACAATAGAGGTAGTTTCTTACATCACACTGAAGAACACACAAAAAACATATTTCACCAAAGTTTTTATTCCAAATAAACACTATACACATGGGAAATGAAACATTCTGAGTCCTCTACAGACCACTTGAAAGTTTCTTCCAAAATCCATCTAGAGACCTTTTTTTCTTTTTTTCACCAGCCTCTGCTTTTGTTATGATTTCCATTTTGGTGACCAGACTTATAGCTCTATGCTATTTTAATATGTTGGGTGGGGGGTAGGTGGCAAGGCAGACTAATTTGCTTTCCTGCTTTGTCTCTGTTTTGCTGTTCATCCATGTTCAGCAAGGGATTCTAGAGGTAGCTGCGGTTGAGGGACATTGTATTTTTTCTTGTCCCAAACTTTATTACACTTTTTACTGCAAACATAGCATTTTAAATAATCAGCTGAAAGATTGAGTTTTTCCAGTTCTTCACCACCCACCCAAATCCAATACAGTGAGCCCTTGATCTATGCAAGGGGATCCATTCTGGATCCCCCCACATATGGGAAAAAACACAGGACCTTAAGTCCCATTCGTTTCAATGGCTGTGTGTGCACCGCAGGCTCGTGTGCCATTGTAACACCTGGGGCTTGCCATTTGTATAAACTTAAAGCTGCAGATGGCAAGCCATTGTATGGGGCACATGCACTGTACTTTAAAAAAAAAATGCAACAACTTCCAGATAGAAGGAGGACAAGGAGGAAAAGAAGAGGGGCTGGGTTGGCAGAATAAGACTTTGTAAAAAGGAGCTCATTTTTCAGAGGCTTTGTTAACTGACGTATGCCTGTAATTCATTCTCATGTTGTAACTTGTGGTACTTGAGGCTGCCCTTGAACCTATTTCAGAAGCTTTAATTTATCTGCTGTCAGATCACTCTCAAAGGGGAGAAGCTACTCTGAGCACATGACTTCATCATCCTGTACCCTTCCAATCATAACTAGTATGCTTTAAGGCACCCTGAAGAACTTAGCCTTATGGGACCAACTGTTCACATCTCTGAGGTCCGCTGGGTGTGTCCATTTAAGGATGACACTTGTGCAGCATGTTCAAATAGCTGGGATGAGACTATGGTTGATAGTTTCTCAGGTGGCTGGGACTAGAAAAATAGTTTGATATACAGATGTGAACAGGCAACCATCTGTATCAGGGAAAGGAACTTTTTTGGCCCTCCAGATGTTTTGAACTACATCTTCTATGTTCCTTTACCATGGATCATGTTTGCTGGGGCTTCTGGGCATTGACATCCAAGACAACTGGAGGGCCAAAGGTTCCCCCTTCTTGATATATACTTTCTTGGCATGAAAAGTTCCATGTATCATTTTTGATGTATCATCAAGCAGCTGCTTTTAAAGCAGGGGTGAAATGTCATTTGTGGACTGCATGATGCCATCAAGGCTAGTTCAGAACCTGAAAGGGCAAAGACTTGCAGTAGTGTTTGGGTTTGCATGAGGATGGGCAGGATTTCCAGTGGGGTTTTTTTTTCTCCCCAAACCAGAAGTGATCATGTGATCACTTCCAGGTTTTTTGAGGGGGAGTGCAATGTTGACATTTTGGGAGGAATGTAATGGCTCACAGTGGGGCCCCACAGAACAAAATGGAGCCCTGGAGCTTAGCCACCCTTGTCATAAAGATACCAGAGCATTTCAGGTCACTTTTTACAGAGAGGCACTGCCTGTCTGTGCTTGCATGCCCCTCCCAAATCTAAAGGAGGAGGATCAAAATGGGCTTGGAAGAATCTTCAGGGAACTTCCATCTTTTCAACATCCAGTGTCTTCTAAACCTCCTTGCCACAGAGGGAACCCAAATGCACCAAATCCATTTCATAGCAGTATGAAAATGTGTTGCTAAGACAATAGATAATTGTACATATAGAATCAGAATACATGTTATGGTAAAAGAGTTGTGCAGGTTTTTGTCATCTCCCAAAGCATATTTAGAAATATACTGGACATGCTCTAATGCAGGGGTAGGCAACCTTTCCCCTTTATGGGCCGAGGGACTTCAGCTCCCAGAATCCCAGGAGCTATTGGCCAACATGGGACTATTAGCCAACATGGCTGAGGCTTCTGGGAGCTGAAGTCCCTCGGCCCTTAAAGGGGAAAGGTTGCCTACCCCTGCTCTAATGGGTTTAATGTTTCTGGGTTTTCTTTTGAATAAAGACACTAATAAAAACATCATGATTCCATAATTAGTTCCCCCCTCCCCAATGATAAAATTCCAACATGAGGCAGAAGTCAGTGCTGGGACCTCCCCTGCATAACACTTAAGCTTTGATAAACTTCCGGTTGACTCCAGTGGGAGGCTTTTTGCCCAATGTGGGTGGCAGGGATTAGGGGTTGATAAAAGGGTTGACATTTCCCCCCAAGGTCACTCTCTCAGACTGAAGCCTTTCCAAATCACACACACACACACACACATACCAGTTCCAAGTAGGCTTTTTAAAAAGCATTCCATTGACTTCAGTCCTAACTCTTGCATGGAAGGATCCAAAGAGCATGGAATGGAGGGAGGAGGTAAGGAGTGTGGGGAGGGAGTGTAGAGACTTTGGCTAGTTCTCTATCCATTTTCTAAGTAAATAAATGCTTATATTATCTTGTATTATTCTCATTCTTTGTTGCATTTCAGAAGTACAGGAACAATTTCTCCAGCAAATGCTCTTTCCTCACATGGAGAATTTCTTAAGGGAGCATTTTCAACCAGTCTGGGCAAGCTTAAATAAAAGCCTACATGATCTTTCTACTGGCCTGAAAAACCTTTCCCAGAATGTTGAGGCTAATCGGAGAAGCATAGAGAGATTCCAAGAAACCACTGTTCCCAAGAAAGATTTCCAGGAACTGGGAACAAAATTTGAATCCAAAGTTCAAACCAATATATGGAGGGTGGACCAAATGAACAGAGAAATAGAGGATCATTTCCACCAACAGCAAGCAGCCATCCACTACAATCTCACCATGATCAAAGCAGACACTGACATCAAGCTGAAGAGAAACCATAAGATACAAATATCATATTTGTTAGCTTTGAACAACAGCCTCACAGGCATGCGACAAGAGCAAAACAAGCTTCAAGGAGAACTTGAAGCTCTAAGCAGAAACTTAGTATTCCCAATACAGCTTGGCAGCCAAAATGAGGCATTTGCTGAAGTAGACATTCAAATTCTCAATCAAACCCTGGCAAAACATGCAAAACAACTAAAGGAACTTTATGAGCAGTCTGAAGAGGACTATCAAGAACTCAATCAATCAATCAATGGCTTAAAAGCCAGCTCAAAGCAAGACATAGAGGAGCTTAGAATAGATTTAATGGAGAAGAGTCTAATAATAGAGGAATACAGAGAAGGTCTGGAAAGGAAGATTCTGGCTCTCAATAATACATTGGCAAATATTGAAGAAAGCCAATGGGATCTAGAGAGGTCTCTGAAGGCATGTCATTGTGAAAATCTTCCTCTGAGCATTTCTGTAGAAGATCAAGAGAACATAACTCAGATATATAGAGAAGAAATGAAGCAACTGGAGGCACGCTTAAAAGATCTTGCTGCAGCTTTCCCCCTTATATATCAGTCTCTAGATTTCCAACAGGAACAGAATCGGAAACTGGAAGATGGCATGTCTTTTCTTAAGTCCCACACTGACACACTGTTTGAGAATATGAGTACCCTGAAAAAAATTGATGAAAAGATGCATGGGCACATTAAATATCTCAACAGCTCTTTCAACTCTCTGCTGGTAGATGCAATGAGACATGAGAGAGCACTTGTGGCTATGCTTGGAGATGAAATTTTGGAAGCCTTGTCTGAAGATGATCCTGGAAGTTTTCTCTTGCCTCCAGATCATCTGCGTGTTATGAATATAGGACTGATCTCAGACCATCTCAAGAAGCAAAACCTTACTCTAGAATCTGTTATGAACAGAATCCACTCTTTGGAGATGGATCACAAGAATAACCCCAATGCTTATAAATCTCTGAAAAATCCAGCCCTTGAAAAGCAAATAGATGACATGGAACAAGTGGTCAACACCCAACAAGGCCGAGTGGAATACATGGAGCCAAACCATGAAGCTGCCATGGAGGAAGCCCCTGTGTATCAAGATATTATGATCCTAAAGAAGGAAATTAGACACCTCAGTAAGGAGATGAAGGGATATTTCTTGCAATGGGATCATGCCCATTTGTGCTGTAATCAGACCAGGGTCAATCTAGTAGAACCACTCAGTATTTCAGTGGAGAATTTGAGGGAAGACCTTGCATCAACCCAACGAAGCATGGAAGAGCACCTACAGATAGTTCAAAAGCTGTTTGGAAGCTACAAAGAATTAGTTGCAGCAAATGTAAGTTTGGATGTTGCCAAGATTCAGTCACTGATGGGCAGAAAGATGAGGAAGCAGCTTAAAGTTCAAGAGCAGCAAAAAATGAGTGACAAAAAAGAGGCCAAGGACATTAAAGAAGGCACTTTAAATGGAAGAAACAAGATACATTCAGAGATTTTGGAGACAGGTAAGTCCCTTCCACACTTTCTAGAACTCAATACATGTGTTCATTGTATCATTTACACTCGGACCTAAGAATATTTCACCAAAAGAGATATATTGCTCATATCATAAGTAACTGTGTTGATGTTTTAAGTAGCAGTCACAGCCTCTCATCATCAAACCCAGATCCATGGAAAGGGGAAAATGGACTTAAGCCCTCTTGGTTCTGATACAGATCTCTCCTATGAGAGGAACTGCTATTTCATAAGACAAGAAGTTCCTACAAGCAGCCATGGTAGCTTCTTTCTGAATGCAAGTAGCAACTGGTGTGGGGGCAGGGATCCGCACTGAGAATAAAGTAGGAGGAAAAAGTAAACGCACCTTTCCCACATTGCATGGTCCTGATTCAAACTGAGAAAGGGGTATCACTAATATTCATGTTTTAAAATGATTATTAAATCTGTATCAGAACCAAGAAGGCTTAAGTCCATTTTCCCCTTTCCATGGATCTGGGTTTGATGACGAGAGGCTGTATATACTGGTTCTTTTTTGGCCCATGAAAAATGTACCTTTGCAAATTTCTGGCTGGGTTAATGTGTTACCTATGAATAAATTTATGGCTCCTTGTTAAGGAAAGATCAATATGGAGTATAGTGCTATGTTCATCTGGGCAAGGCCACTGTTCTTTACTAGCAAAGTAAGTATCTCTTTCCCTCAGTGGTTGTTTAACAAGACTTAAACAGTAGTCTGTTTAACAAAAAAGAGGTGATAGAGCATCCCAGGGCATGAAATGATGGTGTATAACATAGCCACCCTGCTGAATTTAGGCAAATCTGATTCTGTCCATTGCTTGAATGGGAGACTGTATTCAGGAATAAAGATGCATTAAACATATAATGAAGGCACCATTGCCAGTCCCCTGCACTGGAAAATAGTTATTTTAACTGTATTTCCATAGGCGTCTAGTTGTTTTTTTACAACCCTCGACTGTCTCCTTATGATAGATGTGGGTATTTACAGTGGGTCTGAGTGCTTCATTTTCCAGCCCCATAAATCCACACAGGCCCACAATCACACCCTTTTACAATGTTTTTTTGGGGGAAGGGAAGGTAAGGTTATTTTGGCTCCCAAAATTCCAATGGTAAAATACCCTTCATGTGGAAAATTATGGCCCCTGGGAGCTTCTGGAGAGAGGGACATGGGACCACAGTTGCCCTTCCATTTTTGTGGGAGATCCATTCCAGATCCCACCCCACCCCCATGAAAATAGAAAACCACAAATATTCATGCCCCATAGCCTTGAATGCAGGCAGGCGCCCACAGGCACACACACCATTTTATCCTCCTCTGTTTCCTGCCCGCAAACAGGTGAGGGATGCGGACTTGAAGTCTGCGAAAATGGAGGGGCAACTGTAATTTTATTTTCTTTGCTTGGGAGGAATGCTGAGGGCCAACCAGGTGTCTTGACAGACAATATGTGACCTGTGGTCCATGATGAAATGATCAGAGAGTTTACAGCCACTTTGCCCTTCTTTTCCTAAACCTCACTCAATATAGCTTCTGGCAAGCAGTTTCCATGAAACGGACCATTGGAGATGTGGGTCTACCACAGGGTCTATATCCTTTTGCTGTCTCATAGATGTGGCTTCCAGATGGAAACCTTGAAACTCTAAGCATGTACAATGAGACTTGATAAGCATTGGGACACTCTTTCTAGTGTCGTTATGTATCTTTGCAATTCACTGACAGGGTTCCTTAGTGCCTTTGCTACATAGCAAAGTATTCATAAAGTCACACAACACAGACCATGATGGAGTGTTTTGGCTGTACTTTCCCCAACCCAGTATGCTCCAGCTCCCACCATGTCCAGCTAGTACATTCTCTGGATGTTTCAACATCTGGATGTTTCAACAAATGATACTAGATAGCAGTCTGTGTATGGGTGTGCATGTGTGGGAGGACAATGGTGCCATTGTATTAGTGAGGTGTAAGTCCCACATATGTCTTCATAACTCATTTTTTTTAATTGGTGTGGAAGTCAGAATCCTCTTTTGACTGCACAACTCCCTTCCTAAACCCACCTTTTAGCAGCTTCCCTACCACATAAACATTTATTGCCTGTTGTGTGTGTACCAGAATAGTGTCCAGCTATATTCCCAGATGGATGCACAGCAAAAGGCACATGATCTTCCAGAGGTCTAAGAGGTTGATGTAATTGCTGACATTCAGCAGTAAGAACTAGGGATGCAAATCCTCAACTATTTCATCCTCTCAAATGAGGACAAGTAACACAGGCCTGTGCAATTGTGGATCATAAAAACTTTTGTTAAGATGTATGCTGGTTTTATAGGCATTCTAAATCCAAAAATGACCTCAGATTTGCTCCATAACATAGTGTTTTTTTTCATAACTTGCTCTGATGTTTCTTACTTGTAATATGTGACTAAATGAAATGATGCTGCAAAAATTATCCTGCAAACAGTAAGAAAGGGGTTAAACTCTTTTAATAGACTTTCCAAACACTTTAATTCTCAGGTATGAAACACAAAGGCATCACACTGGAATATCAGTGTCTGCACTTAAAGCTGAGTTACAAATGAATTGAAAATAATAATAATAATAATAATAATAATAATAATAATAATAATACAGAATTTGTGAAAGATCTGTGTGTGTCGTGAAATTTTTATTGTGTTTTTTAAAATTCAGCACCCCAAAATACATTTAAAACAACTACAATATTGAAAAAAGTTTGGCCTGTATAATTAGTTTACTTCCCACTGCAGGATAAATTTGTGAACCGCCTAGATTGGTCCGCCACTGGGCGGTATATAAATAAATTTTATTAAATTAAATATTATTAAAATTAAAATGAATTAAAATGAATATTTTTCTGTAATATTTCCCCGGTATACAGACATCCCAAAGTGCTGCGCATGAATCAACCTGCAAAGAAAAACAGGTGCTTTCTTAAACAAAATATTTGTTTTCTGTGAAGAAAATACTGGTCAGAATCCTCTATGGCAGTTACGAATGCATAAGCTACATAGTCCTTAGTTTCGGGACTACAAAGAGACCACAAAATCCCCATTTACCAGGAAGCAGCTGCTGCAGTCAATGAGGATCCATTCCCCTGTTGCTCAGGAACAGCTTACTGCTGTTCCCACCCATCCACCCCCTTGCACAAGCACTCTCTGGCACAAGGAGGAATTGCAACAGGGACCGTTTCTGCTTTTTGTATTGGAGATTGCTTATGGGAGGAGGTGGAAACAGTCGTCAGCTGCTTCCCAAGCAACAAGGGAATAAACCCCCCTTTGCTGATCACAGTAGATGCTGCCCAATAAGTGGGGAATGGGGGTGGACGGGTTGGGATTCACTGCATAGCACCATAACTATGTGCACTTAAATCTGATTCAGGAGTCTGTCCATTGTTTTCTGCCACCTATATTGTGCAACAAAACACATGGGCTGACATCCTGTTCAATATTTATAAGACTGTAAGCCAGACTTAGGATCTCATAACTTTTGATATTCACATTTATGATTGTTAATGACTGTGATCCCCAAAACCCACCTCTTAAGACAGGCAGCACCACAAATGATGGGTTTCAGAGGCAGTGCAGATCGGGGTGCTGGGGAATGACAGTGGCAGCAGTCTCCTTGTCGGAGGGCATGTTGAGATGAGCAGCTGTGTTAGGACCCTGAGAAGTCTGTCCAGGTCTCCATCTTAACATGCTCTGCAACTAGGAGAGCACTACCAGCATCATTTACCTGAATCCCAATCCCCACCCTTTGGTGGAGATGCTGCCTGGCATAAGAGGTAGTTTTTGGGGAGGTTTTTGTTGGCAGAATGATGGAACTCTGTCATCATAGCTATGTCTGATGAGGCAGGATCTTGGCCAAGTTTTCTTTGCTGAGTAATTCCTGCACAGTACTTCCAGATGTTGAATAGCACAAGAAAACACCACAAAATTCTTGTTGTCCTCTTATTCTTCCTGAGAGGGATTTCTGATCCTTGGGAAACACATTTTTGGACCAGGGAACAATTAGAAATATTCTTATTCCATCTTTCATAGGAACATAGCTGGTAGAATTCAAAGATGTAGCCATGCTAGTCTGGCTCGGTATGCAAAAGGGATTTTATAGCATCTCTGAGACTGAGAAAAAGAAATTAGTAGCATGAGCTTTTGTAGACTGCCTTCTTCATCACATGCATGCAGTGAAGAGCCTGTGGACAGACATTTATGTCCATATGAATGGGTAGGTTGTGTGTGTGAATAGTAATAGAAATGCCAAGCCTGTGTGGGTATGGTGATGGGGTGACAAATTCATTTTTAACTATGGATGATGTTTGATGGTCACTGGGAAACAGGGGTGGGAGGAAAGATATTGCCTAAAGCCAAGATGACATAAAACAAACATTTATAAATGTTTACTGACAATGAGGTAGAAGATATATCATCCAAGATAGACAGAGCATCTAAAACAACCCTGGGGAATTATCTTAATGTAGCTTGAATTACGAGGTGGTTTGTAGATTTTATTTGTTTTGTCATACCCATATGGTGGAGAGCAGTGGTAGTGAACCTATGGCATGCATGCCAGAGGGGGCACTCAGAGCCCTCTCTGTGGGTACGTGCACTGTTGCCTCAGCACAGAGTTAGTTACTAGAAAGCCAGAGGGATGCAGCACCTTGTGATAAATAAGTGGGGTTTGGGTTGCAGTTTAGGCACTCAGTCTCAAAAGGGCTCGCCATCACTGGTGGAGGGCATTCCTATAATATAGTATGTTACTGGCTGGGGACCAGAAAGGAGATGTGATAAAATAGGCAATAGTGGGCTAGGGAAACCATTGGATGCTGCCCCCCCCCCCACTTAAAGGGGGTTGCAGCAGCTAAAATTAGGATTTGAGATTATAGGAGAGAGGATCTTGTGCACAGAGAAATCCTCTTCAAACCTTGCTTAGAAAAATACCCTTAAGGTGGTTTTCACCGAAATATTTAGGTATAAGTAGTTAGAGGACTCTGTTGATTGCAAGATTGGCAGGTTGGCAGTTTGAGGCCGCATGATAAGGTGAGCACCTGTCATTAGTGCCAGTTTCTGCCAACCTAGCAGTTCGAAAGCATGCAAATGCAAGTAGATAAATAGGTACCACTTCAGTGGGAAGGTAACAGCGTTCTGTGCAATCATGCTGGCCACATGATCACAGAGTAGTCTCTGACAATGCTGGCTCTTCGGCTTAGTAACAGAGATGAGCACCACCCCCTATGGTTGGATACGGCAACCTTGTCAGTGGGGAATACCTTTACTTTACCTAGTTAGAGGTACAGAGAGATTTATCATCCAAGATAGACAGAGCAACTAAAACAACCCTGGGCAATTGTCCTAATGCAGCCTTAATTACAAGGTGGTTTCTAGATTTTATTTGCTTTGTTGTACGCTGCATTACAGTGCCACCTCCTGGCAGGAAAAGAAAGTTTCTGAGATTCTTTCTCAGAAAGGGAACCTTTTTTCCTGTTAGGGACCTAATTTCTTTGGAGGCTGGAAGTCTCTGACATCTCTGTTCTTTCTTTCACTCTCACATTCTGCCCCACAAGCAGCTAGGAGAGGGGCAGATTACTTTTGAGACAAGTCTGCTCATTTGCAGAGATCTTTTGACATTAGGCTAAAGGCTGTAAGTTGCCCAACCCTCTTCTGGCTTTTGGTCTGAACTACACACATGACAAACTTGAAGAGACAGAATGGGCACAGTGGCTGGCATTAGTAGGCGTCAAGTCCAACTTTGGTGTATGCCCTTTTGTGGTCATGGTGGGATGGGGTGTTTACTGCCTCTTTTGCACAATGACCACACCACAAGGGGAATACTACAAATTACCATTTAATGAATCTGGGAGGGTGAGGGGTCCAGCTATGACCTACAACTGTATGCACAATGAAAAAACAATAACTCCAAATTGATCTTCCAAGGACCTCTGCAAAGTCCTAGGGGATGCCTTTGTTATTGTAGGCACATAGGAACGTAGGCAAACCCCTCAGGACTCTAAATAGCCCTCATGGGGTGTGGGGAAGGCACCCTCAGATAGAAGATGAGTCCCTGTGCAGGAAGATGGGGTTGAAGCAGAGATCCACTTGATGGAACTTACGTTCAATCAGATGATGGAGGATCTAAGTTGTCTTTCTGCTTCTATGATATCAGCTTTGCTATTATCATGCAGAACAACGATCTCAGGGAAAGAAGATAGTCATGCTGATGAAGCTTGTCCTTTAGAAGGGACCCATTCCTTGGGTTCAGTAAGGATGTGCTTCCAGGGGTAAATGATTCATTCCTTAGAAAGGTGATAGATGTGTTGGCTGATTTTTATTTTTTATATGATATATAAAGTGTAGACATATAGTAGGCCAGGATCATGCATTGGGAGACATATGGATATCATGTAACTACATGTCTCCCAGTATTACCTCACTTTGTAAGTAAGCAGTGTAGGTCCCTCCTATAACTAAGTCATTTCTGTGTTGTTGGAGAGCACAGCATTAACTAAAATGGGAATAGCTGAGGGTTATCAATGTTTGAATGGTGCTGGGAGGAAGGTGTTTAGATGTGTTAGCATCTTGTAAATGTTTTTGGATAAGCTTGGACCTGTACAAAATGGATGGGGTCTCTGTAAATAACAATGGAACCAAAACGCTGACACTTATAGAATCATAGTTGAAAGAAACCACAAGGGCCATCTAGTCCAACCCCCTGCCATGCAGGTACTCCCAATCAAAGCTTACCTGACATATGGCCATCTGGTCTCTGTTTAAAGACCTCCAAAGAAGGAGACTCCACCAGACTCCGAAGGAGTGTGTTCCACTCTCAAACAGCTCTCACTGTCAGAAAGTGCCTCCTAATGTTGGGGTGGAATCTCTTTTCCTGTAGCTTGCATCCATTATTCTAATCTCTGGAGCAGCTTGCTTTCTCCTCAATATGACACTCCTTCAATTACAAGGTGCTCATATCACCTTTTAACCGTCTCTTCTCCAGGCTGAACATACCCAGCTCCCTAAGTTTCACCTCATAGGGCACGGTTTCCAGACCCTTCAGCATTTTGGTCGCCCTCCTCCGGACATGCTCATTTTCCAACATCCTTTTTGAATTGTGGTGCCCAGAACTGGACACAGTATTCTAGGTGGGGTCTGACCAAAGCAAAATACAGTGGCACCATTACTTCCCTTGATCTAGACACTATACTTCTATTGATGCAGCTTAAAATCGCATTGGCCTTTTTAGCAACCACATCGCACTGTTGACTCATGTTCAACTTGTAGTCTACTAGGACTCCTAGATCCCTTTAATGAAGCTTAATTAATTTCTACAGGTTAAACAACTACACAAGTTGTTAACAAGAATGTATCCAAGTGGCGAGTATGACCAAATTAGCTTGGTACAGCCTATGAAAATCCCAGTCTAGTCTATTTCGCACTCAGGGTTTGTTATTGCACCATCTAATGATCCATGCAGTGTAGTTGACTCCTCTACCCATCCACCCCTGGCTACCTCGGATGAAGTGATGGCAGTGTGATAGTAATACAAAATTGCAAATGGTACCCTGAATGGAACGCAAGGAACCTGGATACTTCTATGCTATTTTTACTGTAGTGATAACTGGATTGAAAGGTGAGTCTTTGTAATTTATGCATACATGCAGATTGGCATTGTCATGTGTAGGCTCTGTATTAAGTATATAAATAGCATTAAAGTTTGTGAGGCTTGCCCTGGATTGCACATGTATGGCAAGTACACACTGGTAAGAAGGTGAGGATTTCCCCCCCCCCCCCCAGCTGTTACTCTCTTCAGCTTGAAAAGAGCATGAAGGAACACCACACACTGTAAGAGCTATAGTTCTTTCAAAGCCATTTGATAAACTACAATTTCCACAGTCCTCAATGCCCATTCACGGTGGGAGTGTGTGTGAGAAAGACACTCTCTTCACAAGACCTTGGCAGTGTCCCAGCCATCATGACTGAGTTATAATAAAGAAAGTGAGGGAATGGGTGGCTGGGTGGGGGAGCTAGTGGAAGTGAATAGTCCAACAGGGTAATTGGGAATGCAACAGCTTGTATCAAAACCCAAGCCAAGCAGAATTAACTACTTGTTAGAACTCACCTGATTTCCAAGGAGTAGTAATGAATCCCAAAGATAACTTTCCAAGCCAGGTTTTGCAGAATTTTGTCAAGTTAGCTACTATTTTTTTGGAAATATTGGATTTTATCAAATCACATTTTCCGTATGCACACTTTTGTTTCCCCATTTAGGCACAGAGGTGGCATTTTATGTGAGATACCCGGAAGGAAGAGAACGGCCAAGTCTCAATGGAACATACCTGAACTATGGAAAAGGTTACTTTCCTGAGCACGGTTACTTCAAGTCCCCTCACAGTGGTGTTTATATGGTTGCCATCAGTGTGGAGCTTCATCACGGAAATGCCTTGGGACAACTGGCTTTTAGCAATGGAGAGAGACTGATACTAGCAGAGAACAAGAGAGGAAAGGCAAATGGTGGCTCCATGACTACTTTTGTGCTAGTGGAGCTCATGAAAGGGGAGCTCATGTGGTTTGAGCTGGTGCAGGATGCTACAGTGAAGCGGAACCCAGCTGGTTTGAGCATGGCAGGATTTCTGATATTCAAAACTTGAACAAGGGACTTTTCTGTAAGCACAGCAAATCTGTTTCTCTGATTGATGACTCAGACGTAGGCCTTCCCTTTTTCTCTGCCTAGCCTGGAAAATCAGGAATGAGAAACATCATGATAAAAAGTTCCTAGGGAGGAAGCAATCATTTTAAGAATTTTTACAAACTTCAGGCTAGCCCTGATGCCTGTTATATAACAAGACTGGCATAACTGCCTGCCTTCATAGCATGTACCGCCAAACTGGTAGTACAAGAAATAAAATGCAAGGGCTGGTGACAATTATTTCTCCCATGTATGCGTCAGATTGCAGACTAACAAAAAAGAGCCATTTTTAAAGCATGTAAAGATTGTACCTAAGAAGCATACTGAGAAAATTGTACTATTTAGGCTGCGATCTTATACACATTTATCTGTAAGTCTCATCACATTCAACAGGGCTTACTTCTGAGTAGACATGTATAGGATCAGGTTGTTGTTGTGGTTGGGTGTATTCCAAGTTGTGCATATCCTTGATAAATATGCTCTTTTCTACCCTAGGTTGTAGTTTGCTTTGTAAATTTTAATTATTTCACTCAAGCACAGGGTTCCAAACATGTGTTTGTGCCAAAAGTTTTATGTAGGCATTGAAAACTTTTCAAATGGTCATCTTTCTAGACCAGATTAATTACTCCCAACAATGGATAAAAAATAAGTGCAGGCCTTGTGGCTATGTATTTTTGAAGTTATCGACATGTATTTTGATAAAATTAAAGTATTTTACTTTTGGTTTTTATAAACACCACTCAGCTTTATATGCATTCTTTGGGTTAATCTGATTTAGTGGTCTTCTACATACCTTTGTGAAACACAGTATATTACAGAAGTCTGTGCATTTAAACCAGGGATAGGCAACCTTTCCCCTTTAAAGGCCGAGGGACTTCAGCTCCCAGAAGCCTCAGCCATGTTGGCCAATAGTCCCATGTTGGCCAATAGCTCCTGGGATTCTGGGAGCTGAAGTCCCTCGGCCCTTAAAGGGGAAAGCTTGCCTACCCCTGATTTAAACACACTGGCTGAGATCTGACATCCTGTTTGCAAAGTGTAAAATGGATTTTGTCTTTTTTCCTTGGGTTAAAAAAACAGTCCCTCCCTTTATAACCCATAATTATGTCACTTGTCTGGCAGAAACTGACATTATGCATCCGATTGTTTATCAGCCATTGTGGCTGCTTGCTATTCTACTATGCAGTAGGAATGAACAATGATGGCTTTTGTTAATGCCAGTGCATGAAGTGGTACACTTAAAACACTAACAAATTATTATGCACCAAGAACACTAAGCCTGGCATCCTGTTGGCTAGTCCAAACTAGAGTAGACCCATTCAATCAACTGACGAATGGTGAGGCGACACATAGGTATATCCAACTGGTTCAGTGGCTCTACTTGAGTCAGAAAATAACAATAGGATTTAGGCCCACCTGAAATTGTTACACTGGTTGAACTCCGCTTATGAAAACATTATATACCTGTCATGCAATGGTAAAAATAGTACAACTACGTGTATAAAAAGGGATTTACACCCAAGGTGGCTTCCAAAGAGAATCCATTTAAAAATGATAAAAAAATTAAAACAATTTAAAATCCTGTTTAAACAATATAAAATCATTTAAAAGCCACATAAAAGTTAAAAATAAGAACCTTCCCTACTTAACCACTGAAAGCCTGCTTGAAAAAAAATGTCTTTGCCTGTCAGTGAAAGGAACGCAGGGAGGACAGCCTAGCCTCCCATGGAAGGGGAGGGTGGGAGCAGCCTCCGAGACACTAAGAAGGCTCTCTTGATGGTGGGACCGAGAGAAAGCCTTCAGCTCTAGATCTTAGAGATCCTCTAGCTTCGTATCGTAGGGCCTGGAAGTGAACCAGAAGCCAGTGAAGATATTTTTAAAAGAGAGTTGCTCCCTAATGGGCCCTAGCCAACATTCTGGCCACAGCATTACAGACCCACTGAAGTTTCCAAACAGTTTCCAAAGGCAGACCCACATAGAGTGCATTGCAGTAGTTCAAACGGGACATAACCAAAGCATGTGTCACCGTAGTCAGATCTGATGTCACAAGGAACAGAGGCAGCTGACACACTAGTTCTAGCTGTTGCAAATGGAAACCCTCACTGAGAAACTATGTAAGAACTGTGAAAAATCTCCTGATTACTGGGAAGTAGCCACTATGATCATCGGGGTCTGTCTCCCTGTCACTCAGGAAGTGCATGACTACTGTTCTTATCCCATTGTGAAAATTGTCTCTGCAGTGAAGGGATGGTTTCTGCCTGGTTGCGATGGAGACTGCTTGCACAAGGGGGCTGGAACATTACTCAGCCACTTCCCAGGTCACTGGGCCAGACCTGTCAATAGTGGCTGCTGATCGGTAAGTGGAGATGGGGGGCGGGCAAGATTTACTGCATAGCTATGGTGGTGAGGTAGCAACATAGTGCATAGAGGATTCCAGTCATGCGAACTGCCCAAGGTCACCTAAGTTTCCACAGCCGAGTGAGAATTCAAACCTTGTTCTCCTGGAATCCTAGTCTAACACTCAAACCACTATACAACACTAGTTTGACTTACTTATAACTGGCTACACTGGAAATAGTGTTCACTTGCATAACGCAGTTCCCTCCTCTCTCAGAGCAAAGACCCAGCACGAACCTGGGTAAACTCCTGCAGCCCATCATTGGTTGCAAGATGGGAATGTGCCAGGCACACATTGCTAAATGCCAAGCTGGGGTCCTGTGGAAGAAGGTACTGATCACCTTCTTCCACAAGGTCTGAAAAGTTAATATCCAGTTATGTATATGTCACCAACAGGATGTTGGTTAGTCATACTCTTATCAGTACAAAATAGGGCAATGTGCCACATGATACTTTGCATACTGAGTGCAAACTTTGTTGTGTGTGCCTTCAAATTGTTCTCCAACTAAAGAGAACCTATCATGAGGTTTTCTTGGCAAGCTTTATTCAGAAGGGGTTTGCCTTTGTCTTCCTCTGAGGCCGAATGTGATTTGCCCAAGGCCTTCTAGTGGATTTCCATGGCATCAATTATGAAAAGCATGCATATGTAAGAATAAATTGTAGTGTTTTAGTTTTATCTTTTTAAATTAGTGTAAGCTGCCTTGAATCCCTTTCTTGGGGAAAGGCCAAATATAAATCCAATCCAATCAATCAGTCCAGAAGCCAAGAGAGGAATGCCTGGTGCTGTTTTTATTATACTGTTAAAAAAAGGACAGCATAAGTTGGAAATGATTTGAAGGCACACAACAACAAAGGGGGGCTTTGCTTTTAAAAGTACACACCCTTCATAATGGACGTCCTTGGAATATTATTTTGAATAGTTGTGAACAATATTTCTTCCAATGCTGATTTTAAACATAAAGAATACTGCTATAATTGTAAATGATTGTGAGGACAAATATGAACTTGTTAACAAAACAAATATATTACTAATGTTTACTAAAATAAGGTTATTTACTTAAAATTGATACATTGACATAAAGTTGTGTACAGAACAAAGTAATTCATGGTAAACGTAAGGCACCTTTTAAATCAGATGCTGTACAAAAAGACATTTAGTCTGTTACATTTAAAAAACGTCTACACTTCTGGCATATATAACAAAAAGAGTATGATCATACTGCTCATTTCACCCTCTCTTTTTTATTTACAGTTTCCATAGGTCAGCTACATTATTCTCTCTGTATACAATATAGTACATTTTTATACTGAGCACAGATAAGTAAGAGCACAGAACAGGATACAATTTGTCGGCTTCTATATTGCATTCAGGGGTACTATAGGACAAGGCAACTTATTCAATGAGATGACTTTGGAGAAAAGTAGTGTTCACACCACATTTTATGTAAGCCTATAATTTTGGAAGCAACATGGCAGGAACTTTGATAAAAACTTGAAATAAAAAAAGAGGGTTGCATAAGAATATTCATATTAACACAACCACTTTCCATTCTTTTTGCTGAGGCGTGTACAACAAAAGTTACTGGTGACCTGCTTGCTCTCTTATCACAGACTTGTCCATTCTATCATAGTGGGTTCTGTGGATTTAGCAGGAACAGAGCTAGGCTGATGTTACTATTAATTACTGTTTTAGCCTAGATCAACAACAACAACAAAAAGATAAACTAGTATTTCACTGAACACCATCCAAATTAAAGTTCTTCAACTCTCAACTGCCAAAAGATGACAGGCTGATATTGGGGGGACGGGGGGGGGGGGGGGGGGAGGAAACACACTTAGAATCTCTACTTTTTCTTTAACAGTTTACATACTCATGAATGCAAGAATGAAACAGGATTTTCCATCTTCCTGAACACTTGAAGCATGATATGAACATATATGCTTAGAGCCTGGACTGCTTGGAGAAAGGGACTCTGAAAATGAGAGGCATTTGGCAAACAGACATGGCAAACTGAGCACATCTTTGACAAAAGAAAAAGGTATTGGAGGGGTTTATAACAAAGCTAATTCTTGGAACACAATCCTGTTACACCAAGAAGCAGGTGAAACCCACTACTCAGGAATTTACCGAGGTTTTCCATGGCACATAAAGCTACTATATTGATTCTCATGGCACCAGTAAGATCACAGCACTTTCTGCATGACCTGGAATTGTGGCACGCTAAAAACAAGCAAGCAAAAAATAAATAAAAATAAAATAAATGCAAAACCAAATACACACAGAGCTCAAATTCTTGGCTACAGATTTCTAGGTTCTCAACATGAGAATGATTAATCTGAGAAAAAGAAGCTATCATTCAGTTTGATTAGAAATTTGATTACAACATTGAAACTGGCACCCGATACAATATTTATGAGATCATAAACTGCATTTATGATTTTATCATTTGGGGGATTCAGTTTTTGTGATTTACTTATGGCTATTAGTCCACCTCTTAGGCCAAGCCTACCTCTTAGGCCAGGCAGTGTCCCAAATGAAGGGTTTCTGAGGCAATGCAGATTGGGGTGCTGGGAATGCACGACTATAGTGCTTTCCCAGTCGTGGGGCACAGTGAGACAAACAACTGTGGTGGTACCCCAAGGAGTCTCTCCAGCTGCCTGTCTCCATATACCCTGCAACCAGGAGAGTGCTGTAGTTATTTCCTGTCACCCCTGTAATTTCGGGATTGGGGCACTGCCTGGCTCAAGAGACAGATTTCTGAAGGCTGACATCAGCAGAAGTAGCTACTATGATGGAACTCCTTACTGTAGCTGTCTAATGATGCATGGCTACGTTATAGGAACAGTTTAGAATAAGCAAGAACTGAAAAGTCTGCACACATTCTCATTTGGCTTACATATTCTGAGTTTCTTATTTGAGTCAATTTTTAACCCTTGCCAACCTTTCTCATTGATACATAGGACAGCTGGGCCATCTACACCAGACATTATAGTTAACTGCCCTTGGGTTGACCCCAACTCATATCAGCTCTGTGAACAAGGCCTCTCTAAGCCTCCGTCTCCTCCACTGCTCTCCTTAGGTCCTACAGACTCATGCCCATGTCCTCTCTGATTGAGTCTATCCATCTGGCTTGTGGTCTTCCTCTCTTTCTACTTCCCTCCAACTTTCCTAGCATTATTGTCTTTTCTAATGACTTCTCAAAGTAGGACAATCTCTGCTAGATCATCTTGGCAAGATCTCAGGCTTGATCTGTTCAAGGACCCATTTGTCTGTCTTTCTGGCCATCCACATTATCCTCAGCACTCTTCTCCAGCACCTCATCTCAAATCAGTTGATTTTCTTCTTTCTTCACTGTCCAGTTCTCACATCTGTACATGGTGATTGGGAATACAATAGCTTCGATGTTTCTAACTTTAGTAGGCAAACTACCTACTTCAGTACCTTTACCTAATTCCTTCATAGCTGCCCTTCCCCTCTCTAGTCTTATTCTGGAACACTATTTCTATTTCTAATACTAACGGGAACACTAACTATTTCTATTTCCTCATTGTATAGGATGAATTATGTAGGCAATTAATTTTTTTTCTTTATGCATTTTTTTAGCATTAAACCTGCCTTTGCACTTACTTTTTTGACCTTCCTTAATGACTGTTCCAAGTCTGTGATGCTTTCTACTAGTAGTATGGCGTCATTCGCATATCTTAGATTGTTAATATTCCTGCCTATTTTCACTCCTCTTTTTTCCAAGTCTAAGCCTGCTCTTCTTATTATATTTTCTACATACTAATTGAACTGATAGAATGTAGCCTTGCCTGACCCCTTTGCCAACTGGGAACCATTCTGTTTCTCCGTATTCTGCTCTAACCATAGCTTCTTGTCCTAAGTACAGGTTTCTCATCAGGACTATCAGAAGTAGTGGCACTTCTATGTCCATAAGAGCCATCCATAGTTTTTCATGATCTATGCAGTCAAATGCTTTGCTGTAATCTATAAAGAAAATGCTGATTCCCCCCTCTTCCTGGAATTCCTTTGTACGCTCCATTAGCCATCATATGTTTGCAATGTGACCCCTAGTGCCTCTTCCTTTTCTGAACAGATCACATCAAGGTCAGAACTATCAAGTGATCAAACCCATCAAGTGATACCTATTGATCAGATCTATCAAGTGGTAATTCCACTGACTTCAAGTACTTTTTGCTTAAAGTGAAGTTTCACCTGCTTCCTTCAGTCTTCCAAAGGGGTACATCTTTGGAAATGGGAGAAGTTCCTCAGAAAAGTGACACTGAGAAGTGTACCACATAATGAATGAGAATGCCACAGAAACATTACATTTGCACTGACATAACTTTCATTAATCTCAAAGCTTCAAGATACACATTCTTTTTTTAAGATGGAAGGTTTTGTTAACAGTACAATTCCAAGGCACAAACTAGCAGTTCATGAAACATTCTGTGCAGTACATAATGGAAGACATCAGTAACACAGATTTCTAAATAATTAGGACACACGTATCAAAGACAGTCTGATAAAAGATGACAGTGATCCATTAAGTACAAAAAGTCTAATGCTTTGAGAAAGAAATGGCCTTCAGAATCTTCTGGGCATTAAAAATAAGGCAATTTGAAGAAAAACATGGAAAATACATTGAAAAACTGGATAACTCCATTTTGCCACAATTAATGCCACTTTTTCATTATCTAGTTGCAACTATATGGCTGCTTCAAAATGCCTCTGGATATCTACACCATTCATTTGTACTGCTTTGCCATGCCAAACACCACTTCCCTCCCTTCTCCTTCTCTGGACCTCTCCTGAACACACAACACCATTTCCCTGGTGCTGGAGGAGAAGGTTTTAAACATAGGATTGAGAAGGGAAGGGAAATGGAGGGAAATGGGGTGTTTGGTGGTCAGGGGAGATCCAGAGGATGATGGGGGGGGGGGGGGAGGGAAGAAGGTTTTAACATCAGCTTGAGAAGGGAAGGAAGTGGAGTTAAATGGGGTGTTTGGTGGGGAAATAAGGTCTTAACATCCGATTGAGAAGGAAATCGCCTCTTTCACACACATACACATGCCTGGGCAGCTCTTTCAGAAATCACTGCCAAGGCACAGCAGGCAGTGCTTCTTTCAGGATCTTTCTAAGCAATATTACTGTACTGACTTGTATATAAGTTAACCGTGGATTTTAGGGCCAATTTTTGGGCATAAATGTTTCGACTTATAGTCGCATATATATGGCATATACTTCAGAAAAGGCATATAGGTGGGCTGTACCCATAAATATATCTAAGTAACTAGAAGTGAGCCAATGAGATGTGACAAACTGCAACCTAAATGACTAGAACAAAAGGTTTTCTGCATAGTTCCTAGTCCACAGCAGCACATACCATCAACCAGGGATGGGTAATGTTAGACTTAATATCCAAAATGAAAAAGGAAATATTTAGCAAAACTTTAATGAGATATGATGAAACCATGGCATAGCAGTATTCATAATTGAACTAGCTGAGATTTTTCATAGACATTATTCGACTTTTTCTAACTGCATACTGCTGAAGAATCTGGTGTCTCCAGAAAGGAAGTGAGCTGCCAGAGTTCTGCTAGCTACTCAGGCCTGCATCCTTCCGAGGTTGCTAAAATGAGTACCCAGCTGCTGGGGGGCAATCAGCTCACAGTTGTAAACCGCTTAGACACCCCATAGCGTGATATGAAGTGGTATATAAATGAAGCCGCTTTTTGCTTTTACCTTTATACAGAATGCAGTACATTCTGAATAAGAGCCACTTACTATAATGTACAGTAAGGTATTCTAAGAAAGTACTGAGAAGAGGCAATAACTAGTTGGCATGATAAAAGGTGGAACATATCCTGGAGTCTATGATTAATGGCTCTGATCCAGTATTGGCAACTTGCTAGGCTGCTTTGTTTTATTCTAAAGCCTCGATTTAATACTAAAATTAAGTTTCAGCACATAATGAATTACTAATACAAGTATCCTACCTACATGGCACTTAAAAAAAGAATACAGGCATACTATTTTAGAAGATGAAAAACAAGCATCTCGCCAAATTTTCTGAGAAACTGCATACATCTTGGTTAAAAAAGAAATGGAGTCTCAAAAGAACTTGGCCTAGACCACTAGGTTTCAGTCTTCATTCAAGAAACCCAGCTTCCTCATCATGAGCTCAGATCCTTAAAAAGATCAATAAATGGAGGGAAAGTGTTCTAGGAGAATGCTTGCCCACTACTGCTGCTCTTGCCTGGCAAGGCAGTCCTAGTGGAGAACCAGGTGCGTTCTAGGGCAGCATTTCTTAAGCTATCTGATGCAGGGGACCTGCAGGGTTTTTTTCTTAATGTGTCAGGGACTAGCAGTATGTTTGTGTCTGTTGACTACAACTGTTTCTTTCCTTCCTGGAAACTCACTGTGGACCAGCAGCTAATGGCCAGTGGACCAATACTGGTCCATGGACCATCATTTTGAGTAGCTCTGTTTTAGGGTACTCAGCCTCTGAGGGTAACAATGAGGGCCACTATCTGGCTAGTGCTCCATGACAGCTGAGCTCCCCTTAGAATATCCCTGCATCTTTAATATACAGTCAGTCCGCCTGCCCCATACACGGTTTGCCACATGCAGGCTGCAGCAAGCCCAGGGGGACAAAATGGTGGATGCGCGGAAGTGCACCACTATTAGAATCAACTGGATTTGAGGTTCCATGGTTTTTCCCATGCACTGGGGGAGTCTGGAA
Organism: Phrynosoma blainvillii; assembly: GCA_026167975.1. Lineage (NCBI taxonomy): Eukaryota > Metazoa > Chordata > Lepidosauria > Squamata > Phrynosomatidae > Phrynosoma > Phrynosoma blainvillii. The sequence goes on along the minus strand of JANUYF010000003.1, from coordinate 136,178,872 downwards.
CAGATCCCCCACGTATACAAAGGGCCTACTGTACTTTATGGCACATAATGGTTCCATGGGCAACTTCCAGATGTTGACCAGAATGATGGCTGACGGTGGGAAAGAGATCTCTCAAAGTACAGAGTAGAAAAGTTAATGGATCAGACCAATAATTTGGTGGTTTATGTCAAATATTTATCAGCTACCTGTGCAGCACAAAGAAGTAGAGGGTTTTTAGATAATTAGCCTGTTTGATTTCCTAGCAATGGACGGATAAAAGACACACTTTTAAAATAATCTCTGACACAATGTTCTCCACCACCTGCTGTGTTCAAAATAAATAAAACCATAGCTTATGTACCCATGAACGTTTCAGCTGGATATGTACTAATACTTAAAAGGCATCACTGAAAAAGCAATGACTTAAGGAAATGTTAAATAAAATTTGTACACCAAAATATAAATTAAAAAAAAATACTGTAATATATTGCCTGACCATTTTACCATTTGCAACCTATAGAACATTTTCTTAAAACCCAGACCCCTGCATTTGATGGTTGTTTCAATTCACACTAGTATTGCATTACATTTCTTACTGAAAGCCTGTAAATGGGAAATTTAAATATCTCTGTAGTATCTTTGCAAATACTTTGACAGACTGTCAACATTTTTGCATGTCACATTCAGCAAGTGTGTATCTTCTTAGGTTCTTTTCAGATCTGGCATGGTATGTTTACACATTTACAAAAGAGCAGGTATTTCGCAAATAAACGTAAATTAAACACTATATAAATAACTTCCCTTTTAAAAGCTAGCTAGGGTACAGTTTACAGTACAAGATCACAGGCACTTAAATTATCAAAGAAGTTCGGCTGTTCCATGTTGTGTGCTCAGTCTTCAGAAGTTCATAGTAAGTATGAAGTGAATTATGGTCGCTTCTTCACATGAGACTTGGAAGGTGACTTACTGCATAGGCTTACAATCGCAGTTTTGGGATTTGGTCATGAAACGTATACATTTCTTCCATGCAGCACAAAAGGAACACAGAACTCCATTTTCTTTGAAATCCAAACAGTCTTTAGGGCCAAGGCATTACAGAAGAAAATGATAGCTTTGCACAAAATTAAATGGCTTCTTTAGTACTCCAAATGGCAGGAGAATAATCTTGGCGCATGTACGCATGCACTCACGCAAACACACACACACACACATAAAACCATAATGAGGAATTTTCAATTATGCAGTACCCCAGACTTATAACCATAGGCTAGTCTATCAAGACTTGGTAAGATGTTATCAGGTAGAAGGCAAAGAGCTTATTTCCCCCCCTAATTGCTGTTGAATTTGTTTAACTCAAGGCTTTCACAGAAAGCACTATAATCTGAATATGCAATTCAACACTCAAGAAGTGTTACACAAGAGTTTGACAGTCGATTAAAATTTCAATGCAGCTCAAAACAAGAAGTAAATGAGGCTATCAACATGTGTACCATATAGTGTACACAGATACCATATCCTACAAAGTATTGAAAGATTTAAGATTAGCAGCCTGTAAAAGTGGGCAACGAAGTGGGATAAAACTCAGGTGCTAACCCACCCCATTCTATTCCGCCAGACCTACACATCTGCTTGAGTGAACAGCTCTAAAAGTCCAAGTTTCATTCTTCAGTGACACTTCTTTGTCAAATTTTAACATCTTGTGATTCTACCATCTTGCCAAGGGTCTTCTTAATCCTCAATGCAGTAAGTCTGGAGGCAGGATTGTGGGCCCAGCATTCACACATTAATTTCAATATTGCTCTTAAACACTGCAAACATAATAGCAAAGGAATTCTTGTGTAAAAAAAATACAAATGAAAGAACGTGCAGCTTGTAGAGTTAATTACAGATGAGATATGGTGTACAGGGCTGATTATGCTTAACATAACTTCAATCTTTTATTTGTTTATTAAATATTTATATCCCAACCTATATCCAAAGACCTAAAGGCAGTGTAAAATATTAATTATTTTTTTAAAAAATATATTATTAAATAAAAATAATTTCCAGTGTAAAAACTTATTAAACTCTGCTAAATAAGGAAAGACAGAACACCATATAAGTGTTGATGAGCTGTTTTCTATTCTTGGCTGCAAAACCAACTGACAGAATTTTGAACTGGGTAAGGAGTGTGCTACTGGATGTACAAATAATTCTTCTCAGAATTAACTTTAACAAGCAGAAAAAATGACTAGCAATCTCACAATGGGGGGGGGGGCAACAACCAATCAATCTCAAAATCTAAAACCATATTTAATTCTGTAACTATAGCTATGCAAACTTGGATAATTTTTCTAGGCTACTGACTTCCATAACTCATGAACTTTTTCCACAGAATTTATTGCTGTGTATTAAATTATGATTTTGGTTAAGAATGAAGTGACAAGCCTCTGACTAAGAAAACTATTTCCCCCACCTCTCTTTCCCCTAGCAAGCTGTTCCCTCCTAGATGGTGGCACTGACCTTCATATTAATATGAATATGCTGGTAGATAAGCACCTGTTCAGTTTCCGCAAAGGTAGTAAAACTTCATGCAGTTCTTCTCTCTCCCTTCTCCCCTTCCCTCCCTGTTCTGACTAGTTTCCCCTGAATTCTCCACGTACCCCAGGAATGAGCAACTTGTGGCTCTTCAATCAATCTCAAAACCTAAAACCATATTTAATTCTGTAACTATAGTTATGCAAACTTGGATGATTGTTTCTAGGCTACTGACTTCCATTAACTCACACAACTCATGTGTGGAACTTTTTCCACAGAATTTATTGTTGTGTATTAAATTATGATTTTGGTTAGGAATGAAGTGACAAGCACAGAGGAAAAGTACTGTTCCAATGAGGCCAAAGAAGGAGGGGCTGTGGATGGGCTAGAAGCCATAATGGTTTAAAAATAAACAATAAATCCCTATCAGCAACCACTGAAAAATGTGTAGATATACACTTTTCTCAGACAGGGCTAAAATTTCTTCCCATAACTGGAAACAACAAGAATCTTCTATCAGACTATTTCTTTAGGCTTACCTCATCACTGTTCCATCTATTAGATACTACTGGGCGCAGATGCTTAACACATACCACCTCTCTCATATCCTCATATGAAGGATCGTTTGGCACCATATCATAGTAGGGTAGCTGATACTCTTCAACGATACCTGGAAGTGACAGAAATTTGAATCTGCTATGAAAACTGGAAGAACACATACTCTGTAGTTCAGGCATGAGATTAATATTAAACCTGCACTGCTAGCTTTAAAGTGGCCTTCATATTCCTATGAAAATTCTTCTATTCTTTATGTACTTCATCCATTCCACAAGGAGCTTAGCACAGCATATAGAGGATACAGACATTTATAAACAAGATGGTTCTACAAATAAAAGAGAAGAAACTTAAAGAAAACTTGCATGTGGCTTTCATGATGTCTTGATGGAAAATGCAAAATTAACAAAGAGAAATGGAGTCATCTCAAAAAAAACCCCGAACAAAATACAGTATTGCCACCACTTACTTCCTCATCCATGCAGTGCTTAAAAGCCCAGCAGAGGGCAATTGGCATAGAAATAAACAACAGGACAAAGAAGTGGAACTCTATGAATATAGAAGCACTGCTTTTACTCCTTCATTTCCTTCTCCCCTAATCTCCCCTAGTAGTAGCCAGAGCATTTCTTTAAAACCATTTGAAAGCCACTGTCAACCATCTCTGGAGGCTGGTTAAGAAGGAAAAGATAGGCAATGATACAGACACCAAGTAGCTAACTTGGTAATGCAAGATGCATAGCTTTAAGCATTCCAAGACTGGTGAAGAGGAAGAGATAAAAGAAAAGATACTATGAGAATGATGCAGTGAGGAAAGTAGCTGGAGTTAAGATGTGGAAAGTATCAACATAACAATTTGTGAAATGGGAGAAGAAGACGACAGAACCTAGAATTCTACTGCTAGAGTTGAGTCTCCGTTATCTGGAATTCTAAAATCTAAAACATTCCAAAATCCAAATGTGTCCACATGAATGGCTGAGATTTTGATACCTTTACTTTCTGAGGGTTCAATGTACACAAATATATATGTTTATTTATATATTGTATAAAATTACCTTTAAGCTATGCACAGAAAAATGTACGTTAAAAAACAAATGAATTTCATGTTTAGACCTGAGTCCCCCCAAGCTATCTCATTATGTATATACAAATATTCCAAAATCCAGAAAACTCCAAAATCCAAAATGCTTCTGGTCCCAAGCATTTTGGATAAGAGAGACTTAGTCTGGATCAAGGATACACTTCCTCCACTACCACACTTGTGCAGGTAACAACTTTATCAGCTAGTCCATCGTAGCAAGTTTGCAAACTAAGGAAACAAATACAGCACTGGAGAAAAATGTGCAGTTTGAATATGTATCTGACTGAAAGTCTGAAAATTTAAGCCTTTCTTCCTGCATTGCAGGTGATTTGGCTTAAGACACAGACACTGCATACACAACACATCAACTTCTAGACACGTTATTTGTCTTACCTCCTGTGACACAACGGCGAGCCATTTCCCAAATTATCAAGCCAAAACTATAGATGTCAGCCATGATGTATGGCTGAAAGTGATTTTTATTCAGAGTCTCATCTAGGACTTCTGGTGCCATGTAACGCTTTGTTCCCACTCTCGTATTCAAAGGGACATCAACTTCATTTGTATCACTATGACAACATAAAAGTTATGTTGTTGAAGTAACATAAAAACAGGATGTAGAAAGGATTATTATCGTAATATTAAACTTTTCCTTCAAATATTAAATTGAAAATTAGTACAGTACAGGAAACCTCTGCTTATGGGACTGGAGGACTGTCAAAAAGTGGAACTGGTTCAAAAATGAAACCCAGATTTATTTATTTTTAGTTTGCAAATGCATTTTTCCTGTTGAAAACAATAAACAACACACTATGTATCACTTCTGAATGTATGCAAAAGCTACACACACACACAAAGAGAGGGGGGGGGGGGGAGAGAGAAAAAGGTGTTCAATACTCCAGCTCCCCATGCCAGACCTTCTCCTTTCTCTCCTGTTCCCAGCCTCCAGTGCAGTGGCACTAAAGACTGTGCATGCACACACACCCTGGACACCTTTTGTAGGCTTCCATCCTCCCCTCCTGGGCTCTGTTTGGTGGAGTGCCCCACAACTACACCAAACCCAGGGAAGTTTCCCTAGCCTTTGTCCCTTGCCAAACTTAATCTGCTAGAGCTCCTTACTAGAGAATTGGGCAGGTGAGAAATATTGCAAGTTATTATTCTTCAGAGTATTTGTTTTTATTATACATGCCTTTCAGGGGTCTCTGTGGGGACTGGTTGGGGAAAGGCTGGGATGGGGACCTTCCTGCCCTGGGCTGCACTTTTGCAGTAGATTAAAAGAACCCAAAAACCTAATACCAAACACATCTATAATAAAAACCTAATGCCAAACACATTTATTATAGAATATGCTGGGAATTGTTATGGTTAATTATTGTAGAGCTATTTGTCATAGTAAATAGGTGACTCACAGTAACATATTCAGGGTTCAATTTAGTTCAGTTTTTAAAATACTAAATATTGAAGATTCTGAAAATCTGTGAATCTAAAAGTTATCTTTGTTGCAATTAAATTATTTTAAATAATCAAAGAAGAACGAAATGTTAAACTGCAATCTCTTCCATGAAAACAGATGGAATGTTTTTTAAAATGTCTGGCGTTCTTATATCTCTAGTTCAAGAACATTCAGCACATATTTTTTTGTCTCATTTATTCTTTCCAAAGTACATTCTGCAAAGAAAATATTTACTCTTTCAGGGACATACATTTTAAACAAACGTTCTAGTTTTTTGTTACGAAATAACCAAATGAGAAATTACTATTTTTCAGATCAGAGCACAAATACTTTTCCCATTAATATATGAACACTGGATTTTGTATAGAGATGAGTTTAGACCATCTACCTGTTAAATTTGACAGCTAGACCCAAGTCAGCAATACAGCAAGTCCCATTCCTCTTTATCAAGATATTCTTACTCTTCAGGTCTCTGTGGGCAATAGCAGGCTTTCCTTGTGTTCCATATATCTCTGTGTGCAAATGGCAGAGACCACATGCTGCAGAATAAGCCAATTTGAGTAGAGCTCTGTTGTCCAAAGTGGTACACTTTAGGTAGTCATACAATGACCCATTTTCATGATAATCTGTGATCAAGTATAGATGGGTCCAGGATCCTGTGCCTTTAATATCTGCTGCTATAAAACCTGTGTGAATTCAAGGACATAATTAGTGTTTCTATTTCCCCAGATATTTCAACAAAAACTGCACTATGAATGAAAACTAAGTAAAACAAAGAAATGTGGCAGGGAGATTTTCCCTACAAAGCAGGAATGGGACTCGTGTAGCCCTCCAAATGTTTTTGGACTGGAATTCCTTGCAGCCCTAGCCAGTGTAGCTAACAGTGAAGAATTCTGGGAGCTGCAGTCCAGCAACAACTGAAGTGCTATGCTATGTCCACACCTGCTCTAAGTGTAGCCACTGTGGTCTTTAGAGAGAGATAAAGAGCACATTTCATCTGTCAAGTATTTACCACAATTTGGCTCTGAACAGCGGTTTTATTATCGACTGACTAATAGTCTATAATCAGCAATTGATTCCAAACAGTGGACTTATGGGAAGGTCATAAATAGGACACAATTGTGATAGGACCTTCTCACTCACATACTGGTACACGTCGTGGTGCCTGTGGTGCTGGATGTAATACGAGGAAGTACTGTAAAGTTTTAATTATCACCTTTTAAATAATTTGACAGAAAGTTTGTTTTGATTTGTAGTTATTAACTTTTCTCTACATAGTCACCATCCAGATTTACACATTTTTCCAAGTGTTTCTTGACCCTCCAAATACCGTTATTGCAAAAGTATGCAGACTGTGCCTTAAACCACTCTTCCATTTTATGAATGACATCATTTGTGTTGTCAAATCGGCAACCCTGCAACAGATTTTTCATTTCTGGGAACAAGAAAAAGTCACTTGGTGTGAGACTGGGAGAATAAGGCGGATGCTGCAAGATCTCAAAGCCACATGCCTTGCTTTATTAACTGCAACTTGAGATTAGTGAGCTGGTGCATTGTCAGCTAGGAGACAAATGCCTCTGGAGAGCATACCACAACATTTCTTTTTCAGAGCATCTCACAACTTGTCCAGTAGATTGCTGTAGTATGTGCCAGTGATGGTTTGTCCCTTTGCAAAGTAATCGGTGAGAATGACTCCACGACAGTCCCCAAAAAATGGAGAGCATGATCTTCCCTGCTGACTTTTGCACCTTTGCCTTTTTAGGCGGAGAGGAATCTGCATGCTCCCATTCCATGCTCATGGTTTTGGTCTCTGGATCATACTGATAAATCCAAGATTCATCCATGGTTACCAGACGACCAAAAATATCCTCTTCATCCTGTTCCAGCAGTGTCAACATCTGTCTTGATAGGTCATGCTGTGTTTGTTTCTGGAAAAGGATTAGCAAACGTGGAACCCAGTGTGCAGACACCTTAGACACGTGCAGTTCATAATGAATAATTTTCCAAACACTACCGTAACTGAGACCAGTTTCCTTCATGATCATTTGGATGGCTGCTTGTCTGTCTTCCAGGATTAAACACTCTACTTTCTTTACTGTGGCTACATTGTCTATCAATGATGATCTTTCGGGTCTTGGCTTGTCTGTGAGGGACATGTGACCAGTTTGGAAATTCCTTTTCCACCTCACAGTAGTGTCATAAGATGGGCAATCATTTCCATAAACTACCATCATCTCATCATGAATTTGCCAGGCACTATTACCCTTCAAATGCAGGAACTTTATCACGCTGCGAACCTCAATCTTCTACATCTTACACTTTAGTCACTTCTGGCACAACCTGTAACAAAAATAAAGAACACAAAGAGCTGGTTTTCTCAACATCATGCACTTAGGGACCAATGATGACACCAACAAACTTTCATCAATATACCACAATAACTTCCAGGTGATAATTATTACTTTACGATACCCCCCTGTATATAACCATCATGACTAGTAGCTACTCATAGTTCTGTCTTCTATGCATGTGTCCAAAACCCTTTTAAAGCCAGCCAAACATTGTAGCCATCACTGCATCTACTGGCAGCATCTGTGATGCCTTTATCATGAGCTGTGTGAAATACTTCCTTTTATCTGTTCTAAAACTTCCCCACCAGAGTCAGGGGATGACCTTACATACATTTACACATCTTTATCATGACTTCCTATTTCACACTGTTTCTACACTACAGAATGTCAAACATTGTAATCTAGAAGAGTTGTTACAGTTTCTCCATCTTTTCCACATTTTTCAGCTCTACAGTATCATTTGAGGGGAATGGGTTATCAGAGCTGGGGGGGGGGGGGTTCCACACCTCAAATTTACATTAAGGTAGTATGATATAGCTAAGTACATTCTCCTCTTTCATTTCTAATTATGCCTAACATGGGTCAATACTTTTTTTATATCAAGTTATTCTCTAGAAGCCCAAGATCTCCTTGGCAAAGGTACAGACAGCTCAGACTGTACCGGTGTACAGGGAGGTTGAGATTTTATACTTCAATATATATCACTTCTAATTTGCAACAGTGAAAAGCATTTGCCTTCCTTATGTCTGAAGAGATTCTAATTTGTTATTGTTAGCAAAACTGCCCATCTCACTGTATCTCACTCTAATACCAGCTTATTTATGAATAATATATTATAATATATTTAAATGCTGCAATCACAGTATCATCTTCCCTTTCTAATTTTGACAAAATTTTTGCTCTTCATCAGAACTATACCACTTAGCCAGTAAAAATATTTAAGGAACTGTCTTCAGATACCACCTCCACATTCAAGGATTATATTTTTTACATACCAAGTATATTCTCATGGCGCATAAGAACTGTCTGGTAAATCTCAGTTTCTCGAAACCAGCTGGCTTCTTCAGTGGTGAAAAATACTTTCACTGCCACTTTTTCACCCCGCCATTTACCCATCCACACTTCACCATATCGACCTTTTCCAACTTGCCGTACCATCTGAATTTGTTTGGCAATAGTCCGTTGGACCTGAAGATGAAATCTAAAGTCACTAAAGCAATCCTAAGAATACTAATAGTTTAAAATTGCTTATTATATAGTAACCTTTCTAAAATTGTTCTTTAGATAATAACCGAACTGAAACAATTAGAAAGCAACTGTTCTTTTCTCATTTAAATTATATTAAAATTGTAACTTTAAATAACTTTGGGCCTGTACAGACTGCAAGAAATAATCCATCTTGAGACCACTTTAACTGCCCTGGCTCAGTGCTAGGGAATCATGGGAATTGTAGTTTTTTCTGAGACACTGAGCCTTCTCTGTCAGAGAGCTCTGGCGCCACAATAAACTATAATTCCCATGATTCCCTAGCACTGAGCCAGGATAGTTAAAGTGGTTTCAAGCTGGATTATTTCTGGCAGTCTGTACAGGCCCATAAAGTCACCACTTTAAGTCAATGGGACTAACAGACTACATGTTAACCATATACAGTCGCCCCTCCGTTTTTGTGGACTTCAAGTCTGTGTCCCTTGCCCGTTTGCGGGTGGCGAACAGAGGGGGACAAAATGGGGTGTGTGCCCGCAGTACACACCTGCGTGCCCCCAGGGCGTGCTCCTCCATTCAAGCCAATGAGGCTTGAATAGACACGATTTTCCATTTTTGCAGCAAGGGGGACTGGAACGGATCCCCCGCAAGAAAGGAGGGGCGACTGTAGATTTAAATTAATTTATTTTGACTGCTGTGAACAACCCCAACAAGAAAACAAATTCAACTGAAATTAATAAGACAGTGCATTAAAAAGCTTTAGTCTAACTTATTTTCATTTTTACTCCTAGCTTTTCTGACCCTTTTCTGACCCTAACATGCCCAAGAGTCTATATACAGCCCACTTAAGAATAAAAGAGCAGGAATAAGTAATGTCAGAAAAGATTAGCATTATCTTGTTTCCTTTCCATCTGCCAACTGTTTCAACCAATACAAGTTCACTATGTCCTGTTTGCTCTGCCCTATTTACCTAAGGAAGAACTCAAAGGCAGTTACTTAGGGCCTGAACAGACTGTCAGAAATAATCCAGCTTGAGACCACTTTAACTGCCCTGGCTCAATGCTAGGGGATCATGGGAATTGTAGTTTTTTCTCAAACACTGAGCATTCTCCATCAGAGAGCTCTGATGCCACAATAAACTACAGCTAAGACAGTTAAAGTGGCCTCAAGATGGATTATTTCTGGCAGTCTGTTCAGGCCCTTAGACTCTGCACTTCTAAAAAGCCCCAGAAAGTCCCCTCTCATTGGATTCCCATACTTTTAAATAGGAACCTTATATATGTCTCTGACTAAGAAAACTATTTTTCCTCACCTCTCTTTCCCCTAGCAACACTGGAAAGCTGTTCCCTCCTAAATGGTGGCACTGACCTTCACATTAATATGAATATGCTGGTAGATAAGCACCTGTTCAGTTTCCACAAAGGCAGTAAAACTTCATGCAATTCTTCTCTCTTCTTCTCCCCTTCCCTCCCTCTGTTCTGAATACTTTCCCCTGAATTCTCCAAATACCCCAGGACTAAGCAACTTGTGGCTCTTCAGATTTTCTTGCACTGCCATTTCCTTAGCTCTAAGCTAACAGTGAGGGATACCTGGAGTTTCAGTCTCACATCTGGAGAACTGCAAGTTGATCATTCCTGGCATACTCAAAATAATTACTTAATCAGTAGTTTTGCTCTGACTGATAATCTGCTGCCCCGAAATCTCTCCTCCTCCTCTCCACTAGGATGTAGGTACATAGAGAAAACTAGATGAAGTCTTGTTCCATGTGGACTGAGGGAGCAGGCTGGGGAAGGGACAAAATGATCCATCCCCAATGTGTCAATTCTGCAAGAAGAGGATTCCTTGTTGTCTGTAGCAACCAGGTGAGTTGTTAATTAGTATGCTGCATAAAATACATAACTTTTAATTTATGAAGTGTAGTTCACCAACTACCTTACCAAAAGAGGAAGTCCTGAACCACTGCCAGAGCTCTGTGATTGGTCAATAAGATCTTTCAGTGACTCCCCAGCTGGAATAAAGGCTTCATCCTGCTCCAAATCACGATTGTAACACTGTCTTTTTGGTACCCATTTACAATAATGCCTGAAGCGGGGAAGATAAAATTGTTCAAAGTTTACACACTTTGAGAAAGCATACTATTTATGCAATTACTCATACATAGTGCAGTCTTAATGGTAAAGTATTTAACATTGGTAATTGTTATAATTTTTCATCAGCACGTTAACTGTCAAGCTTTCTGTCTTTTTTCATGATGACAGCTTTGCATAGCTACTGTTATTTATCTGAAGCTCTTATGCAATGATGCAGCAAATGACTGAACAGGATTTTAGCTATTTTGTCATACTTTTTAGCTATTTCATTTTGCTTACATGTATTACTCATTGCACACATAGCTGAACTCAGGACACATAGCTGAATTCAGGAATTCCGTGTTACTTGAATCTGTGAGGTCTCACAGTTTGGGTGCTGACATCAATGAGCAGAATAGAAAGAGGAGCAGAAGACTCCTCCTGATCTTATTCCACAAGCCAGATCAAGCTGAACAACTAATATCTAAATAAAGTCTGTAATATTCTAATTCTAAATGTATGACAAAAGGAATATGATCATGATGCCATTTTACCATCATTGCAATGCTGGTAATAAATTTCATGACAGTGGGTCTGCATAGATACTGTTATAATTTATCTGAAGCTCTTATGCACTGATGCAGCAAACGACTGAACAGGATTTTAGCTATTTTAAAAAAACCAAGATTCCTTATAGCTGACAGAAAACACAAAAACCCTAAATATGCCACAAAAATAGTGACCAATTATGATGTAATCCACTAGGTATTAACAGTTATATGCTAAAAGGCCCAAATCACATCTTTGTTAGCCCGCTTATCTTTTACCAAAGTACCATATTAAGTATTAATCTACAAGCCCATTTATACAAACAACTCTGTACATGCCTACTCAAAAGTAGGTGCTATTGTTTTCAACAGGACTTACTACTAAGTTTTAAGTGTGTGTAGGATTATAGCCTCAGGCTGTAATAGATCTCTGGTGCATGTACTCTATACAAGACAAGACACCATAGTGAATTTAATTACCATCTGTTTCAGATAGAACATCAGCTATGATGCACTGTGCTTGTAAATCTATCCACCTCTAATCAGGACAACATAGAAATACACTGTGAACAAACATCCACAAGTTGTATCCCACAAGTTGAATCCTACTGGTTAGTACCAATTAGTGTAGGCCCCCCTGAATTAATTGCTTAATGATGAGTCAACGTATAGGTACATTCCAATACATTTACTCTAACTGACTCAGGTCTTCATGTCCTTCATGCAAATCCATAAAAGCTTGAAAATCTGCTTTGGTATTATATTATATAGAGAATCAGCACCATAGGAGACATAGAATTTTCATATTGATGACAATTTTCCTAGTGATGTAAATCAAATCATGTGAGATTCTGAGAAGCTTTAACAACAATTTATGCATTTTATGAGGTAAAAAAAATCTATAATATCTTTGATTGCATAGCAAAAACTGGGAAAATTCAGTAAGATATTTTACCTGTAGCAGAAAGACAATAAGACAATCATAATTATTATACAGACTGCCATAGAAATAAGCACGACTATCCAATGTATGCTGCCATCAAAGAGACCATCTAGATTAAGAAAACAAAACACAACAATATGATCAAACCAAAGATAAATTTCTCTGAAGGAAATATTACTAAATGAATGGAACTCACCCTTTCCAGTTTTGTGTAACTATACAACAGATGTATATTGAATGACTGTGTGGAAGTGCTACAGAGTGATATGTGGGATTCTCAAATGCTGAAGCTGGCAGTATAAACAAGCCCTGAGTTGTTACGTATTTTGTTAATTCTGTGATCATCAAGCGATAGGAAGTGATTTTCCAGTTCTATATTAGGCAAATCCCTTCATGAAAATTCACATTTCAAAATCAAGCACAGTATGACTTTGCTATAAAATGTCCTGTATTACCCAGCTTGGTTTAGCTTCCCTTAACTGAATATAATGACTCTAGAAAAATGTTACGCCAAATTTTAAGGTACAGCTGTTGAAGCACCTGCTCCTTGTCTCTTGTTTTCAAAGAGGCAATCATGTTTGTCTGTCTCAGTATTTAAAAAAGGGAAGGAAAACGGGAGACACCTTTAAGATTAACTGATGTTAGCAGGAGCTTTCCTGGATTACAATCCATTTCCTCAGATGCACTGATGGAATACAGTGTTCAAACTTTAACTATAAATGTGCAGTTATATAGTTGTAAGGAAAGAAACAGGATACAGAAAAGAACAATTATGCTAGCCATAAACCTTCAAAGGACTGGTTTAGCATAAACATTCTGTCATCTGCAAGCTACTACACAGGCTTGCTAGGCTGATTATTGCCTCTGAAGTGTGAATGTAATACATTCTGTTTTCAGTAAAGTTAGTGCTGTTGAAGGCAAGATCTTTTCCTAAAGGATATATTTTTGTTATAAACACAACTGTAAGGCAAACCAGCCCACTGCAGTATGTAATGTGATAAGAAGCCATTATCCCTTTTCAAATCTCTGCTAACAGACTGAAATTCTTGCTCCCTTTCCAATCTCCACTTGAAATCCTCCAAACTTCTGCCAGGCAGCCAAGACTGCACTGTTTCACACAGCCTTTGGTCATCAAAACCAGACTGCCTGTTTTAGGTGTGCAATAAAAAAAAACATGTTTGTTTTTTATTCAAGCCATTTTAATTTGTTTTAAATTGTGCTTGTACTATCACCGCTTCTTTGAGAATGTTGTCTCAAGAGGCCTGGTGCATTAAGGAGCAATCAGCAAATACGTAAATAAATCAATAAATTTCTTAGTTCTTCAATAGTCACTCTAGGTCAGTGGCTCAGCACTGTGGGAGACTGAAGTGTTCTAACATCACTTTTGGGGTACTGCCATCTCTAATGTCACATTTGTATCCATTCATTTTCTTGTGTAGAGGCTGTATTGTTTGTCCTATGTAGAATGTAGAAGGCACTGATGACAGAGGACGGTTCATACTCTATTAGAAGATGAGCAAGTATGTGCACCTCAGTGTTGTGATCAACATTACTAGGACCTGTAATATTAGTCTGTTTCAGTAAAACATATAGGGAGGGGAATGAGAAGGAGTCTTACGACACCTATAGAACCAACTAACAGACTAAATTATTAATAATGATTACAGGTCCCTAATGTCCCTGGATGCTCAAACCTGCCCAGCCAATTCTGATAGTTTGGGGCAGACTCTCATACAGACCCATACAGCCACTTAGCAAACAGTACAGGATATAGTCTCTCGTGGAAATGTAAAAGAAATCCTAGTGCACATGTAAAAACACTGCTCATAACCATGTGGATTCTGACTGTAGAATGCTGGCAAGCACTATACCTGTAGGAATAGGAGGGGGCAATGTGGGCTGCAGATCTCGATTGCAGAAATCTGTCCGACAACATTCAATGGTCCTCCGTAGTTGTGCTTTTGGAGAGTCCTATAGAATAAAAAGAAATTTGACACACATGCAGACACTTTTTCACATACATATTACCTGAATTACAAACAGATTCTCTAAGCAATAAAGAAAAGGTTAATTCTGAAGTGGAAATCTCTCCTCTCCTACATACATAATTAAACTAGATAAAACGTCTATAAAATTGAAAAGCCAGACTTGCAATGAACACTTGCAGTATGGAGTGCTTGTTTTCAGATTTCTACCAATTACATCTTTTGGCAGTATAGCCTCACTTCTCCCTGGTTTTTATTTACTGTCCCAACATTCAGTTCAGCTTTCTATGCTCACTGAGCATACCAATCCTCACAGGGCTTACTCCACATTACCTGATCCCCTCCAGCAAAACATTTTAGGATTTTTTTCTTTAGCTTTTTCTGTACCTCTGCTAACTGTGGGCTTCTACAGACAGGCGGCCATGGGCCACCCCGAGAAGGCGTGGATTGGGGCCGAGGCTGCTCCACTCCTCGGCCCCAATCCACTCTGTGAGTGGCCCTGGAAGCCATGGAAAGGGCGCTGGAAGAGGCGGCGTGCGCCTCTTCTGAGCCTCTTCCATTGCAGCGTTTCTGGAAGCTGTGATGGAAGGATGTCATCGGAGCACCCACCGTGTGCAATGGTGGGCGCTCCAATGACATCCTCAGGAAGGGGTTGGGGCGCCTGGCTGCCCCTCCCCTTCTTAGGCTTGAAGACGGCACTTTGTGCCGTCTGCAAAGCCCTTTTGTTATTTAACCAGGACTATAGTGCATGGATGGAGCCTTTTGCCTTCACCAGTATTTTCACTTGGAGAACAGCTTAACTATTAGTAGGCATTATTACTCCCAATCTCAGTTTGTTTTAGCAAAATGGTTAAGACTGAGTGATACAATTTTGTCTCTGTTATAAACACAACTCCTTCTTTTCTTTTCTTCCTTTCCCTTCTCATACCCAACATCTCTCTCAGTCAGCCCCTCTTGTGTACTATAGGGATAATACTAGTAAACTAAGTACATATTTCTTGAAAGAACTTCAACAAGGAAAATTAGGTGAATACCTCCAAGCACTCTGAAGTACTAAATAATATGAACTATATTAGAAACATTTTTAAAAAAAGTTATAAAAACTTCCCCAAATTTTGTCCTTTTTTTGGTAAAATTCTTTCATACTATGAAATGAATAACAAGTACTGGAGTTCAATTGTGAGACGCTGCCTGAATGTTAAGAAATGATCTGCTCTTCTCTTGGCAGTGTTAGCATCCTTATTAGTTATGATTACAATGCTTGTATTGATTTGTATTTAACTGTATTGCAATTCAGAGACTTTTTCATTTTAAATAAATAGCTGTTTCATTAGACATGCACTAAGAACTTGGAATGGAAGGAGAAGAGTTTGTATGCTTTAAAAGTGCATTTTTTTTTCATCTGGATTCCAAACTAAATCAAAATCAGCTCCCCCATTGTATTCCTCATTCCGAATCAGTGCTTCCTTTGGAACAGCACTTTCAAGAATTCTGCTCAATACAATGCAGTTCAGAACTGTTGATCTTATCTAGGTCATTTGACAGTGTAGCTACAGACTACTAACATATCATCCTTGTTATTTTACTAACATGTTATTCATCAGTATAGCAACAGACTTGACATGCAGATTTAATTATCCAAATCTAATAAGCACTCGCTCAGGTTTCAGAAGACAGTATGAATACCTTGCACTGGAAGTCTGAACCTTCATACTTCATGCAGCCAGAAGCAAGCGTAATCTCTCCATTTTCCTCTTCTTCAATAATGGCAAAGCAATGTCCGTTTGTTCTGGAAGAGATAATGTGATTTCAAGCTTCCCAAGCACTGTTCTTTATGCATTCAACCAAGCTATCTGCATTTAACATAATATATCATTTTATATTTCTCCGTCTAATAACACAGCATATACCACTGCACTTTAAAGGACAGAGAGATGACTCCAGAGCAGACAAAACATGATTATAATTGCCTGACAGAATGGAAAATCATATTAGTTACTCCAAAGAGACTAAGAACTATTCCCATGGTTTCCATGTAAATATTTAGGCTAATTATGACATTTCAGTCAAGATTAATTCTTTTATGGTGCATGCACTTGTCATGTGATACTGAAAATACTATATTTGCCTATGGAAAAGTCTATTGCCTATTGCCTAAGAACCGAAATAGTATCTTATCCAAAAGTTGATCAATTAAGCTGAACTGCTTTTAACAGAAACCAAATGAAATACTGCTTTTTCAAATTCTCCTAAACAAAGGATTGAGGAATACAGTGTAGATTACCGTATTTTTCGGCATATAAGACGCTCCGGCATATAAGACGCACCCAATTTTAAAGGAGGAAAATCTAGAAAAAAAAGATTCTTAACCAAATACTGTAGTAAAATATTTTATATCAACTTTATAAAGTTAACAGCAGTTTAAGAACAATTTTAAGTTGTAAATGTAAGTTTAAGCCAGCAGCAGGGCCAGGTATTGCACAAATTCCCTGCCCAACTTTCTTGCAAGTCTCCTGTCGCCTTATGGTGACTCCATGAATTTCTTAGGGATTTCTTAGGCAAGGAAGACTCGAGAAGTGGTTTTGCCAGTTCCTTCCTCTGAAATACAGCCTGCAGCACCTGGGATTCTTTGGCGGTCTCTCATCCAAGGACTATCCAGGGCTGACCCTGCTTAGCTTCCAAGATCAGATGGACTGGTACCTTTGGAGTTTTTAGGCCATTGTCTTATGGAGTAATTTATGGCTTATTTTGACCCTACCATGAGGGTTTTCTTGGCAGATTTCTTCAAGGGGGGGGGGGTTTGCCATTTCCATCCTCTGAGGCTGAGAGAGTGTGATTTGGCCAGAGTAATCCAGTGCCTTGGAGTAATTTCTGGCTCATTTTGACACTACCATGAGGGTTTTCTTGGCAGATTTCTTCAGAGGAGGGAGTTTGCCATTTCCACCCTCTGAGGCTGAGACAGTACAACTTGGCCAGGGTACTAATCCAGTGCCTTGGAGTAATTTCTGGCTCATTTTGATCCTACCATGAGGGTTTTCCTGGCAGATTTCTTCAGAGGAGGGAGTTTGCCATTTCCACCCTCTGAGGCTGAGACAGTGTAACTTGGCCAGGGTACTAATCCAGTGCCTTGGAGTAATTTCTGGCTCATTTTGATCCTACCATGAGCGTTTTCCTGGAAGATTTCTTCACAGGAGGGAGTTTGCCATTTCCACCCTCTGAGGCTGAGACAGTGTAACTTGGCCAGGGTAATAATCCAGTACCTTGGAGTAATTTCTGGCTCATTTTGATCCTACCATGAGGGTTTTCCTGGCAGATTTCTTCACAGGAGTGAGTTTGCCATTTCCACCCTCTGAGGCTGAGACAGTGTAACTTGGCCAGGGTACTAATCCAGTGCCATGGAGTAATTTCTGGCTCATTTTGATCCTACCATGAGCGTTTTCCTGGCAGATTTCTTCAGAGGAGGGAGTTTGCCATTTCCACCCTCTGAGGCTGAGACAGTGTAACTTGGCCAGGGTAATAATCCAGTACCTTGGAGTAATTTCTGGCTCATTTTGATCCTACCATGAGGGTTTTCCTGGCAGATTTCCTCAGAGGAGGGAGTTTGCAATTTCCACCCTCTGAGGCTGAGACAGTGTAACTTGGCCAGGGTACTAATCCAGTGCCTTGGAGTAATTTCTGGCTCATTTTGATCCTACCATGAGGTTTTCCTGGCAGATTTCTTCAGAGGAGGGAGTTTGCCATTTCCACCCTCTGAGGCTGAGACAGTGTAACTTGGCCAGGGTACTAATCCAGTGCCTTGGAGTAATTTCTGGCTCATTTTGATCCTACCATGAGGTTTTCCTGGCAGATTTCTTCAGAGGAGGGAGTTTGCCATTTCCACCCTCTGAGGCTGAGACAGTGTAACTTGGCCAGGGTAATAATCCAGTGCCTTGGAGTAATTTCTGGCTCATTTTGATCCTACCATGAGGTTTTCCTGGCAGATTTCTTCAGAGGAGGGAGTTTGCCATTTCCACCCTCTGAGGCTGAGACAGTGTAACTTGGCCAGGGTACTAATCCAGTGCCTTGGAGTAATTTCTGGATCATTTGGATCCTACCATGAGGGTTTTCCTGGCAGATTTCTTCAGAGGAGGGAGTTTGCCATTTCCACCCTCTGAGGCTGAGACAGTGTAACTTGGCCAGGGTACTAATCCAGTGCCTTGGAGTAATTTCTGGATCATTTGGATCCTACCATGAGGGTTTTCCTGGAAGATTTCTTCAGAGGAGGGAGTTTGCCATTTCCACCCTCTGAGGCTGAGACAGTGTAACTTGGCCAGGGTACTAATCCAGTGCCTTGGAGTAATTTCTGGATCATTTGGATCCTACCATGAGGGTTTTCCTGGAAGATTTCTTCAGAGGAGGGAGTTTGCCATTTCCACCCTCTGAGGCTGAGACAGTGTAACTTGGCCAGGGTAATAATCCAGTGCCTTGGAGTAATTTCTGGATCATTTGGATCCTACCATGAGGTTTTCCTGGCAGATTTCTTCAGAGGAGGGAGTTTGCCATTTCCACCCTCTGAGGCTGAGACAGTGTAACTTGGCCAGGGTACTAATCCAGTGCCTTGGAGTAATTTCTGGATCATTTGGATCCTACCATGAGGTTTTCCTGGCAGATTTCTTCAGAGGAGGGAGTTTGCAATTTCCACCCTCTGAGGCTGAGACAGTGTAACTTGGCCAGGGTACTAATCCAGTGCCTTGGAGTAATTTCTGGATCATTTGGATCCTACCATGAACGTTTTCCTGGCAGATTTCCTCAGAGGAGGGAGTTTGCCATTTCCACCCTCTGAGGCTGAGACAGTGTAACTTGGCCAGGGTACTAATCCAGTGCCTTGGAGTAATTTCTGGCTCATTTTGATCCTACCATGAGGTTTTCCTGGCAGATTTCTTCAGAGGAGGGAGTTTGCCATTTCCACCCTCTGAGGCTGAGACAGTGTAACTTGGCCAGGGTACTAATCCAGTGCCTTGGAGTAATTTCTGGCTCATTTGGATCCTACCATGAGGTTTTCCTGGCAGATTTCTTCAGAGGAGGGAGTTTGCCATTTCCACCCTCTGAGGCTGAGACAGTGTAACTTGGCCAGGGTAATAATCCAGTGCCTTGGAGTAATTTCTGGCTCATTTGGATCCTACCATGAGGGTTTTCCTGGAAGATTTCTTCAGAGGAGGGAGTTTGCCATTTCCACCCTCTGAGGCTGAGACAGTGTAACTTGGCCAGGGTACTAATCCAGTGCCTTGGAGTAATTTCTGGATCATTTGGATCCTACCATGAGCGTTTTCCTGGCAGATTTCCTCAGAGGAGGGAGTTTGCAATTTCCACCCTCTGAGGCTGAGACAGTGTAACTTGGCCAGGGTAATAATCCAGTACCTTGGAGTAATTTCTGGATCATTTGGATCCTACCATGAGGTTTTCCTGGCAGATTTCTTCAGAGGAGGGAGTTTGCCATTTCCACCCTCTGAGGCTGAGACAGTGTAACTTGGCCAGGGTAATAATCCAGTGCCTTGGAGTAATTTCTGGCTCATTTGGATCCTACCATGAGCGTTTTCCTGGCAGATTTCCTCAGAGGAGGGAGTTTGCCATTTCCACCCTCTGAGGCTGAGACAGTGTAACTTGGCCAGGGTACTAATCCAGTGCCTTGGAGTAATTTCTGGATCATTTGGATCCTACCATGAGCGTTTTCCTGGCAGATTTCCTCAGAGGAGGGAGTTTGCAATTTCCACCCTCTGAGGCTGAGACAGTGTAACTTGGCCAGGGTAATAATCCAGTACCTTGGAGTAATTTCTGGATCATTTGGATCCTACCATGAGGTTTTCCTGGCAGATTTCTTCAGAGGAGGGAGTTTGCCATTTCCACCCTCTGAGGCTGAGACAGTGTAACTTGGCCAGGGTAATAATCCAGTACCTTGGAGTAATTTCTGGATCATTTGGATCCTACCATGAGGTTTTCCTGGCAGATTTCCTCAGAGGAGGGAGTTTGCCATTTCCACCCTCTGAGGCTGAGACAGTGTAACTTGGCCAGGGTACTAATCCAGTGCCTTGGAGTAATTTCTGGCTCATTTGGATCCTACCATGAGGTTTTCCTGGCAGATTTCTTCAGAGGAGGGAGTTTGCAATTTCCACCCTCTGAGGCTGAGACAGTGTAACTTGGCCAGGGTACTAATCCAGTGCCTTGGAGTAATTTCTGGATCATTTGGATCCTACCATGAGGTTTTCCTGGCAGATTTTTTCAAGGGGGGGACTCTTTCCACCCCCGTCCTGGGTGCTCCAATGGACTCTTCCTGGGATGGGAGGATGTCCTCTGACCCCAGGAAGAGTCCATTGAAGCACCCAGGATGGGGGTGGAAAGAGGAGGAGCACATTCAACTAGCCAGGAAAAGAGGACTCTTTCCACCCCCGTCCTGGCTGCTCCAATGGGCTCTTCCTGGGATGGGAGGAGCCCACTGGAGCACCAAGGCTCAGGCTGAAATGAGGCCTACTTTTAGCCTAGGCCTCGGCAGTTTGCCCTCAGCTTTTATATTCGGTTCATTAGGCGCAGCAACTTCCCCACCCTCCTTTTGGGGAAGAAAAAGTGCGTCTTATATGCCGAAAAATACGGTAATTAAATTGATCAACTACACAACAATGAATACTGTAGAGCCTAGGTACGACAGTTTCTCAAGGGGGCACCAACCTCAGGCACTGATTAACTCAGCCTCCAGGGAGAGGAGGTGTTTGCAATGCTTTTTTAAGTGTCCCTTTCAGCATCAGACTGGATGGCAGAGAGAGAGAGAGAGAGAGAGAGGAAGAAAAGGACATAAGTGTCAGGATGTGGTGGAGTGCTTGGGCTTGGGCATCTATGTGGCTAGAGCAAAGGTTGCAGCCCCCCCTCCCCATTTCTCTTAATTCTTGACCTAAGTAGGAGGAACAGCAATTGTGGGAGCTCTGTGTAGAAGAGTAAACCAAGAGAGATGGCTTAAAACCCAGTTTTCGCAAGAAAACTGGCAGAGAAATCTCAGAGCTTCAGGAGAGTTAAGGGGAAAGCCTCCCTCACAGGCAGTGAAGAGCTGTGCCTAGATGGTGGGAGAAAAAGGGATTTTAAGCTTATTGCCAGAGTTCCGGATTAGTTTTCAACAAGAATACCCAACATTAAGTGAAAAGGTTATGAAAGTGCTTGTACTGTTTGCAAGTATCTACCTTTGTGAAACTGGATTCTGAGCTCTGGCAGCTATTAAGGGTAACTATTGTGCAAGACTTGATGTCATCAAAGAATTCAGTGTTACTCTTTCTAATATTATGCCTCATTTTAGTAAACTCTGCACTCAGAAACAAGCACATGCATCACACTGTATAACTATTGTGTTGATTTGGGTACTAAATTTACTGAAATAAAAACGTTCTAATTTGAACAATGTTATTTCTTTATAAAATGTTAAAACCTGCGTATAAATAAATGCTTGAATGAAAATATACATACTAAAAAGCAAAACATTTTTATTCATATACTACGTTGAGTGCCTCCCCTCAAACATGCATATGTAGATGTAAAGCAGGGTGGGGGGGGGCAGTTAGAGAGTCACTGCTGTAGAGACTATACATATAAAGATGAACACTAGAGGGCAATAAAAAGCAACTACATTTCAAAGTATTAAGTATTGAAAAAGAGAGTAAGAAAAAAACTAAGAAGGGCCAAGAAAAGATTTTGAAACCTCTCAACTCTCTATAACATTTATATTCATTATCTAGTGAGTCTGCCTCCCTGTCATACTTACTTGCATGTGTTATTAACTGCATTTTCTGGACAGTGCCCTGAGCAATAGCATTGTAAAAAAGGCAATGTGTCCTCAGGTGCCACGGTTACTCCATCTTCTTGCTTCTTTTGATCAGGATCTGTCTTCATCCCAGTCCCAAGCAGCATGCTGTCTAAATTCTGCCCTGTAGGATGAGAACAAGAACATAAATGTTTTGTTTTGCACAGAAGATGTAGGA
Source organism: Phrynosoma blainvillii (assembly GCA_026167975.1). NCBI lineage: Eukaryota > Metazoa > Chordata > Lepidosauria > Squamata > Phrynosomatidae > Phrynosoma > Phrynosoma blainvillii. Next base: position 136,156,197 of record JANUYF010000003.1, on the reverse strand, counting down.
ATTTAGGCAGTAGCATCTCCCTAGAGTCCTTTTACCTTCGGTGCTCTTCCCAGCAGTGTCCCTCTTCATTTCCATACTCCTAAGAAATTTACACACTAAGTTGAAACCTATTTTCCTGCAAGGCACCCACTTCCTGTTTTAATATAATTGAATTCCAAGGGCTAGTCTACGCTACATTTATTATGCGCACTGCTGTGGATTTCCATATATTCGCATCAATACTTGGCTTCCTTTTCCTGTGTAAATTCATATCTATTTGCCCTCCCTCAGCTGAAAATGCACAGCCATTCAAATCTATGTGAAGAACACAGACAGACACATATGCAATGATGTACATTTGTGCAGATACTCCGGTAAAATTTGTGAAGCCTTTTTCTGTGGAGTTTAAGGCGTTTTTCACTCCACTTCAAAAGGCCCAAAGTCCTTGAATCATATATGGTTGGACTGCATTCTATTTAGGTGGAATGAGGAGTATTTTAATTGTGCAGACTAGCCCCAAGTGTATTTACAGAGCAGTCTGAACATAAGCTTGATGATAAATATCTGGTCAGAAAACTTCTTTCTGTAGAATCTGTTCAGTTTATTCAAGAACAGGAACTCTGCCAACAGCAGAATAATAGAAGTTTGAATGGGATTGTTGGAAGAAAAGAAACAGGTGGGTTGGTGTCTTTGTGGTTAAGGCTACTTGTCAGGCTGAGCTGTCTGGAGGCTAGTTTGTGTGAGTTTGCATGGATTGAGCTATATGCTCTGCTATAATATATATTATCCCTGAACCTCTAGAGCTCGGCTAACTGGACAAGGACAACAGGCATGTTGTATGCATGTTTCAAAGAAGACTTTGAGGAGGAGACCTAGAGTGCTGTGACACTGCCCAGCTTGTTGGGGGGCAATCAGCTCACAGTTGTAAACCGCTTAGACATCCCATAGCGCGATATGAAGCGGTATATAAATGAAGCTGCTTTGCTTTGTACAGGATGACTGATCATGGATGGTGAGAGAACAGCTGCAGTGACCTGCAACATCTGTACTATATTTGTGTTCTTGCCTGAAGGTGTGAGGAGTAATACACACAGTAAGTGCAAGCTTATTTCACTGCTGTAAGAGAAGGTGCAACAACTTGAGGCCCACATACCCACACTCAAATTTATCATGGATGAAACCTTTTAGGACAGAGCAGAGCAGACTTTCCTGGAAGAGCAACATACATGGGATGCAAACAAGAATATGGCACACAGGAGTAGAACTATCAAGAACTATTCTGTGAGTTTGTAGCTACGTGACTGATTCCAAGCTGTCCTCTTGAGTGATTATGAGAAATAGGAACTGGAACAATAGTCTCAGTCCTCACAAGAGCACAGAGGTGGCCCCTGGAGGATTGTGTGGATAGAAGCACTCCTGTCAATTACTAAGGGAGTGTGAGGTAATTTAAGTTTTCCAGGGTTTTAATCCTTTAAGGAAACTTAAGGTAAATATACAAAGATGAAACATACGCCTGTTAGAGTCTGTCTTGTTTTAGCAGAACAACAGAAATGTGGCCCTGAATAATTTTATCTAAACTTGCCTTCCTACAAAATGAAGACACTAAGAAAGACAACAAACATGTAGTTTGTAGTTTAAAAACAAAGTAATGGCTTTAATAAATAATTACATAACAAAAACTAAATCCCAATCTAACTAAAGAGGATTTGGGTAAAGAGAAAATGCATTACCATCTTTTATATAGCAGGAAGATGGAGAAAAGACATGTTAGACTAACAGTCAGATTCACGCTCTAGCTGTAAGACTAACAATTTAGAATCTTATGAGAGAGACAGTTAGTCTTAAAGATAGAGAGACCTAAATAGGAATCCCTATCTATGTAATGAGGGGAAAAAGAATGCATAAGTTTCTTCCAATAGGAAGAAGCAATGTATAGTGGCTATAGTTGATTCACTGCTGAAAGGAAGAGAGGCAGGGATATGGGGGCCTGACAGGATGTCTTGAGAAGTGGAGCAAAGATAGACGATGTAACAGAGAGGCTGACAAGAGCCATGAAGCCCACTTATTCTTACTCTTTCCTTTTGATTCACATGGGAACAATATTGCAAGATACAGCTTTCAACTTATTGCAAGGCACTATGAGGAAGCTGAAAGACCTTGGGGCACAAGTTGTTATTTCATCAGTTCTTCCTGTTGAATGACATGGCTCAGGAAGATACAGAAGAATACTCAGTATGAACAATCAGTTCCATAGATAGTGCCATCAGAAAAGATTTGGCTTCTTGGACCATGCACTATAAAATTTTCATGAAGAAGAATTTCTGATAAGAGAAGGGTTGTATCTCACAGTAATTGCTAATAAAGTTTTGCAAACCTGATCAGTAGTTCTGAGAATTCTGTGGGTTAAAACTTATTTCCTCTGAAGAACATCACTGGTAAGACAGGCTAACCAATGAGCTCTGTTTATAGGCAAAAGCAGGACAAGAAAGAAGCTATTTTTCAATAAAGAGAATATTCAGAAGTGGAGCCAACTGTAATATTTTAGGTTGACATAACCACACATGGTTGAATAAAGAACAATTCAGAGAGTAAACTAGACAATTCTTGTAATGAGGCACCAGGAGCCAGTAATTGTTATGATACAATCACTAGAACTGGCATAGCCCTAAGGACACCACTGCCACTATCTTTGTGGTGTAATTACTAATCCAAAGGAAGGAATACAAACCTGGAAAATATAGTACCATAGAGTGATCCAGAAAAACCTTGGCTGATGAATGGTAATGCAGAATGAAGGGAATGTGAAAATATGTGATGTAACTCTACGGTAGCAAACCAATCTCCTTCACAAAGTATGGGAAGGATATTTGTAAGCACACCTATATAGATACGCAGAGTTGTGATGTGGGTATTGTCAAATCTTATGTCTAAGATCAGGTGGAGACCTCCATCCTTCTTGGGAACTGTTAAGTATCTCAAACAAATTTCACTATTTGTTTGAAAAAGGCAGAGGTTAATATACTCCCTTTGATTATTTCTTCTGGTAGCAGTTGAACAAAAATAACCATTTCAAGGAATGGCATCAAAATGTTTATCAGTAACCCCAATGGACAGAACCCACTGATCTGTAGTTACAGAACACCAGGTCAAGAGATAACAGAAAAGATAGTTTCTGATCGTGGGTCCAGTCATGAAGGCAGTGTTAGGAAGATGAGGATATCTTCTTAGTCATAAAGAAATCATTCCTAGAAGCAGACTATATTTATTCTTATGATAAAAAGAAGGCCTTTTGACAATTCACAGTATTAATGAATGGAATATTAAAAAGCAATAATTATGCATTTAGCTGTGTCGAACTATCCTCTCGTGGTTTTTGTGTTAGAATGATCTTTGCTTTAGTTATGTATCAAATGGCACGTCTTCAACTTTCATACAAGCATTGTGGCCAAGTGCCATAGCCAGAAGCCATAAATATCTCCTCAATGTCACCGCTCCCAACAAAGATTTGGACACAATCAGCTCCATGCTTTGCCAGAATGAATTGTTCCACTGCTACAATCTCAGCCTTTATGAAACAACAAGTATGCCATTTCAGCCAACGTGAATATTTAGTAGCACCTTAAAAGGATACTAGTAGCACTTAAAAGGACACACAAAGAGCCAGTGTGGTGTAGTGGAATGTGCACTGGACTATAATTTTTGGAGACCAGGGCTCAAATCCCTGCTCAGCTATGGAAACCTACTGAGTGACCATGGGCAAGTCACGCGTCAGCTTTAGTGGAAGGCAAAGGCACACCCAGCCCCCCAAACAAGTATTAAAAGTATCTCAATGTGAGGATCTAAGGTGGAGACCAGAATGAAGGCTAATTCCTGCACTGTAGCTATAGGGTTTGTATGAGCTGTAGTAGTAGCTAGACCAGGGGTAGGCAACCTTTCCCCTTTAAGAGCCGAGGGACTTCAGCTCCCAGAAGCCTCAGCCATGTTGGCCAATAGTCCCATGTTGGCCAATAGCTCCTGGGATTCTGGAAGCTGAAGTCCCTCGGCCCTTAAAGGGGAAAGGTTGCCTACCCATGAGCTAGACGCTTAGACCAGGGGTCGGCAACCTGTGGTCCACGGGCCGGGTGTGGCCCGCGGAGGCCTTTGGATCGGCCCATGACTGGTCCTGCCACTGCTGCGCGAACGCCATTTTGGTGTCCAAAATCGCGCCCACGCTTGCGCATGCATGCACACAGCGGCGGGCACCATTTTGGAAGGCCCAAAGAGCGCCGGCGCCATTGGGCCTTCCCAAATGGCACTCCACGTCGTGCGCATGTGTGTGCAACGCAAGGCGCCATTTTGGAACGCCCAACGGCGCCCTGCGCATGCACACGACACCGTTGGGCCTTCCCAAATGGTGCTCCGCATCGTGCACATGCGCACGCAATGCGAGGCATCATTTTGGAATGCCCAACGGCGTCGTGCGCATGCGCACGGTGCCGTTGGCCGTTCCAAAATGGCACCACACACACGCGCGCATGACATGGGCGTTGTGCACATGCATGCGCACAGGGGCAAGCACGCGCATGCGTGTGCATGCCCGGCCGGCCCCAGAGCCTTACCCCCCCTCCGGGGCCCCTGGCAACAAAAGTTGCTGACCCCTGGCTTAGACAATCTTTCAGTTCTGAGGCAGTGGCTGAACACAATAACTGGACTTCTGCAAATCCTTCTCTAGAGACTTATCAGGTGTCAATGGAACCTCTGGGACAGGTGAAGGGTTTTTATAGGAGGTGATAGACCAGGGGCAGGCAACCTTTTTGAGACCTGGGCCGGTCTCCCGTAGCCCAGGTCTCAGCTGGGCCAAGGTGGGGGGGGATGGCGGCGCGCGCACGCACACCCTCCACCGCCGTGCGCGACCCCCCCCGCGCACCCCGCGGCCTTTGTTGCTGGGGGGCCGGGGGAGGGGGGGGAAATGGTGTGGGGGCCGGATTCCCTCGATGGCTATGGGCCTCCTGGAAGCCCGTAGCCACCGAGGGAGGCCTCCCAAGGGGGATCCTCGGTGGCGACGGGCTTCCAGGAGGCCCGTAGCAACCGAGGGAGGCCTCCCAAGGGGGATCCTCGGTGGCGACGGGCCTCCTGGAAGCCCGTAGCCACCGAGGGAGGCCTCCCAAGGGGGATCCTCGGTGGCGACGGGCCTCCTGGAAGCCCGTCGCCACCGAGGGTCGCCCCGAGGAGGCTTCCCTCGGTGGCGACGGGCCTCCTGGAAGCCCGTAGCCACCGAGGGAGGCCTCCCAAGGGGGATCCTCGGTGGCGACGGGCTTCCAGGAGGCCCGTAGCCACCGAGGGAGGCCTCCCAAGGGGGATCCTCGGTGGCGACGGGCCTTCTGGAAGCCCGTCGCCACCGAGGGTCGCCCCGAGGAGGCTTCCCTCGGTGGCGACGGGCCTCCTGGAAGCCCGTAGCCACCGAGGGAGGCCTCCCAAGGGGGATCCTCGGTGGCGACGGGCCTCCTGGAAGCCTGTCGCCACCGAGGGTCGCCCCGAGGAGGCTTCCCTCGGTGGCTACGGGCCTCCTGGAAGCCCGTAGCCACCGAGGGAGGCCTCCTGGAAGCCCGTAGCCACTGAGGGAGGCCTCCCAAGGGGGATCCTCGGTGGCGACGGGCTTCCAGGAGGCCCGTAGCCACCGAGGGAGGCCTCCCAAGGGGGATCCTCAGTGGCAACGGGCCTCCTGGAAGCCTGTCGCCACCGAGGGCCGCCCCGAGGAGGCTTCCCTCGGTGGCTACGGGCCTCCTGGAAGCCCGTAGCCACCGAGGGAGGCCTCCCAAGGGTGATCCTCAGTGGCTACGGGCCTCCTGGAAGCCCGTCGCCACCGAGGGCCCCCCTTGGGAGTATTCCCTCGGCAGGGACAGGCCTCCTCAGGGCACCGCACGCGTTCCCGGTGCCGCGACCGCAATTTTGAACCCCAAAATGGTGGTTGCAAACGCGTTTGCGCATGCGCAGTAATCCTGCGCATGCGCAAACACATTATGGCCGCCATTTTGGGGTCCAAAATGGCGGTCGCGTTGCGCACGGCTGGGCGGCGGCCGAACCGGGCGGCGGCGACGGCAGCAGGGTTCTGCCTGGGCCGGTAAGTCCGCCGACCTGGGCCGGAAACGGCCCGCGGGCCGTAGGTTGCCGACCCCTGTGATAGAGTATAAGGGTTGAAACTGTGGCAGCCTGTAGTAATGTTGTTGATACTATTTTATTTATTTACCTATTTAAACCAATAGTCCCAATACTGAAGTAGACAGTCCCAAAGAACTTGCCAACATTCAGGCAGCTCTCAGTATTGATGATGGAAAGGTATTCAAATGATCATGTATGAAAAGTTACTCCATCACTGGTGGCGGACTATAAAATAACTACCAAAGCTGTATGTAAGTGCTTGTTCTGGGCTGACAAAAACACTTTTAAGTGTACTTTCCCCATTTAAACAAAGAAGACAGTACAAACGTCCCAACTGTGGAATTCACATACACACACTTCACTGACCTTTTGGAGAAGCCTTTTGGGACCATGAGCCCGCAAAGGGCTGACGAATATTACTCCCAACAGTGGAGATGGGAAATAACTGAGGTAAAGTGAAAGAGGATGCCACATACAGTGATAAGGGAAATAAGTGGGGTTGCCATCAAAACATCCATTTCCAAGCATGTTTTTGCACAGGTGTTAGTATGTGTGAGTCAATGACAACAACAACCGAAAAGCATTTTTCCTGTTATGAATGTTTTATGTTTTTAAAATCATATTAGATGTACTACTGTGGATGAAGGTACAATATATACACATTCTTAAAAAGAAGCAATCAAGTAAGTCAATTGCCCAACATACTGTTTTCGGAATTCTCAATAACAGTAAAAACACCAGAACTTCAAAAACCATCATCAACTTATTCTAAGAGATAGCAGCAAGTTCTTTTAAAAGATAACCATCTTGTACAGCTTCTATAATCTCCATTTTCCTCATTTAAACAAAATGCTCACACAAATGCTCATAAACTTCACTTGACTTTTTCCACAACTAAGCTCACTACTCTGAAATTCTTTTTGGTGATTCAGAGTTTATACCTGGACAATGACTTTGCAATTAGTGCTGAATAATTACATCCTCATCAAATAGCCATATCTACCCAGATCCCTCTTTGTAGGGGTGGCAACAGCTTGCTTTGATTAATACCATGTGCATTCAAGCAGTATTCCCGATACAGGGAAACAGCGTGAGAGCTGGTTTCATTAGATTCCATGAATGCACAGTACTGATTTTAATTAATTTTCTTTGAGGACTCTTAGCACATCAAATAAATCACATTCAAATAGAAACATGAAATCACTAAAAGTAATCCACTTTGAATGAGGCCATGTACTGATATGGAAAATAAGTCACTTTCAATGAGTGCAAAAATTCAACAACTGATACCTTGCCAAATGGCACAGGACAGGTTGGACAGTTTCATATTTTTTGAAAAACTGAAATACATACCCATGCATATTATCTCAATTATCACTGTATGTGTGCTTTAAACTGATTTCTTTAAATAGCCTGCCTGTGGATAAGTCCAAAGCTTAAGGAGTAGATGAAATTTACTTAAGAGACCAATTCAAACATTTTTATTCTGAAGTGTCATTTCTTGAATAGAGATTTTTTTTGAATAGAGATCATTGTATTAAGGGATTCTGGCAGAAGATCTTGCTGGAAATGCTTACAATTCAAAACATGTATAAAATCTACCCAGGACAATCATTTTAGACACATTCTTTAGAGCTTGCGAAAATCTAAATTGGGTTCAGAAACCCATACTGTTAGCTTGGAAGTTGTTGAAAATCACACAGGTCAGTTTCAGGTGCATACAAAAGTTGTCCTTTTCAACAGCTCGCGTGCCTTGCTCCTGAACAGCTTTTTAAGATTATGGGTTTCAAACTATTTTCAAAAGTTACAATATCTTACCAGTACCTATTTCAAATTGTACTTTAAAGATAACACAACATTGATTAGGTATGGAAACACTTCATATAATGAAAAACATTTAAATATTTAAACATTGAAGAAGTGTGATTTTTTTTTACCTTGAACTTGAAAAATGATGAATGCACAGAACCCCAGCAATCTGATAAAAACTTTCAGACAAATCATTGTTCACATTTAAATCCTTGCTGTATGCTGTCAACTTTGGCAAACTGTCCTGCTGCTTGACAATTTGTATGCTGGATTGTTTGGTGAAATCTGACAGAAGATTTGGCGGCCAGTTAAAGCAATGATGAATTATTCCACCTTGTTTTCTGAAAAGCAAATGAAAACAAATAGATAAGATGCTGCCAACTGCAACCTTCCAAAACGGGAAGAAATATTTCAAGTCAGTTTAAGATCTTAAAATGGCAAATGTATTCACACAAGCATAAAAAACATGGATAATGGAAATCTATTACTTTGTATTTTAATCCCTTTTATAATTAGTTCAGACACAACTGATTACTCAAATATACGAGGGGGTATCATAAAGTTTTAATTATCACCTATAAAAAATTGACAGAAAGTTTGTTTTGATTTGTAGTTGTTAACTTATCTCTATATAGTCACCATCCAGATTTACCCATTTTCCCCAGTGTTTCTTGACCCTCCGAATACCTTTATTGTAAAAGTCTGCAGATTATGCCTTAAACCACTCTTTCACTTCATGAATGACGTCATCTGTGTTGTCAAATTGGTGACCCCGCAAGGGATTTTTCAGTTTTGGGAAAAGAAAAAGTCACTTGGTGATTATGACACTCACAAAATTTCATCAATATACCATAATAACTTCCAGGTGATAATAATTACTTTACGATACCCCCTTGTACTTCTCCATCTTACACTTTAGTCACTTCTGGCACAACCTGTCACAAAAATAAAGGACACAGTGAGCTGATTTTCTCAACTTCATGGACTTAAGAGACCAGTGATGACACTGACAAAATTTCATCAATATGCCATAGTAACTTCCGGGTGATAATTATAACTTTACAATACCCCCTCGTATGCAGCTCAAATTTAGAATTCAATTTTATAAAATGCTATCGAAATCAGATCCAATAAGACTATCAGTCCTTTCCAATATGCCAATAGCTTATTACCTGAGTGGTTTTATACAGTAACAAAACTGGTGTAAGAACTCTTTGTGCATGACTGGCTAGAGAATAATACTTTAAAATGTTTACTTAACTGCACAAAAGACAAGGCAGTTAAATTACTCTACCACCTTAAATTGCTTTTCAGGAATAAAGTGAGCTAACACAGTTATATTTAAATGTAACAGCTGCAGTATTCTCTCAGTGAAATTTCTGCAATAATTAGTAAAGCCTAACTAGGTCTCCAAGGAATAAACAGTAATTTGGACACCTAGGTAGTTAATATAGACAATACAGATTCTGTGTTAAGATGAACAGAATACTGGTTTTGCCTTTCTTTGGCCTCTTGTTTGAGTAGGCTTGACCCCCTGACCCCTGTCAGCCTGGCGCTATTCTTGAATGAAAAAAACTTGTATTTGTTCAAGGATGTGCTGCAATTACTGTTGGTGGCTGCTTCTACCATAAATAACTCAATCTGTCTGTTGGCAGGATCCAAGAACTTTTCATTTTAATTACTGCTTCACAGGCATTTAACATGGAGGGGAATTACTAGTGGAGCACAGAGGTATATGTCAGTTTCAATTTGCCCATGCAGGGGGCCATGCAGCCTTCGACCTGTGGCCTACTTTTCACACATCTGTGACTTTTTAGTAATGAAGAAACAAAGCAGCTTCCTCACCATGGGAAATAAAGCCACTGCAATGGAATAAACCCATCCTTGGGGTGCAGAAACTGATGTATGAACAACACTGGTCTGTACCCACACTGCAATAACAGTGCACAATGTATCAACCAACAGGCTTTTTACACCAGCATAAAACTTGTAAAAACTAAAGTAATATAGTAGTTCTTTAGTTCTCCAAGTCCACTGTTTGAAAAATTCTGATTGAGGCTGTTGTACTTTGGTCACATCATGAGAAGACATGAAACATTAGAAAAGACAATAATGCTAAGGTAAAGGGCAGTAAAAAGAGAGGGAGACCACATGCCAGGTGGCTGGACTCAACCAGGGAAATCACAGGCCTGACACTGCATGTCCTAGGCAGAACAGTGCAGGATGGGAGGTCTTGGAGATGTCTCATCCACAGAGTGGCTATGAGTCAAGATTCACTTGAGGGCAGTTAACAATAAACTGGATTAAGGACAAAATTGACTACAATTGTCCCTCCACATTTGCAGCTTTGACTTTTGTGGATTTTATTATTTGTGGGTTGAGTAATATATTATCTCTAAGAATATGTTGGTCCTCCAGCACAACACTCCCAGAAGTTGACTTCGGAGTTGTGCTGGAGAACCTAGAAGTTCCTAGCGAAAACACTTCTCTAAGCATTTGTTGGTCCTCCAGCATGATTCTATGATCAACTTCTGGCAGATGTTGACCACAGAGTTGCACTGGAGGACCTGGAGATTCCTAGAGAGGTGTTCTCTTAGGCAAAAAGAACAGTGTTTTTTTATTTGTGGTTTTTCCACATTCACGGGGGTCCTTTACCCCTAACCCCAGCAAATGTGAGGGGACCACTGTATTTCCTAATTGTTACTAAAATAAAATGTATGTTAACATATTTTATATATACTGAAACTTAGTACATTTTCACTGAAGTATGGTAAGGCTCTAGTACAGGGGTCGGCAACCTATGGCCCGTGGGCCGCACCCAGCCTGCTGACCCCCGCCGCCGCTGCGCACTCCCACCGCCATGCCCGCCATTTTGTTTGCCAAAATGGCAGCCACAAAGCGCGTGGTGGCGGGGGGTGCACACATGCACGTGAGCGCTCATGCCACCATTCCCCCCCGCCCGCCGGAAGACCTGGGGACCAGCAACCGGCCCTAGGTAGGTTAACGTTGCCAACCCCTGCTCTAGTACATAGGTAGGAATCATGAAGTCTTCCAGATGTTGCTAGACAATTTCCAGCATTTGTCACCATGAATAATAGAGGAAAATTAAAGAGCCAAATCTCCTCAAAACAACAAAAATATTTAGAACTAAACTGGTTTTATATATTAAAAATTTGCATGTGGGGATTGTCTAGTCCAGGGGTAGGCAACCTTTCCCCTTTAAGGGCCGAGGGACTTCAGCTCCCAGAAGCCTCAGCCATGTTGGCCAATAGTCCCATGTTGGCCAATAGCTCCTGGGATTCTGGGAGCTGAAGTCCCTCGGCCCTTAAAGGGGAAAGGTTGCCTACCCCTGGTCTAGTCTTTAGCATAAGAAGCCAAGACAATGTCAATTCCTTAACATCCCCCTTCCCCGCCCCCCCCCACCTCTCTTATTCTGAACACTGGAAGTTAGTTAAGAAAACTAAGGGCCTTTACAGACTGCCAGAAATAATGCAGATTGAGGCCACTTTAACTGTCCTGGCTCAGTGCTAAGGAATCATGGGAACTGTAGTTTATTGTGGCACCAGAGCTCTCTGACAGAGAAGGCTCAATGTCCCAGAAAAAAATACAATCCCTATGATTCCCTAGCACTGATCCAGGATAATCAAAGTGGCCTCAAGCTGCATTATTTCTTGCAGTCTGTAAAGGCCCTAAGTTGCAAATCCTGCTTTTTTGATCAATATCCAGAGCTAAATAGCTACTTTTCCTGAGGAATCAACTGAGTGATGACCTGGTGCTTTTTTGTTTTTGCCCTACCACATGACGTGTAGCTAACCTGCATAAGCCATTGGGATTAAGCTGCACTAAGTCTATCCTTGTGAAGTGGCTCACTGGTACTCTTCAGCATGCTGCACACTTACTTGATTTATAACTCACCCTATCAAAAAGGACTAACACATACTCCCAAAATAAACCTTTGCTTATCCCTGGCCATTAAAAGCTTGCCCTAATACAAAGGCATTACATCATCTTTGAAAGAGTCTCACAATGGCTCTGATACAAATCCTGAGTTCCAAACTTGTAAAAAGTCCACAATAATACACATCTACAGGTATCACAGAGTGAATATTCAAGAGCGTACTTTTATGTATTTTGGAGACAGGGCATGAAAGAAGGTCCCTCCCCCCCCAAATGCAGGGTTAACACAATGTATCATTGTATAGTGCTAAAGTCATCTGGTTCCTTTCATCATTCACAGTTCTATGATTGTCATTCATACTTATTTAGCGAAGATGGTAAAATGTCCTGATTTTTTCTTTGATATACAGTCCCCCATTCATTTTCACGGACTTGGTGTCCGCGTCCCTCACTGTTTGCGGACAGCAAACTGAGGGGGACAAAATGGAGTGCAAACTGCCATTCAAGCAAATGAGGCTTGCTTGAATATTTGCGATTTTCCGTTTTCATGGGGGAGGGGGTCCGGAACAGATCCCCAATGAAAACAGAGGGGCGACTGTACAAAAATATACAAATCTAGCAAAAGGGCTATGCCCGATACTTACTAAGCAAAACACAAAAATCCATGAATAATTTGTAACAAGTCAGGGGCAGTTTTATTTCAAAGATTGTTTAGATTTATTTACACTATTATCTACATTACATTTACATTAGCATACTTGGTTTTGACTTCATGGTCAACGGACATGTTAGTTCACATACATTTTTTTTGTGCAAAATTTAAATTTGTCCACCGATTTTCAAGGTAAGTTACTAAAGCTGGTACTCATCTCTGTGATGAATGTAAAGGAGTGTAATGTGTGTGCATTTGTGCCTTCAAGTCACCTGCTGACTTATGGCAATGTCATGGATTTCATACGGTTTTCCTCAGCAAGAAACACTTAGAGGTGGTTTGTCATTGCCCTCTTCTGAAATACACCCTACAGCACCAGGTTATTTACTTCCAAATACTAACCAGACGTGACCCTGGTTAGCTTCCACAATTAAACAGAATCTGGTGCCTTCACAGTATTTGGACCTAAGTAAGTGAGGATCAATTACATTTTAGTTCAGTTTAGTCTGTATCCATAAAAACATGATGAACAAACTGATTCCCAGTACTCAGTACAATGACCAGTACTGTTCCTGGAATACCACATAACAAAGGTTTATGGTTGTGTACACACAGCCTACAAGGCTTACCAAGTCTCTAACCTCAATAGGTTTCTTGTGATCTGTAAAATTAGAGAACCAAGCAGCAAGTTCTTTGTCTGGTTCCAGATGAATATAAGCTAGTGACTTACTACTATAGTGAACTATGAAACGCTACTAAAAGGGGAACATTTGATAGGATCGATGGGATAGAAGCACTCTGGGCCTCTATAGAAGCTTCTAAGGGCCTCTACAGACGGGCGGCTGTGGGCCGCCCCGAGAAGCCAAGGATTGGGGCCAAGACTGCCCCGCGCTTCGGCCCCAATCCACCCTTTCAGTGACTGGGAAAGGAGTGCTAAAATAGCGCTCTTTTCCCAAACCCCACAAAGGGCACCGGAAGAGCAGCCGCGTGGCTCTTCCGCATCTCCTCTGGCTCAGCCCGTGCAGAGGCTGGGCCGGGAGGACGTCATAGGAGCGCTCGCCGAGTGCAATGGCGGGTGCTCTGATGACATCCTCGGGAAGGGGTTGGGGTGTCCGGCTGCCCCTCTCCTTCCCTGGTTCCAAGACGGTGCTTTGAATCGTCTGCAGAGCCGCTTAGTCAAGCTTACTTAGGCAGTTACTGTATACATTTGAGCATAAGCTGATCCTGTGGATAATGCGGGGGCAGGTTATGGGTCCAAAACTAAGGAATCAGCTACAACCTGTGGATTAGCATAGGTGACACATAGGGATGTGTAACAAAGTATTCAAAGGAAATTAAAATATTGCATAAGAAATTAACTGTGTAACTTGGTTCTTTCCCATCCAGAGTAACTGTCCCAGATCATGCCACTGGTGTGTGTGTGTGTTTGTGTGCATGTTAAGAGACTGGACTGTCAAAAAGCATCCCAGCAAACTCATGGCTTGAGGCATGCAGAGGCAGGCTTTAATGCCTTTTCAGCAGTCTTGGATTCCTCTTTGTTTCTCCTCCAAGCTGGGCTGGCTAGCCTACATGTCTACGCCAGCAGTGAGCCATGGATAAGTCGCTCATGTTTTTAAAGTTAATTTTCAGACTAAAATTTCTCAACTTATAGTTGAGTATATACAGTAGATATTTTAGTGACTAGGCAAGATTCCTATGTTCTTGTCAACAGACTGTATTCAATTCTACATTCCTTCTCCCTTATATAACAGGAGCTAAGTCTTATTCACACATTGAAATGTTATTTCAATGATCAGCGTTTCAACAACTTTTGTGAAAAGTCTGAAACAAATGGAAGAATTTTCCAGTTTTGCCAATGTTGTGCATTTCACTATGAAATCATCTTCCCCATGAGGAAACACCCCACAGCATCTGTAGTCTTCCCATTCAAAATGTGTGGGGGGTGTAACCTGCCTTATCTTCCTCTTAATCAGCTTATGCAACTGTGATAACTATGCCCTGAATTTCTTAGCTCACTTTGTCATCATATCCTGAATGTATGATCTGGATGGAGAAAGTGTGATACTGCAGACGACGCTGGATTACTGATGCTGGTGAGGAATGATAGAAGTTGAAGTTTAACATCATCTATAGCAGTGGTCCCCAAACTTTGGTCTTCTAGGTGTTTTGGACTTCCAATTCCCTATAGATCCAGCTAGCTTGGCCAACAGTCAGGAATTCTGGGAGCTGAAGTCCAAAGTATCTGGGAGACCAAAGTTTGGGAGTCACTGATCTAGAGGGCCACAAATTAAGGGCCTACACTAATAGCCTTTTCACTGATAATCCACTTATCTTTGTAACTGATTTTGTAACTGACATTGGCTGTACAAGTCACAATACTTTCGTTATTATATGTAGTTTGCTCAAGGAAAACAATCAGGCCGTACCCCTAGATTCAAAAGTGCATAGCCCAAGAGAAAAGTCAAGATCTCCCTTAAGAGATTCTTATCTGCTTCTCTACTGCAGCCTTTTGCCTAAGCAATTTCCCCATCCAAAATGAATTGAACAAAGGCCAAGAAAAATAATATAGTTGAATACACATGGCTCATTTCCTATCATATTGACAGGTAATCGTGGGTAAGGAAATTTAGTATTTTAGGACTACTGATTCATCTGCTGCTGTTTTGGAAGAAAAGTTCCAGGGAATCAGAGACAATTAGTCTCTACTCTCTGTACAATGATTTTTTCCTTCCTCATTTTATTTACACTTTGTTTATGGAGCCAGTGTGGTATAGTGGTTTGAGTGTTGGACTAAGGCCCTGGAAATCACACTGCGAATCCCTGCTGGGCCATGGAGACCTTGGGCAAGTCACACTCTCTCAGCAAATCCTGTCAACAAAACCCTATGATAGGTTCACCTTAAGTCAGAAATGACTTGAAGGCAAGCAAAAACAAATAAAAAATCTATAGGCATTCTAATATTGCATTTCAGCTATGCAGAAATCAAAGGAACAGGAAAGGCAGAAAGATGCAAACAAAACGACCCCCCTTAATTAGTCCCAACTTCAGTTTTGCGCATCAGAGGAGCACTTGGACAAATTACACATCAAACCATCAAAAAGAGACTGGCCATTGTCATCACCAAATCAAATTACTGGTTGCCAAATTGGAAATCAGATAATAAATTATGACAAAAGTGATCTATAGCATGACACTGCATTACCACCTTTTTCTAAGAAGCAAGCTATATTGCAGTGTGAATCTTTACAGGAACCAAGACAGCAGGACCTTCTGAAAGCTATGTCAATTGGAACAGTAATTTGAGTTATTGTTGTTACCTGCTGCCAAGATGACTTTGACTTATGGTGACCCTATGAATGAGAGACCTCCAAGTCACCCCATCATCAACAGACCTGGTCAGGTCTTACAAACTCAGGGCTGTAGCTACCTTGTGGTTAGTGAATGAGTGGCTGCAGTACAGGCATTTAACCACTGTGCCACCAGGGCTCCCCTAACAGTTGCATTGTCTAGCCCATATACACTGATGTTCTTTCCTCCAGTTTTCATGCCTCCTTCCTCCATGTCTAATCCTGCTCTATGTAGAATACGTTCAGCAAAGATGTTAAGGGTGATAAAATACAGCTTTGCCTGACCCACTTGCCAATTGGAAGCCTTTTCTTTTCTTTTCTTTTCTTTTTTTCTTTTCCCATCCTGATGGGAGCCCTCTTATCCTGAGTGCACGTTATGCATTAGGACAATCAAATGTTGTGGCACACCCATTTCTTTAAGAGGAATGCATAGTTTTTCATGATCTATCCAACCAAAAGGCTTTGCTTGACTTTGGAATGACCAGCCGGAAGAGATTCGACAACTAAATGCACTGTCTGAGTTTAAAAGAGCATTAAAGATCAATTTCTTCCAACAGGCTTATCCAGATTATATTTAAATTGTGATTTCTAAATGATGGATCTGAAATGTGGATTGTTTTAATATGTGTATATCTTATTTGTCTTTTAAAATTGATGTATGCTTTAACTGATGCGTTTTAACTGATGTTGCTTGTTCACTGTGGTCCCCTGTCTCAATCCATGGGGAGAGGGGGGTAGGAAATAATAATAATGATAATGATGATAATAATAATAATAATAAATAAGAAGAAGCTATAATCCAGGGGTAGGCAACCTTTTTGAGTCGTGGGCCAGTCCCCCGAAGTCCTCCTCTCCGCCGGGCCGAGGGGGGGGGGGAATGGCGGCCGTCCCGCGCATGTCGCGGCCGCCATTTTGATTTCCAAAATGTTGGCCACGACGCGTTTGCGCATGCGCAGGAGTACTGCGCATGCGCAAACGCGTCGTGGCCAACATTTTGGAAATCAAAATGGTGGCTGTGGCGTGCGCGGCCACATGGAGGCCAAAACGCACGGCCGCAGCAGCGCACAGCGGCGGCAGGGATCCGCCTAGGCCGGTAAGTCCGGCGACCTGGGCCGGAATCAGCCCGGGGGCCATAGGTTGCCGGCCCCTGCTATAATCTATAACACACAGCCTGATTTTTTTCTGAAAATCTTTGGTGTGCTCTATTATCAAACATATGTTTGGAATATGCTCCCTAGTGCTTCTTCCTTTCCTGATCCCAGCATGGACAGCTGGCATTTCTCCTTCGATATATGGTAAAACTCTATGTTGTGGAATGATGAACATCACTTTGCTTGCATGGGAGATTAATGCAATGATCTACAATCCCTGGTGTCCCCTTTCTTAGGGACTGGAATGTATTTTGAGTGTTTTCAATCCATGGGTAATTTTTGTTTTCCATACTCATTGACAGAATTTTTAGTTAGAGCTAGAGTAGATTCTGCCTCAGTTTCTTGAATAAGCTCTATTGGTATGCTATCTATCTCAAATGCTCTGAGTACAAGTTTTACTTCACTTTCTTAATTATAGATTAATCTTCAAATAGTTCTTCCTTGAATCAATCTTTCATCCTTTCATCTCTTTTACATAATTCTTCAGAGTACTGTTTCTATCGGCATTTTATCTGTACTTGATCATATAATGTGCTGCCCTGCTGGTCACAGAGCATCTCCACTCTTGGTTTAAATTTCCCTTTGATTTCTCAGATCTTGTGGAAGAGGTCTCTTGTTCTTCCTTTTTTGTTGACACCGTCTATTTATCTGCTTTGATTATTATAGTAGTTGTCTTTGTCTCTGCATGTAAGACAATGAACAGCTGCATTCAAGGTGTGACCCCATTTCTGTCATCTTTTAAATCTGCTTCTCTTCTGCCCTTAATTTTTTGAGGAGTTCTATCTGTCATTCATTGAGGTTTAGAATAGGGTTAGTTCAGCCATCATGACTCATGTGTACTATTAGCTTGTGTTCAGCTGGCATCATATAGCAATATGTCCCAATATGTCAAATGTGACTTTGGGTTCTAAGAAATACAGTAATGGCAATTATCTCCAGGAAAGAAACTTGACTTTATTATGTCAGGCTATCTACTTTCTT
This sequence comes from Phrynosoma blainvillii, assembly GCA_026167975.1. NCBI lineage: Eukaryota > Metazoa > Chordata > Lepidosauria > Squamata > Phrynosomatidae > Phrynosoma > Phrynosoma blainvillii. The sequence continues at coordinate 136,138,243 of JANUYF010000003.1, read as the reverse complement.
TATGATTAAAGATCATGACTTGCACATTCTCAATCTTAGGAGAATGTGCCCACCTACAGTCTACAAAGCATGGAGACACTAGACCAGCGGTAGGCAGCCTTTTTGAGCCGGGGGCTGGGTTGCTGTCCCTCAGACAATTGGGGGGCTGAAGCGCCAAAAATAAATAAACAAATAAATAAATAAATATTTAAAAATATGCATGCACACTCTCTCAGCCCCAGAATAGCCATGGCAAAACCCCTGTGGAGATTTTGCCAAGAAAACCCCAAGAACAAGTACCGGTAATAACAACAATAATCAATATCATCATGGTGGGCGGTGGCAGCAGGACCAGCCTGGGGCTGGTCCAAAGGCCTCGGGGGGCTGCATCCGGCCCCGGGCCTTAGGTTGCCTACCCCTGCACTAGACAAAGAAAAGTGTTTTCCTAACTACAAAATCATCACACAAGTCTAGCAACATATGAAGATATTTTATAACTGGCCAATTAGAAGGCTTGAACGGGAAACAGACCTGAAACATCATTACCAAGACAGGTCAGCAGGTTAAATATCAGTTGTACCTTTTGTTCTGAGTAAATCTACCTGTAAAGCAGAAGCATGAATTGTACAAAGCTTAGAGGCAATTTATCATTGTTGGGAAAAATAGAGACAATTAAAATGATGATACTACCAAAGATGAACTTTTTGTTTCAAAACATTCCAGTGCTTTTAAATGATAAACCACTTATACAATGGAAGAAAGATCTTGTAAAATTCATCTGGTCAGGTAAAAAATCTAGGATAAAGTGGAAGACACTGATTGATAAGAAGAAAAATGGGGGTTGTAACTTACCAGACTTAAAGACTTATTATTATGCAAATGCATTAACTTGGATCACGGACTGGGCAAAATTAGAAAATGATAGAACTCTCGCCTTAGAAGGATTTAATTTGAGATTTGGTTGGCACACATATATGTGGTATAATAAGACAAAAGTGCACAAAGAATTTGAGCATCATTATGTCAGAAGATCATTGATAAGGATTTGGCTGTATTGTAAGGAAAAATTCTACAGAAAACTACCTTTATGGGTGTCACCACAAGAAGCCTTTTTTGGAAGATGGCGAGAAGTATCCAAATGGTTGAGATATCGAGACATCTTGAGCAAAACAAGGAGTGGAAGCTATGAATTAAAGCCTTTAGAGAATTTGAAAGAATTGGATAAAAATTTACATTGGTTTCCATATAAACAGCTAATGGACAGATTTAAAGCAGATGATAAAAAACTGGGATTTGAAGAGGCAGACACCGAATTGGATAAAGTGATTAAGCAAAATGGAAAAAAACTAACTTCCAAATATTATGAGACTTTACAAGCAATAGATTTGGATCAAGACTTAGTAAAAGATACGATGATTAGATGGGCCAAGGATATTGGTAGGGACATTGATTTGGAAAGTTGGGAGTGGGCAAGAATGAAGACACAAAAATTTACTAAATGTCAAGACTTGAAAGAAAACTATTTAAAAATGGAGCAACGTTGGTACCTCACCCCAGCGAAATTAGCAAAAATTTACAGGAATGGTAATAACAGATGTTGGAAGTGTAAGCAAACTACAGGGTGTTGGCTACATGTATGGTGGAATTGTGACAAAGTCAGGAAGTATTGGACAACTGTTCATAAGGTAATTTGTGAAATATTTAAAATAAGATATGACATGTTACCAGAAATATATCTGTTGAACATGACAAATAAGATCCCAGTAAAAATGGAAAGGAAATATGGAAGGATATTATTGTATATGATAACTTCAGCTCGGATTACATTAGCAAAAAAATGGAAGCTGGCAGAAGTGCCCTCAACCTGTGAGTGGACTACAAGACTTATTGAAATGATGAGTATGGACATACTCACAGCCAGACTGAACAAACAAAATGTAGAGAGTACTGAACAAGACTGGACTCCGATACTGCAATACTGTAAAAGAGAAAATTTAATTGAATAGAGATATAGACTGATGGGTTACCCTAAATTAGTAAACTGACTAAATAGTAGGTGAAAAGTGACTATTAAAGATCAAGATAATTAAAGCTATTGTTATAACACACAGTGGATTCAATATTTAAAATTGCATATATATGAAGACAATGAGTGAACATTGAACTAAGGTTGAGTACAAACTGGAGATACTTTGGAAGTCAATTGTAAATATTTGTATATAATTATTGAAAAACCAGACCAGATGCAGATCTGGAGGATTTGGCCTAATTCTGAGATAAACAGCTGATACCTCAGAGTAATTTATCCCTAGTTTGCTGCAGAGTTTCTTGGAAAGCCCCCATCACCACATCTAATGTGGACATGGGGCACCTGGCCCCAGGGTGCAGCCAGGTGCCCCATTTTCATGTCAGTGGGGGTGGGGCTTCTTAGTCAAAGAGACAACATGGCAAGGTAAGGGTTGGTATGGGGATGGGTGTGTAAACACCCAACCATCCCTGTGCTGACCTAGGGACCAACCCAAGTGAGAACCAGGCTCAGGATAGCACAGCCTCAGCTCAGAGCTTTTCATCATCACAGGCTAGGCTGTGTGTTTTGGCGGTGGGAGTGGTTTCTGACCATGTAGCTCTTTCTCTTGCCATGAAAAAGAGCAGTCGTAATATCCAATCCTACCACCTGCCAGATTTGCTCTCTATGTTTAGGAATACTCTGAAAAAACATATAAAACAACACAGATTACAGATACTGATTAATTATAATGTGGGAGAGAGCCAGCATGGTGTAGTAGTTTAAGCACTGGACTAAGATTCTGGAGACCAGGGTTCAAATTTCTGCTCAGCCATGGAAACCTACTGGGTGACCTTGGGCAAGTCATACTCTCTCAGCCTCAGAGAAAGGAAAAGGCAAACCCTGCCTGAACAAGTCTTACCAAGAAAGCACCATAATAGGTTCACCTTAGGGTCACCAGGAACCGATCATATTCCAATTGAACCGTTGCAATCCACACTGACAATCAACTCTAGTGCTAACTAACATATGTCAACAGATATGGAAAATGAAGTGATGGCCAACAGATGGGAAGCGATCAATACACATCCCCATCCACAAAAAGGGAGACACAAGAGACTGCAGCAACTATAAAACCATAGCACTGATATCCCATGCAAGCAAAAATCATGCTCAAAATTCTGCAACATAGACCCCAACCATACATGGAGAGAGAAATCCCAGAGGTCCAAGCAGGATTTGGAAAAGGAAGAGGCAAGAGGGACCACATTGCAAACATACAACGGCTAATGGAGTGCACCAGGGAATTCCAAAAGAAAATCAGCATGTGCTTTATAGACTACATAGCAAAGCCTTTGATTGCACAGATCATGAAAGGCTATGGAACACCCTTAAAGACATGGGAGTGCCAACACATATGATAGTCCTGATGAGGAATCTGTACTGAGGACAAGAGGCTACTGTCAGGACAGAACATGGAGAAACCGAATGGTTCCCAATTGGCAAAGGGGCCAGACAAGGTTGCATACTTTCACCCTATCTGTTCAACTTGTATACAGAACATATTATAAGAAAAGCAGGCTTGGCAACAGAGGAAGGAGGAGTGAAAATAAGCGGAAGGAATATCAACAATCTAAGCTATGTAGATGACACCATAGTACTAGCAGAAAACGTCACAGACCTGGAACACCTACTAAGAAACATCAAAGAAGAAAGTGCAAAGACGGGCTTAATGTTGAACATAAAGAAAACAAAAATAATGACCATCGAGGACCTTCACAAGTTCAACCTAGACAATGAAGAAATAGAAATAGTAAAAGAATTCCCATATCTGGGATCAAACATTGATAGAAATGGGGACTGAAGTCAGGAAATCAGAAAAGATTAAGAATGGGGAGGGTGGCTATGAATGAACTGGAAAAGATTATAAAATGCAAAGATATACAACTCAGCACAAAAGTTAGAATGATACAAGCCATTGTATTTCCTATTTCCATGTATGGATGAGAGAGCTGGATAGTTAGATGATAGGAAGAAAATTCATTTGAGATGTGGTGCTGTAGAAGACTGCTGAGGATCCCATGGACAGCCAAAAGGACAAACAAATGGGTCCTAGAAGAGATCAAGCCGGAAACCTCCCCAGAAGCCAAGATGACCAACCTGAGGGTGTCGCACTTTGGAGACATCATGAGAAGGGAGGACTCTTTGAAAAAAACAAAAATGCTGGGAATGGTGGAGGGAAGTAGGAAGAGAGGAAGGCCATATGCTAGATCAGGGGTAGGCAACCTTTCCCCTTTAAGGGCCGAGGGACTTCAGCTCCCAGAATCCCAGCAGCTATTGGCCAACATGGGACTATTGGCCAACATGGCTGAGGCTTCTGGGAGCTGAAGTCCCTCGGCCCTTAAAGGGGAAAGGTTGCCTACCCCTGTGCTAGATGGATGGACTCTATTAAGGAGGTCATGGGTATGGGGTTGTAGGAATTAAGTAGAGCAGTGGAGGACAGGGGGTCTTGGAGATGTCTCATCCATAGGGTCGCCATGAGCTGAGATTGACTGGAGGGCAGTTAACAACAACAAAGGGTCATCATAAGATGGAAACAATTTGAAGGCACACAACAACAAATAAACTTTACTATTATGTTCAGAAATGCATTCTCACAGTAACCAATTATTCATTTTACTATTCATTCTAGTCTGCAGAGGAGTCAGATTATCTTTAAGAAGTCGAACAGAGTATTAACCTGCTGTTCAAATAGTATAAGTAATATTATTTTGTGAATATATTAATTTTTAAGAAGGCTACAACTCATCCTACTTGAGTAGTAACTTAATACTCTGTTTCACTGCTAAATGACAGCATTGGTTTTTGTGAGAAGAAATACACACTATCATTCGCTAGCAAAAATTGCAAGTTGATCACCCAGATATACAAACTGAATACTTCAGAAATATGTTAATCATTTAAATAAAGCCAAGCTGTATAGTATTCCTCATCTGTAATTATACAGTGCATGCAGATGATGGCCTGTCTTTTCAAAGTCTAAGAATGAATACATTATATAAAGCATGGCTAAAAGATATATATATATATATTAGATGCATATTGTCTGTCTGTAGTTTTACACATATAACAATATAATGAAACTATGTTCAAAGCTGTATCTTTATTTCAAAAGAAGCTTTGCATAGAATTTACAGCTTTACATTAAGAAAATGTTCATGTGGAATTTGAAGTTTAATTGCAGCCAGACAATAAATACAGCCAATATTAAGATTTCAACGTAGAACTTGAAGATTTCCAACTCCTCTCTCTCTGTCTCTCTCTCTGTTCCACTTCCCTCATCTTAATTCTTACTGTCTAAATCGTATGGTTCCTTTCTTTGGTCATCTGCCAGTTCCATAAAATAACTTGGAGTAAAGCGCTCCCCTTTTCTTGGGCCCCTCCCCTTAAGCAGCCCTAGGCGCCCTGTCTCATATGCTTCTCAAGGCGTGCTAGACTACACAGCAGACTTTCTGGCTCCACTTCCATTGTTTGCATGGCTGCATTGCTCCTTATCCACAGAATGGATTAGCATAAGAATACTGTCATCCCCTTCAGTAAGCAATCTCCCCCTCCTGCCATTCCCTTCCAGACAAAATACTGAAGGACTTTCGGGATAAAATAGTGAAAGCAACTGTTTTGCTAATCAGTGCCTTTCCTAGTCAAATATTAATTTAGAAGAATGAGGAGCAGGAATTTAGTTTATACACAGCATGAGACCAAGAAAATTTTGTGTAAGAATTGAAACTCTGCTTAGTATTTATAGTGATATTTAAGACAATTTTACAAAGAGCTGCTGGGATAGTTAATCAACACAAGTATTTTCAATTACACTGGGGTAGAGTCTGAATGGGAGGAGGGAAGAAATAATCATATTGTCAACACATCTTTTAAGGTGCCTGACATTAGACAATGCAGGATATGATCTCTTTCACTCTACATTTTTTCCTGTCTGTGAAATTACTTAATAAGTTGTTACGACTTCAAATGAGAGAGAGAGACTTGATAAAAGATGTCTTCTTTAAAAATCCTTACAAATATGTCCACAGACAAATTCTTGGAACATGAGCACAGTCTAAATTATGAAATCAGAATCAAATATTTTGCTTAATCAAGACATGTAATAAATTTAGGACATCAGGCAGTTTACATTTTAAAAAACTGTGTAAATGTATAAGTCAATTCATGTGTACTCTTTTTTTTTAAAAAAAAGGAATTAAATTAAGAAAAAATAAAGACCTAAATCCAATTGACAGTCCCAATCAGAGCAGATGCAGTGAATCAGTAGGAGCTTGGGAAATTAAAATTTACACAAGTTCCATCAAGTCACTGGGACTAAGAACTGTATTTAGGCTTTTGGATCCAAAGCAGGCAAGATCAATATTTCAAATGCAATGTCCCAGTTTCTCTGCACAGGAAAGTGTAGCTAAGAATGTAAAGTGTTACTGCTGAAAAAAAGATAAATGTACTGTGTGCCTTTCTGTTGGGTAGGTTAGATGTATGTGTGCACACATGGACGCATGTGCAACCCAATCCATTGGTGGCAGCAGTGGTATCTCTCTTGTGCTTGTGGACTTCTTTTTCCTGGGAAATGGGTTAAAGTGAGAACAAAAAGATCGATAGAAAGGACCTCTCTATGAGAAGGAAGCTAAGAATAGAAGCAGATGCAACCTTTTACGTGTCATGGAAATGGTTTTAATTAAAAATGGGCACTGGATTCAGCCAAAGTCCAAACAGAAGCAAGGGTATCTAGACTAGTTCAGGTGCCTTCTAAGATAAAGGAAACTTCTGTTCATTCCTTCCACAGTAAACAGAACTGAACTTTCACCCAGACTAAGCTTTGTGGGATTATTAGTTGATGAACAGTCAGTAGCTGAATACTAAATATAACACATTATATTATGTGTGTCGCAGTGGTTAAATGCCTGTACTGCAACCATTCACAGCCACAAGGTTGTTAGTTTGATCCGTGGTTGACTCAGCCTGGCATCCTTCTGTAGGTCACTAAAATGAGTACCCTGCTTGTTTGGGGGCAATTAGTTTACACACTGTAAACAGCTTAGGGTGTGCTGAAAGTGTAGAAATTTATTCAGTTTGAGAGAAGGAAGGGTAACTAACAGATCTACCTTTAATATTTGTGTGTTTCCACTTGCTGTACTTCAGGGGAGGGCTTTTTATGTTTGCTACATAACTGCACAGCTAGCACAGAGAACTGTTTCATTTAGTGCTGGTTTGTTTGAAGGGGAATGACATGGCTTCATGTTTTCTTCCCTCCTTCTTTATGTTTGCTCTGGTGGTGCAATGGTTAAATGCTGGTACTGCAGCCATTCACGGCCACAGGGTTGTGAGTACAATTCCAGGCAGGGCTCCAGGGTCCACTTAGCTTTGCATCCTTCCATAGGTTGCTAAAATGAGTACTCAGCTTGTTGAGGGCAACTGGATTACACACTGTAAACCACTTAAAGGTAAAGGTAATCCCTTGACATGTATGTCTAGTTGTAACCAACTGTAGGGAGCAGTGTTCATCTCCATTACTAAACCAAAGAGACAGCACTGTCCAAGGACTGCTCCGGTGGTCATGTGGCCAGCATGACTGCACCAAACGCTGTTACCTTCCCACCAAAGTGGTACCTATTTATCTGCTTGCATTTGAATGTGTTCAAACTGCTAGCTTGGCAGAAGTTGGGACTAGTGACAGGAGCTTACCCCATCATGCAGCACTTGGGCCTCGAACTGCCAAACTTTTGATCTTCCAATCATCAGAATTGGTGTCTTAACCACTAAGCCACCTGCATCCCTAAGCACTGTAAACCACTTAGGGAGTGCTTAAGTGCACTTATAAGTGGTATAGAAATGTACTCATTATATTGCTATTGCTTTTTATTGAATTGTTCCTGCAGTGAAAATAATCTTGTTTTTTTCATCAAACCTACAGTTTTACTGGTGTAAGGTTCATGTCTGTATAAAGAATTTATTTAGAAGGCAATGACTACATTTTCCTTTCACTAGAAAAAATGAATGGTACGATTTGAACATTTGTATTTGGTTCTATTCAACAAAACTAAAGACAGTTTTGTCAAAATTTCTTCTATTTTAAACTAACTGCAATTTGTTCTTGTTGGGTACAGCAACAAACCAGTAAGCTGAAACTGAAAATGGACGCTTCCTACCTCTAATCCTAGCCATACTGGAGAAGTGGAGAGTTTATAAGTACAAAGCTTGCCCAAGCTCTAACACAGAACAGTCAAACTGGGCCAGTGTGACACCACACCTCTGCAGTGTTCCTAATTATGTATTAGAAAGTAACTGATTTTTAAGAAGCACATATTTAAAAATCCAATGTAAGATATCTGCAGGTTTTATCAAAGATGTTCCAAGAACACCTCTTTACTCTTCTCATGCATAAAAAATGGATGCTGTACAGTCCGGGGGGTGGGGGGAGGGCGAGAGCAGTGCATGTACATGCGCATGTGCCCGTCTCCCTTCCAAAGCCTCAAACATCTCTAGCAAGCTCTCTGAGAAGCTGGAAGGGCAGGGGAGTGCATGTTTGCAGCTCCCTCCTTCCCTTCCAAGGATTCCACGGATGTGGGATCATTTCGCCAACCCCCTTAACAGGGCAGAGAGCTGTCTTTCTCCAGACAGCTCCCTGTCCTGGAAAAGGGTGGGGGATCGATTCCCCAAACCCCTGCCCAGGGCAGAGAGCTGACTTTCCACAGACAGCGTGTGTCAAAGCCACAAATGTTGATGGACGACTGTGTATTTTGGACTTGTTGTCAATTATGGTCAATTCAAACAAGCCCACCCATCATTCTCAACATTGAATAGGATTCAGTTCCACTAATATGTGCTGTATGGAATGCACTACATGCACAGCCAAGCACAGGAAACTTTACAATAGGCATCATACTTGCTTGGACTTACATGCTCTCCCTTCTCCTATTTTGCATGCCAGAAAGAGAACAAAGTTCTGCCTTCATATTTAGTCAAACCAGAGACCCAAATTATATCCAAACCTGGGGAACTATGCTATATTTCAAGAAGTGGGCAATCTCTGGGAATCTGGAACTGCATTGCCCTTCCTGAACATATATCAGGGGGTATGCCCACCAAATGCCCACCAATCTCTCTTTCTTCCCATTGAAACAAGACATGCAGACTCTTGCTAGAGATTAGTACTTCCAGAAGATTTTCTGGGAAGCATACACCTTGTTTCAAAGGGGGGAAAGAATATGTACTTTTCTGTTTTCCACATGGTAGGGGGTGGGGCATTGGAAAAATGCATGGGGAGCAGCATGCAACCCACTGACAGCATGTTGCTCATCCTTAGTTTATAAGATGATAACTTCTAAAAAAAAAAAAAAAGACAGGATCAAAACTTGGTTTATGATTCTGCCCTGTTTACAAACAAATAGTCAGATATAGTGGAAGTAGATATTTCTGATCTCTTCCTCCTCTGCTGTGCATCAGAGGAGGAGGTAAGACACAATTGGTATGTCTTCTATTTAAATGCTAAAAAACAATTTAGCATTTTTGTTTAAAGCAACCCATTACATTATATTTGGTATCCCCACTTGAGCATCTTCCGCCCACCATACTATTTGAAAATTGATCTAAAACAGAAAGTATGAACTATTATAAAATTGTACAATTAAAAACTGACGGTGATAACTAACAGAGTGAAAGAACTCAACTGTACACATAGAGGTAATATGGTAGATGATTTAAACCTTTAATGAGCTCAATAGCATGTGCATGTGGATAAGGACTACCTGTAACTGTGGTTCTTCAAGTGTTCATCCGTGCCCTCACACAATTGGGTTTTCAGACCTGTGTAGAACTCCCTTCAGAAAGTTTTAGAGTTGAGTAGCTTGGCAGGTTGCTCCATCCCCTCCCACCCACTATATATTCTGAGTCCACCATGCTACTCTCCTTCAGTTTCAAAGTCTACCAGATAAGTTGCAGGGACCTGAAAAAGGGAAGGTAGGCAGGTTTGTGTGAGGGAACAGATGACCAAAGAACCACAAATACAGGTAGGCAACCTGTATTTTGTCGTCTCTGTGCCTCATACAACTGGGTGACTGTGAAGATTACCAGAGGTTGGAGGGTCACTGGAGAACAGAGAGTACAGTCCATTCAAAGCTGGCATCTGATCTGGCTCTACAGTCTAGTCTGTAGTGGTGAATGAATGTAGAGGGTTGTGATTATGTGATAACTCTGTAGAGTTCAGGAAGAGGGTTGCTCTGAAGTAAAGCAGATGAGGAGACTACTGCTGTAGTTGAGTGGGCTCTTAATCTAGTCAAGATTGGCTGTTTAGCTAGTTCACAGGAGAGTCTGTTTGAATGATCCATTTTGAGAACTATTAGGAGGAGATGTGATGCCCTTTCCTCAGGCCATTGCAGCAGACAAAGAGGAGGTTTGTCTGCTGTATCATCACTATGTGCTGGATTAGAAGGCTAGGGTGTATCTTACATCTATACAGTGGAGGGATCTCTTCAGGGATGAGGTAGGTTGCAGATACAGCACTGGTAGGATGATATCCTGGAGCAGGTGAAACTGTGACACGACCTTTTGCAGAAAGGCACTGTTTGATCGGCGGACAGCCTTATCCCACTGGAAGAGTAGGAAAAACTTATCAGATCACAACACTCTGAGCTTGGAGCTTTTCTTGCACACGTGATCACTACGAGGAAGGTACATTGAAGGTGAGCAGGCACTCATCCACTATGGTAAGAGACTCCAAGGGTTTATGCATCATTTGGGAGAGGACCAAGGAAAGTGACCAGGGTAGTGTAGGAGGAGACACTGGTTGGTAGAGATGAGCAAGGAACCTCTTGACAACTGGGTTTGAAAATAACATCCAGGAGGATGGAGGTCCATGTGCTACTATGGCAGCCAAGTATACTTTTAGCAATGAGAACACAAGTCCTTTTCCTTGGAGGTCCATGAGGAAATGGGAGGATGGTTTAGAGACTCACAGGGGAAGGTTGCTCAGATCTTGTGGTTGCAAATCAGCAGAAATTGTTCTGTGGTAGGATTGTTTGGTGGAGGCCTTTCTATATGGGGAAGTTAAGGTGTTATTCTGCACACTGACAGTGTAAGTGTCTTGAGGTTGGGTTGAGGATTTGACATTGGAATGGGACAGGAAGTCTGCCATTCTCACCTCTCTGATCGAACATGTCCAGCTGACATGTCAAGTGAACTACAATGGGACTTTTTCCAGGACTGGGACTTTTTCCAGAACTAGGACTTTCCCCCCTGTTTTTGATTGAGAGGTCTCCACTATGGTAGAGGACGTGGTAGGCTACTGGAACAGATATTCAACACTTTTGGGCTGTGTTTGGAACAGGTTCTCTAGGTGACATGACACAGGTGGGAGGGAAGCTGGTTTCTGCCAAAATTGATTAAGCAGATCTTGCAAGGCATGGTAGGTACTGGATCACGGTCAAAGTGGAGTTCGGAGAGTTCAACAGCTAAAACACTGGGTCTGCTACTGGCAGAGAGGGGTGATGTCACTTCCAGGCTCAAGACCTGGGCCATCATCAGAATAATGTTGGTAAACATCTTGGTGTCCTCCAGTGATGAGAGCCCTGTGTCATGTTATTAATGTCATTAGATGGGGATGACATCAGAGAAGAGAGAAAGTTTGGGGAAGATGAGTCCGAGTTGTACTCCTCTTCTGAAGAGTCTGGTGGACAGAGGCACTGAACAGATGGACAGCAGTGGGCTGTGTTGGAATCAGTGGAGCTGTAATAGGAAGACTTGATGATAATGAGTAAGTCATCAGTACCAGAGATGGCTGAGATCTCAAAACACTGTAGTATTTGTCTTGAGGTGTGGAGACCAAGGGTGGTACCAGGATAATCTGGGAGACCAGTGGAATGGTAGGGTTGGAGCTGAAGAACACAGCTGTAGAGAATCCCTGTGATATGGTCACTTTCATTGTCAAGGAGAGTTCTCCAAGTGACAGTTATAAGGAAATCTCCAGCTTCAGCATCAGGTTTTGGAAGAGCAGCAATACTGATAATAGACATGATAGTAGTGATCACAGCATCATAGCAATAGCAATAGCAGTTTCATTTATATACCGCTTCATACCGCACTATGCAGTCTCTAAGCGGTTTACAACTGTAAGCTAATTGCCCCCAACAAGCTGGTACTCATTTTAGTGACCTGAGTTGAGCCTGAGCCCTGGATGGTATTGAACTCACAACCTTGTGGTTTGTGAGTGAGTGGCTGCAGTACAGGCATTTAATCACTGTGCAACCAGGGCTCCAGGTAAGTAGTAGTGGTAATAGTGGTGGGAGGCTCTTTTCCCTTAACAGGTGTTCTTTTCCTTGGAGACTTTAATAGGCTGAAGATTCAGATCGAGATGTACCATGGTGCCTTATTCCTCCTGCATAGGATCGAGCAGGGAGGCACAAGACTTGGAGGCCCTGATCCCTCCTCCTCTTCCCAAACTTTTTATGTGTAAAATTTACACATGCGTTGAGTTAAATATTGAATTTACTTAAATCAAACTGTTCTAATTTGAATAAGGACAGGTTGCTTACCTGTAACAGTATTTCTTCGAGTCGTCATCTGCAAATTCACACAAATGGGTTATTCTGTGCTTGTGCAGCAAACTTCGTAACCTTCTTAGAGCTATTAGAAGCATTTTGGCGGTAGCCCGGTCCACTCTCTAACTGCCTTATTGGCCAGTTTCCCGCCTAAACCCTCAGTTCCATGGACGCCAAAGTAGCAGCCCAGGATCGAAGGAGAAGCAGGGCACCACTCTGAGGGGAGGATGGGCGGGATTTGTGTGAATTCACAGCTGACCACTTGAAGAAATACTGTTACAGGTAAGCATCCTGTCCTCCTTCTTCATAGTCTCTGCGAATCACACAATTGGGTTAACAGACTGATAAGCTTCGGTCAGTGGAGGAGGGAGTGCCATGCCACATAAGACGGCACAATGCCTCAAACAAAATCACCCTTTGTGAGTCTGAGCCCCAGGCATGTAAATATAGGGGCAGCATTCCCGCTAATATGACTCTACATGAGTCAAGCTGAAATTCCAATACCAAGATATAGTGGAAACAGTCACCAATGCAGGTGAGAACATGCCCAGTGGCATAAAAAACAGGCTTGCCAGCTAACCCATATGTTGCACAGTCTGTTGATAGACCTTGATCAGGGGTAGGCAACCTTTTTGAGCTGGGGGCCGGGTTGCTGTCCCTCAGACAATTGGGGGGCCGAAGCACCAAAAATAAATAAATAAATAAATAAATAAATAAAAATAAAACATTTTAAAAAAATTAAAAAAATATATGCATGCACACTCCCTCATCCCCAGAAGAGCCATGGCAAAACCCCTGTGGAGATTTTGCCATGAAAAATCCCAAAAACAAGTAATAACAACAATAATCAATATCATCATGGTGGGTGGCAGCGGTGGCGGCAGGACTGGCCTGGGGCCAGTCTAAAGGCCTTGGGGGGCCGCATCCGGCCCCCGGGCCTTAGGTTGCCTACCCCTGACCTTGATGGTCTGTGATAACAAGGGAGATGTATGGCTAAAGTCAAGGGAGAATCTCTGACCTATACAGCACAAGTTTGTTAGCAATGGAAATTATGCCAAAGCTATCCAGTAGGTAGTGAAAGAAGTTCACTACTGCAAGTGGACAAGCGCAATAAGAAGGAAGGTATACAGACTCTGTCTGATCCAGGAGATGAATGGAAACCAATGTGAAGGGCAACAGACTTGTAACAATGTGAGGCTGTCCAGGTCGTGACACTGGCAATCAGGAAAAAGGGGGTTTACCAAACCCTCAAATTTAAAGATGTGTCAAAGGGAATCTTTCAAGTGGAAAAAGGGGCAGTGACCTGATAAGCCTCTATGCCAGGGGTAGGCAACCTTTCCCCTTTAAGGGCCGAAGGACTTCAGCTCCCAGAAGCCTCAGCCATGTTGGCCAATAGTCCCATGTTGGCCAATAGCTCCTGGGATTCTGGGAGCTGAAGTCCCTCGGCCCTTAAAGGGGAAAGGTTGCCTACCCCTGCTCTAAGCCATTGTTTGAAGATTATGGCATTGACAGACAACACCTAGAATGCTAAACAATCTAGGACTAAGTGTTCACATAGAATGTGAAACAGACCATCTGTGCTTAGCAATGAGACGGTTGGGCATCACCAACAAAAGCGGCAGAAACAAGTGCCTGCACCACAAATGAGCAATAGGACGTCTGGATAGTCCATTCATACAGAGAGTCTAATGGCAACGAACTGGAGAAGGTCCAGTAACAATTTCTGGAATAGTGGTGGACATCAGAGAAGAGGAATAGTACCTCATCTAGTCATAGCAAAGACACTGACAACCGGGACAGTGAGAATATCACAATATCCAATTGTTGTGACCCACAAGATGCACTGTGTTTGAACATAATGTTTCAGGCTATCAGCATGAAACATGCAGTTCTTGGTGAAAATCCCAGAGAAAATAATAGTGGCTGGTGTGATGACTAGAAAACTAGTCATAGAATTATAAAAGTAAAGGGGTTTCACACCGTAAGTAGAAAAAGATCCCTGTGGGAATGTTATCCTATCCCGTGATGTCCTGCAGAGGTTGTATCAAGGATAACATGACTTGGCAGGAATGGTGTCGATTTGTCATGAATGGGCCATGAAAGAAGAATTTTAGAACAGATGAGCTGGAATAGACCTTAAGAGCCACCACTCCAGCTCCCAGCCAGGAGTGAAACCCTTTATTGTATAGATATGGGGTACTTGATGGAAGCATGAGGTGCACAGTGATAGGGCATAATAATGGGGGGAGCACAGGCTTCCCTGTACGGAGAGAGAAGACCCAGGACGTTCGCACAGCATAGTTAGCTTTGGTAGGATTGCAGGTGGAGATTGCAGCCCCCGAGGCCTTTAGACCGGCCCCAGGCCGGTCCTGGCGCCACCACCACCACCCCGCCGCCACCACTGCCCACCATGATGATATTGATTACTGTTGTTATTACTTGTTCTTGAGGTTTTCTTGGCAAAATCTCCACAGGGGTTTTGCCATGGCTTTTCTGGGGCTGAGAGAGTGTGTATGCATATTTTTTTACATTTTTATTTTTTTTTTAATTTTTATTTTTATTTTTATTTATTTATGGTGCTTCAGCCCCCCAATTGTCTGAGGGACAGCAACCCGGCCCCCGGCTCAAAAAGGTTGTCTACCCCTGGTGTATACCAAGCTACTCAGCATTAGAACTTCCCGAGGGGAATATCTGTACAGGTGCAAAAACCCAATTGTTTGAGGCATAGTGACCACAAAGAAGAATCTCCTGTTTTACATTGCTTGGAAAGATATGACTACATTGTGAACTCCATTGAAACTTGCACTCTTTACACTTAAGAATCACTACCAATGGTATTCCTATCAGAAAGAGTCTACCTAGAGTCAAAGAGACCCCCCCCCCTTGCTGTCCTGCTGCTGCCAGGCAATGACCTTTTTATTCAGACACACCTGCAGCAACTAACTGAGGCTAAACAGAAAGCTGCACTTTAAATATATTAATGTTTTATTAATGTGATGTCTTAGAGTGGTGTTTTAAATTAACACACAATTTAATACTTATACTTTACTGTGCTTTAATATATTGCAAGCCATGTTTTGAGCTTTGAGAGAAAGGGAATTAATAAATAAGTAAATAGGATTTTTTTTACAAGTTTGTAATCTTTGTCAACAACTCAGAATGTGAGATGAGACCATGACAGATACACAGTAAGATACAGTAATAGAGAGACCCAGTGAGTATAGTGGTTTGAGCACTAGACTGGAGATCAGAGTTTGAATCCTTGCTCAGCCACAGAAATCCACTGAGTAACTTTGGGTGAGTCACACAATCAGCCCCAGAAAACTCTGTGATAGTTCCACTTTAAAGGTAAAGGTATTCCCCATTGACAAGGTTGTCAAGTCGTGTCCAACCATAGGGGGTTGTGTTCATCTCTATTACTAAGCCAAAGAGCCAGCGTTGTCAGAGACAACTCTGTGGTCATGTGGCTGACATGATTGCACAGAATGCTGTTTACCATCCCACCAAAGTGGTACCTATTTATCTACTTGCATTTGCATGCTTTCGAACTGCTAGGCTGGCAGAAGCTGGGACCAGTGACAGGAGCTCACTCCATCACGCAGCACTCGGGCCTCGAACTGCCAACCTGCCAATCTTGCAATCAACAGAATCAGCATCTTAACCACTTGAGCCACTGCAGGCTCACCTAAGGTTTACCTTAGAGTCACCATAAGTTGGAAATGACTTGAAGACATACAACAATAAGCAGTAAAAGAGAGTCCTTTCAATTAAAAGTTTGATTTCTAAATGCTCTCTTGTGGCCAGGACTGTAAATAGCTCCTTGTTTTAACAAAAACAGGCTGACTACAATTTCAAGCACAAGTATTATATATAAACAAATATCTACTTTACTTCGACTAATTTTGCTTGGACTAAACTGTGAACATAACCATTCATAAAAATATATTTTCCACTGTTCAAACAATTTTGTTTCTAAAACAATTTCAGAACTGTTTCTAAAATCATTCTGAACAGTTCTACACGTGGATAAGAGCAGAATGCCAAAATTAACCTGAATTCTTCTGCCATGCTTTTCCCCAACCAGCATTTTGTTTAGTTTTTCCTCAATTGCTAATATTTACAACACAAACAAAAATCAAAATTTGTGATGTTTTATTATCAAGTTATTAAATTATCTAATTTGGGCAAAAAGCAAAATGTTGCCATAAAAATTACATCTAGAGTAAATAATTAAAACTGAACATTTTATTTTAAAGCAGTCATTCCATTTGATGTTCACAGTAATTCTCAAAACTGCAAAACATGCACAATGTGTTCACTCTCTTTCCCCTAGATTTCCATTATTTTGTTCACATGGTATATCTTCTCTTTCTACAATTCTCGGGACTATTTCATCACTACCATTGCAAGATATCATTTCCCCTTTCCCTATCCAACAAGAACACTGTTGGATTAAAAAAGAAAAAGAAAAGAACACTGTGAAGGGAATACACACATCTAAGCATACTTTTTGGGCTTTAGAGTGAGTTCATCTATAAAATCTACTCATTATAAAAGAACTTACCATTTAAATTTGTTGATAAGCTTCCATCACAATTCATTCAATCACATTCACAGAAATATTCATCACAATGGACCAGTTTCTACTCAGGGTGATTATTATGTGTCAACTGCCTACAAACCTAAGCAGGAGATATAACTAGATCAGACCTGCACAACTTGGCAGTAGGTAGGGGCCAACATTAAAACAGGCTAAACTTCTTTGGGCCACAAATAGATTTTAATTAAAATATATTAATTAATAATAAATATCAATACTAATTCCATCCTCCTCCTCCTCTGCCTGGCTCTCTCCTCAGGAGAAAGCCAAATGGTGGGGGAGCTTTGCCCATCCTTCTCTTCCTCTGCCCAAACTTCTACTTGGGAAAAAGCTGAGTGATGAAGGAAACTTGAGGACAAGTGTTTGACCTTCTTCCTCCTTAATCGCCTAGCCTTCTCAGGAGAAAGCTAAACAGAGGAGGACCCTTGCAGGGTGAGCATTTGCCTGTCCTCCTCTTCCACATGGCTTTCTCCTTGGGAGAAAGCTGAGCAAGAGGAGAGCCTTGCAGGGCGAGTGTGCGCCTGTTCTCCTTCTCCTCCACTGCCCGAACCTCTCCTCAGGAGAAAGCCAGGTAGCAGAGGAGCCTTGCAGGGCAAATGTTTGCCCATCGTCCTCCACCACCACCTGTCTTTCTCTTTGGGAGAAAGCCGAGCAGCAGAGAAGACTTGCAGGACAAGCATTCGCCCTTCCTCCTCCACTTGGCCCTCTCCTCAGGAGAAGGCCAAGCAGTAGAGGAACCTTGAAGTTGTTCCACATCCTCACGGGCCACCCGAAATCCTCTGGCGGGCTGCATGCAGCCCCCGGGCTGTATGTTGTACAGGCCTGCTCTAGATATTAAACCAAAGAGAACTACAAACAATCAAAACCAAAGCATGATCTTTGGAACATAATTTTAAAAAATCTTTTGTCTTCCCTCTATCTAGAGCCAAAACAATGCTACTGTTGATCTTCTCAGCAACTGTGAGCAGATTGGCCAAAAGATCTTTGTGCCTGCAAGACCACACCTCACCTGACCCAAGGTGTTTATTTTTAATTAAACAGGTATTACATGGATGTTGTTAAGTCTGCAATATTCTCTCCTTGCAAGAAGATGACCCCATGTAATTGTTGAACCTTGGATTTTCTGCTGCCTGGGAGAACCAGGGGGATTGTAACATAACACAATGAGTTCTTCCACATCTGAAGTCTGCTAGTGAATAGCTGTTAGACTGAGGAAATGAGATTTTCGGTCAGATGATTTCCTTAACCATGAAATAAATACATAATCAGTCATGTTTACAGTCTTTTAAAATAGTATTTCCACTCTTTCTCCAGTAAAAATCATACATCGCTGTTTCATTCATGTAGCCATATAGAATAGTAACAGATGAAAACACACTCAGCAAATTCCTGTATCAATACTACAGGAAACTTACTGCAGTTCTACAATGAGTTTTACTGTGCAATCACTTTGCTGCATCCTAGAGTGTGTATCAATATGGCAATGTCTTGCAATTCTCCTGTGTTTTTCCACTGCCTTTTCCATCTTTTTCTCCCTACCAAAAAACTATTAACATCTGTACATTGTCTTTCAAATGGTAGCACAAGGAGTTGACTAGCTGGAAGTACACAATGTTTAAATTAATATGGCCAAAGAAATGGCTTGACAACCTCAACTGACAGTAATACAGAAACATGTTTTTATGAAAATTATCATCTAGTACTGATGTATTTGTAACATTTCCTGTTTCCTAACTATGGCTGATCTACCAGGGTAGGGCTGCATGACTCTTTGAATTCTTCCTGCTCCTACCACTGCAACCATGATTCACCCTAACAAAACTACATATGCTGTAGTGTACTATTAAAAGTTCTTAACATCTATGGAACGGTAGCTGGTTTTAAGATCAACAAGCAGAAAGCAAAGATGATAATAAAAAATGTGAGTCCTGAGAAAAAATGAAATTGACTCAATTACTTGTTTCAGTATAGAAAAAAAGTAAAATATTTGGGAATTCAAGTCGCGGAAAGGAACTTGATGCTCTTCTAAGACAACTATGGGGTGCAGACTAGTGGCTTAGAGTGGCCTCTGGCCACTCTAGGCCAAATCGAGCCCTAAGTAGCGCGGGACTGCAGCAACCAGATGGCATGTTCTGACAGCGGGCCACCATTGTGGTCCCAAATGGGCTGATGGCAAGGGGGTGGACTTTGCCTGCTCCTTTTTCTGATGGCCTAAGGCCATCTTAGGCAGCTTTACAGCTGCATCTGGCTGCTCCAGTGGCATGCGCCATCTGCATCTCCCACCCCCTAGAGCAGCTAGAAGCCACTTTATTTGGCCTGTCTGCTTCAGGCCTATGTCAAGGTATGGAAAGAAATTAAACAGTACTTAGCAAAATTAATACTCATTATATTAGAAAACCCATTTTAAGAATTTGAAACAAATACAGTTGCTATGGTTATCAGTGCATGAAGCCCTATTTAAATCAATTGAAATTAAATGTAGGATGGATATATATAATTTATTTAAAAACCAACAACCACATTTAATGCTAACAAAGGTTAGTCATGTACCCTATGAACTGAAAGCAATCTGAGGCTGTTTGAAAACCTGGGCTATGAGGTCATCCAGGTTAGCGTTAACCATAGCAGACATAATATTGAGCCACAACTTTAAGGCAGCTACAGCATGTGTGGAAATCTGAGTACAGTTATGAGCTCTTTGTACCATAATCTGAGTCAAGGCAACAGATGCACTGCATCTGAACCAGCCTTTCTCTCTGTCCTCTGAAAAATTTGTGCAATTAGAATCTTAGGAGAATACATTCTGAAGTATTCTTCACTCAGGAGCATATTCATATGTATAAACTAGACACAAATGATAGAGATAATAGGATGAAAGTCTACAAAAAAACCAAATGAAGACAACCATGGGATTAATCAAATTAATTCCTGGATATGTTTACTTATTATACAAATAATTCTTTAACTTTTACAAGTAGCTTTTCCATATCTCAGGAACTCAGGAAAACTACTCAGAGGACTATAGTTCTCGGAATATCCATTTTTGGGGAGCTGTAGTCTAAAAAAGTAACTTACCAAGCTGTAGCTAAATCCTCAGCTTTTCCATGATTTGTGCTACTGCTGACCTTGTTACTATTTTCTGTGCTCTGCTTCCTTTTAAAGAAATAAATTTTATTGTACTTGTAATTTATATTTTTATGGAATTTACATTACCCCACATTGTTAGCTGCCTTTAGTTTGTATGAAAGATGAGATGTAAATCTTTTTAAAAATAAAATAAAATAAATGTTTTCTGTTTAACAAACCATAAGAATCCTTACCTTTTATTGGAGAACTGAATGACACAGTGCTACAGTTGATATTCTGTCAACCGGTTTCATCTGTATTTCCACTTCAACAATTCCAGAATAAAATTGTAACAATGCATATTTCTTTAAATCTGCAAAATAGAAGAATTAAAATGTTAAGCTCACAGAAGCTTTATGAATGATTGAGAATATGCATTTTGTCCTACAAAGGACTTTTATATACATTCATCAGCATGTGCAGAACTAGTTTTGTACAAATAATAATAATAATAATAATAATAATAATAATAATAATAATAATAATAAATTTATAGCCCGCCCAATCACAAGGAATCCAGGTGGGTTACAGCAATAAAAGTGCATGGAATACAATAAAATTCAAAAATTAGGTGTATTAACAAACAAGCTGGGGGTTTCCTTCCTCAATAAAATGTCATTGAGTCAGTGCAACAATATTAATAACTTCTTAAAACATACACATCACTGAAAAATGTATATGGTAGATCTACTTCATACAAACTAAGGCTGCATCCACACTTCATAAATAATCCAGTTTGGTGCCATGGAATTCTGGGAAATGTAGTTTTGTGAGACATTTAGTCTTCTCTGTCAAACAGCTCTGGTGCCACAACAAATTGCAATGCCCAGGATACCATAACATTGAGTCACAGCAGTTAAAGCAATGTCACACTGGATTATTTCTACGGTGTAGATGCAGCCGAATCCTCTCACCACTACAGCAAGGGTAAAACAGGGGAAAGTGACTAGTTAGGAATTCCAGTCTGTAAGCTTACGATTGCAAATATAAAGAAGAAAATAACTACAACTGGCTTTTTATAAAAACCAGCTGCCACCAGCAATACACACAAGTTACAGAAAGAGTGCTCTTCAACATGGAAACTAGTTGTAGATTAAAGACTAGTCTCCAAATTAAGACAGGATATTTCCTATCCCAGCCCCACCATTTCTCCCTATGGTTACGTCGATGGATTACACAATCTGAAGTGCCTCTAACTGAATGAGGGATGTTTGAGAAGCTATTTATTAAATCCAAGTGCCAATTTTGTGATTTCTGCAATTTTCCCACACATCTCTGAACTATCAAACACAGGATTCAAACAAGTCAGAGCATGGTAAATGCCTCTGAATACTGTCCGTACAGGAGTCTAGCATAGATAAACTATTAAAGAAATGTGGAAACAAGAGGAAAAAAATCATACCTTGGAGTCTCATCAGAGATAACTTCACAAAAAATAAAATAAAAGAATTAAGTAGGACTTTTGAGAATGAGAAGAAATCAGTAGTATACATTTTCAGGAACGCAGTCTATTTCATCACAAAAATAGAACAGACGGAGGCTTAGAAATACTGTAAAAACTGTAGAAATACTGTAAAAAAAACCCATGGGATATAGAAATCTGCAGTAATTCTTTCTCATGAACTACAAGTGTAACTGCTCTGTTCAATAGAGAACTTTTTTTAGTTCACAACTTAAGAAAAACAACCAAGCCAAAAGGTTGCCCTGACCTGGTACTTTCCAGATACAGTCGGCTCTCTGTATCCACAGGGGTTCCATTCCAGACCTCACGGATACCAAATATTGTGGGACTTCAAGTCCCATTATTCTGTATGGATGCACAATATGTGCAAGACCATGTTAGTGCGGCTGCATTCATGCACCACCACTGAGAGTAATGGGGTAGGGTTATTCATAGATGCTCCAACCAGCTAATGGCTAGCCCTCCAATATAGAGGGTCAACTGCATGTTGGTCTGCAATTCCCAGGATCCCAAATCAGCATGTCCCAAGGTTGGATGGGAACATTGAGAATTAATATCCAATGCATCTGAAGGGCAGGTTATGGGATACATATTTTAGTAACAAGCACTGTCAATTTGGGTAAGAGCTTGTATAGTGTCCACTATCTACAGCTACACATTCACCAAAAACAAAGTAAATTTTCTCATCATTACATCTTTAGCTAGTAATAAATTACTCAACAAAGTTAACTGTTTTTCAGTTTTATTATTTGTATTCAACTGAAAGTTCTACACAGGTTTATAAAAAAGAACTGTCAATTTTTTTACTGAGCTATATTAATGGAGGATGCTGATGCATGTCTGCATAGTCAACTCCGTCAACTTGCAGGCCTATCAGCCTGAACTCTACACATAAAGCTATACATTTCACTTTGTGGAAACAGGATGTGCTGCACAGCAATGAGAACCATTTTTATGTATTATAAATGAACTGTTACTGGCAGAGACATTACCAAGCTTGTATAAAGCATGTTGCTAAATTTTTAAGGTAAAAAAGTGAATAAATTCAGGCACTATAGCACTGTGAATATATTCAATTCATCTGACTTCAGAAGCTAAACCATACTGGGCCTGGTAATTACTTCAATGGGACGCCACTAAGAATAACAGGGATCTCTAGGAAGTGCTAGAACAGAATACTGCCTGAGCCACTGGAAACTGGTAATTAAGAGTTGATAATATTGGGCTAGATTGACAAACAAGTCTGACTCAGGAAAACGCAGCTTACTTTTTCCCTAACATTACGTTAATACTACATTAAACTAACATTTCTACATACAAATTAAAAATGCAAAACAATATGTAATTTTATGGAACTTGCTACACAATTAATATCATGCATCTGCTTCATGCTACTTAATTGTTCCCAGGACAGAAGATAAATGTTGCATTCCACCAATCATTTTTTAAAATTTTATTAAAGTTAAAAAAAGAAGACAAAAACAAATAACAAATATACAATAATACATCAAAAATTAACAACATTTTCAACAAAGAAAAACACAAAAAAAGGAAAAAAAGAAAAGGAGAAAAAGAAATAGAAAGAAAGAAAAAGAAAAAAATACCTAATATATAAACATATAATATAAACATAATATAACCATAAACATAATACATTACAAATATAACTAAAGATAAACAGACACACAGGGGGAAAAAAGAAAAATACTTCCTAATCTGCACCTGAAAGGTTTACCATTACTTCAATATTTTAATAACTCTCTCTGAATTTAACTACCACATCTTGAGTTGCTAACAGTAGCTTTAAAAAGTGATTTCATTTTATACCTATTGTTCCTTATCTATCAAACATCTCTAAAAAAAAGGAAAGAAAAGAAAACCTACCATTTCCTAACAACCTATATACCATTATTATCGATTATATGAACATTCACATCTGATTTAATTTAACAACTAACTAACTAACCCCTTAATATTATCAAAAGGTACCATACATAGTATCATTTCCACTTTGTTTCTGATAAATAGACCATTGTTCCCAGTCTCTATAAAAGCCAGATAATGAATCACAATGACGAAGGTAATGAATCTTGTGCATATCATAAATATCTAAAACAGGGGTAGGCAACCTTTCCCCTTTAAGGGCCGAGGGACTTCAGCTCCCAGAATCCCAGAAGCTATTGGCCAACATGGGACTATTGGCCAACATGGCTGAGGCTTCTGGGAGCTGAAGTCCCTCGGCCCTTAAAGGGGAAAGGTTGCCTACCCCTGATCTAAAACTTTCATTTTCTATTTCTCAATAGAACGGATCTCTTGTCATTTCTAATACCTGGCCAGAACTATTCTTGCCACTATTACCAAGTATGCAATTAATTTACCATTTTCTTTTTCTAAAGCTAAATTAGAGTTAATATTTAAAAGATATAACTTAGGATCTGGGCCAGGGGTAGGCAACCTTTCCCCTTTAAGGGCCAAGGGACTTCAGCTCCCAGAATCCCAGGAGCTATTGGCCAACATGGGACTATTGGCCAACATGGCTGATGCTTCTGGGAGCTGAAGTCCCTCGGCCCTTAAAGGGGAAAGGTTGCCTACACCTGATCTGGGCGATCAAGGATATTAAAAATTTTCTTCATTTCTATATGAATCATTTTCCAATATTTTCTTACTATGTTACAGGTCCACCACATATGCCAATATGTTCCAGTCTCATTTCCACATTTCCAACAAATAGGTTTATCTGTTTTAAATATTTTGGAGATCTTATATGGAGTAAGGTACCATCTATACATGGATTTATATAAATTCTCTTTCAATTCAATACTAACCAATTGTTTTATCCTTACTGTCCAAATATACTCCCATTGGTCAAAATTAATATTTTGTTTAAGAAAAGTTTAGAAAAATTATCAGACATTCATTTACTATAATTAGCCTATCTAACATCATGATGATGATGATGATGATGATGATGACGACATTTATTTATATCCCATCCTTCTCCCAGGACTGGGACTCAGGGTGGCTTACAACATTAAAAAACAAAAATAGTACATTAAAACAGAATTAAATTACAATAATTAAAACAGATCACAAACACTTTATGAAGATAAAAATGTTTAAAATACATTAAAACAATATAGCACCCCAGGCCATTCTTTAAAAGCTTTCTGTTTTGAATACCTGTCCGAAAAGGAAGGTTTCCACCTGTCGGCGGAAGGCCATCAAGGAAGGGACCATTCCAGTCTCCCTGGGCAGAGAGCTCCAGAGTCTAGGGCAGGGGTCGGCAACCTACGGCCCGCAGGCTGAGTCCGGCCCGCGAAGGCCTTGGGACCAGCCCGTGGCCGGTTGTGCCAGCGCGGTGGTGCTGCGCACGAGTGCCATTTGGGTGTCCAAAATGGTGCCCGCGCTTGCGCATGCATGCACACAACGGCGGGTGCCATTTTGGAATGCCCAAGGACGCCAGCATCGTGCACCATTCCCCCCTGGCCCCTGGCAACAAAAAGTTGCTGACCCCTGATCTAGGGGCAGCCATGGAAAAGGCTCTCTCTAGTGTCCCCACCAACTGTGCTTGTGATGGTGCTGGGAGGGAGAGAAGGGGCACCTGATCAATACAACAGGCCAGATAACCATGGATAGAAGTGTATGTGTGCGTGCATGCACCCGTGTGCATATGTGTATGTTGTGGAAAATGTTCCATGGAAAGCTAATGCATTGGAAAAATTTCTGTAAAATTAATTTTCATAAAATCTGTTTCCACCCTTAAAATTGACTTCAGATTCCATTAGTGACTGGTAGAGTTTTGGGTTCTGTTCTGATCAAATAGCCCTTGCTGCTTGGACTTTTGAGTTTTCTACGAACGGCTGTATTATAATCTGAATGAACAAGGCAGGTAAACAGAAGTCATACTCAGTTCACTTTCAATATTAACTTATGGAAAACTCCAGATATTCCAAAAAATTCTATATTTAGATATCCCCACCCACAGTTAAATGGAATAAATAAAAGAGTTTGCATTTAAGATCAAAATAAATGCAGGAAATGAGAACTGGTAGTTCTGTGATCAATCCATTTGCCTCTCCTGGGCTGGAAAATGAAACTCCTTCTCTCACCAGCCTTAAAATATCCTCCCAAGTTCCTGCTTACTGAAGGACTTTTTAAAAAACCAGTTACAGTTTTGTACACTGAAGGGTTTGCATAGGAAATATTTTAGGTTTATGTTCTGTTCCACTTAACTGGACTGCAAGGGAGTTCAAAGAACTAGATTTTAGGTTTGTGTTCAAGCAAGACTTCCTGATGAACAAACAAAATCAAAAAAATCCAAACCCACAATCCTGAAGATTAATTTCAAATATGTTTAATTTTTTTAAAAAAATGATGTGAACTAAAGCCTGGACATGCAACAATTGAAGCCAGGTATAAATGACACATTCAGAATAACAGAATTCTAAGCCAAGTAATTTATCTCAGTACTAGAACTCAACCGAGCTCATGGTTCTCTGAGCCTTGGTGGCGCAGTGGTTAAATACCTGTACTGCAGCTATAATGTTGTGAGTTATATCCCAGGCAGGACTCCAAGGTCCACTCAGCCTTACATCCTTCCATAGGTTGCTAAAATGAGTACCCAACATCAGGTTTTAACTCTACTACTTCTGTCTACCCCAATTCAAGGAGTCTGTCCTGGTCCTGGTCCTAAACCAGAATCTGTCATCAGTAATGGACTGGATGAGGGCAAACACATTGAAACTTAATCCAGATAAAACAGAGGTGCTCAAGATCAGGGAATAAGGATTCAGCCTATGTTAGATGGGATCACACTCCCCCTGAAGATGCAGGTTCATAGTTTGGGAGTACTCCTGGATTCAGCTTTGAACCTGGAGGCCTAGGTCTCTGCAGTGACCAGGAGTGCACCAACTGAGCCCGTTCCTTGAGATGCTGAATCTGGCCTCAGTGGTACATCCTGTTTGGACTACTGTAATGCACTCTACTTGGGGCTGCTACACCCCTGTTGAAACAGCTCTACTAGCTGCCAGCTTGTTTTCGAGTACAATTCAAAGTGCTGTGATGTCCTTTTAAAGCCCTATGTGGCTCAGGTCCAGGGTATTTGGCAGACTGTATCTCCCTCTATGAGCTGCCCAGGGCTCTGAGATCCTCAGGGGAGGCTTTTGTCTCCATCCCACCACCATCACAACCATAGTTGGTGGGGATACGAGAGAGGGCCTTTTCCACAGCTGCCCCTAGACTCTGGAACTTCTTTCCCAAGGAGACCAGAATGGCCCCTTCCTTGATGGCCTTCCTTTAACAGGCAAAAACCTTCCTCTTCAGACAGGCATTCAAAACAGAAAACTTTCATAGAAGGGCCTTGGGTGCAGGCCAGCTCCATTGGGCCTAGCCTAAATTAAGGAGGAGAGCCCTCCCTCCAGTCCATCTACCATGGTCCAGGCCTCAGAGCAGGGGTAGGCAACCTTTCCCCTTTAAGGGCCGAGGACTTCAGCTCCCAGAAGCCTCAGCCATGTTGGCCAATAGCTCCTGGGATTCTGGGAGCTGAAGTCCCTCGTCCCTTAAAGGGGACAGGTTGCCTACCCCTGCCTCAGAGGGAGAGAGGAACTGCTGGACCTGATCCCCTTCCCACTACCATTCCCTCCTTCTTTTATGTCATGTCTTTTTAGATTGTAAGCCTGAGGGCAGGGAAACATCTAATTAACCATTTGTAAGCCGCTCTGAGAGCCTTTGTAGCTGAAGTGTGGGGTATAAATATTCCAATAACAACAACTGATTTCTTCTGTAAGCCACCTTGGGCCCCACTCCAGCAGAGGTGGCATATAAATGAAATAAATCAAATATAAATAAATAAATAAATAAATAGTAAGGTGTATACTCCTTATAGGGCAACTTCTGTGTAAGTTCACTCCTGCCCTATATCCTAGGAGTGGCAAGGGGGAGAAGAGAAGTATTTCCTGCTTCATTCCATTATTTACACAGTAAAGAACTTTTTACCAAATGAAGACAATTTCAAGTCTGTCTGAATAGATAAAAAGCCCCTATTTCTAGCAGTGCTTTTGTATATAACAGTATATGTATCCATGTGTGAGAGAACCGAACCAAGCAATTTCTTATTTTCTTGTTATAATGGAATCTGAGAATAAAATATAACAGATCACGAAAATAGCAGAATAAATGTCCAAAAACCTTCCAATTTTAAAGCTTTTATATTGTTTGCATTTATATGTGGTATTTGTAGAATCCTAAACCTCACTTGTAATTCCTTAATGGCTTCTTCTTCAAATTTCTTTATGGTATTAACTTGTGTTCTCTCAGAATACAAAAGAACAAGAAAACTTTCAGGTACAAGCAAAACTAAACTTCGCAAGAAGAATTAACTATGGGAAATGTGGGGACAGTGATTACATGACGAACATAATAAAAGATATAGTAACTGCACTTAAACATTTCTGGAGAGAAGAAAATTCTTTTTCCCTTTCCAGGCCCCTCTAAAAGAAAATCTCTTTTGGTCTCTCCCCTGAGTGGGGGGAGGACTAAAGACGATTGGCAACTGCGTATTCTAGCCAGCATGTCTCCAGCCTTCAAGTGTAGTGGTAGGCTCTGGAATGCGAATGAGTAACATGATCTTTTCCCTTCCCTTCTCCTTCACAAGAAACATTTAGAAGTAATTTAACCTCTTAAAATGGCATCTCAGCACTGGTTCATAGTTATTCTGCTGAAAGTGGGAAACAGTAGTAACATTTATACAGACAGACAGACAGACACACACTTCGATCTTAGATAAAAATCTATAAATAAGTTTCTATCCATCAGTGGGCATATCAACTTTGAGGAATGAAAGAATGTTGGTTTCATAATGATCTGAGCTCAGCGGAACATGCCTTTCAGTAAGTATGCTTAAAACTGAAACACTCCTCCACCACAATCTGCAAAATTTAACTAGTTTAATGATATCTAGTCAGAGTTTTTTTTTTAAGAAGAAAATGAATACAACTTATTTATTTTGGGGAAACAGGCTTGAACTGTCATGTATTATATTAACCTACAATGCTTTCGACATGTAACAGGTCTGCTTAAACTGAACAATGGATAGGAGAGTCAAAGTTATTTCAAAGTTTCCTTCTGTTGCTTTTCCTGGAGAGGAAGTTGTTGTCTTTTTTGCAAAAGATATTCAACCAATCACTGAGAATTAAAAGAGATACTAGTTATACTGTTCATATCCAAACAACATCCAGCCAATGCTAATAAACAAACTGTGAGAATGAGACACAAATAATCCCGTAATTATGTAACCATTTCCATATTGCTATTTTGAATCCATTCATCCTCATCAGAGTTGGCAAATTCCATTGATCAGTTTACGTCAGAGATCTGGTTCAGATGTCACAGCCAAATCATGATTTGTCTGTCTTTATGTCTCAGATACTTCAATTCCCCCCTTGCTTTGCACCACTATAACAACAGCTTGCTGTTATGTCTAAACTATCTACCCACAAACCAGAGCTGGAAACTCAGTTCAAACCACGGTTTGTAATTTTGGTTTAGAAATAATGTATGGATTGTAGAATGCCTCATTCAGACTGATCAATTAGTTAGTTTCCGATTAGCCAAGTTCAAACAGTAATCTCAAATGCTGGCTTATTTAAAATAAACACATATTATGGTTAATCAGAAGTATCTGAATGCATCCTCATAGCCATGCTAGAGGAACTGGAGGGGAAGGGAGAGACGGCTACACACATTTATGTTTCAGTAAACCAGGGGATGAAATCATGCTGCAGGCTGGAGGAGGGTGTGGAATGAAAATGCTTATTTTTCTTCAAAATTGCACCTGCTGTTTTAGCCCATTTGCTCCTAAAAACAACAACAAAAATTAAAACTCCTTTAAAAAATTACTGGAAATGACTTACAGTGACCAAAATCATCACTTCCAATTGCTCAAAATGATGCTAATAAAGCCTTCTCAGGATCCAGGAGTTATAAAAATGGTCTTCCAAACCTCAGCACAAGCCCAACCTTGCATTGAACTAGCAGTGGGGAACATGCTGGCCTCCACATGTTGTTGAAACATAATTCTCAACAATCCTAATTAGCATATCAAATTATGAGAGATACTAGGAGCAGCAGTCCAACAACATCTGAGGAGTCACAAGTTCCCATCCAAACACAGCTATTGTTTTTTCTCCACAGTGAAATGGAGACAACATTTCTATCAGTGTTGCATAACTATGTCTTCCATGTACATTTTAGTGCTTCATCTATGAACACAGATGACTTCCTTAGTCCAGGAAGGATGAATCAGATTATGAAAGGTTGGTGAAATAAAAGAGTAAGGGTAATAAACAATGGAGCCAGCATGGTGTAGTGATTTGTGTGTTGGACTAGGACTCTAGAAACCAGGTTTCTAATTCTCACTGCACCACAGAAACCCACTGGGTGACCTTGGACAAGTCACAATCTCTAAGTCTCAGAAGAAGGCAATGGGAAACCCCTTCTGAATCTTACCAAGAAAACCCCATGAAGGCAAACGACTTGAAGTCACACAACAACAATGAACTATGGGGTTTGGGATTGGGAAATATACTTCTATTTCTTACTGGTCCAAAGTGGGAACATCTGAACTGGCTTTAACACAATGCTGAAGATCTGTAAATTTAAGTTCATCAAATATGTTTCTGTCTTGTATGAGGAGGAAGAAGTGATATCAAGGAAGGATACCCAACAAACTGATGCTAGAACCTATACAGCGTTCTGCTGAGAAATACTTCAATGCTGATACTACTGTATTTAAAATCCTTTGTCTTAGTTCATACTCAACCTCTTTTTAAAAACAAATAAATTAACAGTCCAAAAGCCTACATCTGGGTTGCAGTAAGAAATACTGTATGAAGCATTCAACATCACAACATTAATGTCAAAATTATTTTGTGTCCAAAGCACTTTTTAGATTTCTCCCAAGCATGAAAACATAATCCTAACTACCATTTCAAGTTTACTTGACCATTACGAGAAAGCAGCAGTGCGATACATTTAAAGCATTTTCGTAATGTCTCCTCTTTATTAGGCAAAACAGTTTCTAAGCACTCATTCTGGCATCTTCAGAAATAAATTAAGAGAAAACAGATGCACTGGCAGAGATGCATGGAAAGCAGTCAGACTTCAACCATGTCAGGGATCTATTGTGCTATAAATACAACAATATGCAACCTAAGGAAGCTTCTCTACAGATAACACTTGTCTTTTCCATAGCAGCAGCAGCAGCAGCAAGCAAATATGGATTAAATGCTTCATTAAAAATGAGAGTATTTTTTGTAACTTCTCTGTCACAAGCCTGTGCCAACAAGTGTAACTATCAGAACACTGCAGTATACAACAGATCAGCAATTAGCTGCTGAGCATTAACATTATTTTATTAAGCAAGCAGTCTGCTTTTCTAGTGCTGCAGTTAAAAAACAAGGGTTTATTTTTTGTTGTTAACTGCTCTTGAGTTGACCTCGACACATGGTGACCCTGTGGATGAGACATCTTCAAGATCCCCTGTCCTCAACTGTTTTGCTTAGGTCCTTCAGGCTCAGACCTGTGGCCTCCGTGATCAAGTCTAAACTGATCTGGTGTGTGATCAAGGATATCATATAGCCAAAGTGGATCTTTCTTTAAGTCTCATGTATTTCAATACTTAGTGAAAATAGGGTTGTAGCCAATCTGAGAAGAAGCCCTCTTCCATTCAAGTGGACTCATCTCCCAGTTGATGTGTAGACGAAAGCACTATTAAAACACTTCACATTGTTCACAGCGGCTCCATTCCAGCCTCCCCTCCCCCACGGATATGAAAAAATGTGGGACCTCAAGTCCTGTTGTCCTTAATGGCAATGTGACATACGCATGGCCCCTAGTGCAGCCGTGTGCACTCACCACCACTGGGGACAACACGGCTTGCTGTCCACGGATGCTGAAATATGGCAAGGTCACACTGTATTTGAGATTTCGAGTCTTACTGAAATCAGATTTACAATACCAAGAAGAGTAGTTTAAAATATTAGCCTTTAATTTTTAAATATTTTTTGTTTTCAGAAGTATGTTAAGATGATTTCCATTATTTTTATGCCATTATTATTGTCTGTGATCTGAAAACAGACAACACGTTACTTCAGCATGAACAAAGTGATTATTTTGAGGCAGCTTTGAATTAGATGAGTAAAGCAATAAGCACCTGGAATTATCTCTCCTTTTCGGCAAAGGCACCGCTATTTAGAATTCTTTTGAAGAAACCTAGTGTATCTTCACATGGCACACCTTTTTTTCAAAGAACAGGATGGTTTATTAATATATTACTAACACTGGGAGAAATTAAAGTAATTTGAAGCTCCCTTTCCTGTATACCATATAGGTTTTCCCTTTGACAAGGTTGTCTAGTCATGTCTGACTGTAGGGGACAGTGCTCATCTTCGTTCTTAAGTGAAAGAGCTAGCGTTGTCAAATACTCTGTGGGTCAAGTGGCCAGCATGACTGCACAGAATGCCATTACTTCCCACCAAAGTGGTACCTATTTATCTATTTGTACTTTTAAATGCTTTTGAACTACTAGGTTGGCCAAATACCATATATACTAGTCTATGAGTTGAAAAATTTATGCCAAAAAACTGACCTCAGAATCCTGGGTCGACTTATAAATGGGTTAACATGGTAATACTGCTCAGAAAGGTCCTAAAAGAAGTGTCGCCCAACACTCCATTCTCACTACTTTGACGGCTGCTGCTTAGCCAAGAAGAGAGTGTACACATGTGAGCTTTGTGACAGAGATCCATAACAGCAATTGTCTTTGCAAGAAGAGAGTCTCTCTGTGTGTGTGTCCCTGCTTTTTCAAAGAGATGCAAAAAAGCCATTGCCTTTGCAAGGAGAGAGTCCGTGTGTGTGTGTGTGTGTGTGTGTCCCTGCTTTCCCACAGAGATGCAAAAGAGCCATTGCCTTTGCAAGGAGGGACAGTGTGTTTGTGATGACTGGTGCTTCACTGATGCCTTTGCTTTGTCCTTTACATCCTTTGTTATATGCGCCCAAGTTATACTCTCGACTTATCCACAGATCATATCAAAATACAAAATTTTGGTAGCGAAACCTTCCCTCAACTTATACATGAGGTTGACTTATAGACGAGTATTATGGTAATTATCTCTTCAACTGGTCAACTGTGTATTTAACACATGTGAATCCTACATATATACAGAGAATTGTCCAGAACATTCTACTGCTGAAAAGTTTTGTGGGCAGAGACACCCTCTCCTTCAACCATACATAAACTGGGTATAATTTTGGGGAGAGAAATGTGTGCTTTAGGAATTCACACATGACTGCCTAATGAAAGGTAAACAATCTGTTCTTCTCCACTGTTGTTCCTGTGTACCAGACACAGATAAACAGCTAAGTGATTTAGTGGAAATTGGACAAGTATATCAGCTTGTTAAAGAAAGAAACAGCAACCAAGCCACACAACATCACTTCTGGTGGGAATGTCCAGGCTATTGTGAGATTCTAACATGAAAAGTCACAACCATGCCACCCAGTACACTTCTAAGCACAGGTATACCATAGGGGGTCACAGATAGCAAATAGTCTTAAATCTTGTAAATGCTAGCTGACCTGCAGAAATAAAAGAAAAGAGGCTGACATACATCCCAAGTGTGGAATGAATTCTTTATGTCTGCAGAGTAAGGAAAATGACAGGAAAAACAATGTCCTGATATGGAGGATGCAATTTCAGGCTTCTAAGCTTTCCTGCTAGCCAGACAGTGGTAATGACCATCAAAAAGACAGACTTAAACATGAGTAAACATGAAGTGGCTACCTTAAACAGTTTGCTCATTAGATGGCTGAGGTCATGTCAGTCACTTTAAGTTCATAAGATCTTTTATAAACTTTTTCATAACTGGGTGGGGAAAAATGAAATAAGTGAAAGCCTTGAGATACACTCTTAAGGATAACACTGAAAGTCAGTGGGTTTTCATGGGTATAGAACAAAACACTGCAATGACTAGTGAAAAGGTTTATCTGAAGTAAAACCAAAAAATAGTTATAGAGCCAAATATTACGAATTGCGTTTCCTTGCTACCTCTAGCACTTTTAGAAAACTGTAATTCTACAGTGGATGCTTCTACCAATCCTTCCAAAGGTATATACTAGGTATATACAACCCATGAGCAGCTTGCTGACTATTTATTAAATAGGCAGTAGTTAGAAATGTGTGGCTTCTCCCAGTTTATACACAAACCTAGATTCTCAAGAAGGCAAACAGTATACTAGATCCAGTTGCACAGTTTAAGGAAACTGTGCAATAACAGATGAACAGCCACCAAAGGGAAAAACGTGAAATCTGAATGACAAATAGTGACATGAAAGAAGTCACAATGACGGGGGGGGGGGGGGGGGGGAGTCCCTGAGATCTATGGTTGCAAACCAATGTTCATGATCAGATGTAATAAGTTCCAACAAACAAGCAATACTGGGACTAGTAAAACTGACCCCTGTCCAGTAGTATCTGATATCAAATGTCTCAAAGCATGCACTCTTGTAGACATAGCGCAAAGGACTTAAGAGGTTATTCTTTAGACCAGCGATGCCCAGACTCTGGTCCTGCAGGTGTTTTTGGACTTCAGAAGTCCCAGAAGCCTCACCCATCTTGGCCAATGGTTTAAGATTCTGGAAGCCAAACTCCAAAACAACTGAAAGGCCAGAGTTTGAGAATCTGCTTTAGACACGTGCCTTAAGGGCCCTTTTACCAATAACACTCTCAGCAGAAAAGTGGATTCTATGAACTTGCCAACAAAAGCTCTGGCCACAATGAGTCCTTTTTCATAGTCCAACTTCATAGAAGATAGAGAAAAAATTATAAATTGCTATTCTGCCCACAAGCGGACCCAAAATAATGTACAGGTTGAATCTCCCTTATCCAGAATTCCAAAATCCAAAACACTTCAAAATCCAAAACTTTTTTCATGGGTGGATAAGATAGTGACATCCTTGCTTTTCGATAGTTCAGTGTACACAAACATTGTTTCATTCACAACATTAGTTTAAAATATTGTATAAAATTACCTTCAGGCTATCTGCATAAGGTATATATGAAACATACATGAATTCTGTGTTTAGACTTGGATCCCTTCTCCAAGACAGCTCATTAAGTCTATGCTAATGTTCCAAAATCCAAAAAAATCCAGAATCCAAAATGCTTCTGGTCCCAAGCATTTCAGATAAAAGAGATTCAACCTGTACAATAAGACCATAGTATAACACACAACAACAGGAACAGGAACAACAACAACAACAACAACCCCAGAACAATATATTCTTTAAAAACAGGGTAGGAAATTATTGAATATTAAAAACCTGACAAAAATACTGTTTTAACTGCTTACTGGATGGAAGCTTAATATGGATGGAATCAGCCTAACTCCCCCAGGAGATAGCACTATTTAACATACCGTATTTCAAAGCCATGAGCAGAGAAGAGCTCCCAAGCACAACATAATATACTGTAAAAACATAAAAATATAGACTGAAACTGGGAAGATAACAATAAAATGAAAAGAAAAACAGAAGTAAAGAGCAACCAAGACATAAATAAACAGTTTAAACAAGAAATCTGAGTAAACAAGAGAATACAGTACTTCACAGTGGTTGAAGAAATAAGGAAAAAAAGACATAGTCACATCCACCCATGAAAAAAGTTTTGGATTTTGGAGGTTATGCAGGGTCAAGAAAGAGGATGTGGCTACCTGGTAAAACCTTTCAGCTCTAGAATGTTCTGAACAGTGTTTCACATAGGTGGAAAACCCACACGTGATTCAGACTGTTATGTACTTCATGTATTTCTTCAACTGCACACCTTTAAAAACTATGAAAATATAGAAGCCATATACACAATCATCCGGTATTTTTCCCTCTGAGCTTTCCAAGTTACTCATCCTCTGGGAATAGGTAACTTGCCTCAGAAAAAGGATCTGGTTGACAAAGCAAGGCAACACAGACTTCTTGCTCCTTAGTGTCACATGATGATGGTTGCACACATGTGACTGTCCATACATAAGGAGGAAACAGCTCACCTGAGCCCACTCAGGATCCTTCATAAACAGGTGTTACTCAACACAACTGAACTATGCTCACTTGTACATTACATGCAGTCTTCCTAGAAGCCAATGCAATGTAGGATTGGAAAAAATACTTTTAAGTCCAGCAAAAAAATGACTAAGCTATAGGGATTCTTCTATCCTTGCTGATATGATTATTCTACTGGAAACAAAAGGTAGTTCTGAACTAACACAGAGTGCTCAGTTTTGCAACTGTTCTACTAGATACTCAGAATCATTTAAAGCAATGCTCCTCAAAGCTGTGGTTGAGGGATTGGTTCTAAGTCAACAAGGCATCAACTGCCAGCCCCTGAAGAGCTTCCAGAAGCCAATGGGCACAAACATGGTACTGGTCCCCAGCACACTGGGGAAAAATGCCAATCCCTCTCCGGTCTACACACCAGATATCTTAAGATGCATTGTTTTAGGCTTGAGCACCAATAATTCAAAACCACAGTACTGGCTATGCCAAAGGGGTGAGGTGGGGGGGGGTATGGTTAATTCCTTTTTTCTTCTCATCAGTATATGTCACAGTCCTATTTTTGGACTCCCTTTTATGTCTCTTCTTAAAGGAGAAAAAAGATGAAACAAGAGAACGCTTTCCCTCCTGCTTGCATGTTCCCTCTTCTTTCTACTTTCTTGTGCTACAAAGGCAGACAGCAGATGTAAAGGGAAAAGACTCCAACTCCTAGTCTGACTCCCAACTGTCTCTTTGCCTCTTGTGCAGTCCCTTACTTGTTAGCATCCCAAATGCCAAGTTCACTTTGCATTCTCCTTCACCTTTTAGCAGTTCATACAACCAAACCCAATCAGCCATTAGCAGACCACAATAAGTTACCACTATTTCATTTCATCACAGACTTCCATTTACTTTACATAGACATATTTTAAATCAAATTTTCCTAAACTATGCTCCCCAAGCTGTTTGGGGACTGGGATGGCAGACTAGTAAATAACTAGATTCTGTTTTAGTATATTTGATTTCTATTTAATAAACACAACTTTTATACGTATTCCATTTCATTTTATCACATGCTGTGTAAATACTTTAAGCATTCCAATAATGAAAAGTATTTGAACGGAAATACTTTTGACAAAGAAAAACAAAACCATGAAGTGCACAGAAGTTGCAATCTTGCTCAAATTTATCTAGGAGTCACCATAAGTCAACAGATGACTTGAAGGCACATACATACATACATGTCAGTGTGTGGATGATGAGTGTTGTAGTGATGCTCTTTGGCACCCAGCAAAATCTGCAGGACAAGCTGGCTGCTGTGATCTTTGTAATTCTTACCATCAACTGGCTCAGCTTCCCTTCTTCAGGATCCTATCTTCTTCAGTCAAGAAGACACATTGTAAAGTCCAAAAGCATAGTTTTATTAATGCATATAAAAGTAAAATAAGATATCTAAGTAAAATCCATTGTGATGGACTTGTGCAGTTCAGCCATGAAAGATTACATCTTTAACAATCCCAAAAGCTTAGCATCTCAACTTGTTGCAGTTAAAACCACTGTTGCCAGACAGGCACGCACGCATACGCGCGCTCACATCTTGAACAATAACATTCTAGACAAAGGATTTTCTAGGCCCTTCCCATACTCCACCTTCTAGGTATTAACCTTATGTTGATTGGATAATGCCGGTATGATGTATATTGACCCAACCTCTTGTTGTCCATCATCCACCACTTGATTATTTTCCCATGACCTAACGATTGTTTACGTATTGTTATCAAGCCTTTCTCATAACAAAGTCTGTGTCCATGTGTTGTATCTTGTTTATGTCTGTGTTGGCCACCTGGTGTTAGATTTACTTTGTTTCTCTAGATGTTGTTTGTGCTTTGCCTAGAAGCTGTTCTCATGTGGAAAATTACAGACACACACACATCTCTACATTTCACCTTTGACTGCATAGCCCATCTATATCTTAACAATACACACACACAATCACATCTATACTGAAGCCAGAAGGATTTATTTCTGAATAAACATGCATAGGAGTATACCCATAATGTGCTTTAAATGCATTGTGACACTTAACTTGGACATTATTTGTACTAAAACATGCTGCCTACATTTTAAGAAACAATGAAAGTAATGGAAATGGTTAGTATACTAATTTAGCAACCCCATAGATACTCGTGTCCTAAATACCCTAAAAGGCACCAGATCCTGTCTGATCTTGTAAATGAAGCAGGGTCAGCTCAGTTAGTACTTGGATGGGAGACTGCCAACAAATACCAGGCGCTGTAGGCTATATTTCAGAGGAAGGAACTGGCAAAACCATCTCTTGAGTATTTCTTGCTTAGGAAAACCCGATGAAATTCATGAGGTTGCTTTAAGTCAATAGGTGACTTGAATGCACACACATGCACATGCACAAAGATACTCAATGTCTACTTATGATTTTATGCACACAGTTCATAGGGACAATCATTTGAAAAAGTGAATCTTCAACTTTCCAGAAGCCCAATTTGACAGTTATTTTATCCATTCATTCTGTTTCTAATTAATTAATGGAAATGTATTTCTAATGGAAACGTTTCAGAGAGCAATTATCATAGAGGAATTGTTTCTATCGGTGGAAAATGTCTGCCTAAGCTCTTTGCAGGAACTAAAGCATATGCTTTTTTTTATTCTCACTGCCATGTACTTTTCTGGCATGGAAACGTAATGGAATGCTCAAGTGTAAGGACAAGAGTCATATAGATACCTATAAAAGAAGACATTAACAGCATTATGAATATACAGGAGTGACAGTAGGCAATTTGGCAGCTGCTACCCATGGATGTTAGCCCTCTGGTGACTGGTCTTAATGGGGGAAAACAACAGCTGCGCAGTTAGAGATCAGAACTCTGGAATGGGTAGATAGGTAAAGCTAGATTGGAATTGGTTTTCTTGCCTCTTTAGTAGCATAGAAATTATACAATGAGAATGGAAAGGGGCATTTTCACAAATACATGAAGACAGGTAGAGTCCACCATAATTGGTGGTGGCTGCACTGAAAAGAGGAAAAGATGAGGCAAAGAATGAATGAAGATTCATATAATTCAGACTGCAACATTTCAGAATAGGATAAAATTTAAAGAAGTAAAAGCAAGTGTACCACATCTTAAATTTTAAAATGGATGAACTGAACAGCTGCTAAGCAGATGTTTAATTCCACATTTGCAGCTCCTTTCTTCTACTGTAGTTTATTTTTATTGGACATTCTGAGACTTTAAAGTTGACATCTGTTCTTTGACCTTCTTCAATTTAACGTATGTTTTTGTTCTTATTTCTTGTGTCAGAAAACTTGTCAATACAATAAATATTTTACATTAAAAAGATATGAATTGGAGAAGTACTAGCACTACATGGACAGCCAGAAGTCAAGGCATATCCTGAATAACATGGGTTTAAGCCTTGTTAGCCGAGCCTATCCTATGCATTAAAAAGCCAAACTGAAATAGTAACATTTCTGCAGA
Organism: Phrynosoma blainvillii; assembly: GCA_026167975.1. NCBI lineage: Eukaryota > Metazoa > Chordata > Lepidosauria > Squamata > Phrynosomatidae > Phrynosoma > Phrynosoma blainvillii. Next base: position 136,098,888 of record JANUYF010000003.1, on the reverse strand, counting down.
ATGCTATTCTGGTGTGTAAGGCTATTTATCAAAGCTTACAGTGTTTAAGGTGAGGGTACACTTGGAGTGATAAAGCTGTGTGTGTTATCAAACAATTTGAATTCCACAACAAATAATTTTTTTACTAATTAAAATGTGAGTTGAAAAACAAACAAGGAGGCTTATAATAACATGGTTTTCTTCCATTTCATAAAGTTTGATTTTAGGTTTAAAAAGTTCCAAAATTTTGGTAGAAACCAATATGAAAAAGTAAACTATAAAAAGAGATCGTATTTCAAGTTAAAATTGGGATTACTGAAGGAAGCATAAGCACTCATCTACTGAGAGCAATTTGTCATGCAAGGAATATACCAAGCACTGTAAGCTATTCCATCTTATACGCCTGAACTGCAGCAGAAATATACCAATAAATAGGCAGTTAAATACACTGTGAACATAGGTTGTGAAGCTGCTGAAAAAAACCAAAACTCCTCCCTACATTCTCTCAAAACACTACAGCTATTCTCATCACTCCAAAATACAATGAAAACATTTGATGTTGATGTTGTAATTATTGTAGGAATTTCTTTCTAAATGTGCTTTCATAGTCATTTTGGTTTTTAAAAAGTTTTTTTAAAAAAAGTTTGGGGTTTGTTTTTACAAAAATGCACAATTATTTTACTTTTGTAGTGCCAAAGGCCATCTTACTTGCCATGTGCTAATCTATCTGTTGCTGTCATGCTCTGCCTATAGATTTCCCAAAGGAATTAAGCTGACCGCTCTTAGAAGCAGGATGCTGGAGTAGATGCATCAGGCTGATCCAGCGTGGCTCTTCCAAGATTCCTATCTTCCAATCACCTCCTTTAATAGCAGGGGATGTAGAATCTGAAATTGGGTTGGGAATTAAGAGGCTGATTGTGGGATCAACTCATATGCTCAGCCTTTAAAGAAAGGAAATGTGACCCTTTTCCCTTCAGATGGTTATTATTACGGATCCTCAATGGCCACCTTGGGAACTGTTCTGGGCAGGAGACAGATTTTATTGAATACAGAAACCAGTTTGAGTTCTTATGCAACATTTCTGCATAACTGTGAACTACGAACTTTCAAAACACAGGAACCAAGCATCTCATAGCTTGACAGAATGTCTCAGCATAATGTCTGCACACCATGGCATTAGTTAGTTTCACACCATGTTAGTTTCAAAGCAAAACATACCAGAAAATACAGCTGCATAAAAAAGCTTGCACAGAGATCTTTTAATCTAATGTTTTTAGTTTCAAAGAGACTTACATCTAGCTTATCCACAAACAGGGATGCTTATGGAATTCAGTATAAATTCCAGTACCCATTGGTATGAGCCATATATACAGAAATAAAGAGTAGTTCAGAAATCAATGCATCTACTGGCTTTTGCATCTTCTAAATATTCTAACACAATTTTTGGTTCTAAAGTGCTTTAAAGGGTGTATAAAATGTGTATTTTATAAGAAAATTACATTTTGTCGTTGTGTGCCTTACATTTATAAATGTAACATATTTACATTTTTTTTATTTGATTTGTTTAGATAAATATTCACCAAAATGCAGAAAAAGGAAAGAAAAGAAAAGATTTTAGGGTTTTTTTAGTTTTAAGAAATCAGTTTAAAATAACCTCAATTGAAATATCATCTTATTTAAAGACGAAAGAGTATTATAAATTGTATGTATATATCAGTACAGAAACCATCAGCTTCTTGAAATGAATATTAAGTGCTTTCATATACTGACTATGTTTGGATGATTGTATATTAAAGAGCCTTTTGATTGCAAATGTTGCCTTTTCAGTCCTCCCTTTGGGGAACAACAATGCAGGAAGTGTTATAGCTTCCCATTTGTCTGAATGGGAAAACTATAGTTAATGAATGACTTCCTAGTTTGTCTGCTAATTCATGGTCAACGGGTTCATTCATATCTTGGCTTATTAAGCTACCTTTGTGGAATCACCCTCTTTTTGCAGAAAGCATTTCATCGTTCTGTTCTGACAATTATAGCTTGGCTGAAAGACTCAGCTGGCACACTGTGGGAAAGATTACAAATCACAGTCTAGACTTTAGAGGAGACATGCTGCTGCTTTTATTATATACTACTTTAATAATCACATGCAGATTGCTAAGTTATGCAATACTAGAACACTTTTGGGAATTATTAAATTTCTGTCTGAATCTCAGTACATATTGTTCAGTATTAATGCATATATTTTCTAAAAGATGCCAAACATACAATGAACAAACTTTAATATATCCATCATGGCAAGGCTACTTATGACAACAATTAAGAGCACTCTGGCCATTATTCAGACCCATTCTCAGAATTCATGTTCTCACCAGAGCTCAATGAAATCTTCTTGTCATATGAGCTCTATATCAATACAGTGTAAGAACAGTTGTATAAGTGATCACTTGACCTAAATATATATTATGTAATCCAGGGGTAGGCAACCTTTTTAAGCTGGGGGCCGGGTTGCTGTCCCTCAGACAATTGGGGGTCAAAGCACCAAAAATTAATTAATTAATTAAAATAAAATAGAATTTAATAAATAAATAAATAAATAAATAAATAATAAAAATATGCATGCACTCTCTCTCAGCCCCAGAAAAGCCATGGCAAAACCCTTGTGGAGATTTTGCCAAGAAAACCCCAAGAACAAGTAATAACAACAATAATCAATATCATCATGGCGGGTGGCGATGGCGGGCAGCAGCAGTGGCAGGACCGGCCTGGGGCCAGTCCAAAGGCCTCGGGGGGCGCATCCAGCCCCCGGGCCTTATGTTGCCTACCCCTGATGTAATCTTTCCATTTTTGCAGCCAAGATTCTAAAACTGAACAATACATCACTGCATGTGACAGAGTGCCTTCCTACTTGTAAAACACAAGGATAATCCTATGACAATACATACTATAATGAGCATAAAAAACAACAACAATCCAATACTGTACACTCATCCCTCCACATTCACTGGGGTTAGGGGCACAGGATCCCTGTGAATGTAGAAAAATGTTTTCACCTGCGAGAACACCTCTCTAGGAATCTCTAGGTCCTCCAGTGCGACTCTAGTCAACATCTACCAGACATTGACCACAGAATTGCACTGGAGGAGCTACAAATGCCTAGTGGGGTGTTTGCTCTAGGAATCTCTTGGTCCTTCAAAGTGACTTTTGGTTAAAGTTGACTGTAAAGTTGCTCTGGAGGACCTAGACATTCCTAGAGAGAACATATTAATAAAACCTGTGAATAATCAAAGCCGCAAAAGTCAAAGCCACAAATGTGGAGGGACGAGTGTAATTCCTGGTAAGTGGGAGAAAAAGCAACAAATCGTAGTAGGCTTAGAAATAGTGCAGCTGATTGTATATGGTAAGAATCCTCTCTAAACATCCAGATCAGGCAGCTTTACAATAGTTGTTTCTTATTTTTTTCAGACCACAAGCATCTAATGCAGGCAAGTTATTTTTTTAAACAAACAAACAAAAAACCTGTGAACTAGTAACTTATGATGATCAATTTACCAAACTTAAGTATATCCTATAAAAAGAAGCCTCACACATGATTCAAAAAGGCCTACAACTATCCAGATTTATAATTCCATAGGACCTCTCCCCATACATACTTCTGCAACTATAAAGCCATTTCTTTTTTATACTTTTCAAGAATTCCACAGGACACATTCAGTTCAATAGTTGTTTACTTTTTGTGTGTCATTACTTTTCAAATATATGAATGCTCATTCTGGTATCATAAGTTGTGGATCATTTAATTTCACTCTTATGAACTCTGGGAAATGTGAAGTTTACTAGCACCTGCAAACAGGTATCCCAGAGTTTCTACCACACAGTAGAGATCTCTTTGGAACTTCTCCAAAGCAAGCAGCTTCATTTATATACCGCTTCATACTGCGCTATGCAGTGCTAAGTGGTTTACAACTGTAAACTCATTGCCCCCAACAAGCTAGGTACTCATTTTAGCGACCTCAGAAGGATGCAGGCCTGAGTCAAGCCTGAGCCCTGGCTAGTATTGAACTCGCAACCTTGTGGTTTATGAGTGAGTGGCTGCAGTACAGGCATTTAACCACTGTGTCACCAGGGCTCCGGGTCATGTCACAACTGCAGTTGTTTTTATTCTGCAAGGAATCCAGACTTTTCCCCCTCAAAGAATTGCTTCTGTTTCAGGGACACTGGGTTTTCCAGCACAACTACTATATACTGTAGTTCATTTAAAAAAATTAGTCATTCCACAGTGAAATTATGTTTCTAGAGCAACTGAGTTAATTGACTAAAACAGTGACATGGAGTATGTGGCCATTAAAATGCAGTTCATATCCTTGCTACTGGCTTGCACACTGCAGAAATAAAAGCAGTTTGGCACCACTTTAACTGTCATGGATCCATCCTGTGGAATCCTGGGATTTTTAGTTTAGTGAGATATTCAGCCTGGTCTTTCAGAGCACTCTGGTGCCTCACCAAAATACAAATTCCAAGATTTTGTAGGATATAGTCATGGCAGTTAAAGTAGTGTCAAACTGCTTTATTTCTGCAGTGTAGGTAGGTACACCCTAGGACTTATAGAAACAGCAGTCCACTAACTGGAGAGCCACATGTCCTTCATCACAGTCTATGGCATTCAGGGGAAAGTACAAATGAAACCATAGGTAACAAGTGACAAATGCTGCTCCTCACCCTTGTGCCACATTTTTTCTGCCTAAGTACAAATATTCAACCTAAGGAAGGATGTACACAAGACCTGAAAAGGAACAATCTCAAAGTAACATTAAAGGTTACTTTAATGGTGCTTGAAACCAACCAGGAGTTAAACCTTTACATCTGCTTCAGTTGGTAAGTCACTCTGGTATCACTAGTATCAGTGCTGACATTAGCAATGTCAACATAAATGCTTAGACATGTTCATTCAACACCCCACTAAAAATGCACTTGTATTATTAAAAATGTAAACAAGATAAAGGGCTGGAACAGACCACACAAAAATGATGGATTGGTGCTGCCCCAGCACTGCTCACCCTGGCGTTGCAGCATCCACATGCTACAGCCCCAATCTGCCCTGGAGCCAGTCCAAATAGGAGTGGAAAAGATCCACTCCTATTTGGGCTGGTAAAAAGCCGCCTTAGGTGGCCCGGCTGCAACCCTATGGTAGCTTCAAGCTGCTTTGCCGGCTTGTGGCATATAAACACCATACTCCCAGAGCGTCTTGAAGCTGACTACCGTATTTTTCGCCCTGTAACACGCACTTTTTCTTCCCCTAAATGTGCGTGGGGAAGTGAGTGCGCCCTATAGGGCGAAGGGCCGAGGGCGCGGGGAGAAGGAGCCCTCCTTCCCCCCGTGACCTCAGTCTTTGAATGGGCTGGTGCTGGGATCGAAGCGATCCCGGCACCAGCCCATTGAAAGACTGAGGCCACGGGGAGAAGGAGGGCTCCTTCTCCCCGCGGCCTCAGTCTTGGAATGGGCTGGTGCCGGGATCGAAGCGATCCCGGCGCCAGCCCATTGAAAGACTGAGGCCGCGGGGAGAAGGAGCCCTCCTTCCCCCGCGGCCCCAGTCTTGGAATGGGCTGGTGCCGGGATCGAAGCGATCCCAGCGCCAGCCCATTGAAAGACTGAGGCCGCGGGGAGAAGGAGCCCTCCTTCCCCCGCGGCCTCAGTCTTGGAATGGGCTGGTGCCGGGATCGCTTCTCCCCGCGGCCTCAGTCTCCTTCTCCCCGCGGCTCCTTCTCCCCGCGGCCTCAGTCTTTCAATGGGCTGGCGCCGGGATCGCTTCGATCCCGGCACCAGCCCATTCCAAGACTGAGGCCGCGGGGGAAGGAGGGCTCCTTCTCCCCGCGGCCTCAGTCTTTCAATGGGCTGGCGCTGGGATCGCTTCGATCCCGGCACCAGCCCATTCAAAGACTGAGGCCGCGGGGGGAAAGAGGGCTCCTTCTCCCCGCGGCCTCAGTCTTTCAATGGGCTGGCGCTGGGATCGCTTCGATCCCAGCACCAGCCCATTCAAAGACTGAGGTCGCGGGGGGAAGGAGCCCTCCTTCCCCCCGCGACCTCAGTTCAATGGGCTGGTGCTGGGATCGGAGAAGTTCTCCGATCCCAGCACCAGCCCATTGAACAACCGGCCTCCGGCTAAAGGGAGGAATCCTTTTTTTCTTGGATTTTCTTCCTTTAAAATTGGGTGCGCCTAATATGCCGGAGCGCCTTATATGGCGAAAAATACGGTACATCTGGTTGGCCAGGGCAGCTTCCAGGCATCTTGAGGGGGGCACGGTGTCTAAACGTCATGGCAAGCTGCTTGGAAGCTGGCTGTTCAGCCCCTAAGACAAAATTAGAAATTATAGGAAATTTTAGAAATATTGGTTTATAATATATTGAGCTAGTTACAGAGATTTAACTAGATCTTATACTTAATGATCACAGGCAGAGCTGAGTGGGATGTCAACCTGAAGGGATTGGAGTAAGTGGGTGTAGGACATTTATTATTGTCTGTTGGTATATGTTAATGTATTTTTGTGTGTTCTATCTGCATTTCATTTTCTTTTTTTTCTTTTGGTATGTTTTTCTGTTGCTGCTGTTGTTGCTTGTAAACTAGATTTGTTAATAAGGTTATTTTAAAAATAATAAAAATAAATAAATAAAGGAATTGCATTAGCTACTAATGTACTTCCAGTCTTAATTCACGGTGTTGACAATGACATTCAAAGCCCCAAACAGCTCTGGATTCCAATAGTGCCTCTCTCTACATATACCATCATGAAGTTTTCCCCCTCCTGTTTTTATTATTAAAATTCAAAAAATACAACCATTCAGCGCATAATACACATATCATAATTCAAAATACACATTATATCCATTTGTCCATTAGATATATCTTAAATCATCTTTCTTTTAAATCCACTAAAGTCTATCCATCACAAAATCTCAGAATCTTATATTTTCTTGCTGCCAAACAATTCCGCTAGAATATTCAAATTAATATAGTTCCTTCAGAGTCCTTCTAGTATTTCCATATCTTTCCATATTATTTCATTCTCTTTCATCCTTGCCACCATACCCTCCCTTTCTTTACTTTTGTTTACCTTGATCACCATACCCTCCCTTTCTTTACTCCAACTCATTCACTTTTTCCTTCTTCCTTCTGTCCCATTCTTCTTCCAACTCCTTACCTTTCCCCCACATTTCCTTACCAACCTTTCTGTTTCATCAATTTCTTCTTCCCCCTTACACCTTCTTCTTCCTTACAACTTACTCTCACCATCCTCAACATAATTTCCCTTCTATCTTCCCTACCTCACACTCGTCTGGAACTTTCATACCTATTCTTTACATTCATTCCTCTACTTCCTTCTTGTCTTAGCTGGATTATCTGAGAATGTCAATTGACTTTCTTAACTCTTTCTTCATCTCTACAAACCCCTTAGATAAGTTCTATAATTATCTTTAGATCCATTTCTTTTTATCTTCATCTTCTTGCACTTAATTTTTTATCTATTAAATACAATCTTATTTCATGTTTTAATATCCCTATATCATTTCCTAAGAGCTTATCAGACATTATCTACATTTTATTTACTTCTTAGTTCATTCTGACTAAATTTTTAAGAACTAATACGATTGATAGTGAAAATAACGAATGGTTGCCAATACTGAATTATTTTGAGGAGCAATGGGAAAATTTAGCTAAAATTAGTTACTAAAGACCCAAGGGAAAAAAATAAGGCATAAATCTGAAAGGTATTTGAATTTAATATGGAAGGGTTGAATAAGGTAATAACTAGAGGAAGAATCGGCATAAGGATCTTTATTTAAAGGGAGATAAGACTCATTGGTGAATGAATTAAGAAGTATACCTTCATGAAGTTTGAGGTCTGCCGGAGGGGTCTTCCTCTGTGTCTCAACAGTAAGGGCAATATACTGTGGTAGGACGTGGCAGATGGCCTTATTTGCTGTGATATTCCCATTATGGAATATACTCCTTAAGAGGCCTGACTGACACCAATGCTGTCATCATTCTGGCACCAAGCAAAAACATTGCTAATTATCAAAGATTTGGGGCCATGACTGCTGTCATTTCTATCTGCACACGAGAGGTTTTTAAATGTCTCAACTGTTTTTAAACTATCCTGTTTTAAGTGTTAAATACAGTCCGACCTCCATTTTTTTAACCACAAATTCAAGCATTCACTACTTGAAAATATTTTAAAAATTAGAAATTCCAAGAAGCAAACTTTAATTCTGCCATTCTGTATAAGGAACACCATTTTACAATGTCACTGTATTTAATGAAACTTGATTATCCATGGATTTTGGTATCCACGGTGTGTGTGCATCCAGAACCAAATTCCAGCAGATACCAAAGGCCCACTGTAGTTTGATGTGTTTTTAGTCTTTAAATTATTGTTACTGTTTTAAATGGTTTTGAATTGTTCAGATTAATTTTATCTTAGGCTGCCTGAAATCCTTCTATATTGGGGGATGGGGGGAAGACTGATATTTTCATAAATAAACAGAACAAACACAATTGTTCAACAAGGCTGCAGAAGTTGCTTATGAATCTTTTTACTTTGGAATACAAACCACAAATTCAGTCGCACATGTCAGTAGTATATCCATAATGAAGAAAGCTGTATACAGGCTGAGTCTCCCTTATCCAGAATTCCAAAATCTAAAATATTCCAAAATCCAAAATTGTCATGTTGGTGATTGAGATGGTGACACCTTTGCTTTCTGATTGTTCAATGTACACAAACTTTGTTTCATACACACAATTACTAAAAATACTGTGTACTGTATACAACTACCTTCAGGTTATGTGCATAAGATATATATAAAACATAAATTAATTTCTTGTTTAGACTTGGGTCCCATTTCCAAGATTATGTATATGTGAATATTCCAAAATAAAATTTAAAAATGTAAAATGTAAACCCCTGCTGGTCCCAAGCTTTCTGGATAAGGCAGACTCAACCTGTATCACACCAAAGGAATTCCTGGGAACACAGCAGTCAATCACTAATGCAAGAGGGTTGTACCACTATACCAAATGAGAAAAAACAGCACATGTTTGTTATAATATTTAGTGGCACTCTCGTAGCACATTTTCCCACTGCGTTAATACAGACCTTAGTGAACATTTTTCACATAGCCTTTCCTTCCTGTTCTCTTTCTGTTCTGAGCACCAATTTTCTTTTCTCTGTACTACAGAGATCCCATTTGCCTCTCTTCAACCGTATTTAGTGCTCCTTCTGATAAATCTGTGCAGCCTTATTTCTCATCTATCATTTTTTTCTCCATTTAACTCACAGCACTCCCATCAGCAAACATTTCTCTGTCTCCCATCTGTTATCTCCATTTTTCTGTTCTTTTTTCACTGAGAGAAGCGGCCCAATTCTCAGCTAGTCACTTGTTCTTACACTACATCTCTCTTCGGGGGGAAGCAGACGAGGGCGTCCAAGACGCCCTGCGACGGTGCGCCGCGGGACTGGAGCAGTCGCACCACGGCGCACCGTCAGCACCTCTGAAAGGAGCGCAAAAATAGCGCTCCTTTCAGAAGTCAGTGAAAGTGCGCTCTAAAAGCGTCGGGCGCACTTTCACTGACTTTTCCGCCGCAGCCCGTGCGGTCGCTGCGGCGGGAGGTTGTCCCCGGAGCGCCGGACGTGCGGAGGGCCGGCGGCTCCGAGGACGACCTCGGGAAGAGGAAGGGGCGCCGCGCATGCGGCTGCCCCTCCTCTTCCTTGCCTCGGAGACGGCTCAATAAGCCGTCTGCCGAGGCCCTTCATCTCTCCAAGTTATCACTTTTCTTCCACCACTCATTAGTTTACCTTGATCACCATACCCTCCCTTTCTTTACTCCAGCCTCATTGTACTGTTATCCACTTTTTATTTCTGCAGAAGGTGAGATCTCTCTGCACCATTTCTCATCTCCCTCCTTTCACCCCACCAGCTCTCTTCCCACCGTCCACTTTTGCCTTAGAGAGTTCAGTAGCAGCATATAGCTTTAACATATCCTGCAATTAATACCAACAAGGGCATTTCAGTGGCAGTAAGTCCAGTACAATGTGTTTTGCTCACTGCAAAATGCCAGATAACCTTTTGTCTATTCCACCACACACCCCTGAATCATAGGAAAGAACACTCAAGAGGCAGCTATCCTCTCAAACCCTGTTTTTGATGGGCTTGGGTAGCTTTATGGAACCATAAAGATGTTGGAATGAGCAACAACAAACAAACAAACAAACAAATAAATTTATATCCCGCCCCTCCGTCAAACAATCGGGGTGGCTAATGCATACTTAGAATTTCTTTAAGGTACTGCTACAGAATGGGACCTGCAACTTGCTAATGAGTCTTACGCTAAATAGGTAGCCCTTTAGATCTGTGGGGGTTCAGGTCCAGGGCCCACTGCAGATGCAAAAACCTTGATTTGTCACACCCCATATAATTGAATAGTGGTGATATGAATGCATTTCTGCATATCCACGTTCATGTCACCGTCATGTAATTATATGGGGTGTGATGATCCACAAATGATCCAATTCATGGATCTGACACAGACCTGAAAGGTCAACTGTATATGTTTTCTTTCTTCACCATGGAAAAAGCAACTAATAACTTAAGCAAAAGATTAACCAAACTCTTTAGTAGATCAAAATATCTAATGTCTGTAGCCTTCCTACATTCTTGGTGATATTAGAATAACTAAATAAAACAGGAAGGAAGGTGGCTACATGTCCAATCATATATGAAGAAGCACTACCCTTCTTACTCAGTCAACATTCTTCAGCATATTTGGATTGTAGGTTAACACTTTTGCCTTTCAACAAGATTACTGTACTGTCTCTAGAGGCTTAAAACACAGGAGCATGTTTTGAAGAGAAGATGTGAATACGGCTTTCAGAAGTAAAATGTCCAAGTGAAGCTCATCTGTGCCATTCAGTTTTTATCTCTTTGTTCACAATGCTGTTTAGCTGCTACTTAGCCTGCCCCACCAGCCCCTTTAACATCAGCGGAGGCGTGACTTCAGAGGCCCCAGCAGAGGCTATTTAGCCCTCCCTCCACCAGCCCTTAACATCTGCAGCAGTTGGAGGAACCGACTGAGGCTATCTAGCCCACCCCACCAGCCCCTTTGACATCAGCGGAGGCAGTGGTGGTGTGGCTTCAGAGGTCCCCCCCCCCCACCAGCTTTTGAAATCTGCAGGCGTGACTTTCCTCATGAAGGACCCTCCCTCCATCCACCATCATCGAGGGAGAGAAGGCAGGCCATCTCCATCGGGCCTAGCCTGAACAAGAAGAAGGGCCCTCCATCCATCCATCATCATTGAGGGAAAGAAGGCAGGAAAGATCCATTGGGCCTAGCTTGGAAAGAAGAAGGGCCCCCCCTCCCTCTTTTAAGGGGGGGTTAATTGTTATAATTGTTATTGCTGTTTAATATGCTTTTAAATTGTATCTCATAATATGCTTTGTATTTTATATTATGTAAGCCACCTTGATTGCCTTGGGAAAAGATGGGGTATAAGAATAAATTATCATCATCATCATCATCATCATCTCTGATTTGCTACTAATTCATTACTAAAATGCTTTCTGACTGGACATTAGAAGATATGTACAAGTTTTGTAATACATTAAAATGAAAGTACGATGAGCCTGATGTATTGGATGAGCTAGCCATCTGCAGACTGGACTTCCCACAGATCTCCCTGCCCATATTAGAGCTCACATCACCACCCATTGACTGTTATGGGCTTGAGCTCCCATGGTTTTTCCCATCTGGGGGGCGAGGCGAAACCACGCAGATGGGACGGGCCCATTATGACTCCAATAACAATGTAAGAATGTATGTTGTGGTGCTGGGGAAAATGAGAAAGACATAAGCAGCCTGACATGTTTGTTATTGTTATGTCGTACATACAACTTGCTCACTTGGGGACAACTGCTACATACATAAGACAGGGAAAAGGTGGTAGAATTAATGGCTGCAATACACTTTAATAACTGTTCTTGAAATCTTTCAGGTACAAAAATATTACAGTCAACATCAACAGTGAGATCAGTGCTCATTCTGCCTTTGTGTAATTGCTTTTCTATCTTGTATTTCAAACACCAATTTCTAAAAGTCTAGTAGCACAAACCTACTGCAATCCTAAACTTCTTGAACGTATGCAGGGGTACCTGTGTTGGCCATTTAGCAAATTGAAACAAAAATCCACCAAACAGTGATATCTTTATTGGCCAACCAAAATGCACAATATACTTGTTGCAAGCTGTGGTTGGTTGGCCAATAAAGGTACCACTGTTCAGTGGATTTTTCTTGGAAGTACCGTATGTCCTGCTGAATTCAGTAGCAGTTTCTATCCAGTGACTGTGTTTAGGATTGAAGTAGGTCAGATCCCAGAGAAGTAAACCCTCCTGAACACAGTAGGGCTTACTTATAGCTAACTATGCAGAAAATAGTAAATAAAAGGATACAGTATTTTTACTCATATACTACAGTAATCTTAACAATCTTGCTGAAATCATGAACATCAAGTGAAGGTAAGAAACACTCCTTGAATAAAATAAGCCTGGAACTTTTAACGGTTAATTTATTTGTGCACACCTTACGTACACCTAGACTACATATAAAGATTAGCATATTCACTTCTGTTTTAATGTATCTTGCAAATCAAACAACTTGTTCTAATTCTTATGAAGTAATACCAGTTATTTATTAACTACAGCTTATCTGCTTTCCAAATAAAACTCATTTCTACCTAAAAAAAAAAAAACTTGCCCGAGAATGGCCTTCAAAAACATGTCTCTTTAATTTCCTTTTTGCAGTGCTCAAGGTAACTTTAACATTTTATCACAAGTTTTGCCCAACATTTATCATGCTTTCAGAGAAGACTGCAACTTTAGAATTTATCACTTAACCTGATACTACTATTCAGAAACATCATCAGAAAACATGTTATCCTTGGAGGTCTCTTTCAGTTTTGTTCTGTAATCTTCCTTTATTCAAACAAAACTCATTAACTATTCTTTTAAAAAAACAAAGAGGGTGACATTCATGTCACTCAAATAAATTCCACACAAGCAATGGTATTTCCAAGCTTGCTGCCTACTGGAAGCCCCCCTCAATCTATTCTCAAGGATCCTCCAACCCACCAGAGCAGAACTGTGGGTTGCAGAAAAATGGAGAGGAATGAAGGAATCAGCTGTATCTACTCTGCTTAGGAACAACTGGATACAACTCACTTCCTGTGCTTGACAATGTTAAGTTACTGTCAAGAGCATAATGTTTTCTTGGTGAACAGGAACATTCCTAAAATACAGTAGAAGAACTACAGGAATATTTTCCTGTACACCGTGTGTGTATTAGTCAAACATATAGGTCTGTAGAATCTGTATGTAGAGAGTATTAGTCAAAGATATAGTCTGTAGAATCAGTATGTAGAGAGATCTTATAGCACCTCTGAGACCAAATGAAAGAAATTAGTTGGCAGCATGAGCTTTCATAGACTAAAGTCTACTTCCTCAGATGCCACCAAATGCATATGAGGAAAAAGACTTTAATCTACAAAAGCTTTTGCTGCCAATTTCTTTCTTTCTGTTAAATCTCAGAGGCACTACAAAATCTCTCTCTGTGTATGTACCTCCAAATCACCTTTTGTATAATATACAAAATTATTGTTCAGGAGACTATCAAAGATGGGTTGTGTATAACATGTATCAATGCAACATGCTTGAAGATGTACCTACAGTTACAGGAACCATCACATACAGAAATCCTAGCTGCAGATTTTTGTAAAACAAGTGAATACAGTCCTTTGCAACTCTGGCATAGACCAAGAAAAAGATACAGTGAAAGAAACTGATAACCATTTTTTTTTAAAAAAATGCAGTGCAGTCCAATATGGAACAGTTTGTTTAACTTTAGGGAAGCCATGTTATGATTTCTCTGGTATAATATTAGGACTATGATCATAATGCTCTTGCCTCAAGGTAAACTAGACTCAGCTCAGCTGGATATTTCCAACTAACAAGTTAAAAATTGTTGGGCATATCTATGTTCTAATGTAATTTGTTTGTAACAGTCTAAATGTACATTTGACAGACAGACATTTCATCCTGAAAAAAACAGCCTTTTTTTAAAAAAAGAAAATGCTTTGCATGTTTACATTGTATTAACATATCTTTATGTAAATTTAATGTTGTAAGCCGCCCCAATTGCTCTGCAGAGGGGCGGGATATTATTATGTTTAGCATGAGGCAGGACCTGCATTCAATCTTCTCTCTCAACTCTACATTGAAATCATTTGTAATGGGGACCAAAATCAGGACCTCTGGTACAATAGCTGTTCAGTTTCTAAACTACAGTTTACTACTATTTGCAAGTCAAGTCATGTATTTAGAGTAGAAAATACACCTATTAGACTTCTCATAAACATTACTTGTGAAGCAGAAAAATGTTTCTCATGAAATTGAAGATTGTGGCAACAAACCAATTCTGGCAAGCTACAGCCCCACTTTAGTACATTCTGAGGCATTCCTTGGTGCCTGGGTCTACTGAGCTAAGAACATAACAGCAGAGACGGGGGTCCTTAAAAATGCCACAGTGAAGCACAGGCCCCTCTTGCAACTGGCCAAGCATACCACATGTTCCAATTCCTACTTCACTTTTGGCACCTAGTCTATAGGTTGGCCAGCCTACGGTAATCTTCCACAGGTTGGCTGTGCAACATGCTTATTTCACTGAAGACAGGTGGAACACACAGCACTGCCATACAATACAATCCACAAAAGCAATCCCAGTCACCTACTTTATTTTTATAAAACATAATGTTCCTTATATGGAAATGGGTTAGATATAACTTCTTCCACACAATAATGGATACAATGTTGATTCAATCAAACCATTTTCATTCCAGCTAATAACAAATGAACTTCACACACCATTCAAGCTAACTAATCCTGGCTATCAGATAAAAGAAAGCAGTCAGTCCAATTACAACATTAAAACACCCAAAGCTCACAATGTCAGAGATATTTTTGTTGTATATTAACACTTTTTTAACAAAACAAAACAAACCAGCACTCCACTCCTAAATAGATTTATTGGAAACTTGACCCAGTGATCTTATTTTTAAAGTCACACCTGCACTGGGACCATTCCTATTGCTACTGGATTACAACCAATCTTTTTTTTTTTAAGTACTGGATACACTAGAGAAAAGTAGCACACATTGCACACCACATCGATGTAGTTTAATTATGACAGCCTTCAACTCCTTTAATGTTTATTGTTTACTTTGGTGGGTGTAGTAGAAATGAAATGAAATAATTCTGTTAATTAAAAAGTAATACCTATAGCAAATGACAGCCTCTCCCCTGCATAAATACTACTTTTAGTTCAGGAAGACAACCAAGGGCAAAACTAACCGCATGTTTGGGGGGGGGGGTCAAAGAAGGAGAAAAGGAAGGAGAAAAGGGAGAAGAGGACTTAACACAGTAAAGGTCTGAACTAAAAACAACCAAGAGTCTGGTTGCACCTTAAAAGACAATTTTTACTCTAACCATTCATAGACTGTTGTCACATTCATTTTAGATACCTGGAGTCTCAGAATGATTGAGCTCCCTGTCTCCTTTTTTTTATAAGTGTACAAAAATTAATGGTGTATTCTGTGCATTTTCCTTGGCCTATAATGGTATCATTGTTTGGTTCGTTTTAGATTTTGTTGCATTTTCCTGCATGGCCCACACAGCTACCCCTAAATATGTTCCCAAGAAAATAAGGGAAGTAGTGTCTCAATGCAGCCAACTACTTGCAAACTGGTTTATTTCAATTACTCCGGCAAGGAAATGCATGGAGCTGGGTTATTCAATTAGTCAAATTGGGACGGCAAAAAATAAAAAGAAAGGTGTGTGCAGTGGGGGTGCGGTGGGTGGAGAACTGCAAAAGGAAAGGGCCAGTTTCCGCAAAAATAACTCCAATTGGTGGGCGAGATAGTAAATCACAATGTGAGGGATTGTGTTTCTTTTAAAGGAAGCCTGAGCAACATTGCAGGTATAATTCCCCTCCCCACAAACACACACAAATACCTGCCTCTCCTCAGCTAAGGGATGTATCATTGCTGTTGTTTTTGTTGTGTACCTTCCAGTCACAGTCGAGACCTGGCTAATGGCATTAATGAAAGACATAAATATATGCACACTGCACACTACACACACACATATTACAGAAAAACACACATATATAGCACATACACATATATCAATGAAAGACACTCATATATACTTTCTCACGCACACACACATATTAAAGACAAATATATGCACACATTCACATACGTATTAATGAAAGACATATATATACTGTGCACACTACACAAACACACAGATGTCTTCAGTGGAGTCTCCTTCCTTGGAGGTCTTTAAGCAGAGGCTGGAAGGCCATCTGTCAGGGATGCTTTGATTGGGAGTTCCTGCATGGCAGGGGGTTGGACTGGATGGCCCTTGTGGTCTCTTCCAACTCTATGATTCTATGTATTAATGACACATACACATATGCACATTGCACACTATACATACACACACACTTATATTAAAGAAAAAATATATAGCACATACACATACATATATATTCATGAAAGCCACTCCTATATATACTCACACACACATACACAAATGTGCATATATATGTGTGTGCCTTTCATTAAAATGTGTGTATGTGGGGTTCCAATCCAGGGTCAGCAATGAAACACACTTGGTGGCCTTGGGCATGTCACACTCTCTCAGCTTCCAGAGAAAAAGGCAATGGCAAACCTCCTCTGTACAAATCTTGTCAAGAAAACCCTGGGGAAATGTAACATTGCCATAAGTCGGAAACAAAGGCACACAACAACAACAACATGTATGTGTGCATGTACACGTGTGTGTCTTTGATTAATATATATTGTGTATGTGTACGTATACGTATATGTGTCTTTCATTAATATGGGTGTGTGAGCATATATGTCTTTCATTAATATGTGCTTGTATGTATGTATCTGTGTGCCATGATATATATACACACACACACACACATACATACAGGTGTGGGTTTCTTTCCTCTATCGATATTATGTGAGTGTGTGAGTGTATCTTTCATTAATATGTGCTTGTATGTACGTATGTGTGCCACTAGTATAGAGAGAGAGAGAGAGAGAGAGAGAGAGAGGGAGGAGTGTGTGTGTCTTTTGTTTATATATACATTATGTAAGTGTGAGCATATATCTTTCATTAATATGTGCTTGTATGTGCATATCTGTGTGCCATATATATATATATATATATATAATATATACGTGTGTGTGTGTGTGTGTGTGTGTGCATATCTTTCCTTTATTATGTGAGTGGGTGAGTGTATATCATTAATATGTGCTTGTATGTACGTATGTGTGCCACTAGTATATATATATATAGAGAGAGAGAGAGAGAGAGAGAGGGAGGAGTGTGTGTGTGTCTTTTGTTTATATATACATTATGTGTGAGCATATATCTTTCATTAATATGTGCTTGTATGTGCATATCTGTGTGCCATATATATATATATATATATATACGTGTGTGTGTGTGTGCATATCTTTCCTTTATTATGTGAGTGGGTGAGTGTATATCATTAATATGTGCTTGTATGTACGTATGTGTGCCACTAGTATATATATATATATATATATATATACAGAGAGAGAGAGAGAGGGAGGGAGGAGTGTGTGTCTTTTGTTTATATATACATTATGTAAGTGTGAGCATATATCTTTCATTAATATGTGCTTGTATGTGCATATCTGTGTGCCATATATATATATATATATATATATATAATATATACGTGTGTGTGTGCATATCTTTCCTTTATTATGTGAGTGGGTGAGTGTATATCATTAATATGTGCTTGTATGTGCATATCTGTGTGCCATTATATATATATATATATATGTCTGTGTGTGTGTGTGTGTGTGTGTGCGTGCATCTTTCCTTTATTATGTGAGTGTGAGTGTGTATCTTTCATTAATATCTGTGCATATGTGTGTGTGCGCCACTATATAATATATATATAGGTGTGTGTGCCTTTCCTTTATTATGTGTGTGAGTGTATATATTTCATTGTGTGTATCTGTGTGCCACTAGTATATATGTGTGTGTGTATGTGTTCGTGTTCATTTATGTGTGATATATATATATATATATATATACACACACACACCTTTCATTTATATATATGTGTGTGTGTGTGTGTGTGTGTATATATATACACACACTTTTCATATATTCATATATATAATATATATGCCTATGTCTTTCACTTATATACGTGTGTGTTTCTTTCCTTAATGCCGTCAGCCAGGTCTCGGCCCAGGAGATTCCCCCCTTCCCCGCTCTTCATCGAGGGAAAAGACAAACGAAATACATTCAAACGAGGCCATGAAAAGAAGAAAAAGAGGGAGAAGGCAGTCCCTGCCCTGCTCCTGCCGCCATTACCTCCCGTCCTTCCCCTGCCTTCCCCTCCTCCCCTTCCCCTGGGTCCCACTTACCCTCGGCGGGGCCCCTTCATGCTCCTGTGTGCGCGGGCTCGGCGGGGACGAGAGCCGGACAGAGCTCCGACACACCACGGAAGGCAAATACAAGGGCCGGGGGGAGAGAAAGAAGAGAGACAAGAGGAGAAGGTGCCTCGACGGCGGCGCACCAGGCCTCAACACTGACTGCCTTCTTCGCTCGACGCCCTCAGAGCGGGGCTGCGAGCCAGTCAGCGCATGCGTGCCAGCGAGCGCGAGGCGAAAGAATGGCGCGCGCGCGGCGGTGCCCGTCGTTGTCGTTGTTGTCGTCGTGAGCGAGCCCAGCCGTGGAGCGTGCGCGTGCTCCCTCCAACGGTTCCAATCACTGCTAGTACAGTACGTATAAGTAGCTAGTCAGTTAAAAAGTCAACTGCCGCCGCCGCCGCCGTGGCGTAAGGGAGGAGCGCGTGCGCGTGCGCGTGGACTTTACCTCAGACCTCTCCTCCTCCCTTTTTTCTCCTTTTCCTTATTCCCTCCCTAAAAGTTCCTGAGGTGGTTTATATGGTCACCTTCGCGCTCCTCGACGGAAATTGCCGAACGTGTTCGGAAAGATTCGGCCTAAAGTTACACCACACAAACACATACATATATACACACACACAAACACAATAACATCCAAACAATGATTTTGGTTGCCCCCCAAAAAAAGGTTTCATTGTTTGGATGTGATTGAATTTGATGTTTTTGACATATACACACACATATACTATACACTTCCCTTTCCATTTGTAGAGAGATCTTGTAGCACTTTTGAGACTTAACTGAAATAAAGAAGTTGGTTCCCTTTGTTGTTGTTGTTGTTGTTGTGTGCCATTTAAGGCGAACCCTATCACAAGGTTTACTTGCCAAGATTGGTTCTGAACAAGGTTTTATTTCCTTCCCCTTTGAGGCTGAGAGAGTGTGACTTCAGTGGTTTTCCCATAGCCGAGTGGGGGATTCGAACCCTGGCCTTTAGAGTCATTGTCCAACACTCAAACCACTACATAAGTCTGCAGAAATAACCCAGTTTGACAACTCTCTCTCAGCCTCAGAGGAAGAAAGCAATGAACAAATCCTGCCAAGAAAACCCCATGATTGCTTTGCCTCAGGGTCGCCATAAGTCAGAAATGACTTGAAGACACACAACAGACAATGATGAAAACCCATTGGGTGGCCTCAGGCAAGTTGCACTCTCTCAGCTTCAGAAGATGGCAATGGCAAAGGCAGTCTCCCCCCAGTCAGAAGAAACTTACCAAGAAAACCCCAAGATAGGGTCACCATCAGTCAGAAACACAGAGACAATGATGAAACCCTATTGGGTGGCTTTAAGCAAGTCACGCTCTCTCAGCCTCAGAGGGCCAACTTGTATTATAAAGCATATAAAAACATATGGCAATGGCAATGGCAGCACCCCCAGAAGAAACGTATCAGGAAAACCCCATGATAGGGTCACCTTAGAGTCGCCATAAGTCAGAAATGACTTGAAGGCACCACCACCACCATCACCACAACAACAACAAATGAGATATTTTGGAGATGGGACCCAAATCTAAACCTGACATCTGTTTATGTTTCCTATACACCTTATTATACACATAGCCTGAGGGTAATTTTATACACAGTATTTGAAATAATTTTGTGTATGATGCAAAGTTTGCGTACACCGTACCATCCAAAAGCAAAGGTATCACTATCTCAGCCACCCAAGTGGACAATTTCGGATTTTGAAGTATTTCTGAGTTCAGAATTCCAGATAAGGGAGATCTGTTTAATGGAAATGAATCCCTGTCCTCAGATTTACAATCTAGAAGTCACTACCAAAAGAAAAGGAAGCCCAGATATTAATGTTCAAATCCATTTTATTTTTTATTAATTTTTAAAATCTGCCACACGGATGTTCAACCAGTGGCACTCCTCCTGATATTGGCAGAATAGCATCCCTCCCCACAACTAACCATGCCTGCTGGGACTTAGAGTTGGAACTGAACAACATACAATCATCCTCAGGGTCCTCCCTGCACAGTTATGACGCTATGATGCCACTTCAATTGTCACGGCAACATCCTATTGAACCCTGAGTTTTGTAGCTTGTGGGGAAACTAGAACTCTCTAAGAATTCTAAGTACCCCTCCCTAAAGATCAAACCCCAGAATTGGACAGGCTGAAACCCATGTCAGTTAAATGGAATCACAGTTCTTTAATTTTATGGTGTGAAAGGTCCACTAGTTTACCATAACATTTTGTGGAAAAAAAATATTACGGTAATTTGTTGATGCAATTTAATTGAGGTATATCGTATTTTATAATTTTATAATTCCCAGCCCTATATATATATAGGTTTCAATGTATATAGCCTAGGCAATGGGGGTAGTCCCTCATATGCGGTTTAGCATCGCTGGCTGGAGTGCTGACTTATAGTATCTCATTTGTGTTTTCATAGATCCTAAAGCTCTAATGGAGTCTGCTGCAAAAGGTGTGTAAACTTTTGAATTACTACCATTTTTTTTTTTTTTTGAGCCCAGAAATTTGCTTGGAGTAGCAGGACTTCACCGGAGCCGGTTTGGTGTAGTGGTTTGAGCGCTGGACTAGGACTCTGGGAGATCAGAGTACGAATCCTCCCACTCAGGCATGGAAACCCACTGCAAGCCATTCTCTCTCAGCCTCAGAGGAAAGCAAAGGCAAAAACCCCATAAGGACAAATATTGCCAAGAAAACCCCATTATTGGGTCACATTAGGGTTGACATAAGTAAGTGTCAGGATCATAGTTCTTCCTGCCACACTTGCTAGCCATATGTTTTTATATGCTTTATAATAATACATATATGCTTTATATGCATATAATATATGTTGTTTTTATATGCCATATCCACGGATTCTTTATTATGAATTCAGCCATCCATGGCTTGGAAATACAGTCGCAACTCCGTTCTCGCGGACTTGAAGTCTGCAGTTTTGCATATTTATGGAGGGGCAACTTCTATTAAAATCAATTTATGGGGCTTGAATATTGGCGAATCTCCGTTTTCGCGGTGTGTGTGTGTGTGTCTGGAACGGATCCCCCCACAAAAACGGGGGGGCACTGTATATATATATATATATATATATATTTCAAAAAGCAAACCTTGATATTGCCGTTTTATATAAGGGACACCATTTTACTATACCATTTATATAATGGTACTTGAGCATCCATAGAGGATACCCCAAAGGATACCAAAGTCCCATTTTATGAAGTGTCTCTCCTGCAAATCCTGTTTTTCAACAACAACAACAAAAAGTAGAAAATTTCAACCACATCTTGACAGTAAAATGTTTATTTTCAACCCATACAACTTTACTTATTGAGTCTGCTCCTTTTCTTCACTCCAGAGCAAAGATCTGCTCTCAAAAATGCTCTTCCAGTGGGGTAAATAAAGTTACAAAGTTTGTTTAGGTCATCATCCTCAGCCTTTTTAGGTTTCTAAAAATGTTTCAACATTGTTCTCAGAGATCCAAGGCCATTTCAGTGCTTTGGATGGGAATGGGGAAGACTGGAAGAATTTCAAGAGATTGTCCTGAGCTGAGATTTAAACTGACTGGATTTGCTCTATCTTTAAAGAAAAGAGGTGGAGAACATCAGAGAGGTTTGTAGGGCCGAAATGTCTGATAAATGAAAGTACGTACAATTCTTGTTGCATTGAGTAAGAGTGGGTTGCAATGGCGAACTGGAGATAAGAGAGAGCAGACAATAGAGTTGGATAGTCTTTATGTTTAGGCATGATAACCTCTTTTAAGATAGTTCATTTAGAACATGGCAATTAAATAAGTATATTACGCTTTTGTTTTAAAACTTGTACTGCCTTGAAAAAGCTTTCTGCTCTTTCAGATTGTCACATACATCCATTTTAAAAAAAAAACCTGGCAGTCCATGTGGAAATGCTCCAGTCAGCATGAAGAAAATGAAAGAAGAGTTTTGCTGTTTGGAAATGTGGAAAGAAAAGAAAAAAGAGTTGCGTTGTCCGTGAAATCTTCTCCAAAGAGGCTTTTGCATTGTGCAAATGTACTTGTCTTTTCCTTTGCAGTTGACTGGGGAAATAGTAGCAGTTTCTCATGGCACAGTGCCCTCTTTTAGTCAAGCAGTTTGTGAAGGACAAGCCATTGGGAAATGGCACTGAAGATGCTTAAAATTGGCAGCTGGCCTTCTGTGGAGTTTTTGAGGGAAACACTGGCGTTTATTGTTAGTATTCCAGCCTTCCACAGTCCACTTCCAATATTGTAAGCTGGCATTTAGAAAGGATTGGCTTTAGAATAGGAAGGGATAGTCCATGCTTCAAGAGCAGTACAAGTGTCTAGTGTTCCCAACACTTCATATTCATCATCTTATTGACCAGCATCACCACTTCTTTTGTTCCCTGTGCTATCGTTTTACAATTATTACATGATCTGTTGTCTTAAATAAAGTACGTTTCCTTGAAAAATCAAAGAAGAAAAAGTGGGATAAAAATATTTTGAATTAAATTTTAACAAAGCAAAAAAGCTCTGTGAGGTTGCAGAAATACTTCGGCTTGACAACGCTTTAACTTCCATGGCTCAATGGTATGGAATCTAGGAATTTTGGTTTGTTGTGGCACCAAAGCTCACAACAAACTACAGCTCCCGGAATTCCATAGCATTGAGCCATGGCAGTTAAAGTGGTGTCAAACTGGATTATTTCTGCAGTGCGGATGCAGCCTGAGTCAATCCATACTCCCACATCTTACACGGTGAGGTGACTAGGTGCTGTAAATTCATGGCTGAGGTGAGATTTGAACCAAAGTCTTCCTGGCTTTTAGCTCTTTTCCATTACACAATACCCCATTTATTCTGCTTCCACTTATGGCCTAGTACTAATAAACATAGCGTAGCATTTTGATTTTAATTATATAATGTATTTTAATTATTCATTGGTTTAATTCAGTTTTAAGGGGTGGGAGGGTTAGGGATTGGGATGTAAGATGTTTTAACTTCTTTGTGTTTTAATTATGCTGTAACCCACCCCGATTGCCAAGCAGAGGGGCGGGCTAGAAATAAAAATTATTATTATTATTATTATTATTATTATTATTATTAGCATTTAATCACTAGATTGGCACCAGAGTGGGGTTTTTTTTTTGTTTTTTTTAAAGGAAATGATTGAAACAGCTCCACCATTTGTTTGTTTCCAGGCACAATTCAAAGTGCTGGTGATGATCCATAAAGCCCTATATGGCTCAGATCCAGGCTATTTGGAAGACATCTCCCTATATGAACCAGCCTAGGCGCTGAGATCTTCAGGGGAGGCCCTTCTCTCCATCCCACCACCATCACAAGCATAGTTGGTGGGGACACGAGAGAGGGCCTTTTCCGTGGTTGTCCCTAGACTCGAACTCTCTTCCCAGGGAGACCGAAATGGCCCCTTCCTTGATGGCCTTCCTCTAACAGGCAAAAACCTTTGTCTTCATACAGGCATTCAAAACAGAAAGCTTTTAAAGAATGGCCTGGGGTGCTATATTGTTTTAATGTATTTTAAACATTTTTATCTTCAGTGTTTGTAATCTGTTTTCATTATTGTAGTAATTTAATTCTGTTTTAATGTACTATTTTTGTATGTTTTTAATTATATATATATATATATATATATATATATATATATATATATAATGTTGTAAGCCACTCTGAGTCCCAGTCCTGGGAAAAGGGTGGGATATAAATACAGTTGTCTCTTCTCATTTGTAGACTCAGAGTCCGTGTTCTTGCTTTTTACGCCGGCAAGGGGGGGGGGATTAAAATGGCACGTGTGCCCATGGCGTGCACGCACATCCGTGCATGAAAGCGTGCACCCATTATAGTCAATGGGTTTTGAATATATGCAAATTTCCAAAATTGGGTGGATGGGTCAGGAATGGATCCCCCACGAAAATGGAGGGATAACTGTAAATATAATAATAATAATAATGGTACATTGCTATTTCCCCCTCCTTTTTTAATCTATACATTGTGAGGTTGCCTTTTCACAAACAGATATTTTAAATGGAGGCAAAACTTCCACGATGAAAAAAGACATTTGCTATTTTATATAAAATGTGGTGCAAAATCAAGCTACACCTGTGAATTCTTGATTTTAAAAATTCCCCTAATACCACCTCTTCCTAAGCAGACATGGCCTGAATGCCGGTGCAAATGGAATGTAAAACAGTCTTGAAAAATAAATACAAGAAAATAAAAAGCAAACTATGCAGCAGAGTGAACAGAATGATTGTTTCAGTCTTGTGTATGTGGGGAGGACGGTGACCAGAAGAGATTTGCCCAAGCTTAAAACACGATGGCCCTAAAGTTAAATTTGAATCCAGATGTACTGTTCCAAATGTTATTCTTTCTGCAGTGAAGAATGCCACCTTTAAATGAAAGATTTTGCACCTTCAATTTTCTGTTTTAGTATGGAAGACAGTGTGTTATCTGCAAGTTATTAATATGAAAAGCAGTCTTTTGAAAAGTTCCTCAGCTGATTATGTGACAGGCATAAGAGGAAAATAAGAAGAAAAAGTTCAAACAAACTGAATTATAAATAGGACTGTGGGGTTTTGGTGTGGTCTCTGTGTATGTTTGTACCAGTGGTTGCCACAGAGTCTAATTCTGGTTCCAAAAGTCTCTCATTTTTACATTAATAAATGCTTTTGTTTATCACAAAAATCCTTTCTAGTTAACAATGTGTTGTAAAACATGCTATTTTTAGCTATAAAATAAGCAATTGCCTACCAAGAGAAGCATCTAACATACACTGTTAGCCGTATCAGGCGTGTTTCTGTGTACCTGTTAAATTTCATTTTAAAAAACAGAATAAAGAATTTTGGCTAATAAGAGGAACGGACTGAATATTTTTATTTTACAGGGGGGGAAATGTGTGTTGGCATTTGAGAAAATTTCCAGACGTCTGGATGGATAGACTTGCCATTTTGAAAAGCACAGCATAATATGAAACGTACAGTTACATTTGTGTATACTTTTCTGTCACTTTGCGTGTTTGAGTATTAGAATTATATATGATGGCTGGGCACTAAGCCGAGGTTTGTTTGTTTTTCTCTTAGTTAAAATTACCCTCCACTGCTTTTGAAAGTTCAGTTTCAGAAAGATCTTGCCATGCAGTGTAAGAAAGAAGAGATCAATAGGTAATATGGAAAGATGGTTTGTTCAATCGCAGTGGTTGGTTTATGTTTCAAAACACACCAGAAAATAATTACCATTTAAAGAAACTCAATTATCTTCTCCATGAAACTTAACTGACAAATTAGATGGGTTCCACTGAAGTAACTGCCCTGAATTATTATAAATATAAGTGGAATCTGCAACAAAATGTTGCAGTATATTTTTTTTCAGGATTTCAGGTAGTATATCACACACCCAAAGGTTTTCTGTTCCCTTTGCCAGTGTCAGTTTGCATTTCATGCCCATTGAGCATGTTCATTCCTCACTCAGATGTTGCAGGGTTCCTTTTAGAAGAGATTTTGTTTTACCTGCTTTTCCAAATCTTGAGGAGACCTCAAGCCGGCTAATGTTACCCTTTTGTGTGTAAATGATGCGATTTTGGCTAGCACTGAGATTATCATTGAGATCAGAATTATATGAAGTACTCACCTCCCAAATAGTGCATGTGTGTTTTTATATGTGCCTGGGGCCTTCAAAACTCTTCTTTCTGAGGCAGATGGCATGCAGTGAGAGCATGAGTAAACTTGTGAACTGGGCAGGCCACTTTATTTATTTATTTGGGTGTGTTTATTAAATATATGACTGTCTTCTTCCATTTTCCTTTCCCAGACACTGCATCCTATTCTTTTCATCAATTACTCCCCACCATGACAGCATTCCATAGCTAAGATTTTTCTGCTCCTCCAAATGTCCAGTTCTTGTTAAAGAAATAATGCTCAAGAACACATCCTGTTCAAGAGTAATACAGGTATACTCCTGAAGTAGATGTGTTTTTAGACAATACTTCTTTAACAGAAACTTTGGTACCAGTGGCAGAGATAATATGGAAAGAACAGAATTACTACCTACATTACCAAAAGAAGGACGAGGAAGGAAGGAAGGAAGGAAGGAAGGAAGGAAGGAAGGAAAGAAAGAAAAATTCAGCATGTTTTAAAAAACTTTGTTTTCCAAAACTAACAATAGCCACATCTGAAATGAAACAACTAGATCATATCAATCTTGCATAAGTAAAAACATTTTCAACTTTCCAGAGAACACCTAAAAGCTTCTCTAGGCGTCCCCACCCCACCCAATTTTCACCAGCCTCCAGTTTCATTATGATTTCCATTTTGGTCCCGAGATTTATAGACTTATGCTTTTTTAACATGCTGGGGGAGCTTGTGATATCTGATCTCCCCTTTTTTCTCTGTTTTGTTGTTTACACGTGCTCAGTAAAGGATTCAACCCTCTCTCACTTTTACTGTTTATTTTGGCACCAGACACCCTATTGAGAGACATTAGGACGTTATCACACGCGGGTCTCTAGCAACTAGCATCATTCCGGAATGAACGAAAGCAGCATCATTCCGGTATGCTTCTGGTCGCGCAAATGTAATTCCCAAAGAAACCGGCATGCAAAAGAACGGGGATGATGCCGCAATGCGACGGGGATGGGAGGGGGTTCTCTGTGACGTCGTGTGAACACAGGGGCAAAGGATCCGCAATGGGACGGGGATGCGACGGGGTTCTGTCTGCTTTAGACCCCGTGTGATAACGTCCATTAGATAAGAGGACAGAATCTATGGGAGTGAGAGTTAAAAAAGAACAGTATAAAATGAGAATTTTATGGGATAATAACACAAACCCCATTGTACTCAGTGAAGGCCTTGTGGGGGGACAAATTAAGGTTGTTGCGTCTTGCTCCAGATTTAAAGTGAATTGTTGCAAAACAAAATTGACGACTAAAATAGGACTTCAGAAGAGGACAATGAATTAACATATCTCCCAGTACGAGCCCCCCAGAGTATTGAAATCATTGGAAGAGGCCCTTCTCTCTGTCCCACCACCCTCTCAGATGCTTTTGGTGGGAACGAGAGAGAAGGCCTTCTCAGTGGCTGCTCCCAAGCTTTGGATCTCCCTCCCTAGAGGGCAGATAAAGATATTCTTGTGCCGGAAGGTTTTTGCAAACTGATAAGGGCTGAGAATGTTGTCCTAATGAAATTTGAAGGTTTATATTTTTAGCATATTCTATTTTAACTCATAACTGGTTTAATTTTTTCAATGGTTTAATTGTTTTTTAAATTTTATATTTATACATTTTAATATTGTATTGTTTTTAAATTGTATTGTTTTAAATCTGCTGTTCGCCACCTTGATATTGGTGGGATGCAAGAAAATAACAAGGCGGGATGCAAGAAAATAACAACAACAACAACTGCTTTTCACATTTTTGAAGTAGAAAAAAGAAGATTAAATATTTGGGAGTTACAATCACAAAGAACAATATTTTATTGTTTCAAAACAATTTTGAAAAATTCTGGAAAGTTCAAAAAGAAAAATGAAGAAAAATAAATGTATCCCTTTTGGATAGAACTGAAGTAATAAAGGCAATTTTTTGCCAAGATTTTTACTCTCTTTCAAATGATCCCTATTATAAGAAATTGAATACCTTTTGTGCAATGACAGAAAGAGATTTTTAGATTTGTCTGGCAAACAAAGCGACCTGGAATAAAATTTAAAACACTGCACAATGTTAAGGAAAGGGGGGGGGCTTGGGGGTCCCTAATGTTCAATTGTATTATGAAACTTGTTGTTATGTATGGTTGAAGGAAGTGATTATGCTTAGCAACACAGGGTTCTTGGAACTTGAAGACCATTTAAGATTTGGTTGGCATGGCTATCATTAGTATGATAAAGTTAAGGAACATGCTGAATTTATAAAATCGCTATAGGGGGAAGCAGACAGCGCTTTGCGCCGTCTTGGAGGCAAGGAAGGGGAGGGGCAGCCTCACGCTGGGCACCCCAACCCCTTCCCGAACACGTCATCGGAGCGCCCGTCACTCCACACAACGGGCGCTCCGATGACGTACTTCCGCTGCAGCATCCGCACACACTGAGGCAGAAGAGACGTCGAAGGTGCGCCCAATGCCTCTTGCGGCGCACCTTCGGCATCTTGCGGAAGGAGTGCTATTTTAGCGCTCCTTCCAGGGCCCAAAAACGGATACATTGGGGCCGAGGAGTGCAGCTACCTCGGCCCCAATCCGCAGCTTCCCGGGGCGGCCCATGGCCGCCCATCTGCTCCAGCCCTATATTAGAAAGGTCCTACAATTTGGTGTCAGTATAAACAGAGATTTCTTCCTAATACAAAATTAGCTGTCTCACCACTGATTTTCTTTTGTCTTTAGAACAATACAAAATTGGAAGCTTAAATCAGGAGAGATGATTGTTAACGAAGGCCAAGATCATAATTGGTTTGCTTACATGCATTTTAAGGATAGATTTAATCAAGACAAGAGCAATACATCAATAGAGATTAGAGAAAATGAGTTTTATTTAGAGTTGTGTGAAGATGATGACCATATAATTTAAAAGAGGCATAAATGGCTTTTGAAACTAGAGACAATTATGAGCCTGTAAAAGTCTGCACATGATAAGGTGGGTGTAAAATTTTGGGCATAATGTCCATCTGGATGTATGTGGTCCAAAGATAGAAAATTAATTTTGTGCTGTAATTTGCAAGCAAACCTATATAGGATGATGTATAGATGGTATTTAAACCCAAATAAGTGGTCAAAAATGGCCCAGAATGCTTCAAACCAAGGCTCCTTTAAAAAAATATATGTGGTGTACTTGTAAGAGAGTGAAAATTTATTGGTCTATGACAGGGGTCGGCATACATTTTTTTTTGGGGGGGGGGTTCCGCTGTCCCGCAATTGTCGGCAGGCCGAAGGAGGGAAAATGGCAGCGGAGGTGTGCGTGCGCACATGCACACGCATGCGCACTACTCCTGTGCGCACATGCGTGTGCGAGCACGGGGCACCATTTTGTGTTCCAAAATGGTACCCACACTTGCGCACGCATGCGCATGACGGCGGGCGCCATTTTTTGGAATGCAAAATGGCACTGCGCATTGCAAGTGCATGCACACGACGGCGGCACCGTTTTGTATTCCAAAATGGCGCCCGCCATTGGTCGCATGTGTGCGCAAGTGTGGGTGCCATTTTGGAACACAAAATGGCGGCCCATGTCACACGCACGCTAGAAAGGCGGCGGCGCGCGCACGGCAGCGCCAACAGCGGCAGGACCAGCCATGAGTCAGTTCAAAGGCCTCGAGGGGCTGGGTTCGGCCCACGGGCCATAGTTTGCCGACCCCTGGTCTATAATGTGTATGTTACTCTGGCTATACTCTAACATTTTACCGTCGGGACCCCCCCCCTTTACATCTATGTGCAGATATTGCCTCTGAGGTGATGTAGTATATTAATAAAAATACTTTACTTTATGCATATTTTTATTTGCACATTCATGTATATTCATATTTTAACATTTTGTAAGGAAATAACACTGTTCATTCACATTAAAACAGTTTTATATATTAAAAAGTTTGAGATGATTATGAGAAGGAAGGCTCAGGGCCTCCAAGTTTTGCGCCTTCCTTGGGCAACTCTTGAACCCCCGTAGGGGTCCCACTTCACCATTTGAGAACCACTGTGTCAATCCAAACACAAAATTAAAGCTAGATTTTGTAATGTTACCAGAACTATTTGTGTTGGGCATTATCGATAAAGAAGTGGTTAGCAAATATGGCTCGCTTCTTCAGTATACAAGAATATACAACAAGAATATTGTTTGCTCAAACATGGGAACAGAGCAATGATGGAAGAATGGATTGTCAAAGTTGCTGAGTTAGCCCAAATGGCCAAATAAATGTGGCTGCTAAAGGACAAGCCAATTGAGGACTTTTTGACCAATAGGAAAACTAACAATGTAATAATCTGTAACTATAGTTTATTAGTAATTTTAGTAGGAATAATGCTTTCTGTAATGGTGGAATAATATTTTCCCCTGTGTGTGAGTGTGTGGGTGTCAGAGCCCTACTGTGTATTAGTTGTATGCCTTTTCTCTCTTCTTTTTCTTTCTTTCTTTCTCTCTCTCTTTCCCTCTTCCTTATCTTTCTTTTTCCCCCCCTCTTCCTTGTCTCTCTCTCCCCCCCACCGGTTTCTTTATCTTTAATTGTGTATTATTTTGATTGTAAATTAGATCGTTTGTGTTAGAAATTAAGGAAAAAAAATCTTAAAATGTTCCCAGAGTTGACGGGCTGCTTAAAGTGAACATACCTTTTTCATTTCTGGCCACGGTTCTAAGAACCAAAGGCTAGTGCCTGTAAAGCCCTATATGACTTAGGTTTAAGCTATTTGAAAGACTGTTCTCTCCCATATAAGCCTCTCTGGGCTTTGAGATTGGTAGGAAAGTCTCTTTTTTTTCAATTCCCACTTTCATACTGGATCTGGTGCAGATGCGAAAGAGTGCCTTCTCAATTACTATTCCTGGATATTGTACTCCTTTGCATAGATTAGACCTTTCCTTTTGTCATTCTGCTAACCAGCAGAAACCTTTATGTTCAAGCAACTTTCTATTCAGCATCTAGCTGTTTGTTAGAGGTTTTATAATGGTGTGCTGGACTTTCTAATATTTTATTATTTATTAATGTTTTTAACATGTTTAATTGGTGCTTTAATAGTATCATTAATTGAACTTCGGCTATCACTTGCACAATTTATTCTGTTTTTACTGGAATCTATTCAATATGTTGGAAGCTATCTTGCATTCCAAATCTGGGAGAAAGGCAGGATACGAATCAATCTGTCAAACAAGAAACCTCAGGGTTACCCTACATTTGCAGATACCTGCTTTTTGTGCTTGGCTTTTGTTGTTTTGGCTACATTTTATAAAGGCGCTTGAAAACTTTATCAGAATTAGAATGTAAAAAGACTACAATTTTCCAAAGGAAACTGGATTATTTCTGCAGTCTGTGGTCCAAGACAGACTGCAGAAGTAATCCAGTTTGAGACCACTTTAACTGCCCTGGCTCAATGCTAGGGAATTCTGGGAACTGTAGTTTTGTGAGACATTTAGCCTTCTCTGTCAGAAAGCTCTGGGGCCACAATAAACTACAGTTTCCAGGATTCCCTAGCACTGAGCCAGGGCAGTTAAAGCGGTTTCAAATTGGATTATTTCTGCAGTGTGTTTTGGAGCTGATTAGGGCCTTTTCAGATTGCCAGAAATAGTGCAAATTGAGTCCACTTTTAGGGTTAGGGTTAGGGTTAGGGTTAGGGAATCATGGGACCTGTATTTTATTGTGGCACCAGAGCTCTCTGACAGAGAAGGCTCAATGTCTCAGAAAAAAAACAAAAACAATTCCCATGATTCTCTAGCACTAACCCTAACCCTGAAAGTGGATTCAATTTGCACTATTTCTGGCAGTCTGCAAAGGCCCTGAGGAGCAGAGAGTCCTCTGGCACCTCAAAGATCAACAAATTTTACACATCTTTTGAAATCCTCTTCTAGCTTTTGCTAGAATTATAGAACTGCTTTACAAAATATGACACTTTTTATCTGTACTCCATCAATCCACCCCTGAATAATGTCATTGGCAAGTATGTCAAAAGGATTTCAGGATGACACATCAAGCCATTTGCGGTAACTTGTGTCGGAGGCCAATATCATGTGCTCAAACAAGCCCTCTTATCTGAGCTACTTTTAGAGCCACTTATTTTCTAAATATTTTGCAACATGGATGGAGACTTGCAACATGGGGGGGGGGGGGGGAGGTGGGGTTAGTAAAGTTGTTAGGTTGTTCAAAACAACCTTTATCATCTTTATCATAACAATGTGGTGTTAAAGGTAAGCAAACAAGAACAAGTATGATTTTTTAAAAAGTTATTTAATATCTTATCATCTGAAATATTTTCCTTTCTCGTAAATGTTAATCGCAATTAGATTCTCGAGTGCATTTTACTAATTAAGGTTGCAGTCCAAGGCAGTCAGTCCAGAGGGTCTTACCTTTGAGTCCACATATATAGAATTACATTCTGTGGTTGCGATTTTTCAACTACTTTCGTAGGAGTCAGTCCCATTTAATGCAGTGGTCCTTACCTCTCAATAGATGCGTAGGCTTATGATGTGGAATGAACTACCTATAATTTTGTTCTTAATTCCAAATGCAGTGAACTGAAACCTCAGTAATAATGTACTGCGTTATCAGCCTCTTTAACTCTGAAGTACAATACTTGTGTTTTTTAAAAAAATCTTTACCATCTACAACATGCATATTTGAGAAATTATTCTAAAGAAATAAAATATAATGGATTTTTATAAATATGAGCAAAAAGCCACACATGAATGTTTATATTCCAGTCATTTACATTTTATAAATAAGAGTGTGGAGTTTAAGATTAATAATCAACTTTATCTCGAATCCTTAAAAGGGAAAGGATTCACCTTTTTTATTAATTCCCTTGAATATATATTCTCTCTCTCTTTCTCTGTCTTTTTTATTACACACCTGAAAATCATACTGATAAAAATATTACAAATTAAATGTTCAACATTAAAAAACACAGCAAAGAGTGAAAGAGATGTAATGTGCAATTCAAAACCTTAAACAATAGTTCCCGTTTCATGTGCAGCCACAGGAAGCTCAGCTGTGCTTCTCTTACAATTAATTGCTTCCGCTGTATATAAAATTGAAAGTATTGGGTACTCTGGGGCGGAAAAAGGATATCCTCATACACTGCTCCTATTTCCTTACCAAAGGCTATTACCAAACCTTTCACCATTAATTCATCTATAATATATTATCCTGTGATGACAAAAGTGACACAGAAACACAAGGCCAATTATTATTACCAGGAAGATTGTACATTTTTGTTCTCTCTTGCAGTTGGATTATGTTTACAGAATGCACCTTTGATATGTGTTTCATTTTTTTATTTTATTTTCTAGAGCAAGGGCTTAGATATACTCAGTTCTCCAAAATTATCCTTACGAGCATAGATACGAAATTCCAGGGCCCCTGGTTGTAGAAAGCTACTTTTTTTTCTAGTAAAAGGGTGTGCATATCCTCTAACATTTCATTGACGAAACCTGGACACTTGTGCCCAGGAAACAAGTGTGTGGTCAAGATGGCAAAAGTTATTGATAAGGAAGAACACACAAGCTAGGAGAGACTACAATAGTTTGCTTTTGCCTGAGCCTATTGGGAAGGGCAAGATTCCACCCTCCTTTCCCTACTACTAAGGGCCTTTGCAGACTGCCAGAAATAGTGCACATTAAATTGAGGCACTGCCCTGGCTCAGTGCTAGGGAATCATGGGAACTGTAATTTATTGTGGCACCAGAGCTCTCTGACAGAGAAGGCTCAATGTCCCAGAAAAAAAATACAATTCCCATGACTCCCTAGCACTGAGCCAGGGCAGTGCCTCAATTTAATGTGCACTATTTCTGGCAGTCTGCAAAGGCCCTAAGAGTTAACTGAGTGCAAATAACTTTTGCATTTTGAACCCAGTTTGCAGCAATTGAATTAAGTTCAGGTGTAGGGGGAAATGGAAAGAGGAGAAAGAAGATGGGATGTTCTAAAAACAGCTGCAAAAGTGGGGTGATAATGGATTAAATGGGACCGTGCCTACCAAATCAGGACAATTGGAGGGTATAGTATGATTTGTACTTTGTCTCTTCAAGTAACTCATTTGGCATCCTCAGAATAAATGACAAGTAGGCAAGCTTCTATGTAATGTTGGTAAACCTAAAATGAATCATTGTTAGGAAGGACTGCAAGTCAATCCACTGCTAAGCAGGAAAGCAGCAGCAAGAAGCGCTGCTGCTACTATTAGTTCTTGTATGCCTTCAAGTCATCCTGGCTTATGATGACTCAAACTGAACTCAGCATGGAATTTCTTAGATTTGCCCTTGCCTTTCTTTGAAATTAAGTGCAACTGGCCCAAGGTCACTCAGTGGGTTTCAATGGCTAAATGAGGACTTGAACTCTGGTCTTCCAGTATCTTGGTCCAATGCTCAAACCACAACACCATACTCTCACTACTACTACTTCCACCATTATACCAACCTGGATAGGTGGCCTGTCCAGCATCTCCTCTGCAAAACTTGCTATGAAACAACAGCCTAATATTCCCTGCCTGGAATACTCATCAATACTCATCAAACAAATCTGTGTATCTTTAATATGCATAATTTATTTTACCACTGCTATGCAAAGGCTCCAAAGCATTCTGAATTATTGATGTTTGTGAGGATTCCAGGAAGAAAGGATAAAGCTCATGAAGTCTGTATGCTGGTGAACTATATGCTTGGGATGTGTGTGTGTTTAAATACCAGTCAATGGGCCTAAGCAGACTGCCAGAAATAGTGCACATTAAATTGAGGCACTGCCCTGGCTCAGTGCTAGGGAATCATGGGAACTGTATTTTTTTCTAGGACATTGAGCCTTCTCTGTCAGAGAGCTCTGGTGCCACAATAAACTACAGTTCCCATGATTCCCTAGCACTGAGCCAGGGCAGTGCCTCAATTTAATGTGCACTATTTCTGGCAGTCTGCTTAGGCCCAATGATATTTATATTACCATTTCAGATTCCAAGAAAAAATAATATTGCTGATTAACTTGAGTAAGGTTAATCGTGCCAAACTGGTGGGAAGAATATCCTCCGGCCTAGAATTTGCATTCAGGAGGCTAGCTCCCAGGTTGCTAACCACAATTAACATGGAACCACCCTGATTATTTGTTTAAATAATACAACCTTATCTCAAACTTTAATTGCTACAATTGACAGAATAATTGCTTGTGTGTGGCACGAATATGCTATAGCACTTGGTATACTCCATCTTAAGAATTGCTGCACTGGCACAGCAAGTCATAAGAGGGTTTCAACTCACATAGCAGATATTAGTCCTTGAGACTTCTTTCATACTGTGTAAGCTAATGTTGGAGCATTGCTCATGTGAAGGAGAACCATCTGGAATTTGAATGAACATTCTGGCAAATGTTGGTTACACAATGTGACTGGAGCAAGAGCTAAAGTTTGTTGGATGAGAAATAAGGGATTGAGTTAACAGCCAAAGATATTTGGTACCTCCAAAGTGGGACCAAGCATCATGGCTCATAGCCACTGAGAGACCTAACTTCCTCTAATTGGTTAAAAATACAATAGGTTCTTAGTAACCTCAATGTCCTTGCCTACTGATATTCAGCTGGTCTTCCACGCCTTGCTTGCCAACTTGTAGTTCTCTTTAGTCCAGTCTCACGGCTTGCACATTAGTGCAGGCTTCAATCTAATATGTACTTAACTGGGAAATCAACTGGGCATACTTTTGAAATATATAGCTGGCCCTCTGTACCCAAGGATTCTTTATTCATGGATTCAAGAACCCACTGCTTGAAAATATATATTTTTAAAAAATCCAAAAGACATTACCATTTTATATAAAGGATACCATTTTACTACCCCGTTGTGTATAACTTGAGCATCCACTGATTTTGGTATCCATGGGGGGTCCTGGAACAAAACCCCAGCAGATACCAAGGGCCCACTCTATAGGATTCACAGCCTGGTAAAAAAGCTTTAAAAACAAACCCATAGCTTCCAGCCACTAACCAAATAGCACAGCCACTGACCTCCTCCCCCCACCAAAACTCACAAAAAATATGCACAGGACTTTCTGTTTTGGTAATATTTTATTTTTGTTGGCACAGTTAATCCATGCAAGGTATACTCACTCACATCTCACAAACCACACATTACACTGTGAATCAGAAATGAAAACCTAAAGTGATCACATCCAAACTCTATGTAAAAGTAAGGTCACATGTGTTGTCCAGGCATTTCTATACACTTTAGAAAGCAAGATACCTAGTATGATTGTTGCAGAGAACAAATCACCCCATTGCTAATTTTAACATCATTTTAAAAAGCTAAATATTGACATCAACTACTTGGTCATTCTAAATAACACTACAGGACCCAGCAGCTGCTGCTAATTTGTAATTAGTGATGTAGCATTGACATTAATGAATACACAGAGAGATTTGAATTAAATGTTTAATCCAAGCTACTGACCGTTGAAGGACCAAACTCATACCATTGTTTCTGTGCATTTACTTTTGTTTTTGTAAACACAGTTATTTTTATATGCGATGTAAAATTCTGTTTGGTGGGATTCTTTTTCTGAAAATTGTGATTGTGATAAAAAGGTATTTTCCTTGGGGCCAAAAGTTTAAATGTCAGCTGCAAAAAAGATGCAGTCCAAAACCATTAAAATAAATAAGAGTTTTGCTGTAGATTTCAGGAAGATGTGGATGGCACCAAGGAAGTTTTTAACAGATATTTGAAAGTTTCAGCTTTAAAGAAAGCAAACAATATCATTTAGTAAAACTCCTGAAAAAGATTGACATGACTTTTATTTACTTGGTCATTCACAGGTACAGTATTTGATATTCAAGAAGAAAAAGACAAAAACCACTACCACACTTCCTGGTGAAGTAAAATAGTAACAAGAATACTTCAAGTTTAACATAGGTAATTGTTATGGCTACAAAGGTTGCATCCACACCGCAGAAATAATCCCGTTTAATAGCTCTTTAACTGCCCTGGCTCAGTGCTATGGAATTCTGAGAACTGTAGTTTTGTGAGACATTTAGCCTTCTCTATCAGAAAGCTCTGTTGCCACAATAAACTACAATTCCCAGAATTCCCTAGCATTGAGTCATAGCAGTTAATATAGTGTCAAGCTTGATTATTTTTGCAGTGCTGATGTAGCCAAAGACAGCAGATAAGTAAATATTCCGAGTGTCACCTCCCACTACAACAATTAGTTTACTACTTGACTATGGGCCCTACTCTATATTACACATGCACAGTATTTTTATTCTTAAAAATAGTGGTCTTGATGCTACAGATGAATGAGATTCAAAGCAAGTAAAAGCCCTGTTTGGGTATGCTGAATCCAAGTGAACACATCAAATAGTGGGATCATGATTGCCCTGCCTTCTCTTTGCACATTTCCATTGCCCTTTATGTGTGGTCTCTGTATGATTCAGAACCCTATAAAATCAACTTGCTGAAGGATATATACAGCTTCCATTCTTAGAGGTTCTCATCTTCAGAAAGCCATTCTCCACATGCAGGGAAATATGTGAGGAAGTATGGAGTTAGCACATTTCCCCATGCTTGCATGTTTACCTGGGATTTTGAACAGTGGTACTGTATATGAAGGTAATGCAACCATTTTGATCTTAGATTACTTGACAGCAAGTATCACTGCAAACATTTTTGGAGGGGCCTACTTGTGACAATAAACTATTTGTGCAATTGTATGACTTGCATGAATGGTGAAACATGGAAGGAAAGGATTTACAGCATATCTTCTCTCTCTCTTTTCCTCTATCCATGGTGGTTTTCCAATAACAGAAGATAAGCTATGATCTCTAACAAGTGTCCTTTTTCTGCACTATGCTACTCAATCACAAACCTCTGCCCTAGCTTTTAGCAACCAGTGGCAGCAATGTAATACTTTCCAAGCTAAATGCATTTAGGGTAACCCTAACAACTACCATACATAAACAAGCACAGATCTCCATTAGGGATGTATAAAATAGGAGAGTTAAATAATGGATTCTGTTCTTTAGCAAGCTGTCAAAGCTGTGTGAATACCTTTCTGTACATTTGCCACTTAAGGGCACTGGAGTTGGAAGGAGCTTCCTCCATGGTTTTCACATATCTAATTTTAGTCATCCAAATATTATTGGAGCAGGAAGGGGTGCATAGAATCATAGAGTTGGAAGAGACCACAAGGGCCATCCAGTCCAACCCCCTGCCATGCAGGAACTCCCAATCAAAGCATCCCCAACAGATGGCCATCCAGCCTCTGTTTAAAGGAAGGAGACTCCACCACACTCTGAGGGAGTATGTTCCACTGTCAAACAGCCCTTACTGTCAGGAAGTTCCTCCTAATGTTGAGGTGGAATCTCTTTTCCTGCCATGCTGGCAAACATCAGAATGGGTCTCATTAAGAGACAACTCAGTGTGTAATATCAGTGTTCTCACAGTACAGTCAGTTTGTGATCTACTGTAAGGTTTGGAACTCAGAGTCATATAAGTTTATCGCTCCTCATTTCCATCCTGATCTGGGAACGGGCCGATGCTGCCAGGAGTCTCCAAGCCGTTCCCCATCCATGCTAGGGTAGCCAATTTTGAAGAGCAGCAGCTTTCTGTTCTTCAAAATTGGTGGCCATGGGATGTCTGGGGAACAGCTTGGGGACTCCCGGTGGCATCAGTGGCATTTTCCTGAGTGGTAAAACCCGTTCTCACCCATTCCATCCCATTCCCAGCCTGTACCTGAATTGGGATGGAAATGGGGAGCGATAAACTTAATAGCCTTGTTAGTCTGGAATATCAGTATACGTTTGGCATTTCTATAGCTTTTCATACAGTCTGGTTATAAAGGTCTTTCCTGGACACTAGTTCACCTCATGTGTTTGAGGAAATAGAATAAAGGCATGTCTACATGAGCAATTTACACTGTTTCCCCCTACCCTTATGTTACCATGTCCAGATGATGCAAGGCCAAAGCCTTAATTTGGGTCTGGACTATCTTCACAAAGAACGGCCAGCTCCACACTGAATCTGGGCCATCCTGCCTAACACTAGTTTTAAAATATTTTGCTTTTACTTTGGATTTCCCAGGAAAATCCCGAGCAGCCCAGAGCAATGCCAGGTGGCTATTTACACAACATCTTGCTGGGCAGCTGGTGGCACCAACACTGGTGCAGGTTGCTCCCTCTGAGGCAACAAGGCACCTATGATGGTTGACGGCAGACTCAGTCTAGCCATGTGATTAACACTGGGTGCCTTCTTTTAGCTCTTCGAGGGAGCAGCACTGGGTGGCACAGCAGAATGCTGTGTAGACAACCACCTGGCGTCATTTCAGAATATGCATGTAATGGTGGAGTTCATGGAAGCTTGAGGCCAAAATAGTCTGGGAGCATCCAGAAGTATTCTGGCCAGTATAGATTTACCCTAAATCTACAAAATCTCATGTGACAACTTCTTTACTCAGTCTCAAAGGTGCTACAAGATCCCTCTGCAACTGTAGGGGTTGTTTGTCATGCTGTTGCAAAGCAAAGAAGACTCACTTTCAAAATGCAACCAGAGAGAGTCTGAACTGGAAAAAGAGTCCTGTCTGCACCTCCCCCCCCCCCCCCACATTAACTCTAAACATGCAAATAAAAACCATTGTGTCTTTTTTTCCCTTTTTTTTAAAAAAAACCTGACTAATATGCTAAAATATTTTTTAAGAATAAGTAATAATCACATGGTTCTGCAGCAGTCCTTGTTAAAATGACAAGATCAATAAGAATTAAAGTGCTGTACTTGCATATATATTACAAGTCAAATATGCGTAATTCTCCAAAATACAGATTGAACACAAAGCGTAAACTATTGTGTACTAGAAACATGAATGTTTTGTTAAAGGGATGGACTGAATCCAGCACTTTTCAGTCCAGTTAATTTTAACTACAG
Source organism: Phrynosoma blainvillii (assembly GCA_026167975.1). NCBI lineage: Eukaryota > Metazoa > Chordata > Lepidosauria > Squamata > Phrynosomatidae > Phrynosoma > Phrynosoma blainvillii. Next base: position 136,058,780 of record JANUYF010000003.1, on the reverse strand, counting down.
AAGAAAGCAAAATCAAAAGAGTTGTTAAAATGCATCTTATGCAATATTTCTTAAAATAAGGCACAGTGTATTGACCAGGAGACAATACTACATTGAGCAGTTTTTTGCCACTGCTTTTTTGATAATAAAATCCACTTAAATTAGTTTATCTATCAGTGGGGATTAAATCTTAAGTGTCATCAAAACTAAATTGTGGTTTTTCTTTTTCTTTTTGTTGTTGTTAACAAAGTAAACATATTTTCCTATAAACACACACTCATAAACTTCAGAGCTGAGGCTATTAATTGGAGAGTTCAATACTGAGACTACTATAAAATAAATGGCTTTGCCTTTATGATCATTTTGTTCATTCCAATGAGTTATTTACATTGGCATGGGATGTGCATGGACACTTCCGTGCCTAAGTCACAGTTTCGGATGCTCATCAGAGTAGACATGAAGCCCAGCCCAATTTTCTGAAATAATTATGTAATACTAACTTCTTAAAATTCCAAAATTACAGTCAGAATAAAGAATAAAGACATGCTACCAGTCATAAGGCTTCAGTATTTCTTGAGACACTAAAGTTTAAAAGTTTAAAAGAGGGTGTTAACATTAATTCTGCTCTTAAGTTCTAAAGGTTTTATTTCCTTTAGCAGTAAACACAATCACCCATCAGAAATGCCATATTTTAAAAATCTAAACATCATTATAACTAGACATGCATTGTACTTGGGTCTGCCTTGTGAATGGTACTAATTTTGCATCTACCAAAAGCATGGAAATAAGGGTGGGCTTCTCTCTGGCTTCTTCCTTTCCTGATGCCCTTTTAGGGCTGATACAGAACTAGATACACCTCCTATTATTCTCTCATTTCATGAATCAGGCCATAACCCATAAGATGAGGAGACAAAGAAGAAGAAAAGTGCCCTAACTAACCAAAGAAATACAATGTAAATCCTCTCCTCTTTCTCTTTCCTTATGTACACAGCAAAGTGTGGACAGCTGATTTCCTTTTTATGCTCTGAATGAGGTAATTCATTACAAGTCCCCCTCCCCATCCCTTCCAACACATCCACAGCCTTTTTTGGTTGGGATACTTCACTCTGGCTTCATCCCATAGGGGTGAAAGATTATTGTAGATGAACACAACTGCTTGGGAATTGCTCATTTTTAGGCTGTTTCTTCCATCATCAGCACTGAAATCCTACTCTCCTTTCTAGCAGGAAAAGATATGCAATGGGCCACACACTGCAGTATTCACACACACACATACACACACATATCATGGCCTTGCAAGATAGATGGCTCTCAAGCAGCCCAGGGTGCAAGCAAAAGAGTGCCATCATTACCTCTATTTTTTTTTAAAACACTAAGGCCAGTTCACACCCACAGCAGTTGCAAGAGCTGCTTCCCAGGATGGTCTTCTCTTGCTTTGATAATATGAGTATGAAGAACTATGTGTGGGAAATCAATGGCATGTTTTATTTCACTACTCATGCTTACCAGTTAGGAGAGACTGCCCAACATTCATATGAGGGGGAAACCCATACCACTGGTCTTGACAATATGGTTTCCCTATATAAAGATGACCAGGGTGACATGGAACTCTATGTACCACAAGGAAGTAGTTCCCATGTCACCGAGGAGAAATGTGAATAAACTCTTGTGTTTGCATTCATGTCTTGACTAGGTACACTGTTGGGGTTGCTTTCAGTTAACTCTGTATGGTTTACACAAGCCTATACAATATTCAGTATTGAGAAGAAGAATCATAACATAAATAAGGGAAAATAATTCTCTTTACTGAAGAATACTTAATTGACCTGCTGATATAAACTGTTACTTTAAAATTTATTCTACATGTACTATTTTGGCACTTTTGAGTTGTATCATAATTCTAAGAGTGGTTTTTATTTATTTCCTATCACTGCTGTGCAGCCTAATGTCTGCCCTGTTGAACACACTAGAAGATATTAAATATTTATAATTTTATGTTACACTTTAAAAAATGATTTTATCCCTTTTTGTTGTTCACTTTGCTCAGACTTTTGCAGCAATAGCTTACTGTCAGATTTTGAATATGTATTCACTTTTCGTATGAAGTATGCAGGAATAAGATCTCCGTATATAAAAGCAACTGAAATAAATTGCAGAAGTGTTCTTAATTCACCAACCCACCATGAAAAAGCCATAGTTATCTATATTTCATTCACTGAACCAATCACTATATATGTTCTGCTTGTTAGCTTCTTGTTCTTCCTTTAGACATTGATGGCATGGGCATGCTTCTTGCATAGTGGCTTATCCTTCTTTGAATAAAATGGCTGACCTTCCAAATTCACATGGCACACCTGAAAATTAAGAATACATGAATTTTAAATGTAGTCAAAGATGGTAAGAATGGAATTTGTTAGGTGGGTTTAAGCAGAGAGATTAAGTAGAAATAACAAATATTGGCTGTGCTTCAGCTTATACTACAGGAAGGAAGAAACTGGGCTAAGCAAGAAGCATCTATAATCCAAGGGTGGAGAGTGGATTTTCAGTTATCGTGCACTAATATGCTAGGAGACTTGCAATCAACTACTTAGACTGAACTGTCAGCTGCAGAAAATGAAGTCTGTACCTGTAATGCTGCAGATTTCACATAGATATTATAGTCCCACCTACTTTGGGTTCTGGCTCCATCTACCATTAGCTATAGCCGGCAATTGATATTTCCCATGGGTCAATCACCCTTTATACGCAAGTCTCCTTGAGGTAAAAACTGAAAGGTATCTTTGCAATTCAAGAGATGACCAACACCCCAGTCTAAACCCTACAATCATTATATAGTAGATGTTTGTAATAGGTGGGTTCCACATTCAGTTTTTACCACTGTGGTTGCCAACCTAGAAGCATAGGAAAGGGAAGGAGAGGAGATTAAAAGTTCTCTTTGCTCATGTCTTTTTTGTGGTAAGGCTTTGTTCTCCTTCATGGTCATAGGAAATATGATGAGGATGGATTGTTCGCCTCCCATACATCCCCCAAGTGCTTCTCAGCAATATCACAATATCATGAAGGCTTATGCAGACAAAACATTTATTTTCTGGTGGCTGTAGGCATCCACATTATGGGGGCAAAGGTGGCCTGTGAAGAAATCCTTTGGGCTGCTGGTTGATTTATTTTCTATCTACACAGTGTTTTTGATTGGGGGAACACTGTCTCCACTGCTTCCCATCCACCTACCTCATAGCAAGTGAAAAGCCTAGCATATGTGAGAGAATATTAGCCTATATGTAGGAGAATATCAACCATTGGTCTTCTAGAAATTTGAGACTTTGGCTTTCAGAATTCCTGTGCACTCATCATATTGTCTGGAATCTCTGGAAACTGAAGTCCAAATCACCTGGAGGACCAAAGTTGTTTATAGAACCACTGGCCTAGAGCCCTTCTTCTTGTCATGGTATCTTCCTATGAACAGGTTATTCCTTCACATGAGGGAGCATTCAAACATGGGAACGCTCCCCTAGGGAGTTAAGAGGGCTACCATCCAGCTCAGCTGCAAGTTTAGAAAAGTCTCAGTCTAATTCAGTAAAGAAACATACAGCACAAATGAAGCAGGTATCATGCCAGGTATGTCCAAGAGCTTCAATGAACTTATCTCCTGCTTCAACAGGGAAATCACATCCATGACATTTGGTGCTGAACAAGGCAACGTAGTCTAGAAGTAGGAAAAAAAAAGCTAAATTTAGAACATAAGCTGTATTAACTCTTCTCGAGTACACAGAACTATTGGGTTAGACATACTGGTTTATTTATGCTTAAAATTCCTTTTGCTGTCTTGTGAACTTTTTTGGAAGAGCATTTGAGATGTGCTCATATTCTTTTCATTATAACAACCCATATATTTGAGTACAAGAGTAGTATAGTTTGGGATCAGGGTAAAATGGCTTCAAATTTCCATTTTGCCATGACAGTTACTTGGTGACGTTGGGTCAGTTGATATCTCTTGCCTAATCTCATTAAAGGTATGAATATAAAAAAAGGAGTGACAGGGGGAAAAAATCATGATGTCATCTTGACCTCTAATATAAAAAGAATATACAACCATGACCTCTAGGATAAAAATAATATGCATATATATGGCAAAAGTGGATTTCTTTAGCATGAGAAAATCCTGATGAGGAAAATCCTAGACAGGCCAGAATCATCACAGCCCCAGGCTTATTCTGTGTGAAAAACACACATTATTTTTTGGTTGAAAAAAAATGGCACTTTCTATGCTGAAAACAAATTCTCTGCACAGCATTTTCCTTAATGAAAACATCATTTCTGAGCAGACAACAAGTTTCCCACGTAGAAAAAAAACATTTTTGGTGCAGAAAATAACATTTCTATACATAAAATGGTATCTTCTGCCCCCTCAAACTCCACATGCATTCTTTTGCACAGAATAAATCCTGAACTACAAATACGCTTAAAAAATATGCAATTTTCAATGAGTTTGTCTCATCAAGTAGAAAAATTGTAACATTGTCCCTACATGCCAGATAAAACAAAATCTACAGAAATTTACATAGTCATTGACCTGTCTGAAGGAACAGTTGGTTAAAAATGTAACTGACAAGGCATATCATAATAAACATAATGGCTAAGACTTGCAAATGCAACAATTCAGAAAAAGGAAAATGTTACATTTTAAAAGTTCACCTTATCATCTTCTTTCTTTATAGGTAGTTTATCTACTCCAGCTGACCACATTCAGTTCATCTGGAGCAGTAGCTATGGAGATTATTGCACACTTTTTTGCCCAATCTGTGCATGGGACGGGATTGGGCTTGAATGGGTGAAAATGGGTGCTATCGCATACAAAAATGTAACCAATGCTGCTGGCTGACCACCACCTGTCCACAAACTGCACTTAGCCGGACAGTTTTCGAGGATGGGGAGCTTCCATCTTTGAAAATCAGCTGGCTAAGTGTGGCTCAGGAATGGGTGGTGATCGGCTGGCAGCATCGGCAGCGTTTTTGTGTGTGATAACACCCATTTTCCCCCATCCAAGCCCGATCCCATCCTGTGCACAGATTGGGCAAAATAATGTGTGCGATAATCTCAGCATTTTCAGATCTGGAAGCCCACAGTTTGCAGAATGGGTCCCCTTTTATTTTTGTCATTCTTAACCTAATATGATGCAGTTCTATCTTTGTCTCTTTTCTCCTCACAACAATAGGGAAGGCTCAGAATGTGGAACAATTGCTCTCAAGACTGGCTTGGGGATTCTGGGAACTGTAGTCCAAAAATCACTTCTCTGGACAGGTGCCTTATACAACATTAAATATTTCTCCATCTAGCCCTGAATTGTTAAGCGCAAATGGAAGTAGTTATACAAAGAGCTTGAGAGAGCTTTCCCTTCACCTCCTCCCATTTTTTAAAAATCTGGAGATGCTGTGGTTGAAATGGAGTTGTTCAGCATGCAAAGCACATGGTCTACCAGCCTGTTATTAGTCCGACAAGTGTGCTGTGCAGCAGTGTTTGTTGCCATGATTCCAGACATTTCCTGGTCCCTAGAAACGCCCCACTCAAGCATTTACTTGAAGGTGTTGGAGGCTAAATGAGTGGTGTGAGATGTGAGTGCACTTGTAAGCCCCATCCCTCTGAACATTATCCTGGGGTAGTTGTTTTGGCCATATAGTAAAGGACATATGGGACTGCATTGGCATGTTTTACCTTAACACTTAAAAGCTTTCCTGATGCAAAAGCATTGAGGCTTCCTGAGTGTTCTTTGCCTAACAAAGGGGCTTGTAGCCTCACAAAGGATTTGAGACAAACTGGATCTGAAAGGCAGTAGCTTTTTGTCTTGGCAATGGAATTGAAGTTTATTTCCTGGACTTTAAGAATCCCAAAGTACCTACACAGCCAGAAGGAGGAGGGGGCTAGCCTGCATGGATATCCCTCCATAACATCTGAACTGAGGACATCAACCACAACATCTTGACAAAGTTTAGGCCTATGACTAACATCATCTTCTCCCCCCCCCCCCTTATGATTTTTAACACCTTTTCCTGATGAAGAAGCTTGCATCATGTATTTTGTGCATTTTGGTTGACACACTAAAGGTATCACTGTTTTGTGCATTTTGGATGTTATTGAACTCTGAACATTATGACACACTCAATAGTTTCCAGGACTATAGGGCTCAGCTAAATAGAGGTCCAAAACACACTACAGAAATAATCCAGTTTGAGACCGCTTTAAACGCCCTGGCTCAGTGCTAGGGAAATCTGGGAACTGTAGTTTTGTGAGACATTTAACCTTTGCTATCAAAGAGCTCTGGTGCCACAATAAACTACAATTCCCAGGATTCACTAGCACTGAGCCAGGGCAGTTAAAGCGGTCTCAAACTGGACTATTTCTGCAGCGTGTTTTGGTCCATGGTTACAAGGCTCCTGTGATCAAAAATCCTGATCAGTCTGGGTTCCTGATCATGGGATTTATAAGTACTTTGATCTAAATATGTGAAAGTTTAAGAAGCTGACAAGTGCACAGTGAGATAGGTGTTCATCTATGTGCTCCCCAACATTCCTGGCCTGAGTTTAGCCCTACACCATGGGAAAGTAAAACCTGCATGGTGCTATAGAAAATAGTGGTCTATGGTTGGAAACTTGCATTATGCACTCTTTGGACAGTGTGCCCACCTGAGCAAATGAAAACTAGGGAAATGGGGCCACTGTCTGGGAGACTGACATGGGGAGGGAGAGCATAGCAAAGTGTATTTAAAGTCGGGCAATGGCAGAAAAGTGGCTGAGTGCAAAGTGGCTCCATTTCACATTCGCTCCAAGGTGGGCACATGTTAAAATGGGAGAGTTAGTAGAGTAGGCACCATGCCAGACAGTTCATTCTCTTGGGCAACTAACTTCTTTCTTGCCCGCAAAGAACAACAGACCATTGGCACACTGAGGAACCTATTTCAGGCAGGTTTCAGTAACGTTACTGTGTTCAATACCTTTCTCGCAGTAGGGCTCACCATCCTCCATGTGGAAAAGGCTATTCCCAAATGGCTTCCTGCAGGCAGCACAGACAAAGCAAGCTGTGTGCCAAGTCTGCCTAAGGGCATGCATCACTTCCTGAAAGGCAAACAGAGCAGATGTCTCTTGCACTGCTGAAACACATTTCACTGAATGAGAAAAACAGACCAAAGGCCAGGCAGTGAAGGGTGGAACGTATGGGCTGCTTCAATTAGAAGGCAGAAACTTTGGGCCAAAAGGAGGAGTTGTTTAACTCTTCCTTCACCCAATGATTTTCTCCCTCAAATCAGCCTTAAATTCAGGGATGTAGCTTGGGTGGGCAAACATGAGAGCCTCGGCCTCTCCAAGAAAAATTCTGCCCACAATGGGAATTTTCTTCAGTCCCCGATTTTCTAGCATTGCACAAACTTAAAACTTCAGTTGTGAATTACAGTTTAGTCATTCAGAGAAAAGGTGAAGGTAACCTTGTCAAGGGAATGGAAGCACAGCAAATATATGAGTTGTTAATGTTTACAATAATGATTGTCTCACTCTCTGCAGTGCTAGAAATTTGGAGACTGAAGGATAATTTCATTGGGGAATTAAAAAACAACATTGGGGGCAATGCCTTTATTTTACTCTTTGTAGCTCCAGTATATATTTCCCATCAACAAAACACAGAACTGGAACCTAGAATGGGATGAAAGTAGCCAGTAGGAAGAAGTGGGGTATGTTGACACAGAGAAAGGCAGGGAACCAGTGGGCATGGAAATAATTAAGGATTAAAAATTTCCATTGCCACTCGTCTCCTCCTGGCACCAATTCACACTAAAGAAACAGCTAGGCTTTAAAGGCAAGTTAAAGTAGTGTACAGCATAGGCAGCTGGAGGATCCTGGGAGTTGTTGTAAAACACATCTTAGAGGTCACCAGGCTGCAGAAGACAGCTGTACTGCCACCCTAAAATTTGCATTTAAAATCTTCAAGCTTTATGCCCAGCCAACTCACAGTTTAAGCATCAGGTCAAGGTGCTTATTTAAAATAAGAGAATGCAAATCCCAAATCTTCCCAGAATATGATAATAGAATTACTGCATGTTCCTGGTTGACAGGGGAGAAAGGCAGTATTTATGGGCACAGGAGGAGAGATCATGCTTACTTGCAGACTCTGGGATTTGTGGTCCAAAAGTAATTTTTCCAAGCTCTGCCCTTGATCAAACATGCTAGAGGGTCATGTCATTTCAGACTTCATTGAAGCAGTTTAGCAAAGAAAGTTCAATGAGTGTGCAAAATTCTGGACAAAATTTGAACGCCTGCTCTAGGCTGTATACTGAAAGATTATTTTGCAAAACAGTGTGCTTTTAAATGTTCTACTTTGTACTTATTTCATTAGGATGTCCATTAATTCATTTCTAATATTTACATGCCATCTTATAGCTAAGTTCTCAAGACATCTTGTAACAAGAAGAAAACAAAATCATAAATGCATACAATAAACCAGATCAACAATAAAACATATAAAAGCAGCATAAAAACAGTGGTTAAGATAAAATAAATTAGAAATAGAACAGATTGAAAGGTTGCTAACTTCACACACACACACACACACACACACACACACACACACACAATCTTGCTTGGCACTACAAAAATAAAATCAAGGGCTTCAGAAATACAGAATTAAGTTCAGTCAGGTAATTAGGCATGTGCACTTTCTATTTCCCCAGGAGGGCTTTCAAACAGCTCTTCCACACAGCAAAAATAAAGCAGTTTGCCACTCCTTCAACTGTCATGGCTCCATTCTGTGGAATCCTGGGATTTTTAGTTCGGTGAGATAGGACATTATCACATGTGGGCCAGTTTCGTTGTTAAAGAGATAATAAAGTGGAAATGAAGCATCCCCAAAAGAAAGCGAAAATAGAGCTTAATTGCACAAAAGCTTTTCACACGTAATTACAGTAATAACGGAATTAAGTTAAAAGGGAAAAAAAGACATTTTTAACTTTCATATACAAGTGAAAAGAACCTGTACATGTTCTGGAAATGGGTGTGTTTCGTGACCAGACTCCTCCTTTTCCAGGGCGCGTCCTGCATTTCCCAGGAGGAAATGTGAGACTGTCCTCCATTTGGGGTCATGTCCTCCTGCACAAGTCCTAACTCCCTTCCGTTGGGGTTAGGACCTCTCAAGAAAGCAGAGGAGAAGCAGGAGGAGGAGGCTGGAAAGGCAAGGCAAGGCAAGCCGAGGCAAGGGAGGGATTGAGATGGCTCAACCTCCCTTTTCTCTCTCTCCTTTCCTGGCATTGGAGGCTGTCAGCTGCTGGGGAGATGAGCAAGGAGGGTAGGATCACAGGCAGAGCTGGCAGGGAAGGAGGAGGAGGAGGAAAGGGAGGAAAGGGAGGAAAGGGAGGGAAGGAAGGAAGGGCTGGGTGTTCCCTGGGGAGAGCCACAGCCTTGGATGATGCCCAGGAGAGGGGGAAACTGGAGGTAGCTCTCATGCCCCCCCCCATAAGCCTTTTCCCTTTGTAGGACCTGCAGGGCAGAACTTCATGGTGAGATGGATCACCAAATTGCTCCACAAGCACACCCCACACTTGCACCCACATCCACCCACAGCTGCTGTGAGGGAAGCCTTCTTTCCCCTCCTTTTCCCTCCATCCCAAATGCCAAACTTCTCCTCCATCCCAAACTTCCCTCTCCTGGGCTCCCTTCCCTTCCCTTCCCTTCCCTTCCCTGCATGGCACTGAGGAGGAGCCCGGGACTCTCCCTCCCTGGAGGCCCCTCCTCCTCCTGGCCCTCCTCCAGAATTGTACGTGCATATTTGCTTTTCAGATTAAAGTAAATGCGCAATTACTGTAATTTCGCAAATGCATTTCCTCTAAACTCCCGAAATTAAAAAGATCTTGGATAATACCACTTTCTGTCCAGTTTCTGTGCGACGTCGTGTGAAATCATCAGGCGCAAGTGTGGGGGTTTTTTTTGGATTTGTGTGGGATAACCTACAGATTCTCCCCGTGTGATAATGTCCGTAGTCAGCCTGGTCTGTTAGAGAGGTCTGGTCCCTCACCAATCCACAAATCCCAGGATTCTGTAGGATATAGTCATATCAGTTAAAGTGGTATCAAAGTGCTTCATTTCTGCAGTATGGCTACATCCAAGTTCAAAAGCAGCACTTTGGATTTGACCTGGAAATTGAGTGGGAGCCAATGAAGCTGGTAGAATACCAATATTATAAGATCTGAACTACTTGCGTCAGTATCAGAAAACTTGCAACCATACTCTTAACTAACCAGAGTTTCTAGACTATCTTCAAAAGGGCCACCATGCATAACACATTTCAATAGTCCATGTATTACTTCAAAATACCCATGACAATTTTAACACACATACATTTTTTAAGTGAAGGAAGTTACACACACATACTACATGGGCTCATTTAATTGTATACAACCGTAGTCATGCAAGGTAAAGATTCGTAGAACTGTCCAGAAACACCGGTGTCCCTGAGAAGAATCAGTGATATGTAGTCTGAAACTTGGGAAGACACTATGGAGCTTATCGCACTGCTAAAAAAAGCGTATTAGCTCTCCCAAATTGAATTCTAATTCGGCCTACATCTGGGTACTGTAGCATGGATTTTGCCACCGAATACAGCCTGGATGCAGCCCAGGTCCCAGGAGCCCTTCAGCAGCCATTTTTCAGTAGGAAAACTCCCAACTTTGAAAAGAGGCTTGCTGAGTGCTCCTGGGGCCCGGGCTGCATCTGGGCTATATTCTGCCAGCGGATTTGGTGGCAAAATCCATGCGATAGTACCTGGATGCAAGCCAAATTAGAATTCAATTCGGGAGAGGTAAGATGCCTTTTTTTAGCAGTGCGATAAGCTCCTATGACTAAGAACCAAATTACTTGTTGTTGTTGTTGTTGTTGTTATATTTTTATTAAATTAATCAATTGATAAAACAATAATATAAAAATGGAAAAGAATTTCAAAAAAATACATACATATATTTACTATAAAACATAAAAACAAAAAAACATAACAAATACAAATGACTTCTTTTCCCTGCCAGCTTTAAATTTATATTTAAAAATTGCTTTTGTTTTATCTATTTTTCTACTAAGTTATCTACTTTTTTCAATCCATGAATTTTAAACTTTTTTTCCACATTTTATCAATAACAAATAAAATTTTATTACACACTCATAATTGCAATATCTCATACCATTATGATAAATAACCAAATTACATATTATGTCCCCCTTTACTTTTCTTTTAAAAAGAGTGCTAGTGGTTTTTAAAAAGCATGTCTAATGTAGCATACATTTTTGGCCCTAAACTTCAAGCGATTAGAAGGAAAAACATGACTGGATGGTCTTGGTATAGTTAATGCCCCAGCTGCAGGTCTGGCAACAATTAATTACATATCAGACAAGTATTTAGAGGCTTAGATGGTGAGATAGGAAATGCTTCCTCTTTCCAGATTTTTAATTCATACTTGCAGATATTATGTAATTTAATCTGACATTCTGTCCTTTTCTCCTGATGTTGACAGCCCAGCATCGTTTATGGTAGCAGCATGTCTCATTAGTGAGTCATCAACAGCTAGTTTAATTAACTTAAATGAATGTTTGCAAAACAACCTGGTAAATGAACCTAGATGAAGGTATGGAGCTCATGAAGAAAATTCAGGTTGCAAACAGGAACAGGTTACTTGCTGGTCTGCAGAGAAATCTATGAAAGTAAGGGCCTTTGCAGACTGCCAGAAATAGTGCAAATTGAGTCCACTTTAACTGCCCTGACTCAGTGCTAGGAATCATGGGAACTGTATTTTTTTCTGGGACATTGAGCCTTCTCTGCCAGAGAGCTCTGGTGCCACATTAAACTGCAGTTCCCATGCTTCCTTAGCACTGAGCCAGGACAGTTAAAGTGGCCTCAATTTGCACTATTTCTGGCAGTCTGTAAAGGCCCTAAGTGGACAGTATGTGCTGTCCACAAACTGATTAGAACTTTTACCAAATGACTGTAAAGATGGCAGCACTGATTCTTAATTGATGAGATCCAGAAAGTGTCTGACCTCTGTGTAGAGTAGGCCACAGTCAATCCTTCAACTACTTAGACCAAGGGTGGGATAACTACATGTCCAGATATTGTTAGACTACAACTCCTATACTCCTTGATTGTCACACTGGTTAGGGCTGATCAGCACTAGAGTCAATAAGTATCTAGAGGACTTCACCACTGCAGTTCCTCATTACAGTTCCTCACCACTGAGCTCTTGTTTGTAGGTCTTTCTCTGTTAAGATGTGGCTGTATGTATCTTTCTGGCATTTTGCTATGTTAGCTTGTGGACTTACCCCCATGATCTTGGTATGGCATCTGGCACAGGTTGGGGCGAAGAACTGCTCATAGCAGCGCTCACAGTACACACTGTTCTGTTCTTCGACAAAGCCCACATCAGCCAGGGAAGCCTTGCAGTAGGCACAGTTGAATTCCTCTGGATGCCAAGAACGACCCATGGCCACCAGGAAAGGACCCCTGTAAAATGATTTCAGCATTAACTGTCTCAAATATTAAAAATAAAAGGATACAGCAATAAGACAAAATTGTATTAGTTTTATAGCACCTGATCTCTGTGGCTTTTCTTAGCAAATCTTGGGATGTATGGTTTGAGAAAGGTTCTGAGAATTGTCTTCCAAAGAAGCAGTTTTGATAGTTGAAGCAGCATCCCTACTCCAAATAAAAGTCTTAAAGTGCCTTAATGCCTAAATACCTTAAAGGCACCAGATCCCATCTGATCATGGAAGCTAAGTGGGGCCAGCCTTGGTTAATATTTGCTTGGGAGGCCACCAATGAATACCACATGCTTCCAGCTATATTTCAGAGGAAGAAACTGGAAAAACCACCTCTGAGTATTCCTTGCCTAAGAAAACACTATGTAATTCTTGGGGATGCCATAAATCAACAGTTAACTTGAAGGCACACACACACACACACACATGGTGCCTCAAAATCTCATTGTATTAATTTTAGTGAACCAAAGTCCACATCACCATATACACAAAGAAGAGTCTTCAGATAGCATGTATATTTGAACAAAAACAATGGGTATAGAAATGGGAAATGTGGCACCAGCTATATCTAGATTATATCATCACTATGTACTGATGTTTTGAGGGCTTACTATACTCATTTTATATACAGTGGGTCCTTTCTATATGTGGGGGATCCATTCCAAACACCCCTCCACATAGGTACCTGAAGTCCCATTGAGTTCTATGGCCACACTCTCTTGTGCACACTATTTTAAATCTTTTTTCTGGGGGGGGGGGAATGTACAGTCCATTAAGATGAATACATCTAACTGGATTATATACACAACATGTATTCTTCTGGGAATTTCCACCACATTGTTTCATCTGCTGATTGGCCACAGAATGATAGCAAAAGAGGAACTGTGATGATTATATGGAGAGCTGTGATATAAGGAGGACCCAGAGGTGCAACCAAATGCCACGAGCAGCAGGATGTGAAGGCAACAGTGTTTTCTGCCTTACTGAATACTGTAAGCATGGTTCATGGTCTGATGTAGGAAGGGCTCCCCATCTTGCCTCTGTGAGATGACATTCTCTCTGTGGTTTGCAACATGGACTGCAGGTGTGGCATTTTGGACCAAACCATCTGTTCAAGTTGAAAAGAAAGGACAAGCTGTCCTCTAGGCTGGCTTGTCCAACATTATTGTTCTCCTGAAGCAGAAATTCTGCAAAGCGATATTAGGATGGCTGGACAGAACTAGAGCAGTTCCAAAAATAAGAACACCTTCCTGCATATGTATAATCTGTTCTAGGAACAGTAGCATCAAAATTAATTAAATAAATGAATAAATAATACAAAAACACACAGTGCAACAGACACCACTGCAAACTCCCTAGGGCTCTTCCAGATTGGTCTAAGAAGTTCCTTGGGTTTTGTCAGGTTCTGCCAGTTGTTGCCTTTGCATCCACTTGTTCCTCTTTTTTTTCTTGGTGAGTTGTTTGTAGTTGTTTGACCTGACCTAGGGTGCTTCAGAGTGTTTTAAAAACAAACACACAACAACAACAAAAACCAAACAAAACTGAAGCATGATTAACCAAGGTGGTCCCATGGCTTGAAGACCAAATATTTTTCTCTCAGAATTGTTGTTGTTGTTGTTGTAGAGTTGCCATTTCACTGATGTACTCTAGTACTAAAACTCTAAAGAAGGAAGTGGAAAAAGAAGAAGGGAATATATTGTTCCAATATGTCTCAGGATTAAAAGAAACCCACTTGAGGATGTAAATAAAATGCCCCAGCTGGTGCTGGGAAAAATAGTTTGGGAAAACAGAAGCATTGTTTGGCTATTTCAACCCCTCTGGCCCAAGACCTAGGGTAATAAACAATCTCCTGATACATTTGCCCCATCTGGATTAGCCTTTAATGGGTGAGCCTTTTTAAAATCCTACAATATCAGTGAGCCTAATGCCTGATCTCATGATCTTTACACAATTACTCAAAGCACAAAATGTTGGCCATAAGAGAAATGTCAGAGGATAAAGGAAGTTATTATGAAAGAAAGAAAACTGTACTTCAGAACCGGTCCCCTAGTCAGTAGGGCAATTTCCCCCAACTGAATTGCTGATATTCATCTCTGGAACATCATTTGATACTGTCCTGGGTCATGATGCTTTCTCATCCCCAATCCCTCTGGAGAGTCCTACATAGCTGTACCTGATTATGCTATTACAATGTCCACAGAGTGGAGTTCGGCTGCTTGCTGGGAAGCGCTCAGCTCTTTGAATTGTGCCCCTGGCCACAGCAGGTGCCTGAGAGGAGGCTGGAATCGAAGGAGGAGGATAAGATGGAGCAGAGGCAGCAGGTGGCGGGATTGGAGCACCTCGTGGCAAGATATGCTTAGTGACAGTGGTGGTACTTTTCCCAGGAGCAAATTTCTGGGAGAATGAGTCGTCTGTGATCCAGGGAGGACGGCTTGAAGGCTCAGGTTGGCTTGGAGTATAAGTATGCACAGACACTGGAGCAGGAGCTGGAGCCGGAGCCTGAGCCGGAGCTGGAGCTGTTGTGAGGAGAGGAAACCAACTCTTATTTAAATGCCTTTATTTTTACTATCGGAAACCATAGTTATTTACCAGAATCATCTCTTTCAAGCCACAGATACCTCAGATGACCCTAATTACTGCCTAGTCCCATCATCGCAAATCAAGTGCTACAGTAAATCCAAGGATATCAGATAATCCCCTATCTTGGGAACCAACTGGATTATAAAAGACACTTTCCAGCATCTGTTTTTCCTGTGTTTATCAAGGTCACCAGTAGTAACACTGGAGTAATTAGGTTTTGTGTTTGTGTGTGTGTGATCTACAATACATATGTAGAAATGTGACATCTGGAATGTTACTGCATATGTCAGACTTCCCCAACTGGCTAGGGTGATGGGAGTTGTAGTCCAGGACACTTGGAAGGTGCCCACTGCAAATGAAGGCTGACATATTTCAGGCATGCATGCATTCATTTAAAGACTTTCCTTTCCTTTCCTGTGTTCACAATATATGAATGCAATCACAATATATGAAAAGAAATCTTGGGTCATAAACATCTAATGATGTCTGTGTACATTTAAATACATTTGACAATTAGTAATTGAAAAAAAGGTGTTGATGCTTTCATTTCAGCTTGATTTCTCTCTCTTCTCTTAAGTGGGGGTAAGATTTATGTTCTGTTGTAACCAACTCATGATTTTTTCCAGAGAGAAACATGCCAAGGCAAATACCCCCAGCCAGCCAGGCTTGCAGTTTGCATGTACTGCCTTGCATAGTTCTTTCAAAAGGAGGACAGCTGTAGGGGCTCCCTCCTGGAATGGCAAGTATTTTGTCTCCGTTATTACACTGCTTCCTGACTCTCCTCCCCCACGCCACCATAATATCCCTTCGCTTCTATTAAAAGCTCTGGGGCTTGCCTTTCTTCCTCTGCCTCCACCTCATTCACCCCACTGACTTGTTCCAGGTTCGCTTCCAAGACAGCTTATTCACTCCCAGCTTGCCAGTCAGTTTAATCTGATCTGTTGGCAGCAATTACAGTCCCTAGTACTTCTTTTGACAGAACAGCGGTGATATTGTTTGGTAGCTTATTGACCTCTCTTCTCAGCCCCCTATTTCTTACTGATCCATAGGGTTGCTGTATGGTTCCTCCCAAAACTCAGCTGCCTTTGGAGAATGCCACCATTGTGCTGGGCACAGATATTGTGCTGCTCCACCATCTTTTCAGTACCACAGCTGTGACAGCCAGGGTGAAGTAACCACTGGCATTTAACACTTTGTGAAAACCAAGTCATCAGGGACCCTTTCCTTTCTCTTTCATTTCCTAGCTTTTCCAATACAGTGGGCCCTCCACATTCACTGTGGTTAGGGATGTAAGACCCCCATGAAAATGGAAAAACTGCTAATAAAATACACTTTTTTCTTACCTGAGAGAACACCTGACTAGGAATCTCTAGGTCCTCCAGTGCAATTCTGTGATAGACTTCTGGCAGAAATTGATTACAGAATAGTGCTGGAAGACCTAAAAATGCCTAGAGAAGTGTTCTCTCTAGGAATTTCTAGGTCCTTCCAACAGAAATTGACCATAGAATCATGCTGGAGACCTAGAGATTCCCAGAGAGAACATATTAATCAGATCTGCAAATAATCAAAATCAGAAAAGTCAAAGCCCGCAAATGTGGAGGGCCGACTGTAGTTCTACTTGTAAAATAGAGAGGAATTTGTTCAGATATGGTACATTTTAATTTCAGTAATGTGGTCAAAGAAATTAAATTTTGCTCAACTTATGTTTCCCAGGCTGTTGGCCATGCAACTTAGAGGCAAGCCATTTGATCAGCAGACATAGCTGCTGTGAAGTAGTCCCTTTCAGTAGCAGATGCTAGTGCTATCGCATGTTTGTGGGGATAGCCAGTTCCCTTTGGGTTCCCTAAGCTACCCTGTTTGTTTGAAAAAGTATAAGGAATCTGTCCTAACACCATTGCAGAGAAAGAATTGACAATCTGGTTGGCTTCTGTATATAGAATGTGTGTGTGTGTGTGTTTGTGTTTGCATGTGTGCCATTTTGTCCTTTGCTTCAGACAGCAAACTGTCACGGGAAAACCCAAAGTGAATAGTACCAGGAACAGGTTAGGAAAATTGCTTCCAATTGTAACTAATATCTCTGGGACATTCACAAGCAGAACATAGTGGCTGAATCTCTACATCATTAACTGTTCCCAGCATGTTGCCTCTGAAAGTGGAAGTTCCACTTAGTTATGGTTCCTAATCACTATTGAGATGAATCTTTACTCCAAGAATGCACATGTTCCCTCCGAATGCAAAAAGAGATGGCCTCTTCCTTGCTGCAAGTATTTAAGCAGGGATTGTTGATGGTGTAGATTTGTATCCTGCACTGTACATTCTGCACTGAGCTGGGAGGGGGTCTACTAAATGACCTTCAGTGTCCCTTCAGTTTGAAGATTCTGTGATTCTGTGATTCTATGTTGAAATGTAATTCCACTGGGCAACAACTCACAGAATTCCCCAGACACCACGGTAAGTGATCATGCTGGCTGTAGCGTTCTGGGAGTTGTAGTCAAAACAGGTCGCTTTTCCAAGCTCTAATTCTGGGGAGTTCACAGCAGAGACCACATTTCTAAATGGGAGACTCAGGTGACTGACTTTGAGCTTCCTCATCAATGAGTGATGTATTTTAGATATCCACCACAGTTAAATTTGAAAAATGCCTTTCTCCTAATTATTAAAATTTCCTTTCTAGTTTGATTTTGTTTTGCTTCAAACCTAGGAGATTATCACACAAGCATAAAAATGCAACTTACCTCTTCTGAATTCAAGCAAAATTCGGGCTGCATCCAGGTCCTATCGCATGACTTTTGTCACCAAATCTGCCATCTGAATGCAGCCTGAGTGTAGACCATTTCACTTAACTTGATTCATGGCCATTTTACAAAAGTTGAAAGCTTTGACTTTTGAAAAATGGCTGCAAAGCGAGTTAAGTGAGCTGGGCTACACCTGGACTGGTTTTGGATGGCAGATTTGGCAACAAAAGTCATGTGATAGGACCCGAATGCAGCCTGAATTTTACTTGAATTCAGGAGAGGTAAGTCAAGTTTTTATGCTTGTGTGATAATCTCCATAGTAAACACCAAAATTCCTGCAGTATGAGTGCATCATCATTCCCCACCTTAGCTACAGGCTTTTTTTTCCCATGCAGAAATGATAAATAGAGTTTAAAGATCTCTGAACCGCCCAATCACGTTAAGCCCCAAGGTGCAACTATTTCTGTCTCACTTAGGGGGGTTGCAGACTGCCAGAAATAGTGTGAATTCAGTCCACTTTTAGGGTTAGGGTTAGTGCTAGGGAATCATGGGAACTGTTATTTTTCTGAGACATTGAGCCTTCTCTGTCAGACAACTCTGATGCCACAATAAAATACAGTTCCCATGGTTCCCTAACTCTAACCCTAACCCTAAAAGTGGACTGAATTCACACTATTTCTGGCAGTCTGCAACCCCCCTTAGTCAAAATTAAAGGGCAATATTTCATCTGTAATTGTCAAGTTCAAAACCCTCCCACCCCTGGCATTCTGTAATTAAACAAAGTGATTTCTTCTGTTAGTTGTGTTCCTAGTTTTCACTACCCAAGAATAGTTGCTTCCTTAGTGAAACATGGCATTATTCCCATGTCTTGCAATATTCTGTATATATGCTGGGTCAGACACCACCAACCTGAGATCCTTCAATGATATTGAACTACACCTGCCTCAAATTCCAAACTGGCATATACTTTCATATATTCTATGAGTGCCCACCAGGGCAGGGGAACAGGATCATGGCAAAAGTGGGTGCCACCAGTCCACACATCTCCATTTTAACAGTGTGAACTGGGCCCTTGGACATACAGCTGTATACATATAGGTCTTGGTCTCTCTCTTGATCCCATTCTGCACAGTCTGAAAAAGGCAAGGCTCTTGATCATGTGAAGAGAGCCCTCCATGCATAGAGTCCAGGCTTGGAGACTCTTTTCATCCCTTTGAAAAGGACATATGGATGTTAGAGGTGGGTGAATCTTGCCACCCACAAGACTTTATTGTTCAAAATAGCATTTTAACACATTAATTAAAGCATTATAGCACCATTACACTATAACATCTTGATGCTAATTTTAGAAAAGCCTTTCTGATTGCACACATTGACTATGTAGCACAGTGGCAAGCCATTTTGATGGGTCCAGAAATCTTTTCCCTTCCCTCGGACCTTGGATGCTGATCCTCCCTCATAACCCTCTTCTCCTCAAATCCTGTTCCCTTGGAGCCTCTGAGGTTCAATTTTCCATAAAAAAATAATTTTGTCCCCAGGGCTGGTTTCAGTCCTTAACCAGCCTTTTTAAAAAAGATGAAAAGTGACTAGTTGTCACTTCTCATTTCTAAATGAAAGGCCTATGGGGAATGAAAAACAGTCCCAGTGGAAAACATGTTAAAATGGCAAATTGTACCCCCAGAGGCTTGCAAGGCTGTGATTTGCCAGAAAAAAAAATATGAGGGAGCTGCGGGTATTTTCTGGGGTGGTTGGGTCACGAAGGTATGCCTGCAACCTGTGGCCCACACTTTGCCCACTACCGATTTTATCAATTTCCTATGCAAGTCCTGCCCCCTTCTGCAAGTCTTTCCTTTTCTCAGCCAGTGAGGTGTTCTTGCTGTCAGTGATACCAGAAGGGATTCTTGGGTGCCTTATCAAGTGACTAAAAACCACAAGGTTTCCCTTCATTTTCCTTCTTTTCTGAAGTTGGTGGCTACCAGCCATTGCCTGTAATTGCCAGCTAAACCCCAACTTCAAGACTCAACCAGTGTTTCAAAGTGTGGGCTGAGAATGATCTGGTTCTCCTCCTCATTTCCTCTGCTGTTAAAGGAACAAAACTAGGGACCAGGTTGAAGAAACACCAGCCAACACTTTGACTGGGGACCAGATGACTTTGGAGGCATGATCAAACCCCTGGTATCTTCTGGCCCACAGAGGGCTGTGTACATCTGGGGTGGATTCACACCCCATTAAATTTCCTACCCCTGCAGTAATATATTGTACATGGAGCTGGGTGCCCTTGAGGAATGAATGGAAATGGCAGTGACTACAAAATGTGGAATAGCCAGGTAGCTAATGGAGCTCATCATTGGGAACACCTTAGCTCTTCACTGACAGCTGGTTTGAGCCTAAGCTCAATTCAAGGTGTTGATCTTGGACTTTGAAGACTAGCTAGCTTGGAATGGAGGTAAATGAAAGACCAGTTTCTCCTGTGTAAGGAACACAAATTTTGTGTCTTACTTTATGGAAGACTATCCTCTGTTTGAAGGGCTCTCTGTTCCAAGGTTGCTGCCACACTGCAGAATTAATATAGTTTGACATGGCTTTAAATGCCACGGCTCCATGCTATGGAATCCTGGGATTTGTATTTTGTTGTGGCACCAGGGCTCTTTAACAAAGAAGGTGAAGTATCTCACAAAAACTACAAATTCCAGAATTCGCTAGCATTGAGCTATGGCATTTAAAGTGGTGTCAAGCTACATTAATTCTGCAGTAGTGTAGATGCATTTGAGGATAAGTGACTATAAAGGAGAAAGAGTAAAGGCCTCCAAGTTGCTCATCAGTGATTAGTACCTGGACATTCAGGTTACCTGGTAACAATCTTATATTATTTATTTCCAAATGTGCATGCAAGCATGCTTATATATATGTATATGTACAAGCTGCTTGGAAGGATGAGGAAGACGACTTGCCCTCTCGATCCATGTCCATCTTGGCTGGTCACCCAGGGGGGCGATGCCTTGAAAGTGTTCCTTCGGGACACGATCAATGCATCCCTTAGGGAGGGTTGCGTGCCAACTTGTCTTAAGGAGGCGGCACTTAGGCCACTCCTAAAGAAACCCTCCCTTGACCCCTTGGATAGAAATAATTACCGACCAGTCTCCTTGCTACCTTTTTTGAGCAAGGTGATCGAGAGGGCAGTCGCCTCCCAACTCCAGACAGTCTTGGATGAAACCGATTATCTTGATCCATTTCAAACCGGCTTTAGGACAGGATTTGGGGTTGAGACTGCTATGGTTGCCCTGACCGATGACCTCCGCTTGAGTATCGACAGGGGTAGTGTGACCCTGTTAGTGCTCTTGGATCTCTCTGCAGCCTTTGATACTATAGATCATGCCATCCTTTTGGATCGCCTGAGAGAGTTAGGAATTGGAGGCACTGCTTTGCAGTGGTTCCGTTCCTTCCTCTCGGGCAGATCCCAGAGGGTGAGGCTTGGGGACAGCTGCTCATCCAAGATAGAGCTTAATTGTGGCGTCCCTCAGGGCGCCATTTTGTCCCCGATGCTGTTTAATATATACATGAAACCGCTGGGGGAGATCATTCGGAGGCATGGAGCACGGTGTCTTCAGTACGCTGATGACACCCAGATATACCTCTCCATGACCAGATCATCGACTCAGACCTCAGATGGCGTCTCACCTCTTAATGACTGTCTAAGAGCGGTAATGGACTGGATGAGGAAAAACAGATTGAAGTTAAATCCAGACAAAACAGAGGTACTCACAGTCACAGGCCCGAAACCAGATCTGGGAATACAGTCTCCAGTCCTGGATGGAGTCACACTCTCCTCCAAGGACTGTGTTCACAGCTTGGGGGTACTCCTTGACTCGTCGCTTCACATGACTTGTCAGGTGAATGCGGCAGTCAGGAGCGCCTGTTATCAGCTTCGGCTGATACGCCAACTGCACCCTTATCTGGACATGAGGGACTTGGAAACTGTGGTACATGCGCTGGTAACCTCACGTTTGGATTACTGCAACGCGCTCTACATGGGGCTACCCTTGTGCCTAACCCAGAAACTTCAATTAGTACAAAATATGGCAGCCAGATTAATTACTGGGACATCTTGGAGGGAGCATATAACACCAGTGCTTAAATCCCTCCACTGGCTGCCAATTAGTTTCCGGGCACAGTACAAGGTGTTGGTTTTAACCTTTAAAGCCCTACATGGCTTGGGTCCATCTTATCTTAGGGACCGCCTCTCCCCGTATGATCCCCCTCGAGCCCTTCGGTCCTCTGGGAGGAATCTGTTACAGCCAATAAAGACCAGGCTGTCCCAGACCTCCCAGAGGGCCTTCTCCGCAACCGCCCCCAGGCTATGGAATGGCCTGCCGGACGAGATCCGTCTTATTTCTACGCTCACTGCCTTTAAGAAGGCAGTGAAGACGGATCTTTTCCGGCAGGCCTTCCCAGAATAATACCCCCCGGATACTTCTGCCCTGGGGAGATTTTCGTCTGATATTTTATCGGCCTCCCTGCGATGCTTGGGTTGGTCATTGTATTGTTGTTTTATGTAATAGTTTATTGTTTTAAATTTTTCTCTTGTTTAATTCTGTTTTAAGGGGGTGGGAGGTGGGATCTAGGGTTGGGACTGTTTTACACTGTTGATTTTTAACTTGTGTAACCCGCCTCGATTGTTGGGCAGAGAGGCGGGCTATAAATAAAACTTATTATTATTATTATTATGTATAGCTCAGTTCTGACAGCTGCCTGTGGCTTAGCCATCACAAACTGTCACATTATGAAGCAGGAGGTTACATTCTGTGAACAGAACCTCCTGGATCTTGGGTAATGTTTTAACACAGTGAATATTGTTGCTATTGACTGGATGACAAATGCCTTTGTTCTCCAAGCATTTCTGGGTCCAACAGACAAACCATGGCTACAGAAGAGCCTCCAAGGAAGCTATTTTTGAAGTGCACTTTCATAACATAGCTTCCAGCTAGAGTGGGACCATTCTACTGTACTATATTTCACATTAGCAGGGTTTTTGTTTGTTTTGAATCACATGAATTCTGAATCCCATAAACCCTAATGATGTATGCCCTGTTGTATTCAAGGAATTTACTCCAAGGACATAGGATTGCAGCATAAATTGCTGCAGTGGGTCCTTGGTATCTGCCTGGGTTTAGTTCCCGGACTGGCATGGATACAAAAATCCATAGATGCACAAGTCCCATTATCCACAATGGTATAGTAAAATGATATCCCTTATTTAATATTGCAAAATCAAGGTTTGCTTTTTGGATTTTTTTTGTTGATGATGCTGTCATTGAATATTTTCAAGCTGTGGATGGTTGAATCCAACTATGCAGAAATCTATGGATACAGGGGCCAACTGTACCATATCAAGAACCCTATTTATTAAAATATGATGTGTATGGAATATTTATCTTCTTAGGAAAAACCCAAAGGGCTGAGTTTATGCATATAACAGAATGAAGTGTTAGGGGAAGTATGTCATTTACTTCCCCTATGCCATGCAGGGGTTCCCCATCCAGTCCAACTCCCTGCATGGCAGGGGGTTGGACTGGATGGCCCTTGTGGTCTCTTCCAACTCTATGATTCTATGATTTAAAGTGTTTCTCCTGTTAGAAAAATATTAGAATAAGGGGGGGGGGGGACACCCAGCACATCAGTAAAAAGGATTCTAGCATAGGCCATTCATTTCCTTACTAGTTTTCTACTTTCAAAGACATTGTTGGTTTAATTTAATGAGAGGGTATTAAACAAATTGATTGGTTCCTGTTGATAGTCTTAAGGGAAGTCCATCCATTCCTGCCACATTAACATTCTGCTGCATCACTGCCATTTCATTCTGATGCATGTGTAGACCAGGACTTAAACATCTACCTGAAGACATGTCCATTTACGAGGTGAGAGGGCCCTTATCACAGGGTTGCCTGCTGTATTTGAACTGGATGGGAGCTGAAACAACAGCCTGAAAATAGTTCTCAAGGCTCTGAGAACATTAAAAACTAGGACATCATGCCACCAAGTGACTGGAATGGGAAACTGCACCCTGCAAGCCTACATTTTGCTGTTGTTGTGTGCCTTCAAGTTGTTTCTGACTTGTGGCTACCCTAAGGCAACCCTATCATAGGGTTTTCTTGTCAAGATTTGTTCAGAGGAGGTTTGCTTTTGTATTCTCCTGAGGCTGAGAGTATGGGACTTACCCAAGGTTAGGTTAGCTAGTGGGCTGAGCCGGGAATTGAACCCTGGTTCAGAGTCATAGTCCAATTTTGCATAACAATTTATAAACTGATTTCTGGGAAAGCGATTTGGCTCCAAAAGCATGCAAGCAAAATATATTTTTTAAAAAATGTAAATGGGAGGCACCTTCAGGGGTTCTTGGGGGATATGGATTGACTGAACCCATTTCAGTCTGACAGGCTAGAATGGAGTACTCAAATGTACTTGGTCACCCTGAATGATGATCTAATCCCAGTGAAAAATGTGTGTGCACGCGTGTGTGTGCACATGCAAGCAGATGCTATCTTGATCTCGCTCTCTCTCTCTGAAATTAAAGAGCTACAAAGCAGCATAAGAGCTCTTATAGGTAGCTGGTACTATGATGGGACTGCTGCTATGATTTGGAAGAAGGCATTTTACAATATAAAATCTTGGGAGACATTGCTGGTCATTGAGAATGGACTGGGAGAAATGGACTAATGGTCTGACTTAGAAGAAAACAGCATCCTATGTTTTTGTTTCTGCCTGTTGTGTCATTTGTGCCATTTGAAGAATTATCATGCAGGGAGGGGGGAGACACTTTAGTCCTGGAGATGTACTTCCTGCCTTCTTTTCACAGGATCCTTTAAACTGTTGGACTGTGCAGTCACACATTCAATGGCACATGCAGTCTATGTGCACTCTACTGCTTTTAGTGAAATGTGCATTCATTTTGCATGGTGGATTCAGTGGGGTTTATTCCTCAGTAAGTATGTAAGGGATAGCTGCTTTAGACTAATTCTGCAAAGTAGTAACCTAAAGCAATTCAATGAAATGTGGATTTCCTTTCTCAGGCAAAACAAAACTTCCTGAGGCAAGCTAACAAAGTTGCATTAAAAGTGATAATTATTTGCCAGCAGGACTCAGCATATTGTAACATCAACACAGGTTTTTTTGTCTTAGGTAAAAATCAAAGAAAATTTAGAAGTGGGATTTCTGAAAGAGCTGAATAATTCTGAGCAAAGCTGAACAGGTTTGATAAGGCCAACACAATTTCTCATGAGAGTTTCTCACATCCCTAACAGGTATGAAAATTTGCAAGAATACATGAGATTTTAGTGAGATTAAAGGGGGAGGGGGAAAACCGATTCACATACATGTAGTTAGGCAGAAAATAAAAGCAATCAGGGAAATCCAGCTCTTGAAGTTAGGATGGCCAGATATAAAAGAAGGCAGCTTCTTGTATGTTTAGTAGTTCAACAGTTGCAACAGTCACCATGCTTGGCAAGCTGTTCTTGCTGAAAGCCTCTCTTTTACACAACTATTAAAGGTGCTGGATTCAAACACTCCTTTACCTCCAAGGCATCGTCCCATGAAGCATGACTAAGAATGTTCTCAAGAGAAAAGCAAACAATTGGTCTTGGTACTTTCCTTAGGTGATAGTTTCCAGGGCAGCAGCTTTGTTCGTCTGCTGCAGCAAAACCAACAGAGTCCTGTGCCAAATTTTGTGTACAAATTTTCATGGATGCAGGCGCAGTCCATGAATGCCTATGCCAGTTAAAATGTGTTAGTCTTTAAGGCGTAACTAGTCTTTCTGTTGCCTTTCTTTGTAAAGTACTACACCTGAATAATGTCAGCAGCCATTCTGGATGTGCAGTATCTTATTTCTATTCTCAGATCTGTCTGCAAAGATTGCTGGGAGCTGTAGCTACTGAAGATGTCACCCAGGGGCAAGGTAGTTACACAAACTACCTTACGCCATACATAATGGTTCATTCCCTGATGACATCCTCGGGAAGAGGTTGAGGCAGCTGCCATGTGGCTGCCCCTCTCCTTCCCTGCCTCCAAGACAGCACTTTGCACTGTCTGCAGAGGCTCTTACTTGCCGTTATTCAGCCCCTGTAACTATTTACCAATGTTCTGCATGAGCTTCTTTCAGACAAACATCTAAAGCCAGTGCTATTCAAAGGGACGTATTAAATGTGACATGGCAACAAATTTGATTTTCACTGTAGGCACACAAAACAGGAAGCCACAGGTAACCGCTACCTCTCTGGCAATCTAAACACACAGTGACTATCAAGCAAGGTTGGGATGATTGCTTTTTTGCCTACAAATCCCAGAATCCCCCAGCCAGCTTGGTCACTATATTAGTGAAGGGATTCTGGAAAATAGTAATAGTCCAAAATAGTAACTTTTCCAAGCTCTACCATCAATCAGTCTATTCTATATTTCTAAGGAGTGTTATGGATAATGAAACGGCATTCACACACTACATCCTTAGGCATTATGTTTGCTTGTTTGTTTTGTTGGTTGTTATATTTATATCTTGCCTTGCCAGTAAGGAGATCAATTATAGGTCTCCTCAGCCCCACTTTGTCTTCACAAGATTACCTAGTCTTTGAGGGAGTGGCTGGTGCAAGCTTCCCCTCATTGCAGACTTGACCCTATATTTCTTACACCCCTATCAAAAGCTCCAACTACTATTGTTGTTATGTGGCTCCAAGTCATTTTTGACTTATGGCACCCCTAAGACAAGCCTATCATAGGGTTTTCTTGTCATGTTTCTTCAGAGGGGGTTTGCCACTGCCATCCTTTGAGGTGAGTGTGTGTGACTTGCCCAAGATCACCCAGTGGGTTATTATGCTCTAGAGGGGAATTGAATCCTGATCTCCAGAGTCAGAGACCAACATTACACTATGTTGGCTCAATGTGGACTTGACCCTGTATCCCTTTCATCCCTATCAAAAACTCCAACTACTATACCACACTGGAATAAACCTAAAAATGTGATACATGAAATGACTCCCAAACTTAATTCATTGTGGGTCAAAATAAGGTAAGATTCCTTATGCTCTGTAGTGCTTCATTGGTAGGTAACAGCTATTGGAATGATGTGTAGTGGAGCTGATCCCGTCATATACACATATAACAATACTGATCTTTCCTTAAAGCATTTTTGAAGGATTTCCTCTATATTAGGGGTTGCAGCCTCCAGGCAGCATACGGTCCCCAAGCTATTTTTGCATCTCCTCCCAGGCCTCCCCAGACACATCCCTGCCATTTTTGCTCAAAACTGAGAATTATCTTCTAGGACAATGAGTGAGGCTTGCCTGCTCACTGTTCTAACCCCCCCTCCCCACCTGCCATCTCCAAACCAAGGTTGCCTTCCATATTTCTGTGGAGTGGTTGGTGTGGCTGTTGGAAGTCCCTAAAACCAAAAGATGGCTCCTGGACTTAGCCCACTCCTGCTCACTACTTTTTGATTTGATAAAAGGCAGACCCATTTTAATCCTTGGAAACATTCTTACCTGGCTGATAGACCGAGGGCCTTATGCTGGCAGTGGTGACAACTCTGGGTTTTGAAGCAGGAGCTGGGGCTTCACTGTAGCCTGTGTAAGGAGCTGGGCCATGGGTAGCAGGCACTGATGTATATGTTTGGCCTGGACTTCTAAAAGCAAAGTAAAGCCATGAGCAAATCATTTGTACATCAAAAAAATCAATGCTGATAAAACATCTGGAGAAGGATGGCTTCCACAGCATGTTGTGAGATACTACCTAAAAGCTTTATTTGAAAGAACAGAGAATAGAAATTGAATGGAATTAAAAGAATAGAGAGATTAAACTGTGAACATTCTGTACACTTAGCTTGTACTTAAGCACTTGTGTTTTAAAGGATGAATTTCAAAGGAGGGTTTCAAATAAACCATACACTGTGTACAACATTGGCATGCTTGAGTTTGTTAAAGTCAGCATCCAAAGCTATGCCATTTAGAAGGTTTATATTCCAATAGGGCAATATTTTTTGCTTCAGATCACAGGGAAGATAATGTAAAATGGGTTGTAAACCCATCCAAATATTATTGGATCACAACTTTCATCAGCCTTCATTGTTGGTACTCCTTAGGGCCAAAACACACTGCAGAATTAATCCAGTTTGAGACCACTTTAACTGCCCTGGTTCAGTGCTAGGGAATTCCAGGAACTGTAGTTTGTCATGGCACCAGAGCTCTCTGAAAGAGAAGGCTAAACATCTCATAAAACTACACTTCCTAAAATTCCCTAGCATTGAGCCAGGGCAGTTAAAATGCTTTCAAACTGGATTAGTTCTGCAGTGTGTTTTGGCCCCTTGTTAGGGCTGAGGGGAGGTTCATTTCAACAACACCAGGAAGGCCATATTCCTCCAACCCAGGTCTAGTGAATGTTGCCTGTTCACTCACTTAAATGGGAGGTAACATCTGGAGTACATAAAAGTGATTTAAAATAGTTATAGGAGGGTTGTGAATGACTTGTTTCAACTAAATTGTCTTCAGAGAAGCTGTTAAGTCAATGAGGAAGTGGAACAATGAACATCTAGAGAAGAGTTTGAACCACATGACATTCTTCTTTCTGTCCACATCCTTGACTATGCAGTTAGCTAACTCATTGCAGGACTGACACTTCCCCCATTGTTACAGCTATAATATAACATAGGTATTGAAAAAAAAATTGAAATACTTATTTGCAACAAATTACTTCCATGCTCTGAACTAGGCTAGCAGTCTTCTTAATGATGTTGCTGTAGGAACCTGTTAAACAGAGACCTAGCTCTCTATCTTCTCATCTCCCATTATCCCCAGACTGAAGGCACTGGCAGCGGCCCTTCTAAATTATAGGAGAGAATGCTCCCAAGTAACAGGCCTCAGAGGTCTCTTCTCTGCTTGTACCAGGACAGCCATCTACTGGATTAGAAATAGAGCCTCTTACATCATTTTTCAGCTTGGGAAGCATCTGAAGCATCATTTCTAGTCCAGCAAGCACTGTATGTGGCTCTGCTATTACTCAGTACTCTATCAAAAGATGTTGTGGGTCAGGTGTCTCAGGCAGCAGATTTGAAGTGTTATTGTAAGTTTTGCTCCCAAAGATGGGAAGAAGGACTTACAATTTTTTCTGCCTAGTATGCCAAAATAATTTGGCTGCCTATGGGTGGTAGGTACATTGACTTGGGTGAGTGGTTGAGTGGTAGAAGATCATAGAATCATAGAGTTGGAAGAGACCATAAGGGTCACCCAGTCCAACCCCTGCCATGCAGGGAATCAAAATCAAAGCATCCCTGACAGATGACCATTCAGCCTCTGTTTAAAGGCTCCAAGGGAGTCTGTTCCACTGTCGAACAGCTCTTACTGTCAGAAAGTTCCTCCTAATGTTGAGGTGGACTCTCTTTTCTTGTAGCTTGCATCCGTTGTTCTGGGTCCTATTCTCTGGAGCAGCAGAAAACAAGCTAGCTCCCTCTTCAATATGACATCCCTTCCAATATTTAAACAGGGCTATCATATCCCCTCTTAACCATCTCCTCTCCAGGCTAAACATACCCAGTTCCCTAAGACATTCCTCATAGAGCATGGTTTCCAGACCCTTCACCACTCTAATTGCCCTCCTCTGGACACGCTCCAGTTTTTCAACATCCTTTTTGAATTGTGGTGCCCAGAACTGGACACAATATTCCAGGTGGGGCCTGACCAAAGCAGAATAGAGTTGCACTATTACTTCTCTTGATCTAGACACTATACTTCTATTGATGCAGCTATACTTCTATTGATGATATATGCAAAATGCCCTTGTTTCTACTAGGTGTGCTGCCTAAGTGTAGATAAAAGAGCCAAATAGGACATGGAAGCCTGCTATATATACATCTTTTACCTAAACCAAAGAAGCTAGCACTAGAACACACAGGTTCAAAAGGTAACCAGTGAAAACTGGTATTATGCAAGTCACCCACTGCATATTTAATGGGGCATATATATTCAGGAATTGTTAAGTTAGCACAGAAATATAACTGTGACATTCAAAGGTCATCACAGTGTTTTGGAAATCTGATAATATATAGGAAAATCCCATTCTTGAAAAGCCACAGAATAAGTCCGGCTGACATCCGGACTATGTACGGGCTGCATTCACCCTGCCACAGGTGAATGCGATAAGATCTGTTTTTAAAATTAAATGCACCTCTGTCCCATCAGGGATAAGGCACTTTAAACGCAATGCAATAATCTCAGTCAGATCATAGAATACAATTGTTTTTTAATGCTTAATAACAAAATATTGGGTAACAAAGTAGGCTAGGTTTTATGACATTTTTCTAAGAAAAACCAATTTACTAAAAATTCTCAGTCAAGAGAAAAATAATACCATATAAAACCCCAATATTATAACTTTTGATAAGAAAATACGAACATCTGGCATTACAAAGAAATTAGGAATGGAGATTAGCATTTGTAATAACAAACAAAGGAGGTCCTGAAAAGAAAAAGAAAAGAAAAAGCACACTGCATCATTAATTAAAGGTTTTAGCAAAGCTGGCTGAGCCACAGGGAGATATCATTCACAATTTCTGCTGCAGAGAGTTAAAATAGTTGGTGAAGTTTGGGAAGAATATAGCACTAGAACTTATTATTTCAAAGAATAGCCCACCCTCTCAAAGCAACCATGATTACATCAGTGACAGGTATCAGCAGGTCCAAGGAGCAAGTGAGTTTGAAAACTATTAGTCATCAGGAAAAGAAAATCATCACCAATAACAAAAGCAATTGTTTAGATTGGGTCAACAGCTGGCAAATGGAAGAGCAATTCACTAGTTATTAGCATCTGCATACAGGAGCAATTTATACCTCTTTTTGGACTGGTACGTGATGGAAGTGGAAGAATGTCGGTTGAAGCTAAAAGAAATAAAAGGGTTTTTTCATGCAAAAGAAAATGTATCTGAAATTTGAAGTATTCTGCTCTGAGAGAATCGGGAACCTTTGCACTAATAAAAAAAAATGAACAAAGTTTATTAAATGTAGCAATATGGGCATACATGCTAAAGTATCTGAAGCCCATGATTTTCTTCCAAAGTTGTACTTTCAGTTAACACACTAAATGAAAACTTATGCAGTATATCCCAGTGAGGAGATTCATTGAAGCAGGGCATTTGCAGTCAGTAGGATATTAGTTCAAACAATGATTTTGATTTTTCAGTTTTAGGATTCTGAGTATACATGTTCAGTAAATATGTACATGAAATGTGTTTGGGGGTGAACATAGTGCAAAACAGAGCAGGGAGTAAATCTTGGCTAGGCATGAAGCTACTTGAACATGGACTGATCTGCTCAATCTCATATTTTCTTTGAATTCCATGATCAGAGGCTTATAGAGTCTGAAGACACAACTTCTCTCCATATATTCTAAGCTTCTTATACAAGCAGGACTATCCATTCCCCTTGTCTACTCTTCCTATGGATTGAGGTGGGGAGTGTGGCCTTTAGGCCCCTAGGAATCCCTAGTGGTCAACATATTTTTGAAAAAAATAAGTAACTGTGGCATGTTTGAAACAAAGGTCCTTTTCTGGAGCTAAAATGGTCCAGGCCAGGCCAGAAATAGGTTGAATTAGTCTCATAACCCCCCTACAGGGCACTGGAGGGAGCAATTATTTTCCCCTTGAGGGATGTGGTCCTCCAAGGTCCCCTGAAATGGCCAATGTGATCCCCTAATCCCTATATTTGCCCACCTCTGTCATAGATTGATCTGTTACCATTTGCAAATGAAGATCAGTTTAACCAAAGAGCTTTCTTATACAGCAAAAGTCCCAGAGGAGAGCTAGCAAACAAATGAGGCAGCATTCTGCAAAGAAAGGCAACCAACAACTTGCATCTAGACTGTATGGGTTGACAGAGACAATTTATAGGAGCTGTTTCAAAAAACATTTTCTTAGCAACAATTATGGAGATTTTGCCACCACCATTAACGGTGTTTAGCCTTTAAACATTACTTTGTGTACATCATTTCTGGAATTCTTTCAACAATCCTGCTAGGCAATTTCCTTTTGCAGATGAAGGGCTGAGACAGAATGAGTGAGAGTGAGGCTCCCCTAAGCCCATCTATTGTGCTTGCAGCTTTGGTGACATTTGAACCCCGGACCACACAGTCAATACTCATAAGCATATCACTGTATCATCAGGATTCTGAAGTGGACTAAGTACCTGTATTTGAGTAGAGATTGGTAAAAATCTCATCTAGTTTATTTTATGATAAGAATGTATGAAAATTGTGAATTTCTTCATAAATGTGACAGAAATAGCTTGAGATGGGGGGCGGACCCTGTATGCTTAAAACGCTGGCTTTGAATCCCTGTATAGTTATCCATACTTGTGAGACTGAACTGCTATTATATTCTCTTCAGCACCAGGTCAAAATCTACTTGTTTGCCCTGGCATTTTAAATTGGCTTATTAAGTGGGTTGATGTGAACTATTTTATTTTATTTATTATTTATTTATTTCTTTTCTTTTCTTATATACTGCCTTTTCCCCAATACAAGGATTCAAGACAAGGATTTTCTTGCCTTTAAATTTGCCAAAAATGATGTTTTATTGTTTCTTTTTACTACATATCATTTTTTTGGTTTTTTTGTTACCTATCATATACTACTCTGGTATCATAAGATGAAGGGCAACATATAAACTATTTTAAAATAAATAATAATAAATAATCAACAATTTGGGAAGCACTTGATCATTACTATCACTTTACTAGGACTGTTGAGAGGAAACCTATGTACAGTTGGCCCTTCACATTTGCAGCTTTGACTTTTGTGGATTTGATTATTCACAGATTTGATTAATGTGTTTTTCCTAGGAATCTCTAGGTCTTCCAGCATGGCTCTGTGGCCAATGTCCACTAGAAGTCATGCTGGAAGACCTAGAGATTCCTACAGGGAACACTTCTGTAGGCATTTGTAGATCTTCCAGCAAATTCTCTGGTCAATTTCCAGCAGATGTTGACCATAGATTTGCATTGGAGGACCTAGAGATTTCTAGAGAACTGTTCTCTTCAGTATAAAAAAAAAGTGAGTTTTTTTTTATTTGCAGTTTTTCCTCTTCCATGGTCCTGTGCCCCTAACCCCAGTAAATGCGGAGGGACCACTGTACTCACAAGCGGCTGCTTTTGGATTAACAACATATTGCTGGAACTATCACTACTCACCTGTCTTTGTGGTATTCTCTCAGTTTCTTTCCTTTTAATTCTCTTTGCTGTCATATTGCTCAATACAAAGGAAATGGACAAAGCAAACAGGCATCAAGTATTACCTTTGACAAGTGGATGAGATGGAGTCGTGCACCGCTGAAGTGGCCATGGCTGATGGCAGGCTCATCTGATGGACAGCACTGTGAGCAGCAGTAGCAGGCTGGTTGGATGAAGCAGGTGGCATAGCAGAAGGAGCACAGCTGGTAGACACTGGTGCATGCTCAACAGGGGTACTAATTAAAGTTAAATTGGATAAAACAAGGGGCATCTTTAAAAGCTGTGTGTTTACAGAGCACAACCATTTTGTCTGGGTACAAAAAGGTACATACAGAGACATAAGCAAAATTACTGGAGTAATTTTGAAGCAGAGCTTAAAGCATAAATGTTGACATTTGTTAGGCTTTGGCCACAGTTAGAGCCAAGATGAAATTACTTAGTGTTCTTGAGAACAGATCCCCTTGAGTACAATTTTATATGCGGGAGCAAACAATTCCATAAAGAAAGGTTAACATGAATGAAGGGATGATACACAGGACGTAGCAATAATAACATAAAATAACAGCTGAAAAAGGGCAGCAATATTAACAGGGCAAACAGCATTCAAAAGGATTTAAGGCCCATATTATCCCTCTACACTCTTGAAGATCTGACCCCTCCTGAGTATTTTGAAGAATTATAAATAGAATGTGACTAGATGTGAAAAGAATGATGACTACAGGTTGTGTGTCCTTTAATCTGAAATTCCAAAATATTCCATAAAACAATTATTTTTCATGGGTGGCTTTTCTTTCTGACAGTTCAAAGTACACAAACTTTGTTTCATGTACAAATTATTAAAAATATTGTATAAAATTACCTTCAGGCTATATGTATAGGGTGTACATGAAACATACATGAATTTTGTGTTTAGATTTGGGTTCCATCTCCAAAATATTGGATTATCTATGTATATGTAAATACAGGTATTCCAAAATCCAAGAAAAATAAAAAAATCCAGAACACATCTAGTCCCAAACATTTCAGATAAGGGAGACACAACTTCTATATTTTAAACTATGTTAAACCCTAAAAACCCTCTTTGTCACTTCTCTTCTGCTGCCACCACATCACTGTAGCAAGCTCTCACCCTCAAAACAAAGCATCCCACTGAGTTGAAAAAGATGGCTCTAACACATCAGTGCTGCCAAATGGCATTGTAACAACAGTGGCACAGAAGAGCCAGCATGGGTGCAAGGACCCACAGTTCTCTTCTTG
Source organism: Phrynosoma blainvillii (assembly GCA_026167975.1). NCBI lineage: Eukaryota > Metazoa > Chordata > Lepidosauria > Squamata > Phrynosomatidae > Phrynosoma > Phrynosoma blainvillii. The sequence goes on along the minus strand of JANUYF010000003.1, from coordinate 136,024,430 downwards.
ATGTCCTAATGAAAGTTTTGCTCCCAAGATAAGCTTCAGAATTGTTAATAGGGCTACACAGACATTTGATTGGGAAAGTGGACTTTTAGGTGTATAACCCCTCCCTCAACTCCCCTATGTTAGTGATTTGAAGTACTTGTTCATCACGCTGAAATGTGCTCAGTATGATTTGGAGACCTTTTATCTGTTTACCTATGGGATGCCAGCAACCAGGGACCATACAATGCACACAATGACATTATTGTCCTGTATACAGAATCTGCTTTTGCTATATGATGGCACCACAGAATGCAAATTAAACTCTTTCATTGCTGTTATTTTTAATGTGGAGAATTGACTTTTTTGCAATTTCATTGGACTACATGCCTGTTTTAGGTGTTGTATATCAAACAGAGTTTGTATGTGGTAGAAGCATAAATATAGTATTATATAAAGCAAATTTAGTAATAGTGGAATATTACCATGAGTTTGGGGGTGGGAAGTCAGTATGGTTAGTATTGTTTTTCTTTGTTTTATTGGGTTTGTAGTTTTGATGTTTGTATGATATTTTAGATAGATGTATAAAAAGTGTATGTGGTGGTGTTTATGTTTAATTTTAAAAGAGTTTTAAAAAAGATTGTGGCAAATGGGACTGAATCCGAATGGCTCAGTAATCAGGTGTCATTTCATGTATTGTTTTGATGCTCTGGCAATTAAATGACACACCAGCATTGCACAGCAAAGCTAGGCTCTAATCATGATTAGCTGGGGCAGAATATGAATAGGTACATCATTTTAAATCTCTTAAGTACCATTTTAGACATACAGCTTTCCCTTGTTTCCAAAACCTGTCATAGCTAGAGTTTTTTTCCTTCAAAAACAATTTTACCATCATTTTTAAGAGCCCCAAATATATTCTTCTTTGATTTAGTACCATATTTTCACATGCAGTGGATATATACACTGTGACCTCAGGACTTGGTGGATAAGTTACATACATGAGCAACTGACAGTCATAGGACCATGTCAAGCCCTGTAGAAGTATCATGTGATTCTTCAGTTGCCAAGAAAGAGGAAAGAGAGGCATGTGAAGGAAGAAGCAACTGCAAAGCTATCATTAACTGGAAATGCATTTCAAAGGGTCATGGTAGGGCTTCTGTCTATTACTTTCTCTGAGAAGCCCATGAGTAAACTAGGTGCTCACTAGGATTTTATAGTTATAACTTAGGACATCTTCCCCTACATGATCAAGGTTGCTCTTGATTACAAGATGCCCTCTGAACCAATTGAACCTTAACACTACTTTCAGGAAATCTTTCCCATAGCAACTATTTTACCACAGAACACCAGTATGTTCCATTGTTTTTCTGGAGTATGCCTTAGGTCAGTAGTTCTCAACCATTGGTCCTCAAGAAGTTTTGGGATTCAGCCTCCAGAAATCCCAGCCAACATGGCCGAAAGTTAGCTATTCTGGAAGTTGGTCCTCCTAAAAGGACCATAGGTTGAGAGCCACTTATTTAGATTACACTTGTTGCACAGGGGTAGATATTGGGGGTGGGAGAGAGGGGGTAAAGGGAAGGAAAGACAGGGAAAGAACGAAGAGAAAAAGCAGTAGAAGAAATAGTGTGGAAATCGCAAGAGAATAATAGAAATTGCATTCAAATACCTCCAATTAAAGATGTTCAAAATATTATTCCAAAAGATTGTAATTCTCTTTGAGAAGACACTAATTAAACTGCCCCAGTATAATACTTGAATTTATTTCTATGTCCTAGTTAAGTGTGTTGAATAATTATTTTGTGTATGAAGGATCTATCATCTGCAGAGTGAAATTCCAGAAAAGGTGAACAACCGCTGCTCCCTGCTAGGCATAAGAATGTTATTTTCCAATTTCCCTTTCCCTGTTTAACAGAGAGTACAATCTTGATCACGCTTCTGGTGTATCCATCCTGAAAGAAACCTATGGATGTTAGAAATGCTACTCTGTGCTGCCATATAGGGCTGATATGTTTTATGGAATTCTGAATTCAAAGTGCACAAATATGGATACAGCCAAGGTTGGAATTCAAACTCTATAACTTGCTGAGCTTCAGAAAACAGTATTAGAAATCTTTGGTGACCAATAGACAACTACAAATCCAGTGTAAAACTGTTCTTTTCACAGTAATAAAGAAATAATAAAAGTAATTATTACTGGTGTACTGCAGTTTGCATGAGACATTACATATACTACATAAAGCTTTTTCAATAATTTAATACCTTAATTGGGAAAGGTAAACAGTTGTGCTGGCAGCCAGATGCCATATTACTTACACAGACAAATGCTTAAGTATCAGGCATTTGGATCCCCCCCCCCACCTTCCATTTGGTTTTTTCTTTAAATAGGGCAGTTCACACATACATAGCCACTGCTTTATGACTGCAACATCAATTGATGACCTCCATGGGTGAATGAACCATCACAGATCTACATCACAGATGTCTGAATCACTGAATATTTCTCAGCTCCAAGTGTTTTCAGTGGAATCCATAACATAGTTAACTGCAACCCATCAAGTACTAACTGGGAAATGAGCAATTATTTAATATGCAAGCTTATGTGAACCAGGCAAATACTCTGGAGCATCCTTTGAATCCATCTGTCTTACTGGGTTTCAGATGTATAAGGGGAAATCTAAGCCTTTAAATGTTTAGCATCAGACAGACAAACACAATACAGATGAACTGCCATCCAAGGTAACACCATCCTGATAAAATACATATGCAGGCTGATGGAAAAGATTTGATAACATTCTTATAAAGCATTAAATAATCCAGCAGATGTTAAGATGGCAAAATAGTTTTTTCAAACTGTTTTCAAAACACACAAAATCCACACTAAAACACTTAAGCAGTAAGTAGAGAGCACACTGTTCCCATGGAGAATAACACCTGGTCAGATTGTGGTTCTTTGAAATGATGCAAGTTGTGGTGACTCTCCTTTAGGAAATACACAAAGTGACATTTGCACCTGTGCCTTGAACAGAATTTGAAATTTGGCAAACACTGGCACACAATAACTGCAGACTGTATGTTGATCTGGAGCTAATTTGGAAATGCCTTTGAACTTCACAACTTAGTTCTATTTCAATGGGATTTAGTCCAAGGTACATGTGCATGCAAGAGTAAGGTTTTCTGCAGTATAAATCTGGAACTTGATTGCCTGGACTGGTTACAGTTCTACTATACAATCATTTATTTAAGTACATTTTTATTTCCCTAAAGATTTTAATAATAATTGAATCATTCGTTGCATCTGTGAGAGCTGGAGCTCACACATTCCTGGAGCTCACACATTCTATACTGCAAATTTCATTTGCTTCCAAAGAAGAAAAAGATCCACTACCCTTCTTATATAGATGGAACTGTGCCCTCCATTTAATGAAATAAGAACTCTCAAAAGGGAGTTGAGGTATCAGTCTTTGCTTATTTAATCCTTGCATACAAAATGAAAAAAGTCAAATGATTTCTCCCTGCTGGGTGAAATTATGAACTTTTGCAAATTTTGATATTGTTGGGTTTTGTTGTTGTTGTTTAAGTTTTTTTGGAAGTTTTTTTGGAAAAAAATCATGAAGGTTTTCATGTGCAAATAAGTCATTTTTTGCACAAAATATGTTTTGCTATGTTGTATCTGCAAAATAACAGGGGCTTTTTGGGCATAAAATAAACTTGTCTTGTTTTTGCTGCTAATGGCCAAAAAATGCTATCCATTCTCTTCTAGGGATGAAAAATTTCAGAGTGGTTGAAACCTTTTCTCTTCGCCCCCCCCCCAGTGTGTCTTGACTTAATGAGATACTTTCCTCATCAAGGAAGGAAACACTTGAAAGTATTCTTTGTATCTTTACACAGATGCTTTATGAGAGTACCACAGCGGATTGGGAGTCCTAGACTTGATCTGTCTTTCTGCCTAAAATCTACATGTAGCTAAATTTTTAGAAGCGGAATGACTTTGTGTGACTAATTTTTGTTTTGTTCTCATTGAATACAGTGGGCCCACCATATGAGTGTATTGTAGTTTCCACAGATCGCTCTGCCCTGTCTTAGTCAATAGCCAATATGTGCATGATGCCACCCATTGACTAATATGGGCTTGAGCTCCCACACTTCTTCCCATCTGGGGGTGAGGCTGGCAGAACCAAACCCCACAGATGGGAAGGGCCCACTGTAATCTGAAAGTGTGATACACAGAAACATAGAACTGGAAGGAACTTTGTAGGATATCTAGTACAAACCACTGCTCAAAGTAGAATATTTAGAGCCAAAAGAATCCCAGCAGATGGTTTGCCAGCTCTGTTTGAAGATCTCTGGCAAAGGTTTCCAGAGCTCACTATCCCTCTACATAATAATGACACTGATAATGTGGTCTTCCTGTCAAAAAGCTCCTCCTAAGGTTAAAATAAAACTCACCTTGTTATAACCTAAATCCATTAACTTTAGTCCTGTCCTGTGTGGTAGGAGAGAACAAATCTTCATCCTTATCTATGTGACAGCTCTTTATGTATTTTCTTTTCTTTAGGCTAAACATTTTCAGTTCCCATAGTCAACTATAACCAACTATATTCCCATAGTCAACTATAATGAACTATAACCAGTAGTCATTCATCACAGAAAATACCTGACAATCACACAAGGTGTTATTTCAAGGCTAATGTATGTTTATCACCTCTAAATGCACCTTCAAACAGGAAGATATAGGAATGCTATTAGGGCATTGCATTGGTGAACCTCCTTACCTGAAAATGTGAGCGGTATACTCTGATACAGGGGTAGGCAACCTTTCCCCTTTAAGGGCTGAGGGACTTCAGCTCCCAGAATCCAGAAAGTATAAGTTTAGCCAGATAGTAGCTCCTTTCAGCATGCCTTACCACACAATCCCATAGTTCTTCAGTTCTCTTCCCACAGGAGATGTTTGTAAAAGTGAGCCTTTTGTTTAACTGATTTTTCCAGCTAGAAAGAAAAGATTTTCTTTTACAACCATCTCATAAGAGAAACTGGGAAAATAGAAAGGCACTAACTATTGGCTGAACTTTTGCTTTCTTTCCATGTGCAACAATCTACTTACATACATTATGTAGTTTTATTTCCCTCCAAAATTCAGAGTTATAGCACAGAAATTTGTAGAAGGGAATTCTGTACAAATAAACTGTAGGTATATACACCTTTTATCTACACATGGTTGCTCAGTCAACGGACAGATGTATGCTGTGAGGCTAAGTAGTGCCTAAATAGAGATATACTGTATGCGCATCTTTATATGTGTGTGTGTCCTTAAACATTAGTCTGCTCCAGTAATAGCTAGAATATGTTATTACAAACCCACAGCAAAGCACTAAACAAGGTCAGTAATGGTGCTTTTTGGTGTAATACCCCTTAGGTTATTGGATGAAGTGAGAGGGATTGTCTGGCCAGCACTGACATAGCTGAACTCTCTCTGACTTGTACATGTTTTGAATCTCACAGAACCTTTGGAGGCCATTGCTTTAGTTCTGTCAATGTTGGCATCTGTGTTGCAAGACTTAGGAGGATGCCAAACACTTGACATCACATACGGTGTCACATGATCTGTTCTTGCAGGGCTGGGTGACAGAGATTATAATGGTGTATGGTGCATGACACATTTTTTTTTAAAAAAACCCTATATATATGAATAGCATGAACCTAGTGGTGTGAAAAACTAGACAGGAAAATAGGTGGAACATTAAACACATAGGTCTACATACTCACTAAGTAAAAGCACATCCAGACTGATTGAAAAGTCACAGATTTTGTTCCTGTTCCTTCTAATTTTATACTGGGTTAAAAAAAAAAACTGGCCTGGGGAGCTGGTATTAAAAGTCTATGATTGTACCAGGAGATCACAGAAAATATTATAGTATAAACAAACTGTGTACAGATCTCCACACTAAAATAAGAAAAAACAGGAACAAATCTGGGACTTTCCAGTCTTTTTAATCAGTCTGGGTGCACTCTTAATCTACTAAAGGATGCCATTTTTGCATTGTTCTTGGCTCTTGCTGCCATCCAGAAACAAGCTTCAGCATATGTTGGCTATGGTGATGTACCTCAACATTGAGATCTTAATGAACTTCAACACTGCAATGCTCATACAGAAATAGCTTGATGAATGTTTTTTGGGAAAAAGTGAATCCTCATCCCCATTTAGTGCCAGCAGTTTCTGTGGGCCCTTAGTATCTGTTGGGGTTTGGTTCCAGGGCCCCCTGTGGATACCAAAATCCATGGATGCTAAAGCCCATTAAATATAATGGCTCAGTGAAATGGTGTCCCTTATATAAAACTGCAAAATCAAGGTTTGCTTTTGGAATGTATATTATTTTAAATATTTTCAAGCTGAGGATGGTTGAATTTGTGGATAAACAAACTACAGATACAGTGGGCTGACTTGTTGCACAGGAATATAGCTGGATCAATGCTCCCAGCTTCCGTGGCCTGAAACATACAGGCCAAAAGAAGTGGCTTCAAGCTGCTTTGGGGGTGTGGTGTTCAGATGACCCCCCTCCCCCCGAAGAATAATCTGGCTCCTAGTGATGACCAGCTTGGGACAACGGTGGTGGCCTGCTTTGGAAGTGGGCCATGTGGTTGCCATGGTCCCAGCACAATCACAGTGTGATTGTGGCCGAAGCAGCCTCTGGCCACTCCTGGTGGGCCACCAACTTCGCCTCCATGTGGTAGGACCTTCATTTAAGGATGAAATCCACCAAGCTTCATTGCCAACCAAGCTTTATTAATTCTATGTTTGCAGTGGGGGAAGTTGGAGGAAGAGTTTAATGATTGAGTTTCTCCTTAAAATGGAAAATAGAAAATTTGAAGACATGTTAAGTGTCCAAATGAAACTCTGGTACTGAAAAGCATTTTGCATGATTTGCACTGTCAGAGAAGATGTTTATAGCAGCAGACATCATTCTTCATAAGCTTCCTTTAGAGTTATGTATGTTACTATTGTGAGTTCACATGTTGTTACACCTGAGAGTATGACATTTTTCAATGGCACAAAATGTTTATTAATTAAATCAAAAAAACTAAGATGAGAAATAAAATAGCCATTAGCTCAGTTCCAATAGGCATGCTTGCTGGGGATAACAGGAGTTGTAGTCCATTATATCTGAAAAGTGCCGGTTGGAGGAGGCTAGTCTGCCTAGTGTCATATTAGGTACGTTCAACAGAAAATTCTTGTGCCTCTCTTGTTCATGATGTTCTGCAAGCTGTTGAACAAACCCTTGGACAAAGAGGAGCATATCTTTGGAATTAGTTTCCATTTTCTTGTGCAATGTGTGAAACAGCTCTTCCATGAGCAGAAGATAGCTTCTGCTTGTTAGAAGTGCATCTTTGGATCCAATCCACAACTTGAGACTTTATATGTCAGCTAACTGGAAGGTCTCAGTAATGAAAAGCAGAGATTATACTGTAGACAGAGCATAAATGTGAGATACGAATGGAAGAGATGTGTGCCAAATGTGGTTAAATTCCACAGCAGCAGCCAAACTAACTGCACTTCAACAGCAATGCACAACCTAACAAAAAGTGAAATGGAGAAATGAATGTAGACAGTCCTATTACCTAGATTTCACTGGTGTAATTTTAGAACAGAAATTAGAAGTCAGCATTAGAGGAGACTCATTCCATTATCTGGCAAAAAACTTTTAGAAAGAGATAAATGTAAAACATAAAATAGTATCTGTAGTGCAGTATACAAGATGAATTATGTTTGTTTGAAATTCTGACATCCATCCTGATGGAAATAGGGATTCATCTAGATCTCAACAGTTGCAGGGATGAGGGGCAGACAGTTTCCATATGTAAGAGAAAATTTCAAGTATATTAAACCAACAACAATCACCATCAGTATATATTGTCAAAGAAAACGTAAACCAAATGTTCATCAAACTAGAATAAAGGTAGGAATGTTTAAACTTTAGTGATCAGTTGCAGTTAAAAGCAATTATTCACTAGATATCTTCACTATGAATCTAAGTGTGGACTAGGACTGAAGCAATCTTCTGTAACAAATAGTGCTGTGAAATATACAACACACATTACCTGTTTTCAGATGTTTCCGCAGCCTTTTTCTTGCCACTGTGGAAGGAGCGGAGTACAATATGAATAAAATCAGCAAATGTTCCCATGGTGAGGGAGGTATTGATTAGTGCAAAATTCACTGCAAGTTTGAGGAGCTGACAAAGCAGAGGATTTGCTGGCATCTTCCACACATTGAGATTATCACATAGCGAAAAGGGGGGAAGCGAAGCAGATAGCTCCCATCCTTATCCTATCATTATCACATCACACTTATCTCATCCTTCTCCCGTCAGTGAAGTGGAATGGTCCCATCACTTTGTATTAATGGGAGTTTCCTAGTTCTTATTGAAGTGGGGGGTGTACCTGGGTCTGCTTCTCCCACTTCTGATAGGTGGTGGAGACTCACATGATTCAATGCTTCTCCATAAAATAAATTGAGATGCATACGTTGATTCATTCACTTAGAAAACAAGCATGTCATGGAGAAAGTTAGCCTTGATTAGATCCCTTCTGCCTTGACATTCAGTTTTCTACATAGAGGGCTAAGTGTGTTTTTTACTCCATAAAAAAATCAAGCAAGCAAGCCCCTATCTATAGTCTCAAGCTGGGACAGTATAGGCCAGAATACTCTGGGAGTAGCCTGGAGTATTTAAACTCTGGAGCTGCCTGACGTCTCCTTATTACTTGGGGCCCACTACTGTGATGCTGAGCAAATACTTGCACATGTGTCCTGCTGTACCAACCACTGTGACGAGTCACTTATACTAGGTCAGAATGAGGTGGCCAGTGTTAATAACATTGCTTGGCACCTTGTTCTGACCTCTGAGTGAGTAGTTGAACATTGTGGTTGGCCACACTGGGTGATATAGCAGGACATGTTGTAAACAGCTCTTAGGTATTGCAATGGAGAGCTCCAGATCTTCCAGGAAGATCAGGAGCAAATAGCGAGTTTTTAAAAACCATTCTAAGGTGAGTATACAGTGGGTTTGGTGCTGAACTGCCCAGGCACTGTCTGGACTGTTTGCACCAGAACCAGGGTTTGGGTCCTGCATTGTCTGAACTCCCCTTTGAGAAGATGGGGGGGGGGGGGAAAGAAGACATTTTATATTTAATCATCCAAGTAATATAAAAGTGTTGGATGTAAGCACAACACTTTTATTTTTTAAAACACATAGATCAGGGACAGTCAACTGCCAGAGATTGAAGGATCACATTCCCCTGGACGACCCTACAGAATCACAGCCCCATGCATGGACACTGTGTCCCTACACTCTTGGTTTTTAAAAAATACTCACACACATGTAAGGTGGAGGGGATTTTTGTATTGTTTTTGGGTGCTTCTGGACTGTTTTAGGCTGAGGAGAAGCCTATTTTTTGCAAGTAAGCAAACCAGAAGTCAGCTTTCAATTTCTTTATTAAATAAAAAAAATCAGCCTAAAATAGCCTAATGGGAGTCCTAAACATGAAAAAATAATTGTCCTGCCATATCCACTAGGAGGTACTGGGGTTGTTTTGAATAATTTTTCCATTTTTTAAAAATGGAAGAAACAGGGAGGACAGGGGTTTGGGGGGGATGAATGCAGCTCATGGACAGCACTTTACCCACCCCTGATTTAGATCTTTAGTTTCAATAATTGTAATTCTTTAAAAATCAACAACAGAATTGATCTTTTATCTAGGGGAAGAAAAGTTTGCAAAACCCATTTTTTTCCCCAGCACATGGATTAAAAACAATTATTGAACAATCAAGATAGTACATAATAGTGATGTAATTTTCTAAAAAGTAAAAAGTGATTTGAACAAATTTCTTCCTGCTATGAGAAAGTCTTCAAAAACTGTGTAGTTTTCCTGGGCTAACTGTAGTTTGAGACTTATCCTGTGCAAAATTCACACCATGTTTTTTCTGTGTGCAGAAAACATCATTTGCTACATAGAAAACAGCATTTTCTTCACAGAAAATAGTTATCTCTGTGCAGAAATGCAACTGCTAGCAGTTGTGAGAGTCTCCATTTAGATTCCACAGGGACCACTGATTTCCAAATTACCTTGTCTCCCAAATTTTTCATTTTTTCTTAGAAATAAAATTAGACACAAAGCTGCTGTTTGGGAGCTGTGATGCAAGAGGTCAGATGCATGATAATATACCATGGAGCATAATACTCCCACCTGAAAGCACTTTCAATTTGGGGTACAATTCCACCAAAGGTAAGCAGGATAAGAAAATTTCAGAAGAATTTCAAATATGCAGCAATTTAAAACATTTTCAGTCTGCCCGTTAGCTATGCATTTGTATTTTGAAGCCCACGAGGAAAGTTCCCATTCTAGCAGAGGAAATACGTATTTTTCAGGTTAATGGGGAATTTATAAATGTGTGGTGATATTAACCCCATCATCTGAAATGGTTTGGGATTTGTGACATATCAACCAATCCCATACCTTTGAGACAGAAAATGTGAACTCAAAATACACTTCCCCTATTGTAGAGCTACAATAAATGACATGGAATACAGTTTATTGTAAACATGCCAAATATTGATTTCATTTGTAAGGTCCTATACAAAATGGTGATCAGACTAAAAATAGATGCTCAGTGGTGTGCGAGTGTGTGTTAGAAAAAGTAGTCTGTGAATAAAAATAATTGTTAAAATAATATAGCAAGAATGAGAGGGCATGCAAGTACTAAAGTATCACAACCATTCAGCTTGAAAATTTTGAAGCATAGTTTATTTCCAATGTAGCCAAATTTATAGCAAATAAAGCAAACGATCCAGACCAAAGACAAGACCAGAGATTAGGCTTCTAGCAGCATTAGGCCTCTACAGGTATTTTAAAATAAAATAAAAAAACCTTGCAGGTTGTAATAACTATACCATAGATTTGGTTCATCTACGTGCTTCTCCTATTCCAAGGTAATTTTTATCCTCTCACATGGAGTTATTTTCAATATAAGTTATATCTGTCCACAATTGATTTCTGAGCCTGGCTGGGCTTGTTTTGAATTCAGAATCTGGTGAGTGGAATTCCACTCACATAACACTTTTTCTGGAGCAAAATGGGTTAGTTTGCCCCCAGTTCATCCTTTTCTTGCAATTGAAAAGCTGCTCCACAGAGGTGGATACCCTTCCATAACCAGAGCTTGGAAATTATTTCTTTTATTACAGTATCTAGAACCTCCCACGTACTCTTCATTCTGACTGGGAGATCCTGGGAAGTGTAGGTTTGTTTTTTTTAAAGGTAAATTTTCCAATAGAAATGTAATCATACTTGAGGAAGCAATGAGTAATTTTGGCACTTTTCTTCCCATTGCAAGAATGTTTTTAACTATGCATTTTGAAGGCAGTTCACAAACTTATTCTGTGCAAAATTCAGATGATTTTTTGTGTGTGCAGAAAACAGCATTTTCTATGTGTTTCTTGTGTAGACAATGCTATTTTCTGTGCAAAAAAACCACATGTGAATTTTGAAGATTCTCAGCTGTATAAGATTTCCCTTATTAGAGTTTAACAAAACTCTGGAAACTTATTTTTCAAACATTTTCAAATATTCTTTCCATTCTTATTTTCTAAACTCTGCCTAGAATACAGAGGGAAGATGATTCAAGAAGACATCATATTCTTTCCAGAAGGAGCCTCCCCTGGAACTTAGTTCATTTTTTTAATGAAAGAGTCCTTTCATTTGCATAATGAATACTGAGGGTAGTCAACACTAAGTAAATAAGACAGCCACTTTGTTGTTGTGTTCCTTCAAGTTCTTTCCAACTTATGGAGACTCTAAGGTGAACCTATCATGAGGTTTTCTTGGCAAGATTTTGTTCAGAGGAGATTTGCCATTGCCTTCCCCTGAGGCTAAGAGAGTGTGGCATGCCCAAGGTCACCCAGTGGATTTCATGGGTGAGCTGGGATTGGAACCCAGGTCTCCAGAGTCACAGTCTAACATTCAAACCACTACGCCACACTAGCCTCAAGACAGCCACTTACCAGTGGTATTTTATTACAGTGTGCATGTGACCACCAGGCCTCTGTTTAACATACCCACTCTCTTACTCCAACATAATAATAATAATAATAATAATAATAATAATAATAATAATAATAATAATAATAATATTTATTTTTTCCTGCCTCTCCCTGCGTATCGAGGCAGGATTACAACAAAAATATAAAACAATGTACAAAGATACAATATGTAAAAACCATAAGAAAAATAAAAGCCAACAATCCATATAATAAAATACAATATTATAATACTCCCAGAGTAGTATAATATATATCTAATTAAAAATTTAATCATCAGAATTTAATAATTCTGAATGAATACAGATCACCACCTAGGAAGCAATAAATTATCATGGCAGAATTTAGCAGTTTTCAAAGAGATAACTATTAGTCTGTTCAGACATAGAAAGGAAAAGACTGGCAGGAAAAGGAAGGAAAGAAGGAATATTGCGTAGTCCTTAAGACTGATTTGTTTAAGCCAGTGGCATCACTAGGGGTGGGTAGGGGGTATGGACTGCATCGGGTGATACCTCAAAGGAAGGCTGGCACCCAGTCAGACCCTCCTCCTGCTGTGTGTCTGTGGGGTTCAGTGATGCTGCTGGTGTCCACACTGTCTTCTTTGCTGCCATGGCTCTCTCAGCCAAGGATAAGGAGGGATGAGCATGCATCCCTCTCACCTTTTCCCTTGCTGTGTCTCTCTTGGATGAGGGAGCCAAGGCAACAGAGAAGGAGGAGCAAGCAAACATGCATGTATCCTTCCCGCCTTTGCCACTGCCTTGGCTCTTTCAGCCAAGGAAGAAGCCAAAGCAGCAGAGGATGGGGAGCACATGCCCCTTCCATCTCCTTCCACTTCCTCACTTGCCTGGTTGCCTGCCCACCTCCCTGGCAATCTTGAGTGAGCATCTGGTTAGGTGGCAAGTGGGTGGCCATTTGAGCAAGAGAGGCAGTGGGAGGGGATGGAGGGCAGGTTAAGCCTCCATCTCCTGACAGCCCTTTTTGGGTATAGCCAGGCACAGAGTGGCTAGGCAGTTTGTGTGGAGTAATAATACTCCAGGCACCCACACTGGGTGATACCAACACTAGAGATGCCACTGATTTGAGCATGAAGTTTTGTGGATTTCAATCCACTTCTTCAGATGCAGTGATGTAAAACAATATGTATCCTAACCAACTCTGATCTCACCGCCATAACTATGTAGCTGTCCTGATAAACCTGTGAGTTTTATATTGTATTCCACTAGTGCATCTGAAGAAGCGGATTGAAATCCACAAAAGCTCAGGTTGACATATATCAGTCTTAAATATCCTGCTACATTCCTTCTTTTCTCCCTCCTTCTGTCCTTTTAATCATGGCATAATGATAACTGAAAGCTAGGATGGTATAGTTGTTTGAGTGTTGGACTAGGACTCTGGGAGACCAGACTTCAAATTCTTGCTCAGACATAGAAATGCCCAGTGGATGTGAGCAAGATACATTCTGTCAGCCTTAAAGGGAGGCAATGGCAAACCTCATCTGAATAAATCTGGCCAAGAAAACCCTATGATAGGGTCACCATAAATTGGAGTCACTTTGAAGATGTGCAACAATATGACGTTAATTATTCTGTATGCTAGTTAACTAAGGCTGCTGCCACACTGGATAATTAATGTAGTTTGATATTGATTTAACTATTATAGCTCCATCCTATGGAATCCTTGAATTTATAGTTTGTTGTGCACTAGAGCTCTTGGACAGAGAAGGCTAAATATCTCACAAAACTACAAATCCCAGAATTCCATAGCATTGTGCCATGGCAGTTGAAGTCATGTTAAACTGCATTATTTCTGCAGTGCAGATGCAGCCAGAGTCATTCTACCAAACTCTAGGAAGAATTTTATCATACACTGCTCAATTTCAGTTGAAAGCGGGTGACTGGTACATTTCCCCTCCCATAAAAAAGGATTCAGGTGGCTAGATCCCCTGAGATCACCCAGCTGTAATTTGCCATGTGTAAATTCACCCACCATCTTGCAAAGGAGAAAAGTGGCCATGTAAATCCTATCTAAAGTATTCACCTAGGTTTCTGAACCAAGGGAGCTACTGAATGATGACGGCACGGGAGTTGTTACAATTTAAATGAGAGAGAATGATATGAAATAATAAGGGAAAAACAAAGTTTTTTACAGCAACACAGAAGGAGAAGAATGGATACAGATTCATGGGAAGAAGAAACAATCAGTGAGCTCAGTAAGCTGCTTTGAATTCTAAACAATTGTCTAATTCAGAATCATTTTTCTTGTTGCCCTAGCAATGGGATACTTTACACAGACTAGTTTTCATATATAAGCAAATGGAAAAAAGCAAAGTTGTTCTGACTGCACACCAGCTGGTTAGGCCACCCTGTCCACATGTTATAGTTCATACCACCTCTTCTCAGTTTTAATAAGTTTTTTTTTCTTCCTCCTTGGTTGTTCACCAGGACTACAATTTGCAAAGCGGAGGAAGATTATAACTAATATCTAACATTCACTCTAGATTTGAAGCTATGGGTATGTATCTACATTGCATTTGTCATGGCATCTGATCTTATGCTAAATAAATCTAGATTACGTAGGCCAGATTATTTTTGGTGAACAACAAAAAAGTCTTTGAGTCTTGACAGACATTATTTTGTGAGTCTGATATGAGAAAGAGAGGGAGTTTTTGACAGGACAGTATTCTTCAGTTAGGAAGCAACAATCAGCATGTAGTTATATGGGCAGACTGAAAGCCATTCTACACATTATTCAGAAAGAGATGGCAAAATGTTGGACTGTACAATTGTATACAAAGCGATCTTGAATTTCCTTTGAGAGTAACTGAAAGAGAGAAGTTGGTAGCATGAGCCTTTGTAGACTTAAGTCTACTTCATTAGATGCATGGAGAAGTAGACTCAAATCTACGAAAGCTCATGCCACCAATCTTTCTCTTTCAGTTATCATCTCAAAGGTGCTACAAGATCCCTTTGTGTATTGATTTTCCAAACTAACATTGCTATACCTTTGAATTCTGTACAATTATAGTCTGTAATGGTAAAATACATAAAACAGCTGTCTTATTTACCATTTTTGCATAATGTGAAGAATGGCTTTTAAAAAATAGAGTAAGGGGAAGAAAGATTAACAGTTTTTGCTAAAATGAATTGTGTTGCCTTTATTACTAAATTAGCTTGCATGACTAACATAGGAG
Source organism: Phrynosoma blainvillii (assembly GCA_026167975.1). NCBI lineage: Eukaryota > Metazoa > Chordata > Lepidosauria > Squamata > Phrynosomatidae > Phrynosoma > Phrynosoma blainvillii. Next base: position 136,009,175 of record JANUYF010000003.1, on the reverse strand, counting down.
AAATGATTTCTATCTGAAAGCATCCTGGTTAGTGCAGATGGAAAGATAAAAATTGCTAGCTTGAAAACAAACTATGGCAGGAAGCTAATATAAAATCACATGCCAACATCCAGTCATATAATGTCGCTCAATGTCATTGCCAGAGCTTCATCTCCATGCCATTCATTTATTTGCTCAGGGCTGTGTGCTCTTTGTTTCTGGTCATGTTTCTGCAAATGAAAAAATCTTCTCCAGTTCTATGCTATTCACAAATTTTGCTCTCACACAAAACAGAAGTCAGCAGCTCATACATATTTTCTAATTTTGGTAATTTATTCTTCTTCCATTATTCATGGAGAAATTATTGACACTTCAATGGATTTGATATCTGACCATGAAGATGTAGTACTATACACACACTTGATCTTAGCCAAAAGGCTGAGATATAGTACTTAATTTCTCTTCCCATTTTGATTTCATAAATTCCCTGTATATATATATATTTTAAAATGATTGTTGCAAAATATGGGACATAAAGTTACCTTTTCTTAACATTAAAAGCTGAAAGTATATTACAATAATAAATTTCATGCCCAGTCCCAAATCTATGCCTTTCCTATACTTGCATAAAATGTGGAATGCACACAGCTCTGAATATAATATTACGATAAATGAAAGCATTGACCATGGGAAGCCAGCTAAAAGGGCATATCTATACACAAACTTAAAATGGAGTCATTCCATCTCCTCGAAGAACTCTGGGGACTGTTGTTTTGCAAAGAGGTACTAGAGATTGTCAACAGAGAATTCTAAGCACATCATCAAATTATCAGAGCCCAGGCATTATTTTAAGAAACTACAGCCACATCTGCTTGGACAAAACCAAAACAAAACAAAACAAAAAAACAAATCTGTGTTCACCCCTACATGCACTGTGACTTCCAGTGAAATACCATGGGCTTCCTGGTTAATGTGACTTTTCCCTGGAGTTAGCAAAGTCACGGGAAGCCCCAGTGTCTCTCCCAAACCCCAGGAGTGGTGGTGGTTTGTGGCATGTGAACAACTTGATTGGGACCAATTTGGGCTGGCCAGCTGTTCACATGCCAGGCGCCATGCCATCCCTTCCCCCTGTACTGAGCAGTGTGGGGAAAGGGGATGACCTGTCTCTGGACTCTCAGCTGCTGCACTCCTTACCTGCTGGAGTGCCTTGGATAGGCCTCTCAGCACATTGCCAATTCTCCAGGAGCTGGGTTTGCCTATGAACAGCTGTGAACTGTGAACTAATGAGGAGATAGAGCAGAAGGACACCTTGATCACATGGTGGGGGCATCAAGGGGTCCCTCTACACTATCTCCTCATTGGTTACATTGGTGAGCCCATGCTCTGGAGAAGCAATGGTATGTTGGGAGCCAGGGGATGGGCCAGCTGTGCCAGTGCAGTGCCAGCCTGGCCAGCCCATACAGAAAACATCCCTAATTGGCCAAGTGGGTGATCCCATACTCCAGAGAAGCGGTGGTATGCTGGGAGGTCAGTCCACAGAGCTCCTGCAGGTAAGAGACATAGCAGCAGTGGTTCTGGGGACAAGAGATGGGCCAACTATGCCAATACAGTGACAGCCTGGCCAATCCATGCAGACAACACTGCATCACCACACTGGGTTTGGCTCAGTGCGTGTGGTTGCCTCATGGCCAATCTGGGGCCAATTCTGGACCATAATGCTCTGCACTAGCACCAGATTTACCAGCCAATTCAGACAAGGTCTCAGACTCTACAATTCCCCTGCAACATGACCAGTTATGCCAGTGGGAAAAGGCGTTCTGAGAGATGCAGTCCATACCAATCGTTTTTCTAAGTTCCAAAAGTTATCTTACCCATGATTATTTGAGAGAGAGAATCAGTGGAATGAAACTCATTTTAAAAACCATCTATGTCTGTAATGTAGATATGCCCTGAAGATTTTGTTTTGGCCAGCAGGATGCAGTAAATTGATGGGTTTTGGCTTCAGTGTTGAAAATTTCAACATGGCACAGAAGGGACTCTAAAAGAGCCCTCTTCTGTTTGCCAAAACAGGAAGCAAAATTCACAATATATAGGAAAATACCTGGACTTTCAAATGAGCCTTGAATCCAGAATCCAAGAAAGATAATACTTGACACAGAGTTGTAGAGATGTCTGGCTTGATCCTGATAGTTTTAAGCCCCCTCTTGATGAGAATGGTTACAGCTGCACTACTTGTCTCCACAATAGCTGATTGCCTTTTCTGGATTCTTTCAGATCACATGCCACAAGTCTAGATACTTCACTGGCAGAGGAGAAATCTCTTCCTTGAAATAATCTGCAAGCTAGTCTTTACAACAAAGCGTCCCACCCTCCCAATCACAGACAACTTTGCCCTTGGCTCATCAGTTTGCTTGCAGTTCATTGATACCTTATTCTATTCAAATTTTCTCTAAACATTGCTGATGGAACAGAGGAGTAGCTGGGGGGGGGGGACTGTGGGTGGGAAAGACACCTGTCCCTATAATTTTGGAACTGGAACCATACATTCAGTCTATGAACTACCACTGCAACAACAGACTCAAAATTGCTTGGGGAAAAATACTTCCTGAAGTTTGGGGGTGGGAGGGGAGAGATTTGGCTCCAGTACTGCTTTAAGGAAAATGGCATGTTTCCTAGTCTCCTGTACCAACCAGCTAGGGCCTCTACAGTTGGGCAGCCAAGGGGCGCACCGAGAAGCTGAGGATTGGGGCCGAGGCTGCCCCATGCCTCGGCTCCAATCCATCCTTTTGGCGACTGGGAAAGGAGCACCAAAATAGCAGTCCTTTCCCAAACTGCGGAAAGGGCACCACAAGAACCGTCATACAGCTCTTTTGCACTTCTTCTGGTGCAGCGTGTAAAAATGCTGCACTGGAAGGACGTCATCGGAGCGCTTGCCATGTGCAATGATGGGCGCTCCAATAATGTCCTCAGGAAGGAGTTGGGGCGTCCAGCGTCTGGCTGCCCCTCCCCTTCCCTGGCTCCAAGATGGTGCTTTGCGCCATCTGCAGGCCCCTTAGTTTATATTTTAGGGGTTGGCAGCTACTGCCTTCCAGATTTTCTTGGGGTGCACCTATATAATGTCTCACCATTGCCTGTGCAAGATAGAGTTGATGGGATCTGTAATCCAAATCATTTGGAGCTCCATACATTCCCAACATTGTATTTAGAAGCTTCACCCCAATGTCACATTCTTCATCATTGCCTTCTAGATTTGGAGGGATTAAAAAACAATTGGCGTGTTCACACTATGTGTCACCTGGTAGACAGAGGCCATATCCACTGTACAAATGTATAGTAATTTTAGGCTGGTTTCACTGTCACGGCTTGACCCAAAATAACCTGGTTATATTGAAATTTACTTCCATCTTCTGTCATCATGGAACTATGGTACATTGTCCACATGAAGTGACAGAATGGACTATATCAGCTGTCAATTCAGATTTCAGGTGTAAATTGACATATTTGAATAGTTTTCCACATTAAAAAATATGGGCTACCCTGATCTTAAATGTTGGGAAATCTGTACCCTCACAACAGCACAGTTGTAATGAGATAATATATTGGATTATTGGAGAGGGCATACATGAATCTGCCATACTGGTAGGCTAGCCGTTCATGAACTGGAGCTCCCATGGACCACTCTGCCGCAATGGCGTCATATGCCTACAGATGCAGTGACCTGGGCACACATACATCATTGCCCATAAATATGGGCCTGAGCTCCCATGGTTTTTCCCATTCATGGTGTGGTGGTGGTCTGGAACCAAATCTTACTTCTGGATGAGAAGGACCCACTGTATATAAATAAATGTGCCTAAACTCTCCCAAAATAACTTTTGATTTTTTTTAAAAAAAAATAGTATATGGAGGGAAATTATTGTAACAATGTTTCAATTCTCAAAGGAAAGGATAAAAGTGAAAGTGAAAAACTGACAGTTAATAGTTAAGGGGGAAAAGCTAGAAAAATGTCAGGAAAGGAGAAAGTTCAAGACTACTGCCCAGATTCAGTTCTAGAGAGCTTTGCCTTTCTCGAACAGCCAAGCTTCCTTGTACAACAGCAAGAACCAAAGTGCTACATAGTTTGGAATGAGAGGGGTGCTTAGTTGTTACTCCTTATTTCCCCTCAAGTTAGGTGGAGTTGTCATTGTTAAGAGTAACATGTTAATAATGTGCTTCTAAAAAGTGACCTTATTTACGAAAACACACTTCAAAAATAGAAAAGTGGCCAAACCCCAAATTATCTAATTTTTTTAAAAAAGTAACGAGTAAACACTACTCATTTTTCTAAAAATATAACAATGTTTTTGGTTGTTATGTACTTTTGCAACACCACCATTACTATTTTAGTACTCTGGTTCAGCTCTTCCTCCCTCCTCTGGTCCCTTTTTGAAGATATACCAGGGCTTCTGCCATTAGTATGACCTCAAAAAAGGAAGATAAATTCCTCAGTTATTAGTAAGAGAAAAATCTGAATGTACGAAGCAAGATACTTAAGGTAAAAAGGCACATAAGTTCATCTGTTTTAGATTCTTTATTTCAGGTAAACCACACTGCTATATACAGAGAAAAGTGGATTTCAAAATGACAGCAATACAGAAGAGGCAAAGTTTTGTCTAAAAGTTATGCCATGCTTTAAACACGCAATGCAGAAATTATCCTACATATTTTCACTTTTCTGAGGCCAATTTGACTAGGTACTGGCTTGTGCCTTTTGCTTCTGTAAATTCTGAGCTACCTCCTTCCAAACTTTATACTCATTAGTAAGAATTAGGTTTCAAAGCTTTGGTTCCTCAAGACATGCCACATACAGAAAATCCAGGGCATTAAGTGTCTTATCTAATATGACATAATTGAACTATGCCAACTAAAGAGGTCTATGTATTTGACAAACCCAAGCCATTGGCATAATACTTTCTAACTTCATTGTTCCAATATTATTTATCTTGTGAAGAACACTTGTTCAAAGTACGCCTATCTATAAATATATGGGTTTTATTAACACACATCTGTCCATCTCTCCATTTCATATACATTCGTTAAAAGCTATCAATTGTAACAGCTAAGCCAGTCAACACTTTTATACTACTTTTCATGTGGTAAAGGCCAACCAAATGAAATCCACTTTACAACCTAGAAGATTTACAGGTTGGTAGGCTAGCAACAGAGAAAAAAACACTCCAAAAAAACCAAGAACGCTACCATGTGTTATGCCTTTCAGTGTATCTGGGATGCTCCTAGGCTATAACTTATGAGAGTAAGTTATTCATTAGCGAGCATATCTCTTGCACCTTTGTTTACTATTCATAGGACTTTTAACTTTTGACATTAAGAATTTGCGCCGATAGGCCATGATGCCAGTTGCGCAATTTGGCAAAGCGTGGGCTGTTACGTTCCGTTTCAAACCTTTCCCTGTGGCACAAAGAAAAAGACAAAAGGGGGGAAAAGAGAGAGGGAGAAAAAGAGGAGAAAAAGAGAAAGGAGGAAGAAAGAGAGGGATTAGGGACTATAGGCAATACTACCCTGCCTAACGATTTGGGCAATGGCAATTTATTTGGATTTAAGTTGCCTTAAAAATTGATTCTAAAAAAGAGAGGACAAAATGATATTTTTTTTGGTGGGGGGGGGGGAGGGAATTTTTCATCTCATTTTTCAATGTTTAACTTGATTTAAACACAAATTCCTATCTGTTGGTCTCAGTTTTGTTTGGCTTGACAGGGCTGCTTTTGCTAGAAACTCAGTATAGCCTCTTTATTTTCATCAGATCAGGCAGCAAAGATTTACAGTGCACAAGAACAAAAATGAATGTTTTTAGCATTTTAGCATTTAAGTTCACTTATAGTCATTTGCATCAAAAGTACATCAAACACATACCTGTGTAGCTCTTTTATATTATTTTCCTATCCCTGTTATTAGGGAGAATGTGGATGAAATACACTAACTGTAGAAATGGCACATCAGTCTTTTGGTAAGCTTAGAGGCATAAGGCTATTCCAAGACAGTTTACAACAGGGGTAGGCAACCTTTCCCCTTTAAGGGCCGAGGGACTTCAGCTCCCAGAATCCCAGGAGCTATTGACCAACATGGGACTATTGGCCAACATGGCTGAGGTTTCTGGGAGCTGAAGTCCCTCGGCCCTTAAAGGGGAAAGGTTGCTTACCCCTGGTTTACAACCTAAGGCAGAAAATCCAAATGCCACCACTCCTGCAGCAAAATAAATTACTATTTGATGCCCCAAACTTCAGACTTACAGCAGCTGTTACACCATGCTTCACAGCAAAGCTTTCTCTCCTGAGGTATACTTCTGCAAGGTATCTGTTGCTCACTCCCATTAAATTCTGGGATTCTCTATTCCTTTCCCACAAACATTAAAAACACTCAGAATCTGCCAGGCATCCCACAACTCTGTCTGTTTCTCTCTCTCTTTCTTTTGTTGGACAGTGATCAAAGTTTGATGGTTCAGTACAAAGTTAGAAAATTAAAAGATGGAAATGGTGAAGCAGGGAAAGAGAAAGATTTCTGCACAAGGAATCTACTGTGTCACTCATTCCATTTTTGTTTTTGTTATTGTTAGTAAGCCTCCTTTTTGAGAAGTATGTCACTGGCAGATTTAAATTTAAACCCAAATATATATTTGCTTTCTGGCAAAACCACTTCTGAGTATTCCTTGCCTAAGGACGTTATCACACGGGGGAAATCTGTTGGTTAATCCACACAAATCCCAAACAAAAACTGAATTTGCGCCTCACGATTTCACACGACGTCGCACAGAAACTGGTCAGAAACTGGTATTATCCGAGATCTTTTTAATTTCGGGAGTTTAGAGGAAATGCATTTGTGAAATTACAGTAATTTCGCATTTACTGTAATGTGAAAAGCAAATACGTACAGACAATTCTCTTTTAAAACCTGGAGGAGGGCCAAGAGGAGGAGGAGGAGGGGCCTCCAGGGAGGGAGAGTCCTGGGCTCCTGCCATGCAGAGAAGGGAAGGGAAGACAAGGCAAGGCAAGGCAAGGCAAGGAGAGGGAAGTTTGGGATGGAGAAGAAGTTTGGCATTTGGGATGGAGGGAAAAGGAGGGGAAAGAAGGCTTCCCTTGCAGCAGCTGTGGGTGGATGTGGGTGCAAGTGTGGGGTGTGCTTGTGGAGCAACTTGGAGCTCCATCTCACCATGAAGTTCTGCCCTGCAGGTCCTACAAAGGGGAAAGGCTTATGGGGGGGCATGGGAGCTACCTCCAGTTTCCCCCTCTCCTGGGCATCATCCAAGGCTCTGTCTCTCCCCAGGGAACACCCAGCCCTTCCTTCCTTCCTTCCTTCCTTCCTTCCTTCCTTCCTTCCTTCCTTCCTTCCCTTTCCTCCTCCTCCTCCTCCTCCTTCTTCCCTGCCAGCTCTGCCTGTAATCCTACCCTCCTTGCTCATCTCCCCAGCAGCTGACATTCTCCAATGCCAGGAAAGGAGAGAGAGAAAACAGAGGCTGAGCCATCTCAATCCCTCCCTTGTCTCGGCTTGCCTTGGCTTGCCTTGCTTTTCCCTCCTCCTCCTCCTCCTCCTCCTCCTCCTCCTCCTCTGCTCTCTTGAGAGGTCCTAACCCCAATGGAAGGGGGGACTTGTGCAGGAGGACATGACCCCAAATGTAGGACAGTCTGACATTTCCTCCTGGGAAATGCAGGACCCACCCTGAAAAAAGGAGGAGTCTGGTCATGAAACACACCCAGTTCCAGTACATGTACGGGTTCTTTTCACTTGTGTATGAAAGTTAAAAACGTCTTTTTTTCGCTTTTAACTTAATTCCGTTATTACTGTAATTACATGTGAAAAACTTTAGCGCAATTAAGCTCTTTTTTCGCTTTCTTTTCAGGATGCTTCATTTCCACTTCATTACCTCTTTAACAACGAAACTGGCCCACATGTGATAACGTCCTAAGAAAACCTATGAAATGCATGGGGTCATCATAAGTTGATAGATGACTTGAAGGCACATACATACATACACACACATATATATTTGCTTTAATGCAACTTTGGAGAATAAAACAGGTTCTAGCAAGGAAAAACAGCACACACTGAGGTTCTGCTCATATATTACAAGTTTCCCAGGAAGATACAAAAGATCATCCTCCACCAATTAGATGAACTTGGACTGCTGTCATCACAGAACAGAAGAAACTCAGGAACACCTGAGGTTCTGCTCAGAGTGTAACTGGGATAAATTCAGTTAACACAGATACAGTGGTCCTGCCACATTTGCTGGGGTTAGGGGCACAGGAGCCCCCATGAAAGTGAAAAAAAAATCCCACAAATAAAAACCCACATTTTTTAAACCTGAGAGAATACCTTTCTAGGAAGCTCTAGGTCTTTCAGTACAACTCTATGGTCAAATCTGCCAAAAGTTGAGCATAGAATTGCGTTGGAAGATATACAAATGTCCAGAGAAGTGTTCTCCCTAGGAATCCCTATGTCCTCCGACACAACTTCTGGCAGATGTTGACCATATAGTTGTGCTAGAGCACCTAGAGATTACAAGAGACAATACATTAATCAAATCTATGAACAATCCAAACCTGCAAAAGTCAAAGTTCAAATGAGGAGAGCTAACTTTAACAATGTAATTACAAAATGTTGTAGCAATGGAAGACTTCTAGAGAATGGGAAAACGGCTACACTGAACTTGAAGTTCATTGTGTGATTTCAAGTAATGTGCACAAGTACAATATTCAAGAATTAAATTCTCCTTGGGAACACAATAAGGAAAAGAAATATTAATCTCTTCCATATACAACATCTAGGTGGGTGAACAAATGCCCCATCCCTATTGTAATTCCCCTCCAACTTGCTCTGGAAGATGTCGAAGACCTTAAACTCCTCCATAGCTGTCAGACAGGTCTGAAGTTTGCAGGGCAGCAAAAATGAAAAATCCTGATATTTACCAGCAGCATGACACTGGATTTAAGTCTCAGTCTGCCAAAAGCTGCTCCCCCCACCTTTATCAAAATGGACATGATATATGATTGACATAATTAAAATTCCATTTAGTTTGACTATCATTTATTTATTTATTTTATTTCTATCCTGCCTTTCTCCCAAAAAGGGACCCAAGGCAGCTCACAATGTAAAACCACATTAAAACAACATTTTAAAAAAATATTCCATTCTCCAGAGCTCTTATGTTGCTAGAATCGCCTCTCCACTAGGAGAATGCCAGGGAGAAGGCACAGTTACAGGATCTAGGACACTCATTGTCTTCCCCTTCACAAGTGCTCCATTCAGACTACTTTGGGTCTATGCACCCATCCTCAAACCACCATTTTTCAGGTGTGTTAGACTACAACTCCAATCTCCTACCAAGAATGGGGTGTGATAACTGGTAGTGATGCGAGGGTTGAAGTCTAGCACATTTGCAGGGCACTATGTTGGGCTGTTCTGTTGCTTTTGCTTTGTCTCTATTTGCACCTTCTGATGAGTATTCCCTTTTCCTACAGTGCAACTTGTTGCCATGCCAAAAATAGAGATTTAGTTTCTGTGATATTGTAACTTCTCCTTTTGCATATCTGCCTAAAAGAGCATCAGAGAACTCTAGACAACTAGGCTATGGCAGGTGTAGGGGCAGGGTTGTTCCTCAACTGCTGGAAAACAGATTCAAATGTTCTTATGAACTTCAGCTCCAGGGAAGGCCAAGAAGCAGGATAAATAAATAAATAAATAAATAGTTTTCTGGAAGTTTGAAAGTAAGATATGAGCAGGGCCTTGTCTCAGAGAAGCACAAACAACAAATAGCATAAACACTGGAAACCAGCAGAGTGGGGTGGTGGGTATTTGTTGATCATACAAGAAGGACAGATACATGGGTTCTTTTTAAGGCATGACTTTCAGGGCAGAATAGTACAATCCTTAAGAAATATCACAACCTATATTAGCTTCCTTCTGCCATCTTAATTTTCATGCAAACTTGGCTTACTTCTAAAAATATGTCAAGCATTTTCCCAATGGCATGGAGCAAGGGCAGGGATAGTGATGGTATATTAGTATCAGCGTTTAAAGTGCTCTGTACATTAAAAAGAAGGCAATGGGAACTTGACATAAGCCTGTCCTTTGAATATTTCAACATGCAGTTCTTCCCATAGGTGTCCCTTCAAATTTCTCTGAAATATCTGTTGGGAAAGATGAACCAGGTGGATGTGGGTTTGTTTCTTTCAGCAGCAGTTTTATAGCTAAGTATCTCCAATGAGAATTAATAGGAGCTCTGAACAAAATTGTGTGTGTGTGTGTGTGTGTGTGTTTAAAAGAAAATGCGAATAAAAAAGCAGCTATACTAAGATATCTCTGCATGGGAAAGAATTCAGAGATCTCACTGGAAATTGACAAACAGTTTGCTAAACAATTTAAGACAGAATCATATTTATTAGAGCTCATAATGGAGGAACAATGTTATAGCAAATGGTAACTTTAATCTGATTTGTCATATGTTCTGATACAATGAAAAGGCCATGTATTATCAGCTATAAGAAGATAGCTTCCAGCCTGGAAGAGTAAAAGTGCTTATACTCTTTTTATTCTAATCTGCCAGAACTTTGGGGGCATTCTGGGGGCCTTAACCAACCACTTTGATTTTCCACAGTCAATGAAACTGAAACATAACAGCACCAGAGATCAGTATTCATGTGCTAATTCACCAAGCAAACTTAATGCTCTCCTGCTCTAACATCCCCCTGTCACTTGGGACATTATCACACGGCTGACGGGATGCCATTGTCTTGTCCCTGTCCCGTGCTTATAGCGAAATCGCGGGAAGGACTTTCATACAACATCATGCCTATTGGGATATTGTCCAATCTAGAAAGTGCAATTGAATGTGATCATGTGAAAAGCTTTCTCATTAAAAGCTGATTCCATGAATGTCCCCTGAATATCCTGTGAATGGAGTAAAATTGTCCCCTCATTTCCCCTAATTTTGTATTATCAGACGATCCCAGTAATCACGCTTTCTGGATGGGATAAAGACACCTGTCCCCATCCTAACACTGAATTCTGTATTCACCTCTGGTGGGATTATGTCAAGGCTGATTTTGAAAAGCCACAACAAGAAGGCCCCTTAGTTATTACACTGAAAAGCTAGGATAACTGTAATTTTGCCACCTGAAAATACCAGAAAACAAACATTTTTCAAGACTTCCACAAGCAAAAGGCAAATGGAAGCTTCTGCAACACCATTTTAATTATCTGATTACAGAGGAGAAAGATCTTTTACCTCAAAATTAGGTAGTGGAATCCTTTCTGAAGATCACACACAGGGTATATTAGAAATCATAGTTAATATGTAGAAGCCAGTAAAGCTTCAAAAGTTTCCATGATATATTCAGCCAATAAAGGTATCATATTTTGGTAGATTTTGGATTTTAGGAATACTAGAGAATCCCCTTTGCCTCAGATTATTCCACTAACTCACGACTACAGAGGTCACATTCAGTGTTAGTGACACAACTGTCACTAAACTATTGTCAAGATAAGATGAGGGAGTCTGACACGACACTCCAACTTTGTCCATCCAAGTGTTTGGAACTACAGATGAATGCGTTTGCTGGTTTGGATGGGAAAGTAAGAGGAATAGCAAGACATAATGGACAGCTATAGCAGCTCTTTCTTCCATGATCTAGAAACCTGCTACATTGAGCAACCAGTTCTTCATTGTTTAAAATGGAATCTGAACACTCCATTGTGATCAACCATCTTAGCAATGATCATTTTAGAAGACATGAAATGCAGTGCTGAAAATATATAGCAAATGTCTCTTATATTATGTTATACACTTTAAATCACAGTTTGCAGTTTGCCATATGCTGGAGCATGTGGTGCTACCAATATATTTTATTTTTGGAAAGCAAAGCAAAGCCCTCAACTTACTGCAGGTTACTCTGGAACACTGCCCCCCCCATTTTAAAATATATACGTTCTATGTTCTATGTTCAAAGGCATGAACAGGCACAATAACTTGTTGGGTCAGAGTATTTTACTTGTGGGAAGTGTCTCCAGCCCTGAAGAACTGTATAGAATTTTAAATTAATCATTGCTGGATTAGAAATCCTTAATACCTGGGTTTACATTTGATTCCTAACAGAGTCTTTATATCAAGGGAAGCAACTTGTGGCGCTCCAGATGTTGGCAACATGCTACTCCAGCAACCCAAACCAGAATAGCCAATGGAAAGGGATGATGAAACTTTACTTTGGAATGCCATATATTGCCTAGCCCTATTCTACATGGACAGATACATCTTAGATGACTTTTTCACAATTGCTACAGCCTTGTACACAGGGACCATTCCGGTATTCTCTCAGCTTTCAACTCCACTGACCATTTGCTGTGCTTCTAGTGGTGGTCAAAGAAGAAGATCCCTGCTTCCTTATCTTGTTTGTTCTGGGAAGAAGCCAGGTATGTCTGGCAAGTGAGCAGGCATGTGGGCCAGTGGTCATTCTGAGAGGCTTAACCTAGGTCACAGTAGAAGCTGTTGGTGTTGCTACAGGAATCTATAAATTTCTCACTGAGGCTTTATTTAGGCCTGTTGTGGAAATCAGATGCCAACATTTGATTGTTTAATAAAGTCACCTATAATAAGAATATAACTCAGCAAGACCTTAAGGAATGGACCTGCACTTTGTGAGGCTACCCAGTGTATAGGCAGCTAGTGTATATGCAACAAAAATGTCACACGTAACAATCTACATGCAGTGGACTGCACATTTAATTCCTACATGGAAGAGCCTTCCATGTACAAATTTCATAATGTACCTTTTCAGTCTAAGAACATTCAGCAGTATCAACATAGACTGTGTTCAATCTACATAGATATTGTACAGTCAGTTAGATGAGAAAAGCTAAATGTAAAAGTATGCCATCTGTCACTTGCAATGAAAGGAAACTGGCAGCCAAATATAACAGCAAATACCATTTCTAAAATTAGTGATATGATGGATTGGGGGATAGATTTCAGAAATAGGAATATACATGGAAGAGTCACATGGATCAAACATAAAAACAAACCAGTCTGCAACAACGTAATGGGAACTTTGGCAAGACAAAAATCTTAAGACATACTCAAGGCCTTGCTTAGAAGAATATACTGAAGGTAGAGATGCATAAGCAAGAAAGCCACAGTTACAGCCCATGATTGTCTCCTTCAAGCAGCCATTATTAAACTGGATTCAGGAACACAGTAAAGCTTGTAGCCTAATTCAAACTAGACCATTGTGACATATGAGAAACTGATGAAAGACAGAATATTTGAAAATGGACAAAGACATCACTCTAGTAGCAAAAGCAGTCCTGTGTGCTCATACTGCATTATTATGAGAAGAGACAATCCAAATAAACTTGGTTGGGTTAGAATGGAGTGGGTTGTATTTTTGTTTTTGTTTTGCCCTTATTCAGTTTCCAGTAAAATCAACAAAGATGTTTAATTCATATCATTGGGAACAACTCCTTTACCGTTATCATCTGTGTATCTTCGATGAAACAAATGCCAATCACAGGATCATCCAAATAAATTGCTCATTAAAATTTCAGCCCTAGCCACACCATCTTATTACATGTCTATCCCCTTATAAAATTTAGGGCAGTCACATGCACACTGGTCCATTGAGTCTATCACACAAAGTAATCCCATCACAAACCAATGGGAACTCCTTGTGCAACATCTTTCCAAGGACTGAGCATGCCCCCTAAAATTAATCTACATTGTCATCTTTTCCTCTTGTCAAGCCAACAGCATTTTCATTTTTAGTGATTTGAGTAAATGTAGTAGGATTTCAAAGAAACAAATCTAATGTTTCAAGTTGTTCAAAATTAATGCTGGTTTAGAGCACTAAGTGTTTGTTATCAGTAATTAGAAGGCCATAATGCTTGCTGCTAGTTGCCTACCTTGATCTCCTCAGGGCATCTTCGTCTGGATCTTGCACTGTAGGTGAAAAATTGACTTTGTCAGAAAGAAATAATAATAAATAAAGGAATCTAAGTGGAACTCACAGTCTAACTACAAAGGGAGGGGAGAAGGTACTTCAGACTATTTTAGGGCCATGCTAGGTATTATACAGGAGATCTATGACTAGATTCTCTGATGTATCTTTCTTTCATGTTTAGAAGTTGTTTCTGCCTTGCCAAAACATATGCTTTGTATATACCTGAAATATATACTTTGTATATACCTTTAAACCTTGCATCAGTTTCCTAATGGAATTTATCTTCTCGAGGCTGCTATGATACACAGTGGAGAAATTTTTACACACACACACACACACACACACACACACACACACACACTGTATCTCTGTTATCTCACGTGAGGCTAATAGCAGCTTTGGGGAAGCAATTTGTATAATTAGGGAATCAGTGTTGGGTGCAATTTAATATCATTTCCCAATATTAAACAACATACTGTATGTATTTTTAGGAAAAGGAAAATTTTAGGAAAATTTGAAAAAAGAATATTCTATAAACTGAACTTCTAGTCATGAAAATACTGCAAATATCCTTTTGCTTTTCTGAACTTGATGTTTTGTGACAGATTCACTCTTTACAAATACATTGTTGCCTGTAAAATATGAATGCTACAGTTTTGAATTTCTACTCAGTGATGGGAACTATGCTGAATTAAAAAAGAGAAAAATGTATTTCTAATTTCTCCTCTTCTTTAAAATCTGATTACAGCATTAGTTTTAATGTATTAGAATTTCTCAAATTATTTTAACCTACACTTCAACTTGCAGGCCATTTGGGACTTCCACCTAAATGATATCTTGATTTATTTTATTTTATTTGATGTTACAGACATAGTAACAATATATCTGCTAACTTTCCCCACATCTCTTAAAGATGAAATTGAAAAGTTATAAGATTAAGGACCAGAACACATGATGAAATATCTCAAAAAATCCTCTGCAAGTTTTTTCTACTGCTCCTTGTATTAAATTTGGAATCATCAACCAGCATCCTCTGTCTGAAATGTTATTGATTTCATCTATTATTTTGTCCTTGATCCTTTTAAGTCTTGCTTGGCATCTATATTCAGATAGAAACAGCCTTAGCAACCTTGGTTGGTGACTTTATTCAGAGATCGACAGGGAGAATACTGCCTGATTGATCTTTTTGGTATCACAGGGTGGCACCATGTACCATGCGATTCTCCTGGATTATTTGGAACATCAAATCTTTGAATCTGGCCTTTCCCTCTAGTGATTTTTGTCCCATTTTGGACAAACATAGAACGTAACAGGTATTGCTGTTATTAGGCCCAATGGCAGCTTGCATGTGGTATTGTATGGAACTACAGTATTACATGCTCTGTAAAATCTCTATGTAGCCACTGGGAGAGACCATTTGGAGCTTTGATGTTGTGTGTCATTCAACAGTGATGAAATCTAAATTTATGCCTTAAGAGGTATGACCATTTAGGGATGCTCATAAAAGGAAAGGCTCCTCCCTTTTACCTGCAAAAGGCTGGGAAAACTTATGAACAAGGAAAGGCATTGGGGACTGCTCAGGGAGTGGAATCACCTCAAATTAGGTAACCTCTGTTTGATTTGAGATTACCCCCTTCCTAAATTCCTGTTTTAGAACATACCATCCTTGGGCAAATGCCATAGACCCAAACACTCTGGCAAATGATTCACTACCAATACCTTATATTATTTTCATTTTTAAAAAGATAAGAGTCCACTACTTAAAAGAGTAGGAATCTGTCAGAATTTTTTTCAGTTAAGTTCCCACCCTCGGGCAGATATACCAGATCATCTTCCAGACTGAATCTGGACAGACACATTTTGCAGTCACAAATCAGTACATTTCTGGGCCTGTGATGTTTATCACAGAGGAAAAGAAAATTGTGCCAAAAAAAGGGCATAAATTTCTACAATGCACATAAAGATGCATTACTCAATGTGAGTGTTTTCATTAAGAAATATATATAAGGCTGAATCCAATTGTTACTCTTAACAAGGGTAGAGCCATTGAACTGGTAAATCTATATTTATGTTAGTTTCATTGTTTTGATGGATCTACTTTAATTTGGTGTAACTGGCCAATGGCAATCACTGCATTTAAAAAAAAAATACAGTGGGTTTTTGGCATCTACTGGGGCTTGATTTGAGGACCTCCCATGGATACCAAAATCTGTGGATACTCAAGTTCCATAAATGCAATGGGATATTAAAATAGTGTCCTTTATATAAAATGGCAAAATCAAGGTTTGCTTTTTGGTTTTTTTTAATATATATATATATATATATATATATATATATATCAAGTATAGTTGAATCCATGGATGTAGAATCCACAGATATAAAGGGCTGACTTCTTTAACAATCATTAAAAAACAACAACACACAGACACAAATACCCAACCAAACAAAGCAAACATTTTCCTTTTTCCCATGGGCCTCTGCTAGTTTTCCTTCTACTGTTTTCCCCTAACTTCCAAATATATTTCTAAATATTTACTAATTTTTCTTAATATCATTTTATGTGCTATTATAAGCCCTTTACAAATATCAATTTCTTTGTTCATCTAAGAAAAACTCCACATTTAAAAACATTATTTGAAAAATAGTATTGGAGACATCTGCTCAATGATCATTTTTACTTAAATTCTTGTTCATTACAGGTAAACAAGACCGATGGTTCCAGTCAGGTCTTAGGATTTGTCTTATGATGGAGACTGAGCATAAGGTTGCTACAGAAGAAAGAGGTGTGCCATCAAAGATGTGAACTGGAGCTTCCCAGTTGACTTACTGTACTCAGTTCCTGTCATCTGAGCCAGGATGCGGAAGGACCTGGACTGCAAGTTGGAGGAACGGCGGCTCCAATCATCAAGCTCATCTTCAGACTTGTTCTGTGTTTTAAGTACAGCCTGATACACTGGAGAGGCACTGTCTACATGAGGATCTTTAACAGGGAGGCTACTGCAATGCAGAAAGAGGTGCACTGTAAAATGGCAAATGCTGATTTTGTCTTCCCTTCCCCCAATGCCCTTCCTAATAGTTGTCTTCAGAGCCCCAATTTCTGCTTAACTAAAGTCAAAATATACTTGCTTGATACAGATATGTTTTGCATGATTTGAAAAGAGAAATAATTAGAAATGTCTCCTATCATCATCATCATCATCATTATCATCTCCATTTTATAGTTAGGAATGATCTGCAGAGGGACTATTTTGTGCCACACCAGGTCAATGGACCAACACGATAGGCTATGAAGTCACCAGGATATCTATTTAAATGGCCTGAGATCATGCCAAATAGCAACATAATTAGAAGTGCAGATAAACTATAAAATTAGAGATCATCAAAGGAGAACTCATGATTTCAATGTATCACTTGTGATCGTTCACTTTGCTGCTGGCAGTAGGTCTATGGTCCAGAAGGAACCACATGTAGGCATTTTCATGTGAATCTGATGCCTAGGCAGCCTCTACAATGGGAACTTCTTTCATTGTGATTTTTCTGGTCCAAATCCAATTGCTAGTCCCAGAGTAGACCCATGAAATAAATGGGAATTACCATTAATGAATTACCAAATTCTCATTGGGATTACAAATTAGGCCATAGATTGGCCCCGCTGCTTTTGAATCCAATAGCACCTGCTGTTTTCTTCTTCTTACTATACATTATAAGCTACATTCTTGAAGGAGTATAAAGCATTGTTTGACTACAATATAAGTAATTCTATTGAATAATGGATAAGATTTGCATACTGGAGTAATAAACATTGCTGTGATTAATGTCAAGAACCACACTGCAAAATGATGGGCACTGAGCAATAAACCTAATAGAAATAGCCTGAAGGCTACTGCTAGTAAATTCTGACAATCCTCTAACTTGAGTGTTTTTGCTCTTGTATTATGACAGTGTTCCTGAGTAATGGACTGAAATAATAAATAGAAAGGGCCCCCCTAATTTTTTCTTTAGAACTTCAACTAAAGCCTTTAAAGCCTATAGACTGTCACCTGCTAAATTCTATAGGATCCATTTTCCATCTTTATAAATTTTCTACAGAGCTGGCATATTCATTACATATATCAATACTTGGAATCTTTGCAATATTTGGTTTTCATACCATAATCTTATCCATATGAGTGTACACATTTTTTTTTTGTCAGCCTGATGTGACTGCACAAAACAATCTTCATTTTTGTGCTGGTATGTTTGCTTGCAATGATATCACAGCATGATGTTTAAGCCTAGAAACTGGCACATACCATTTCAAGACTTATTTGCTAATGTAGGAGATATATCATTGCCTATCATGAGCACTTTACCAGTTACAGTTACTTATTACTGCTGTTTGCTTACTGATTTTAACTTCTCAGTTGTCTCTTGACATGCACTGTAAGCTCAACCAAGGAATTAAAAATACTCCTTTTATCACTAGAAGCATTGGGTCATACACATGAAAGGTCATCTAGCAAAATTTCAAGTGGCAGACTGAATTAATAGGGATTAACTTCTATTTGTTTCATCAAAACAGTCAGACATTCAGATAAAAATCTAGCTAATTGCATCCCCCATATGTGCCCATTGTCTACTCTACCCCCAATGGCATCAGTCAACCTTGCAAAGTCAGGCCTTTTCAGTGATAGCATCCAGCCACTGAATCACTCCCCTATGCATAATTCAAGAGACAGAAATTACACTGAGTTTTAAAGACCTCTTTCAAACATATTCATTTAGGCAGGCCTTACTTGGCTAGTAAACAATTATTTTCCTTGCCTTGTTTTATACTGTTATTGGTCTGTGTATGTGTCTATTTTGTTATTGTGAAACTATTTTAAAACTTTATTGTATTATAATACTATAATCGTATACAGTTAGACATGTTGTTATATGAAGCAATACATCAGTATCATCAAGGAAAGAATACATTAATTTAAAAATCTCTGTGAAAAAGGTCACCAACAAATGTCTTGGAACAGGAACCCATTTGGATTCTGCTTCCTGCCTGTAGTGTGTTTATTGTTCAGTGAACCATGTGCGAGGGATGTCTTGGCCTTACAGGTGTTGATGGACTCCAACTCCCTCCAGCCCCAGCCAGAATATTTAATTGATCAAAGATGATGGCATATGTAGTTCAACAACATCTGGATGACCATGGTTCTCTACCTTGTGCCAAAGCCCATTGCAATCTCATATTCTTTGTTCAAAACTGGCTAGAAAGATGTTTCTGGAAGCTTATGAGCTGACTATGAATATAGTAGCCTTTGCCTAGTTACTTATCTCCAGCATCTCACTATCTCAGAGTTACCTGGTCCTGAACATTGGCAAT
This sequence comes from Phrynosoma blainvillii, assembly GCA_026167975.1. Taxonomy (NCBI): domain Eukaryota; kingdom Metazoa; phylum Chordata; class Lepidosauria; order Squamata; family Phrynosomatidae; genus Phrynosoma; species Phrynosoma blainvillii. Next base: position 135,989,858 of record JANUYF010000003.1, on the reverse strand, counting down.
TTAGATTTAGTTTGCATGACCAATACCTATTGTTGGACCTCTGGTCCATGAATTTATTTAATCCTCATTTAAAATTTCTATATTATTTGTACAGTTCTAAAGTATTTAAAGCTACCATTCCTTATGCTAGTGAAAATTCTAACAACATATATGAGGATTTACTTTGTGTAGTCTGTCCTATATGCCAGATCCAAAAAACCAATAAAGATTTTTAGAATTCATGCTTTACTTTAACTGTATCTTATAATGTTTATGACTTTTATTTAACTAGAAAGGTAATAATTGAAATTTATTTCTTAGCAAGAGGAATATTACAGTTCCTTGATTTCTGATGTTACTATATATCATGGGAAGTATGATCAGAAATCAAGAAATTGTAATATTTATATTGCTATAAATTCATTTAAAGCCCTGGTACTCAAAGTTTTTACTTCTGGGACCCCCCTTTACATCCACATGTGGATGTCATGATCCCCCCCTCCGCATAGTATATGAATGAAAATATTTTGTTCCTTTAGTCTGCATATTTTTATTCATACATTCATATATATTCATATTTAAACATTTTACAAGGAAACAACCTTCTTCAAATTAGAACAGTTTTAAAATTCAAATATTGAATGTAAATTCAATATTTAACTCAATATATAATTTTTAAACATAAAAAAAGTTTGGGAAGAGGAAGAAGGTCCTGCAGCACCATTTGAAAACCACTGATTTAAAAGATTTAAATACTTTTTGAAGTTTTTGTTTACAGTGCAATTCTATACAAATTGTAATTTATATACAATTTACAGAGCCCTGGTGGTGCAGTGGTTAAATGCTTGTACTGCAGCCACTCACTCACAAACCACAAGTTTGTGAGTTCAATACCAGCAAGGGCTCAGGCTTGGCTCGGGCTTGCATCCTTCCGAGGTCACTAAAATGAGTACCCAGCTTGTTGGGGGCAATGAGCTTACAGTTGTAAACCATTTAGAGCAGGGGTAGGCAACCTTTCCCCTTTAAGGGCCGAGGGACTTCAGCTCCCAGAATCCCAGGAGCTATTGGTCAACATGGGACTATTGGCCAACATAGCTGAGGCTTCTGGGAGCTGAAGTCCCTCGGCCCTTAAAGGGGAAAGGTTGCCTACCCCTGATTTAGAGACAGCACAACATGGTATGAAGCGGGATATAAATGAAGCTGCTATTGCTATTGCTATATTTTCTTATTCAGAAGTAACCTTCTATTGAATTCTAATCAATGTGTATAGGATTACAAACCTAGCTTGATTTAGAGCCTTTACAGACTTCCAGAAATAATGCAGCATGAGACCACTTTAACTGTCCTGGCTCAGTGCTAGGGAATCATGGGAATTGTATTTTTTTCTGAGACATTGAGCCTTCTCTGTCAGAGAGCTCTGGTGCCACAATAAACTACAGTTCCCATGATTCCCTAGCACTGAGCCAGGGTAGTTAAAGTGGTCTCAAGCTACATTATTTCTGGCAGTCTGTAAAGGCCCTTACTTAATATGTTACTAATAAAGTCATCTTCACCAGTATGATGGACTAAAATTATAATTTGTGTTTATTGCATAGAATTCAGTATATACTATCTCCTTAGACTGGGGCAGAAACAGAAGAAAACTAAAATCTTTAACATTGAAAGAGATTTAATTAAACTCTCCATGCAAAAAAGGAAAAGAAAAAGAAAAAAGAAAAAAAAGTCTTTACTCTCCCACCATACCTTTATTTTTGATATACTATTGTCATGGTCAGCCCTGAGGAGGACTCGGAAGATGAGGAGGAGGATGGGTCTCCTCCAGAGAAGGAAGAGATGCAGGCTCCACCTGGTTCTCATTCTGCTCTCCCAGCCCCAGAGCAGGAAGAGATACAGGCTCCACCTGGCTCTCATTCTGGTCTGTCTGAGCCAAGCCCGGTTCTCCCAGCCCCAGAGCAGCCAGGTCCTAGTGCTCCTTCCTTGGAGGCTCAGCTGCCTAGTGGGGAGAAGCAGGAGGATACAGCAGAGCCAGTGCCTTCCTTTAGGCAGAGGAGAGCTGAGAGTGCTGGCAGTCGCAGGTCCAGGAGACTAGCTGAAAAGCAGCTGCTGAACAAGCCTCAGCTGGCGCTGAGGTAGGATTTGATTTTAAACAGTTGCAAGAGGCTTCCTCAGTGTCAAGACTTATTGTAGTTTCCTTGGGAGACTACGGTCAGTGTGGCTCCTTGTTTCCTGCTTTGTGCCTCTCGCTCTTGCCTTGTGGAACTCTGTTGCCTTGACCTTGGACCGGACTGGACCTTTGCTGATTGCTGCCTGCCCTGACCTTAGACTGACTAATGCTGATTTCTGGACTCTGCTTTGCTGGTGCTTCAACTACAGGAAGGTTTGTGGCTGGCCTTGCTGTTTGCAGCTCACCCTTTCCATCCCTAGCAGCTGTGGGAACTGAGGCTGGCTGTAGTTGAGGACAACTATTGTTATGAGTTACATGGCAGATAAGAGGAACAAAAAACATGTAAAACAGAGATGCATTGATATCTCTTCTGCCCTATACCCACTCTGATTATCAGTACTTCCAGTATCAGTAATTCCCACTTCCCATATCAATAATTATGAAAGTCTTAAACTGGCTTTTGAAATATGAGATTATGACCTGCATTATAAATTTAAACATTAGCATCGAGATTTAGAGTCTAAATCCAACTGCTAGCCCCAACCTCAGCAAATGCATTGAATCAATTGATGAATGGTAAGTCAACACTTATATAAAACCCATTAATTTGCTGCCTCCACCCTAGTCAGAACTAGTAGTTGGATTGAGGGCTTTATTTCCATAAAAGCATCTTATACAGTTTTTCATATATGAAAACTTAATCATTTCTTTGGTTTGGTCTTTGTAACTCAACATAATTGAACATAAACTTTAACAGTTTTTTTTTAAGGGCAGGTAGCAGGTTTTTGGACATGGATCTTTCGACCTAGTCTATGGACACATGATGCAACCATTATACTCATCCTAAACAGAACTAGCTTGGAACATTGCTTGGAATGGGGAACATCATGTTACTTTTTTTGAGTTTTGGGAAAAACCCAAAAGAGTGAGGTAAAAACCTAAAAACAGATGTTTTTTTTAAAAAATGAATATTATATCCTGTAAATGACTTGACTTGTCCCATGAAAAAAGAAAACCCAGAAGCCAATATGAATGATAAAATGCTGAATATGCATTTGACTCAAACTTGATATGAGGACAGTTGATGTTTTACATGTAACATTAAGACTACTTAGGCCAAGCAAACCTACAAGCCTGCCAATGAACTTAGAAGGTAAAAGGCGATATGCATTACATAGAAATGACAGTATGGTCAACTAGGAGAATTATCCACTGCAAGTAAGAAATTAGGAAATTCAAACAAAAAAGGGGGGTGGGTGGAGGAAAAGAACAAATGTTCTGTGGAGTTAATAGCACAACAAATGAAGCACATTTAGAGAATTCCTCTTAGTACAAAAAATTATAGCAACAGTGCACTGATCTGAACAGAGCCCAGCTCTCAATGGACTTCATGTGGCAGAAATGCATTTGAACATGAAAGCATGGAGCCTGCATTTTCAGTAATGGCTTTGTACTAAAAAACACAGATAAACATTATGACAGGCATGTCTTTCAGCAACAATCGAGCATTAAAGTTGCCCTAAATGAAAAACAATTTTAATAGTTATTTTAACACCTTTCAAAGTCTTATACACAAAATGAAATGGTACTACTTTTAATACATTTCATTGGAGCAAACTCATGAACTCAGGAGCTCTCTTTATGTCTTTTCCATCTCTGCGGGACTTTCTTTTCCTGATGCTGCTACTGTATGGGTTGGAATACTGCACTACACTGTTATAGTGCTGTTATTGTATTTTAACTTTTGTGGCTGCCTCCTGTGGAATCCTGGGATTTGCAGTTTAAGGAGGTTATTTAGAATTCTCAGCCAGAGAACTCTTAGGCCTCACTAAACTACAAACTCCAAAATTCCACAAGAGGTAGCCGTACCAGTAAAAGTAGAATAATAGTGGCATAACAGTGTTGTGCGGTGAGGGGCATGACATTATAAGTCTTGATTTCAGCAGGACTGCTCTACATGGCTTAGACCCGAAACAGGAGCTAAACAGGAGTGTGAGTGTGCCATTCAGATGACACATGGCCCTGAATTGGGCTGAAAGTGCATCGCGGCTGCCTAAGGTGGCCCAAACCCAGCTGTAAAAAGAGTGCAAAATAAGCACTCCTTGCTGGCAGTTCATTGCAGACTGTGGCAGTGGCCAGCCTTGGGACCATGGCATCTGGGCACTGCAGTCCTGCACCACTCAGGGCATGCTTGTGGTTAGAGCTGCTGGAGGCCTAAGTCTGCATGCAACCAGGATTCTTATTGCATTTCTTAGTGCATTTCCCACAAACAGCCAACCCATATGAATCACAGAAACATGAGATACAGCTTTCCAAGGACTTCAGTCTGCAGCAGTGGAACCACACAACTAAATGCTTTTTAAGGAGGAAAATGTTCCCCTTGCAGACTGGAGCTCAGATTAACCCTAATCTTTCTCTCTGATATAATAGGTTATTCTTTTCTTTTCTTTTTAAATGGTAAGACATTCTAATATGGAATCCCATCCTTCAGCCTAAAGTGGCACTGTTCAGAAAAAGCTGCACTGAATACAGTTGTTTGTGTAATCACAGTTAAGATTACAACCCCAAGAACACACTGGTGAAACCTTTTAAAGCCAGCAAAGCTTAATTAATTGTAGATGTGTTTTTCAGTGGAATTCCATTGTAACCCTAGCTAGGGTTTTCTGGAACACGTGATGTCTTCTTCTGCTGTAGGAAAAGAGATGCTGAACCAAAGGTTCGATCTATAATGATAATCTCTTTGGCAGGTCCCACTGAAGTGCCACTCCCACATCACTGGTCCAGCTGAGAAATAAACTGAATTGATGAGAGGAGTAAGCAAGCTCCTTCCCCTCTATCAGGCACATAATACACATACCATGCAGATGGACTGTCAGTCATGTAGATGGCCACTTTGCATAGTTCTTCCTCTGCAAAATGGTGACATTAATGCAAATTGGGCATTTGCATGATTGCAAGTTCAGGTGGCGTGTGTATACCAATCTTATACATTATATTGTATAAATTATGGAGGGTAGAGGTCCTTACCTACTCCCCTGTTATATAATCAGTTGTTGATCTGGTTAATATTATTTTGGTTTTGGTTTGGTTAATATCACCAAAATTATACATGCTGAACAGTGGAAATGTTTTTAACTCTTGTGAGTTCGGTTTGCATCACCTAGCTGAGTGCTTGATACAAGTGGAAATATCTGTAAAATGTATAAAATCTGAAAGAAGTGTACCAAGTGTAAGAAAAAATAAGATAAATTTATACTCTGCACTTCTTTCATTATATAGAGTTGGAAATATAAGTCTACTTACGCCAATGGAGATTCACTGTGAGTCATACGATCAAAACCCAACAATGAGCATTGAGTGTTTGGGGTCCACCATTATGGAGAGTTGGGATGTGCACAACAGAGCAACATTAGTATGGGAAATTAACGAAAACCCAAATGGAATGTGTAAAGGGGGGGAAAAGAGAAGAAATCATTATCAATAAAAGGAGCACAAGGGAGCAAATTAACACATTAGCAAATGGAATAAGCTTGCTTGTTATCAGCTCTAGGAAAGTTGTTAAAAGTATAGCAGCAATCTTGCTGTTCTGCAGTCTTGATCATATTCAAAGTTTTCTACTTCACATATAAAGCAACAGTAAGAGATCATATACATAGCAAGAGAACTGTATTTGTATACCAAATATAACCAGTTGAGGTCCTGTAGCTGAGATTAATATCCTAAATCCAGTGCTACTCAAAGTGGCAGCTAGTCTGCAAGCCATCAGCTATCAGTCTGTGGCAAGCTTCCAGGAAAAAGATGATAGTAATGTGGCACAAACATGGTAACTGGCATGCTGGCACAATGGAGATAAAAATTCCAGTTTACCACATCAGATGGTTTAAGAAGCATTGTCCTAATCAATGCAGGCAGCTATCTGGCCTTTTGCAAAGCATTTCCATTTTCACATATTAATATGGAATAAACATAGAATGTATTGAGTCTGAGTGTGTAAAGGGAGAGTGAATGGGAAAAAAGGAAGGGGAAACTGAGAGGTTTATGTAGCATTCCCAACCTTGATACCAGTCATCCAATCTTTGGGAAAAGCTATTCAATGTGCCATTTGCTTGTCATTTTTAGCTAAATCATGAATTCCAAATGACCCAACACTGCTACTTAATTCAAGATCCAAATAAGTTTGCTACGTAGAAGCATGCAGTCAATCCAGCACATTTATGAGTTTGACTTTTGTGGATTTGATTATTTACAAATTATTTGCTACTGCTGCCTTAATTACATTTTTATAGGGACTGCATACCTCACAAGACTGGGAGACTGTGAATGTGCAGTGTGACTTGTAAGTAAATATGCTATAGGACAGCAGTGGTGGCAGTCACAAGCCCCACCAGTGGCCCACTTCTCTTTTGCAAAGAAATCTCTCCCCCTCAAAGGCATCCACAGTGGGCTGAATCTGTGGATCATACTTTTTATGTGGGTTAAATATAGTTGGGGTGGGGGTAGACTTATTTATGGGTTTTCCACTTTTGTGGGGGGTTTTGTGTCTCCAATCCCAGGGAATGTGGGGGGCTGACTGCATTTTTGTGCAGGGAAATGCTATATTTTACTAATACAGTGTTTCCAAAACTTTGGTACTCCAGAGGTTTTGGACTTCACTTCCCAGAATTCTTGACCATTGGTCAAGGTGGCTAGGGCTTTGGGGAAATGAAGTCTCAAACACCTGGAGGGCCAAAGTTTAGGAATTTGGTACTGTGGCTCTGGATTGATATCTGCTGTTTCTCACATATTTTATGGCCAAAAAATGAATTTGTTCTGCACTGTACAGGCAAAGCATTGCATAGTGTGTACTGGAATGTAAACTGGAATGTTCTTGCAGATCCTATAACTCTCAAAGTGAACTTAAATATGTACAGCATGTACTGCTATCAGAAAGCCACCCTCCATGTATGTGTGCGGGTGCGTGTATGCTCCTGCTGCAGCCTCCTGATAGCATTTAGAAGTAACCAGGCTTTTGGCTATCCTTCTAATGAATGTTTGTTTGTTTGTTTGTTTGTTTGTTTTAGAAAAACAGCATTAGCATTATGTTTTGTTTTTGTTTTTTAAATATCAAGATCCAAGGGACACGTCAGTGTCAATGCTGAATTGGAACAAGAACAAATCGTTTACTAATGTCAGCAAACAGCAACCACCAAATCTCTTTAGAATACTGGTGAGAACTCCACTTCATCTCCTATCTGTCATATGATACACCGATTTTAAAAAGGAGAAGGAATGTTAAAGATAAATCATTGCATGGTTCATCTTCCTGGCTTAGCTTTCCCTTTCCATGTCAAAAGAGAAAGGGGTTTGCGTTATGGGTTTTTGTGAGCTGTATGGTAATTCATCAGAAAACAGTGAAGATGCAAAGAATAATCTTTCTCTATCACAATTATAGATAGGTCAAAAAGAAAACCCCTTTGCTTCCAACTTTATGAAGCACCATCCCTTTTATGGTTCAGTTTTCGATGCACTGTGAATCCTTATTCCCTTTTTAAAGCATATACCTTTTAAGTTGATCTTTAAAAAATAACCCAAAGACTTTTATTATTATTATTATTTTATAAAATCCATTCTTACTTCTTCCCCCTTCCCATAAACTTGGATTATTTGTCCTGCTTTATTCTGAATTTTTCCTACAGAATATATTTGGAAGAAAACTCTGTGACAGGCTTTATAATATATTTTTAAAAAATGTTCTGTACAATATGGGGGTGCAAGTCTTCTATTATTTAATTCTTATATGTGTGAATGAGAGCTTTCTGATGTTTTCTCCCCGATGGGCAACATTACAAGAGTTTTTGTACATTTTTGATGCTTTTTACATTACATTTTTGGCAAACCTTTTGTGAAGGGTTGCTTGTGCAAAACATTGTTTATTGTTCAAAATCTACCAGTTATTTTTTCTTAAGGCTGTCAGTGATGGAGGGGGGGGCAATGCTGATCTCCTTATTCCATCACAGGGGTGAAAAATCCTGTTAAGTGTGAAACAATTTGCAAACATTTTTGACACCCCCAGTACACTGTGCTAGGAAGCCATGTGGATAAAGGGTGTCTATAAATTTCAAAATACTCAAATCGTAAAAACTGTAAAATGGTGTGCCATTTCCCTCTACAGTGAGATAGGAAAGTATGATTTAAAGTGCAACATGGAAGTAGGGAGCCAAAGTCCTTCTCATGCTTGTGTTTTTCCACCTACACACACCTCCTACCCATATATCCTGGAAGGCATCACTACCAGTTTAAGAACATCACTCAAGAGGGACTTGATGGCAACCCCAATTTTGCACATGGTTCTGCTACCAGAGCTTGGAAAAGTTAGCCATTTTAGACAGAAGATTCTGGGAGTAACATTCCCAAGCTCAATGAGAACAGTGACACCATAACTAGTTTGGCATGAGGTCCATCTATTAACACATTAGTACTATCTATCATCCCTCTGACAGATATGAGGAGGGTGATACCTACCTAGATAGTCTTCAGCTTGGAGGGAGAATATGGTGCAAATATAATAAATAAATCAAAGAAATATAGACTTATTTCAATCAATTTTTTTTGTTCTGTCTTCTTAGAATTATTTATTCCATCATATTATACCACCCAATGGCACACAATAGACTACTCAAACCAATAGGATGAAGGAAGGGAACATGTAGCATGCATGGCAGAGGGCTGGTACACACAAAGGAAACCATCTTACCCAGCAAGTTCACCACCCTGGGCCTGGGCCTGGCCTGCAATGGCATCCATGATAGCATCCTGAGAATACATGCTGATCGGGGTGTTATACTGTGCGTGAATGATGGTGGCCTTGCCACCTGGCCCTTTCACCTCAATGGGTTTGTGAGTAGACAGAGCAGAATCCTTCAGGACGTTGGGGTTGAAACGCTCCACATACTCCGTGCTGGGATGGGAGGGGGGGAGGAAGAGTGAAGTTTCAGAAAGTGAGGGAGGAAAAGAAGAAAAGGACAAGAAGGGATGCAGAAAGAACAGGAAGATGCAAGTGTAGTGGATCATCCAGAGGCATCATCATAAACACGCAAAGCTTTGGGTCAGACAAATGCCAGTGAGAGGAGGCATTAAAGCAGTAGCAGAAAGGACAAGGCTCACAGTTGGTCCAGAGAATGCAGTCAATATTTTTGTCCCCAGGAAAAGGAAATCATTAATGAATGATACTGTCAGTAAGGGTCCTTCCGCACTATCGGTTTTTGGTAAAATAAATGCATATTGTCCTGATGCTTTTTTCCCTTGAGCTCGTGCCTTTGAGGAAGAAATACTGCAATATCTCAGCACTCAAAACACAATGTCATTGTATTTGAGAAAATGACCTTCTTTCTTCAGATAACACTACTTGCTATTGTGATTGCTATGGGAAATGCAGTTGTGTAAATGTTATAGGTACCTAATGCCTTGTCTCTATATTGCAATTAACGGTGGAAATTGTAGCTTCTATCACAGGTTTGCATTACTTTAAACTCCCCTTTAACATTTCATTGTTTGCTTGTGTTTTTTTTAATCTTTAGCAGTTACACTCTGCTGGTCATGTCTAGCAATACTTTTTTTCTGTGAAGAAAAGTGAAGATGCCCCAATTTTCACTACCCTATCATTTTATGAACTGGGTGTTTAATTTTTGAGTAAAAAGTATACCATCTTTCATACTGGGCTGGATTTCTACAATATGAAAGGTGTGTTTTTAATATGAGATGAATAAATAGGCAAGTATTACTATCCTTGCAGCAAGACTGTCTCCCCATCCATTATGTACAGACAGTCTATCATAATACTCATGGCATTGAGTGGGAGCTTTTAGGAGTGTCTATGCTTGTGTCTAAGATAAACAATAATCCATCAGGTGTTTTTCTTGGTTAAATACACAAATAATATAATGCTTATGATATTCCTTCCATCCTTTAAGTCACCCTCAAACTCCTCAGTTAATGTTCTATGAACAAAATATTCACCCTTTGATTTCTCTGTACAGACAGATATGACAAGAGTTAGTTCTAGCTTTTTGCTTCTGTGGTGATGGGCCATATCATTATCGGAGCAGCAAGTAGCCCTCTTCCCAGGTAACAAAGGGTTACCTGGAACGTGAGGAGGCTAGGTCACATTTTAATGAGGCTCAGTATCATAGAGGTGATGAGAGAGCAATTGCCCAATGAGATGACCAATTGGGCAGAAGCATGAACATTCAAGATCCTTCTCATCATAGTTTATGAAAAACCTGAGAAAGGCCCATGAGGCAGACTAGAGTATAACAAAGGGACTCCTGAATCAAGAAGCTCCTGTCCACATGGGAAGCTGGTGAAGGCTATACAGAGGAGTTCAGACTCCTACCTACCCATGAATATCAAGGACTACAAATCCCATCTGATCTGTGAGTAAAATAGGATAATGTATTAGCTAATCACATCAGGGGTTTTTATTACTTTTGTGGCTTGGCTGAAATAATCTAATATGTCTGTAACTGTAATTCTTAAGTGCGCCTGAATGAAAAGTTAGTTCTTCATGTAAAAAATATCCTTCTGCTATGGGAATTTCTTATTTAGAATAAAACCATTTCCTTTAAAAAATACTCTCTCACACACACTACTCTTTCACATGCCTTTGCTCAGTTTTGTCACTTTACCAGATTAGAGGAAGGAAAGAAATATTTCTGCAGCATCAGAGATGGGAAGTGCAAGTGGAATCCCAGCAACATCCCATTGCATTGCTATAAAGGGTGAATTCAAATCAATGCATGGTGGCAGTAGTTTGTTAGGATAGGTGCTCTCCAGAGGTCCCAAATGCAGGAAGAGGGAACATCAGAAGCCAGACAGCTCCTATCTCTATGTTAGCAAAAAGTGCTTCCAAATGGGTAACTCCTTACTGCTCCAAAGTGTCAATTCAAATACATTGTGCAGCCATTTGAATTTTTGTCCTGAACAGGGGTTTGCTTGTTCTTTTGGTGGGGGGGAGCATATTGTGGTGGTAGCAATAAGAGAAGACAAAATAGATGGTGAGAAAACAGAAGATGGTTACAAATAAAAGAGACTATCATCCAGACCCACTAAAAATGTTGTGACTAAAAGCAATTGAATAAATAACAGCTTGTCTGGAAGTGCCCAGGTTTAGGAAAGTAGAAGCATACTAGCTAGTTATGAATTAGTTTAAGACCTAATGTGAACTTTTCCTATGAAAAGATAATGGAAGGGATCCAACATAAGAAAAAGAAAAAAAGAGGAAGATCCAACCTAGTTACTCTGTGAGCAGAAGGAGCTTTTATTAATGAAAAGAGAGTGGCATTTAAGGAAAGATGCATCTTTCTTCTTTCTCTCCATTCATAAGGAGAGGTGTATGCCCTTTTGAAAACCCATAAGGTTTTTTTTTTAAAATCAACAGGTATAGCTTTTCTATTACTACAGCAATGTGAGAGATGAAGCAGCACATGGGGAATGTTTGCCTTTTTAAGAGCTTGTGAAGGACCAGGAACCCCTGAGATATAAAGTTATTCATCAGTGACAGGCATTTATAACAACAAATAAATGACTCAAACAAAATACTGCATGCACAGATACTTGGAGGAAACACAAACCCACCATGGCATAAGCACATCAACATGCAAAACAAATGAAAGATGTACATTTATGTAACACTTGCCTTTGAGTCAGTTCACAAGTTAGCCTCTCAATGAGGTACCTCATGAATAGAAGCCTCCACACACTGAAATGGCCACTGGTTTTGACAGCCATTACAGTCATTCAATAACTGGAATGTTTCTTCTTAGCCCAACACTCACGCTCACAACAAAGAAAAGAGCATGGCTACCCATTTACCATAGGCTACAAGGAGATACAGGCACCTATATTAGCTACAGATGCCTGTATTATCAGTTCTTGCAGCCACCCTAGACTTAGGAAGACCTTCTGGCAGCCATTCCAGGTTTATAGAGGTCTTCCGACAACATTCGCATGGACACAAGAAATCTTTCTAGAAATAGTATACTTGCAGTGACATCAAATAAAATATCTGATACATAAGGAGAAAGAGGAGGGCTGTTCTTTGAATGACCACCAGTGGAATACATTACTAGTATTTTATGCCTGTCACACCAATGAGCTCTTTTGAAGTACATTCCACTTGCAAGCACACACAGCAGGAAGAAAACAGGCTCATCATGCTACCCCCAAGGAAGGGGGAAATTGCCAAACATGTAACACTGACACACTGTTTAATACTAACTTGGCAACAGTGTTGGCTATAACCTGGGGGAAAGAAAGAAAGAAAAAATCAGACCAATAGATTTGTGCTGCTATTTGCTTTTTTAAAAAGCATGAGGCTAGTAAGTATTAACTAGGGTTTATAAAGCTTTTGCAAACTCTTCTACAAATAGGAACAGAAAGCAACTGTTTCATCCAAAATCCCATACTGTGATTAAGAGAGGGAAAATGCGGGGATTATAATTTATCCATTGGGATTTATTGAAGTACTGTGACATTTTGTTTCAACTTGGACAACAAGTTGTTATTACTGTGCATAGCAAATACACAGAGCAAGAAAACAGGACTATTTGGAAATTGCTACTGAAACAGGAGATGAATCAAAGAGATGCAATTATTTTTCTCTGGATGCTAAACAGTCTGGGATTAAGTGCCATTCTTTCTCACACAACACTCTTCTCCTGCAGCAAGTAGCTAGAACCAGATGTACTGGCTTATTGTTGGCTTCTGAACAACCAAAGCAAATAAATATAAACACATGTGGACAGTATTAAGACAGCCTGCACACCCTGGCATCACATCATGTGTAGCCAGAAAAATGGTATAAACTTATAAAATGACAGGTCTCATTATTTCCACTGAGTTCCATAAACAAAGTAATAATAATAATATCAATCATTTATATCACACCTTTTTCCTAATAATGCGACTCTTCACAAGAATGAGTGTTGACTCTTCCAGTAATTTAAAAGCAGAAGATCAGGAACAGACCAAAATTGCCTCTCCAAAGCTACAGTTTGCACTCCAAGCACCCACTGGGGTCAATGCAAATAGCAGCTCTGAAGTAGCATTTTTTGTCAGGACCATACTAGGAAGTAAAAGAGTAACCCCCCCCCCCCCAGTCCTGAGGCTGCAAAACATCTGCATATTAGCATTCATACAACTGACATGCATGTTTAATTTGATCTTTGGTTAAAGTATTTCCCTTCTGTCTACTTTACATATATGTCATAGCAAGCAATGAAAGCAGAGTAGAGTAGACCCATTCTATCAATTGTTCAATGGTGAGTCAATAAACAGATGAATCTAATGGATTTAACTGATCCATTCTAGTCAAGACCAAAAGAGAATTTAGGCCTTAGCGTGTCTTATCTAATCAACTTATTGCATCGTTAAATAAAGCGACTTACCTAATCTAGCTTTAAATTTAAATTGGATGGCATCCTGATATTATCACAAGGATTTAGCTGCTGAATTTGCCACCCTAATGCAACCCAGGTCCATCCCTGCCCCACGTGGCTCTTTTTGAAGCCGGGAGTTCTCCAGCTTGAGAAAATGGCTGCCGGAGCAGCCCTGGGAGCAGGAATGGACCTGGGCTGCATTCGGGCGGCATATTCGGCAGCTAAATCTTTGTGATAATATCAGGATCCCACCCGATTTAAAGCCGGATCAGGCAAGCCGTATTATTTTATGATGTGATAAGCTTTGAACACAATTAATAAACCATTCAATTATGTTTTAGATTTTTCATCGATCCATTTCAGAGCTGATGCCAGACAACATCATTTTTGTGCCTATTTGCGAGTAGACTGTGGAGCTCAGAGACAGAGCTGAGTATTATCAATACAGTTATGGCACCTCAGCTTAACTCCCCAATGATCTGTGCCAGTGTAGTGTGTGTCCCAGTACTTGATATCCACTGGAGTTTGGTTCCAGGACCCCCACCCCTGTGGATACAAAAATATATGGGTGCTCGTCTCATGAAATATGATGGCATAGTAAAATGGTGCTCCTTATATAAAATGGCAAAACCAAGGTTTGCTTTTTGAAATTTATATATACTTTTAATATTTTCAAACCATGGATGGTTGATTCCATGGATAAGGAATCTATGGATACAGATGGTTGACTATAGTTTTAGGTAGATATTGAAAGCATGGAAGAGAAAATTTTATTTTGCATGCAGACCAAAGGCTGCAAGGTGGAATAGCAGTCTCTCAGCACCATCTACTGGGGCTGACTGAGCAAGAATGAATGGAATCACCCCAAACTACTAACCCATAAATCAGTTCTTACCAGACAGACCCAAAAGGATGTCAGGAAAACCAGCCTACCTTTATTCCAAGATTAGTTTAGAAACCAGAATGGAATGGATGCAAATAATCCAATCAAACACCACAGTTGGAAGTACTGTAATTATTAACCCCACAGCTGTGTAAATATGCTTTACACCTGAGCATTTATTATTGCTCTGTACTGCATCTGAAGAAATGGGTTTATAGCCACCAAAGCTCATACTAAAATAATAACCAGTTAATCTTAAAAGATCCTGTCACATTTCTTTTTCTTTTTCTCCCTTCCCTTTCCTTCTCCTTTTTATAACCCAAGGGTTTAATATAGTTTGCTACACACTACAGTAGAACACTAGTGGATTACCTCCTGCACCACATTCAAGTAGACTTGTCTTATTGTTGTTTTCAGAGCCACATTCCTTCTAACCAGTTCACATCGAATATAGCAGTAAATACATTTCCCATTGAGTTTTCAGTCACTAGGGAGTTGCAGTCAGGGTTTGCTGCTCTCCAGAGTGTGTAGAGAGGTACAGATGTTTTAACATGTTTGTCCCATCCACACTTGTTACATTTTAAGTGCTCATGAAAAACATTTAAATGGACTTGAGTGAAACATGTATTGCTGCTTGCCAAGGAGCTGCTCTTCTGACTGGCAATTTCATAATCAGACAGCCCTTAGGCCATCTGCTACTTTCTCTGCAGGAAATGGAATGGAATCTGAACTGTCAGGGATCAGAAGACACCACCATGAATACTTCCTGCAACCCTATTATAGTTACTCATTTGTGTGCATTTTAATTGCCAGTTGATTCATCCATGGCTGGATACAGATGCAACATTTAAGTAAACTGTACATAAATATTTTCTGCAGATTGCTTCCTACATTTCTATGGGTGAGGGAGGAAAGGAGAGGAACTCCTCTCCTCCCACAGATTGGTGGGTCAAATTTTCTTCAGTCACATTCATTGGGATAAACAAAGGCTTCCAAGCCAACACCTAGTTAAGCAACCTAGTTTCCTGCTCTTCAGTTTCTCAGACTGAAGAATATTATCCCTCCAGTTTTGTAAACCCAGATTTAATCCAAATATATCAACCATTTAAGAGAAACTCATAGAGATATATTAAGAACAAGCTGTAGTTCATAAGCAGATCAGTGATTCTATATCCATTTTAGGAATGTGCAGGACAGCTGGGCATCTGCTTACAGAGAAACATGGTGTAATAGTATCATTTTCTGAAGTGGTTGCTGTTGGCTGTACTAATCCTCTCAGCTATGCCCATGCATGTAAAACAATATTTTAAAGTACAGCATAAGCCTTTAGTAATATACCCTTGAATAAAAGAGGAGAGCCACTACTTTTGTGATTGGGATTTCAAAAGACATCCCAGAGAGAATGTAAACAATGAAAAGACTGCACATTCCTATAGTTCTGGAGGTGGGTTTGATCTCTTTCCCTTATTTTCTTTTCTAAGTATACTACTTCTCACTGTATGTCCCCCAATAACATGGTTTTCATTGAAGCTGACAGAAAAAGTTGTACAAACCATAAGTAAGGATTAAAACTGTTTTTCATATTTTTGTATTGTATTGTAAAGACAATGTGTCTATCTTAAACCTGGCATATAACACCTTGGAGGAAGAGGGTAACAAAAGAAGTTGAGTTATGATGATGGTTAATCCTTCATATTTAAGAAATAAAAACAGTGTGCAGAAAAGCTTTTTGTTTAAATAAAACAACACTCAACCAGATTCTGATGTGACATCAGATTCATACTACAACAGTTCTAAAGAGGTCACTGCTATTCTATTGGTAATTGGCATTTACAATGAAGAGTGCTGTTGATTATCAATGGAAACCAAGATATAAAGAGGATTATCTTCAATATTTATAGCTATTAAAGTATTAAAGAACTGATGCTCTGCCCACATGGAAACCACCAATTAGTCTTCCTTTTTCTCACAACCCAAAGTTCTGATGCTTCTTGAGCAATTTCTACTGGGTTTTCCTATAGTTTTCCAAATCAGGAGACCTTTCATGCTCTTCATCATAGTTGATAATCCAATTTAAAAGAGTATGCTTAAATGAGGAGGCAGGGAACCACAGAGAAATCCTTTTCTACATTAGCAATGCAGTTCTTGAATTCTAGGGATTATTGGGTGCTCTTATCACCAACAACTATGGAACATTTAAAATGGAAGATTTAAAATATGGAAATGCAGCTTCATAATTAGCACTCCAAATTTAAGTGTGAAAAATGTAAATTTTCACCTGGCCTGAAAGATATAAGATTATTTAAATGCCAAAGTGGAGTCATATCAATTGTGAATTTGTTTGTAAGCATAATTAACCTGCTCCCAAAGTTTTCAGTACTCATGGCTAGTCAATTTATTTTTGCAGAAGTTCCTTTAAGTATCTCCCCATGCCCTGGCAAAATAAATACAAATACATAAATAAATAAAATAACCATTTACTGTCTGTTTGCGCAACCAAAATGATGACTATATGGTACCCAGACAAATCCCTACCTGAGACCCAGAAACTTTTCTAGAAACAGCAATGCACTATCTAGGTTGGTGGAGTAACCTTGGAGTTTGGGAAGATGTCATACAGGAGTAACAGAGCATACCACAGGGGTCTCTAGTTTTAGTCTCAGAAGGTCCTCAAAGGCCTGCAGTATGAGCAAAATCCATCCATTTCAGAACAGTTTCAAAACAGGCTTGTTTTAAGATTGAACTTGTAAAACAGAGGACCCAAATAATTGTGCCTCAGTCTCCACTGAACCTATTTAGAAGTTGCTCTCTGAGATGACAAAGAATGCAATTTTAAATTCAACACACCTTTTACCTTCAGAATATTTATAATTATTTTCTGTTTTGAATATGACTGCACTAGGGCAGCCAAGGTCATATTTAGTCATATTCTGCAGAGAATCACAGGACAGCATCAAGCAAAAGTCCAATGGCTATTTCAAGAGTAGTGATTTCAAAAACCTATTTTTTTCTAGGATTTTTTTTTTAAAGGAAAAGATTAGCCAATGCTCAGAAGCAGTATCTTGGGATGCTTGAGGTGAAGAAAAAGGATTGGCTACAACCATTATGTCTTGTCTGTAAACTTCTCAAGGATACCTAGCTGATCACTCTTGATTCTAGATGGATGCTGCAGGGCAAGTTCCTACATTCCATAGTTAATGATGAATTCAGGATAAACAGGCTTTGTATAGAATGCTCCCAATTGGCCATACCCATTCACCAGACTAGCCAGAATACATGATAACAAAACAAGTTTATTGTTTACATACCCGCTAAGAAGTCCACCTTTTGAAGCCTTTTGTGTGAGACTTAATTTATGCATTTCAGACATCTCCCTGAGAGTCTCTGCTGAGTAAAGACCAATGGGGTTGTTATATTGCCTTGCCGGGCTCAGCTGGTGTTTAGGGCTACTGCCATCTGTAATTATTGAGCTTGCTTTTGACCCTAGGTCACTTTTTGCTGGTGAGAGATCAGGTGTCACAGACTGAGAGGACATGGAAGATCTAATGGTAGTAGTCTTTAAGAAGGAAGAACTATGTGATAGAGTGGTTTCTTGTTTGCTGAGGTAGCCTGGGTATAATCCATTGCCTGCTAAAATGCTACTCATGGGCCCAGCCGATGCGCTAGTTAGAGGACTGAAGTTTGCTTGGTTGCCATTGACTTCCAGAACAGTTTCCTGTAGAAGCAAACATGCAAGCGAAAGAAAGAAGAGAGAGAGAGAGAGAGAGAGAGAGAAGGAAAGAGAAGGAGAGAGAGAAAAAGACAATCATAGAACACATGCAAAATAAAAAGATCTCTAGAGCTGGCACATTCTGCACATATTGGTAAGGTTGCCAACCTTTATAAAAATATATTGGTCCTCTGATACATGAGGGGGCAGAACCTAGCATCTCAGGAGTGAAGCTAGGTTAGATCCTGGCAAATCCAAACATTTTAGACACTAGTAGCCATCATTGGTAATCTGGTTTTACACATACGGTAATCATTTGACAGAAACACATCATTTTATTGATCAAATTAATTGAATGCTCTCAGTTGGCAACCCAGCACACCAGAAATTTGCAACAAAACAGCTAAGCATTTGCATTAGTCAAGCAAAAGTATTAATTTCATCTCTTCCCAAATCTGCACATTTGGGGAATGCAGATGTGTATCAATAAAACTTCTCATCCAAGCAGCTGCTCATATCAGTTACTGTACACATCATTTGATAATCAGACTCAATGGTGCATTTGCTGTAGTAGGAAAGGCAGCAAATTCTAAAAAGAAATCTGAATCTCTGGATAGTAGCTATTTACATCTCCAAGATATGCATCCATATATGGTGTTAGTACCTAGAAAGGCAAGGGATAAGATTACTGCAATCCCACCGCTTATTATTACTCTCAAAATTAAGCATCATGGTCAACAGAGGCCAATGTTCATGCTAATCAAGGCCGTGCAATACAGTTAGCAAAATAGGTTGCAGAGAGGAATCTATTAATAGACTCTGTCTTTGTACATAACTTGCTTTGGGATAAGTGGAATAAGAACATGTACAGTACAGCAATCTCCATTCCAAGCTGGTAATTCTACACTTATTACTCAAAGCATTTATTTCCCTGAAGAGGTAAAACGCTGCTCTCAAGACATCTTTTCCATAATTTATTTCCTGCTAATTTGGTCAAATGGCAGAAGAAAGTGGAAAGGCTGATACATTTGCAAGACCCGACAGCATTCTCCGGGTAAGACAAAAGCATAATGTGGAGGGAGAAAGTATAATGATAGAAGAGGTTCAAGCAGGTGGCTTGTAGACTCCACACTAGCTTGCCACTGGGTATCATTGATTTGGAAAATTTTAATGACAATGCACATCACCATAGAGAACAAATGCTGTGATAGCAACATTTTATCTTAGAAAATGCCCTGGGGTCCAATAGTCAGAGGGCAGGGTCCCTGATAATGAGTCCTAGGCCCTTATCACATGGGGTCTGAAGCAGAGCTAATCTGAAGGGCATCCACAGCTAATACATATTATTCCCCCGTGTTTATACACGACGCTGCCCCAGAACACGGAGCTAATCCGTATTGTTCCCCCGTGTTTACACACGACGCTGCCCCAGAACTCGGCAGAATACGGAGCTAATCCGTAAGGAGTAGGGAGATTTTGACATTCGGTTTGTAGAGGAAGTACCTAGGGAGCCTTCGCATTCATTGCGAATTGGTGGGCAGGGCGAAAATCCCAGCGAGGGGAAGGGATTGCCTTGGCAAAAGGCAAACCGGATTGGAAAGAAGAGGAGGAGAGGAAGAGGGAAGAGGGAAGAGGGAGGCGATCTCTCTCTCTCCATGGGCTGCCTTCCCTTCTCCAGTCCTCCAGCCCTCCTCCTCCTCCCCGGTTCCCATGGCTGCCTTTCCTCCCGGCTTTTTGTGACGGGAGAGAAGGGAGCCTTGGTATTAATTGCGAAATGGCCAAAAGGGCGATATTCCCTTCGTTTCGCTATGGAACCGAATTTATTCCTACTTCTGTTTTTCTTCGCTTTTTCTTTGCTTCGTGGCCAGCGTTTGATAAGGTCCCTAGAGTATCCAGGAAATAGAAGCAGCAACACTTATTTAAGTCCACAGGCAGTAGGGAAGGGGAATGAGTGGCAGAGTTGGGTGATAAGCAGCAATAGGAAGGGTAAAGGAATGGTTGACAGAATGGTGAGAGGGTGGGGGCAGATTCAGTCTGTGTTCCATGGTTGTGTATCCTTGTGTCCCTGAGTTACCTGATCTTTTCAGCTGGAGATGCCAGAGACTCAACATGGGACCTTCTACATAAAAGCATGAGTGCTGCCACCAACTATGTTCCTTCCCTATATTTTTCTTGTCCCTATCTCTGCCTCTCCCAGTGTAGCTGGGATTATAAAAATGATATACATTTTTACTATGAATCTAGTGTAACTTTTCAACTGGCCAGAAGAGGAGGCTGTTATCCTGTGCATTGGGCTTCATCTCTGGAGACACATTACTGTCACCTTGCTAGAAGAGTTTATTTTATAGCAGAGATGAAACTGGTCTTTTGTACTGTGGCATTAATAACATTTTGATACATGAAGAATACAGAAAATTGCTGGGATTTAATTTTCCCCTGTGATGCCATGCAGACCATATTTGGTAAAAGAGAGCAAGACACATCTTTTCAGTTCCCTATCATGTTGCACACTTTTTTTTACTGAAGTGTTCTGAATGAAGGTTTACATTCTTTTTATAGGGCCAGTGTGAACTTATGTTTGCCATTTAGGGCAGTGACAAGGAAGGAGAAAGTATGAGAAAATGTCTGAGATTAAAAGCAGGTGCACATTTGCGCAAACGGAGAGGTACAGTTACTTGGATAGTCTACTGCAGCCTTCTTCAACCCGATTTCCCCCCAAAGATGTTCTGAACAACTAAGCCCATCATTCCCACCTAGCATGGCAATGGAAATTGAGTCTATTCACATACAGTGAAGGAGAGAAGTCAGCTATGCTCACAAACCAGCTTTTCCATGAGCAATGGGCTTCTTTGCTCCTGATAATCCTCACTCATAGGAACTGATCTGCTATGCTTTGTGTGAGTCTCTTGAGCTGATGTTATACAGCTTTCACGGAGCACAAGCCCTTAAATGTCCATTATCAGTCACTTCAGGTTCAATTACCCACATATAGGCTGATATTAAGAATGTTTTTACTTTAAAGAATGGCAATTTTGCTCTCTTTCAGCAAGCATAAGCAAAGAGGGACTGTCTTTTAAAGATGAACACATTTATTGTGACATCAGTTTTCATAGGCAAATCTCTGCTTCATCACAGTAAGAAGCAACAGTAAAGATAATATATAAGACACCAATGGGTGGTGGGTGCAGGTGAGCAGGGAAGTTGTTTTGCAAGGTGAGATTTTAAAAATGACCAGGCACATATAAAAAGTGGAAAGTCTTAATTTCTTATTAATTTTTAATGAAGAAATACTACTACTTGGTCTATTGCTAATAGAGTAGAAGTAAAACTGAGTGCTAGGGGAAGAATGGAAGGGAAATATTATTTTTGTCATTAACTATACTTGATGTATGGGAGAGTTACTTGTGCATGTGAGTCAAAAGTGAGTCATGTGAGTCAAATGCACAGCTTAGAAACCTCTGTTGAGAATCATTTTCTAAGTACTATGGCCACAATGCTGAACTCATGTCTTGACTTCTGCACTCTTAACACCTGCCTCACTCAGATAAGGAGACAAAGTTGTCTCTGGATTGTATCACTTTAAGTTTCATTTAGACAGTTTGCACAGATGAATGCTTCCCTGAGGGAGAGGTGGATTTTTTGTGTGGAGGGGCACAAGATAAGTAGCCTATTAAGATAAGCCAGAGCAAAATTTGTGTCCCTGATACCTAATTTTGTAACTTCAAATGAAGAAGCCAAACTTTATTGACTCATTTTTACTGCCTTTGTTTCCTGTCAACCCACATCCATGGGGGCTAGCTTTACTTTTCATCTATTTGTTGTTGTTAACTGCCTTAACATAGATCTCAGCCCATGGTGACCCTGCTGATGAGACATCTCGAAGACCCCTGTACTCCACTGTTCTGCCCAGCTCCTGCAAACTCATACTGGTGATCAATTTTATAGAGTCCATCCATCTAGCATGTGGCCTTCCTCTCTTTCTACTTCCCTCCATCTTTCCTAGCATTATTGTTTTTCCCCCCAATGATTCATGTCTTCTCTTGATGTGCCCAAAGTATGCTAGCCTAAGTTTTGTCATCTTGGCTTCCAGGGAGATTTCTGGCTTAATCTGCTCTAGGACCCACTTGTTTGTTCTTTTGGCTGTCCATCGAATCCTCAGCACTCTTCTCTAGCACCACATCTCAAATGAATTGATTTTCTTCCTATCTTCTTTCTTAACTGTCTAGCTCTTACATCCATACATAGTAATATGGAATACAATGGCTTGTATGTTTCTAACTTTTGTGCTCAATTGTATATCCTTGCATCTTAGGATTTTCTCTAGTTCTTTCATAGCTGCCCTTCCCATTCTTAATCTTCTTCTGATTTCCTGGCTGCACTCTCCATTTCTATCAATGTTTGATCCCAGGTATGAAATTTCTTTTACTATTTATATCTCTTCATTGTCTAATTCAAATTTGTGTAGGTTTTCTGTGGTCATTATTTTTGTTTTCTTTATGTTCACAACACGACTGCCTTTGCACTTTCTTCTTTGATATTTCTTAGTAGTTCCAGGTCTTTGAGATTTTCTGCTAGTATTATGGTATCATTTGTTTATCTTAGATTGTTGATATTTCTTCTTCCTATTTTTACTCCTCCTTCTTCTGTGTCCAAGCCTGCTTTTCTTACAATATGTTCTGCATATAAGTTGAAGAAGTATGGAGACAAGATGCAGCCTTGTCTGACTCCTTTTCCAATTAGGAAACATTCTGTTTCACTGTGTTCTGTTCTGACAGTTGCATCTTGCCCTGAGTACAGATTCCTGGCACTGGGTGTTCCATAGCCTTTCATGATCTATGCCAGGGATAGGCAACCTTTCCCCTTTAAGGGCCGAGGGACTTCATCTCCCAAAAGCCTCAGCTATGTTGGCCAATAGTCCCATGTTGGCCAATAGCTCCTGGGATTCTGGGAGCTGAAGTCCCTTTTGGAAGGCTGTATGTAGCAATTTCTTGGATTTCCACCAATGCTCTTCCAAAACTGTTTTGGAACTGCAGGAGGGATTAGTTTACTGGGATGATCCTATGGTCTGAAAAGCAATTTTTTTCCTCTGATGTGTGTGTGTGTGTGTGTGTGTGTGTGTGTGTTTTTAAATAGTATGAGTTATAGTGCAAAAGTTCCATGTGACTGATGGACTATAGCACTATAACTATTGTGGAAAAAATTAGAAAAGAACAAAATAGAAAAGAAGGATCCTCTTTTGTTCCAATATGTCTTGGAATTAACAGGAAACCCACTAGAAGGTGGGAATAAAATGTTGCAGTTCATGACAGGAATGGGTAAAAAATAGTGCAGGATAACTGAAACATAATTTGACTTTTTTTAAAAAACACAACACCCCCTGAAAACTGCAGCAACAAGTACTGCAACCTTCTGACATGTCTGTCCTGTCTGGGGGAGCCCATAGAGAAGAATTCAAACATGTCTTCATCGACTTGAAGAGTGGTACAGTCTAGAAATAATTGTAATTGCAGTTTGCGTAAACAAACTGCATGTCATCTAGAGCCATTAATCAATATATCACTGAGCATTTTCTATGGTTTAATTAAAAATTGATTAGAATTTACATACATGAAATGCCCTCAGCAGAATTCTATGGTTATTTCTTATTCTCCTGACAGAAAATACACTGGATGCAAGGAGCACTGATTAAAAGAATAATAAGCCTGATAGGCTCTCCAAAGATGTTAGAAAAAGGCAGGAAGTCTTTCCATCCCTGAAAACAAATGAGCATACAATTTTTAACTTGCCCCTTTCATATTTAGTCTAGTTAATGACCAATAATGTTAACACTCTAACACAGGGGTCCTCAAACTTTTTGAGCTGGGGGCCGGTTTGCCGTCCCTCAGCTCATTGGAAGGCTGAATTAAAAAAAAAAGGCAGCCGGAGACGCGCGTGCACTACTCAGGCACCATTTTGAGTTCCAAAATGGCAGCTGGAGTCGTGCGCATGTGGCCGGCATTGTGCATACATGCGCATGACTCCGGGTGCAATTTTGGACCACAAAACAGCACCGGAATAGTGTGCATGCATGTGCAATGCCGGCCGCCATTTTGGAACCCAAAATAGCACCCCGCGTCGCATGTGTGCGGTGGCGGCGGCCTCGACAAGCCGGGTTTGGCCCGTGGGGCGTAGCTTGGGGACCCCTGCTCTAACAGAATGAAGTAAAGCAAACCTCTTCTTAGTCTTTCTCATCTACATAAATATTGGCTAGTCTACCTTCAACGTAAGGCTGGCCTGCATTAGCTAATCTTAATAAAAGTGCAAAGTGCTGAGCATTCCAAGATTTGGCTTATGCACACCAGAAAGCTGCATTTGCACCACTGAATGAGAGAGCCATCAAGGGTTGCTAACTTGCTTTTGCTGGAAAGGCTCCTGAATCTTTTAATAGCAGCCTAATTGGCAGATAGTCATCAGTTGAGTTATTTCCCAGCCCAGTGATGCATTACTGGGTGAAGCCTGTTATTAACCTAAGACAGACTAAGGGGGGGAAACCCAGAAGAAGAAGAAGAAGAAGAAGAAGAATCTCTCTCTCACTCTCTCTCTCTCTCTCTCTCTCTCACACACACACACACACACACACGTTCTAGCTAGCAAAACCAGAGATCCTTTATTTTATTTATTTCTCTTTGTGATTTTTCTCTGTCTCAAAATGATGGAGGCTGTTCTATACCACAGAATAATAACATACCGATTTTCTTTCTGTGTGTAGGTCAGAGAAAGGAGTTCTCTTGAATCCTGATCCTATCTTCATGGCAACTCTGTTCCCATAGAAGTGCCAAGTGAGATTTGTAGTCTGGACACGCTAAAGGACTTTGATCTAGTTTCTTGCCTGCTTTTCATGCCTGTGCCCCTGAGAGGAGCATCAACAGAGGAGGCTATGATGAGTATCTCAAGACAAGTTGTAAAGCACATACCTTTTGATGAGGGATCACAGGCATAGGAGAGTCAATTCTTGGGGTGGCTGTTGGAACTGGAGCTGGACGTTTTGATCTAGTATGAATGCAAAAGGAAAATGGTTATTGAGTAGCTGAGATGGTTTTTCCTCTCCACATCCTTCAAATAACACATCAAAAACACTGTAAATAAAATGCTTATTCATATTACTATCCCCACCTTATTTTGCCATTGATTTATATTTGTTCATATTCATAGAATCATAGCAGATTATCACACCGCTAATAAAACTGGTTTACCTGAGCCAGCTTAAAATTTAAAATGGACAGCATCTTGATGTTATCAGAAGGATTTAGCTGCTGAAATTGCTGTCCAGGTCCAGCCTTGCTCCCAGGGCCACTCTGGTGGCCATTTCCTTAGACTGGAAAACTCCTGGCTTCAAAAAGGGGTGTGCTGAGTGCCCCTGGGAGCAGGGCTGGACCTGGGCTGGACCCAGGTGGCAATTTCAGCAGCTAAATCTTTCTGATAACATCAGGATGCCACCCGTTCTAAATTTTAAGCCAGCTCAGGTTAGCTGGTTTTATTAGCGGTGCGATAATCTCCATAGAGTTGGAAGGAGACCCATGGGGCACTGAGTCCAAACTCCTGCTCAGTTCAGGATCTCCAGCTAAAGCATCCCCAGTAGGTAGCTGTCCAGCCTCTTTTTGAAGATGTTCAAAGAAAGAGACCTTGCCACCTCTCTTAACAATTGGTTCAATTGCCAAACTGCTCTTACTGTTAAGAAGCTCCTTCTAATGTTCAATTAGAATCTACTCTCCCCCAACTCCAAACCTTTAGACCATGGGCTACCCTCTGGTCCTACTCTCTCTCTCACACACACACACTTATTATGTATATACTTTTGAGTGTGTGTTGTTTGTGTTCAAGTCGTTTCTGACCTATGGTTGCCTATCATGAGGTTTTCTAATCTTCATAATAAAATCACAAAGTGGTTTACAAGTACCAAATTCAAACACTAATGTAACGATATTGATAAATGTTTTTGTTGTGGGGTTTTCAGGTCTGGCAGCCCTTCTGATGTCTGAGGTGGAGTAACCATTCACCTGTAGAGCCCAGTCTAGGTGCTTAAATCCATTTTCCAGGAAGTGGTATTCACAGATCCTTTTTGCTCAGTCTACAATATTTTTAGTAGGAAGAAACATTGCCATTCTTGGATGTCTTGGTCATTCGCAAAATGAACCAATGTTTAGGCCACACAGTATACAGAAAACCAAAAGACATGGACAAATGCCTACACAAGAACTCCAATTATCGGACAGGACAAAAAAGAAGCACAATAAAAACATTGTGGACCAGGCAAAAAGGATCAGCAAACTCCACTTCCTGGAAGATGAATTAAAGCACCTAGATTGGGCTCTACAGGCTAATGGTTATTCCAGCTCAGACATCAGAAGAGCTGCCAGACCTAGGAAAGTCCATAGGAGTGAAGACAAACAACCACCCAAAGGGAAGGTATTTTTACCATACATCAAAGGAGTCACAGACAGAATAGGGAAAGTGGTGAGGAAACGCAACCTCCAAACGATCTACAAACCTACCAAGATAATCCAGCAAAGGACAGGAGAGACCCTCTAACAAATGCTATGCAGCTGTGGACAAGTCTACATAAGGACCATCAAACACAGTGTTGAAACATGAATCAAGAAACACAAGAGACACTGCAGACTGGGTCAGCCAGAAAAATCAGCAGTAGCAGAACATGTTATAAATCATCATGGGCATAAAATGCTATTTGAAAACGCTGAAATTCTGGACTATGCCAACAACTATTGGGTCAGAATGCACAGGGAAGCCACTGAAATCTGCAAACACCTGGACAACTTCAACAAGAAAGAAGAAACCCTTAAATTTGGCTCCCAAAACCAACACCAAAATCAAGATCCAGCATGTACAAATGAAAACCACCCAGGGTCAGGGGATTTCCCAGCAGACAATGGATCACTAATCAAATAGATACCTTAGGGTCACACAGTGTGTGTGTGTGTGTGTGTGTGTGTGTGTGTGTGTGTATGTGTATATATATCCCACTCACTTCCATACCAGTATTCTCTGAAGATGCCACCACAGATACTGGTGAAATATCAAGAACAAGCTCTTCTAGAACATGGTCACATAGCCTGAAAAATCCACAGAAAACCATGGATGCCAGCCATGAAAGCCTTTGACTTCATATTGATATTAATAAAATTCTAAACAGTAATCATTTACCTCTTCCCTCTGAATTTAATCATACCACTGTCTTTCCCTTTCACTTTGTTGACAACAGGTCACATTTCAGTGCAACCAAGACAAAGAAAAGAACACAGCAGGGGGGTTTCTAGATAAAGAAGGTCTGTTTGGACAGAGTAGGTCTGGTTCTGTATTGCAAAAGCCACATGTTCATGTGCAACTTGTGGACCAAGCTGGGGAAGAGGATGACCCACCCTGAAATGGGGAGGGAAAACTTCATGCATTGGACTGCACTACTTTATTTTCTTCCACAGAAGTGGATGTTTGCCAATCATTCATATACTCAAAAATTACATTTCTCTGTTTTGGGAACTTATGATGAGGGCAAAATCTGAATCTTAATGACCAAGACTTTCATGTTGTGTCTCTATGTTCAGAGCACAGTGAGATGTGGTGCACAATCTAGGACAGGGGTTGGCAACTTACGGCCTGTGGGCCGGGTCCACCCCCCAAGGCCTTTAGACGAGCCCCCGCCCCTGCCCTCTGCCGCCATTTTCCAAAATGGTGGCCATGATTCATTTGCGCATGTATAGTACTCCTGCGTGTGCACAAACGAGTCACGGCCGCCATTTTGGAAAACAAAATGGCAGCCGTGACGTGCGTGGCAGTGGTGGGAGTTGGGGGCAGCAGCCCGCGGAAGACCAGGGGATCCCTGGCCCGGCCCCAGATAAGGGGAACTTGCTGATCTCTGATCTAGGAGAAGGGTAAGAAATAGTGGCAGGGACTCACCCCTCTGGCCCCACAGTGTACTGTACCATCACATTTTCTGGCCAAATGTCAACCAAAACTGCAACTTGGAATAACTTCCTGGGTCTTCAGACAGTTTGCAATCTGGAGCAAGTTTATGAGGTTGGAGTATTCAAAGGAAAATGGCTGTATTTTGGCAGCCTTTTAGGGTAGGATTTTCACTTGAAAAGGACTAAACTTGAGATGGAATATGAAATTGTGGATGGGAAGGTTGGATAGGCTAGAATTATTCTTTCCCCAGGTTTGATGTAGCAAATGTCATTGCCTAAAAAGCAAGGTTCTTCCAAATTGCCATGCCTATTGAGATTGTGCAGATGCCAGGGGCTTCTATTGGATATTGCCTGTGAGTGTCATGATTCCCCCACCACTTTCCTCACCAATCTATGAAATTGTTTGCATTTTAGTAATAGAATTTATTAGGTTTCTATTATAGAAATTGGTTGGAAATTACTGAGGCAATGAGAATCTTGCTTGAAGTTGCCAAGTGAATTGTGGCAGAAGTCACATTTGCACTGCTCATTTTCTAGTCCATAGGTCATGCTCTTACCCACATCTCATGCTATGCCAAATTTTGAAATCAATTACTGAATGAGCCCAGGCTTGCTCAGGTGGCAATACAGACACAGCTCTCCAGCCATCTGATCACACTCCTCATTTCAGCTGGACAGAGTTGTTGTTCCTGTTGCTCTCCAAACTTTCCTGAAATTGTGTGATTAGGGCCACATATTTTTAAACAAGGAGAGGCAAAGACCAGGCTGACTCATCCCTGCAGCAAAGCCAGATTTTGCAAACACGCAGACTGCACTACTCCAATAGCTACTTGTGTGGTGACTATACTGTCATGGAGAAAATGTTGCTGGGAAGTATACTAAGTATATTTTCTATGTCAGGAGGCAAACACCACAGACTGTTTCAGAAACAGGGATGTAAAAATCATACCTGCCATTTTGGCATTTACAGATCTTTAATGGTTCTGAAGCTATGATTCCACTCATATTCTATTGAACTGTTTCACGGTCTCACTGGTGGTATAAAGCTCAACCTTTAGCTCTTAGCAGTGGCTCTCAGTTTTTAGTCCTCCAGATATTTGGAAATTCAACTCCCAAAATCACTGGCCATATTTTCTAGGGTTTCTGAGAACTGAAGTTCAGTAGCATCTGGAGAAGGATAGGCTGAGAACTACCACTCTCCAGAACAGAAGAAGTTCATCTCTATTTATTTTTGCAGGAGGATCCCCCAATATGGCTGCCAACTCATCACTGACAATCAATGACATAATCTTGGTGGTCAGTTGGAAAAGCCATTAGAACTTTCTTAACCATGGGAAAAATACTTTTAAAAAAAAGCAGTCAAGATGTGAGAAATACTCTAATACTGACTATTAGAAACAAAATCTGGCTGCCAGATCCATTCTCTTAGTCTCTGCTAGCTATGGTAACACCCACATATGATCATGACCATCATCATCATCATCATAGCAGTAATAGTAAGGGTTTCAGGGGATAAAATACACTGTTTCCTGTGGATTGCAACAAAATTCTGGGTCAGGCTACCAGAGTCCAGCCTGAAAGCAATGGCTTCCAAGTGGATTCACCACGAAGTCCATAGTTTCAGCAGATGAGACTCTGACTATATATAGGAGTGCAGAAATTGCTACATGCCGTTTAGAAGGGAAGAAATAGAAATCATGGACAGATGATGAGCTGATACAAGAAATGGAAATACTGTGTTTATCCTTCCCCCACTTTGCTGTATATGTGTTTAGTGGTGGATGTTGCTGTAAGCCATGACATTTGTACTGTGAATTTTCCCATCTGTCTTCCAATATATACCCTGCTTATAAATGCACATATATCACCAATTGCAAAACCAAAATAAGGAACTTGCTGGGATTACTCAAACAAATCACAGATGATCATCTATTTAGCAATAAATTACACCACCTGCATCCTTACCCTAGGTATATACACATATCAGCATTTGGACAATATAGGGAGAAATAGGTAGGGAATGCCATTTTCCACAGCAGTCTCATCTCATTTGTAATGCCTACTTGCAGTCAGAAATGTGTGAACTTAACACAATTCAATACAGAACCAGCATCTATTTTTGCTGTTTCAGCACCGATGCAAATAGTTTCACTTATTTAAATAATATTTACAAATATATATTAACAATCCTAGGCATGATTAGAGGGAAGTAAAATCCACTGTACTCAATGGAATTTACTCCTTAGAATGTACAAAAAAGATTGCAGGTTATGGCATGGATAAAGTATTGTCCTAAATTGTCATTATATGTTTCATTCCAAAACTATATTATCAATTTTTGTTGTTGTTAACCACCCTTGAATTGATCTCGATTCAAGGTCTGTGGATGAGACATTTTCAAGATTCCCTATCCTCTGATGTTCTTCTTAGTTCCTGTAAACACATACCCATGACCTCCCTAATAGAGTCAATCCACCTAGCATGGAGTCTTTCTCTCTTTTTATGTCTCTCTACCTTAGCATTAATTTTTTTCCCAGTGAGGCCTCCCTTCTCATGATGTATCCGAAGTATGACAGCCTAAGTTTTGTCATCTTGGTTTTGAGGGAGGTTTCCCGCTCTAGGTCCCATTTCTTTGTCCTTTTGGCTGTCCATGGGATCCTCAGCATTCTTCTCTAGCACCACATCTCAAATGCACTGATTTTCTTCCTATTGTCTATCTTAGCTTTCCAGCAACCATACATGGTAATAGGGAATACAATGGCTTGTATGATTTTAACTTTTGTGCTCAGTTGTATATCTTGGCATTTTAGAATCTTTTCTAGTTCTTTCCTAGCCATCCTCCCCATTCTTAATCTTCTTCATTGGCTACAGTCCCCGTTCCTATCAATGTTTAATCCCAGATATGAGAATTATTTTACTATTTCTATTTCCTCATTGTCTAAGTTAAATTTGTGTAGCTTCTTCATGGTCATTATTTTTGTTTTCTTTATATTCAACATTAAGCCTGCCTTTGCACCTTCTTCTTTGATCTTCCTTAGTAGTTGTTCCAGGTCTGGAAGGTTTTCTGCTAATATTATGGTGTCATTTGTGTATCTTAGATTGTTGATATTCCTTCCTCCTATTTTCACTCCTTCTGTGTCCAAGCCTGGTTTTCTTATAATATGTTCTGCATATAAGTTAAACAGGTAGGGTGATAAGATACAGTCTTGTCTGATCTCTTTGCCAATCAGGAACCATTCTGTTTCTCTGTGTTCTGTTCGAGTACAGATTTCTCATCAGGACTGTGAGATGTGTTGTCACTCCCATGTCTTTAATGGCACTCCATAGCCTTTCATGATCTATGTCAGGGGTAATCAACCTAAGGCCCGGGGGCCGGATGCGCCCCCCCGAGGCCTTTGGACTGGCCCCAGGCCAGTCCTGCCGCTGCCGCCCCCCGCCGCCATGATGATATTGATTATTGTTATTACTTGTTCTTTGGGTTTTCTTGGCAAAATCTCCACAGGGGTTTTGCCATGACTTTTCTGGGGCTGAGAGAGTGAGCATGCATATTTTTTAATTTTTTATTTTTTTAAAAAATTATTTATTTATTTATTTTTGGTGCTTCGGCCCCCCAATTGTCTGAGGGACAGCAACCCGGGCCCCGGCTCAAAAAGGTTGCCTACCCCTGATCTATGCAGTCCAAAGCTTTCCGATAGCCAATAAAGCACATGCTGATTTTCTTTTGGAATTCCCTAGTGCACTCCATTATCCATTATATGTTTGCAATGTGGTTCCATATCTGTTGACATATGTTGGTTAGCACTACAGCTGACTCTGTCAATGTGGCTTGCAGCCGTTTGATTGAAATATTATTTGTTCCTGCTGATTTGTTTT
This sequence comes from Phrynosoma blainvillii, assembly GCA_026167975.1. NCBI lineage: Eukaryota > Metazoa > Chordata > Lepidosauria > Squamata > Phrynosomatidae > Phrynosoma > Phrynosoma blainvillii. The sequence continues at coordinate 135,957,877 of JANUYF010000003.1, read as the reverse complement.
TTGCCATTTCTCTTATTGCAGTTTCCACCTCACTTTTTAGAATTGGGGTTCATCTTCATATCGCTCTTTATTCCATGTGTCCTTCATTTTGTCATCTCTTTTATATAACTCATCTGTGTATCGTGTGCAATGTCTTTTTATTCCTTCCTGATCTTGAATTATGTGATTTTTATTGACATAGAGCAGGGGTAGGCAACCTTTTTGAACCCTGGGCCGGTCCCCCGAAATCCTCCTTTCCGCCAGGCTGAGGGGGGGGGAATGGCGGCGCGCACTCTCACGCGCATGCGTGCACCCCTGCTGCGGCGCACGACCCCCCGCATCCACCGCCGCCGCCGCACATGTCATGGACGACATTTTGATTTCCAAAATGGTGGGTGAGACTCGTTTGCACATGCGCAGTACTCCTGCGCATGCGCAAATGCATCACGGCAGCCATTTTGGAAATCAAAATGGCGGCTGTGGCACGCGCAGCCACATGGAGGCTAAAACGCGCGGCGGTGGTGCCGCGCGGTGGCGGCAGGGGTCCTCCTGGGCCAGTAAGTCCGGCGACCTGGGCCGGAACCGGCCCGGGGGCCATAGGTTGCTGGCCCCTGACATAGAATGTCCCAATTCTTGGTATGAATTTTTCTTTGATTTCCCAGATCTTGTTGAATATCTCTCTTGTTCTTCCCTTTTTGGTTTGGTCTTCTAATCCTCTGCATTGGTCATTGTAGTAGTTGTCTTTACCTTTTCACACTAGCCATTGTACTGTTGCATTCCTGGTTCTTAGTTTGTTCCTATCTCCCTTTTCTTTTTCTTCTCTTCTTTCCTTTATTGTTTATACCATTTTATCTGTCATCCATGGTTTCTTTTCCTTCTTCTCTATTGAAGGTATTCAATAAATACATCTTTTTGCTCCTTGCTTCCCAAATACTAATATAATTGATACATTTAAAGCAACTTAGTACATTTTCAAAATCCTGAATAGCAACCATACATCTATGGGAAACCTAGTAAAACTTATAATTTAATTATTACTTTATTTTAACAGAAGTTAAATTTGCTCAGCAATTTTTTAAAACTGAAGGTGAACACTTTATCTATTATTTCATGAGTGTTGCCCAAGTAATCAAGCAGAATATTGTATTTTGGCATTTATCTAATATCTGTAATATTCAGTAAGCCAACATAGTCATCATTTATGTTTGCTTAAATGGTTGATGGTGAGTCAAAAGATGAATCATTTTAAAAAAAACAAACCACATCCTTTGGCTGTCTTATCATTTTCTGCTACTCTTTAGATGGAGCTGTCCATCTGCTTTGGGTTCCATCTCTCCTCTTATAGGAGTTATTCAAGGTGCCAAAATGATGCTGGAGATAGGGTTCAGCACCTTGGAGACTGTTTGAGATCTGTTACTATTGAAAGGACCTTCTCCTACCCCTCCTTGTTTGAGATCAGAGCGGTTATAAATTCTGCCTCTATGATCCTGGAGTGGATGCCATGAAGTTTAGATGGGGAGATCATGTAAACTAGCTTAGGAATTACAAAAAAGGATTTAAAACCCAGACATGCCAGGAGGAGCTGAGGAAAGGCTTAGCCCTGAAACAACAAGACAATTCCAGTTGGAGTAAACAACTCCATCTACCTGTCATTATGATCTGTAGGATGCAGGAATAGACCCACTTACACCCCGATGTTACATTTCTGGAAAATCCTACTTCAAAGTGTCACTATACATATCAAAGATTTGGAACATTTGGTCCCATTGAGTCTCTGGACCTTGCCCCAGGGCACAAAATGTCTATTTAAACCCCAGACTTTTCTTTGTTCATTGGATTAGCTTGGTTTACAGGCAGAAGTGCTGCTGGTTTTCCCTTTGCTAAACTCCTCTTTCGCTTGCCAGTTCTAAGTGGCCCAGGAATGACTGAGTTCCCATTCCTCCCTCAGTGATCCAGTTACAAGAGGAGCACCATCCATATAGGTACATTATCTCCATTAGAAGGCCTAATTCTATTTGATGCTAATTCCTTTGTTTCTCAGTTCTTGTGTGCTTGAGTGAGTGTATGTGTTGCGTGTATGTTGGTTTTTCCCCTTTTAAATAAAAATTATTCATTGAGAGTTTGCCTCTGCGGTTCTTCTTGCCTCCTAACTCTGTAAACACAGAGAAGGTCCCAAGGGCTTCCCAAATGTAACCCAGCCATTTATTGAGCTAATATAAACCCCCCCAAAGCTGTCTTGGTTACAATACCTTCTATAAAGTTTGGGCCTAAACTCAGAGCAGGTCTATTGCCCCATCAAAGGCACTTGGCCCCACTGGCCTGTTCAGGATAGAGCTCATCTTAGAATTGACCCCAAAACCTCACCTGTGTGGGGAGGGGCTGTATATGTAGTGTGCACTCCTATTTCTTTCTTTATTTCTCAGATGTATAGCCTCCCTTTTAATAGCTGGTTTGTAGGGATGGAAGGCTAGGGATGGCGAAGAAATTCCCACTAACACATTTTATATATATACCATCCCCCGATGTATCTGATTTGTGGTCTGTGAGACTATTAACAAATACATCTATATTATCTTTTAGTTTCCTGTCATTGGAAAGAAATAATAAGTACATATTAGATTCCCCCTGCCACAAATCATACACAAGTACAAGCGCACAACTAAAAATACATATATTTTTGATATGCATGCAAACATGCTTCAGTCAACAAGGAAAAATGTGCAAAAACCATGTACATTAGGAAGAGTGTAGCCAAAATACACACTAATTTCCATTCTGGAAGAAAGTCTTGCAACCTGATAGAGAACTTGTAGAGGAAGAGAATGCTAGTTCTAAGAAACTAAAACAAAAGTGGCAAATTTTCACATCCCTCAGCAGAGTACTCAGAGTGGCAAACCTTTCAGGTTTGCTGAAAAGATTTGCCACTACTGAGATAGAAGGCTCATCCTACAGACTCATTAAAATGTCTTTTTTGAACAGTAGGCTACTAAACTAAACAGTGAATGCCTTCCCAGTCATTTATCTGCTACCTTGAAGTTTTCTTTTGTACTGATCAGTTTAACTTAAAATGTTACACAGCATTTGCTCATTTGTTCATTGTTCATTCTCAGTGCCATTGGTGATCCAAGCAGGCAAGCAAACCACACAAGCATTACGCTGCTAAATTCAAAGTTCAGTTCCTTTACTTAGCGATCAAAGGAACATATAATGAATAATATGACATAACCAAGATAAATTTAGTAAAGGCAGAGCTGACTAATGGATATTGAAACTACATTTTATCCCCCCCCCCCCATTTAGAATTTGCATAATTTTGTTCCACACACAGTGTCCTATGGAATAAGGAGGATTTTTTATGCTGTTTGTTAGAGCAATTTGGTGGAATTAGTAGCCTACTGGCTTGGTGCAGCCTTCTCTAATCCAGAAGAAACTTTTCTACAGTCTCAGTTTTAAAATACAAATGTGAAAACTTAGCCACTGATGCAGTGGGTTCTTCCAACTGCAGAACACAGTCTATCATACTACCTAAATAGCCGCTTGCCTGATCACTCCCTCTTGAAATCGAAAGAACAATAACAAAAATCAAACCTAGATGTAGGCTCACAACTGTGGATACAAAAGAGAACAGATGAAGTATACTCACCCAGCTGCACTTGCTCATATATTACCCACCAAAGAGAACAATTCTTGCCTCATGTGCTTATGAAAATAGTAAGACCACTTGCATCAAGAAAGTTGTAATATAAGGCAAAGGGATCAATCCAGGATCTTTACAATGAACTAAAAGAATTCCAAATACTTATAACTAAAGGATATATATTACATGGAAGATGCCATACAAGAACAGAGAAGTCAAATGGTGGTGCAAACCACAACATGTCACTGAAGGTCTTCATTTCACTTTATATATCTCAGTCCTGGCTGCTCCATGTCCACTGTACTATATATCTTTTAGAGCTATGTAATGTATGCACAGTTTGCTACTTATTCTTAGTTCTCCTAGCAAATCAGCACTAATCAAGAGGAAAAGGGCTGCTTGTGGCAGACACAAATGAGTAATAACTCTTGATCATTTCCCAAAAAGCTAAAGCTGCAATCTTTATTCAAGCCTATAACTCAGACTGAAATGCTGTTAATGCCTGCTGTGACCTTTTCCCAGCGAGTGCCAAGAAATGTTGCAAAAGGCGATTATCTTCAGTGAGCCATGGGGGAGGGAATATATATACCCCAAAACAAATGGAGGGTTTGTTTTTTTACATTACTTTCTAGGTTGATATTTTGGAGAGAGATGCTGGGAGAGTGATGTGCATTCTGCAAACATTTCTAATAAGGAAGCAGGCTCTGCAGTACAATAAATACTCATTTGCCCTTTAAAGAGATGACATTGATTGATGGCCAACTCTCTCTTCAGTGAAGCTAACAAGGATTATGCAGTACCCTTTACACTGAGCCCTCTACATACAACAGAATAACTGATACTCCATTCTTTTCTCCCACTGAAATCAATGAGACTTACACAGCAGTAGGGAGTGCAGCTGGAGCTCCTGTGTTTACCCAAAATAGGGCAGGCAACTGTGAAGCCCCAGATGCTGGAATGCAATTCCCATCAGCCCAACCAGCATGGTGAGGCATGATGGAAGTTGCAATCCAAAACTATCTGGAGGACCACATTTATCTACCCTTTATCTAATGCAAATAAATAAATCCAACTCAGTATTTTTCCTATTCATGCTGCAAAGTGGAAAAGCTGCTCGTTAAAAATGGTTTTCAACTCTGGAAATTTAAGCAGTGTTAAAAAAATGCATAGCTTTTAATTTTGAATTTAAAGGTACACTACTTTGACTAGACAATTACTCCCTATACTATCAGTGCAAGAAAGATAATATGGAATATTGCCACAGATTACCCCATGGATTCAGTTTTATACCAGTTGGTATTTGACTTTGAATATATGTGCTGTTCTCCTGCTTAGCATTTTGATGTGGTTTTGGTTCACATGATTTCAAAGGTCATTTTCTTTGGTTCTCTTCTCCTCCAGGAAATTGAAGATGCATGATGATGATTGCATGATGTCCATAGGTTATGCTAATACAATTAGGGTAGCTATTTTAATATTTGTTTCAATTTACATACTAGACCAGAAAGTAGGTCTATTAAAATTCAGGTCATCCCTGAGTACACGTATGCAAGTATACCTCAGTTAACAAAGCAGGTTTATTCTTGGGCATTACTTCTTTAATTAAAAAGCAAGCAAACAAACAAACCCTAGAAATAATATGGAAAGACTGGGAATGGGGATAGTCATCTGAGTCCTGGAGTAGGATTCTTGGGAGAAAAGGGTTCAGAGGAAGGCAGTGGCAAACTTCCTCTAAATTAATCTTACCTCAAAAACAAAAACAACAACAACTATGATAGGTTCACCTTAGGGGTGCCATAAGTTTGAAATGACTAGAAGATGCATAACCACCACCACTGCCACTTTAGTGGCCAAAATTATAGATCTATACTTTTTTTATATATGATGAAGGCAACTGATAAGGCAAGGTTATCTGCTCTTCCCCTTTATCTTTTGCTGTTCAGTAAACTCCTTTTTACCTTACCTGCATGAACACATGGCTACAGTAGAATTGGCTAGAGCAGAATCCTTCACTTTCCCAGCTCAAGCTTTATTAATGCATTTTTAAATGTAGACACAATGCTCCAACCGAACACTAAACATCTGTATATTCCAGCCCTCCTTCATCCTCCTCCTAATGCTGGTGCTACTTTAAAAATCCAGCTATACAGAGGACGAGAAGGAAAAGAAGGCCTGACAGGCATAAATAATCCTTGTAAAAAGGAGCTTCACTGGCAGAGGCTTAGCTGAGATAAGCCTGTACTACTCTGAAATCATTCTAGGAGTTTTTTAAAGGCACCTCTCTGTTGAAACAGACAACTAAACATTTGTTATGCTAGAGCAGAAATGGGCAATTTGTCACTCTCCAATTGTTGTTAGACTACAACTCATATTGGCCCAACATTGCCCACCTTTGTACTAGAAAGGCAGGACTTCAGTCAACTCATCCTGGAAACCATTGTTCAAGAAATAACACAGGCAACCTCTCAGTCCATGTGAACTGTATGGAAAATAATCTCATGTTGAAGACAGTATTTATATTTTAAGAGTTGCAAAGGTGGCATGAGCTACTCAAAATACACATACCTCTCTGTACCCTACCCTAGGTCAACCTTGAGTAAAAGTTCAGCATATTTTCAGATACAATAGTTAACTTACATGTTGAGCCTCTCTTACCTGAAATGCTTGGTGTTTTGGATTTTGGATTATTTATTGATTTATTGATATGGGATTTTACAATACAGCCAACCCTCTGTAGCCACAGATTCACTTATCCATGGCTTGAAAATATTAACAAAAACATAAATTCCCAAAACAAACCTTGAGTTTGCCATTTTATGCCATTTTATATAAGGGACACAGTTTTACTACACTATTGTATATAATGGGACAAGAGAATTCATGGGTTTTGTTATATATAGGAGGTCCTGGAACCAAACCCCAGTGGCTACTGTACCTATATTTGCATATATGTACATAATGAATTATCTTGGAGATGGGACCCAAGTCGAAACAGAAAAATCATTTATGTTTCATGTACCCCTTATACACATAGCCTGAAGATAATTTTTTACAATATTTTTAAAAATGTTGTGCATGAAACAAATTTGTGTACATTGAACCATCAGAAAGCAAAGGTATCACTATCTCAGCCACCCATGAAAAAAGTTTTGGCTTTTAGAGTATTTCAGATTTCATAATTCCAGATAAGGAAGACTCAACCTGTATAGGCTAGTGTCTGTGTGTCACATAGTACCACTAATGAACAGATGTTTTAGCTTCAAAAGTATGCTTTTGAAGAGCCATCCAGTCCCCCACCATGCAGGAACTCATAATCAAAGGCACCCCCAACAATTGGCCATCCAGCCTCTGCTTAAAAATCTCCAAAGAAGGAGACTCTGCCGCACTCCAAGGGAGTGTGTTCCACTGTCAAACAGCTCTTACTGTCAGGAAGTTCCTCCTAATGTTGAGGTGGAATCTTTTCCTAAAGAAGACAACTATGAAATTATACCAAGGGTGAATTAAAAACAACAACAACAAAACATCATTAATACACAAAGGAGTTCAGCTGGCAACTGCATCCACAGTTGACAAACCAATCACAGTACAGTTCTTAAAGGGCCTAAATACTATCCTAAAGGCACCCAATTCTTTATCATCTTGGAAACTAAGCAGGGTCAGCCCTTGTTAGTACTTGGATGGGAGACTGCCAATGAATGCCATGTGCTGTAGGCTATATTTTAGAGGAAGGAAGTGGCAGAACCACCTCTGAGTTTTTGTTGCCTAAGAAAACCCTAGGAAATTCATGAGGTTGGCATAAATTGACAGGCAACTTGAAGGCACGTGGCTCTTAAGGTGTAATCTTCTCTTTAGGATTTTATTTCACCTGAAAAATAAAGATGCCTATTCAGCACATTTTTCACCCAGAATAGATGGCTCAAAGATGATGGCTTAAATTAGTTTTTGGTGGCTGGTGGCTATTAAGAGCAAGGCATAGCAATATGCTTAGACTGGGGTTTGAGATGAAGAATTGGAAAGTTGGAATGTAATCTTCAGGAGAATTTGTGCAGTTGCTGTTCAGTAGCTGGCAGGGGAGGAGTGCGACTCTAAAGGTGTGCTGTTTGCATCTGGACACTAAGGACGTATTCACACAGGCGGCTCTAAAGCCGCCTGGAAGCCCCCTGGAAGCCATCAGGAGTCATTCCAGCGGCGAAAACAGCAGCCGCCGGAATGACTCCTGATTGCCTCCGGCAGAAGCGCCTGTAATTCCTTTTTAAAAAAGGAATTAAAAAGATGGGGCTAAAGCCGGCTAGTGGCAGGCATGGCGCAGGGATTGCGCAAGATGGGGCGGGGCTTGCTGCGACATAGTTTGAACACGTCGAGCAAGACCCCGGAGTGAGGTAGGGATGGCGCAGGGATGGCGAAGGATGAGGAGGGGCTTGCTGCGACGTCGTGTGAACTTTTCCTGCACAGAGCCGGAGTGGGGCCAGATGGAGGTAGGAATGACTCCCTTTTTTGCCCCGTGTGAAAACGTCCTAATATTATTTTTACAGATTGCAATGGCATGTCTGGGTGTTTGTCTGGTTCCTCATGTTCACTTGCACATTTCTATATAATTAAAGACACCATGCATCTCTATTTCCCATCCCCTTCTTACAAGGTAAGTACTCTGTGATCACCCATTAAAAATCTATCCCAGAAAACTTCAGTTCAGGAGAAGTGAGCAGCATAAAACAGTATGTTTCAGCTAAATTCTATCTTGCCAGAAAATAAAACTCACTAGCTACAACCAGGCTGAATTTTGAATTCTTAGCTATATTATAAACTCCAACATCACAAAGGTGAAAACTAGGTGAAGCCAAACAACATCAGAGTGCTGTCAAGATGGCAAAAGTTATTAATGAGGATGAACACAGAAGTTTGCTTTTGCCTGAGCATACTGGAAAGGGCAAAATTGCCCCCCTTCTGATCCTCTGCACCCTGCTGAGTTGAGTGCAAATTACTTTTGCACTCTGAATTCAGTTTACAGCAATTAAGGATGACTGTGGGATGACTGTGGGAAGAGGAAAGAGAAATGGATAGTTTAAAAGTAGGTAAAAAAGTGGAAGGACATAGGATTAATTGGGACTGTCCCTGTCAAACTGGGTGGTTGAAGAGTATGGACAATGTGTGTAGTGATTTGAGTGTTGTACTAGGACTATGGAAGACCAGAGCTTGAATTCCTGCTCAGCCATAGAACCTACTGGGTGGCCTTGGGCAAGTTACACACTTTCAGCTACAGGGGAAGGCAAAGGCAAACTGCTTCTGAACAAGTCTTGCAAATCGGAAAATACTTGAGAGCACACAACAACATCAAGAGTGGCCATAAGTTGGAAATGACTTGAAAGCCCAGCAATGGATATTGCTTGCAGATTTAGATTCTTGAAAATTTCTCATTGAATCCTTGCACATTGAACACATTTTCACATTCACCACATGATATTTCCTTCACAGTAGTACCTCACTTTTCTTTTAACCATCAGGTCCTAATAACATTGTCTCCAGAAGTGTTTACGAGAACATTGAAGAATGAACTAGGAATCTGTCAGATACCTATCAGTATCTGGATGTGGTGGAGAGGCTTCAGATAACCCTGGTGCCAGTGGTCTGTATTAGTAGCTATTAATGGAAGCACACAAGAGAGCTACTTGAATAATTAAAAATGAAATCGTCTGTGGTCAAAGCAAGTTTTCCCATTATAACAGTAACAAACACAGCACAGAGCATGCTGAAATTTGAAGGCTGGTGGGTTTCTGTTGAAAGAGGCAGTACTGAGATATGATCTATACAAGCAGCAAAACTGCATGGCACAGCTAGGACTGGACGGGGTTTAGATCTTGAGGGCCCTGGAGTGTGGCCCCCAAAGCCACCCCCCAAATGGCCCAAAACTGCTGCAAAACACAGCAAGTTTACAACATATCCCCAAACTCCCACATCCACCTCAAAGCAAAATAAATATATAAAATCAGAAATTAGTCCAAATCTGGAAGTGATGGGACATCACTTCCAGTTGCATTAAGTGTACTAGTGCAGCACACTGGGGGGGGGGGGGGGGGAGAGAGCGAGAAATTGTCCCTCCACACCTTTTACATTTTTCCAATTTAAATGGTAGACAGATGCTTCCAGGGGAACTGCAACCAGTGAGATTGTCATCAGAGCTTTTATAAATCCTCACTCACAATCACAGCTCCCAATAATATGCAGGAAAGAGTTCAGTTAAACCTCAGGTTTCTACATGTGGAACTCCCAGCATCGCAAACACGGCTTGTATAACCCTTGGTAAATTGGCCTTTCCCACATCAGAGATACCCCAGGTCTGAGAAATCATTTTTAGAAACCTGTCACCTACCACAGGCAGTGCCAAGTTTTCATCTCACCACTGTATTGATCAGCCTCTGCTCATGGGAAATAGTTGCAGGTATTTATACAGAATGAGGCAGGGGCTGAATCCTAATTGCACTGCAGGACATTGGCATCATCCTGACAACCATCATAAGGGCATAAAGACAATAACTGACAAGAAAGGAGATTTCAGCTAAACATTGAGAAGAACTTCCTGACAGTAAGATTGGTTCAACATTGGAAACAGATGGTCTTGGAGAATGGGGGTCTCTCCTTCATTTGAGATTGGATAGCCATCCATCAGGGATGCTTTAGCTGTGGGTTTTGTCCATTGGCAATGTTGCTGAATCAGGTGACCTTAGGGTTCATTCTAGGGTTTCTCTAGGATTCCATGGATTGGATGGTATGTTTTTGTACTCTTTCACATCTGATTCAGCATGATTTGCATATACAATGGAAAGCTGCAACTGAGCCCTGGGTTTTTGTATGTTAAGGACACAGGATGCTGTCTGAGAACAGGTCAAAATATTGTCCACCTAACCCAGTTCTGTCTACTGTGGCAGGCAACAGTTCTCCAGTATGGTACAACTCCCATATCCATGGGAGATACATCACCAATTTACCATGTAAATGTGAAAATGTAGATAATAGTGAACCCAATTGAAATAAATAACTGGAGGAAGTTGACCATAGAGTCACACTGGAGGACCTAGACATTTCTAGGGAGAACTCCTCACTAGGCATTTCTCTGTCTTCCAGTGGAACTCTATGATAAATTTCAGCTGGAAGCATGCCATAGAATTGTGCTAGAAGATGCCTAGAGAGAATATCTTTTTTCAGATGTGGGTAAGTGAAACTGTGGGTACTGATCCTGCAGATACAGGGATGTACTTTACCTCATACAGTGATCTCTTACAAAATGCCACTTAGAATCATAGAGTTGTAAGAGACCACACGGGTCATCCAGTCCAACCCCCTGCTATGCAGGAACTCACAATCAAAGCACCATCCAGCCTCTATTTAAAAACCTCCAAAGAAGGAGTGTATTCCACTGTTGAATAGCTCCCACTGTCAGGAAGTTCCTCCTAATGTTTAGGTGAAATCTCTTTTCCTGTAGCTTGCATCCATTGTTCTGGGTCCTGTTCTCTGGAGCAGCAGAAAACAAGCTTCCTCCATCCTCAATATGGCATCCCTTCAAATATTTAAACAGGGCCATCATATCATCTCTTAAGCTTCTATTCTCCAGGCTAAGCTCCCTCAGTCTCTCCCCATAAGGCATGGTTTTCAGACCCTTCACCATTTTGCTTGCCTACTCTGGACACACTCCAGCTTGTCAACATCCTTTTTGAATTGTGGTGCCCAGAACTGGACACAGTATTCCAAGTGAAGCCTGACCAAAGCTTCCCTTGGTCTAGATGGGATGAATCAAGGAGATTCGGGGAACAAAAGACTCCAGGTTACTTGGTCTATTTCCACCACATTGATCATAGGGAGGTCTCAGCTTTCTTTTAAGACCAGAACCATTGAAGCACAAAGCACTTCCAGTTCCCAAATCCCCTAGACACTATATTTCTATTAATGCAGCCTAGAACCGCATTGGCCTTTTTAGCTGCCACATCACACTGTTGACTAATGTTCAACTTGTGGTCTACTAAGACTCCTAGATCCCTTTCGCACATAGTTCATTAAGCGAGGTCTCCTTTATCCTATATTTATGCATTTCATTTTTCTCCCCTAAGTGCAATACCTTACATTTCTCCATGTTGAAATTCATTTTGTTAGCTTTGGCCCAGCTGTCTAATTTATTAAGGTCATTTTGAATTTTGATCCTGTCCTCTGGAGTAGTATTCCTTTTAGCAATGAATGAACTTTGGACCTTCTGAATACAAAGCACATGGTCTCTGCTACCAAGATACAGGACATACATCCAATCTATGGAATCTTAGCAGAACCCTAGAAAGAACTCTAAGGGTCACCTATTCAGCAACATTGTCAATGGAGGAAATCCCGTGTGCTTGCAGTGTATTTGCACTGCACAATTATAGCAGCTTGGTTCCATTTTAACAAACATGGCTCTGGTCCTATGCAATTCTGAGATCTGTAGTTTGATGAGATACATAGAATTTTCTGCCAGAGACCTCTAGTGCTATAGTTCAAGGGAGTGCAATAGAGGCTTTCTCATCCAACTGCAAATCCTAGGGTTCCACTGAAGAGATTCAAGGTTGAAAGTGAGATCAAACTGTTTCTTTCATGCAGTTTTCCTCCCCAAGCCTATGCTGTTGCCTTTATCTTACAAACTGTGGTCAACATCCACTTCATTACAAAGAAGATAAACAAACAAAGATGCATAACATTTCAACCATTGTAATGGTGCATAGAATAATTTAAACCATTCTAACTGTAGCAGCTGCTGCCAAAGCAGAAGTATCAGGGGAATAAATCTGTTTAACTGTTGATACTGTAGCTGGTAGGAGTAGGCCATAAGAATAGTAATAAAAGAGAAGAGTGCCAAACTCAATAGGAACCGGGGTTGTAAATAAGGCTCATGAAAGTGTCAGAGTCAAAATCAATAATGGGAAATGTCATTGCTGTTGGGAGCCAGTCACAACTCAGGGAAAGCATTTCTCACCAGGAGTGCAGATGTCTAGAGTTTTAGATCTCATAAAGGTGGACCTCATCTTTTTTTGGCTTTCCAAGCAGTGAGAGAAAAAAGCCAATTGTCACTAAAGTTTTAGATCTATGGTGCTCAAATATACAATCCGGAAACCTATACTGGTTTGATTGACCCAAGCCCAAATAACATGTGACCTACCAAACTGAATGCCATGCATGTTTTGTCAATCAGCCACTCAATAAAACCAATTTTTCTGCCTGTCTGAGCGCTCAACTGATGACACAAAAGTGTCAGGAGATTGTGTTATTTGTTGTCAAAGCTCTTGGCTATTTTTAAAAAAATCCCTTCTCTTTTTAGCCCTGGTGGCGCAGTAGTTAAAAATCCCTTCTCTTTTCAGCCCTGGTGGCGCTGTGGTTAAATGCCTGTACTGCAGCCACTCACTCACAGACCACAAGGTTGCGAGTTCAGTACTAGCCAGGGCTCAGGCTAGACTCAGGCCTGCATCCTTCCGAGGTCGCTAAAATGAGTACCCAACTGTTGGGGGGCAATGAGCTTACAGCTGAAAACTGCTTAGACATCCCATAGCGCAATATGAAGCGGTATATATATATGAAGCTGCTTTGCTTTCATCCTTTCTATTATAGTTACTATCATCATCATTATTAGAGTTAGAGTGCTTTAACACAGTGTAAAATGGCACCTTGGCACTCTAACACTATACCAATTTACAAAAAATTAAAAACTTCAGAAAGGAGATTTTCCCCTCACTTTAGTCCATAGGACTACCTCAGTAAACCATGAACCCATATTTTTTTTCCCCAGAACCAAGAAATCACTACAAGCAGTCTCCCCAGGGGAATGGAAGAAGTAGCTTGTCACATGAAAGTGGCAGCTCTCTTTGTCATGGTGTGTCACGAGTTGCATAGGCTTCTGCTCAGCAAACCCTTATATGTTCATTGTTGTAAACTGTTCCTCATTGCAAATTTTGGGCCTTTACAATACTAATTTCAATCAAAATTTAAATATACTGAACTGAAAAGTAGCATGCACATAGCTGTGCTTTATATTTTCAATAACAACATTGATTTATAATACCATTATAAATATAATACCATTTTCACCAAAGGGCGGAGGAAAAAACCCATAATCACCTAGAACAGGGGTAGGCAACCTTTTTGAGCTGGGGGCCGGGTTGATGTCCCTCAGACAATTGGGGGGCCGAAGAAACAAAAATAAATAAATAAATAAATAAATTTTAAAAATATATATATATGATTTTTTAAATTAAAAAATATGCATGCACACTCTCTCAGCCCCAGAAAAGCCATGGCAAACCCCTTGTGGAGATTTTGCCAAGAAAACACCAAGAACAAGTAATAACAACAATAATCAATATCATCATGACGGATGGTGGGGGGGGGGGTGGCGGCAGCAGCAGCGGCAGGACCAGCCTAGGGCCGGTCCAAATGCCTCGGGGGGCTGCATCCGGACCCCGGGCCTTAGGTTGCCTACCCCTGACCTAGAACCTGGTAAGATAAGTGCAGACAATGTATGGCCAGTTTTGCAGCAAAACCACTCCTTTTAGCCCTTATTCTGACTTAAGAAAACCGACAGGTTACTCTGGAGCTTCCAGGAAACTCAAGAATGACCTCAGTGTTTTTGAAGTGTGGACAGCTGGATCAGGTTGGATTTAGGATGATCAAGCTATCCACACATTACAAACATCCACTGGAACAGATTTGTACTGGCAGGTATCACCATTTTCTCCCATCACTGATCAGCACTGGAAAACCTCCTTGAGACTGCTGCTGCTACCTCACTGGCCAAGCAGCTCTCTGGAAGAACCTCACTGGTGATGTTGCTTCTGGTGAGGTCAGAATATCTGAGGTTCTCGATTAGCACCCCATTCTGGCCCCACCAGAAGCAACATTGTCAGCAAGTGACATTGCCAGCAAGACTTGGCCAGCATGTCAACAGTGGTGGCCCCAAGGAGGACAGGCACCAGTACTCATGCATTGTTGGCATGGCCAACCTTCTGGACAGCATGACAGCTTCACAGTGCTTTCATGATGGTACATGTTGTGCTCACACAGTGAATCTGGGATAGATCCAGAGCAAAAATACTCCAGAGTGCACCTGGATTATTTCAGCTGATGTAGACACACCCTAGACCTATTGCCAAGCTATGCCTGTTCTTCCCAGGCCATACATCTTCTTTGGCCCTGCTCTGAGTTAGGGGGGTTGCAGACTGCCAGAAATAGTGCAAATTGAGTCCACTTTTAGGGTTAGGGTTAGGGTTAGGGAATCATGGGAACTGTATTTTATTGTGGCACCAGAGCTCTCTGACAGAGAAGGCTCAATGTCTCAGAAAAAACCCAAAACAATTCCCATGATTCCCTAGCACTAACCCTAACCCTTAAAGTGGACTCAATTTGCACTATTTCTGGCAGTCTGCAACCCCCCTTAGTTATTCACCTCATTTACTCCATCCTGTTCTGTTCCCCAACTACAAAACTGATGCTGTTTGCCTGAATGGAATAAGACGAATGCCAAGGTGCAAATGCCCTTCCCTCCTGTTGCACATTCAACAAAGATCGCATCCATAGCTATGTCTGCTGGGGGCTCTGGCCTGCCCATAACTGGCAGGGTTTTGACTGGCATAATGTAGACCTCAACAAGAAAATTGTTCTCTATTCCACCCCACACAAATAGGGAGTCCTTTTTAGGCACAAGGACAAATCTCACTTTTGTAGGTTGCAGTTGAAATCATGCTACCATGTTCTGCAGTGACCTGGGCTTGTCTGCTAACTGGTCCCAGTCATTCTAAAGGTTTATGATAGCATAGTGAAAACTCTGTAATGGCAGTCTAATATTGTGCTTGATGACATGCTAAAACTGTTAGAAATGTTCTGTCAGTAAGCTTCAGGATCAGGCTGTCATTTATCCAGCCTCTTTGAAAGCTGTCTTTAAAGATGAGAAGGGGAGATTTTTCCATGAAACCCTTGGCTCCTTGAAACCACAAAGGTTTTTATACCCTGAGATGGAGGGGAGGTGGGAGAAGAAGGTCACAAACAGTACACATTCACCTCTGCATCTGCTGCTAGGGAGAATAATGCTGGATCAGTCAGATAAACCCAGGCTTTCTTGTGTGTGTGTGTGTGTGTGTGTGTGTGTGTGTGTGTGTGTGTGTATTTGTTTTAACTCATGCTTGGGTCCATGCAAATCTGTTCTCCTTGTACAAAATGTGAATTGGAGGAAAGTAGAAAAAAATAAGATCAGTTTCTCTCCCTCCCCCACCCCTTGATAGCTAATTCATTGACTCAGGTCTACAGAAACATATTCTCAATTAAAAGCAACTAATAAGGCATGTATTGTGCCAGGGGCTGGGGAGGGGGGAGCATTGCTATTTATATGACTAGTTTTTACTCACAGACTGGAAACAGGTGGTCATTTTTCAGTTTAAAGTAATTGAAAAGAATGGTTCTTGTTGCAAGCAGTGTGCAGGCACCTCTCACTTTAAAAGCTAAAAAGGTTTGCTTGTCTTTGTATTAACCACAATTTCCCAGGATCAAACGGCATAGTAAACTGAGATTAACCCTAAAATGGAAGCAAAAACTTCCCAGTTGCTCCACATGCTGGAGAAAAACAAGAAACATGAGCACAAGGTTCTCTTTAGCTCATTCTTGACTTCTTAAACTAATTTAGCTTGACAGCTGAACCAGCCCAATATATGTACCCCATGAAAAGTGAAACTACTTTCAAATCTAGTACAGTACTTTTCAAAATGGATGTTACTTGCCCAGTCAGTAAGATATGACCTCTGGAGAACAGAACGTCAACAGCCAAATGGAAGACCTACAGCAGTCCATCCTAACCTGGTATCCTCTTTAGTTCCAGCAGACTACACCTATACTTTAAAGTCTAATTGTGACTGCAGTGCTTAAAAATCCTTGGGTAAAATAAGGGATATGTTTACCTGATTCTCATATCCCTTAAAAAAAATACCATTACTACAAACTTGTCAGTCACTAACAGTTTATAAATAGTCAAAAACATTGTATGCTATGTCAGTTTCCCCAGCTTCTCAGAGTGAGTAGGCTTTTAGGCTGGTCATCAAATGTTGGCTTTGGAAACCCTTGCTCTCTAGGCAGAACTAAAGTAGAAAAGGAGCCAGAGTAGGATCTGGATGACAGGGTTGGGCCTGGAACATTCTTGTACAAGGAAAGAACAAGGATAACACCTGAAAGATTGTAGTGATATAATTTCCCCTGGATCAGGAAGCAATAAGAAGTGGACTGGAGGGACTTCAGTTTTGAAACATACAAGGTCAGAGCTACATCACTTAATTCTACACAGTTTGTATTTGGTGTTACACTAGCAGAAACTCAGAATGTAAATTCTGTCAAACCCACATGTAAGAATTTAATCTGGTGACTCTTGGGCATAACATAAGAGAGAGCTTGTGCACTGGAACAGTGCAATTTGTTGTTGTAGTATGCCTTCAAGTTGTTTCAGACCTATGGTGACCCTAAGGTGAACCTATCACAGCGTTTTCTTGGCAAGATTTTTTCAGGGGGGATTTGCCATTGCTTTCCCCTTAGGCTTCTGGCTAAATGTGTGGATCAAGTGTTACCAACTTTATTATGAAACAAAAGTTAACAGCATAAAAAGAGATTTATTACTTTTCATATATCCAACCCTATCTACCTCACTTTGTTACTCTTCTTTAATATGCTTACCCAGGGGTAGGCAACCTAAGGCCTGGGAACTGGATGTCTTGCCACCGCCTCTGCCGCCCATGATGATATTGATTATTGTTGTTATTACTTGTTCTTGGGGTTTTCTTGGCAAAATCTCCACAGGGATTTTGCCATGGCTTTTCTGGGGCGGAGAGAGTGTGCATGCATATATATTTTTATTTTTTTAATATTTATTTATTTATTTATTTATTTATTTATTTATTTTTGGTGCTTTGCCCCCCCCCCCATTGTCTGAGGGACAGCAACCCGGCCCCCGGCTTAAAAAGGTTGCCTACCCCTGTCCTTACCATTTCAGATCCTTAATGTAATGCAACAAATGCTGGAATATAAGAAATGCACCATGTTGAGACTGGAATGATAGCTCAGTAATAGGGCACCTGCTTTTCATGCCATGGGCTGCAGATTCAATTTCTGTCATTGCCATTTAAAAAAATCATCTAACCCAACATAGGGCCTTTGCAGACTGCCAGAAATAGTGCAAATTGAGTTCACTTTAAGGGTTAGGGTTAGTGCTAGGGAATCATGGGAATTGATTTTTTTTCTGAGACATTGAGCCTTCTCTGTCAGAGAGCTTTGGTGCCACAATAAACTACAGTTCCCATGATTCCCTAACCCTAACCCTAAAAGTGGACTCAATTTGCACTATTTCTAGCAGTCTGCAAAGGCCCATAGAAAAGAATGTGTCCTGGTTTTGTAAGTAGAGTAGACAATTCTGAGCTTTATAGGCAGACCATCTGACCTGATATAAAGCACCACTGCAGACACTGCATTTAAATCATCTGACCTGGTACAAAACACCACTCCTGACACAACATTTTCTTGATTATACTTTCAAAATGCATGAAATGTTTGAAGAAGACAAAGGGGGGATGCAGACGAGGGTGTCCAAGACGCCCTGGTTCGCAGCGCTGCGGGGCCAAGGCAGCCTCACCGCGGCGCTTCCCCGCCGAATCTAAAAGGAGCGCCAAATTGGTGCTCCTTTTAGATTTAAGGGAAAGTGCGCCCCAAAAGCGGCGGGCGCACTTTCCCTGACTCAAACGCCGCGGCGAGTTGCCAGCCGTGCGGATGGCCGGCGCTTCCAGGGGCGACCTCAGGAAGAGGAAGGGGCGCCGAATGTGCGGCTGCCCCTCCTCTTCCGGGCCCGGAAGACGACCCAATTAGTCGTCTGCCGAGGCCCAACATCTTATTCAGTTCAATCAAATCTGACTCTGCAGATCAGTTACTTGTCTTGGGCTGTCATTTGCCTCTGGGCTGACTGTTTTCAAAGAAAGGTGTAATCTGTGAGAAGCAGTGCCTTTATACAGAGCTGTTCACATGCAGCCTAAAAGGAGGATACTGCAATGGTCCAAAAAGCACCAGAATGAGCAATGAGCCCTTAAAAAGACATACATTCTCACAACATGGCCAGAATCCTGTTGTTGACATGTTCAACATACTTCATTGCTCAAGGAGGCATTCTCCTTGTGCTTCTCCCACACTAAGCAGCTGAATCTGTTTGTTTCTACCTCCCTGGTCACTGAATGGCCACTGGGGTACACACAGATGTTGAAAAAAAGGGAGTACAAAATATAAGCCCCTTAGTACTCTTGTGGAGTGTTATGCATTGCAAGCATCATGCAGGATCATGGTGCTTTAGGTCCAGTTGCTTATCAGCATGTAGTGTGAGGGATCTGTTTGAATCAAATCCATGTAGCCCAAACCAGGCAAAAGACCAGGGTTGCCAACCCTGAGTCTCCAGTTTTCATAGGTCATCTCCAGGTGGGAGACAAAGATGTAAATTCTTCAGTGTGTGTGTGGGGGTCACCTCCAAGGAAGTCGAAACGGCTATGTGCAAATCTGTAGCTCAGCTAGTGCAGCAGCTGCAGCTTTCTTTCTTTTTCTTTTAAATGTTCAAAAACACATATGGTACACAACATAAATTATATATATACAAACTAATAAGCATTAAATACATAAGAACAATAAAAGACAAACCCAAACTAGTATAAATAACTCAAAACCACAAACTTCCTATAGTTTCCCCGATTTCCTGTAACTTGATCCTTATATTACATTGATTTCTGGGTACATAATAAACTTCCTCATGCCTCTACAGTATATTACAGTAGTTCTGTATGATGGGTTTATTATACAATTCTCTTTAATTCTTATTTTATATCAACTACTCCTTCCAGATATTTTCACAATATTCTATCACAGGAGTCCAATCCTTATCAATTGCTACAATTACTTGCTACAATTTCTAAGGCTAAATGTTTTGTTGCTGCAACTTGCAAGGACTTTATTGCTGAGACTCCAAGTATTTATTTAGCTATTCCCCTTCATCCCTCCCAATCATTGTAGCACTAAAGATCACTCTGTTCTGCATCCACTTTCTGGCCAAGAGCAAATAGGATACATTAAATGCTCCTCATCCCAACTTCCTAATTGAGTGAGAAAGAATAATCCTCTCATTTCACCTTGATTTGAGAACAGCCTCTTAGTGAACATTTCTGTCTTAATTTCCAAACAAGAAAATATATTATTTCTTGTGTGTCCCTCTGTGTGAATGACATGCTGTGGTTGGTACTTACTGCATAACTCTTAATGACATCACCAAGGGCTATCCCTAGGTCTCACGTTTTAGTCTGGAAACCTCAGTCTGGGAAGATCCAGAACTGGCAACCCTATCTGGAACTTTCCTAATGTTTCTTGAATCTTGCCTAGATTCTTCTAACATACCAAAGACATGCAACATTGGACACCCTGGACATTCTCACACACACTAAGTGTACCATCTAAAGTGGTTTCAGGTGTTACCTTGTTACATAAGAACCGTGTGTACAAGTTCACCTTTTTCCTGTTTTTTAAAGCTTGTAAGGGGAATACACACAAATACAAAAAGCACCACACTCAGAAATGTGTGATTTGAAGGCTGCATTTCATATATGATGTTTTCACAAAGGAAAACAGGAAATACAAGAAACCTGACCATCGTGCTTCTGGATTGCGAGATTATGTCTACAACATCATACATTCAACTACCTTCTCATAGAGGGGGGGAAAATGCAAGCTTGCGTGCACACACACACACACACACACACTACATGGATAATAATGTATCTCCACATACTTTTGAAGAGTGAGAGACAGGTTGTAGCTTGCTGATTTTATCTTATTCTGGGCTTCTAGGTGGGTCATGCCATCTGTGTTGACTCCATCAATGGCCACCACCAGGTCTCCCTGGTTCATCTGGGATTGAGCTGCCTTGCTGCCAGGTGTAATCTGTGGAGGAAAAATGAAATAAAAGGATGGGACAGAGTAAAGATAGCATTTCAAGAAGAGTACAAGTCATTCTGTGTGCAGTAATCTCTTATGGCTGATAAACCAGGGTCAGAGCATAGAAGGTCCTCTATGGATTCTCTTATGCACTGAAGCCATTCATTTTTTTGCATATAGAGAAGAGAGGGTGTAATGCTGAAAGAAAGCCTCTGTTGTCATTTACACCAAACTATGTAGTGTCAAGTTTTGAAAATCAGGCTCTCATCAGGGCAGTCTCTAGAGCACCACCTTACACCCTGGAGAGTCCAAAAATACAGGTGGCTGTGTTGATCTAAAAATAATTTCTGTCAATTTGCTCCTCTATAAGAAATAAGTCTTTTGTAAAGCTAGTCCTCAAGTACTTTGGATTACAACAGAGAGAGATGATGGCATTACCTCCTTGCTGGGAAAATCCATGTCTACTCTAGTTACGTAGTTTTCAACTAAACTTAGTGGAGACAAGAAATCCTGTGTGCATTGTATGTGTGTGGGGTGGTGGTGGTAGTGGTGGTAGTGGAGTGGGGGTGGCAGATGGCATTATAGCTTCTGCTAATGAAAAGGTGAGCCCTGGCTCCCCATCACCATTGTTTACACTGGGGTGGGCAACTGGAAAGCTAGGTGGCACATCAGCCCCTCAGGAGACCTTGGAGGACTGCATACCACCACTGTACCCACTATGAAAACAAGATTGCTCTCCCCAATGCCCTCCGACACCTACTGGGGATGTGGGCATTTTGCCATGTTTTTAGATGCCCCTAGGCCATTTTAGACCCAAGAGAGGACTTTTTAAAGAGAGGAAGTGAACAGAAGTAACTCCTGTTAATTTCCTGTGGTTAAATATGTGCTCTCTTAAATTTGGCCTAACCTGGCCTGATGGGTGGAATATGGTACACCACTATACCCCTCCAGAGGGCATTTGGGGGCCACAAATTTTTGTGGGTTCTTCCCACTATCTTTTGGCAACACTCCTTTCTTTAAAATCCCTGAGGGGCTGCATGCAGCCCACAGACTATATGTAGCCCCCCCACCCCCAATTTACACTATAGACAAAGAGGTTATAGTGCTGTTTGCATGTTTTCTTTTTGTAGGAGTGAGTTAGTGTTCAGTTCAAAATGTGGCCCTTGGCAAAAACTTGGAATATGTCCGCAATGTGTTTACGGTAACTGATTCAGAGGAATGTGGTGAGTATGGTATTTGCACCCAAACAGATGGTTTGAGGTACCAGCCTGATACACAACTCCAAGTTGGCAGTTAACAACAACAACAACAACAACAACAACAACAACAAACAACATTTATTTATATCCCACCTCTCTGTAAAGTACAACTGAGACGGCTTACATGATAAAACAAACAATCCCATCCCCCAATAGCCCACCCCTCTAAAATACAATTAAACAATCAAAAACAAACTTAACAAACTACAAAAACATTCCAACAAATGAAAAATAATTTAAAATGGTTATAGTGGAAATCAGGGGCAGGCATTAACTACTTTTGGTGGCTGGTTACCTAATCAGGAAAGGCCTGCCGAAAGAGGTCCATCTTAACCGCTTTTTAAAAAGACCTCCCTGTTCATCCTGTCGGTAACATGAAATCACCTGCTTTTCCATGAGAATACAAGCACCCACATACCACTACTTTTCAGTCTAGCCATGAGAGGTATGGGAGAATTATTTTTCTGTAGTTGTTTAGCTTGTCCACTCTCAACGTTGCCAGGAGAGGAAGAGAAGCTTGCTTCTATTCAGTAGAGATTTCTTTGCTGAACTTTTGCTAAACAGGTTGCTGGTTGGGGCTGCCCTTTTTGTCTTGCACTGGGATAGGGATGGGGAAAGCAAGATAAAAGCCTGGGGAGCTAAATGTGAGGATTTCCAGCTTCCATTGGCCAAAGGGTGGGTGAGCTGTTCTCTTCCATAAATCACCTGCTACATCCATTATTCACCAGTACATCTTTTATATAAATTACTTCACCTCATCCAACCACCTCTAATCCATTTTGGTATGGTGGTCATTACCTGGCCCTGATCCATTACAGCATGGAAATATATTTTCCATGTCACTTAACCCTGACTTTGGAATACAAACAAAAAGCCATACAAGAAGATTAAATCCAGTAATTGGCAATTCCTCATATCAGCAACTGAATTATTACTGATCAGCCAATAGATAAACAATCAGACTTAAAATGGCACCCAGACCAAGCATTTATTCTGGTTAGACGGGGTTTCATGGCTGGCCCAAAATATTTTGCTCCCTGAGACAGAGAGCACATGCCATCTTCAATACCTGCTGTCAAAGTCAAAGTGCGTATTACCCTGGGTCAGTTAAGTTGTTTTGGCACTTGACACAGAAAATCTCACAAATGATTCCCTCTGCTTCATTGCCATATTTTAATTTTTTTAAAAAGAAATACCTAACAAATAACCAACCATATGCTGCCCTTCCATGCCACCCAAAATCTACTGCATGAGGCAGACACTTCACTGTGCCTGATCATATGGTGAGTCCTGCTGTGGTTTGTCTAAATTGTTGTTGTGTGTAAACCTGTCTAATAGGATCTCTAAGAGGAGAGGTGGGGGCAGCGGGAGGAGGAAGTAGCATATTCAGCCATCACTTTTATAAGACTATACATTTCCTCCATCCTGAAATATAGCTGCTCATCTTGTCATAAAAATGTTAACTACTCTGAGCTGCTGACATATCTAAATTCAGGAAAGCTGACTCCTAGTGCTTCCCACCTGTTTGCACTTATCAAGAGTGAAGATTCATAGCTGAGCACTGACTCTCGTACTGGAAAAAACCAAAAGACAGACTAAAATTAGGAATTCCTACTCAACACATCAGCCTTACCTCCTCTGCCTTCTCTCTTAATGCATGCAGAAATAACGAACCCATCTTAACGAAAACATATATTTATTGAAAAAGAAGCATTACATAAAGTAGGAAAACTGAAAGAAGGCTAGTTTCTTTCATGTTTTCATGCTTTCTCTAATGCTTGTGGGGTGCTTGCAGATAGATGCTGCCTTGTGAAACTGAGGTGGTGAAGTGCCTGTGAGGAGGGACCGCATCTAAATGCTCATACAGATCAATCACAAAAGGCACAAATATCAGTGTTTTCAAGAATATCACTTTCCTGGAGATCATGCCATGAATGATGAGAACTTCCATACAGAAAATGGGGATTTTCTGTAATAGATCATTCAAGGTAGAGTTTCTTGTCAATCCCTAAAATGGAAAATTTAAAATTACTGCTATTGCCCATTTCATATTGGATAAAATCTCAGTTATTGCCTATTGAGAGCAATATTCAGCCTATCCCATGTACAAAATATTAGAACTAGACCTGAGAAAAGAGCACCATGGGGTTGCTAGGCAACAACTGTATCATCTTTATTCCTTTCTGAGTTGCCCATAGGCAGCAATACTAATGAACTCCCACCACAGATGTTCCACCCAGTTGCTCCCCAGATGTTGCAGTACTACATACCCAGTCACATCAGGTAGAAAGAGCCAGGTAAGGATGTGTAGCAATTACTTCACATTTCCCCTAACCATAGACATCATGAATAGGTGAGCCAGCATTACATCTCATGATCTATAATGATGCTGTGGTGCATTATGGGCAAGAAAATATAGTCCAGTTTGCATCATGGAGCATTACTGTAAGTGAGGGAGAGAATGAATGAAAGGTCTCCATCTCAGAAAGCAATTGTGAGATGAAAATGGTCTGAGTCATTTTGATGGCTGGTACAACAGAGGAAAACAAAGGCTGAACAAATCTTGTCAAGCAAATCCCATGACAGAATCACCTTAGGGTCATCATGTTTGAAATGACTTGAAGGCTCCCAACAACAACAAACTACATAAGGAAGCGACTCATTCTGATCATTGAAATGGGGGTCTCAGGGGATTCCCTGGGTGCTCCAGATATGTCTCTTGAGAATCAGCTTAAAATACTTGGAATACATAAACAGTACTTTTAAATTCAGGCTTAGAGAGTTGTGAAGACTTCTTGGCATTTAAATTGCAGTGATATGAGCCAGAATGGACAGCAAGGAGATCAAACTAGAGAGAAAAGCAAACCTGAAGGGACTGTAAAAAGACTATGCTCTTTAACCAAGATGACTCCACTCAAGGGTTGAAGTAGAGAGCTCCTAAAATTAGCTGCTAATTGGCTTCCACAATCTACTTCCAAGAATGCCAAAAGTATGCAATTGGGACCAGTGCAGGGAACGCTCAGTAATCAAAAGTGAGCCATGTCCCAGTACACTGTGACAAGATAAGGCCAAGCCAGCTCTGAAGTGTCTGGGAACATTGGGGACTATCTTGTTCCAATCTGGAAGCAAGGAATGGAGAGAAGGGTCTCTGTCTGACGACACTGTGAGCCTGTCCTCACTGGAGCTTACCACAGGCCAAGGGCCCATATAGTGCTGATTCTCAGGATTTCCCCTCCTCCCTTTTTTGCTTATAACTATCTTGTTCTGCTGAGGGCTGCCAGATTCCCTTAGATGGGCAAAACAAGAAATCAGGTGGCAAAATGTTTGCTTTGTTATAGCATTTCAGATTGCAGTCAGAGGAGGCTGGTGACTCTCATGTCAGTGGTATGGTGAACTGGTTCCAGGTTGTAGTCTAACTTTTAAAGATGCTAATCCTCTCCCTATTTGAGTGGAAAGAACTCAGCACCTTTGTAGTACACACTAAAACTCAGTGCAGAGTCACCACTCCACTGACATGGAAGTCACCATATGTCACTACTAGAAGTGTGTGTGCATGTCTATGTGTGTGTGTGCGTGAATGCTTACTATGGGCCTTTGCAGACTGCTAGAAATAGTGCAAATTGAGTGCACTTTAACTGCCCTGGCTCAGTGCTAGGGAATCATGGGAATTGTATTTTTTTCCGAGACATTGAGCTTTCTCTGTCAGAGAGTTCTGGTGCCACAATAAACTACAGTTCCCATGATTCCCTAGCACTGAGCCAGGGCAGTTAAAGTGGACTCAATCTGCACTATTTCTGGCAGTCTGCAAAGGCCCTATGTTGATGACTACACATGGCTTTTAAACCACAATTATAGTCGTCAATAGCTCCTTTGGTGATACTTATTGCATGACATCGCCTCTGACCCATAGCTGTGGTGTATGCCAAGTCTGGTTAGGGCATCCTTTTTCATTGATGGAGGAAACCTGTCAATAGCTCCCAATTGTACAGAAGCCCAGTACTTCTCCTGTGTGAAATATTTGCTGTTGCAACAGTTGCAATATTGCCATCACATTGTGTTACAGTTGTGTTATTGTGCTATTCCTAAGGAGTCTGATTTTTTTTATTTTGCTATTTCTTTTCATTTCTTTAAAAAAACAACCTTAAATTATATTACTAGAACTGCAGAACTGCTTTATAAAAGGGGAAAAAATGAAATGAAATGAAATGAAAGGCATGCTGGGAAGGGCATAGGACAGGGAGGGAATGTTAAGAGGAAGTCTGGAAGAGAGCATGACGGCAGCGGCAGCATCTCCAGTTGTGCAATTGCAAAGGTGTGAGATAATGGCTGCTCACGAACTATGTTTGCATTTCATTAACCTGCATGATTGCAGTAAGAACAGGCTTATGTGATAATGTCCTATGCTTCAAAAACAGTTTTGAGAACAGATAAGACTAGCAAACATAAAATATGCATTATAATAAACTATCAGATATCATCAAGTAATAAGTAGCATTGCATATCATCTGTCAAATCAATCAGACATTATATACTGTTGCATGTTATCACGTATAAAATAACACTGAATATCCTATCACTTGCAAATATTAAACACTATTGTGCGCATTATGGCAAAAGGGACACCCATTTGGTGTCCATTAACCAGCTAATGAAAAAACAGCTGCTCCATAAATTGCTTTTCTCTTTCTTCTCTGTTCCTTTTCCCTTTTATATGGTGTTTTTTAGACTCTTTTAAAAAAGTCCTGTCTTGTCTTTTGAATTCTGAATAGGATTTGGAAAACGTGGACTCATAAATGATAATTAAAACAGCTGTGAAATCAACATCAGCATCAATAATTACTTGCAAGTATTTATTGGTAAATATCATGTGTTGAAATCAAGTCCCCTGGAACTTGCTGATATAGGTCCAAAACATACTGCAGAAATAACCCAGTTTGACATCTCTTTAACAGCCCTGGCTCCATGCTAGGGAATTCTGGGAACTGTAGTTTTGTGAGACATTTAGCCTTCTTTGTCAGAGAGCTCTGGGGCCACAATAAACTACAATTCCCAGGATTCCTTGTCACTGAGCCAGGGCAGTTAAAGCAGTTTCATAGACTCTAAATATATAGTAAGCATTCAGCATATATGTGGTGAACTTTCAACACTAGTAGAACTTTGTGGACCAACTTCATTTCTGCTCTAATCAGCAGAGATGCTATAAATAAGCAAACTAAGCTTTGTTATCTGCACTATCCTGCCAAGTAAGTGGTCAGAAGGATTTTATCACAGGTCTGGTGCAAGATTCTGCTAATACCATATTTTCTGGCATATAAAATGACTGGGCGTATAAGACGACGCCCAACTTTTCCAGTTAAAATATAGAGTTTGGGATATACTCGCCGTATAAGATGACCCCTCTTCCAATGCACACCAAATTAAAATTAAAAAAAAACAAACCATCAGATTTGATTTCAATATGGTAATTTTAATTCAAATGCTTATGACATGCAGGTACTTAGCAGGAAAACTGTCACTAATAAACACAACAAACTACAGCTCCCATGTTCTCTAGCATTTATTTCTGCAGTGTGTTTTGGACCTTATTTTTTAAAATATAGCCCAGATTTAAATGCTGCTTTAAAAATTATTTCCATTTCCCAGCTATGAGATGGTTGGGGGAAATAAGAAAGTGTTGGGGGGAAGGGCTGCCAATATACTAGGTGATGCATTCTAGGGTATGTACAATTTGCGGCCACGTAAGTGACCCTGGGCATGTCACACACTCTCAGCCTCAGAGGATGGTAATGGTAACCCCCATTTGAAGAAACATGCCAAGAAAACCCCATGATAAGGTTGCCTTAGGGTTGCCATAAGTCAGAAAGGACTTGAAGACACACAAGAACAACAAAAAAGTCTGCAATTGTTTCATAGGTAGCACATGGGAATACAAGCCAGCACAGTGTCGTGGTTTGAGTGTTGGACTACCACTCTAGAGACCTGGGTTTGATTCTCCACTCTGCCATGAAACCCACTGGGTGAACTTGGATAAGTCACACACTCTCAGCCTCGGGGGAAGGCAATGGCAAACCTCCTCTGAACTAGTCTTGCCAAGAAAACCCCAGGGGAGGATCGCCTTAGGGTTTCTCTCGTTCTCCTCCTCTCCCAAGGCTTCTTGCTGCCCCTACCTCTATCCTCCTTGTCCTCTTCTTTTCCCAAGGCTTCTTCCTGCCCCCACCTCTGTCCTTCTCCTCCCTCCTCCTCCTCCTCCTCCTCATACCTGGCGTATAAGACGACCCCCTACATTAACCCAGATTTTCCTGGGTTTAAAAGTCGTCTTATACGCCGGAAAATATGGTACGTAGTTTACAATTTGGGACAAAATAGTCACATGAATCTGGATGTACATTTCCCCAAGGGTTCCCCCCCCCCCCTCAATTTTCTACCAATTCCATTGCAGGGAAAAGCTTTTAAAAACTTATCCTAGTTTTACAGTGCTATGCTATATTTCAGAGGGAGATTTTTATCTTATTTGTAGTTTCTGAAACTGGCTGTTATCAAAGATTACTACTGTGTTATTTTGGGGTGGTTTAAGGAGGTGCTTTTAAAAAAGATCAGCCTTTTCAAGCTTCACTTCCTAATCTTGACAAGAAGGTATCATGGCTATTACTGTTTACATGCCAGTAGGTTAAATTGGGTATTTTATGTCTCTTCCTACTGGCAAATCTGCTGGGATAATTTTAATTTACCGGCACTCCCCAGCTTATTCTCTCTAAAGTAGCACATTGAAAATAACTTAATGTCTCCATATTTTAATGTAGCTGTGAAGTTTTTAATTTTTTAAACTTATTCAGTACATCAATGCTGTAAAGTCACATCCTATAAAGACATTCAAGACAATAGGAAGGACTTTAATGTGATACTCATCGACCTGAAGTCACTTTTCATATTCAGCAACTGAAAATAGCTTTGACTTTGACTGTGACCTGATGTTCCAGACACTGGCTTGCTGTTCATGTGGTTTCTTTTATTGTATTTTGTTATTTGGACACTTAAAGTCTTTATTATGTGTTCTATACATGCACATACAGCCTGTGGGAATTATATTGTTTGTTTGTTTGTTTGTTTGTTTTAAATAGAAACTTAAAATGTCTGACTTACAAAGTCTCATAGGTATACCTAATACAAAACAGGAAATAGCACTTTAAAAAGTTATATGCTTCATATTTTTGTCATCAGCTGTGAATCTGATCCTTTTCATCACAACTACCTTACCTGTCCCCCACCAAATCTACAAGGAGAAAAATACTGGCTGTCAGTTTGGCTACAGCAAACAGCATCTTTATCCCCCAAGCAATGCCTTCTCAGATTTTACAGTGCTATGTAGCAAATTGCAAGAAGGCAATCTATGGCATATTTGAAGACTTAAACATCTAGTCTGCACTGTTACTCAAATAAAGGCAATCATGGGAGAATGGACTACATTTTTCTATATATGTATTTAATAGCTGGTTCCCATCAATCCATTTCTTTGATATCATACTGGTTACTAGTTTTGGAGAATGGTGGTGGGGTGCATTAAAAACATTTCTCCTTTCACTTTCAGTTCACACCTAGAACACACAAAAGATGTTTTGGTGTCTGAGGCAAGGAAAGAGCCCCCATCTGATTCCACATACTGGCAGCTGAATACATCCAGGGGTAGCAGTGTTGGCCATATAGCAATTCCAGTAACACAAATCCATCAAACAGTGATACCTTTATTGGGCCAACCAAAATGCACAATATACAGGTTGCAAACTTTCTAAGCTTCACTGGCTTCTTTATCAGGCAAGGTGTTACAAACGAAACAGGAGAGCAAAAATGAAGATGTTATCCATAGGCCTGCATTTTGATGTTTCTTTTCTTAGTTAAGACG
Source organism: Phrynosoma blainvillii (assembly GCA_026167975.1). NCBI lineage: Eukaryota > Metazoa > Chordata > Lepidosauria > Squamata > Phrynosomatidae > Phrynosoma > Phrynosoma blainvillii. The sequence continues at coordinate 135,928,113 of JANUYF010000003.1, read as the reverse complement.
GTGTGTGTGTGTGTGGGGGGGGAATCTTGCAGGTTGGGACCTTCTTCTTCTGGCCATGTGGTAACTGGGAGATTCTCAAAGTCCAGGAAATGTAAAATCCATTTGCAACACAAAAATGATACTTCCTTTGGAATCCAGCATGTCTCCATACTTTGTGAGGCTAGGTAAAGGTATTCCCCATTGACAAGGCTGTCAAGTCGTGTTTTGACCTTAAGGGGCGGTGCTCATCTCTGTTACTAAGCAAAAGATCCAGCGTTGTCAGAGACTTCTCTGTGATCATGTGGCCAGCATGACTGCACAGAACGCTGTTTACCTTCCCAATGAAGTGGTGCCAATTTATCTACTTGCATTTCCATGCTTTCAAACTGCTAGGTTGGCAAAAGCTGGGACTAGTGACAGGAGCTCACCCCATCAGGCAGAACCTGGGCCTCGAACTGCCAACCTGCCGATCTTACAATCAACAGAGTCAGAGTCTTAACCACTTCAGCCACTGCATATGAGGCTACATGCCCCTTTTGTAAGTGGAGGACATTGGATTTCTCAAGAAGCCTTCATGTTTTTGCATCAGGGAAACTTTGGGTGCTCTTGAGGTAAAACATGTCAATCCAGTCCAGATTTAAGAAGAAAAAATTACATGGTTACCTCTGGATGTTTTTGGGATTTCAAGATCTGGCTCATACAGGACTGATCCCCATCTTCTTGCTACCTGTCAGTGACTATTCTACCAGGCTCTTCCTTGCCCATGAAGATGCATATACTTCAGTCCAGGAGCAGTGCCAATGATGTTTTTATGGTCCCTCATCCAGTCACTGACCAGCCCAGTCCTGCTTAGCTTCAATAACATGCAGTAGTGGTTGATTCTTTCAATATGAATGTAGTGGAGGATCCAGTTCACATTTAATCTCTCAATTTGAAAGGAGCTGGCCAAGGTGCCAGCCTGTTCAGGGAATATGCTTCAGCATTTTGAAAAAATCCTTTGAAGTTTAGATTAAAATCCAGGGAGGATTCATCACATTGCTGATATGGAAGCCACTAGCCACTAGCCACCAGCCACCACTGCAAGGTATCTATGTTATGTGCCTTCAGATCATATCCTGGAATTGCATGTTTACAGTTGGCAACATGGTAGCACAAAGCCAGTAGTCTCTGATGAGAAGGAAATTGCTACTGAGATGCCTATAGAGTTCTGAGACTTTCCACTCTTAGCTGTGTGAGTACGCTCTCACTGTAGTTTCAAATAATGGCAAAAAACTAATGTTGCCTTTTATAGCAAGAAATGTTGATATTGGGCACAAGGACATTCTCCTATATAAGCCCCACTGATATGAATGAGAGCTGCACATGAGCTCTGATACAATTCCCATTCATTTCAACGAGGCTTGCATGGAACAATTTCCAATCTCAGTGGACTGTGTCACTCATCGATAAAAGGAGATAGTCAGAAGGAAAACAGTGTATGGCACCAGAATTACTTTCATCCATCTTTATTTTGCACCTTAGAAGAAGATAAAATGCAAGTGACTTTTAGCCTGAAGTCAGCCATCCAGAATCCTGTTTCTGCATCTATATCTTCGGTGCTGAATAATGGGAAGTGTAAATATTTCTGAAACAACAGTTAATCTTTTATTTGCAAAGACAGCTGTGGTTGATATTTTTGGCTTCTGTTTCAAAGAAAAGAAAATTAAAGCACAAAATTTAGGCCTCATATTGCCATCAGTGCAAGGCTAAGACAGGCAAGTGTGCTCTTCAAAGCAATTTTTAACTTGGAAGTAAACTTTATATACAATTTTTTTTCAAAATGGAGGAAAATCAAAGTCAACAAACAGAAAAAGAGAAAGACCAAGAAAAGCTAATCTACAACTCTTTTAATTAAAAGGAGTATGCCTCTGGCCCCTGTTTTTGTTGTTGCTGTGTGCCTTCAAGTCATTTCTAACTTATGGTGATCCTAAGGCAAAGCTATCACAGAGTTTTCTTGGCAAGATTAGTTCAGAGTGGGGTTTGCCTTTGCTTTCCACTGAGGCTGAGAGAGTGTGATGTGCCCAAAATGACCCAGCAGGTTTCCATGGCTGAGTGAGGATTCAAACCCTGGTATCCAGGTTTCTAGTCCATCATCATCATCATCATCATCATCATCATCATCATCATCATCTCCCATCCTTCTCCCAAGACTAGGACTCAAGGTGGCTTACAACATTAAAAAAAACCCAGTTAAGACCCCATTATGGGTCTCTATCCAAGAAGCGGTTTTTTGGCAGATGGGAAAAGAATTTAAGTTGGTGAATTTATAAGGATTTAATTGTCATAAGCGGAGAAGGTGAGACAGATATTACACCAAAAGAAGAACTGGATGTTAAATTTTGTAAAATGCAATGGATAAATTATTGGCAAATCAGACGCAAGTTTAAAGAAGATTTAAAGAATGAGAATTTCGAAGATAAAAAATGAATTTGACAAATTAATATGGATGAAAGATAAAAACAAGATCATTAAACTATATAAATGACTACTAACTAGAAACCTGGAGTCAGAAGAAATAAGAGTCCATGATAAAATGGGCCAAAGATTTGGGACACAATATAATTCTGGAAAAATGGGACATGCTAGAAAGAAAACCAGTAAATTTACACCATCTCAGAATTTAAAGGAAAATTACATTAAAATAGCACACAGGTGGTATTATACCCTGCTTAAGCTAAAAAAAGATATATAAGAAGGGGAACAAAAATGCTGGAAATGCTTAAAGGAAATTGGGTCAATGTACCATATGTGGTGGAACTGCCCTAGAATAAAAAAAGTTCTAGTCTAAAATACACACAATATTCCAAAAGATTCTAAAGATATAATTTGTTTTTTCACCAGAATTATATTTACTTAACATAACATTGATTTTAAGGGTAGATGATGAAAGGAAATACTGGAGGTTGATTTTATATTTGGTTACTGCAGCCAGGACTCTAATTGCAAAAAAATGAATATTGAAAGACCTCCCATTAATAGAAGAATGGATAGAAAAAGTCCAAGATATGAAAGAAATGGACAAACTGACACATATATTAAATCTTAAATCATAATGGGAGTCAGAATGGAAACCATGGGTGGTATTATGGGAAGATATCAGTAACATTTGAAAGTGGTTAAAATTGCTAAACAGAAACAAAATGAGATAGATACTGGATTTGCCAGTATGGGAAAATATGTATGTAGATGAGTTATATTTCAATGTTTAATTTTAATTTTATGCATAGTTATTCATAGTGAAGAATTCAGCAATTAATACATGTAAAATAAAGTAAGACAGTAAATAAGACAGTATTTGGAAAGGAGGAAAATAAAAACAGTTAATGGAATAAACTTGTAAAGAAATGGAATTAGGAAGGTTTAAAACAGAAACATCAAAAATACAATTTGTAGACAAATAATGTAACTCAGAAGGTGGCAGATTCATCTATTGGAAGCACAGAGGCAATAAACAGAAAGAAACTTATCAGAAAACATTGGAAAGAAAGTCATCTGAATGGAAGAAGTGCAACATCTGTTTCAATGAAGATAGGAAAAGGAAGAAATTCAAGTTTCATTTTTTTAAAGATTTGGTTGATGTATTAATGTATTCAAGATATTTGAAATATCATATAACTAATGTAGTTGAGTGGATACATAACCTATGTTGCATTTATGGATGTAAACTCACATAAAGAATAAATAAATAGAAACAGTACAATTACAAACATACAAAATAGTAAATTAAAACAGATTTAAATTACTGCAATAATTAAAACAAATTACATGTTAAAACATCAAATAGTTTTAAAAGATAAAAATGTTTAAAACACATTAAACCAATATATACAATATGTGAACCACAATACCATTCTGGCTCTCTCACTGTTTTCACAATGAGATATATATAGTTGGCTCTCCCACTGTTTACACAATGAGATATATATAGTTGCCCCTCCATTCTTGCAGACTTAAGATCTGCATCCCTTACCTATCCACAGGCGGCGAACGGAGGGGCATAAAATGGGGCATACACCTCCATTCAAGCCTATGGGGCTTGAGTATATGAGATTTTCCATTCTTGTGAGGGGGTCTGGAACGGATCCCCCGCAAGAATGGAGGGTTGACTGTATTAAAAAATATGAAGATGATTTTGTACCCAATTGTTTGATAAGAAGAAACATCGTCCCCCTATCCTCCAGTGTTCTGACACTAGAATGACTGACAAGCAATTAGTCCTTTCTTTTCAAGTTAATTTTATTTTGTTTTGTTAAATATCTTCACATATAATGAATGAGGTTTACTTGAGTTTTTGTCTTTTCATGTTGCTTTGCAAAGCCTTTGTGTATCTTGCCCACACTTTCTCTTTCCAAAATTCCTGATTTTAGACAACAGGAAAGTAATTTTACCAATAATAAATGATAAAACATATAGAATGTTAAAGGAGGACCCACAGAAAGAAACAGGCAGGGAGTAAAGAAGAGATGTATGACTTGTTGCTAATTTCATTGTCATCATCTGGGAACATTTATGTAACAAACCATATTCCACATAGCTGTCAACAATCATTACCTGACAGGTTAGCATAATTTCATAGGGATGTTGAGTGTTTTAAGCTTTGAAGAGCGAAGATCCACACTCAGGTACCTCTATATATATCAAGGGCTCCATTCCTTTAGTAATGAGGAAAATGTGGCACATGAGCTGCATGGAGCCCCCAGGCCCCTTGCCAATTTCTCTCTATTTTTTCCCATTTTCTCCCCCCTCTCCAGTACTCCCTAGGATATATGAAATACACTTTTGACACACTTTGCCCCTCCCAAACTGTTTTAGGCTGAGGAGAGGCTCCCCCCATGTGATTTAGAAATAAATTTCTATGGACTATCACACGGGGGCCAGTTTCATCTTTAAAAAGATAATAAAGTGCAAATAAACCATCCCGAAAATAAAGTGAAAATAGAGCTTGATCACGGAAATGAATTTCACCTGTAATTAGAATAAATGCAAAATAACGTGAAAAGCGATAAAAAGTCATTTTTACATTTCATACAGAAGTGAAAGAAATCCGTAAATGTACTAGAAATGGTATACTTGCACATGCACAGAAAGAGAAAGCAGAGAGGCTCATGTCTGCCTGGCATGTTTGTCGCCCAAGCAAAACAGGAAGTAAAAGCAGCCCCACAGAACCATGGGAAAACCAAAAAAAAAGAATTAAAGGAGGGTTATTGTGTGAATAAACCGAATTTGACTTTGACACTAGAGTAAATGCGCAATTACAGTAATCTCGAAAATGCATTTTCACTAAAATCCCGAAAGTAAAAAGATCTAGGATAATACCACTTTCTGGCCACTTTAATAGCTGTTTTTGTGTGACGTCACGTGAAATCGTTGCGCGTAATTATGCGTTTTTTTCGGGATTTGTATGGGATAAACTATAGATTTCCCCCATGTGATAAAGTCCAATGTCACTGCTGGTTGGGGGGAAAAAACCTCTCCTGGGCTGAAATGGCACAGAGAGGGCCAAAAACATAGTGAAATGCCCCTTACATGTCCTAGGGACAATGGGGGGGGGGGCGCAGAATCTAGGTGGTTTTTTTTAAAAGACATATAGCAGGGAGTACATCTTTCTAAAATCTACTGAAATCCTCTAATTCCTGATAGCTGCCAATCTTTGCCTTAGGAGAAATCAAATGAGAGTCACATATTGGAGAGGGAAAAGGTTAGTTAGACCAAGCAGTGTGTGAAGAGGCTTATACAAAGTGCGGAGGCTACTCCTGATGGTGGGCCACCCCATTTTTTTCTTTGCCTCATGTTATTTCTATCTGCCATTCCTCTCCTTTTTCTTCTTGTTAATATTCCGTTTCTTCCTTTCACTCTCCTCTCAATCCTCTCTCTTGTTCCCTCTCCGCCATCATTCTCCACTGAAAATCATCCCATGCAACAATTGTCCACCTATATGAAGTTTATCACATGGAGACAAATTGCTTAAATCCTGAAAAAAAAGCCACCCCACAACGCCCCCCCCCCCCCCCCCCCCCCGGCAAAAGTGGGTTGTTTTTCAGACATATTTGTGTAAAGGAGAAATAACGCAACATTAATCTGAATGGAAAGTCACCAAAACCTGCTCCTTTTTACTTTTGGAAGTTCCCAAAAATAAAAAGGAGTGGGTTTTGGCAACTTTCTGTTCAGATTAATGATGCATTATTTCTCCTTGACATCAACATCATGTGAAAAACAATCCAGTTTTGCAGGTTATTTCTAGTTTCTGTTTGGGATAACCCCAAATGTCATGTGAAAAACAACCTGCAAAGCAGGTTGTTTTCACTTTAAATCTAGTTTCTGCATGGGATTCGTCCTGTCTGATAAACTCCTTAGTATGTGCCTTCATGTTGTCAACTTCTGGTGACTGCATAAATTTCACAGGGTTTTCTCAACCAAGAAATACTTAGAGGTGGTTTGTCATTGCCTTCCTCTGAAATATAGCCCATAGCAATGCTACTGAAATAGGTGGTTCCTGGACCATTGCTGGTCACTGAGTCATCCACTGCTAATCTCTGATGAGTTTGTTGAAAAATAAGAAACCATTGTAGCCAATGTGTACAAATATGGTGCCATTCCCTGGCACATTGGGAAAATAAATTGCTGGTCCTCCACATTAGATAACCTCAGAAATGTTGGTCTACAGTGCCTGGTATTCCTTGCTAGTCCCCCATCCAACTACTTCCCAGGCCTGGCCCTGTTTCCTTCCAAGATCAGATGGGATCTGCTGCCTTCTTACTTAGGCTGCCTATGCAACAATTAGCCTTGGAGAGAAAAATTATTCATGTGAATGTGAGCTGCGGGGGGGGGGGGGGGGGGGGAATCCTAATTGTGACCCAGAGGCGGAGGCAACAGAACCAAGGGCTGCATCAAAAGATGGTGCAGGCTGTATCCAGCCCATGTGTTATAACTGTGTAGTGTGAAAGCGTCCTGGGAAGTGCTTGAAGAAGGTTCTTGTAAGATGCATTCAAGAAACTGGCAACGAATGAGCACTGATGGGTCAAAAAATTGATAGTGAAGAAAGGCTCCCTGGAGAATCCTTTATTAGGAATGTAATTAGATGTCTTATGTCAGGTTATATTATGTTGATCCATGACATACCAATATTATCTACTTTGGCAGGCAGCAGCTCCCCAGAATGTCTGACATATGATATTTCCCATAATATGATATCTGATTTTTTAAACTAGAGAGGCTAAAGACTAAACCTGAGGCCCACTGAATGCAAAGCATGCACTCTACAACTAAACTATTGTTCTTCTTCAGATCCACAGCATTCCTTTGACCTGGGAAGATTGAAGGTTTCACAGGCTTGGAATTTGTCTCTGCACCTGTCTTGACTTTGTCTGACTAGCTGCTAGAGTCAGTTATTGGCTGCTCAAGTGCCTGCCTGCATGCCTATTCTCTGGATTCATGTGCTTCCTACTTTTACTTGTTACACATTCAATAGTCCTGCAGCACACCAGCTAGGACCAGGGTTGGGATCACCCAGTGTGGTAACCTATGGTGATCTCCTCCTACAATACAACATACAGAATCCTTAGTAATGTTTTTTGTACGAATATTACTCATAAATCGTAATTCCCATATATCAGTGAACGTAATTTTTATGGCAATAGTTGTGACATAAACAACTAGCAAAATTAAAATTATACCTTTAAATTATGAACAGCTTGTATTTACATGTATATAGTTTCATGTGGTTAAAGTGAAAACTTGCTAAAATAATTTTGAAGAAATTTTAAGTAGAATTTAAAAATTAAATTTTACATTTTAATTTTTTTTAAAATTTTTTTTTAACAAAACTTGGATCCTCTCCTTTCTCTTCCCACTGAATCTTGCCCCACTCACACCATCTTGTCAGCATTTTAAAGGGACTCAGGCAAATGCCACAACCCATTTCTGCCAAAAGGCAGATGCTTGGGGAGCAGTTGTGTCATGCCTCCTTAGAGTGTCATCCGGTGCAACTGCACCCCACTAGAGATGCCCCTGGTTAGGACCCTTTCACACTACACAGTTACAAGAATATGATTCCATTAACTATCATGGCAACATCCTATGGAATCCTGGTATTTGCTTTGTAAGGAGAGATATTTGAAATTGCTGGCCAGACAACATCAAAATACAGACCTCAGGTTTACAGGGCCCACAACCATGGCAGTTAAACAGAACCAAAGTGCTATAATTGTGTCATGTGAAAGGGTCCCTCGTGAGCTCCATGACCAAGTGTGTAGCCTTCCTGGTCCAAGATTCTGTTTTGCAGCTTAACTCAATCTGTTGCCCATTCTATATTTTGACTACAACACTCAGAATCCTCAGGCAATATGGCAAGTAGTACTTTTATTTTTGGACCATACTTTCTTGGGTTGGAAGCAGTTTTATTCCTTTTGTTGTTGCTGTTTCCTTCCTTACCCTGAGCTTGGAAGAAGAGTGGAAGAAGTAAAAGTAGTAAAATACAAACATGTATTTAATAGCTAATTATATCTTACCAACGCTCAATAGCCCACGAGTAAACAAAGGTGCAGTGCAATCTAGCACTTACATAATTATGTCTAACATGCCTGAAGAATAGCATACTTTTCACCTGGGCATTTCAGTAGGCATGTTTTGCCTCAGTAAAAGTGAAAATAATTTTTGAGGCTCCATTTTGTACCATTGTTTTGAAGGCTTTTGAGAAATCAAAATAAAAGTGCCTGCCTGCTTTGTATTAACACTTCCGTTATAACAACATTCCAAAGACAGCAAGTCAAAAACAGTCAGCAAGAAAGCAATTGTTCAACAGACTACCCCCCTCCTTTTTGTTGTTGTTGAAAGGATGAGAAAGGGCTGTCTGAAGCCTCTCTGTCATCGAGCGTGAAGATGAATAATGCAAGAGTGGCAACAAGACAGAAGACTGAGCACAAGTTTGGAAGTTAATTTGGGGTTTCTCAGGCCTGCAAAACTGGAATTGCATAATTTAATTGTGGAGGAGAGTCCATCCTTGATTGCCAAGCATCCGGTGTGTGTGAGAATCAATGCAAAGACATCCTGTCTCTTTCTCTACATAGTTGGTTAAATTTATATGAGCTTCTTTTATTTGTTCCGCCAGCAGAGTTGGAGGCCTGTTAAATTAAAATGACACTTTGGTTTTCACTGAATAAAGATGACATCTTTAATTAATGATAACTGTAGCAGTGTGGGGAAGGGTTGAGTAGATTAATGAAACAGATTTTGTTGTGGGTCAGAAGCAGAGTCGCAGAATGTCTCTTCCTCTGTACAAAAGCATTCCCATTGATGAGTGCTTTAGATCCTTTGCTGCTTGAAGAATTGGGATCTTTGCCAGTATGAACTGAAGGACAAGATGTGGTGGGTATTGCAGCAGTCCTTTGTTTCATTTGAAGGTTTCATGATGAATTCAGTGTCACCATTCAGAGCCATTAGCCAACTTTCTTTCATCGCAAATTAAACTGCACTTTGCCCTGACTGCATGGGATACTCTCAGCTCTTTGAAAAAACTCTTTAAATAGTGAGAACAAAGCCAACACATCAAAAATGTTCAGGAGTCACTGACAAATGATTCACTGTTGTGATATGTCAGAGTGGCTGATAATCCAAATGGATTTCATTGCATCTCTGCTTAGCACAATGGTGAGGAATCTCTCTCCTCCCTCATGTTTTGGACTACAAATCTCACAAACCTTTACCAGATAGCCATATTGGGTGGCACTGTAGGTCATAGTATCTGCAGGTACAAAGGACTTTTGCTCTGACTTAGGATCCCTAGCACCCTACAGTTACATGTATCAGAAACAATTGCCTTGGAAGAGAGCTTGGAAAGGTTACATTTTTGGACTACATGTTCCATATTCAGCTATGATTTTTGAGAGCTGTGGTCCAAAAAAGTAACTTTTCCAAAGTCTGCTATGAAGAATTGACAAACAATTCACTTTGGGCTCATCCATTTGCTAGGAGAGGGGCCTATGTTTGCCTCCCTGGAAGCACTACAGGGCCAGGGGGAAACTAACCAGGATGCATACATTGCCCATAACAGGAGTTGTGATTCCCAAGTAGAGATGTAAAGGGGATGTAAAGGATACATGACAAAAAGGGATGTTCACCCCATCAAGGACCTGGTCAAACTGTGATATTTTTCAGCTTTTGGGACTTCTTGCAGGACAAAAATATTTGTGCAAAAAAGAGAAAAAAGAAAGAAAACACTTAGTCTATGCGCAGAAAACCCAACATGGTTTCTGTGTAAAACACCTTTTATGTGGGGTTTTGCACAAACATATTTTTCATGAAGAATTCCTAAGATGTGAAAAACAATAGAAAAAAAACATGCAAAAACTCTGCAGTATGGAAATAAAACTATTGAAATTATTCTTGCATGCAAGAATGAAAGAATTCCCTGCCTCCAAGGCTTGGTTTCCTCCAATCCATTTCTTTTCTATTTTGCTGTCATGTCTATTAAACTGTGAGTCCATGAGAGGGGTGAGGAATTGCTTTGGTGTATTTGGGGGCATTTTCAGGTAAAAGAAAATCACCCCCCCCAATCAAGTTTTTTAAAAATTCCGAGGTTTGAATCCAGGCTTGTAGAAGTGGGTTTCAGGGGCCACAAGTAGTCCACGGGTCACACTGTCCCCATTGCAGCTTCTAGGAAGGGCAGTTTATCCTTCATCTCTGGACAATACTTAGAAAAGTTTTGGTATTCAGCAGCTGGCAACCTACTGGTGACATCTGTTGTTGTTAACTGCCCTCGAATTGATGTCAACCCATGGCAACCCTGTGGATGAGACATCTCCAAGAATTTCTGTCCTCCACTGCTCTGCCTAGGTCCTGTAAAGTTATACCCATGTTCTCCTTAATAGAATCCATCCATCTAGCATGTGGCCTTCCTCTCTTTCTACTTCTTTCCACTTTTCCAGCATTATTCTTTTTTTTCCCCAGTGAGTTCTCCCTTCTCATAATGTGTCTGAAGTACGAGAACTTCAATTTTGTCATCTTGGCTTCCAGGGAGATCTCTGGCTTGATCTACTCTAGGACTCATTTGTTTGTCTTTTTGTCTGTCCATGGTACATATGGTGACATATGCAAACATAATTCCAATTTAAACTCACTTAGGTCTTTTTTTGAGGATGATGGTATTCTCTTCTTCCCTCCAGGACAACCAAAGCCCCTTGTTTCAAGAATTAAAATTAAGCTGTGATAGGTACCTTCTACAACCATTCAGTGACCGGTGGAGAGTGGAGAAGATTAGAGGAGAGTCTGTTTACGTCCTCATAGAGGATTTCAGTAGATCTCAGTGGATTATGTCCTCAGTCTCTGTCTGGCTATGGGGACATAGCCAGATGCTTGATCTCCAACAGCCATTGAATAGCCACAAGGAGAGGGCTGCAGTGGCTAAATGGTGAGTCCAGAAGAAGGGTTGGGAAATGAAACATAGTTTTAGTTACATCTGTAGGACATTTCTGCTGTTTTGCAATGCAGGATCTCAGCAACCAAGTATTAATAACAACAGTATCATTTTCATCATCATCATCAACAGCAGCAGCTAGAGGCATACAACTACATGGTGTTTAGAGCCAGACCAAGACATTTGCTGCTGGAAAGACAGCAGCAAATTGCTCCCCAAATTATTATGCCTGCCACTTCATTTTTGCACAGTCAGCAGAAAATCCTACAAGTGCTTTTTCCCATCCCTTACAGTACAAATGCAAGAATATAAAAGAAACTGAGATTTGTTGCCCCTTCATGAACCTCAAAATCTGCTGCCTGAGGAAAATGCCTCACACTGTCTTATCGTAGGGCCTTAAAAATTCTCCTTAAGAGTCCCTTTCTTGATGGGATGCAATTTCAGCTTCCAGAGTGCTATGCCAGTCCTGCTAGCCAACATTAGAATGGTGTGATTGACTGTTCAAATGCCATAATATTGAAACACCTGGAAAAAAAGTGGCATTTGGACTAGGAATTTCTGCTTGACAGTGATTTGGGGGTGGAAATGCATCAGACAATTTCAGCACATTCTCAGATTCTGTTTTTATCCAAACTGTAATTCAGGGGACTCCCAATTAACACTTGGCCTACCTCTAATAATAATTGTGTGGCTAACCCACACTCTCTGGCAATAAAAGCTTTTCAGGTTTTGAATGCTTTAAATGTGACTCCTCAGATTCAACTTCTCATTTTCATGGGATGTAACCCCCTCCAATTAGACCAAGAAATTCATGAAGTCCAACAGAGTTTGCTAAGAGATCTTGTAGCACCTTTGAGACTGTGTGAAAGACGTTGTAGCATAAACGTTTGTAGACTTTATTTATTTCCAGAAAGCATATGCCAGGGGTAGGCAACCTTTCCCCTTTAAGGGCTGAGGGACTTCAGCTCCCAGAAGCCTCAGCCATGTTGGCCAATAGTCCCATGTTGGCCAATAGCTTCTGGGATTCTGGGAGTTGAAGTCCCTCGGCCCTTAAAGGGGAAAGGTTGCCTACCCCTGGCATATGCTGTAACTTCTTTCACACAGTTAGTTTAAAAGGTGCTACAAGATCCTTTAGTGTACTGATATTCCAGACTAACACCACTATGGCTCTGAATTTTACTGATAGAGAGATTGTTTATCTCTCTGTCAGTAAAATGCAACTTGAGAGTGAAAAAAGGAGTGATCGCAAGGAAAGCCCAATTCAGGTTAAATTAAGTCAAATTAAAGTGCATCTCTGTCCCTCCAGATATGTTGGACCACAGTTTCAGTCCAACATGTTTTATTTTTATTTTATTTAGAGAGCTGCGGTAAAGGTTCAAATGCAATAATATCACAATAAAATAGCAAAACAAATCCAGTCCAGGAGTAGCAATCTAAAGTATCGAAAAATACTGGGAGACACACAATGCACCTGATTTCATAATAGAAATCTTGATGGAAGAGGAGAGTCCTCTGCGTCCATTGGAAAGACTGGAGAAGAGAGGTGAAATAGGGGAATCCCTCCTAGGAAAAGGAAGAAGTCCAGTGCCCACATTCTCACCACCCAAGGTTCAAACAATGACATAGAGGAAAGCTGCCTCTGGAGATCTCATCTGTTGGGCAGTGTCACATGGGAACAAGTTATCCTCCAGAGGCCTGGAATCAAACCATTAGGGCTTTGGATGTCCAAAATCTCAGGTTGAAGTAGGCTTTTATCACTGTCAAGTACTTTATGCAGAAAATTTTAATTTGTAGGATGCTAGTTAGACCTCATTTCAGCATCTCATAGAAACACAGGCTAATGGCCCATCCAGGCCAGTTCTTTTCAAACTCTCTGATGCAGAGGACTGACAATTTTCAGCCGCAATATGCCAGGGACAGGTTTCAGATTTGCGCCATTTTATTATCATGTGCAACTTTCTTTCCTTGAAATTTGCCAGGGACTAGCAGCTGACGACTCATGGAGAAGCACCCACTGAGCACCACTGATCTAGACTATTAGTACCTACCCTGACTGTTAATCAAAATCAAAGATCTTAGACCAGCCCTACCACCTGAGACCCTTTTAAAGTCAAAATGCTGAAAAACTCAGTAAAGTGACATGTAATGTATAAACACCACATCATGCTGACATTATATCCTGCTCAAGAGTCGGGTTCACTTGCCTACCTAGTTTAATAATCCTCTTCCTGCAGCTAGGGAATATGCAGATGCACTCTACTCCCTTCTGCCCACTAGAGTAGTTGGATGATTGTAGCCCACAATCTACTAATTGTAGTCCACAAAGCAACTTTTCCAAGCACTGATACTGACATAACAGCTTATATGATTCATGCAATCATCATTAACAGATCCCCCCGCCATTTCTATGGGGAGGAATTGCGCAACCTGGACCTCTAGAGGGGTAAGGTGCCAATCCCTACAGCAGGGAACATGTGGCCCCTCCAGGTGCTGTTGGCTTCAACTTTCATTCTCCCTCACCATTGGCTATGTGGCTAAAGTGGATGGGAGCTGCAGCTCAACTACTCCTGGAGTGCCAAAGTCCTTACTACTGAGACTGAAGTCTGCAAGCTGGTTTGGATAATTGGTTTGGGTAGTTCTTCTTCCTCTTTATAAAGGAAGGGGTGATGGTTGCATGAACTAACCCTTTACATACCAGCTTCTGAAAGGAGCACCTGCATCAATCACAAGGGCTGATGAGATGGGGGAAGACATTACTGGGACCCAGATGTACAGAAGGACTATTATAGTGGTTTGATCCCACTTTGAGTGCCAGGGTTCAATCTTATGGAATTTTGGAATTTGTAGTTTAGTGAGGTCCAACCAAGAACTCTAAACATCTCTCCCTAAAGATGACGGGGTGAACTCCTGTCACTAGTTCCAGCTTTTGCCAACCTGCATGATGGGGTGAGCTCCTGTCACTAGTACTAGCTTCTGCCAACCTAGCAGTTTGAAAGTATGAAAATGCAAGTAGATAAATAGGTACCACTTCGGTGGGAAGGTAAACAGTGTTCTGTGAAATCATGCTGGCCACATGATCACAGAGTAGTCTCTGACAATGCTGGCTCTTCGGCTTAGTAACAGAGATGAGCACCGCCCCCTATGGTTGGACACAACATGACAACCTTGTCAACAGGGAATACCTTTACCTTTACCTCCCTAAAGAACAAATCCCAGGATTCTATAGGATGGTGTTGTGATACTTAAAGTGGGATAAAACTAGTATAATTAGGCAGTGTGGATATTCTCTGGGTTGCATATGTTTTTGTCCTTGGGCAGAACATGCCAAAATCCTATATATTGTAATTCAGTGAGATCAGGATGAGTGGGCAACAGCTGTGCTAACAAGAGAACACCCTCAAGCACAGGGTTAGCAGCAAAATGGCTTCAAGTTATATACCAAATGCTGCAAGAATCAGTCTATTGTGAGTGTGGCTGATGTCTGCTCTTACTACTTGCACCTATACAGGCCCAGGCAACTGAAGCAGGTAGCATGTGAGCCCTCTCAAGTCTCGCAAGAAGAGGGTCTCTTGCAAGAGTTCCAGGTGCCCATGAGATTTCCAATCCCATGGGAACCTGGAACTCTCATGAGACTTGAGGAGGGCTTTGAATAGGCCTGTCTCATATGTACCAGCCAGTCTTGAACTAGCCTAGCAGCAGAGAAGGTTGTCTTGTATTGCTGGTTAAAAAATGTGGCAAACCCTAATGTGTGTGTGTTGTGGGGGAAGCTGGAACACATTTTCTTATTAGGCCCAAATCTGTTCTTGGCATCATATATCTCTTCATGTCTGTGAAGCGTGTGCATGGGGTGTGTGCACATGTGTGCCTGTTTGGCCACTGCAATGGACACAGGATCATTTAGCTGGATATGAACTGGTCCAAGCACTTATTTTCTAGAGGAAGGAAAATACAAAGAGCTGAGCCTTTAAAGGTACAGTAATCCTTATGGTCCTTTCAATAATATTCATAATTTAGAGGCCTTTATTAAAATTTTAAAACATTGTTACTTGTCTTGAGCCTAATGGGGACAGGGCATATCAATAATAAAACAAGTAATCAAAATAATGAGCTCTCCTTTGGGCTGAACTGTACAGCCAGACAGTGGTTTTAAAGTAAGAGCGGGAGAGAAGTCTGAAGAGCAGCAGAACGCCTTGGAGACCTCAAGTTGATCCATTTCTCAGAATAGATATAGACTGGCTGTGTCAGGCAGAGATAATATTCTCAGACAGGTGGCAGCAAGACTTGCCAAACTTTGTTTTGTGAGGAATGACAGTGGCCTTTCTTTTTGCCACCCTCAAAGAGAATTCTGGAAGAACAACTTGGTCAGCCTGTTAAACAAAAGCAAGAGTCGGCAGATTCCTTCCCCTGTAGGACCTGCCATAGGCTAAAACTGCATCATATTAGCCACTGCATTATCATATTTGGGCAGCAAAGTGGGGAAAAGGAACCATTAAATATGGATTTGTTATTCTAATAGTTTTTTCCCCCCAGCTGGCCATCAAATTCCAGAAGCAAACCATGAGAATCTAGTTAAAAGAAGCATTTTCTGCTTGCTTTAGTGACTTTCAGCGTTTTGCTGCTAAGTTTTTGCAGCAGCATTTTCAAGGGTGTCTGCCCGTACCAATGACCTTTGTATCGAATGAGACCCACATGCTATGGTTTGTCCAGCCTTGCATCAAAGACTAACCATATTCATTGCAGCATGAGTCTTCATAGAGAACAGCCAACCTCACCATATGTAGTTATGATAGCAGAGAGACTCCTGGAAGACACACAGATTACATCAGATTACATCTTGATTATGAGAGTTCAGACATAAACCTTTTGAGGGAAGAAAATTACCAAGGCTTTTCAAATATTTTTAACTACCAGAACTCTTCTCAATTGCCAGGTCATCTTCTGTTTGTGTTCATATCTTTCAGTTTGTAGCTGTTTAATCCTATAAACCGTAAACCTGAAATCCATTTTGATGAAAGGCAACAGAAAAAGATTTCAAGAGTGGTAGGGCCTCAGCAGACGGAGGCCCCGGAGACGCCGCGGGTCGGAGCGCCGCCGGAGTTCAGCCTCCGGACCGCGGTGCTCCTGCGGCGCATCTAAAAGGAGCACCAAATTGGCGCTCCTTTTAGATGTAAGGGAAAGTGCGCCCTAAAAGCGGCGGGCGCACTTTCCCTGGCTCAAACGGCGCAGCGCATGTGGACGCTGCGCCGTGAGGTCATCCCCGGTGCGCCAGCCGTGCGGACGGCCGGCGCTTCTGGGGGCGACCTTGGGGAGAGGAAGGGGCGCCGCTCGTGCGGCTGCCCCTCCCCTTCCCTGCCCGGAAGACGACTCTTTTAGTCGTCTGCCGAGGCCCGTAGTCTATTTAGGGCCTTTGCAGACTGCCAGAAACAGTGCAAATTGAGTCCACTTTAACTGTCCTGGCTCAGTGCTAGGGAATCATGGGAATTGTATTTTTTTTCTGAGACATTGAGTCTTCTCTGCCAGAGAGCTCTGGTGCCACAATAAACTACAGTTCCCATGATTCCCTAGCACTGAGTCAGGGCAGTTAAAGTGGCCTCAATTTGCACTATTTCTGGCAGTCTGCAAAGGCCCTTAATCTTCTTTGTTGCTGCTGATCAATAACTCACTGTGGGCCCTCAGAATCTTCTTGGGAATTGTGAGAATGTGTCCAGAGAAGGTCTGATAACCAAGCCTTATGAGGAACAATTTAGGAAGCTGGGCGTGTTTAGCTTTGAGAAGAAGAGACTGAGAGATGACATGATAGCCATCTTTAAATATCTGAAGGGATGTTATGTAGAAAATGGAATGAGCTTGTTTTTGCTGAAACTAGAACACAAACCAATGGATTCAAATTACAAGAAAAGAAATGTGAGGAATAGCTTTTTTAATGCCTCAGTGGGTGGTGGACTCTCCTTTGAAGGTCTTTAAACAGAGGTTGGATGGGCATCTTTCAGGAATGCTGTAACGTGTATTTCTGCATGGCCGAGGTAGATGACACTTACAGCCCCTTCCATCTCTAAGATTCCATGATTCTATGAGATCACTGGGACAGGTTTGATGTTGGCAAAGGGGATTGCAGGGAGAAGGGGGGGGGAGTCCTATTGTGCAAGAGGACATGCACTTGCAAATTTCATCCATCTAATAAAAATGGAAATATGACAAAATATTTGTTGGAATTTCAAGTGTCTCAAGAGCTTTGTTGTGGAATGAAAAAAAAAATCCTTCTATGTTCCCTTCACCTCTGATGGAATGCTGTTATCCTTGTGCTGAGTTGGGGTGAAGACAAAGGTAATGCTGGCCAGAGATGTTGGCTTGGAGGAACCTCAGTAGATTCAGTCCAAATATACTTTTTCTGTTCCAGAGATGACTTTTGAAATACTGACTCAGGAGAAAGTGACAATGACAAACATACCAGTTTATTACTAAGACACATCTCCCCAGTCTCTGGAGTCTCTGGGAGTAATTTTCAAAGGTTTCAAAAGCATATAAGCAAAGGAGAGACATGTAGACGGATGACCCCACACTGTGCACAGCAGGTAGGCAAAGTTCAGTCTTTCAGAAATTGCTGGACATGTCATGTCAACCTCAGCCAGTTTAGCCAATAGTGAGGAATGTTTGGAATTGCAGTCCAATAACATCTGGAGGGTTACATTTTGTTTACTGCAGGGCCCATTCACACTACAGAATTGTTGTGCTATTATGCCACTTGATAGTTAGCCATAATAGTTAACCATGGTCCTATCCTATGGAATCCTGGAATTGACAGTTTAGGAAGTGGCAATTAAAATTCTCAGCCAGAGCCCTCTAGTTCCTCCCCAAACTACAAACCTTGGGATACCATAGGATGGAGTCATGGCAGTTAAAGTAGAATAATAAAAGCACTCTAACTGTGTGGTATAAATGGTCCCCTGGTCTGCAAGAGCTGACACTCCTAAACATGCAAAGAGGGAATACGATTAACATTGCTTCCTACACACATGTACAGCCAGCATTTCCCTTTTCTTTTTCTGTGCATGCACATAAAGGTAAATATTACTGATTTTGATTAATTGGGTTGGCAGGGGAAGCTTTTTACCATCATTTTTATTTTTGTACCTTGAATTTTGGCCAACCCTTTCAAGAGTATAGTGATGAGCTCAGCATTCCTCCAGAGCAAAAATGAACTAGTTGACAATATGAATTTCAAATGGCCTCTTTGAAAGGAACGTCAACAGGGAGGGGCAGGAGGGGAGAGACCTCTGGGAGACACTCAGATCAAATGGAGATGTATTAATAACTTGCTTACAGCCCAACTTGACTCAATTGCATGCACTTCTAGAGTTACAGGTTCCTGAAAAGACTGTAAGATGACACACCCTCTCTGTGCTGAAAAAGGCTATGGATTAGGTTCTGCTGGGAATAAGTTTGCCAGCATTTATTTATACTTGCATACTTTTTAAGATAACTGTTTTGGATTACCTTTGTAAAGAGTTTACAAGGCTGCCTTGCACCTTCTGGGTGCAATTTTAGCCAACGTATTCTTTGTCTTAAAGTCCTTTTAGAACTTATTTAGAGGAAAAGGAAGTTTTGGGTTCAGACCAAGATCAAAGGTTTTGGGGAACAGTAGACTATGATGCCCTGTTCATGTTAGCATCATTGGCATCCACTTCCTGGGATGCCACCCTTTAAAATGTAACTCAGAGGCATCCAAATATATTTTAAGTGACAGTGGAGGGAGGAGGAGGAGGAGGACAGAGTGTTTCAGTATGACCTAAGTGGTCCTAAGCAAGTGGCAAAAAGCAATTGCTAGCAGTAGCTGGGACACCTGACACTCTTAATCTGTTTTTATTGAAGCAGTCACAGAGATTCAGATTTGAGACCCATTTATCTTGGCCTGTTCATATCTTACCTAAAGCTCTATGCACAACTGTCTGCATTTTTCCCTCTTTCTGGCAAGGACTAAAACAACACAGACTAATTAATCAGCTGCAAGCTTTTGGCTATCCTCATGCAGAAGCTGTACTAAACAAGGTGTAGGTTCCCACAAGTGTTGCTTCAAATTATATGAAATCCTTTGGTGTGGTTAGTCAGTCTGGCTAGTATTTTTGTCAGGATCGATCTTCCTCCTCACAAATGACCAGATATCTGTCTGGTGCATCTGTACATGCCATCAATTTGCCTGTCAATTTATGGCAACCCCATGAATTTCATAGGATTTTCTTAGGCAAGGAATCCTCAGAGATGGTTTTGCCAATTCCTTCCTCTGAAATATAGCCTACAGCTACCTGGTATTTGCTGGCAGTCTCCCATCCAAGTACTTACCAGGGTTGACCCTGCTTAGCTTCCAAGATCAGACAAGATCTGGTGCCTTTAAGGTATTTATTCTTCTTACCATGGATACACAAGTGCTTGGGAAAGTGTCATGGTAAATTATACTCTATCCTTCTAATCTAATGGCTATTACTTCTATTGTAAGTTTAATACTATTTTTAATTTTTGTATGATCTGAATTTTTTTTAGCTGTATCTGTTTTCACCTTTGTAAGACACCTTGAGTCACAGGGCTAGCCTACACTAGAGACAAATGGACTCCCTGACCTGTTCTGCCCTGGACCCATCTCAGAGCCACCCCACTACCTGTTTCTCCATAGAAACAACAAGTACATGTCTATTGTGTCCTTTCAACAAGATGTGGCTTTGGTCTGCTGCCATGGCCTTTTCCCCATCCGCTCCCTGGAAGAGCCAAGACAGATTGCTGCCTGGCAGGTGCCTCAATGTCCAGGCGGTTCCTGACCTAGAACAGTTACAGAAAGGATTTTTCCCTCCTCAAGGCTGCTGTGATCTGAATGCCTTGTTTCTGCATGGCAATGGCAGTGGTGCCAAGAAGGGAAAAAGCTTTCTTCAACCCTTCCAAGCCAGGAATTGGCCCATATATTGAAGTAAATGGCAGCGCCTACCAGGCAGCAATCTGTTCTGTCTCCCCCCCTCTCCCCAAATCTAGATTTGATTCACTGTTCACACTAGAGCAGGGGTAGGCAACCATTCCCCTTTAAGGGCCGAGGGACTTCAGCTCCCAGAAGCCTCAGCTATGTTGGCCAATAGTCCCATGATGGCCAATAGCTCCTGGGATTCTGGGAGCTGAAGTCCCTCGGCCCTTAAAGGGAAAAGGTTGCCTACCCCTGCACTAGAGGAAGCACTGAAGTCTCTTGCAGATACTGGAGAAACTGTATGTTTTAAAAATTCAGGTGTTATACCCTGAATTTGGTGCGGATAGGGTTGTACATAGTGTAACCTTATTAAGCCAGATTCAGGGATAAGGCTGCATGTTGTGTGGTCTTATTTCACCAGATTCTTGGTGTGGAGTGGTGGTGTCAAGTTTTTTCCCTTTTGGAGATACACAGACTGGGGAAAGGGCTGGATATACATAAATATAAGAATAAGAATAATACTTAGGTGACAAAAGAGAGTTCTACCAGCCAGAAACATGGAAAAGGATAGGCATAATAAAATCCTTTGCTAGGGATATACATATTTATCTATTTCATTCTCACACATGAGAATGAACATTTTCAAATACATTTTCCCAGTTCAGGTGAAGTTTTGCATGGTTTTCAAGTGAGGCACTGGGCTTAATTTGCAGAGTGTTAGCTCAGGGAACTTTGTGTTCAAAAAACTGTAAACAATAAGATATCAGTCATGTCCCTGAGCAGGGCCCTTATCCCTGTTTTCTTTTTCCATCATGCCTGACCCTGCAAGAATGTGCAACATGATAGTCTTAGAAGTGGGGTGGGTGGGGAAGCAATAGGCTATCAAGCTGGCTTCTTTTGGCAGTCATTCAGCAATGATAGGGAGTCATGCTCCCCTATGTAAGGACTGATAAAAAGCTTGTGCACTACTTATACAAAAGCTCCAGGCAACAAAAAGGATGTGCTTGCAGAAAGCACATATGCAGATAAATACAGCTTCCCCTCTCAGAGCCAGCTTCTCCAGAAAGAAAAAAATAAATAGCAAGGAAAAGCAAACGTTTACTATAAAAGTGAGTATCTACACTACCAATATACATTGGGCTTTATGTCACTTTAACTGCCATGGCAAGCAAACCATTATGGAAACCGTAGTTTGGTGGAGTGCAAAGAAATCTCTGTTAGGGATCCCCAACCCACTTTACTCCAAACAGCATTCCTTCTGAGTCTGCTTGGGAGGAGGCACATTCATCTCCAACACAAAAGTCATGGGAAACATTTCTACATACCGGTAATAACATTTCACACAGAAGTGCAAGTATTTTGAATCCATTTTCTTCACCGATAGAGCTTATCATGAGTCTCCAGTGTCCCCTTCTCTATGTTTTAAGGGAGTCACTCATAAAATTAGGGGTACTGACAATGTTCTTGCAACCTGGCCATATTCAGTTCCTTTGGGCCTTTAAAAAACACACCACAAAACATGTCCCTCTATGTTTTAACTGATATCTCTTCACGGTCTCATCACTCTCCCCAGTGAGAGAGCAGAAAACGTTTGAGTTGGCAATTGCAAACAACAAAAGTGGCACAGAGGAGGCTTTGTTGTTGACCACTCCTCAGCTCTGAGGTCCTCTTCTCCTGCAGACTTACCAAAAGTCTATAACTATGGCCATGGTCCACTTTAAGACTGGTGGACAGTAAAACTTCAGCAGCATAGTTTCATGGAAGTTTGGGAAGGTGATAAGTAACAGTTAGGTGAGAGCATGCTGGAGCTCACCATGCACCATGCTGGAGCTCACCAGCCTCACCTTCAATGGTTATTTGGATGGTGGGAGAGGAGCAGGATTGATCCTGGTGTTTCCAGCAGCAATGGTGCTGTTAGGCATAATGATTATGTCAGTATTAAATCACCATGGATTTCAGCCTAAAGAGCTCCTCAAGGAGCTGTATGCCTAGTTTTAATCTAACTTTGTTGTTGTGTACTTATAGCGACCCAAAGGTGAGCCTATCATGGGGTTTTCTGGGGCTGAAAGTGACTTGCCCAAGGTCACCCAGCGAGTTTTCATGTCAGAGCTGGAAACTGAACCCTGATCTCCATTCATAGTCCTATGTTCAAACCATACAATACACTGGTTAGGTCTTTTAAAAATAAGTTATATATGTAGTTATGTAAAGCCAGTGTGGAGTAGTGGTTTGAGAATTGGACTACAACCCTTGAGATCAGGGTTTGAATGCCCACTCAGCCATAGAAACCCACTGGGTGGCTTTGAATGAATCACATACTCAGCCTCAGAAAACCTCATGATTTCTGTAGGGTTACCATAAGTTGGAAATGGCTAGAAGGCACACAACAACAGTTATGTAGTTGTGTGCTACCACTTTCCAAGTTTCCCTCTTTACCCACTGTCCTGTCTCAGCTGGGCACTATTGTTTCTCATATTTCTAGGCAATCGCTTAGCAACAAATGGGGCTTGACTGCCTCATGTCATACTTTGATTTGTTGTCTTATTTAGAATCATATTACTTTAGTAAAGGTAAAGGTATTCCCTATTGCCAAGGTTGTCAAGTCATGTCCAAGCATGGGTGGTGGTGGTGCTCATTTCCGTTACTAAGCCAAAGAGCCAGTGTTGTCAGAGACTACTCTGTGATCATGTGGCCAGCATGACTGCACAGAATGCTGTTTATCTTCCCACCAAAGTGGTACCTATTTATCTACTTGCATTTGCATGCTTTCAAACTGCTAGGGTGGCGGAAGCTGGGACTAAAGATAGGCGCTCACCCCATCATGCAGCACCCGGGCCTCGAACTGCCAACCTGCCAATCTTGCAATCAATAGAGTCAGCGCCTCACCCACTTGAGCTACTGCATCAAGAATCATATTGCTTTAACAGGATGCTAAAACTCCCCCTGGCCTGGAAAGGCTTTTTTTTTTTTAAATCATCTTTTCACCTCATCTGAACTATTTCTCATATCACAGTCTGCTTCAGCCTTTTTCTACAGATAAGTATTTGACTTTTTGATTAAATTTGTGCAGCTATACATCAGTATTTAGAAATTAAAAGTTTTACCTATTAACATTTTCTTTAGCAAAACACAAACACAAAGGATGGAGCAAGCTTGTTTTCTGCTGCTCCAGAGACCAAGACACAGATAAATAGATTCAAACTACAGAAAAAGAGATTCCATCTAAACATTAAGAAGAACTTTCTGATGGTGAGAGCTGTTTGACAGTGGAATATGCTGTCTCAGAATGTGGTGGATTCTCCTTCTTTGGAGGCCTGTAAACAGAAGTTGGACAGCCATCTGCTTGGAGTGCTTTGATTGTATATTTCTGCATGGCAGGGAGGTGGACTAGATAGTCCTTGCAGTCTTTTCCAACACTTTGATTCTATGAACCTTGTTATTTGAAATTGTCTTTCTTTTCCTTTGCCAACAGTGCTACATTAATAACTTAGCCCTAACCAGCATGGGCACTGAGAGTGGGTTTGGGCCCTGGTAAAAAAAATGGAGCCCCAGAAATTTACTTGTTTCCTCAAGGTATCTCAAGTCTTTGTGGGGAGTGGTGAACACACAGTCACTGCCACCAACAACCAGCACCCTCCACACGAGACACCTGTCCAGTGTCACTTTTTGATCCACATCCAGAAAGTGCTCCTAAGATGCATGCCCCTTGTTGGGCAATCCAGGCTAGCGAGGAGATATTCAGGAGCTGCTCTTAAATGTAGAGGAACTGCCAAAGAACTGGAAGAGCTGCTGACCTGCACTGAGCAGGTGGAGATGTTGGTTGCTTGCCTGCCTCTCATTTCCTTCCTCCCATTCTCTGGCAGTACTGCATCCCTTTACTCACCCATAGCTTCCTTGCCCTCACTTGGGTCCCAGACTTGTTCTCTCTTATAACAAGGGTGGACTGGTTCAAATCTTCAATATATTATAATACAGAATTGTGCATATCAATGCTATTTTCTTTGAAATTCACCCATTTTACAATATTATTACTACAATGCAGTGGCTCAAGTGGTTCAGACGCTGACTGTTGATCACAAGCTTGGCAGGTTGGAAGTTCAAGGCCTGGGTACTACATGATAGGGTGACTTCCTGTCACTAGTCCCAGCTTCTCCCTACCTAGCAGTTCAAAAGCATGCAAATGCAAGTAGATAAATAGGTACCACTTTGGTGGGAAGGTAAACAGCATTCTGCTCAATCATGCTGGCCACATGATCACAGAGTAGTCTCTGACAACACTGGCTCTTTGGCTTAGTAACAGAGATGAGCAGCACCCCGTATGGTCAGAAATGACTTGACAATCTTTTCAATATAAAATACCTTTAACTTTTATCTACTACCAAGAAAGAAAAATATATGTACCATAATCAGGTCCCAGGTCCCTTTCTGGGCTGCTGGACCCCAGTAATTTTCTACTGGCTTCTCATCTGAACAAATCTTGCCATGAAAATCCTGTGATAGAGTTGCCATAAATCAGAAGCGACTTGAAGGTACACAGCAGTAACAACATCAGTTAAAAACACATAACATCTGTTTAAAAGAACATATAAGACCAATGCATATTAAAACAGGCAGTCCATAGTTTAATAATAATATTTAAGATGAAATCTTAAGATTATTAGGATCATAGAATCATAGAGTGGGGAGAGAGACCACAAGGGCCATTCAGTCCAAACCCCTGCCATAAAAGGAATACACAACCAAAACACCCCAACAGATATCCATCTAATCTCTGTTTGAAAACCTCCAAAGAAGGAGACTCCACTACATTCTGAGGGAGTGTGTTCCACTGTTGAACAGCTCTTACTGTAAAGAAGTTCTTCCTAATGTTTAGGTGGAATCTCTTTTCCTGTAGTTTGAATCCATTGCTCCATGTCCTATTATCTGGAGGAAACAAGTGAGCTCCTTCTTTGATATGACATCCTCTCAAATATTTAAACATGGCTATCATGTCACCTCTTAGCCTTCTCTTCTCCAGGCTAAACATACCCAGCTCCCTAGGCCACTCTTCATAGGGCATTGTTTCCAGACTACTTCTGCTACAGATGACTTTCGGGTTTAAAGGAGGTATCCAAGGTGCCTTACCTATTTGGAAGATAGATTTCAGAACCCTGGATAGCTTTTTTAAAGTTCAGGCTAAAACATAGTGCAGATGTACCACTCCACTCACATGGAAGCTACCAGCTACCAATGAATGAAGCCCTGCCAAATATAGGTCCATGGCAGATTTAGGAAAGAGTGGAAGAGAGAGTAGAAGAATGTTAAATCCATGAAACTGAGTATCAGTCTTGAGTCTGTCTATTTGAAAACTTCCTTCCCTTGAGCTAAAGAATAATAGCATGTTTATAAAGATATAAACACACTCTTCTACTAGGGTACTATACAGCATGATCATAAAACTGTATAATGGAAACAGTAACAATGCAACAAAAACTTTAAAAACCAGAACAAAAAACAGAGAACATGATAAACTTGTAGAAATAGTCTTCCCCAGCTTACTCTCCAGATGTGTTAGGCCCACAGCCCCTATCATCCCCAGACAGTAGGGCCACACATATGGATGATGCTGGGTTCCATAAGGGTGCCATAGTGTGGTTCCTACATTCTGGTCTTCAACTCTCTGGCACTCCAGCCAGCAAAGCCAAGGACTGTGGGGATTGCAGACCAACAATATCCAAGCACTCAGGGATGGGAATGACTGCCACATGTCTTCTCACTACTTGTTAATTCAGAAGAGGGGAAAACCTAAAACCTTTTGTCAGATACTCTCAAAATGAGAATGTAGAAAGGTTCCCCATGGCCTTGCTTTTTAACCTTTGCGTGACTTTCAGGAGCCACCTGGCTCTTCTCTTCAATCCCTTAAACGATGGACTTTTGGATAGATCTCACCTTAGTTTTCACACATTGCCACCAGCTGATCAGTCATAAATCATTTCCAAAATCCCTGCTGATCTCAGCAAGCATTAAATCCTCAAAATGCTGCCCCTCTAAGGCATTTGGCTATATAGTCAGCCAGTTCATAAACATGACAGAATGTGGGTGTGCTGTGGGGGGGGGAGGGGGGCTTGGGGAGAGGTAGAGAGAGACTATGAAAGATTTGTGAAGGTTAATATTCTCATAGTCCTGCTTGGCAAGCTGCCTGGCAAGAGAAACCAGAGCCTGTGCAGTCTGAGGGATTACATTAAAAGAAAAAGGAGGGGAAAATCCACCAAGATAATATACTAATAATTCCAGCACTGTATACTAATGACTTGTGTCACATCTAGCATAAACCTGTCTTGCTAGAACATTTCATTATTACTAATTTATCAGTGTAGTACCACCAGTATACATGGCACTTTACGAAGCAACATAAACAAAAGAGACAGAACTTTTTTTTCCCCTGAGGAATTTACATTCTCTGTCTTCTACACATCATCTATAGTAGAAAAATTCCAGATCTTGCTTCAGGGCATGGCCAACTCACTCCACAGCTTCCACAATGTTTGTTGTTATTTGCCTTCAGGTCATTTCGAATTATGGTGACCCTAAGGCAAACTTATCACAGGGTTTTATTGGCAAGTTTCTTCAGAGGGAGTTTGCCATTGCCTTCCTCTGAGGCTGGCAGACTGTGACTTGCTCAATGTCACCCAGTGGATTTTCATGGCCAAGCAGGGATTCAAACCCTGCTCTCCAAATTACATCACTCAAAGCTGTTACACCACATAATTATATGTGTTTCTCTCTCTCAATTATGTTTGCATACTCTGAAGAGCAGAGGGATTGGTGTAGAGGTAGGAAAACTTTTGTTTTTGTAGTGGTAGCTGGTGGCTTCCATATTGGGATGATGGTGGTGAATCTGTTCTAGATTTAGGCTGAACTATAAAGGAGCTGTCCATGGTGGCAAACACCACCCTGTAAATAGGTTCATAACTTTGGATAGCTCCTTTAACATTTGTACTTAAATCCAGAGTGTATTCACTTTTCCACTAATATAGAAACCACCAGCTGCCCATGCCTTTTTGGCCATGTTGACTGGGTGATTCTGAAAGCTGTAGTCCAAAAATAACTTTTCCAGTATGTGATGACAGCAATAATATTTCAGTGGATGGGGAAATGAGACCCCCACCAAAGTAGAATTTCGGCAAAGTAGAACCTCATAGTTCTTCTATATATTTGAGAGAAGTGAAGCAATTCTTTCAAAGTAAGTGCTGCTACGTTCAGTGGAGCTCACTCCCAGGAAAGTGTATAGGATTGCAGCCTAAGGATGGGAGTAATTACACTTGGAATAATTTCCATTAAACACAGTGAAGCTTATGTGTAGACATGCATAGGATTGGGAGGTTGATTAGAAAATTACTATATATTTTAAGTATAATTATTACATTTAAATGCCCCATAATAACCAGTTATGTGCATATTGGCAGGGAACAATCAAGTGTGATCTGAAACAGGTAGGGGGAAAGACAGGTAGCTATTTTGTAAATTAAATGAGGAAATTGCCTTCCCTTAAGAATTCTGCCTCCCCAGTGAAATTTTCTTTCAGTCCCTATATTTCTAGCATTGCAGAGAATGGGTCATTGAGAAGTCTTCACACTTAGAACTACTATATTTGCATTATTCACATTCCCTTGGTAATTTTGCCTAAACTGAATTTCCAAGTATTAACTGAAGGTTTTAGTTAATACAATGCTATAAATTTGGAGACTGAAAGAAAAATTCATGGGGGGGGGAGGGTTCAGAATTCTTATTTGGGGTGGAAAACATCCTCATTTTGCCCCTCTCCCCTATAGCTATATCCTTGGGAACAGAGGAATCTTGACCTGCTTTACCAAAATGGTATTCCAGTAAAAAAATAAAACTGATTGCCTGTTCCCAAGATTTCACAGACCAAATTTACTTCCAGCCAAACTAAACCTTGGGCAGAAGAGTTAGTCTAGGGATGATTCTGGTATCCCTATGTTTTCCCTCCTGCTGTATTTGGAAAAATCTTTGCCTGACCTTTTCTGTACTGCTATAAACAGACCTTGCCTGTCATCAACAGCCAGCGAGATCTCAAATAAAACAGAAGTTGCTGGTCATGCAAAGACATTCCAGGAGAGTCCGCCATCAAAGTATTACCAACAATAGCAGCATCCTGTAACTCCCTGGAGCCCATGCATTTGATAAGGGATAAGGGAAGGAGTACATCAGGTGCTGTACACAAACAAGACTTTGTTTTACTTTTTAGGTCAGGATGGTTTGGACAAGGATGCTAAACTTTTCTTAATCTGGTGTGATCACACCCTTTCCTCTTTCTTCCTCTAAAAGACATCCTTCACTTCCCTTCTTTCTCCCTCCGCATTGGACTGCTCAAAGGAAGCCATAACTAATTTTAACATTTTTCTTCCTACTATCTTTGAAAACTTCATAACCTGTTTGGAATTTGGAACTTATTCTGCACAAAATTCACATGTAATTGTTTTGTACAGAAAAAGTTGTTTTCTGTACAAGTCATCCGCATTTGAATTTCATGCAAAAAAAAAAAAAAAAAGTTACCAATTCTAGCACTTTGGGCACAGTAAACACTTCTTTCTGAACAGAAAATAATATTTCTGTCTGTTCCACAGAAATACTGTTTTCTGTACAGAAAAACCACAGCTGAATTTTGTGCAGAAAAAGTCTTGAACTGCAAATATTTTTCTCAGTCTAGGATTTTTTTCATCAGGGTTTCTTGACACCTGACAAAACCTACTGTTTGGGGAGGAACAGATCTCTGTCCCTATTAATTTGAACTGACCAGCAATTAGGTGAAAGCCTCATTATGAACCTAAAGCAAAATATAGCCTTTGGGCTTAATGTGGCTCTATGGCTGGTTTTGAGACACCCCAAAGCCATCAGTATAACATCTTGCACAACATTTGCCAACATACTGCTTGGTTTCCAAAGAGTCTATTCAGAGGAAAGTCTCAGCTGTTTCACCACAACATGTGACAAGTTAAATGGACATCAGGTTGCAACCTAATTGGATCAAGTGAGGGGAATGGAGGTGGCAATACAATGAAGAACTGCTCTAACAAGCTGATGCTCTTGATCATGGCAGCACCAGGGGACTTCCATGTGTATCAATGTGCCAGCTAAAATAATAGACAATTCTTAGGTGGGTCCCCTGAACTGTGTTCATAAAGTGTTGTATATGAAGCATGACATTCAACATGGTTGCTCTAATACAGACCATCAGCTGTAGGAACCTGTTCGAGTAATATAATCTTTACCTACCAAGAAAAAGAAAGCAAAGAGGGGGATATTCTAGCCTTCCTGGGAAGGGAGTTACAGAGCCTAGGGGTAGGGAAAAAACTGGGAAAATTGAGGAAAAGCATTTTTTTCCGTTTGTTTTTTTTCCTGAAGCCTTTTTTGTTTTTTTCTGAAAAATTGGAAAAATTGGGGGGGGGGAAAGGAAGAAAACCGATTATGGAATGTTTTATTTTAGCATGATGAATAAAATCTTAAGACAAGGTGTTCTTAAATTCTCCAAATCATTTCTAAAAACTACGTATAGTATCAGATTATTCAAAATCTGTGTACTGAAAGAGGACAGGCAAGTCCTAGCTTACAAACTGAACTCTCCAGTACAAAAGCAAGATGCCTTTCGTCCTTTAGGGGGCACTGAAAGAATCTGGTCTATGTTTGGAAACACTCACACTAAATCAAAAAATAAACTGACATGTGAAAGGGTAGAGAAGCTTCTTTTAATCTGGGTACACTTTCGGATTTTAGAAGCCCATGATAACTGTGATGATGACAAACATAACAAATCAGAAGCAGAGACTGAAACTAATATTGATAACAGGACTGCATCCATACTGCAGAAATAATGCAGGTTGACACCACTTTAACTACCATGGCTCATTGCTATGGAATTTTGGGATTTGTAGTTTTATGAGGCATTTAGCCTTCTGTATTAGAGAGTTCTGGTGCCACAGCAAACTACAATTCCCAAGATTCCCTAGCATTGAGCCATGACAGTTAAAGTGGTGTTAAACTGGAATATTTCTGCAGCGTGGATGCCGGCCAGAGCTCGGAAAATGAATCTGATTAAACTTCATGTCTATTAATTGAATCTTAGTCCCTCCTCCCTTCCACATAATTTCCCCCACCAATTCTTTTTAAGGGAATGGGTGCTTTATGTATATTTGATACTGTGGAGAGGAAACAAAAATAATTTTCTTTGTTACTAATGTTGATGATTTCTTCTGGTTTTTAAATTTTTAATTGTTTTATCTGTTCCACATAAACTAGCAAAACCAAAGTTCAGGAGATTATTACTCCATTTGTTACAAATAAAAAATAAATAAATAATAAAAGTAAATTCCATTGGTAATAATTGTTTGAATACACTGCATTTTAATATATCAATTGTGATAATTTTATGCCAGATCAAATTGTACATAGTTATATTTTATGTTCCTAAAGTAACAGAGGAACTTTCAGTCTGTAAACAGTACTAATGTTGCATTTTTTCTATTTTTCCAAAAATTTCCATTTTTTCTGAAACCCCCCACCCCACCCCCCAGAAAAAGCCAGGTTTTTCCCATAGCTTCAAAATTTCTGGAAATTTTACATCTCTAGGGCACACATTGAGAAGGCCAATCTCATATCCCCACCAACTATGTCTGTGAAGGTGGTCTCCTGGAGGGGTTGGGCAGACTTATATATGGTTTGTCAAATAATCTGGACCTAAGCCGGAAACATTAATTCCAGCAGAGCAACAGAAGACATTTAATTTCATGTTTTAAAAAGTCTTTGGTTTATGTTATCATACAGTCACTCTATTTCCCTTTCTATTTATTTCCAAACTGGGGTGTATTTTAAAAGTAAATTATAGAGTCATTTACCACTACCAGAGAGATTGCTGCATTTTCTCTTTCATTTTACAGTACCTTATTATGTGAAGAACAGCTTGTGGAGCTTGTATATTTTATGATTCAAGGGCCTACTTAACCTATGGATTGGTATGGAGTTCTATGCAGCTGAAGGAAGCATTAAACATGCTCTGTGGGGTTGTGACATTCTGGAATAATCGGTGATTCTCAACATCATTTTGTAGGCAATCCTCTTATAGTATGGGCTTTTAACATCTAGAGAACCACACATTCCTCATCCCTGTCCATGAATGAACATCTGCATTTGCACCTATGTTGCAAGGTGGATGGGAATAACACAGCTCAAATTTTGTCAGACTGTGTGTACACGGTTACATACAACACTTTCTACCTGGATGGCAGCTGTGTCTTTATTACAAAATAGCTTCTCCCATGAACTCCCCCCCCCCCCCCCGTCTCTGCCTTTCCCGTACAACTTGGGGGAAAAAGAACTTCCAACTGGCAGTGCAGGGCTGATATTACTTCTGCCCAATACTCTGCTGAATCACTAAATACAGTAAAACCTCTGGGGTGCATGAAATGTTCAATATAACCCCTCCATCTATTTTTGAGACAAGTCATATAGGCATAAATCTTCAGGAGTTGGGAAGAGGAGGTGGCATAGCTTCCTTTAGAAATGAAACCACACATCCCTTTTCATGTTATCTATTCAAAGTGTGTATCTTTAAAAGTGTGCTATCTTTATTTTTAAGGATTTTCAATCCTTATTTTTGGCTGTGATGAAATTTGTGCAATTCTTGGTCCTCCCAGCCAGATGCTTTTTTCTAATCATCACACTTCTGATGACAACTTCCTTGGGACAGAGACACAAATGTTTTGCTCATGTTGCAAGGCATTGTGAACATTAATGAAGCTTTATAAACTGCAACAATAATAGTATTAATAATAATTTTTTTTTGAACAAGTGAAAGCACAAAGTGCTCATGTCTTTGGGAGGGAGTGCATTAAAATGTATTTATTTCCTTTCTATTAAGCAAACCTACTGGTAGATTCTGGGAGTTGTCCAAAACAGTAACTCTGCAAGTTGGAAGCAATTGAGAAACCCCACAGGAAATTCTGGAAGGGATTCCTTTTTTGTTTTTCAGAGTCCCTTTTTGCTTGTTGGTCTTTCTTTAGGAATATATTCTTTATTCCTCTTGGAACTTCTCAGCAGCTTTCTTCCTCTTCCTCTTCCTCTACCCCTCCTCTTCCACCAACCTCTTTGCATTAGAGTTACCACCTTTCCTAGAGGGAAATATGCATTTGTAAAATTCACTTAAATGCATGCAAATTTGATTGGCCATGGTCTGCCAGTGAGACAGCCATAAAAACAAAACTGGACAAGAGACAAGAGAAGTACCCGGAGAAGTACCAACCTTTTACTCATGGCACTAATGCACCAAAGCTTAGATAATTTGCAAAAGGCTTCACTGTGACAGTGGCAACTACAATGAAGCCCTTCTTCATCCAGTGAGGCTGTCCTGGGTTGTGATTTGGCTGGCCCATTATATTTGAGCTGACTTTACCACCAGTTTTGAGTTTGCCTCAGCCTTTGGCTTGGGAGACACAATTGCAATACAGTAAGTGTTGGAGGTGATTTATTTTGCTTCTTTAAACTAATTGTAGTCTGGTTGGAGGCGCAACTATGGATTACATTAAGAGTGTGGCTTGTAGCCATGTCTGGATAATTTATTCTTTAATATTTGGGGTGGAGATAATTGCCTCCCCTCCCCAACTCAGCTTAAAGATGTGAAGAATAAACTTTCTATGTTCACTGTCAACACAGCATTCAGTTATGGCCTTTCTTTACCAATGCAGCGAGCTGAAAACTCTGGGTTGACAGTTAAAGTTTCATTCCTACTGAGGAAAGCTGCAGCTTTGAAAGAGAGGTCCCATACAAGGGAAACTGAAGCTGAACTGGCCAAATATACATTTATTGCTTTGGTTCCCCATCCAACCTCCTGGCTGCCAGAACTTGGACAGTTTACTTTTCTATGACATAATAATAATTTATAATAATAATAATAATAATAATAATAATTTTTATTTGATATCCCATACCTCTGAGGTCAATCGGAGCGGCTTACATCATAAAATCATCATACAACAATTAAGAACAATTACCCCCCCTCCCCCCCTTAAGAAGTTATTAAACCAATCACAAGTTAAAACAACAAACAAAAGAGGTAAATACCTTCGTATAAAATATAAAATCAATACACATTAAATAACAAAATGACAAAAGTGCTAGCAGCACGTATAATACTGGCTCACAAAAAAAGGCCTGGTCATAGAGGGGGGAACATCTCAAAAAGAATTTTGGAGCCTGAGGCGGTAGATTATTCCGGGAAGGCCTGCCAGAAGAGATCCGTCTTAACGGCCTTCTTGAAGCTGTCAAGTGATGTCAGCTGACGGATCTCCTTCGGCAGGCCATTCCATAGTTTGGGGGCGACTACAGAAAAGGCCCTCTGGGAGGTAGTCACCAGCCTCGTTTTGTGAGGCTGTAACAAATTCCTCCCAGAGGACTGGAGAGTGCGGGGAGGATTATACGGGAGGAGGTGGTCCTTCAGATAGACTGGGCCCAAGCCATTTAGGGCTTTAAAGGTAATAACCAACACCTTGTACTGGGTTCGGAAACTAATAGGCAGCCAGTGGAGGGACCTTAATACTGGGGTAATATGGTCCCACCTAGATGTTCCAGATATTAATCTGGCCGCCATATATTTTTTAAAAAAATACTTTATTGATTAAAATCTGACAATACAATAACAAACAACATATATTGACTTATTAAGTAACATACAATCACAGAACAGTAGAAAAAAGGGAAAAAAAAGAAAGAGAAGAAAAGAGAAGAAAAGAGAAAAACTAAAGAAAATATAGCAAACACAAACAAACATTAACAAAACTTCCTGGACTAGGACATTGTTCTTAATTCAAATTAAATTTTGCTATTCTCGATATTTTCTTTAAGCTATGCATCCCAAAAGCTAAAACCGCAATTAATCTGGCCGCCATATTTTGAACTAATTGCAGTTTCCGAACCAAGCACGAGGGTAGCCCCATGTAGAGCGCATTACAGATGTCAAGGTGTGAGTTTACCAACGCATGCACAACAGTCTCAAGATCTCCTACTTCCAGAAAAGGGCGCAGCTGGCATATCAGCCGAAGCTGATAACAGGCGCTCCTGACCGTCGCATTAACCTGATTTGTCATCAGGAGCAACAAATCAAGGAGCACCCCCAGACTGCGAACACAGTCACTGGAGGAGAGTGTGACCCCATCCAGGACTGGCGGTTGCAACCCAATTCTTGGTTTCAGAGCCTGTACCGTGAGCACCTCCGTCTTGTCTGGATTCAGTTTCAATCTGTTTTTCCTCATCCAGCCCATTACCTCCTGAAGACATTCATTGAGAGAAGAGATGCCATTGGAATTCGAGGCCGACGAACGAGACACGGAGAAATAGATTTGGGTGTCATCAGCGTACTGATAACACCCAGCCCCATAACTCCGAATTATCTCACCCAGCGGCTTCATATAGATGTTAAACAACATCGGGGACAAAATAGCTCCCTGAGGGACCCCACAAGTGAGCTCCCTCTTACTGGAGCTACAGTCCCCGAGCAGCACCCTCTGGGACCGACCCGAGAGGAAGGACCGGAACCACTGCAAAGCAGTGCCCCCGATACCTAACCCTCTCAGGCGGCCCAAGAGGATGCTGTGATCTATCGTATCAAAAGCCGCTGAGAGGTCTAAGAGCACCAACAGGGTCACACTACCCCTGTCGATGCTCAGACGCAGATCGTCGGTCAAGGCAACCATGGCAGTCTCGACCCCATGGCAGTCTCGACCCCAAAGCTGACATTTCCCAGTATCCCCTAGAGCAGTGATTTCCAAACTTTGGTCATCTGGGTTTTTGGACTTCAACTCCCAGAAGCCTTAGCCAGCTTGGCCAACAGTCAGGAATTCTGGGAGTTGAAGTCAAAAACATCTGGAGGACCAAAGTTTGGGAACCACTGCCCTAGAGGTTGTAGTCCCCCAAAGTAACTTTTCTAGGCTCTACCCAAAGCAACCCTGCTTTGTTGGGCTGAAAGATGAAGACAGTTTGAAGTGAATTGACATGTGCAGTGAAAGAGGTTTGCGAATCTGGATAATTCCTTCATAAGAAACCTCTCCTTGCATAAAGAAAAGCAGCTTGTCAGGAAGAAGAGTTTGACCTAGAGTGGTTATGCAGTGACAAGAGAAGCTGTTCTTGCTGAAATTTTCTTATTAGTACAAGCATGAAAGCTATAGAGACCCTGATTTCCCATCTACTGTGTTTTCCTATCTGTCATTCACCAAAGGTTGCCCATGTTTTAATTAAGTAGATCTAAGTTTTGACTAAGCCTCCTAAGACATAAAATAAATACACATCCTCTCTGTAATGGTTATTATTTAGGTTGGATATTTGGTATTTCTCTTTTATGCCTCTTGAGTAATAACCAACAATATGAAATAAAACCCAAACTCAAATATACCAAGCATATTTAATGTCAACACAATACT
Source organism: Phrynosoma blainvillii (assembly GCA_026167975.1). Classification (NCBI taxonomy): domain Eukaryota; kingdom Metazoa; phylum Chordata; class Lepidosauria; order Squamata; family Phrynosomatidae; genus Phrynosoma; species Phrynosoma blainvillii. Next base: position 135,892,280 of record JANUYF010000003.1, on the reverse strand, counting down.
GTTTGCATCCTCCATCCAGTTGCAAGGTTTGCTATCTTTCCAAACAGAAGTGCTTTTCTTTCACCTCAGATTCCTTCCTCATGCTTCTGCAATAATAAATCAATGAGATCTGAGGAGGTATTTTAGTGCAATTCCTGTAAGAATATATGTTTATATCCCTTGGTTCACTCATCTTCAAGGGGATTCGTTTAACCTTTTGTGGGTCTCATATCAAGAAAAAATGTGCCAGACAGGAAGGAATTAGAATACCATAAGAAGTTGATCTTGTTATTAACTCCTTGGATTATTAGTTCGGACTGAAACTGTACAGCAACATGGTGTCCCGGGATGGGGTGGGGGAGCTTTCCTTATGTTGCACTTTTAAAACACCATCTTCCAGGTACCAAAGATGTTCTAGTCTCTGAAATGTTGTGCATACCCTGGACAGATTGGGTCCAATTTAATAAAGGAAAACCTTATCATATACATTATTTATTATTCCATTCCATGCAGCATTGTTTTTTTTGGGAAGAACCTGGATTTAGGCCTTTTCTGTGGTTGTACCCTCAGTAGATCCTAGCTAAATCTACCAAGTCTTCAATTGATCTTATTTTCTTCTCAAGTGAATATATTTTAGTAAGCTATTCCTTGAACACTCAAATGTGGGGACATTTTACTTAGGTTTTAATTCTGCCAATACTGGATGTTAAAACTGCAAAAAGAAAACCAAATTTGATTGTTTGTTTCAATGGTTATTACTCCATATTCATCAGGGACTGATCTGATTATAGCTTTCAAGTATGGACATGTGTTACATATTGTTCCAGTTTGGGTAGAAGAGGATTAGACTCTCCCAGGGAGCCCTTATACTGGGAGTGTGTCTGATTACTGGTTAAATGTCAGATGAGGACTGAGAAGAACCAGTTTCAATTCACCATTAGGTCTCTGAGGCCTACTTGGGTGATTTATACCAGTCATTGTATCTCAGCCATGCCTACTTCATACAAGATTACTGAGAGGATAAAATGGAAGACAGAAGAACAATGGCAGTTGAGTTGAACAACTTAAGAGGAAAGATGCCATAAAAACATAGTGATTTGTTTGAAATGTTCCTATTATATCCCTCTGTGTCATCTTTATTCTCCCATACTATACCAGCCCAACATTTTGTTTCTGCTAGTCTTTTAAATGATTTGAATGACTTCCATTCATCATCACAGCCCCTTACATCTGGAACTTCTTCTAAGACCATCTACATGACATATCATACTTCAGAATCCATCTGTTGGGGGAAACCTTGCTTTAATCTTTATAACAGATGGGGAACCTTTGGCCTCCCAGATACTTTGGCCTCTCACTTTTTCTTACCATTGGCCAAGGCTAGTATGGCTAATAGAACCTTGTAGAACAAAATAAATAAATAAATAAATAAAAATAGAGAGTTAGCAGTTTGCCACCCACTTTATCAGTTGTTTACCAATGGGTGATGTAGCCCCATTCCCAAATGCAACTGATTTTATGTATATGTAACTGGACAGTGGACCTGCTCTCAGAGGTATTACCTACAGCACTGAAACTGATATTGATAGATTTAAGCTAGTCTAGATCAAAACATTCTCTAATATTGTCTCATTCATTTCATGATTCAAAATTCCCATCCAGCAATGCATGCCAAAATAGCATTAAAAAGACCACTTTAAAGTTTAATTCATATAAATGTCATTCAGATTCACAACAGATTATATCTAGGATATCTAAAGCTTTAAAAAGAAAAATTAAAACAAGAGATAGGCACTACAATTGAATCTTACTTTTTTGTTTTTCAGTTTTTCCTGGTTTAATTTTAATAAACTCCAGTTGACCACATACTAAATATACCAGTAATTAATCAGCAAGAGAGTATAAGCTGCATCCTCTGGGATTAGGTAACTTCTATTTCATTTTGAAAAAGCCAGTGAAGCAATAAACACTTTGTAATACTTCAGATGAAACTGACTGAAAGAATCAGTCTGCAAAATTGTGGATAAAGTGCAAAGCAGCCAGTTCTGAAATAATTTTGACATAGTGGACAACATAGGGATGTTGAAGACATAATGGAACTGTAGAATCACACCAGAATTCTCTCCTCCACCCCCTCCCACATCTAAGATTGGATGCACATCCTCCAATTGTTCATAGATAAAAGCTAAAAGCAGGAAACATGGCCAAAGAACATCAGGGTATATACATGATGACAAAAGTTATTAATGAAGAAGAACAGAAAAGCTCCAGGCTGCAGCAGTTTGCTTTTGCCTTAGCCTATTAGGAAAGGTAGGATTCTGCCCCTCCTTTTGTCTACCCCCTGTTGATTTGAGTGCAAACTACTTTTGCACTTTGATCTCAGTTTGAAGCAATGGAAGTAAGGTTGGGACAAGGGGGGAAAGGAGAGAGAAACCAGGACATTTTGAAAGCAGCTGGAAAGGTTTGACAACTAAGGATTAATCATAACTGTCCTTGCCAAATTGGGACATTACTCATAGGCATTGGCATCACTACAGGGATGTGGAGGGGGTGCAGACACCAGGTGACACCGTAAGAGGGGGGTGACACCACTGCTTCTCAAACATCTGCCTTTGGGCAGAAACCAGCTGTGGCATTCACCTGTGTCCTTTTAAAATGCTGAAGAGATGGTGGGAGGCTTGGTGGGAGGAGAAAGGAGAGGCCCCAGTTTTAATTTTTTTTCTTCAATTTATCTATTTTTTAAAAAATTAAAAAAATATTTTAAAACATCACATTTTACCAAATTTTCACTTCAACCACATTCAACTATGTATATATGTGTGTAAATGCATTTAGGCTGTGTGTATGATATTGTAATTTAAAGGTATAATTTTAATTTTGCTAGTTGCTTATATCAACTATTACCATTACGTTAAGTAATATACAGGAATTATGATTAATGAGTAACAGTACAAAAACATTGCTATGATGTAGTATGGAAGGAGGTAAAGGGAGGGTGGCACCATGAGTTACCATACCAGGTGACACCAACACCATTACTCGTAGGAAGATTTTTGGATGCAATTTGTATCAGTTTAATAGTCCAGTGCATCTTGGTCTGATACAGTCCTTACCCAGACAAGATACACTGTTAAGTTCATGTAGAGTCCATGTGCGTAGGTGTAGCTACACAACAGATTATATCTAGCATGTGTAAAGAAGCTAGATCCAAAGGATAGAGCAGATTTGGGGGTTGGATGTGCTCAGTTCTGTACTCTCCCCTAGCACACTGAGTAGATGCATGTTAACCAATCCATCCAGAAGACTTAAACTTGTCCTACAAAGAGCTATAGTTGCCAATTCTGAAAAAGCTAGGAGAGAGAGCAAAGAAGGACAACAGCAGGATGGTACCACTGATGCATGGCACACATGCTCAATACAGGCCCAAGAGTTACAAAAGACTCAGGAGAGAGAACAATGACCTGGAACAGCCAGTCTTTGGGAAAGTTACTCTTTTAGACTACAGCTCCTAGAATCTCCCAGCCATAATGCTCTCACCCATGCAATCTGTAGTATGAGATGGGTCACCCTGGGCCTGATACACCCTGTAGTATGAGATGGGCCTGATATAATAATTTTGAAATAATACTCCTTTCAGAGAAACTTCACCATTCTTCAACTCCAGTGAAGTGTGACAATAGATGCCCTTGTTTTCTCATCCCCACTATTTTGCTTTATTAATTGACCTGAAACAGGACATTTAATTAAAACTAATTGGTTGATATAATATTTTACTAAGGCAAGTGTGGTACTGCGACATGGCAGAATGGGCAGGCTATTGCTTGGACTCAGCCTGCTGGTGACATTTGCTATGTGTATGTGTGGACAGTGAGTTCCCTCAGCAAACCTGGTTGCAACCACCGTGTGTGTGTGTGCCTTCAAGTCACCCATCAACTTACAGCAACGCCATGAATTTCCTAGGCAAAGATTACACAGAGGTAGTTTGCCATTGGCTTCCTCTAAAATAGGACCTAGAGTCTTTTAGTGGTCTCCCATCCAGGTACTAATCATGGTTGATCTTGCTTTGCTTCCAAGATAGGATGGGTCCTGCCTACCCAAAATGCAGTGCTGTTAAACTTCCAGTTTCAGTGTATTGAAAAAAAGGGGGGGGGTCTACCACGATTTTATGGTGTTAGGTTTTAAAAGAAATCACTGGAAAATGAACTCCTCCTGGCAATCTTTTTTTTTTTTTTAAGACCACTTTTTTCTGTATCAGATTAGGTTAGTAAATATTTGATCTAAAAGTATCCTTCTGCATGTTTCCTAAACCTCTAAATTCTGCAGTCTAACAAGAGTGAACATAAATCAAGATTTGCTGATAGCAAGGATTGGAAGACAATTTCTGAATCTATATTAAAAGCATGAGTAAATAATGAATGTGGACATTAATCATGATTGACGTCCATTCTGACAAAAGATTTATAATCCTTTAATCCTTTCTTTTCACATTCTCTACTATATCAGCTTCCTGGCAATCACCAGGAAGATTCAGGACTTAGGGGGGATGCAGACAGCGAAAAGCGCCATCTTGAAGCTAGAGAAGGGGAGGGGCAGCTGGACACTGGGTGCCCCATAACCTTCTTGAGGACATCATTGGAGCACTCGCCATTGCACAAGGCGAACGCTCTGATGACATCCTTCCAGCTCAGTGTCCGGATACGCTGAGCCGGAAGGAGTGCAGAAGAGGCGCGGCGCCTCTTCTGGCACCTCTTTTGGCTCCTCTGAAAGAAGCGCTATTTTTCAGAGGCACTATGTACAGTAAAACTTGTTTTTCTCCATTCCAGCCTGATCCCATGCATGTATTGGGCTGAAAACTGCATGCAATAAACTCCTAAGTCTTGGGCCCATTCCTTTCCTCATTTGGAAAGTTTTGCATGATATTTTTTTCAGGATTCTATTATATGAACATCTTTCTGCCTAGCTCATTACTAAACTTATGGAATTGAAAACTGGAGTTTGTTTAGTTCTCTCTGTGTAGCCTGGAAGTTGGCCTTATTAAATTTAATTTTCAATAACTTTAAAAGAAGCTATAAAAAGGAGTTTATTCTTCTCCTGTTTAGCCAAGAAGTAGTGTATATTCTTGAGATTTTTGCATTTGCTTGGCTCTACTCACAAGATCCTCCAGAAAGCCTGACAATGTACTCCAAAAAAGTAACTTTTTCAAGTTATGTCCAAGCCAAAGTTATTAAAACATGAACAATGGTGACAGCATTATGTTTGAGGAAAACAGACAAAAGATGTTGCAGTTTATCCAGTGTCACAGCATTGGAAGTGCTGAATATATTTCCGACATAAATATGTTACATAAGCATGCATCCATTCTAAAAATTGGCTATTATTATATTTGGGGAAACTTAGAATTTCCAATGGGTTTCTCTCACTGGGAAGTAGGGTTGCCATACTGAAGTGTCATGTCATTTTAGGGTCATAGATATATTAACAGAATGTACTCCCACTGTGAAAACATGGTATCTTACCAGTAGAGTTACCAGAATGAAAATTGGTGAGGGCTCCTATAATGGTTGTGTAGAAGAAGTAATTTCATCAGTTGTTGTTCATCATGCAACCAGGTAACAAGCAACACCTACCTCATGGTAAGGCCAACAGGATGATCATGACATCCAAAAAATTAACTATAGACACCCACGCTGCTGCTTAACCTGGGGACCAATTATGGCATTTAATTTTATGTATGTACTTACGTATATACATATATTTTAAAACTCTGTCCTTCAGTTGCAATTAACAATTGAAATGTATTATTTTCTGCCACAAATGGCACTGCCTCAGAGGGCCAGATCTGAAACATAACCTTGTCCAAGGGAGTGCCTGGCCTCCCACCCCAGGTTAGGAGGCAGCGACCCAGGAGGACTGTGGGTGGGAGGAATGTTCACATTACAGCTGGCTGCTTTGCACCTGTTGAGGGGATAAATAAAGCAACTAACCATCTCCTCCTTTTGGTTTCATTCACTGCCAGTCCCTTGAGACGCAGGGGAATGATACTATCATCTCCTCAGCCTGTCAAAGTCAGATCATGCCTCAAGCTTTATAGAAGCAATAATCGCAATTGCTGTCACACTGATTTGTTCAGACATTGTGAGGTTACAGACTTTGCTATTAACATGTTCTTCCTTTGTCCGCTGTGGACAACAGCTCTGATATTGTAGCCCAAAGTACGGTTGCCACCTTGTTTCTCATTCTGTGCCTGTGCTTTAAGCAGCAGCTTGACAAAAAGAAGAAGAAGAACAATAACATACACACCAACCATTGTAAGAGGTGATCTGACCTGGATAACTCACTATTCACATTTTTCTCTTTTAGAGACTTCCTTAAAAAAAAAAAGTATGACTTGCTAGCATTTGTGCCCCCTCCCATTTTAGCTCCCCACCAGTCCACAAATCTCCAGACATTAAATCTTTGTGGGGTGCGTGGAGGCAGAGGAGGCATCTTCACTTCAGTGTCCAGGTATATAACTACATGCATATAGCCACAAAATGGCAGTTAATGGCTTCCCTGACATCCTTTACTATCTTTGCTTGGGTTTCTACAGCTCACTAGTGGGGGTTTCAGACTGCCAGAAATAGTGCAAATTGAGTCCACTTTTAGGGTTAGGGTTAGGGTTAGGGAATCATAGGAACTGTATTTTATTGTGGCACCAGAGCTCTCTGACAGAGAAGGCTCAATGTCTCAGGGGGGGGGGGGGAAACAATTCCCATGATTCCCTAACACTAACCCTAACCCTAAAAGTGGACTCAATTTGCACTATTTATGGCAGTCTGCAACCCCCCCTAAGTATAGTCAGTGCTAGAGGTACAAGATCAGGACAATCCCAGGCAGTGAGATTTCAGGGCCAAAATCTGAAACCTTGTGATGTCACAATGATTCTCATGATGTTATGAGGGTGATGTTACAAAGATCCGTACTTGGTGATGTCATTAACCACAATGCATTAAGCATCAACCAGAGGGGGGAGGAGGAGGAGGAGGATAGCCCATCATCTGCGACGCTTATCCTCCTGGATGGTAATGAGGAAAAAGCCACCCAGAAGGAGGAAGAGGAGGAGGATGCAAAGTTACTCTTCCTCCCTTCTTCCCCTCCCTCCCTCCCTTCTTCTTTCTTCCTTTCCTCCACCACAGCCTGGCACCTCCTCCTCTTTCTCCTTCTCCACAGCCAAAGCAGCTGATGCATACCCAGGGGAAGTTTTATTTCTATGGAGGTAACAGCTGATTGGAGTCAGAAAACATACACACAAATGGGGCCAACTGCATAAAATGCCATTTATTTTTTTAAAAAAATCTACACTGAAGCACACCACTTGGCTGCGATGGAAATCCAAACAGCCCCACGGAAGCTTAACAACAGCCCTATGGTAGTGCTGAGGGGAAAAAATGTCGACTTGATCCTCCTGTGGTATGAGATGAGTACCAATCCTCTGCCAACCCTCTGCCCATTGACCCTCCCATCCAGTGCACCCCAAATGTGATCGCAAACATGTTCACATTTGCTTAACACACTGCAACATGATTCTTTTATTGCATCATTTCACCATGAATCACTACGAATCAGACTGAACACAGTCAGATCTGAAATCGATTCAAGTGTAAACAAGGCACAAATAAACCAATCTACAAATCTGTTTATAGTGTGAACATGGTGCTCAGTCTATTTCCTCAGATGCATGGAGTGAACTAGTGACCAGGAAAAACCTTTATAATCAGACTGTATGAACATACATAGAAATGCAAAACATGTGGGTATGGTGATGAGGTGACAAGTTCAGCTTTAACTTGCAGGAGGTGGGTCGATGACCATATGAATTGTGGAGGGAGTTTTGGAATGTTCACCCCATACATCTGAGGAAGTAAACAAAGTCATTGAAAGCTCATGGTACAACTTCTATCTAATCCCTAGCCAGAATAGCTATGCTAAGTGGGGTTGATGGAAATTGTATTACAATGTACCTGGGGGGGGGGGGGGCTTCACAGGGGAATGTTCTTTGCATATGATATCAGATTCCCTAACAGTCTGTGTGCTCCCTGGAAGTCTCTATTATTCTTCTGGCTCTTTTTGCCGCTGCAGTTCTCTCTGCAAACCCAAACTTGCCTTGCCTTGTCTTGCCTTGTGCAGATGACACTTTTATATTTATTTGTAACATGACTCTTCTCCAAGGACTTCAAGATAATGTACATGACAGTCCACCTTTTTCCATTTTATATCTTTAGAACAAAATTGCAAGGTGGATTAGGCTGGGGATAGTGACTGATCCAAGATCATCCAATGAGTTTCATTCATGACTTAATGAATGACTGAATGAAACTAATTAATTCTAATTAGAATTACATTCTGAAAGGAGAGGGCAAGATTCCATGTGCTTAGACAGCAAGTAAAGTGCTTTGAATAATAATAAGTTTTATTTATAGCCCGCCTCTCTGCCCAACAATCGAGGCCTCTTATCTTTTAGTCTATTTTTTACTGAAAACATCCAGGGGTAGCTGTGTTGGCCATATAGCAAATCCAATAACATCAAAAATCCACCAAACAGTGATACCTTTATTGGATCAACCAAAATGCACAATATACTTCTTGCAAGCTTTCAAACCTCCACTGGCTTATTTATTTATTTATTTATTTATTATTTTTTGTTATCAGAGAAAGCCCAACTCATAACAATATGTTAAGGTCACCACTGGTCTATCTGAGCAACTATTGGATAGTTTCCTGTATGCCTGGGGTAGACAACTTTTGGTCCTCCTAATATTTTGGATCTCAACATCAGCCCCAGGCAGCACAATTAATGGTAAGTACTTAGGATAACTCTTGTCCAAAACAACTGGATGGCCAAAGTTTCCCACTCCTACTGTCTGTCATACTGCACAGAAAGGATGATAAAGGATAGGCAAGCACATCCAGCATCTCCTCCTGAAAGCACTCCCTGTCTGCTCCTGACATATGTCAAGATTCTCCTGAACTGAATTTAAAAAGGCACTGCTTCAAGCCATCCTTTGGAAATAGCAATTTACTTCAGACATTGGGGTTATTATTACAAAATATATGTTGGACATTCTGGATTACTCTCCTTACCCATGCATTCCAGTGGTGTGAAGCAAGCACCACATTAGTTCCCTGGTCAAAATACCTTCCTATATTACAGGGGGCTTTAAATATAGAAAGTCCACAGATAGGCTTTAGCAGAGCATACGTGCGATCCAGGGCAGGTAAAAATTATATAGAGCGTTCCCACTGTCATTTGATGTGGCATGCAGGCATAAAGCGAGTGCAGTCCGTGCTGGCTACTCTTCAAAGAGCTGTTAAAATACATTAGGAGCCTTGAGCCAATGGCCTTTTTAAAGGAGAGGGTTTAAGTCAGTATTTAGGTCATTGACAATGGCCAACCAGCAACTGTGAAGGAACGCAGCCTAAATAGGCAACAATTGGTATTTGCCCTCTAAGCACAGGAGACAAGATGACATTGCTGCATAATGATGAAAGGCAATTATTTCCAAATATATCAGATACTCCTTGCCACACAACAGCTTTTGTTAAATGATCCTGAACAAAGTACAAGAATCAATCAAAATATACATCCTGACTAGCACCACCTCAGTTCTTGGAGAAAGGCAACTGTCAGTACAGGGATCACTCACTCCAGTTATATTGGTCATGGACAAATCTGAAAAGAATTCTACCTAAGTCTGAAAAGGTACTAGATAGAGCTGGCCTGAGACATTCTGGGGCAAGGGATACAATAGTATGTTCCCCTCCATTTCATGTACAGAGTATGACTGGTGTAGGTTTATTTGAACCCTGGAAACCCAACCATGTTCGAGACCAGCAGGCTGGTGTAAAGGGTGAGGAGAAGCCAGTGGGTTCAGGAGGAAGGCCTGCAAGGTTGCTGTCTCCATTGTCTTCTAGATAAGCCAGTTGGTGGCAATTGCCTCACCTTGGGTCTAGATCTAGATGATAGCCAATCCCACTCTTTCCAAAGAGTGGGTGTATGTATAAAATGATAACATTTTCACAGTGTATATAAACTGGCAGTTGGTTTGTTGCACTTGGTTTTTAGAAGTTACTATGGTCAACTGTAAAAAAGTTATTGGTTTACCACCCATTCCACCCATTAAACACCCCAAGATGTTTTTGCATTGTTGTTGTATATGCCTCCAAGTCATTTTTGATTTATGACCCTGAAAGGTGAATCTATCACTGGGTTTTCTTGGCAAGGTTCTTCCGAGGGGCTTTGCCATTGCCATCCTCTGAGGCTGAGAAAGATACTCAAGGTTGCCCAGTGGGTTTACATGGCCGAGTCATAGTCACAGTCCAACACTCAACCCACTATACTACACTGGCTCATAAGATATTTTTTGTGTCCACCAAAAGTATGAACCCTTTTTTAAAAAGCCATTGTCTTTATGTTATTTTCGTATGAGTTTCCAGAGGCATGAGTGGTTACTGTGAGAAACATGGCAATTCAACTAGACTATTTTGATTTCACAAATGAAGGAGGCACAGAGAGAAAAGAAATAGGAAAACCTGAAGGTACAGCATGCCTTAATGGTAAAGTGACAGTGCTTAGTTAATCAGCTGGACTAGTACGGCACACTCATGTACAGGTTTATTCAGAGATAAGTTCCATTGAACACTTACTGCCAAGTATGTAACTCTGTTGAATTGAAGCTCAGAAGTGCAATAATGGTCACGTTTACTCAGAAGTAAGTCAGTCAGGGTCAGTGGGATTGCTCCCAGCCAGTCACTGCGAGATTGCAGATTGCAGGCATAGTAAACTAAAAGGGTGTCCCCAAATAATCAAGCTGCTTTTCTTTAAAAATGTTATTTTCCACATTTCAAAAATGATAAGAACTGTTGATGGCAAGGTATCATCTGATTTTTCATTTTCATTTTTTAAAAATTTAATTTAATTTTAAGTTTGCCCCACCTTTCCTCTACAATAAGATTCTGCACATGAGGAAAATCTGCTTCTATTATAGCGCATACCCTCAAGCGTTTCATAGATGAAAACTGGGACACAAGTGGCTGAATAACATCAGAGTGTGAACAAGATGGCAAAAGTTAGTAACAAGGAAGAACATACATAATAGGAAAGACTGCAGTAGTTTGCTTTTGGCTGAGACTACTTGGGAAGGGTGAGATTCTGCTCTCTCCTCTCCTCTCCTCTCATCTCCCACTAAGTTGAGTGAAAACTACCATTGCACTTGGAACTCAATTTACAGCAATTAAAGTAAATTGAGAACAAAGGGGAAAATTGGGATGATGATGAGGAGAGAGAAACTGGAACATTTTAAAAAGCTTAAAAAGTGGGATGGTAGAGGATTAATCAGGACTGTCTGTGCTAAATCAGAATAACTGGAGGGTATAATAGTGCCTGATCCAATATGTATATACAACATCTAAAAGGTTAACTGTGTATGTTTTTTCCTTCAGAAATAGCTTATTCATATGCACATATAACTTCATCATTTAAGTGACTTTTTGTTGTTATGTGCCTTTAAATTGACTCTGAATTATGGCAACCCTATCGTAGGTTTTTCTTGACAAGATTTATTCAGAGGTGGTTTCCCTGCTTTCCCCTAAAGCTGAGAAAATATGACCCAGTGGGCTTCCATGCAAGGATTTCAACCATGGTTTCCCACAATCCTATTCCAACACCCAACCTCTACACCACTTAGAAGCATTAAGTGAATAGCACTGCAATAATATACATATTTATTCAGAAGTAAACCCCACTGGCTTCTGTGCAACTTACTACCTACCAGGTATGTGTTTATGGGACTGCTGCCTGAACTCATAAGATTAAACCACCCAGGATTTTTTAAAATCAGTTGCCAGCGCTACTTTCATCAGTTGTCTGTTCCAGCCTACTGCAGAGAGCCTTTGAAACTTCTACAATACAACTGGAAAGTTTTTCTTCCCGCTTTCCATGAGTAGTACTATATTCAAAGGATCTCCTCTAGCAGAAAATCCAAGTAGTTTACAGTGTTGTGTGACAGTTCTTAGAAGCCAAATCTAGTCAAAAGAAATGTATTGAATAACAGAACTGTGCCATAGGCTATTAAGCTTGTAATTATAGGCTACTGTTGGTCTTTTAAAGCCATTAAGCAGGTTGTGTTCACTAATAGTGTATTCAGAAGCCTTTTCGCTATTTCAAACAGCTGGATATTAGACCTTTGGAAATTGAGTTAGGACATGTGAGAAATTCATTTCAGATTTATCTACTATATATTTTAGACCAAATACTGAACAATTTGAAGTCAGCAATCCATACAGAGTGGGTCTTTGGTATCCATTGGGATTTGCTACCAGGACTCCCCACCCCACCCTGTGGATACCAAAATCCATAGATGTTCAACTCCTAATATATAAGTGGTGTACTAAAATGGTGTCCTTTACTTAAAATGGGAAAATCAAGGTTAGTTTTTGGATTAAAATACTACACACACACACACACACACACAAGTAATGAATGGTTGCATTGGAGGATACAGAATCTGTGGATATGGAGGACCAACTGTATTTCTGGTTTCAGTGTGTTCCTTGAAATAAAACAAAATGTATTCAACACAGGCACATATTTTAAAGTACGAAAACACTGCTTATGTTTCTAAAATGCTCACAGACATCCTATAGTTAACAGAGGTATGCATCCATTAAAGTGGTTTCATTAATGAATCCATTTGAAAACTCAACACAAAAATATATACAAATTTTCTTTCTTTCTTTCTTTGCATGGAACTGTCATGGAATAGACTTGGACATAAAAAAAGGTGTTATTCCATGAAAATGGAGATGATAGATCTTGCCATCTGTACCCGAGGATCTAAAGCTGAGGCATACAAATACTAAATACGGTTCTTTGTAGCAATATTAATAGTAACTAGAGAAAACCATGTATTTGCTATTGATAGCAGGTTATATAAACTGATCCTGGCAAACCTGAGGTGGCAGCAACAGTGAGAGGAGTATTTTAGGAGGAATAGGATTCTTCACATTGAAGAAGAGCTAAAACAGGGAGAGAGGAATGTGAAAATCTCAGTCTCAATTTCACTGAAGTTCTCTCAATCCCACCTCCATTTTTGCCTATACTTGTTTCATGTGAGTTGGAAGACATTGTGTTTTCTTCCACATTCAAAATCTGAATGAATTTCAATGCACTCCCCCCCCAACACACACATTTATTCACAATTTTACTTAATTTGTACATTTTCTCCATTGACTAAAGCATGTCTGTGAATATATTTTTTCTAAATTGTAAAGTAATAATTATCACCTAGAAGTTATTATGATATATTGATGAAATTTTGTCAGTGTCATCATTGGCCCCTAAGTGCATGATGTTGAGAAAATTAGCTCTTTGTCTCCTTTATTTTTGTTACAGGTTGTGCCAGAAGTGAATAAAGAGTAAGATGGAGAAGATTGAGGCTCACAGCATGATAAAGTTCCTGCATTTGAAGGTTAATAGTGCCTGGCAAATTCAGGATGAGATGATGGTAGTTTATGGAAATGATTGCCTATCTTGTGACACTATTGTGAGGTGGAAAAGAAATTTCCAAACTGGTCACATGTCTCTCACAGACAACCCAAGACCATCATTGATGGACGATGCAGCCACAGTGAAGAAAGTGGAGTGTTTAATCCTGGAAGACAGATGAGCAACCATCAAAATGATCATGAATTAAATTGGTCTTAGTTATGGTAGTGTGTGGAAAATTATTCATGACGAACTGCACATGTCTAAGGTGTCTGCAAATTGGGTTCCATGTTTGCTAACCCCTTTCCAGAAACAAATACAGTGTGACCTTTCAAGATAAATGTTGACACTGTTGGAACAGGATGAAGAGGATTTTTTTGGTTGTCTGGTAACCATGGATAAATCTTGGATTTATCAGTATTATCCAGAGACCAAAACCATGATCATGGAGTGGAAGCATGCCGATTCCCCTCCCCCCTCCCCCAAAAGGCAAAGGTGCAAAAGTCAGCAAGGAAGATCATGCTTTCAGTTTTCAGGGACTGCTGTGGAGTTATTCTCACAGATTACCTTGAAAAGGGACAAACCATCACTGGCACATACTACAGCAATCTTCTGGACAAGTTGTGAGATGCTCTGAAAAAGAAACACTGCAGTATGCTCTCCAGACACATTTGTCTCCTAGCTGACAATGCACCAGCTCACTAATCTCAAGTTGCAGTTAATAAAGCAAGGCATGTGGCTTTGAGATCTTGCAGCATCCGCCTTATTCTCCTGACCTCACACCAAGTGACTTTTTCTTGTTCCCAGAAATGAAAAATCCATTGTGGGGTCATCAATTTGACAACACAAATGATGTCATTCATGAAGTGGAAGAGTGGTTTAAGGCGCAATCTGCAGACTTCTACAATAATGGTTTTCGGAGGGTCAAGAACCACTGGAAAAAAATCTGTAAATCTGGATGGTGACTATGTAGAAAAAAGTTAACAACTACAAATCAAAACAAACTTTCTGTCAAAAAATTTTAAAGGTGATAATTAAAACTTTACCATACCCCCTCTTATGCTTTTTTAACCATTCACATTTTAAAAGGTGTGCATTTTTGTGTGTGTGGACTTTATTCTTTTTATACACTCTGCAAACCTCTGAAAAAATTCTTTTCCATGCTCTCTGGGAGTTAAGAACTGAAGGCTCAGGCTAGAAGCCACACATCATGCATTCACAATTTACCCTTCCCAAAGAAATAAAGATGTATGCTGCTACACCACCATGCTCTCTTGTGATTGTGCCTGTGGATTCCATATTCTCTGGTATGCCTGGTTTTGTAGGTGCTGTTTATTGATTGTTGGTGCCAGTTGCAGCCCTACTGTGTAATTGTTATGAAAATCCACAATAGGGGAAACATTACAGCTCAAAGAAATGTCTCAGAATGGCACCTGCATGCTTATTTACCACATTCATCCCACCCGTTCTTTGAGAAGCTTATGACTGTATACCAATTTCTGCACACCACCACAAAAAATCCTGAGAGGCAGATTACTGCAAGAAGGAAGGTTTTTCAGTGGGAATATGTTCTTAGCATACAAAAGGACATGGCATATTTGTAGACATGAGAAACTGCCTGCCTTATGGCCATCTACTTCATTCTACCAATACACTTGTATAGACTAAACTTACAGAATGACATAATACTCAGTGAAATCCTATGTCAGTCTTGATGAAATTAGACCCAAGGAAGTGAATGGGACCTGTTAGTCACACAACTAAAGTCCCTTTTATTTCAGTACTTCTTATCTACTTTGGCTTAATCTCAGACTTAGGACGTTTTCACACGGGGCTTTAGGCGGAGGCAATCCTACCTCCCGCCGGCCCCACTCCGGCTCCTCTTCCAGCTTGTTCAAACGCACGCCACAGAAAACCCCGCCCCTTCCGGTGTCATCCCTGCGTACGTCCGGCTTCTAGCTCCGTGTGTTCAAACGTCCTTCTGGCGTCCCTCCGGCCTCAGCACATCCAACGGCTTCAGCGGCGGAAAGGTAATTCCGATTTTTAAAAGGAATTAGCCTGCCGCCGCCGGAGCCATTCCGGAGTGGGGCCAGCGGGAGGTAGGATTGCCTCCACCAAAGCCCCGTGTGAAAACGTCCACAGTCCATTGAGCTAAAGAACTATCTGCTATGGCTTCAAGGTCTTAGACTACTGTATTTCACCATTTCATTTCTGTTTGAGATACAATGGGGATTTGGTCTATTGCTCTAGAACCAATACCAGGTCGAACCAGACCCAGGCAGAACCAAGTAGCTATGATAGCTACAGCGGTATTTTATAAGCAACAGGGATGGCTCTGTCATTAGGCAAAATGAGGCTATGGAGATTATTAGACAGGGGGAAATCATGGAAGAAAAAGGCATACTCTTGGCAAAGTTGCATGATCGTTCTGAAGATTTTCAGATGATGTTGTGCTTATCCAGACTTAACCCATGAAGGTTCAGGAATGCTCCAGCAACAAACCATTCATGAGGCTTCCTCGTGAATGGTGTGTTGCTGGAGGACTCCTGGATCTTCATCAGTTAAGTCCTGGATAAGCACAATGTGTCTGAAAATCTTCAGCATGATCGCACAACTTTGCCAGAAATATGCCTTTTACTCCTGGCTCCCCCCCCATCTGATAATCCTCAATGATTTAGTAGGTACTGGGTGTGGGGAAGAGGTAGCAGTGGCAATCTCCTTCTCATTCCTCCTAGTTTCCTGTCTAGCTTCCTCTGCTGAAGGACAGAACTGTGTATAACATATTGCCTCTCCTGTTCCCTGCCTAAACTAGCCTGCTCCCATTCTCCTTGCCCACAGTCAAGTATGAGTCATCTTCCAGATCAGTTTGCTTTTGTATTCGGGATAAGGAGAGAGAGAGAGAGAGAGAGGAGGAGTCATAAAATAAATAAAAAATATTTTCCTTTGCCCCTCATCTGAGAACAGGGAATATACTTCCATCCATTTGATTCTACCCAAGTCAGATTTACCAAGCCATAGTATTTCCAGTTTCTATGTATGATTGTGAATACTGGACAGTGAAGAAAGGTGACAGGAAGAAAATGAACTAACTTGAAATGTGATGCTGGAGAGGGGTTGTGCCTAGACTGCTAAAATGACAAATGATGAGTCTTACAGCAAATCAACTTTGTATTCTCATTAGAGTGAAGATGACAAAACTGAGGTTGTTGTGCTTTAGACATATCATGAGACAACATGACTCACTGGAAAGTCAACAATGCTTGGTAGAGTGAAAGGCAGTAGGAAAAGAGGGAGACTGCACTACATGTGGATTGATTCAATCAAACTTCCCAAATCCCGCTGCTAACATAGCCAATGGCCATATGGCATGAAAGATTCTGGGAGCTGTAAACTGCTGCCACATTGCAGAGATAAAGCAATTTGATATCACTTTACCTTCCATGACTAAATATCTCACAAAACTAAAAATCCCAGAATTTCATAGTATTTTGTCATGTCAATTAAAGTGATGTCAAACTGCTTTATCTCTGCAGTGTGGCAGCAGTTTACAGCTCCCAGAATCTTCGATGCCGTATGGCCACTGGCTATGTTGGCAGCGGGATTTGGGGAGTTGACGCGCACCCCCCCCCAAACAATTTTTCCAAGGTCTGGTTCTTCAGTTTTGGATTTAGAAGTCATTGCCACATGAGTCCACAGGAACTACAAAGAAAAGTTCTGCATTTGTGGCCATGCATCAACAACACTGGACTAAAGAAAGCATTGAAGCTATTTTTCACACCTGCTTGCTAGGAGAAAATCTAGCATTCCAGACGTAGGAAGTTGCAGGGTGACCTTAAAATCTCACACGCCTTCCTTGCAGCCATCACTTGGCCATTTATTTTTAGATAAATGACAAGGCGTTAAGCACAATGCCCTACTTCATGGGAACACAAAGATATGCCTTCACCTGTCACCCTTCTTGATTGACTGGGACTTCTGCACACTGCAAGCTTTTGAAAACCAACCAGAGATCTGTTCACCTGGACCTCCCAGAAGGGAATGTCTGACAATGGCTCCTTCAAGGATTTCTTTTTTTAAAAAAATCATTAATTTTAGCTGAACTTCTAGGTAGTTACTTATTGCAGATGTATCTGCTTTATTATATTGCAGTGCATATGGCAAAATATCTGTACCATGTGCTTTAAATGCAACTTCTTACATGAATATATGCAATATCAAGGCTTGTTTTATTATTTTTTGAGATTTTTATATGTTTTAATTGATATATGATTTAATATTATTTTAGGGGTGGGAGGGTGTATTTGGGGGTTTTAGACTGTATTTTAGGTTGATTTATATTGTATGGAATTTTTAACTGAAGTAAGCTGCCCTGATTGGTTGACAGAAGGGTGGGGTATAAATTATTATTATTATTATTATTATTATTATTATTATTTAGGAGTACTACACACAAAGAGAATGGAAATGGTTTTTTTGGACTACAGCTCCCAGAATCTCCCATTCCGCTTGCAGGATTCTAGCAGTTATAGTCCAAAAAAGTGCCACTTCCAAGCAATGTACAAATGTATCACATTATTTTTCTGTTTTGTAAATACATAGAATCATAGAGTTGAAAGAGACCACAAGGGCCATCCAGTCCAACCCCCTGCCATGCAGGAACTCAAAATCAAAGCATCCCCAACAGATGGCCATCCAACCACTGTTTAAAGACCTCCAAAGGAGACTCCACCACACTCCAAGGGAGTGTGTTCCACTGTCAAACAGCTCTCACTGTCAGGAAGTTCCTCCTAATACTGAGGTGGAATCTCTTTTCCTGCAGCTTGCATCCATTGTTCCAGGTCCTGTTCTCTGGGGCAGCAGAAAACAAGCTAGCGCCCTCCTCAACATGACATCCCTTCAAATATTTAAACAGGGCTATCATATCCCCTCTTAACCATCTCTTCTCTAGGCTAAACATACCCAGTTCTCTAAGTCGTTCCTCATAGGGCATAGTTTCCAGACCCTTCACCATTTTAGTCACCCTCCTTTGGACACGCTCCAGTTTTTCAACATCCTTTTTGAATTGTGGTGCCCAGAACTGGACACAGTATTCCAGGTGAGGCCTGACCAAAGCAGAATACAGTGGCACTATTACTTCCCTTGATCTAGATACTATACTTCTACTAATGCAGCCTAAAATTGCATTGGCCTTTTTAGATGAGGCATCAAACTGTTGACTCATGTTCAACTTGTGGTCCACTAGGACTCCTAGATCCCTTTCACATGTAGTCGTGTTAAGCCAGGTGTCCCCTATCTTATATCTATGCATTTCATTGTTTGGCCCTAAGTGCAGTACCTTACATTTCTCTGTGTTGAACTTCATTTTGTTAGCTTTGGCCCAGCTTTCTAATCTATTAAGATCATTTTGAATTTTTATCCTGTCCTCTGGGGTATTAGCTATTCCTCCTAATTTGGTGTCATCTGCCAATTTGAGAAGCATGCCCCTTATTCCTTCATCCAAATCATTGATAAAGATGTTGAAGAGCACTGGGCCCAGGACAGAACCCTGTGGCATCCCACTGGTCACTTCTCTCCAGGATGAAGAGGAGCCATTGCTGAGCACACTTTGGGTTCAGTCAGTCAACCAGTTACTAATCCACCTAACAGTTGTATTGCCTAGTCCACATTTTACTATCTTGTTTGCAAGAATATCATGGAGGACCTTGTCAAAAGCCTTACTGAAATCAAGATATGCTATGTCTACCACATTCCCTTCATCTAGCAAGCTGGTAATTTTATCAAAAAAAGTCTGGCATGACTTGTTTTTGAGAAACCCATGTTGACTTTTTGTGATTATGGCATTCCCTTCTAAATGTTCACAGAGTCTCTGTTTAATGAGCTGTTCTAGAATCTTTCCCAGTATTGATGTCAGACTAACTGGGCGATAGTTGTTGGAATCCTCTTTTTTCCCCTTTTTGAAGATGAGGACAATGTTTGCCCTCCTCCAGTCTGCCAGGACTTCTCCTGTTCTCCAGGAGTTCTCAATGATTATTGCCAGTGGCTCTGAGATTACATTTGCCAGTTCTTTTAATATCCTTGGATGTAGTTCATCTGGTCCTGGAGACTTAAATTCATTTAGGTTAACCAGGTATTCCTGTACTTCCTCTTTACTTATTTTGTGCTGCATTTCCCCTGTTGTGTCCTCTGCTCCATTTTCCTCAGGTTGAACACCCTTTTCCTTTTGTGAGAAGAATGAAGCAAAGAAGTTGTTCTGCCTTTTCTCTGTCTCCTGTTAGAATTTCGCCATCTTCTCTGCGCAGTGGCCCTACTATTTCCTTCTTCTTTCTTTTGCTACGGACATACCCAAAGAAGCCCTTTTTATTGTGCTTAACCTCTCTAGCAAGTCTGAGCTCATTCTGTGCTTTGGCTTTCCTGACTTTACCTCTACATGTGCTAGCTATTTGTTTGAATTCCTCTTTAGTGATTTCGCCCCTTTTCCATTTCTTATACATCTCCTGTTTAAAACTTAGTTCAGTTGAAAGTTCTTTTGTCATCCAACCCGGTTTCTTGAGACATCTCACATTTTTCCTTCTCATTGCAACAGTTTGAGATTGTGCCTTCAATATCTCCCTTTTGAGAAACTCCCATCCATCCATCCTGAACTCCCTTCTCCTTTAGTATTCCTGATCACTCCCAGTGTTTCCCAAAGTTTGTTGAAATCAGCTCTCCTAAAGTCTAGATGAGTGTTTGACTATGCCTAGCTTCTCCTTTCCACTGTATAAATAATAATAATAATAATAATAATAATAATAATAATAATATTTATTTGTATCCCGCTTATTGAAAAGACAATCCAAGCGGCTTATATATAAAAAATAAGAAACTCCAGGAGAACATGATCACTCCCACCTAAGGATCGCACCACTTGCACCCCATTTAGCAGGTCATCCCTGTTGGTTAGGATCAGATCTAAAATAGCTGATCCCCTTGTTGCCTCTTCCACCTTTTGGACAAAGAAATTGTCTTCGAGGCAAGTGAGGAATTTGCTAGACCTTGGAGTATTGGCTGAGTTTGACTTCCAGCAAATATCAAGATAGTTGAAGTCACCCATCACTACTACATCTCTCCTTTCTGAGTGTGCAGTCACCAGTGCACCAGGGCTGGGAAGAAGCCTTGGAGACTCACCCTCCTTCTCCCGAAGCAGCGCAGCAACACCAGCGCACCGGGGTTGGGAAGAAGCCCAGGGAGTCTTTAAAACTCGCCCTCCTTCTCCCGAAGCAGCGCAGCAACACCAGCGCACCGGGGCTGGGAAGAAGCCCAGGGAGTCTTTAAAACTCGCCCTCCTTCTCCCGGCAGCAGCGCAGCAACATCAGTGCACCAGGGAAACACAAGAACAGCCTGACCTTGACCAGGATACCTGTCCGGAACACGGTCCATTTCAAGTGTATGTACCTTAGCCTGAAGACCAGGGATAGTTTGGGGATTTTGCTAGTCTACCGGCCACCCCGCTGCCTAGCAGACTCCCTGACCGAGCTGACACAGCTGGTCTCTGAGCTGTTGTTGGAGACCCCCAGACTCTTAGTTCTGGGGGATTTCAACATCCCGCTCGAGACCAGTTTAACAGGCGTGGCTCGGGAGTTCATGGAGACCATGACAAACATGGGCCTATCCCAATTGGTCAACGGGCCCACACATTGTGCAGGTCATACACTCGATGCGGTCTTCAATACGGAACAGGAATATCCATGGGCGGAGGTCGTAAGTACTTCCGCATTGTCATGGACGGATCACTTCCTGGTTAAGACAGAACTGAGAGCCAATATCTGCCTCGCCGGGGGTGGTGGACCCATTAGAATGGTCCGCTCTCGAAGGCTAATGGAGCCCATTGGTTTCCAGAGAGCCTTAGTGGGTTTAATGCCGGTGACCCTGTCAAAGTTCTGGTAAATACCTGGAACACCGATCTTACCAGGGCTATCGACACGATTGCTCCCAAGCATCCTTGCCATCCTGCTTCAAATCGGAGGCCTTGGTATACGCCAGAGCTTAGGAGGATGAAGCGGGTTGGACAACGACTAGAGGGCAGGTGGTGGAAGACTCGACTCTTATCTGACAGAACTTGCCATAGGAACTTTCTTTGTTCCTATCGGGAGGCAATGCGTGCAGCGAAGAGAGCTTTCTCCTCTGCACGTATTGCGTCTGCAGAGTCTCGTCCAGCAGAGCTGTTTAAGGTGGTGAGGGAGATGACGCAGGTGCTCCCGGCACCAAATCCCTTACTTAACCCGACGATGGCCTGCTGTGATGCTTTTAACAACTTTTTTGCAGATAAAAATCTCTCAGATAAGAGCCAACTTAGATGCTACCATTGAAACAGAGTCTATAGGCGAGGTGTCCAGCGACTCCGCCAATGTAGTTATACTGGATCAGCTGCAATCTGTGAGTACTGAGGACATGGACAAGCTGCTTGGCAAGGTGAGGAAGACGACTTGCCCTCTCGACCCTTGCCCATCATGGCTGGCCGTCCAGGGGGGGGGGGGGGGATGCATTGAGGAGATTCCTCACGGATATCATCAATGCATCCTTCAGGGAAGGACATGTTCCATCTTGTTTGAAGGAAGCGGCTGTTAGGCTGCTTCTGAAAAAACCTTCCCTGAACCCCCTGGATATGAGTAAGTACAGGCCGGTGTCATTGCTGCCATTTTTGAGCAAGGTGATCGAGAGGGTGGTTGCCCTTCAGCTCCAAGCTGTCTTGGATGAAACCGATTATCTAGACCCATTTCAAACTGGCTTCAGGACAGGCTTGGGGTTGAGACTGCCATGGTTGCCTTGACCGACGATCTGCATCTGAGTATCGACAGGGGTAGCGTGACCCTGTTGGTGCTCTTAGACCTCCCAGTGGCTTTTGATAGATAGATCACGGCATCCTCTTGGGCCGCCTGAGGGGGTTAGGTATCGGGGGCACTACATTGCAGTGGTTCCGGTCCTTCCTCTCGGCCAGGTCCCAGAGGGTGCTGCTCGGGGACAGTAGCTCTAGTAAGAGGGTGCTCACTTGTGGGGTCCCTCAGGGAGCTATTTTGTCCCCGATGTTATTTAACTTCTATATGAAGCCGCTGGGTGAGATAATTTGGAGTTATGGGGCTGGGTGTTATCAGTATGCTGATGAGACCCAAATCTATTTCTCCGTGTCTCGTTCATCGGCCTCAAATTCTAATGGCATCTCTTCTCTCAATGAATGTCTGTGAGTGGTAATGGGCTGGATGAGGAAAAACAGATTGAAACTGAATCTGGACAAGATGGAGGAGCTCACGGTAGCAGCCCCGAAACCAAGAATTGGGTTGCAACCTCCAGTCCTGGATGGGGTCACGCTCTCCTCCAGCGATTGTGTTCGCAGTCTGGGGGTGCTCCTTGACTTGTCGCTCCTGATGACAAATCAGGTAAATGCGATGGTCAGGAGCGCCTGTTATCAGCTTCGGCTGATACGTCAGGACCACCTCCTTCCATACAATCCTCCCCGTGCTCTCTGGTCTTCTGGGAGGAACCTGCTGCAGCCC
The DNA here is from genome assembly GCA_026167975.1 of Phrynosoma blainvillii. Taxonomy (NCBI): domain Eukaryota; kingdom Metazoa; phylum Chordata; class Lepidosauria; order Squamata; family Phrynosomatidae; genus Phrynosoma; species Phrynosoma blainvillii. The sequence continues at coordinate 135,869,252 of JANUYF010000003.1, read as the reverse complement.
CAAAAATCGAGGCTTGCGGCGACCTCTCAGAGGGCTTTCTCTGTTGTTGCCCCCAAACTCTGGAACTGCCTGCCGGATGAGATCCGACAGTTAACATCGCTAGACAAAGCTGTCAAGACGGATCTCTTCCGGCAGGCCTTTCCAGATTAATTCTTCCCAGCCTCAACCTGCACTGTTCCTTACGTGGCCCCATCTTGGATGGACAGGAACACTGCTACGGGCCATAGTGGAGTGTCTATTGTATCGTATAATTTTAAAGTTTTAATTGTTATATTGTTTTTTAAGCTGTTGTGATTTAATACTGTTTTAAGGGGGGGAGGGATTGTTGTGGGGTTTGTATTTGATTTTAATTTGTAAGCTGCCTGGATTGGTTTTCCAATAGGCGGGGTATTAAATAAATTTTATTATTATTTATTATTATTATCTGTCCTAGAAAGGCATCATTCAATTCCTCAGTCTGACCTGGGGGTCTGTAGTAGACTCCTACTACAACATCCTAGTTTTTCCTTCCCTTTTAATTTTTATCCAGATGCTCTCCACCTGATTTCCAGGATTTAAGTCCTGGATCTCTTCACAGGTGTAAACATCCTTGACATATAATGCTATTCCTCCTCCTTTCCTGTTTGGCCCATTTCTCTTTAAAAGGTTATAGCCCTCTATTCCTACATTCCTATCATGAGACTCATCCCACCAGGTTTCAGTGATGCCTATTATATCATGTTTGCTTTGTTGTGCTAGGAGTTTAAGTTCATCTTGTTTATTTCCCATGCACTGTGCATTAGTGTAGAGACATCTAAGAGCATTTGTCCTTCCCACTTTCTGACTGAGGTTTTTTCCTTCCACTGTTGTGCCCTTGCATCATTTGCCTTGTTCCCTCTATAACATTTTGACTATTATCTCCAGCCCATGATGTACTCCTGCCTTCCAAGATACTTTCCAAGATACTGTCTCCCTCCCCAACATGACTCAGTTTAAAGCCCTCCTGATCAAATGTTTGAAACTATTGGCAAAAATGCTTCTGCCAACTGGTGTGAGATGCAGCCCATCTCTTGCTGGAAGCCCACCCTCATGGAACCACAGCCCATGATCAGAGAATCCAAATCGTTCTTGGCGGCACCATCTACAGAGCCAGTTATTCACGTCTGCTATCTTCCTTTCCCTTCCTGGACCATGCCCTTCAACTGGGAGAAGAGATGAGTTAATTCTGTGCATCCAGCTCTTTCAGCTTCCTGCCCAAAGCCTCATAATCCCTTCTGATATTCTGAAGACTATGCCTTGCAGTATCATTGGTTGCCACATGGACCAAGAGGAAGGGGTAATGGTCAGTAGGCTTGACAAGTCTTGTCAGTCTCATTGTCACATCACAGATTTTTGCCCCAGGGAGACAACACACCTCCCAGGACATCTTGTCAGGGTCACAAATCACTGCTTCTGTGATAGCACCACCACCACACACCTCCTCCGAGGCTTAGCAGTGGCTGTTCCCTGCGGTGGTACTCTTCGGGTCTCCTGCACTGTCCCTGAGGACTGTCCCTGCTGCTCTTCCTCTTCTTCCTTGATAAGGGATAGAGCTTCAAATTGATTCTATAGCTGCAAGCTCCCAGAATGATCCCTAGTTCCTACTTCTATGTGTGACATTCCTCCAGGTGTCTACCTCTTGTGTGCATAAAATGACCTCCTCCTCAACAACTTCTTCTGTGTGGTCCCCATTCAATACCGTTCTTTCTGCTCTGTCCAGGAAAACCTCTTGCTCCCTAATATGCTGAAGTGTAGCTACCTGGGCCTCCAGCTGCTTGACTTTCTCTTCCAGGAGGGCTACAAACTTGCACTTGGTGCAGGTGAAGTTCCCCACATCTCTTTGCAAGAAGACAAACATCCCACAAGTGTTGCAGGTGAATGCAGCAACTCTCTCAGTGTCAATGAGAAATCTGAAGTAAGCAGTGGAAGAGGACTTTGGGCTTCTCCCTCAAAAGAGTCCCCTGGTAAAGACCCACGTAAAGGGCCCCTGTGCTCTTGGTCTTTTCACCGTGTTTTTCAGTTCCCAAGGAGAGCTTTTCCAAAACTGATCCAAGAGAGATTTTTAATGTGGTGAAGCTTGAATGGGAAACATGCCCTAGCAAACAGTTATCTGGTGGAACTGTGGCATAGTTTGCCTGCCTTCAACCTCCATCTGAATTCCTAGGCCTTCTGCTTTTTTGGGAAAAAAGAAATAAGGTGGAGGATTAATGTATAAATGAATAAACAATGTGAGTGTGGCACTTTTGCTTGTTTGTTATGTTGGTCCTGACAGGAAACATACATGGTAGGGCCACATGTGTGATCACACACTCCTCGTTCCTCCTCACCTCCAGTGTGATTATGAGGACAAAACAGAGAACTTTCACTTCTATTTTTAACTGACCACCATTTGTCATTAAATATAAGGAGAAATCCAGACAAACGATGTACCTTATCACTCCGCTCAAATAACCCAGCTTACCTCTTCCAAATTGAAGTCTAATTTGGGAGGCAGTCAGGTCCTAGCACAAAGATTTTGCCACCAAAGCCACTGGGGGAGTCCAGCCCGGCTGCAGCCCAGGTCCCCAGCGTGCTTTGGCAGTCTTGTTTCAAAACTGGGAGCTTTCTGACTTGAAAAAATGGCCACTGAAGTATGCTGTGGACCTGGGCTGCAGCCAAGCTGGACTCACCCAGCAGCTTCAGCAGCAAAATCCTTGTGATAGGACCTGTCTGCCTCCCAAAGTAATTTGGAAGAGGTAAGCTGGGTTATTTGAGCGGTGCGATAATCGCCTATGTTTGTGACACAATATGGTTTTTATAAAATGCCAACTTTAAACTATGGTTTATTAAACTGCTTTGTTCCCAGAAATCATCTTTAAGATTAACCACAGCAGCACAGTACCACAGACATAACTGTAAAATGTGGCCACACTGGGGGAATAAATCACATGAGCCCAAGGCACTTAATGCTAAAACACAATTTGGCATTTTGACCAAACAAGGCCAGTGAGATCATCACTGTCTAAGGATGCACACTTAGACTCCTTCATGTAAAAGCCATGTTTGGTCTTCTACTCTGAGTAGCAGATTGTTCTTGTTGTGTACCTTCAAGTAATTCCCAACTTATGATTACTCTAAGGCAAACCTACCGTAGAATTTTCTTGGCAGGATTAGTTCAGAGAAGGTTTGCCATTGCCTTCCTCTGAAGCTAAGAGAGTGTGACCTGCCCAAGGCCACCCGGATGGATTTCTATAACCAAGCAGGTATTTAAACCCTGGTCTCCAGAGCTGTAGTCTAATACTCACACCAGTACACTATGCTGGCTCTTGATTAGCAGATAAGTGAATCTTTTATAGAAATGCTTAAACACATGGCCCCAAAGACCTAAAGCAAATCTATCTGTACCTGATGACAAAAGATCCCATGCCATTTAGTTTCAGGAGCTGTTCCACACACACAATATAAGTACTACTTTTATTTGTAGCAAGCATATATAATAGCAGACAGCCCATTCTTGACCAAACTAAGGCATATTGTCTGTTTTAGGACACTTTTATAGGGGGATATCATAAAAGTGAGATAGGATACTATTAAAATGGATAACTTTCTCTGATATCATCACCTAAATTCATAGCTGGTTGTTTTTTCAGATAGGAGCTTTTAGGCACCTCTTATTTCCCCTGAGCAAACAGGACACTTTAACAAAAAAGAAAATGAAAACAGGAAAAGGCTACCCAAACATGCTCCATTTTTAATATATATATATATATATTGGTAAGTCGATATACAATTTCCTTATTTTGTGAACACACATGTATTTACAAAAAGATAATAAAAATGAATCTGATTGCAATCATGAATGCAAGAATGAATTCACTCTATCTCATTAATAACAAATTTCATTTTGGCTATATTGATAGGACTCTGGCTTCATAACCATTTCTACATGAGTACTAAAGGTAGCTGTTGGGTGCATTTTTAATATATTCGCTCAGGGGTACTCAAACATCTTACCCTGGGGAACCCCCCCATTTACATCTACATTCAGACATTGCACCCCCTTCCCCCTACTGGATGTAAGATATGAATAATATTTTGGTTATTTAGTGTCTGCAATTTCATTCACACATTCATGTATATTCATACTTTAACATTTTATAAGGAAATAATGTTGGTCAAATTAGAACAGTTTTATTGAAGTAAAATCACTAGTTAACTCAATGAATGTGTAAATTTTATATATAAAAAAGTTTGAGAAGAGGAGGGATCAGGGCCTCTAACTCTTGTACCCCCTTCAGCAACTCTCATGGCCCCCAGAGATCCTGCCTTACTGTTTAGGAACCACTGGATTAGCTGACAAGCAAGTGCCCTTTTTTTTTCTTTTGCAAAAATCCCTCAGTGACAATTCCTGGAGTGTATTACTTTACTCTGCACCTTCCATATGCACACCCCAACATTTCACAGATGAAAACTGGAACATACATGGCCAAGCAATAGCCATGTGATTAAGATAACAAAAGTTATTAATGCGGAAGAACACAGAAAGCTAGGAGATATTGCAGCAGTTTGCTTTTGCATGAGCTTACTGGGAAGGGCAAGATTCCACTTCTTCCACTCCTCTCTATCCTGCTGAGTTGATTGCCAACTACTTTTGCGTCTCAGACTTATTTGTAGAAATTGAAGTATGAGAACAAAGGTGGGAGAAGGAGAGAGAAACATGAACGTTCTAAAAGCAGCTGAAAAAGTGGGACAACAGAGGATTATCACAACAGTTACTGCCTTTAAGAAAGCAGTTAAGACGGATCTCTTCCGGCAGGCCTTCCCGGAATAACCCTCCTCAGAGGACGAACACTATCTCTCCTTCCCTCAAACCTCTCGCTGCTGTTTAGTTGTTTGTTGTATTGTTGCACTTTATTGTTATATTATGTGTTTTAATATATTCTTAGTTTAATCTTGTTTTAAGGGGTGGGCGGGATATGGGAGGTGGGATTGGGATATTGGATTGTTTTAATTGTACTATTTTAACTGTTGTAAGCCGCCCCGATTGCGATGCAGAGGGGCGGGTTAGAAATAAAACCTATTATTATTATTATTATTATTATTATTATTATTAATCAGGACTGTCTCTACCAGATCAGGACAGTTGGAGAATATGCATACATTAACATACATCATAGTTTGGGGCCCCTTACTATGACTTTTACTTCTAATTTCCATGTTTGTATACATATACTAATACAATATCTTAATTAGGGATGCTCAAGTCTGAGCCCTCATCAAACCTGGCAATTGCATAATTGTAGCAGGTGGCAATTCAGATATTTTTGGCAGGCCAAGTCTATTTTATGTTATTTTCTCTTCCTTTTTCTCTCACTCTTTCACTCACATGCATACTTATATTTAAACAATAGAGATACTCTAATATGAAACCTTACATGTGGCCTTCAACACTTTACTGTTCAACAGATCAATGCCCTCTGTTTTACTTCTACCTCCAGCAACTTGATTTGAAAGCCATCATGCTGAGCTAGCGTGGTGTAGTGTTTTGAGCGTTGGACTATGATTCTGGAGACCAGGGTTCAAATCCCTGCTCAACCATAAAAACCCACTGGGTGACCTTTGGCGAAAATTACTAGGAGGCACACATCAATATAAACAACATATAGAATTCTCAGCCAGAGAGCTCTAGTGCTTCCCCAAACTACAAACCCAAGAATTACACAGGATACAGCTGTTAAAGTGAATTCATAATGCTATAATTATGTAGTGTGAAAGGGCTCCTCTCTCCTACCTACAGATCTTTTGCAAAATCCTCAAAGGTTTTGAATTCCAGTGTGGCATTTTTCAAGCGCATTCTACCACGTTGACCTTCAGAAAAGCATGTGCGTCTGGAGCATTCAGAATTAAAACAAGGGCAGAAGGTGGTGCAACAAGCAAAGACTGGAAGACAGGAACAGTGCTAAGTACACATAAAGGAGAAGAGATCAGAAGATGTTTATATATGTAAATTATCAGATTAGAGACTTTAGGCTTGACCCCTCTGGTCAGAACCATTCCAAGAATGCCCAAAAAATGATAGACAAAATGTATTCATTTATTAAAATATTTATATCTCACCTTATACCTAGATTGGGACACACATAATAAAATAACCCCATTGCCTGTATAGACAACTTCCTGGTTCACAATGAGAATCTTTTTTTAAAAAAAAAATGTCCACAAAGCTGGAAGTAAGAGCTGTCCAGAGATTTAAATGGAGAAACTGAACGATTGATTACAGCTGGATTTTTGGTAAATTCCCTTCTGGTTCCCTTCAAAAATGTAAATGGAGCAAAATAAAACTAAAAATAGGTTAATAAGAACTGAGCATCCTCACAGGGTACAGATTTCTGGCTGGCTGTGGTGAGAGGAGAACCCTGCAAGGAGAAGACAGATGAAGTAGAGGGCCTGGTACTTCAATGGAGGCACCCAGCACTACAACATTTTGTTCCTGGATCCCACTTCTTTCCTCAGCTTCCCAAATTCAATCTGTTAATTATTTTGATTATGTAGCTAATATAGTACTACTTGTATGCAAGAGGGAGGAATCAGAGCTAGGAAAAGTTATTTTGGACTACCACTCCAACAATCCCCTAGTTTGTGGCCATGCTGGCTGAGCAATTCTGGGTGTAGATCACTAAAGGCCTAAGCAGACTGCCAGAAATAGTGCACATTAAATTGAGGCACTGCCCTGGCTCAGTGCTAGGGAGTCATGGGAATTGTATTTTTTTTCTGGGACACTGAGCCTTCTCTGTCAGAGAGCTCTGGTGCCACAATAAATCACAGTTCCCATGATTCCCTAGCACTGAGCCAGGGCAGTGCCTCAATTTAATGTGCACTATTTCTGGCAGTCTGCTTAGGCCCAAAGTCAACTTTTTCAAGAACCAATATGAAAGCTTGTGGAGGGGGGATATAAAAAACAACTTTTGATGGAGGGGACAAATAATTAAGGGATACAGGATCAAAAACAAACGAGGACTAAGGATGATCAGTAACTGACTTCCCGATCATGAGGGGAGCAGCAAATAGAATGGAATGACAAGAATCTTGACCATCATAATTTCACATTGCAGCAATTTGTGACAGGGCCCCATTTGTATTTGCATTTTGAGATCCAATTTGTTGCTACAGCTAAAACTTTCAGACTAAGAAACCTCATCATTTATCTTAGTCCTGCCCAGTTCACTTCCATGCATGGTAAATAAGCCCTGAGCTTGTACCTTCATTCCCTCCCTGTTCCTGCAACTGGAGTGTGCATTATCCTAGATATTTAATTTGTGATTAAAAAGAGAGAATTCACTACACAGAGTTGAACCAGACAATAACAGCTGAACTATCCAGTAATTGTTAGTAGGATTTCAGGGGATGCTTCCAGATATTTTGTCAGTTAAATTTTAAATGGCATGGTACAGCTTCGGGCGGAGAACATTTTACTGCCCAGATGCTGTTGGATAGCAATTCACATCAGACCAAGCTATCATAACCAGTAGTGAGTCATCATGGGAATTATGGCCCAACAACATCTGGAGGGCCACATCCCCTCTATAGGTATCCATCATTCTTTAACAGAATTTTTTTAATTGGAATGGGGGGGGAGATGGAAACAGTGGTAGGAAAATATGAGAGAGTTACAACTGGAAGGCTGACAACATCTGGATTCCTTCCTCGATATGGATGTGATTCCTAGATTAAAGTCTCACCTGGAAGGACCTTAGATCTCAGTCAGGGGAATTGGCTTGTCTCTAACAGCCCAATGACTCCAGATGACAATTCAATCTAAGGCCTCTCCCACCTTGCCTCTCCCTTCGTCCTGCTTAACCACCTTCCCTTCACTACATGCAACCCCCCCCCCCCCCATAATATGCATCAGTAACACTCATTGTGCCTCAGAGCTGGTGAATAGGAAAGGTGACCTCTGAGACCAAAGGAGAGACCTGTATCCTGTTCCATAGCCAAAAAGTATTAAAGAGTTAGGATAATTCTATGGGTTGAGCTCTACCATAACCCTACCATACCACAGCACAACTGCATACGTCTATTCCAAAATAAGTCCCATCAATGTCAGTGGGACTTAATTCCCAAGAATATGGGATATGGATTGCAGCCCTAGCCACCAACATTTCTGGAATTTATTATAAACTCTGGTTTTCAGACTTGATAATTAAAATACAACAGCAAGTATATTTTTCATCTTAATGAGTGAAAATGAAGTTTGAGGCAGCAATGCAAAATAAATCCAAGTATTTGCTTCTATGCTTTGCCTAATTCCTTTGTTTTGAATTATTCAGATAAAAGTAACATCCAGCAACCCCTTGAGTGTAAGTACAGTTAGAACTCAAGTGAGGATATTTGGTTTTTTTTGGGGGGGGGTGGTTTGTAGTGTTTCAGCCTGTTTAGGAAGTTCTTGAGACAGACAACATGCTAAGAACAGCCCTCCTCTGGGAAGCCTCACAACAGTTCTCAGGGAAATTGCAAGACTGGAAATGCAATAATCTGAGTGGTCTTTTCTAATTACATTGATTAATTAATCATTAAGTAATGCATTACTTGGCTCTGAAGATGGCAGGTACCTAGATAATGCAAGACATTATTTTCCACTTTACTCTGCCCAGTTGAATTTAAGCCTACTCTAAAAATCACTCCTTAAAAAAGAAAGAAAGAAAGAAAGAAGCAACAACATATTTTGCTGGTAAGACAAAAGTCTGGATGTCTTTGGTGCCAGCACTTGTACACCACATGGGCAATTCACCACTTTGATTGAACCCAGGAAAGAAAGGGGGTTTCAGATTTGAATGTCAATCCCATAGATTAGATGTGGGGAAACAACAAATGACAGATAAGTTGGCATGCTCCCCCCCCCCCCCCACACACACACACACTGGAGACATCATCCTGTCTGTAGCAATTCTTCCCTTCCTTTCCTTTTTTCCCATTCCACTCGAACCCATGTTGACATGGAGCCTTCTCAGAGGACTAAGGGTAGCATTTTTCAAACCTAAGTTCCTTTCTCACATTCACTTTGGGGACAGAAATGTTCTGAGAGAGAGCAAGAGGGATGACCTGATGTTCAAAGAAGACAACCCAACCATCCTATATAACATGCGGATGTCGGTTGTTTATGTTTTCTATGAACCAGAGAAGGCAGAGGAGCACTGCATTAAAATTTGTCTTCTTGCAGCACTGGGTCACCACTGTATCACTCTGTGCAATTTCTCCCCCTAAAATAATAGTACTTTTAATAAACCAAAGGAAAAATGCCCATCCCCTCTGCTTGCATAGGCCAGTTGTTCACACCATTACAAAGAGGGCTGCTGTCATTTTCTTGCTTCAATAAAACTCCTGAGAAGAGCTTGTTGTAAATTGCCAGCACTTACTCTGGAGATGGTCAGAGGCATATTGAAGTCCTTTCCCCCTTGCAGTCGGAATCCCCATGGTCCAGGTCCGTTGAGCGTCACGCTGTAAGACATTTTATCTTTCTTTCCTGCCAGGCACCCCAAAGACTCTGTGAAATGGAGGGAGGAGTGGGGAGTGGGGACACAGGTGGGTATTTCTGTTTTAAAAAAAGAAGAAAAGGGAGATGTTCTTTTTCCTTTCTTTCTTTCAAATTAAAGCACACAAAAAAAGAATGATCAGTTTTGTCTCTTGCCTTGGTCAGTCCTGCCGAAGTGTCACCTAAGAATAGATAGGAGTTATATTGCAGATACTGATATCCCTGATGAGAGAGTCCATAAAAGGCTTGTAACCAAACACCAGCTATGCAAAACCTTCTGTGACTCAGAGGTCTAATATAGCCCCCCTCCCAGGTTAACAGACCTTTCTAGATTCCTCGGGTCTCCCCTATTCAGCTCAAAGCCACTTTTCTAACATCAAAAAGTTTCTGTTTTAAATGAAAGATCCACGTTTCATAAAAATAAACACAAAAAGAGAGGCACCATTGGTCTTTCATGACACTTTCCTCACTTGTCAATAGCATTGATCTCTAAGGTTGCACTACTGTGCAGTTCTTTCATATATAAAATATGCAAATGTCTTTGTGCAAGTTCACATCCAGTACATTCTTTTATTTCATGTAAATAGATTTTTTTGTATCCTTATTCTTAACTCCATACCTGAGAAGGAATGGAGAAGAAGGGAAAGGTGTGAAACAAAAAGAAAGGGAAACCCCATTTAAAACTTAAATTCTGAAACTGGTAGCCTATGACTGTCCCTTTCATTAATATATCCTAATCCTGTCATTTGTCCATAAGGCTCCTGGTTTCCATACCAGCACAGAAGGCCTTATTTGGTTCAGTGCATAGGTAGCTTTTGTAGATTCAAGATTATGCATGCACAAGTTTCTTTGTCACAGAAGAAATGGATATACCCTTTACTCACAAAGCCTCCTGGCCAAGAATTGGAGACCTATCATGCTTAAAGCCCTGGCTACAGTTCTTGTTTATACAAACAAACAAACAAACAAAAACCGGGGGGAGTATGTTCTCAAGTGATAATGCTTTAATAAAAGCTTGGATGAGTGATTTTCTTGGACCACAGCTCCCAGAATACACCTGCTAGCATGGTCAGTAGCCATGGTCATTAGAGGATTCTGGGAGTTATAACAGTTATAATCCAAAAACTACTTTCCCTAGCTCTGTTTGTGGTTTAATGCCATCTAATTCAGCATTAACCACCCTACATCAAAAAGGGCATTGCACAGCTAGGAAAGCAGTTGAAAGAGGCAAGCAAAGTGATCAGAGGACTGTAGCAATTTCCCTTTTAGCAAAAGTTACAAAGTCTGGAGAGAGTCAGCATGGTATCATGGTTTGAGTGTTGGACTACAACTCTGGAGATCAGAGTTCGATTCTCCACTCAGCCATGGAAGCCCACTGCATGACCTTGGGGAAGTCATATACTTTCAGCACCAGAAAACCCATGACAGGTTTTCCTTAAGGTCACCATAAAGGCAAACAACAACAACGTTTGGACTATTAATTTAGAAAAGGGGCAAGCAAGTTGAGTGGACCAAAAGTGGACATGGATAAAGATTTAACTTTTTTTCTCCTTCTCTCCCAGTATTAGAACCTAAGGTCATAACAATTTTGCTGTATGGTGGCCAATTCAGCACACACACAAAATGGTAATTTGTCTAGAAACTATGAAATTTACCTCAAGATGTGCTAATGGCCACCAACTTAACAAGAAGACTGGGTAATTCCATGGAGAATAATCCTGTGAATAGCTATTATTTGCGACAGTTATATGCTGCCTCCCAGAATGAGAGGTACCATGTGTTCAATTACTAGTTATAGAGAACAGAAGCAGAGGATGGCTCTTGGATTCACATCCTGCTGCTTGAGGAATTCCCACAGGCATCTGGTGGATCACTATGGGAAACAGAATGCTGGATTAGATTGTACTTTGGTCTGTTCCAGCACCAACTCTTCTCATGAGCTTGGAAAAGTCATCTTTCAAAGTTGTAGCACAAAAAAGAAATATTTTTTTTTCAGCTTAATTTTACATTCATTCCAAATTCAATTCTAACCATGTCGCCAGTGGCTCAGTAAACCTGCTGGTTTTGCTGTATGTATGGAACAGCAGTAGGTGTTGGAAGGGAGACCAAGCATGTGTCAGGCCATGAGTTATGACTTGTGGGCTGTGCCACAGGGCACCTCTTGTGCCCTGTGCCATGATTCATGGCTTGCAGGGTGTACTTGGCTAGGGAGTCATGAGCTGAACAAGCCCAATTTAAAGAACTCATTTATGGAAGTAACCAAGAGCTTTTAAAAACAGAATGGGAGTTAAATTCTGTCCAAAATCCCTGTCCTCACTCTGATTCTTCAGGAAACAATCACACCTGTGCAGCAACAAGCAGGCCCCTTCCCAATGCAAATGTCAAGTTCATAGTGCAAAGATTTTCACCAAAACCATAGTGGAGAAGAGACCCACCAACATGTGCTCTATGTAGCTCTGATGGTGCCCAGGATACAGCTGCTTATGTTCCAAAAGATGCACAAGTTAATTGCATTCATGTTCAGTTTTTCCCTGGGATCTTATCAATGTGGTGCATGTGCCTTTCCCCTCCTTCATTCTTCTACCCTGCTGGGTTGAACTCAGTGAGGCTTAGGGCCTCTGCAGACTGCCAGAAATAGTGCACAATAAATTGAGGCACTGCCCTGGCTCAGTGCTAGGGAATCATAGGAATTGTATTTTTTTTCTGGGACATTGAGCCTTCCCTGTCAGAGAGCTCTGGTGCCACAATAAATTACAGTTCCCATGATTCCCTAGCACTGAGCCAGGGCCGTGCCTCAATTTAATGTGCACTATTTCTGGCAGTCTGCAAAGGCCCTTACTTTGGCAAAATGATACATAAGACTTCATACTTTTAAAATTGAAAACAAGTACACAATGATACATTATATAACTGGAACAATGTTTACAAAATAAACTGATTTTTGCACTATTATTTACAAACTTATTTTGTTGATCACTCATGCCATAGCCAAAATTCACCGGGAAACATTTAGATCAAAGCACATTGAAATCAACTGACAGCAACATCAAGACACCAAAACAGAACAGCAAAGCAAAACAACACCAGCAGTCATATATTGAGCCACAAAAATAATCTTCATGCATGCAAGAAAACAAAGGGATGCTCTAATAATGTACAGGAAACTATTTCTCAAAAACAGTGTATAACTTTCTTATTTGCTCATTCCATAAGAAAATGTAAGACTACGTAAGAAAAGGAGATGTTAATGGTTATATCCTGACTTCCTAAACAGCCTTCTTCCTCTGTCAATTTAATACTACATCTGATCTTCATAAAGCTACGTGTATAGTTGTCATATCGTGGCATATCCTCCTCAACTGTCTTGATTTGGCAGAGGCCGTCTTCATTCTCTGCCATCCCATTTTCTCAGCTGCTCTTGAAATTACCCTGTTTCTCATTCCTCCTCCCATGTTCTTCCTTTGTCCTCAGCTTACATCCATTGCTGCAAATCAAGTTCAAAATGCAAAAGTAGTTTGCATTCAATAAACAGTGGGGAGGAGAGGGGATGAAATTTTGTCCTTCCCAGTAGGCTCGGGCAAAAGCAAACTGCTGCAGCCTCTCCTAGCTTGTCTGTTCCTATTAATGAGGAAGAACATTTGCCATCTTGAATGCACTCTGATGTTGCTTGAACACATATATCCCAGTTTTCATTTGTGAAATGCTAGAGGGTTTGTATTGCGACATCTTTAAAAAAACCAAACCCAGCCCTGCCCCTTTTAAAACTTGCTAGCGAAAGCCCAGTGCCTCAGAGCAGGACCTCTTGCTAGAGTTTCTCATTCTCTCAGTGCTGTCTGCCTCTTTCATGAACATCACTGAGCACTTTCTGCACTTGGAGAAGCAACAGGGTCTTCCAAAGTAACCCAGCATAGGAAGTATTCGGTCAAGGCAGAGGGTGATGCTTTTAGGTGGACAAAGAAATGAAGCAACATGTCCTGCCCCAATCAGTGGCGCAGGACTCTTGTGAACAAGTTAAAAAATAGAAAGATTCCTTCTTCTGGCCACTGTTATCACACCAGTCTCTCCCCCTCCCCCCCACAGCAAAGCACAAAATGTCTTACCCAAGAAGCTCGAAAAGCAATAATATCTGTTTTCACAAAAACAAATAAAGTTTCACATACCCACAAACAGTGATTCATTACAGGTAAAAATCAATATTGTAATTAATTATTTCCACATTCTAGTCATGCCACACACATAATCTGGCATTGTTTTCCAACCTACATGTCATGAAATGCTTTGCAGTGCATCATTCCTTGACTGGCTGCGATCACCCGTCCTTTGCTTACACTGGGGGATTCACAGTCCCAGGGTGTAGAGCTGGTTGCCAACTTGGATAGCTTTCAAAGAGGGTCATGAAGGGTAGGGCCAGCAGTGAATACTAGTTGGGATGGCTGTATATCACCTACAGAACCAGAAGCAGGGGAATGCCAAGCAGGAGGACTCTGTTGTACTTATACTACATCTGTGGGACTGGCCACTGTGTGAGCAGAATACTAGTTCATTCAGATAACCTTTTGGTCTCATCCAGCATTTCCTAGTGCTTTATGTTACAGTCCTACCATCCTAGTAGGCATTGGTTTCTTAGGCAGTGGCTACATGGTTTCAGGTCCAGAAGTCTACTCTCACTCATTCCTTTGGCAAAAGAGTTAGTCAATACCTTCTGACAGTTAACCAGTGAAAACTGGGACACATGTGGCCAAGCAAAATCAGAGTGTGGTCAAAATGGGAAAAAGTTATTTGTTAAGAAGAAACTCTAGCAGAGAGAGCGTTCTTATCATTTAGATTTGCAAGCCTCTTGCTCCCACTGCACATATCAATTCAGTTTCACATTGCCGCCTTCTTTCTGCCCTGCACAGGTGTAAGGCTGCATTGTTTTAGTGCAGGGAAAACTGAGTTCATATGCAGAAGACAGACAGACAGACAGACAGGTGACAAATGCCACTGGAGAGTCTAGTTGAATAGAAAAAACTCCTGCTGCACAGTTTTGCTCTTGACTGCTGAGGTTCTTGCAAAGAGGTTTTTTTAATCTGAGTTGCAGCAAATATTTACAAGAATGATGCAGCAATATTTACACCATCCAACATACTACTTCACCACCAACTGACATCCACCTAACAACAATGCATTGGAATATTCTTCCTTATATACACAAAATCTGGCTAGGATTCTGACCCAACCTCCTGCCAGCATTTTATCATTTTCCTGTCACATGTATGAATATATATATATATTTTAAAAATAGATAAATTCCCAAAATCAAACCTTGATTTTACCATATTATATGTGAGACACCATTTCACTATGCCACTGTATTTAATGGGACTTGATTTTGGTATCCACGGGAGGTCCTGGAGCCAAACCCCAGTGGATACCAAGGGCCCACTATACTTTTTGGAACTACAATTTCTAGGGGATCCTGGAAAGTGCACCCAAAAAATAACTTTTCCAAGTACTGGCAGCCAGGACATTGTATGGAAGACCAAAGCAACGCCTGATATTCAACCAGTTCTGCCTAAGTTCCCCTTGTATGAGATTGCTCTCATACTTGCCAACATTTCACACGTGGAAACATGCATAGCCAAACAACACCAGTGTATGGTCAAGGTGGCAATGAGGAAGAACAAACAAGCTAGAAGCTGCAGCAATTTGCTTTTGCCTGAATCTACAAGAAAGGGCAAGATTCTTCCCCCTCCTCTCCTTTCCTCTTGGCTGTGTTAACTGAGTGCAAACTGCTTTTGAAGACTGAACTTGGTTTGCAGCAATTTAAATAAGCCAAGGAGATGGGGGAAAGTGAGAGGAAAACAGAGAAAAATGGACATTTTTGGGGAAAACAGAGAATTAATTGGGACAGTCTGAGGGTATGTTCTAAGTACAGAAAACAGATTTATGATCACCATTGGTTTGAAATATGAAAATGTTAATGTTCAATGGACTGATGTCAGGACTTGATGTACATGTGAGAATTATAAACCAAACAGTATGATTTACAAACTAGTTAGTTTCAAGATTTACTGGTGTAATCAAGACATAATTCAAAAAGCTGAAAGAATAGACGAGATCAGAAGTAAGGAAACCTGTGTGTGTGCAAGGCCCCTTCAGTGTTTTATTTATTTTAAAATCCAGAGCCTAAAGTAATGCATTGCAAATTAATGTAATGTTTTGCATGTGGTGGTAATGTAGACATAATTTTTGAGGAATAATATAATGATATTTAACATTACTATTTTTGTGGATTCAAACACTGCTTTCTCTGGGGTCATTTTGGGAGGTTTGGGGGCATTTTTCTTTTTTATGGTTGAAAAAATTATACATTAGGAAGTAACATGTAACAACTAATGCATCACATCCTTTTAATTAAAAAAAAAAGCAATGCTAATGTGTTACTTCTCAAAAAAATAATCTAAGCTCTGGCCGTACTCTCCTTTTCCATAGCACAGAGAACAGCAAGATGACTTACAATGTTTAAAAATAGATTGAAACATATTTGCATCAGCCATTCCTCCTGATACATGCAACATATACAACTAAGCAGCTAAAATTACCACTTGAAAAATTAGAATAAAGGCATAGAACAGCACAGAGGGAATTATCCTAATAGAAGCTGCTAAACATTTATTATCACCAGATTATCCTGGTCTATAGAGAAATGGGACATGAATAAACCAAACTGCCCTAAGTGAATAACAGTAGAATAATGAACTTTCCCCCAAAATGTTCATCAAATGAACAAAATAGCAGTATATGAGTCACTGTTCAATATTGCCACATCTACATGATCGAGTTATTTTCTGTTTACCTTTGAGATACAAAATCACAATAAAAGTAATTTAGAAAGGAAGAGTCAGTGTACTATACTGGTAAGAGCATTGACATACAGCTCTGGAGAACAGGGTTTAAATCCCTGCTTGGCCATGAAAACCCACTGGGTGACCTTAGACAAGTCAAACTCCTTCAGTCTTAGATAGAGGCAAAAGCAACCCATCTTCTGAACAAATCTTGTCAAGAAAACCCTGTGTTGGGTTCATCTTAGGGCCATCATAAGTTGGAAGTAACTTCAAGGCATACAACAGCAAACAACAAAATTTAGAAACAATTTTTTTTCAAGTAGGCATTACAAAAGGTGAGAAGTAGCATTGTGATGGACAGAGGTACCACATTGCCCTGTGTATAAATGAATCCTGTTTTTTTGGGTTGAGTTCTTTACATTTTTTTATATGTACACAAGTATATATGAAGATGAACCCCAAATTCTAAAAAGTGAGGTAGAAACTGCAATAAGAGAAATAGCGAAAACCAAATCACCAGAAACAGATGATATTCCAATTGAACTAATGCAATCCACATTGACAGAGTCAACTCTAGTGCTAACCAACATATCTCAACAGATACGGAAAACAAAACAATGGCCAACAGATTGGAAGTGATGAATATACATCCTCATCCACAAAAAGGGAGACACAAGAGACTGCAGCAACTATAAGACCATGGCACTGATCTCCCATGCAAGCAAAATCATGCTCAAAATTCTGCAACATAGAGTCCAACCATACATGGAAAGAGAAATCCCAGAGGTCCAAGCAGGGTTCAGGAAAGGAAGAGACACTAGGGTTCACATTGCAAACATATGCTGGCTAATGGAGCACACCAGGGAATTCCAAAAGAAAATCAGCATGTGTTTTATAAACTATAGCAAAGCCTTTGACTGCATAGACCAGGGGGTAGGCAACCTTTCCCCTTTAAGGGCCGAAGGACTTCAGCTCCCAGAAGCCTCAGCCATGTTGGCCAATAGATCCTGGAATTCTGGGAGCTGAAGTCCCTCGGCCCTTAAAGGGGAAAGGTTGCCTACCCCTGGCATAGACCATGAAAGGCTATGCAATGCTCTTAAAGACATGTGAGTGCCAGCATATCTGATAGTCCTGATGAGGAATTTGTACTCAGGACAAGAGGCTACTGTCAGAACAGAACACGGAGAAACCGAATGGTTCCCAATTGGCAAAGGGGTCAGACAAGGCTGAATCCTTTCACCCTATCTGTTCAACTTGTATGCAGAACATATTATAAGAAAAAACAAGCTTGGACACAGAAGAAGGAGGAGTGAAAATAGGAGGAAGGAATATCAATGTAGATGACACCATAATACTAGCAGAAAACTTCACAGACTTGGAACACCTACTAAGGATGATCAAAGAAGAAAGTGCAAAGGCAGGTTTAATGCTGAACATAAAGAAAACAAAAATAATGACCTCTGAGGACCTTCACAAGTTCAACCTAGACAATGAAGAAATAGAAATAAAAGAATTTCCATACCTGGGATCAAACATTGATAGAAATGGGGACTGCAGTCAGGAAATCAGAAGAAGACTAAGGGGGGAAGCAGACAGGCAACCCTGGGCCGCCCCGGGAAGCTGCGCCGCGGGGCCGAGGTATCCGCACACCTCGGCCCCGCGGCACAGCTTCGCCACCCCCAGAAGGAGCGCTAAAATAGCGCTCCTTCCACAAGTCGCCGAAGGTGCGCCGCAAAAGGCTGGCAGCACACCTTTGGCGACTCTTCAGCTGCAGCGTGTGCAGACGCTGCGGCGGGAAGACATCGTCGGAGCCCCAGCCGTGCGGAGGGGCCGGCGCTCCGATGATGCCTTCGGGAAGGGGTTGGGGCGCCCACCGTGTGGCTGCCCCTCCCCTTCCTTGCCCCCAAAACGGCCCTTTGCGCCGTCTGCTTCCCCCCTAAGAATTGGGAGGGTGGCTATGAAAGAACTAGAAAAGATTCTAAAGCGCAAAGATATACAACTCAGCACAAAAGTTAGAATCATACAAGCCATTGTGTTCCCTATTACCATGTATAGATGTGAGAGCTGGACAGTTAAGATGATAGGAAGAAAATTAATGCATTTGAGATGTGGTGCTGGAGATGAGTGCCAAGGACAGCCAAAAGAACAAACAAGTGGGTCCTAGAACAGATCAAAATGGGTCTAGTATGTGTGTGTGGGGGGGGGGGGCTTGCCAAACCTACTTCAGTGATTCAGCTCAGGTGTGAACCAGGATCATTTAAACTCCTTCAAACTCGTTAGTGAACCAGTTTATATCGTAATGGGAATGAGGCCAGGTAAACCAATAAAGCAGAGTTTTTCCAAGGGGGGGAAATCTTGAAAAAAGAATCAGCCATGGCAGCAGGATTTCCATCTGGATCTCTAAGCCTTACAAGGCAGGCCATCCTATTAAGTTGCCACTCCTTTGGAAGTTAGAAGTCTTGATAAGCATAAACCCTTCCAAAAACATCTAGGGGTGGCCGTGTTGGCCATACAGCAAATCCAAACACATCCAGATAATGATACCTTTATTGGGCCAACCAAAATGCACAACTACATGTTGCAAGTCACACTGGCTTTTTCATCAGTCAAAGGGGAGGGGGAAAAAACCTGAAGTTGTTAGTCTTGGGCCTGCATTTTCTGTCTCTGATCTCAGTTCAGATGTTAGAGGAGGATTATCTGCAAGCTGTCTCCTCCCCCTTTGGCCATGCAGTCTCTGGAAAATTTTGCAAGCCAAGGAAATTTAATGTCCTTCCAGGTATTGATCTGTCCTCGATAAAGAAGCATTCATGAGCTCCTCCATACCATCAGCTTGTCCAGAATATAACACCAAATTAAGCTCATGGTCAGCATGATGAGATGCCACTGGAGATCCTCACCTAGGTCAACCTGGGCGTCCTGTTGCACTAGGAAACCCAGGATCAAAGCTAGAAGAGGCTTCCAGCAAATTCTTTGTGATCTAAGCCAGATCAGCCTTGTTATTCAGGAACAAATCCTGCATGGCAACTGTCTTACTATTCACTCATCTGTCATTAAAAAACACAGCTATCAGTACCAGAGATTGCTGCCGTTGTCAACAGGATCTTACTAGCTGGAAGGAGAACTGGAAGGAAGAATAGGACTGATATAATCTCCTTTTCCCTCCTACAAACCATTCTGTCATACCTCCTAGGCCAGAGATGGGCAACTGCAGTGCTCCAAATATATGTGGCATATACCTTCCAATAGTCCTAACCAGGATAGTCAATGGTGAGGGATTTGGGTCCTGGCAGTCCAAAGTCAGCTAGAGGGCTACAGTTGCCCAGCCATGCTCTGGATTTTCCACTACCAACTTCTGCCACAAGCTCTGTCCCATTCTTCTTTGCTCCATATAGACCCAATCACCACAGCACAAGGGAGAAAAATACAAATAGAGGTCATCCAAAGAGATCAAGTGATAACTTAAGATATTTATTCTGCTTCTGTGTCTACCAAAGTACCACCAACAGTAGTTGGTGATTTAATCTCCTATTAGTCAAAGGACACAACTGGTTGCAGGGTCATGGGAGTTAAGTGAGTATTGTATCTCTTTTTTCTTGTTAGACAATCACATGTCCCTGATCCACTTTCACCACTCTACCTTTTAATCTTTGTGGAGGCAGGAACTCTTCTTTTAAATTGTTTTTGCTTATGATCTTTCATAATGCTTATCTAAGAGTTTGAAAAGTTATTTTTAAAATCAGCTAACTAATGTTTTAGTTGCATGACCTGCAAATCTCTGGTAGTTAGACATTCTTGTAGTTACATTTAAAAAAAGAAAGAAAGAAAGAAAGGTAGCCTTTGCTTTCCTATTTCTGAAATGTAACTTAAGAATCACTACTATTAAATATCTAAATACCGGTATCTCCTTCTTCAGTAGTTTGAGCGCAGCATGAGCCAGCACTTGACCTGTATGATCTTCTTCTTCCACCATTTAGTGATGTTAAAAGTAACTAAAAATTTATACAGTGCTGCAAAAAAATGGAATGTAACTAAAGTAGTTGTAGCTTAGTTATGGAAGAAGCAAAATAATTATAAGTAACTAGTTATGTGTAACTCCAGTTATGATGCTGTGTAAAGATAATACTATTCCACATGTGGGTTTAGGGGAAGAGAACTTGCCTACAGTCACTTATAGCAAGTAAATATGGGAACTATCTGGAAGATTCCATTGCCCCACAAGATGGAGTTATAGCCCTTCCACAATGACCCTTCTTTCCATGGATATTAGGCTCAGGTTTCCCTGAAACAAAAGAACAGATACTCTCCCTTCAAATAGCAACCATATCGAGCCAGAAAAAAAAGGTCAAAGGCTTTGGAAGCAGCATTTGCTGAAATCATTTCACGGAACAGGATGAGGTTCTCTCTTTCAAAGACAGATACCAAAATGACCAAAGTTCACAAAGCACCAGTGAATACTGCCCTTTCAGTGATTGCTAAAAACAGTCATATGAAGTGAGATGTTGCTGGAATGTTAACAGCAGTACTGTATCAATTATATGCTGGGCATGCAGGAAGGGTATGAACAGCTCAAGGTAGGGGCTCAGAATAGGAACACCATCATACTTTGAGCCATTTACACTTTGACAGCTAATGTCAGATTCACTGCCATGCTGGAAACAATTCATAATGTGATGGTTGTCTTTGTGCCTTTGCTGACATTAGGCATCGCTTTCCTTAAGAAATGTGTAGCTGAATTATGCAGCGCAAAAAGAAGGACCTATTAAGAAAAGTGTGAATGCCACACAACCAGAGGTGAGTGCGAAGAAATGCAGAATGAAGTCATTCATCTGCTCACATGTAGGGCTAAACTTGGAACAGAGTTATGGATGCACACAAATGTTTACCCCTAACCACTACTGAGTGATCATCAACTCTCTAGACCTTTATTTTGAAGATTTAAAGGGGGCTCTAACCACATTCATTTGGAGACAGTTATGAAGCCTTATATGAGGAGTGAGGAAAGCACAGTGGATCCTTGGCGTCAGCTGGAGTTTGGCTCCAGGACCCTCAGTGGATACCAAAATCGATGGATACTTATGTTCCATTAAATAGAATGGCACAGTAAAATGGTGTCCCTTATATAAAATGGCAAAATCAAGGTTTACTTTTGGGATTTTTTAAAAAAATATTTTCAAGCCATGAATGGTTGAATCTGTGGATAATGAATCCATGGGTACAAAGAGCCAACAGTATAGGTGTGCTCCCCCATCTAATTTTTGAAGCTCTCTAAAGCCACAAATTTTTCAGGTTAAACAACAACAACCCTGAAAGTCAATAGAGTGGGAGCAGAGAACTGGGTTCAAACATATAATTCCTCCCCACAAATCCTCTAGAATGCCTTCAAATCTTGAAAACCATAGCTTGAAGTCACTCTCAGTGATACCTTTGGGGCAATGTTCAGTTGGAAATGGAATTGGGTGGACCAACCCAGGGGTAAAAAAAAACCCAGCCCATTGCCCTATATTTCCCAACCCTTGCCCTATATGGACCTTTGCAGTCAACATGCCAAGTTCTGGAATGCTGTGAGTATTGCAAGTTCTGGAAAGCTGTGAGGTATTTTTAATTTATTAGTATTTAGGGTATGATTTATACAAGCACTATTTCCCTGTCCCCAGCTTAGCCCTACACACAAGTAGCAAATGCCTACATTGGGATTTTGAATATCTTGCAGACGTATGACTTCATGGATGCATGTGGTCCCTGCACCAACAAAAACAAAAGGAAAGGGTGTTAACCACAACCTAGCATGGATTTTAAATATTCTGCAGTGTCATTATGTTGATAATTGCTTCGGTCATCTGGTACTGTGGAGTCAGCCCTTGATTGCTGAAGTCTAAGCCAGTGCAACACATGCTGTGCTAAATTCTGTCCCCAGAAGAGGCTATACATGTGGCCTTGCTGATGGAAGTGTGTGTATCTGCTTTCAAGGACCAGCTGATGATGAACCCCACTGTACCTAAAATCAGCTGGTCCTTGATAGCAGATACGCATACCACCAAAGGTTGACTCCATAGCACAATGGGGTGGCAGAGTAGAACTTTCTAAATGTGATAACAGTAGGAAAAATGCCATTTTCTGAGACTTGCAGCTTTCATTTTCTTTTTAATTTTTTCGACACCTATGATTAGGAAGATAAGGTTGTAAACACAGACTTGCAGGTCCTATCACACTGCACAGTTACAGCACCAAGACCCACTTTAAATGCTATAACTTCCTCCTGTGGAATCCTGGAATTTGCAGTTTAGAGACTGGTGCTTAGCATTCTCAGCCAGGGAGCTCTAGTCCTTCATCAAATTACAAATGCCAGGATTCCATAAAATGTTGCTATGGCATCTCAAATGGGATCATGGTGCTATAATTATGTAGTGTTAAATGGCCTATGGTGAAAATTAAGAAGCCAGATGGGGTTGCTGAATCATTGAATGAGATTGACAGCAACTTGATGTTAATGTCTTACATAGCTTTTTCTCTTGCACCATGGTCACACTAGTATGTAGTCCTGAAGGTGGTACTGCCATTTTCATTGTGCGTTGCTGCTGCATTCAGTCAAGTTTCAGGTATGTGAAAGAGGAGGTTGAAGTACCCATTTGTCCTCCTCCATCTCCTCCACTCTTTTGCCATACTATTCTATATGTGCCACCAGACAGCTCTAGGACTGATCCTCCTTGGCTACTGGATTATGAAAAGCCAGGAATAGGTCATGGCCACATACCCCTGCATTTCCAAATTTTTCTGCAGAATGCGAACTGTCTACTACAGCCCTGTTTATTGTTAATTTTTGGTGCTTTCTTCCTGCTCTTGACTTTATTTTCTTAAATTTAATGGAAAAGATACTCACAGCAGGTAACAACAAAATCAAGATTAAAAACAAAAAACATCTTAGAGCAAAATAAATACAAAAAATGAATAAGACCCCTGCAGAGACAGCCCTATAGAGAATGCTTTCTCCTCTCTTGTCCTCATCACACATGCCTCCAATAGCTGCAGGACCAACAGAAGGACCATCTCTAAAGAGCCTAACACCCAGGCAGGCTTGTATGGGATATTATAGTCTTTCAAATGCCCTAGTTCCAAGTCATGTAGGATTTTGTAGGTCATAAAGCAGTACTTGTTAGCAAGCTTCTTTTACTACCTTTCTTCATATTGTTTAGTAGTACCACCTTTGAAAGATGTGTCTGATTTATAGGTGAAGGACTCTATACACTATATGGTTATATACATTTCTGTTCCTCTGTCCCTTAGAGGGATTTTAAAACAAGAAACAAGGGTTCTGTCTTAGGAGGTTTATTGGTCTCCTTTCTTCTGAAGTCACAGTCTTTTATAGGCACAATAACACTGTAACTGCTACAGATACTTTGGTCACAAATACTTTGGTCAAATTGATTTCAACTAGAAAATAATCCAAAGGAGAAAATAGAGTTCTATAAACAAGACACTCATATTCTTTCTGTGCCCTTTAATGTACCTTGCCTTTAATGTAGTTTGGCAGATACAAAGAGGACAATGTTATTGTGGCATTGTAAGATCAAAAAACTTTACCAAGTATCATTAAAAGTAGAGACTTTTCAGCTAGGATCCCATCTGGAAAAATTTAACTGAACTTGACAATGGTGACAGTTTGAGGTCCTTAAATAATGCTAACAATGTCCTATTAAATCACTGGCATGAAGTCATACTAGAACGTCAGTTTAAATTTGATTTCAGATGGAAGTAGCAGCAACTCAAGAAGTGGTTTATGTGGATAATAGGAGTAAGGAGAGGGAGACCACAGAATATTAAATGCCCTTTAACTTAAGTGAAAGGTGGATATTCAGACAGATCTAAACAGCTTGTCCTAGTGCCTGTTCCTCTTGCTGTTTGGCAGCACGTAAACATGTTAGCACTTACTAAAAACAAGAGGAGATGCAAGTTCTCAATCCAGGCATGGAGCCAGTTCTTTTTTTGGGGGACGGGGGGGTGGGGTGGGGGTAGATCTAAAGGTATTGTGAAGCACCATCATTTGTAGATTCAAACCTACAAGAACTTAAATCCAAGGAGCAAAGTAAATTTTATTTAAAATGTCTTAAGTAAAATTTGATTTTAAAACACAAAATAAAACTTGAAACTGAAGTTTCCACCTCCACACTTTTTCACTGACTGTGAAAGGTTGACTAGGGCTGCATCTGCACTGTGGAAATAATGCAGTTTGACACCATGTTAACTGCCATAGCTCAATGCTATGGAATTCTGGGATTTGTACTTTTGTGATATATTTAACTTTCTCTATCAGAGAACTCTGGTGCCACAATAAACTACAATTGCCAGCATTCCATAGCACTCAGACACGGCAGTAAAAGTAATGTTAAACTGCATTATTTCTACATTCAGCTGCAAGCTCGGCTTATTTTTTCCAGTGACACCAATTTACAAGCAACTGAAGATAAAGAAAGTCAAGGATACCACAAGATTAAATCTCTGAGCTGCTTAGAAGCTGTCAGTCAAACAAAACCTGAATGCATTCACATCACACACATACACAATGACATATGTCTACATGTTGACCTGGAACAGAGGTCCTGCTGTTAATCCTGACCTTGGCATCACATGGCTGGGTTAGGCCCAGAGCTTGGAAAGGCTACTTTCTTGGATGACCATTTCCACAATCCCCCCAAAGTCAGAATGGCCACTGCTGACTGGGGGATTCTGGAAGTTGAGCTTGCCCTTGCCCTTGAAGTCCACATAGAGTGCAGATATCAGAAAAGGAGCCCTTGAGCATGAGCAGTTGCTCACACCTGTGTGGGGACACCTCTTTGGACATGCATCCTCAGTGCCTGGAAACTAGGGGGTGGAGTAGGCCAGCCACAAAAACCTGGGAAAGGACCACTTATAGGGTCCCACTCCCTGCTTATCTGGTAGACCCAACTCTGGAAGCCTTCATATGGATCAGAAAATGTCACCTGACCTACTCTGGCCTATTAGTGCAATGAGGCTTCAGCTGCTTTGCAGGATGTTCCCTCCTTCGTTCCAAGCAGTGAATTTGCTCACGTGGTAGTAACCCCATCTTGATATTCAAAAGTTGACTTTTGAAGACCTGTTGCAAATCAAGATGAAGACATCTACACAGATTTGTAGAACATTGTCTGCATGTTTTCTCTTCTATCACCCTTTAAAAAATTGTTCGTACTTTAAGAAAGAAACAAAATTAAAAATCCAAAGAAAGAGATTTCTACAGTCCTGAGCTGTGTAGCCTCTGGCTACATAGGAAGGCTTGGGTCAACATGCTCTTGTAAACTTTCAGAACTGCTAGAAAGCATTGGGCATGGCTGGGCACTATACATTACCATGTGCAGAGACTAGATCATATAGGCAACTGTCTTATACCAAGCTATGTTACCTAATCTGGCTATATTTCACCAGAGGAATCCTTCCATATCTACCCGGAAATGTCAGGGACTGGACCTGGAACCTTCTACATGCAGAGCACATATTCTATCACTGGGTTATAACCCTTCCACAGTCTTCACATGATTGGAATAAATCTGCTGTATTTCAATGTAGGCAAGAGAAAAGCAGCTAGTTATTATGTTTTCCTTGAAGGTAGGCAAGCTGAAAAATAAAAGTGTGTCTGTGTGTGCATGTGTAAGAGAGAGAGACCGACCCTTGGAAAGGTAAAAGTTTGCCCCTCATCTTCATGACAGGTGTATAACAGAATGAATGGTAAGAGGGCTTGGAGTGAGAACGTTTCTGCAATGATTCCTCCACACATTCCTCCAGTTTTGGAGCATCACTGAGCATGTTCATCTCAACCTGACTGTGATAGTAGCTCCAACTTGCCCCTGAGAAAGTCAAATAAGTTCCAGAGTCCCTAGCGAGAGTAACCAAAAAAATCAACAAAAATGCAACTCTACCCAAGTCTAACCACCTGGAATTTCATCTGGAGATTAGAGACAAGCAGAAACTCACACTTCGGAGTTGCACAAGAGGTTGTCCATTGTGATTGCAGTCCATAAGAGCCATTCAGCCTCTCTCCTCAA
The DNA here is from genome assembly GCA_026167975.1 of Phrynosoma blainvillii. Taxonomy (NCBI): domain Eukaryota; kingdom Metazoa; phylum Chordata; class Lepidosauria; order Squamata; family Phrynosomatidae; genus Phrynosoma; species Phrynosoma blainvillii. Next base: position 135,842,847 of record JANUYF010000003.1, on the reverse strand, counting down.
CAGAAGGTGCCTTGAAAATGGTGCTTAGGAGAAAACAGTGCCCTTTTCTTTCTGCTCTGAGTAATGTATAGGGAGATCACAGAGACCTTCCTTTAACCCAGAGATGTGGCCCTCTCAGTATCATTAACAGTGGAGACTAATAAGAGCTCCAACTCAACAATATGCAGAAGGGCACATGATCCCCATCCTCACTTTAAACAAAGCTCAAACAATTTAATGTGAGAAGTATACCATCTCCCCCATATTCCTACACCTAAAAGGATATTGTAGAGTTGGAAAAAGTGTAGGCAAAGGCAATCAAAATGATCAAGCAACTGGAGCAACTCTCCCACAAGGAATAGTTACAACTTTGCGGGCTCTTTAGCATAGGAAAATGAGTAAATGGGAGATGTGATAGACATGTATAAAATCATCCTGGTTTGGCAAATGTAGATCAGGAGGAGCTTTTCTCCCTCCCTTATAATACTGAATTTCTGGTCATCACTAATGTGGAATGGTGAGAGGAGATTCAGGACAGATAAAAGGAGTACTTCTTCACATAATTAAACTGTGGGATTCACTGTTTACAAGATGTAGTTATTATGGCTGCCAATTTGTCTGGCTTTAAAGTGGGATTAAACAATTCATGAAGGATGGAGCCACAACTGGTTACTAGTCAGGATAGCTATATATCACTTCCAATATCAGATATGTCTCTGTTTATCAGTCTCTGGGGAATACGAAATGAAGGTGAAGTTGTACTCGTGTCCTGCTGGCAAGCTTCCCATAGGCAATGGATTTGCCACAGTGAAAAGAATGTTATGAAAGATAGATCATTGGTCTAATCCAAAATGGCTCTTCTTATGTTTTTTCTAGAGAATGAAGTCTGTTGCCACTGACAGTTTTCCTGGGACTCAACTGCTATGGGGCAGCACACACTGGCTTTATTTGGAAACCAAGGACAATTTCTGCAATCTGTGCATCCCATGGAAGGGCATCACAAGGGCTAACTTGATTCAGACATTGGCCAGAAAAGGAACAAAAGGAACATATGCAGAGAGTATAACCTCACTCTACTCACAGAAGAGTTGGAAGGGACCATCATGTTCAACTCCTGCTCAGTGCAGGACCTCCACCTAGAGCATGTCCAGCAGCTAGCTGTCTGGTTTCTTTTTGAACACATCCAGGGAAGGAGACACCTATAAGGACTCCATAATTAAGAAATATGTTGTAGGCTGAATCCGCACGTCAGAAATAATCCAGTCTGATGCCACAACTGCTTTGGCTCAACACTATGGGATCTTGGGAATTGTAGTTTGTCATAGTTCCAGAGCTCTCTGACAGAGAAAGCTAAATGTTTCACAAAACTATAGTTGCCAGAATTCCATAGCATTCAGCATGGCAGTTAAAGTGGTATCAAACTGGATTATGCCTGAGGTGTGGATGCAGCCTTAGGTGTTGTTGTTTTTTTACTCCTCCCTCTGGAGCCTTTTCCCCCTCTTTCCATCAGGATTGTAAGCCTGAAGGCAGGGTATCAAGTACCTCTTCAGATGCAATCTGTATCTCACCACACTACATTTACATTGTCATTCATACACATCCAGCCACACACCTACTAACTATTTTTATACATATTTAATTTCTTGATTTCCTTCGCAAAACTACAAACAGAAATTACAGTTTGGTTTGGTGAAGCTGCCAAGGACTGCATAAGGAAATACCCTTCTACACCTTGAAATAAATAACAAGCCACTTTAAAGGCTTAATCCCATATTAGTCATATTTCTAGTTTGTTATTGTTGTGTGCCTTCAAGTCTTTTCCAACTACGCTGACCCTAAAGGGAACTTCTCATGGGGGTTTTCTTGGCAAGATTTGTTCAGAGGAGGTTTGGCATTGCCTTCCCTTGAGGCTGAGAGTATGTGGCTTACACAAGGTCACCCAATGGGTTCATGGCTGAGCAGGGCGATTGAAATCAAGTCCCTGTTATTTGATTAATTGATTGATTGGATTTATAGCCCCAGCTTTCTCTCAGGATGGGATCCAAGGTATCATAGTGTCTATTGTAGGTAGGAATAATATTTGATTTAGCTCTAAATGTGTACTATAGACATTGTGCCCTGAAAAACCTGTTTCCATCCCTCTCTTGCTGTTTTTTTTTCCTGTTGAATTCTCGGTTTCAGAGAAAAGCTGCCCATTTGAAAATGTAATGCTTTATCTAGAATAAAATGCAACAGAAGGTGGGGAAAGGGGTCAATAATCTGAGGCTGCTAAATTGGGACTTGTTTAAGTTACAATACTGGAAAGCAGTTCTACATGATGCCAGTGTGTAACTTTAGTTAACCTAAGCTACTAAACAGACAAGGTTTCCCTCAGATTTGGTGTATGAGCAGCTCCAACTCATAAAACCAAATGACAACTGTGTGTAATGTAATCAGTGCTCATAGTAACCTCCGCTTCCAAGTCACTTTACAGTCTTAAAAGCAGAGGTGGGTCAGCTTCTGGTGGTCCTGAGGTTACAAAGCAGAGCTCAGAATATAGCTGCCCGAAATTACTTATTGGGGTGTATGTGCAACAAAAGATCCAGCATGGTCTGGTTGTTTGAACATTGGACTAGGTGTCTAGGAGACCAGGGTTCAAATCCTGTTCAGTTATGGAAACCCTGCATCTAGACACTGATCTTGGTCAAGTTTTTCAGCCTCAGAGGGGAGCAATGTCAAACCTTCTCTGCCAGGAAAATCCCTTGACAGGTTCAGCTTAGGGTAGCCATAAGTTAGAAATGACTTAAAGGCACATTGCAAAAACAACAAATGTGTAGCAAGGGTGCAAATAAGTTCTGTTTCAAAAGTAGGGCAATGAATAAGAGCAATGCTACTTAGTTACTTTCAAAAGTTATTTTCAAAGAGTATTTTTATAGGATTTGGGGTTTTTTTTGGGGGGGGTTATGGTATACTTGAGATCCCTTGCAACAGGTTTGGGTCAAAACCTAGGACGTTATCACATGGGGGGAATCTGTAGGTTATCCCACACAAATCCCCCCCCCCAAAAAAAAACCGCACTTGCGCCTGACGATTTCACACAACGTCGCACAGAAACTGGTCAGAAAGTGGATAGAAAGTGGTATTATCCGAGATCTTTTTAATTTCGGGAATTTAGAGGAAATGCATTTGCGAAATTACAGTAATTGCACATTTATTTTAATCTGAAAAGCAAATATGCACGGACAATTCTCTTTTAAAACCTGGAGGAGGGCCAAGAGGAGAAGGAGGAGGGGCCTCCAGGGAGGGAGAGTCCTGGGCTCCTTCTCAGTGCCATGAAGGGAAGGGAAGGGAAGGGAAGGCAGCCCAGGAGAGGGAAGTTTGGGACAGAGGAGAAGTTTGGCATTTGGGATGGAGGGAAAAGGAGGGAAAAGAAGGCTTCCCTCGCAGCAGCTGTGGGTGGATGTGGGTGCGAGTGTGGGGTGTGATTGTGGAGCAACTTAGAGCTCCATCTCACCATGACGTTCTTCCCTGCAGGTCCTACAAAGGGGAAAGGCTTACGGGGGGGGGCATGGGAGCTACCTCCAGTTTCCCCCTCTCCTGGGCATCATCCAAGGCTCTGGCTCTCCCCAGGGAACACCCAGCCCTTCCCTGCCAGCTCTGCCTGTGATTCTGCCCTCCTTGCCCATCTCCCCAGCAGCTGACAGCCTCCAATGCCAGGAAAGGAGAGAGAGAAAAGGGAGGGTGAGCCATCCCAATCCCTCCCTTGCCTCGGCTTGCCTTGCCTTTCCAGCCTCCTCCTCCTCCTCCTTCTCTGCTCTCTTGAGAGGTCCTAACCCCAACGGAAGGGAGTTAGGACCTGTGCAGGAGGACATGACCCCAAATGGAGGACAGTCTGACATTTCCTCCTGGGAAATTCAGGACTCGCCCTGGAAAAGGAGGAGTCTTGTCACAAAACACACCTATTTCCAGTACATGTACGGGTTCTTTTCACTTGTGTATGAAAGTTAAAAACGTCTTTTTTTCGCTTTTAATTTAATTCCGTTATTACTGTAATTACGTGTGAAAAGCATTTGCGCAATTAAGCTCTATTTTCGCTTTCTTTTCAGGATGCTTCATTTCCACTTTATTATTTCTTTAATAACAAAACTGGCCCACGTGTGATAACGTCCATAGATTTGGACTTGTGGGAAAGAACATGGCAAAAAAGTTTAAAACATGCATTAAATTATGACTGAAAAAGAATTGGTATAAGATGCAGTTTAGATGGTATCTTACATCATATAGACTATAAAAAAATGTATAAGCAAGTTAAAAATGTGTGTTGGAAATGTGAGAAGGAGAATGGTACTTTAAAATCATTCCTGGTGGCTTGGTGATAAAGCAAAAAATATTGGAAGATGATACACTTATATATGACAGAAATATTGAAGATAAAAGAACAACTGGACCCAAAAATGTATTTATTAAGTATGATGATGGTAAATTGATTTTCTATTTGATGACTGTGGGCAGAGTTTTATATGCAACTAAGTGGAAGCAGAAAGAATGCCCAGATATTAGTGACTGGTTAAAATGAGATTTATGAGTTTATGGAAACTGATTAAGTTGACACAGCTGATAAAAATGAGACCATCAGAAAATTTTACAAAAGAATGGGATCCGCTGTTAAGATACAAAAGGGAAAGAAAAGGGTTTAAACTTCATAATTGGCTTGGAATAAGTTAAAACACACACACCACATTGTTGAATATTAGGAAAGATGGGGTAGATTTTATGGAGCCAAAATAAGAATGGATAATTATCTGGAGTACAAAAGTAGAACAGGAATAAATAGAAGATATGGAGAGACAAGGAAGTAAACTCGTTTGTATGGTTGTGTTGTTCTTTGTATATTAGTGTTAGATAAATGGTAGATATTCTTGTGTTAGATGTGTGCTGTACTAGGTGTAGTGTGCTAAATGTCTGTTTTGTTATTTGTGTTTTTTAGATATATCAAGGAACTATAAAGATGCTTACCAAAAAAAGAAAAAGAAAGAAACAGCTTTGGATATAAATATTTTAATAAACTGATGAGAGCTTTATGCCATTCTCCTATTAATCCTAAAAATAGCAAAAAAGTAACCAGGGGGAAAAAACACCAAGACGTATCGTAACATTAATTGTTACTTTCCCCAGTATCTCAGCAAGTCCCTTACTTCTGAAACACTGTAATGCAGGCCAGAAACAAATTACTTTTGAAAAATAATTTTCCATGTTCTGCTGGAAGGAAGGCTGTTTGGCCTCGCAAACCGAGCCTCTCACAAGTCACGAGACTCCATAATAAAGCTGGTAGCACCCAGGAATCAGGCCTTCAAATTTACTGACTATATATATATATATATATAATATGCTCTGAGGCATCACTTTTTGTTTGGTGTTCAGACATCTCAGGGATGGGATTTAACTAGCTAGCCATTAGTATCTGTTTCAAACAACTTTGAAAACTTTGTATTATATATCTTTTCCCCTTATGCCTCAAACTGTGAGCAAACCCTTTAGCTTTTTTGATTAAGACCGGATAGGGCAAAAGGCTGTTATTTTGAGGATCAGAGCTGCCCATTGGTGAGTCCCTGCTTTAAAGATGAAAAGCAAAACTGAAAGAACTAAAGACGAGATCAGTTTGGATCAGACTTTTCATTCTGCCCATCATTTGTGTTCGGGCATCCCTTGGAGCATTGTCTGAACTTTGAAATACGGAATGTGGAAATTAAAGCAGAGAGAGCACTCTCAGATGCTGAAAAGGGGATGCAAAATTCCTCATTTTGATTTTTTTTAAAAAATAAAAAATAAAAATGAATTTGAAGGAAATAGATATACAACAAATACTAATGGTTTTAGATAGCTTAATTGTTAAAAAAAATATGTACGTTTTAAGCCCAATTAATGGGTCTTTCTCGGAGCTAGTCCTACCATTAGGTAGAGTGAGGCATCTGCTTCAGGCAGCGGATTTAGGGTGTCATGAAAGGGCAAGAAAGTGATAGTTTTTGTTGTCATTAATATCATAGAATCATAAAGTTGGAAGAGACCACAAGGGACATCCAGTCCAACCCCCTGCCATGCAGGAACTCTCAATCAAAACATATCTGACAGGTGGCCATCCAGCCACTGTTTATAGACCTCCAAAGAAGGAGACTCCAAAGGAGTGTCTTCCACTGTTGAACAGCTCTCACTGTCAGGAAGTTCCTTCTAATACTGAGGTGGAATCTCTTTTCCTGTAGCTTGCATCCACTGTTCCAGGTCCTGATCTCTGGAGCAGCAGAAAACAAGCTTGCTCCCTCCTCAATATGACATCCTTTCAAATATTTAAACAGGGCTATCATATCACCTCTTAGCTGCCTCTTCTCTAGGCTAAACATACCCAGTTCCCTAAATCGTTCCTCATAGGGCATGGTTTCCAGACCCTTCACCATTTTAATTGCCCTCCTCTGGACACGCTCCAGTTTTTCAACATCCTTTTTTAATTGTGGTGCCCAGAACTGGACACAGTATTTCAGGTTAGGCCTGACCAAAGCAGAATACAGTGGCACTATTACTTCTCTTGATCTAGACACTATACTTCTATTGATGCAGCCTAAAATCGCATTGGCCTTTTTAGCTGCTGCATCACACTGATGACTCATGTTCAACTTGTGGTCCACTATGACTACTAATTCCCTTTCACACGTATACTTACTGCCAAGAATAGGGAGGGGGTGTTTGTGTTCATTTTTTGCCTTTTACTCAAAAAACAACTTTGAATCATATAACCACAGAGTTGGAAGTGACCCCAAGGGCCATCTAGGCCAACCCCTTGCCATGCAGGAACTCACAATCAAAGCACTCTCAACAGACTGGCATCCAGCCTTGCTTGGCTTTGTGCATGCACTTGAGGACAATCAAAAAGAGACATTTTTTGCCCACCTCAGGCAGCAAAAGTGTTTTCAGCCAAACTTCAGAGTAAACCATTGATAGAATCGGGCCATATTTCTTGTTTTAGTTGTTCTTGTTCTATGCCCTTGAAGTCATTTCTGACTTATGGAGATCCTAAGGCGATCCTATCGTGGGGTTTTCTTGGCAAGATTTGTTCAGTGGAGGTTTGCCATGGCCTTCCCCTGAGGCTGAGACAGTCTGACTTAACCAAAGTGAGTTTTGTGGCAGAGCTGGGAACTGAACCCTGGTCTTCAGAGTGGTAGGCCAACCTCAAACTACTATGCCACACTGGCTCTGTCTATCTCATTGCCAGCCACAGAGGTAAGGCTGAGCCACCATCACTTCCAGAATACTTTTGCTAATGAATATTTAAACACTTTTTTAAAAGAAGTGGACAGCAAAAGGCTTGGGAACCAATGGAAACCAATGGTGGTCTGGCAAGCACCAAACTCCTTCATGTCCATGTCTCTGAACCAGCAGCTCATGAAGAAGAGAAGGGTGGTGGTGGTGGGAATAGATAAATATAGCCGGTGGCTTTAGAGTTAGATATGGGAGCAATGCGGTGGAAGGAATTAAGTGAACTGTGTTCTGGGAATAGCCTTCGCAGAAGAGAAAAGGGGGTGATGGGGGTGCTAAGCAAGAGGGGGGGGGGGAAAGAAAAGCTGGCAGGGTGGGGAGGAGGAGGAGAAGAAGAAGAGAAGGAAGAGTAGAGGAGGAGGAGGAGGAGGAGAGGAAGAGAAGAAAAAGAGGGGGAGGGGAAGGAGGAAGAGAAGAAGAGGAAGAGGAAGAGAAGAAGAAGGGGAGGAGGAGAGGAGGAGGAGGAGGAGGAGAGGAAGAGAAGAAGAGGAGGAGAGGAAGAGAAGAAGAGGAGGAAGAGGAAGAGAAGAAGAAGAGGGGGAGGGGAAGGAGGAAGAGAAGAAGAAGAGGAGGAGGAGGAATGGAAGAGGAAGAGGAGGAGAGGAAGAGAAGAAGAGGAGGAAGAGGAAGAGAAGAAGAAGGGGAGGAGAAAGGGAAGGGGAGGAGGAGGAGAGGAAGGGAAGAGAAAGAGAAGAAGATGAGGAGGAGGAGAGGAAGAGGAAGAGAAGAAGAAGGGGAGGAGGAAGAGAGGAAGAGAAGAAGAAGAGGAGGAGGAAGGGAAGAGAAGAAGAGGAGGAGGAGGAAGGGAAGAGGAGGAGAAGGAGAGGAAGAGAAAGAGAAGAAGAGGAGGAGGAGGAGGAGGAGAAAGAGAAAAGGAAGAAGAGAAGGAGGAGTAGGAAAAGAAGAAGAGAAGGGTAGAAGAAGGAGGAGGAGAAGGAGGATCAAAAGCTGCTCTGAGCGGATTAGTGACCAAATGGCGAGTCCCATCTGCCAAGCCTGAAAGGCAGAGGACCGACCTGAGAGCAGCCAGCCCTCTCCTATCCTCACTGGGCTGCATCCACACTGCAGCGACAATCCGGTGTTGGACTGAAGGCTACGGAATCCTGGGAAGGGGAGTTTACTGTGGCACCTCGGGTGCGGTGCCCTATATAGCCTTGAGCCGGGGCAGGCCGAGCGGCCTCAACCCGGATTATTGGCTCAGTGGGGACGCAGCCTAGAAGGGGAGCGGGAGCGGGGAAAGCATGCCGGCAGGGAGCGCAAAAGGCGTCGGAGGCAAAGCCCTGGGCGAGGAGACCTAGGATTAGTGGAGCGGGGACGGGGACGGGGGTACCTAGAGACCATCCATCCGGTCGGCCCTCTCTCTACCTGGGAGCCGCTCTGCCGATCCGCGGGGCTGGAGGAGGAGGGGGGGGGATCTGGCGCTGCTTCTCCCGGAGCCCCACTTGCACCTTGTGGCCTCTCTGGCCCCCTCCCTGGTGAGGCTGGGGGGGGGGTGCCAGGGGGGCAAGACTAAGAGAGGCCATGCCTTTCCTTAAAGCGACCGCTGCCCATTGGCTAACCAAGAGGGAGGGTTTCTCTCCCCACCGCTTTGACTCCCTCCCTCTTCCTACTCAACATATATATGGGGACCCTCCAGTTGGGGAGGAGGGAAAAGTCACTAGGCTTCGATCCCCCGGGGAAACCCCACTGAGCAAGTCACACTGTCTCAGCCTCAGGGGAAGGCAATGGGAAACCTCCTCTGGACGCACCTTGCCCAGAAAACCCCGGGATTGGGTCGCCATAGGGTGGCCAGAAGTCGGAAAGGACTTGAAAGCACCCAACAACAACAACCTTTTTTTTGGGGGGGGGGTACAAAGAGGTGGATCGCAAAAATGTAGGGCACTCAGTGAAAATGTAGGACAAGCAAAAAACACGTTTATATATATATATATATATAGAGAGAGAGAGAGAGAGAGAGAGGGGGGGAGAGAGGTGTTTTTCACTTGTATTTTTTGTCCTGTCCTACATTTTTACTGAGTGCCCTACATAAGGCACAGCTGTAAGCCGCCTTGATTGCTTCAGCAAAAGGAGGAGTATAAATAAAATTATATATATATATATATATACACACACACACACACACATATATATATATATATACACACATCTGTTACTAAGAAGCACGAATGTATAATACTAAGTATGTATAATACTAAGAAGCATGAGTGTGTGTGTGTGTGTTTGTGTGTGTGTGTGTATATATATATATATATATATATATGCTTCTTAGTCCTGCTCAAAATGGAGGACCTTTTGAAATCCCTCCTGGACAGAAGGTGGAAATGGAGGGCATGTCCTGGGAAAGGAGGACCCTGGGGAGGTAGTGGTTTGAGTGTTGGACTATGGTTCAATTCTTTCATGAAGCCCGCTTGGTGACCCTGGACAAGTCACGCTCTCTGAGCCTCAGGGGACAACAATGGCAAATCCTCTCTGAACAAATCTTGCCAAGAAAATAATCAGCCTTAAGGTTGCCCTAAGTTGGAAATGACTTGAAGGTACACAACAACAACAACAACAACAACAACAACAACAACAACGGTATGTAGTGCTGGACTAGGACTCTGGAGACCAGGGTTCAAATCCCGGTTCGGCTGTGGAAAGCCACTGGATGACCTTGGGTGGGTCACACTCTCTCAGCCTCAGAAGATAGCAATGGCAAACCCTCTCTGAAGAAACTTGCCAAGAAAACCCCATTGTAGGGTTGCCGTAAGTCTGAAACCACCCCAGCTGTCTATCTAGCCATCTGTCTGAGAGTAGAGATGTTATCGAATGATTCCTGAAGGGCAAGGGAGAAAAGGTGTGTAAAGGAAAACTGGTGTGCAAATGGCATAAAGGACAGCTGATATGGATGAAAGGGAAGAGTCAGCAGAGGGCTCTCTGTGGAGGAAAATGGACCTCTTTCCAGCTGGAACAGAAGCAGCAGCCACTGAACAAGGGAACTACTGTCCTGTAGTTTGCTTTCAGATTTCCAATTGAAAGAGCAGGGCCAAGAAGCCTCTGTGGCTGAACACAAAACAGGGACCACAAGCAGAGGCTGCAGGCAGCTAAACTGAAGCCCAGCACAGTTTTTGCACATTTTCCTAGGACGTTATCACACGGGGCCCAATCCAAACAAAATCCACACGAAATCCCGAACGATACTGGATTATTGGCCCGTGTTTTCACACGATGTCGCACAGAACCCCGACAGAACCCCGACAGAAAGTGGAAAGATCCGAGATCTTTTGAATTTCGGTTTCTTCAGGAAATGCAATTGCGCGATGAGGGTGATTCTGCATTTACCGCAAATGTGATCACCAAATACGTATTGGGGAGCATTTCCCTGTCATTACCCATGGTTCCTGTGAGCATTCCTCTATCTGCGCATGTGCAAGAGGCTCATTTCTACTACATTTATGGGATATTTTCGCTTGTGTGTGGACGTTCTTTGCACTTGCTGTAAATTCGCAATTAAGGTAATGACGTTTGTGGAAACAAGTTTATTTTCGGTTTATTTTCGTAATGCCTCATTTCCACTTTTATTTTCGCTTTCTGGCCCACGTGTGATAACGTCCCTAGTATGAAACATTTCCATTAGAACCACTGAGTGAACTGATTTATTTTTCATCTTCCCTTTCTATCTCCCCCACAAAAAAAGTTACTCAAGGCAGCTCCAGGTAACAAATGTCTGCTTCCTTTCCTTTCTCTTTTATCTTTCCTTTCTCCTTTCTCTTTCTTTCTTTCTTTCTTTTTAAAAAGTTGCTAGCTTTCCTGATGGAAGTGTGGAAATGTGAACCTGTTCACAAAGGGCTGCATCCACACTGTGGAACGAATCCAGTTTGACGCCACTTTTACTGCCATGGCTCAGTGCTATGCAATTCTGGGAACTCTAGTTTTGGGAGACATCTAGCCTTCTCTCTCAGAGCACCCTGGTGCCACAACAAACCACAGTTCCCAGAATTCCATAGCATTGAGCCATGGCAGTTAAAGTGGTGTCAAACTGAATTATTTCTGCTGTGAGGATGCAGCCAAAGGGAAGAAGACTCAGGGGGAAGCAGCAAAGCCTCTCATTGGTGAAACAATAAAACTGTAGTTTTGGTGGCAGTTTTTATCCATCCGACACAGATCTATATAATTTAGTGATAACAAATAACAGCCTTTTCACCAAGACTACAAGTGATTTACCCCTTTAAATACTAAGGATACTTTAGAAGGAAGTCCTCTCTTCTCTTCTGGTCCTCACCAGCTTTTTGTAACATCAGGCTGGATGAAGAAAGCTGGAGATCTGCACACACTTTTTCAAAATCATAACTTTTATTAAAGTGACAAATGACAAATAAACTACAGTACAAAGATGAACTGTAAAAACAAACAACAAAACTTATTGTCACAGTTGCAAGAAAGCTGTATATCCTCCATTGAAAAGAATATAGAGAAACTTTATTTGCCAGTTGGAAAAGATTGGGTCTGTACAACAAAAGATAAACATCTCACTGGTCAACAAATTCAAGAGAAGTTGTCAGATGTTCACAACTAGTTTTCAGTCCATCAAATACTTACTTTGGGGGAACAACAAGCAACATGAGACCTAATCCCATTTGAGAAGTTGGCCCTTGGTATCCTCTGGGCTTTGGTTCCAGGACCCTCCATTGATAACAAAATCTGTGGATGCTCAAGTCTCACTAAGTACAGTGACATAGTAAAATAGTATTCCTTATAGAAAATTGAAAAATCAAGGATTGCATTTTGGAATATATATAGCAGGGGTAGGCAACCTTTTTGAGCCGGGGGCCGGGTTGCTGTCCCTCAGACAATTGGGGGGCCGAAGCACCAATAATAAATAAATAAATAAATAAATAAATAAATATTTTTTTAAAAAATTAAAAAATATGCATGCACACTCTCTCAGCCCCAGAAAAGCCATGGCAAAACCCCTGTGGAGATTTTGCCAAGAAAACCCCAAGAACAAGTAATAACAACAATAATCAATATCATCATGGCAGGGGGCAGCGGCAGCAGCAGGACCAGCCTGGGGCTGGTCCAAAGGCCTCGGGGGGCCGCATCCGACCCCCGGGGCTTAGGTTGCTTACCCCTGATATATAGTTCTTTAAAATATTTTCAAGCCGTGGATGGTTGAATCCATGGATAAGAAGGGCCAACTGTATATTGCAATCTCACAAAAATCACTATAGTCTGGTATCCATAATTGATTGACCACTTATTTCTCAGAGTAATTATACAACTAAAGGGCTGTACCCTTCTGTTGGCCTAATAAAGGCATATTAATATAAACTGTTCAACCTTCCAGGATGTCTATGGAGGATCCACTTAGGGCTGCCTCACACAACTCCTAAAGATACCCAGATGGAAAGGCAACAACCATGCATGCAAATTTATAGGTCCTGCATATAAACCCACAAAGGAAAAGGTTGCATGTACAGTCACAAACCATCATTATTCTGCATGATTCTGTGTGACCACATAATGTTAATCCCATATAAAGAGATAGTACAGCTACAGGATGTTTGTGACAGGGAACTGGACCAGTCTTTGGAAAAATGACTTTTTTGGACTACAGTTCCCACAATCCTGAGCCCATATGGCTGCTAAATTGGAGTATATGATTCAGTATTGCCTGTCTCCATGATGCTAATAGAATAAAACAACATCTTTTGAACTAGGAGAGCACTGTCCTATTTCCTCTGATACCTCTCAAATACTTCAGCCCTTATCATTTACTCCAGCCAAAAGTACATTTGAGGCTCAAAATATTGACCCAGCTTTATTGTCTGGGTTTGTGCTAGTCTCATAAGAGTAAGTTTTTCAAGATGTGCAACAAAGGATAGGAAGCCAGAGTGGAAGCAGAGCTGTAATGATTTGGCACTCAGATGTGAAGTACGCCGATTATGAAAGGATACTGGAATCAATACATTGTTGTTGTACACAGGACTTCACAATGTATTTTTGAGTAGCCAGTAAAATGAAGGACTGAGAAGTACCTATTCTTCAATTAAGGGGACAAATGTCAACCATGGAATCCTTTCGATATATTCTGCAGCAAATGATACAAGCACATTTGTGGCCTTTTCAGTATATACCCCATTCAAGAATTGCTTTGGAGTTTATCACATGGGGTTTAGCATGTGCAGATACGGGATTTAAAATGGGAAAATCCCGCAAAAAAGGGATCAAGCATTTGCACGACGTCAGGCATTAATGTGCACAGAAAGTGGACAAATCCCACAAAAATGGGATTGTTTTCACATGACGTCAGGGGCATTGAGCATTAAGGCGAAAATAACCTGCACAGAAAGTAGACAAAATCGGGCTCTTTTTACTTTCAGGATTCTCCCAAAAATAAAAAGCAGCCAATTTTGACCACTTTCTGTGCAGGTTATCTTCACATTAATGCTCAATGCCTCCAATTAGTCTGAAAACGATCCCTCTTTTCTGGGATTTTTCTAGGATTTAAATCCCATTTCTGCATGGGATTTAGGCATTTAACCTCCCATGTGATAAACTCCGTTGTTAGATTAGATGAAGATCCATCTACCCCAAAGTTGTGAATGTACAGTTGCCCCTCCTTTCTTGCGGACTTGAGATCCATGGTTTTAAATATTCATGGAGGGGTGACCTCCATTAAGATCAATGGGGTGTGCCCTATTCAAGCCTATGGGGCTTGAATAGTGGTAAGTCTCTGTTTTTGTGGGGAGTGTCTGGAACGGATCCCCCTGCGAAAACAGGGCTGACTGTATTGCTTTCCTGATACTGTTAGCCTACAGCTCCCATCTTCCTTGACAATTGGCCAAAATTATCCAGTTTGAGACTGCTTTAACTGCCCTGTCTCAATGGGAACTATAGTTTTGTGAGACATTTAGCCTTCTCTGTCAGAGAGCTCTGGTGCCACAATAAAATACAATTCCCAGGATTTCCTAGCACTGAGCCAGGGCAGTTATAGCAGTGTCAAACTGGATTACTTCTGCAGTGTGTTTTGGATCTAAGCTGCCACTGAGCTGCCATATTTAAATTGCAATCCTGTATGTCCTTTCCTGGGATTAACACTCATTGAAAACAAGTGAAAATTGAATAATACTGTATTTGCTTGTTTACTTCTGCATTTGTTGTTGCTGTGTGCCTTCAAGTCGTTTCCAACTTATGGTGACCCTATCATGGAGTTTTCTTGACAAGTTTCTTCAGAAGGGTTTTGCCATTGCCATCTTCTGAGGCTGAGAGGATGTGACTTGCCTAAGGTCACCCAGTTGGTTTCTATGACTGAGTGGGGATTTGAACCCTGGTCTCCAGAGTCTTAGCCCAACACTCAAATCACTACACCATGCTGGCTCTCACCAGCATCACAGGTCAGGAATAAAAGTCACAGAGATAATATCACAAATATGTTTACCTTAAAAATTAGTACAATTGCTATGGGTGAAGCAGGGAAAGGGATTGTCTCCCCACAAGAAGTAAAAGATTATGAAGCATCTAAAAATGAAGGGAACGAAGGTGTTCCTTTCCATTTTTATACAGTGTTTTCAACACTAGTGTCTTATTACTTGGAGTCTGATTACAATGAACTCTATTTGTGTTTGCTATTGTCATGTAGAAAGATCCATCTCTGAAATGTACACTAGCAGTCAGTGAAGTTTGATATCCTGTGTGAGGTTGTCCCAAGTCCAGGACTTCTCTGTGTGTAATGTCCTTTGATAATCCATGCAGTTGTTGGCAACACATGCCAGCGAGTTAAAAATAAAATTTTTCATGGAGTCAAGAAGGTGATATTTTTGGAAAATAGAATAGGATGTTGGAAGCAGTATGGTGCGTAGATAGGGGATGGAAGCAACCATAGAAACAAATAAAGACTTCACTGAGTCCTTGTCACATGGACAAAGCCAAAATTGGACAAATGCTCCTGGAAGATGTGAAGTCGGAGGCTCCTGGATTATCTCTTCCAGAGAATATTCTTCATTTCTGACTTGTTTATACAATCATCAATGAAGGGTAGGAGAGTATCAAATGTCACATTTGATTAAAACCAATTAATAACAAATAAAGGTTTTTCATTATGAAGACAAATGGAATAATGAAGCAAAATATTTTAGTCATCCCTATTCAAGATTCCTTACTCTTTAGTTTCTTTCACAACCCCTCTGTAGGTTTGGATTTATTATAGCTAAACACTACTTTATGTGCAAACAAACAGAGACAGATTTATATCAGACAAAAGAAAACCAAACACATATACAAATGCCAGTCATATATCAGAAATACAGTCCAGTTGTGACCAATTTTTGTGACCTCATAGGTCCAAAACACACTGCAGAAATAATCCAGTTTAAGACCACTTTAACTGCCCTGGCTCAGTGCTAGGGAATCCTGGGAATTTTAGTTTGTTATTGTAGCCAAAAGTCTAGTATGGGGAATTTTATTTAGCTCAAAGTGAGAGGGGGTAGGCTAGAAGGACCCCGCGAGACCATCTCCCACTTGTATACCAAGAGGCCGGTGGATCTAAGAATTGATCCAGAGACAGAATGTTCCAATTAAAGTATTATTTATTAAAGGGGAAAATCACACAGCAATTCACATACATACACACAGTCATGCAAGGCTCAGGAAACCAGGGGTTAGCTTGGAAAAGCTGCTGAGGCAGAACTATGGGTGATACTGACTACAGATGAGGTTTCTCTGGGATCCAAATGGGTGATGTGGCATGGGACACAACCATTCTGAGAGCGTTGGTTTGAACGGAAGTGCCGGTAACTAGAATAGAGATCATAGTGACATAGTGTCCCCATGAACTCCAAACTAGCACATTGAAGGGAAAATCCAGGGGGTTTTGAGTGCTAAAACTAGCTGCAGGGCAAAGATATGAGATTGCATGGGTGGGGTAATCCAGTCTGGCAATATTCAAGGTGAATGGGAAAGGATTAAGTTGTTAGCTGGCCCATCAGGTGAGACATCTAGGCACTTATCACCCATTATTCTGATTATGGAGGTGATGATGGTCCATTTGCAACTCTCACATCATCTACCTGGCTTTGGGATGGTTTTTTCCAGTCTTCCAAGTGATCTTGGTATGACTTGCCTGTCATCACCCATGTGGCACTTGGGGTCCACTGCAGGGTACATCTAGGGTTATGTGGAATTCATGCACACACCAAAATTCAGAAAAATGCACTTTGGCTAACATTATGGCATCAGAGCTCTCTGACAAAGCAGGCTAAACATCTCACAAAACCACAGTTTCCAGAATTCCCTAGCACTGAGCCAGGACAGTTAAAGTAGTCTCAAACTGGATTATTTCTCCAGTGTGTTTTGGACCATAGTTAATCTTTATTTATATTCCAACTTTCTGACAATAAATGGCACTCAGGGTGATTAATAGTAAAAAATACATTAAAACTGCAATGAAGCAATTGCAACATGATAGGATAATAGAATAAAAAGAAAATATAAGGATGTGTTTTTTTTTTAATCCCTCTAGCAATAATACATCTTAGCTATTCAAGGCCTGATTGAACCAAAAGGTCTTTTGTCTGAAGGACAACAGAGGGAGATGAGACCTAGGGCTCATTCTCACTTACATTTAATCTGGTTTGTGAATCGTGTTGACACCAGGTCACAGATTTGATTGAGGTCAATGCGTTGTTCCCACTATGGATGCGAATTATGTCCTTATTACATGTCATTCCCACTAGTGACATGGAATAAGCTGCGTCCCAGCTTAACACAGCAACAGCAGCAGGAGAAGGACGGGGCACCCAGGGCCCCTAAAATGGTGCCTTTAAAACTGCAAGGGACTGGGGGAAGGCCCAGTGCAACCTCTGGCAACAATGAACCCCCGGGGTGGAAGCACAGGAGAGGCAGGCATTTCCACCCCAAGCCATGTACAGCCTCTTCTCTCTTCCACATGTGCTCCCCTTTGTGCCACTCCTGGGGGTGGGCCTCCTGTCTGCCATGGGCTCCGTATCTGAAGCTGGCCTTTCCCCCATGCCCCCAGAGCACTGGAGCTGGGCAGGGCTGTGGACAGGCGGTGATAGGGGCAGGGCTGTGGACAGCGCAGCTCCCCAAACACTGGGACAGGGCTGAGGAAAGTCATCAAGAACCGACGCAGCCCCTGATGTGAATCAGACCCATTGTTCACTCTTGTTGAACACATTTTGCAATTGGGTCTTTTCAAAAGAACCACCAAAAAACTAGTGTCTAAAAGATGCAGGTTTTTTGCATTTATCTCACCATGACTCTGACCGAATGCATTCGGCTCTGAAATGGTTCCCAGTTTGGATGACGCACATATAACCTAATCAGCAATTCAGTGTATATCATAGTGGGAATGAGCCCCTAGTTTTCCTCAGCAGAGAATTCCAGTATCAGATGGGCTCTCCCTCATCTCCCCAAGTAGGGTTGCCAGAATAAAAACTGGAGACAGCTCTTACACCTTTAATGGTTGTGTGGAAGAGGGAATTTCAGCAGGTATTACTTGTCATGCAACTGGGGAACAAGCAACAGCTGCTGAAATTTCCTCTTCTATACAACCATTAAAGGTGTTGGAGCTGTCTCCAGTTTTTACCCTGGCAACCCTATCACCAGACATAACTCCAGAGGTGGCAGCAATGAGAAAGGGACCCTCTGAAGATCATAGGACCTAGGCATACTATAAGGGTAATAATTTTTAAGTAATTAGATCTAAAGTCCCATAGAACTTTACAGATCATAACCAGCATTTTGAAACAGAACAGTAGTTAACAAGGGAGTCATGTGCTCCATGTAAACGAACTTAGAGCCTTTGCAGACTGCTAGAAATAGTGCAAATTGAGTCCACTTTAAGGGTTAGGGTTAGAGAATCATGGGAACTGTAGTTTATTGTGGCACCAAATCTCTCTGACAGAGAAGGCTCAATGTCTCAGAAAAAAAAACAACAATTCCCATGATTCCTTAGCACTAACCCTAACCCTTAAAGTGGACTCAATTTGCACTATTTCTGGCAGTCTGCAAAGGCCCTTAGTCAACAGTCTGGGCTGAGTATTTTGGATCAGCTGATGTTTCCCATGGGCCTCAGCCAACAATATGGCCATAGAAACTGGGTGATATTTCCAAACACTGTTTAAAGGCAGCCACACCATAAGATAGCCCCACTATTCAAAGATAGCCTCATATTGTAATAGTAATAGTAGTAGTAATAGTAGTAGTAGTGTGCCTTCAAGTCATTTCTGATTTATGGTGACCCTGAAATGAACTTACGACTGAGTTTTCTGGAGCTGAGATCTTATTACTCCACCCAAGGTCACCTAGTGAGTTTCCATAGCCAAGTCAGGAAGCAAATCCTGGTTGTATTACATATTATACTGGTCCAAATGGGATTGCAGTAATCCAAAATGCATGAACCCAAAGGATGTACTAACATGGCCAGGCCAGAAACAGGTGTAGTTGATATAATAACCTTAAGTATGCAAATGCATGGCTGGCCACTGGCAGAATTTAAATATTGAAGTTATTAAATATTTATATGCTTCCCTATATCATGGGCTATCTGGACAGCATACAAATCAAATCAAATCAGACAGTTTAAAACAATCCAGAATTTAAAGTAGTAATAATTTAATCTGGCTAAAACCATGTTTAAAAATCACACAGTTAAAAACTATGTACATGAACATATTTCAACAACAACAAAAATCAATTAAATCCCAAAGGCCTTAATAAAAAGTCATGTTTTAATATGGCACCAAAATGAAACTAACATTGGTGTGAACTGGACCTAAAGAGACTGCTATAGCAGAGAAATGCTTCTCCCATGTCCACTCACAAGATGTTGCTACTACTCCTGGGAGACAGAGAAGGGCCCCTGCAGAAAATTTCTGTTTTGAAAAGATGTATATAAGGATTTTATATACATCACATATGGATGCAATTCTAAAACTCCAAAACTGCTTTGTTTTCACTGCACACTGTCAAATAGTCAATGCCTGAGTTTTCTATTAAAATGTATTTATTTCAGGTTGTCCTAGATTACTTTATTTGTAAGAGCAGTAAGTGGTTGACTAGATTCTTGAAAAGTAAATGGAATATTATCAGTGTAGTGCTTGGATTGGGACTACCTACAAATGCTGGGTACTGTTGGCTATCTTTCAGAGGAAGGAAATGTCAAAACCACCTGAGTATTCCTTGCCAAAGAAAACCCTATGAAATTCATGGGGTCACCATAAGTCAACAGGTGAATTTGAAGGCACACAGACAGACATAATGCAGCCTAGTACTTCTATTTCTACTTTACTTGTGCCAGGATTTCTACATAAATATTTTTAAAAGTATAGAATGTAGACATCTGTCTCTCTATTACAAATGAATAATGAAAGAAAATGGCACTTACTTTGCCCTATGTGTATCTGGAGACTCCCTGCCTCTGTTGATAGCAACATGTATCACACCTTGGGATACAAGGGGATCTCAACACTGAGGTATTAGTACTGTGCATATTTAAATTTAATAAATCAGTTAATGCCAGATAAATGGTCTAGAACAGGGACCAGCAACCTACGGCCCGGGGGCCGGTTAAGGCCCTGGGCCCTGGACTTACCGGCCCAGGCCGTAGGTTGCCGCCATTGCCACTGCCGCGCGCCGCCACGTGCCGCCATCGGGGTGAGTTTTCGGCCGCGGTTGCTGTGGCCGCCATTTTGGAAGTCAAAATGGCGGTTGTGATGCGTTTGCGCATGCACAGTACTCTTGCGCATGCGCAACGCATCACGGCCGCGATTTGGACTTCCAAAATGGAGGCCGCGACATGCGTCATAGCAGCTGCGGCTGCGAGCACTACGGCGGTGGCCGCGGTAGTAGTCGCGGCGGCCGCGTGTGCAGGGGGGCACGCACGGAGGAGGAGGGTGTGTGCACACGCATGAGCATGCGCGCCGCCATTCCCTCCCCCCTTCGGCCCAGCCGAAACCTGGGTGACGGGAGACCGGCCTAGGTCTCAAAAAGGTTGCCTGTCCCTGGTCTAGAATGTATAATGGTGTTTCAAATATATATTGGAAATGTGAACAACAGAAAGGGACATTTAATCATATGTGGTGGACATGTGAGAAAACTAAAAAGTTCTGGTCCAACTACATACTTTGATGCAGAGGATTTTAAAGGTCAGTATTCCATTAAAACCAGAATTCTTCCTTTTGGGATTGATGTATGAACAGTTGGGAAAAAATCATGAAATACTACTACAGTGTATGATCATGTCAGCAAGACTACTTACTGTATGTGCAAAAATGGAAGAATTCAGTACTGTCTACGAAAGAGGAATGGTTGATGAAATTGATTGAGCTTTCAGAAATGGATAAACTATCTGATTAGGAAAATCATTAGTGGTATTTTCAAAAGATTGGAGACCCCCTAACTGACTTTTTGCAATAAAAAAATGAGTTGATAGCTCTGGGATTTGAGAATTAGTAGGAGTAGGTTAACAGAAGAAGAGTATGATGTTGTGTTAGGAGAGGTATAAAGGAGGACATATATGATTACATTATATATATATTTATAACTGCTGAAAAGAAAGGTAGAAGCCATTTTTATATTCCTTTATATTTTTCTTTACAACTTACTTGCTCTTTCTAAAGTTTCTTTTTATTTTTTTTTATATTTTTCTTTTAAAAATTGTAATGTTATTGTAATTGAAAAAAATCTTTAATAAAAATATTTTGAAAAACCAGTTAATTGGTTCAAAGTCTTGTTTGGGTATGGTTATATGCCATCAAATTGGCTTCAGCATAGGATGAATCTTTGAATGAAACACTTCCAAGAGATCTTTTTATTAATTATCCTGCTCAGGCCTTGCAAACTGAAGGCCATGGCTTCCTTTATTGAGTCCATCCATCTATAATGCATTTTTCGCTTTTCCTACTACCATCAACCTTTCCTAGTCTTTTCCAATGTATCTTGTCTTCTCATAATATGTCCAAAGTACAAATGATAGCTAAAGCATTCTAGTGAGAGTTCAAGATTGATTTTCTTTAAGACCCATTTAAAATCAACTATAATTATTTGATTAATCAGCCCTGAACTGTTTAATTGATCGATAGTCACACTAAAAGAGATTATATTTCCTTTTGAAAGTAGCACATACCAAAAAACAAGCTCTAAAAGCCTGGCCAGCTTGAATCCCACATGGACTGGCAACATACTGATGCCTCTCATTTATGATTCTACATACCCACTTCAGTCCTGACCCATGACAACCTTCTGCCATTCCAGTCTAAGGAGAGCACCTGCCAATTTGCAGGACTGTAATAGACTGCCAAGTGATTTCTTGTACTTGGGGAAACAAGACCAGCAAACACATTTTCACTTGAGCTACCAAAGCTGAAATTTAAACTCGGTGTCTCCAGAGGTGAAAAGCTGACATCTTAACATATCGTACCACCCACAGCTTCTCTCATAGATGGTATCTCCCAATAACAGGTGTTCTAGTGCAAAAAGAGAAGCACCTTAGTTCACTCCTTCTGACAGAGTGAATGCATATTTTAGTTAAATAGCATGCCCAGTTTTTATACAGCATGTGTGATGAGACCACAACTGGGATCCAAATACATATATGCTTTGTGGAAGAGACTTTAACAGTTCAGCCTTCAACACAGTCCGAAACATTACTCTGGAAAATGGCCTAATGATACCATTCACCTACAGACAACCAGAGGCTAGAGGCACGATTTTTTAAAAAATCCTCTGTATCTCCAAAAGGTAAATTCCAAACTATCATTGCTCCTTTCCATTTAATACAATACTGTATTTTCATAATTGGAGATGCTGTTGTCTTCAGGGACCCAGGAAACTGCTATTATGGAGGGCTACTGTTACCAACTTCACTTAAAAAATACATGGTACAACTAGGATTTCCAGTTCAGGAGCATCCCAGCACATGGATTTTTAGATCAAAATCTGAGACCTAGGCCTTGGGAGATACCCTGGTGATTTCTTTAAGCGTAATAATAATAATAATAATAATAATAATAATAATAATAAATTTTTATTTATAACCCGCCCCTCTGCTCGGCAATTGGGGTGGCTTACAACAGATTAAAAATACAGCAAGTTAAAACAGTTCCATCCTCCCACCTCTAACCCACCCACCCCTTAAAACAGAATTAAACTATCATAGGATTAAAATCAAATTCAATTTAAAACACAAGTGTTATCATTACATACCAGCTATAGTTGTTCACAGAATGTCATTCAAACACAAACCAAGAGAAAGTAAGACATAACTTTTGGAAAGTTTGGAAAGTAAGACATAACTTTTAACTAAAGATACTGTTTCTAGATTAAGGTGAAATGAGGGGATTGTTCGTTCTTGTGTGTTTAGGGAGATGGGATAAGTAACATTTAATAGAGTTTACTTGTTTCTACCTATAAGATGGATACAGAGCAGAATGGAAGGTAAGCCCTGGAGCCACAAGGACTCGGTAGGCTGGAGGAAGCTAAATAAGTAACTACATTGACCCCTGGAAAGTCTTTGTAAGTTGCTACTGATCCAAAATGTTGGAAATGCAAAGAAATGCCTGGCACTTTTTACCATATGTGGTGGCTATGCCCTAAATCAATTTTTTAAAAAATTGGGTGTCAATTCATAATTCAGTTTCACAAATTCTGAAAGTAAAAATACCATTATGTCCGGAAATGTTAAATATGTTACATATGCTTAGAGAAAAAAAATTAAAAAAATATTATATGTGGAGACAGCACTAAGTTAGCATGTAATTGGAAAAATCAAGGTACCTTGAGTGTGGATGATTGGCTTGTAAAATTATATGCCATGTTAAGTTTGGATAAATTAGCAGTAATAATTGAAGATGATAAAATACTAAATTTGAAGAAATTTGGATAAAAATGGTGCAGTTTTGGAAGGATAACTGGGGAACAACTGCAGTTTTATTTTCAAAGAATTAATTTCTGTGGGGGAATAATAAAGAACAGATAATATGGGTATGGTTCTGACAAGCGAATAATTGAATAATTTGATTAATTGGAAAGGAAATAGAGGATACAAATATAAGCTAAAAGGATGGAATGAAAGAAAAGTTAAGATGTAAAGAAAAAAGAAGGATGAGGAGAGGAAGTTATTTGAATATATTAGTATTTATTTGTGCTTTAGTGGGTTTTTTGTTGGTCTTTTATATGTTGTTGTGATATGTATATGTTCTGTATGTGTATGAATTTATAAAAATATTTACCCCCCCCCCCCCAAAAAAAGAAAATCTTTGCAAGTTGCAGCAACAAATCGCTTAGCCTTGCAAAATTGTAGCATTTGAACAAGAAATTTGCCTTTTCTTTTGCCTGGCAATGAGCTCACTAAAATGGAAGAATCTGCACTCGTGTCTCTCACCTGGAGTTGACTCATGGTAACTGGAGACTAGAGAGTCTGAGAACCAGTGTGGCATAGTGGTTTGAGTGCTGGACTACAATTCTGGAGACCAGGGTATGAATCCATACTCAGCCATAGAAACCCACTAGGTGACCTTAGGCAAGTCACTTTTGCTCAGCTTCAGAGGGAGGCAAAAGCAAACCTTCTTCTAAACAAATCTTGCCAAGAAAACTGATCCACTTTAGGTGGATCAGTTTAGGGTACTGATCCACTTTAGGGCTGCCATGAGTCAGAAATGACTTGAAGGTCACAACAATAACAGTAGGGCCAGACCCTGAGATCTGAGAAGCCTAGGTACAACAAGAATGCAGATGCTCACAAAAATTGAAGGCCTTTACTCAGAAGTAGTCCCATGGGAGATATGCACTTTCTGGAAAGTGTGCTTAGCAATCCCTAGCAGTCTCCCTCTCTCAGTCTTTGGCACTGACATTACAGAATGCATGTTTGTTTCAAGAAACAAATAATTTGGGGGTGGGGGTTTCAAGTGCAGAAATGTACATATTTTTGACTGCAAATTGCTTCCAGGTTCCTTGGTTCCAGAAAATGCAAATTGGATATAATTTGCACTTTCCTTATTCTAAAGTACTTGATCCTGTTGAAGTCTAGATTTATAAAATTACCCTCCAGAAATAGTAAGAATGGATAGAGCACTATAGTCTATGCACGCACACACACACACATGTTTTAATGCTCCAGGAGCACATTATTCACTAATTAATAGCCACATTTCAATCCTCTTGTAAGTAGACACATTCTAACAGCTGTAGTTCTTTTTATAGTTACAGAATCTTCTCTGGTACACACTGAACATTACACTCTAGATTCAGAAGGCATTACTAGCCAGGGAAGCATTTCCTTAGTACCCACCGTAAGTAAAGTTGTTGTAGGGCAATGAAGACTATTGAAAATGTCAATGTGATTGAACAGAAATAAAATGCATGAGAAGCAGGAAGCATTTAGCAGATTCCTTATTGCGATGCAACAATGTCTCTTGCTTCTCCATTATGAATACAAAACTTACACTATACAGCATTAGCATACATTTTCCTGCAGTTTTTCAAACCCCTCTGGTTCTTCAGCTGTTGGAGCTCAATGTTCATTTATTTAAATTTGTTTAGGTGCCCTCCCAGAGCAATTGAGATGATGTACTATGCCTAATTAAGGTGGTAGTCTGATACACATTTATCCAGATGTAAATGTCATTGAATTCAGGTCTCTTTCACACTATACAATTATAACACTTTGATGCCATGTTAACTGCCATGGTTCCATCCCACAGAATCCTGGGATTTACAGTTTAGAGAAGCACTAGAGCTCTCTGACTGAGAATTCTGAACCCTTCACAAAACTGCAGATCTCAGGGTTATAAAGGATAGTGCCATGGCCATTGAAATTGTTTCAAAATGCATGATCCACTTTGTGACATGATGGATTTAAAGGGTCAAAATGAACATTAAAGAAGGACTGCATATTCCCTGCAGTTAACATGTTTACCCTTTAGCAGTGAGAGAGATATGCCCTAGCATTCATAATTGCAAGTTAAGAACATATTTGCTTTCCGGGAAACAGGCACAAAACAAAGCAATACATTAAATACAGTTGTTATGAGAGATATTTGTCACTGCCTGTATGCTAAATGTATTGTACAGTCTGACCCAAAGCAGAGCCTCTAAATAGGTCCACAGGATTTGAATTGGCTTGTATAGCAGAACATACTGTCTTAGGAAGACAAATTCTAAGCCATTAAGGGCACCAGAATTAGTTGCCATCAAATTAATATAATAATAAAATATAGAATAATTCAATTAAGTATATCAAACAGAGAGAGCTACCATGGTGCAGTGGTTTGGGCTTTGGACTAAGTCTTTGGGGACCAGGCTTTGAATCTCTGCTTCATTATAAAAAACCACCAGGTGACCTTGGGCAAGTCACACCCTCTCAGCCTCAGAGGAAGGCAATGGCAAAACCATTTCTGAACAAATCTTGCCAAGAAAACCCTGTGCTAGTTTTGTCTTAGAGTCACCATAAGTTGTAAATGACTTGAGGGCATAGAACGACAACATGAAATACAATATTGAATAAATAGCTTTCAAAGAGATAGCACTGTTAAGTCTGTTTCTATACCAAAAGGAAAGGGGGGGGAAAAGGAATGAGAATGAATGACACCTTTAACCATTTAAAGGATGATGGTCAGTGACGGAATTTTGCATCTTTCTGTACCTCATTTCACCAGAAGGATGGCACTCAGATCATCATCCTGTCATTATTAGCTCTGGGTGGTTTCAGTATGTTGCCATTATATTCATTCACTGCTTCTTTCCCCTGTTAATTCTGTGAGGGAGAGGGCAGGGTTTGTGTGTGCATATATGTGTGTGTTGGTGTAAGGGAGTAGGGAACCAAATTCCCAAATTTGCTTTGGGAGAGGGAGGAAATGGGTTAGAGATCTCAGAGCTGAGCCAAGTCACATCTGTTCTAATTCAGTTTCTCACTTGTTACAGCTGAATCTCCCTTCAATCAGTTTAATATCCAGTGTACCTTCTTTCTAAGACCAATATCCTGCATTGATAGAAGAATGGAGGAATTATAATAGATCTCTTTCATTTTTTTTTTATTTTGCTTACAAGCAATCATCTTGGCTCTGAAAAATATTTTCTTTCTTTCCTCGTTGACCTCATTATCTTGTTTTTGGTCTCAAAGTAATAATGAGAAGTAAAGCTACAGGTATCTGGCAACTGATAAACAGCTTGTAAATGTTTATATATAATATATTTTTATTGTTCAAAAAGAAAAGTACATCTAGATATTCAAAATCATAAGGTATCACAAAATACATTTCAGTTACATGAATAACTCAGTCTCAATGACCAACAAAATTTACAGGGCCTTTTGCTCTCACAACCCTGCCTTCTATCAGATAAAACTTCTGTAACTTTCAAGAGGAGAGGAGAAAGGAGGGTAGACCCCATCACAGGGAATGGAAACTGCAGAACCCCTTGGTTGTTCAGGCCAGTAAGAAAGCTTGACCTGGAAACTTTTTTCTGGGGCAGGAAATACAACATCACTTGTTCTACCCTCATTCTGTCTATATATTTTTGTGTTTGATTTGACTGAGGTTTTTAAGTTCCCTCATGGCCCAGACATGAGTGGTGGTCACCCAAAGGTTGAACAGCCTCATTCATTGCTCAGGTGTCAGGTTCCCAGCACAACACAGCTTTGTGTCTTGACCTATTTGTGAGAGAAGCCCAGAATACATATTGCAGTTATAATACAGAGACCCTTTGAAATAGCCTTCACATGATGGCTCTATTCCCACTATTGTCATTGGTCACTACATTAGACTTATTTCACAGCTTGGGTTTGGATCCCCCCCCCTCCACTATGGCTAAAGTACATCCAGGGGTAGCTGCGTTGGCCATTTAGAAAATCCAGTCAAAAATCCACCAAACAGTGATGCCTTTATTGGCCAACCAAAATGCACAATATACTTGTTGCAAGCTTTCAAAGTTTCACTGCCTTCTTCATCAGGCAAGGTGTTACAAACCAAACGGGGGGGGGGGGGAAGGAAGTGTCTTTGTTATGATGCAAATGGATGTTACATTTCTTGGATTTTGAGACTCTCCCAATTGCCAAATGGCCAGAAGGAGGAGATGCCAGTCTGCAAGATATGCCCCTCCATAACATCTTAACTGTAAGAAGAGAAACAGCAAAATGCAGGTCTATGACTAACATCTCCAATTGTTTTTCTCCTGTTTGGTTTGTAACACCTTGCCTGATGAAGAAGCCAGTGAAGCTTCAAAAGCTTGCAACATGTATATTGTGCATTTTGGTTGGCCAATAAAGGTATCACTGTTTGGTGAATTTTTGATTGGATATGACTAGAGCAACAGGTACTATAGGGCTAAAATCAGAAGGGTTGCAATATACAGCACCACTTCCATGCAGGGTTGATCACTGAAGGAGATAAGTTCAAGGTAGGATACAGATACCACATATTCTTCTGATTTTGGGAACCAATTGCTTAGGAATGTATCTCATACTGAGTCAGATCATTTATCCGTTCAGCTTACTATTAACTACATTTGGCATCCAAACCTGATGGGATCTATACTCCGACATATGTGAAGGGCACCAGGCTAGAGGACAGTCGTTCTGCACTGATGGAGGATGACTCTCCAGTGTTTAAAACAGAGATCTTCTTAGCCCTAGTGGAGGAAGCCAGATTGAAGCAAGGACCTTCAGCAGTCAAAGCATGGATTCAAGATTCTCAGTACCATGTGCCCAAAAGAGGACACAAGAGAGCATGCTAATCCACATGTAAAGATGCAAATATGGAATGGATTCTCATAGTTTAAATAAATGCACACAGTCATCTCATTGTAGTGTGAAAACTATGACCTATGATGGAGGTAGTGTCACATATTACACATGAACTATGATGGAGAATTTCAAGGTCTCTGCTGACCTTTCTTTAAACCATACTTATAATAGCCTGAATTGACCTTCAAATAGAACACCATCCTCTGTAAAGCATGAGACAACATATAGTTTCTTTAGCTCTACCTGAGTGATAGTGTCTCATCCATTCTAGAGTGTGAATCCTATGCCACTGCTTGCTATAGAGCTACAAGGTCCATCTCTCAGTCTGTGTATCTTATTGTTGTGGAAAACCACTCAGGACTATAGACTAATCACTATGTGATCCTTCTGAACTTCCAGGGCAGCTCCTATGGCTATGGGAACAGGATCTGATCCTCTAGGCTAGGTTTGTAAATTGTGGGAGATTATAAGAGTCCAGGAGGGCATCCAAATGGGGAAGGCTGCTGTCTCTACTATGGAGCTTGCTAGGGACCTGGTGTCTGACAGGTGTAATCTATGTATGGGTAAATGTGAGCCAGAGGCATAGACTATCTACATAAAGGTCATGTGTAAACCAACATTCAGACAAATTATCTGATACCTCTGCTTTT
Organism: Phrynosoma blainvillii; assembly: GCA_026167975.1. Classification (NCBI taxonomy): domain Eukaryota; kingdom Metazoa; phylum Chordata; class Lepidosauria; order Squamata; family Phrynosomatidae; genus Phrynosoma; species Phrynosoma blainvillii. The sequence goes on along the minus strand of JANUYF010000003.1, from coordinate 135,814,197 downwards.
AATGCTCTTGGCAGGAAAATTGTGGAGATGTGATATATATGGGCACAGAAGCAAAGGAGCAATGGCCCATAGACATGACCTACTTTAAAACAACTAGGTAGTGAAACTTCTTTCTCATTACTTCTTTTCTGCTATTTTTTCCTATTAAACAAACACAGTGGGTGCCTTGCAAAACATGAATAAACAAACCATCATTTGATTGCAGAATCAATACAAGTGCATATATGAAGACAAACATACACATGAGATCCTTTCTCAGCATTTTTTTTTTAAAAATGAGACCATATTTTTCAACTGAGAAAGGATGGAAGGGACAAACACAGAGATGTTTTTAACTTCTTTCCCTGTGTGAAAAGCAACAGGAGTTTTGAAGTAGCCATCCTACACTTGTAAAAACATCAGCTTTTCAGTCCCATCCACTCTTGATCCACACAAAGGAGTGAACAGCTGGCAGTACTGGCCCTACAATTAGGTTGAATAATAATAATAATAATAATAATAATAATAATAATAATAATAATAAGGCAGTCTCCTAGGGCAGCAGATGATAGTGTATAAAAATGTGGCCTGTCCTCTACCCCATGTTAGCTTTTTTCCCATCGATTGCAGTAAACAAGGATATTGACCCAATACCTCATGTTGAAACAAGCTTATGCTTCCACTCATCAGTTTTATATTGTGTGTGTGTGTTTTCTCTGTGTGTGCTGAAACATGGCTACAATTTCATCCTTTACTCCAAGAAATAGGATTTCTTGCACTGGCCCTGTAGCTGATATCCATAAGGAGTGTAAGGAGAAGATTCTGACAGAACTTCTGTTGCTGATCATACTGCAAGGTGGGACTTGAGGTACAGGAGAAAACAGTGGATGCGTGGAGATTGATGCATCCAGAGGCCATGGGCTTCCAGTTGTCTACACCACCATGAGCCTCTGATCAGAGTCTGAAACCATTTAAATCCAAAAAATAATATTGTCATCCTTGTAATGAAGGTAAGAGTAGGATCATCACTGACACAGCAAACAAACTACCATAAGAGGATGAAGTGTTAGCCTCTTTTACTTTTTCTAGCTTTAGATAATGGGCTTCAAATCTTTAAAGGAAAGGGGGCTGTCCTTCCCTCCCCCATCCTGTCATGCAACTGCCCATTTCAAAGATGTCTTGCAAGATTTTCCACACTGAGCTGACACATGTTTCTTTCAGAGGTAGGAACTAAGGCACTACCCTGGCACAGCCATTCAAGTGGTCTGCTGGATTCTTTTTCCCAGCTATAGCCACTGATCCTGGAGCACAAGGCACCAGAGCTGGACTCCAAAGGCAGGTCTGTTGTCTGGACATTGCTGAAGGTCACAATGATGCTGGGTATCTGGCTTGAAGCAGATGGCCTGTAATCAGAATCTTCCCTTCTCCATCCAAAAACATTCAGATCTTCACCTGTCTTAAGTATCAAAGAGAAAATTTAAACACATATGATGTGTCTCAGTTGGCAACAGTCCATGAAAAGAGAAGGCAACACATTATTTTTGAGATGGCACTCTGAGAAGTTATCCTGCCAAGTCAAAACACACCAGATTAATATACACAAGAAGAGTGAAGCAAGCTAAGAGAAGAAAGCAAAAAAAAAAAAAAAAAAAAAGAAGAGGAAGAAGAAGAAGAAGAAAGGGCGGTATTTTTATTTATGACAGTGGTGATGCATGCATGCATAAGTAGCACTATGCATGAAAGCTAAAGTATTTGCCATAGCACAACAGACTTATTCTGCTGACAGTGGCTGATGTCGAGTTGCACATACACTGACATTCATAGAATCATAGAATCATAGAATCATAGAGTTGGAAGAGACCACAAGGGCCATCCAGTCCAACCCCCTGCCATGCAGGAACTCCCAATCAAAGCATCCCCGACAGATGGCCATCCAGCCTCTGCTTAAAGACCTCCAAGGAAGGAGACTCCACTACTCTCCGAGGGAGTGTGTTCCACTGTCGAACCGCCCTTACTGTCAGGAAGTTCCTCCTAATGTTGAGGTGGAATCTCTTTTCTTGCAGCTTGCATCCATTGTTTCGGGTCCTAGTCTCTGGAGCAGCAGAAAACAAGCTTGTTCCCTCCTCAATATGACATCCCTTCAAATATTTAAACACGGCTATCATATCACCTCTCAGCCTTCTCTTCTCCAGGCTAAACATCCCCAGCTCCCTAAGTCGTTCCTCATAGGGCTTGCTTTCCAGACCCTTCACCATTTTAGTTGCCCTCCTTTGGACACGCTCCAGTTTCTCCACATCCTTTTTGAATTGTGGTGCCCAGAACTGGACACAGTATTCCAGGTGAGGCCGGACCAAAGCAGAATATAGTGGCACTATTACTTCTCTTGATCTAGACACTATACTTCTACTGATGCAGCCTAAAATTGCATTGGCCTTTTTAGCTGCTGCATCGCACTGTTGACTCATGTTCAACTTGTGGTCCACCTGGATTCCTAGATCCCTTTCACAGGTAGTCTCATTCAGCCAAGTGTCCCCCATCGTATATCTGTACTTTTCGTTTTTCCGCCCTAAGTGCAGTACCTTACATTTCTCTGTGTTGAATTTCATTTTGTTAGCTTTGGCCCAACTTTCTAGTCTGCTCAAGTCATTTTGAATTTTGATCCTGTCCTCTGGGGTATTAGCTACTCCTCCTAATTTGGTGTCATCTGCAAATTTGATAACTATGCCCCCAATACCGTCATCCAAGTCATTAATAAAGATATTGAATAGCACTGGGCCCAGGACAGAGCCCTGTGGCACCCCACTGGTCACTTCTTTCCAGGTTGAAAAGGAGCCATTGTTGAGCACCCTTTGTGTTCGACCAGATAACCAATTACAAATCCATGTAACAGTTACTTTGTCTAGCCCACATTTTACCAACTTGCTTGCAAGAATGTCATGGGGAACTTTGTCAAAGGCCTTACTGAAATCAAGATATACTATATCCACAGCATTCCCTTCATCTACCAAGCTGGTAATTTTATCAAAAAAAGAGATCAGATTTGTCTGGCATGACCTGTTTCTCTGAAACCCATGTTGACTTTTTGTGATCATGAAATTATCTTCCAGATGTTCACAGACTCTCTGTTTAATGATCTGCTCCAGAATCTTTCCGGGTATTGATGTCAGACTAACTGGACGATAATTGTTGGGATCCTCTTTTTTCCCCTTTTTGAAGATGGGGACAACATTTGCCCTCCTCCAGTCCGCTGGGACCTCTCCTGTTTTCCAGGAATTCTCAAAGATTATTGCCAATGGTTCTGATATTACATTTGCCAGTTCTTTTAATACCCTTGGATGTAATTCATCTGGTTTTGGGCCACATTGTGCATTATGTTTCTGTACAGAATATTTCATATTGCTGTTTCACATAGTACATTGAGAACTGCAGTTGTCCATTTCACATTGCACAATGGCACCTAGTCATTGCCATGTGCTGTGCAATGTTGCTAGTCTGCAAGAGAGCTGTGTAGTGTTGGTGCAGCATATCTCTGTATAGAGACATTTACACTATGCTGAGAGGATGTTGCATTGCAGCCATTATATGCTGGGGGTTCTGAGTAATGTTTCCTCACTATTCCCTAAACATTTTTAAATCCATGGTTGGGAAACAATTTTGGGCCACTTCCCTAAATTAGTAATCTGTTGCAGTACTAAAACTAATACTGACATATTTTAAAAATGCACAATGTCCAACTGTCTCTATTTAGCATGGATAGTTCTGATTAATCTTCTGTCCTCCCACTTTTCAGGTGCTTTAAAAATGTCCCAATTTGTCTCCTTCTCTCGTTGACCCCCTTTGTCCTCAGCTTAATTCAATTGTGGCAAAATGAGTTCAAAATGCAAAGTTGTTTGCATTCCATTAACACAGTAGGGGGAGGGGAGAAGAGAGGAAGGGGCAGAGTCTTGCCCTTTCCAGTAAGCTCAGGCAAAGGTAAACTGTTGCAGAATCTCCTAGCTTTTGTATTCTTCCTCATTAATAATGGTTGCCATCTTGACCACATTTTGATGTTGCTGGGACACATGTGTCCTGTTTTCATCTGTGAAATATTGGAGAGTAGAGAGCCAACATGGTGTAGTGGCTTGAGTGTTGGACCATGACACTGGGAGCAGGGTTTGAATCTGACTGGGTCACTAAAACCCATTGGGTGACCTTGGGCAAGTCACATTTTCTCAGCTTCAGGGAAGACATGGCAAACCTCTTTTGAACAAATTGTGCCAAGAAAACCCCATCATACTGTTTGCTTTAGGGTCGCCATAAGTTGGAAATTAATTGAAGGCACACAACGACAACAACAAATAAAAATCTTAAAACAAAAACTAACACTAATTTGGCTAACTAGGCTATGTAATGATTCCATTTTTCACAGCAGATGGTGATAGAATGGACTGAACCACTTTAGACTGCAGATGGGAGCATATACCATTTTTGAATTCTCCTGCCTGTAAGAAGAAAACAAGCATGCCATAGATAAAGAATACAGCCTAACCTTTCCATTCTGCTGCATACAGGTTAAGCCCAGTTTGAAACTAAGGACTGGGAAATAAATTAGAGATAGTCAACTTGCATTAACTATCATCATTGTGTCAAACTGTTATGGAATCAAAATACCTGAGCATGCAGCTGATGCATCATCGGTCTTTTATTCAGAGAAGGCCATTTTTGGTTAGTCAACCCAATCCACTGATGAAAGTCAATGTAGAACTGTACCTGATAGGAATGCACATCTGCACCACACCATTCATCTAAACCTAATTATATTAACTGAAGCTTTCTTTTGGTATCTTTATATATCCATTTGGGACTGCTCATTATTGACCATGCCCAGAGGCAGTGTTGGTGGCTGCCATCTCAGTGGACCAGTGACTCCATTTTCAGTTTTATTCTGAAATTTAAAGGGATTGTTGAATGTACTGAGCCTGTTTTGAGGATAGGCTTCAACACTTTGGGTAGCATTTTGGATTTCTCCTTTAAAGTTTGGACTAAAATCCAGAGTGGGTTGCCCATTCAATGTGGAAACAAAGTAGCTGACTCTAGCCAATGTATTGCATGCAACAAATGTCATTTTTACTAGCTTGCCAGTCTTTATTTCTCCCTCCTCTTGAGTGTTTTGGTTCCTGGTTTTGCTGAAGATTCATACCACATTCTTTGGCAAAGATTCATTAGCATAATCCATTCCTTTTGTGTGAACTCTAAATATACCTCCTCAGTCCATCCCAATGGAGAGGCAATCTATGCCACAGATTGTTAAAACATACATACAAAATTGGAACATAACTTACCAGGCTATCTTCATAGTCATAGGCTCCAAAGGGTAAGTCCTACACAAACACAATTAATAGTTGTACAAAATTACCCACATGTGGGGACAAGTTCTATGGGCCTTTGCAGACTGCCAAAAATAGTGCAAATTGAGTCCACTTTAAGGGTTAGGGTTAGTGCTAGGGAATCATGGGAATTTTTTTTCTGAGACATTGAGCCTTCTATGTCAGAGAGCTCTGATGCCACAATAAAATACAGTTCCCATGATTCCATAACCCTAACCCTTAAAGTAGACTCAATTTGCACTATTTCTAGCAGTCTGCAAAGGCCCTCAGTTACTCTTGAATAGTTTAACTGGAATGAATAATCATCTTTGATCTATGCATATATGTTAAATAACTAGCCTGTTATTTAACATATAATAATAATATAATAATAATAATAATAAGTTTTATTTTTAGCCCGCCTCTCTGCAAGGCAATCGAGGCGGGTTACAACAATTTAAAATGATACAGCTAAAATACATTCCCTCCCTCCAAATCTACCCACCCACCCCTTAAAACAAGATTAAACCAAGAATTCAATTAAAAACGAACAGAACATTACACATTAAAATCATAAACCCATACTAAAGCCACTGAACAGTTGTGCGCATCAGGTAACTAGGGGTAACTAGAAGACCCATCTCCTATGGCGGTTGTTGTTCCGGGAAGGCCTGCCGAAAGAGATCCGTCTTTACCGCTTTCTTGAAAGTGGCAAGCGTGGTAATCAGACGGATCTCGTCCGGCAGGCCATTCCAAAGTCTGAACTCAAAGGTAAATCCCACTGAAGTCTCAAATAAATTGTACAGCAGAGGAATGTAAATGTGTAGCTTAATCCTATGCATACATATGCAGATATAAATGTGGCTGAATATTTTTAGCATGTATGGGCCGGCAGCTTTATTTGTATGCATGTGTGGTTGGATTGAAAGTTGATTTTGGCTACAAACCCAAGAAGTAGGAACAGAGCCTGTGAGAGTGTGAATTGCCCCTTTCCACTAGCAACCCATCAATCACAACAGTAAAAATGAATCACTTGCTCAATAGTAAAGTACAATAACATCCAAAATCCACAAAACAGTGATGCCTTTACTGGAACAACCAAAATGCACAAAATACATAAAATGCATGCCGGTTGACGAAATAAAGGCATGTTTTGTGGATTTTGGATGTTACTACACTTTCACGTATGGCCAACAAGGCTAGCCCTGGATAAGTTTTCTTGCTAAATAGCCCAGAGTGGATTCACCACACAACTGACATGGAAGACAGCCGTCACTAATCCAAAGGGACATTTAGGGGTATCCACAGCCCCCCTCCTGGGGGAATGGGTCTGTCCCCTAGTGAAAGAAGACCACAGAGTGAGAGGACGCTTCCTTGAACAGAACAAGCCAGGTTTTTAAAAATAGTTTTGCCTCTGTTGACCAAGAAATATGTCAGAACAAATAGACCAACCTCACAAAATGGGCAACGTTCCCAGCATTGCACTGTTTACATTTACACCAGGAAGTAAATACTCAGTTATTGAATGTAATAATGTGTAATGCTACTAACACAATTACTACCATGACTACTATATTACAGCAGAAAGAAACAGGTAGTTGAACTATAGCAGGGTATGAACTATTAGCATTTATTAGTATGTACTTGGAGTACCTCTATTAGCAAGAGGTTAATGTATGATAAGGTTGCATTTATTTTTCTTTTCTGTCTAACCCTTGAAAATATTATGTTACATTTTCATCCTACTACTAAAAGTAAATAGTATTCTGTGATATTCACCTCCACCATAGAAATGTCATCTGCATCCACGGAAGTCTATAAAAGAAGAGGGGAAAGAAATACAGTAGCAGCAGAATCAAATTGTAGCCTGGATTACTTTTGCACTTGTCACAACATATTCTACCTACCTCTGACTGCAATGCATTGCCCCCCCCCCCCGATAAGAATTCTTCATCCCCAATGAAATTTTTCTTCTTTCTTGCATTAACTTAGGGCCTTTGCAGACTGCCAGAAATAGTGCACATTAAATTGAGGCACTGCCCTGGCTCAGTGCTAGGGAGTCATGGGAACTGTAATTTATTGTGGCACCAGAGCTATCTGACAGAGAAGACTCAATGTCCCAGAAAAAAAATACAATTCCCATGACTCCCTAGCACTGAGCCAGGGCAGTGCCTCAATTTAATGTGCACTATTTCTGGCAGTCTGCATAGGCCCTTAGTAATTCAGGTGAGTTTTATTTAGAAATGCAGTTTAGGCTTCCAAAGAAAAGGGGCAGGCAAAGTGGCCAAGGGAATGCAAAAACAGCAAATTAAAAAAGTTCTAGATGTGAATGGTTTTCAGTGTCTTACTCTTGGTAATGCTAGAAATTTGGGGACTGATGGAAAATTTCATTAGGGAGCAGCATTCTAATTTGGATGGACAATGCACTCATCCCCCCATAGCTACAGTCCTGTATAGTATTCCTCTCACCAATAATAAGTTGTGTTGTGCACAGTGCAACTGAGGTCTAATCTACACTGCAGAATTCATGCAGTTTGACACCACTTTAATTCTATGGAATTCTGGGATTTGTAGTTTTGTGAGTTATTTAGCATTCTTCGCCAGAGAGCTCTGGTGCCACAACAAACTACAAATCCAAGGAATCTATTAGAATGGAGCCATGGTAGTTAAAGCAGTCTCAAACTGCATTATTTCTGCAATGCAGATTAGACCTATGACAGCCCAACTGAGGCAAAGTTGTGGACTAAATGAACAAGAGGAGAAGGATGAGGACCAGTCAAGTGTTAGGTATTCTGTTTGGGTCCTTGGACTGCGGCTACTTTGGTACAATTTTAACTGCAATAGCAGAACTATGGGCCTTTACAGACTGCCAGAAATAATACAGCTTGAGTCCACTTTAATTGCCCTGGCTCAGTGCTAGGGAATCATGGGAATTGTAGTTTTTTCTGAGACACTGAGCCTTCTTTGTCAAGGAGCTCTGGTGCCACAATAAACTACAGTTCCCATGATTCCCTAGCATTGAGCCAGGACAGTTAAAGTGGCCTCAATCTGCATTATTTCTGGCAGTCTGTATAGGCCCTATATGTCCAAATGTAGAAGAACAGCCAGTTCCACTGACCATCTCACCCTACCAACAGCTTGGAAAGCTGGAGGATACTGAAACTATTCCAGATGCCAATCAGGACACAGGAGCATGGCATACATACATAAAAGCCATAGTAGACAAATGCAGCTCATGCCCAACTCCAACACCTCCAAACTGTGAGCACACAGAGCAGAAATAATGAGAAATGATGAGACGGGGGAAATGATGAAAGAGCAACAAAGTACTGAGCACAAAAGGAAGCACTTCCACAAACAAAAGCACTCAGCAGGAGAGAAAGGTTTCAGGCTCAATGAAGTGCACCGGCTGAGATGGGAGGAGAGGGGAGAAGCTAGCAACAGCCCTAGCTGCACACAATGTTGCTTTGTTCCCTTCTAGCCACTATTTATAGGAATGCATCCTTTATGGACATGACTGTGGTTACAGGGAAGCAAAATAGCCATTTGGATTTTTCCAAAACAAAAGTCACCGTATGAAGACAGGCGGGGGGGGGGGGGGGGGAGGAAGACTTTTTTTAAAAAAAAAAATGAAACAAGGCATGAAATAGTCCATTGAAGCTGAAACTTGCTATGAGCACCAGAATAACAGAGAATGTTGGAGAGCTAGGGAAAGAATGCTGGAAGTTGTTGTTTGCGTGTTTAATTCTACCAGTGTTGCTACCTTTTCCCCCCTCACTTTGGTAGAAATCCAACAGGCCCAAAAGCTCAGAATCTTTTCCCCAGCAGGGACACAAGTAGTAGGAAAGCTTGACCTGTACACACACACACACACTGTACTATCACTGTTCTTTAGGTTGAGTGCTGTACTATGAAAAATATCATGTTCTGAGTAGGTATGTAAATCTTTCTTTCTGGTATAATTTCAAAGGTTTTCTACTTGCTGCTCACTTTTCACACTTGGGACTTTATGTGAGTGTGTGTGTGTGTAATACTAGTTTGCACAATTTTTAAAGCAGTTTTGCCCAGACATCAGTGTATTTTGTGCAATGTATGTAGGTTTCTACACAAAAATGTTGATTTCGTCCTTTAAAAAAAAAAAAAAATCATGCTTTGTGAATTTTTCTACAAAGAAGTCCCAAAATTATGAAAAATCTTGCAGTAGCTATTCATTTTCTCAACACATTATTTTTATGTCTCAAGGCACTCTTTCTTGTCAAGGATAAAAAAACTTGCAAAGATTCTTTACATCCCTAGTTGTGAGATGTGAGAAGTCATCAAGACCTCAGAGTGACTGTTGATGGAAGCATAACACATGCATAAACAGCACAGTGTTTTCTTTTCTTTCTTTTCTTTTTTTAAAAGCCTAATCTATCTGCCATGAGAACACTTTCCTTTTTACTTGTCTAACAGTGACAGCTTCTGAAAGCCTGTTTTCAGCTGGATATCAGCATCCCTTACATTACTGGACAAATTGGTTTTCAGTTAAAATGCACTTGTTTTCCAATATAGCAATCCCACTCCTCCTAATATTAGTAGTAAAAGACATCCAGTTTTCCTGTGTAGCAGAAATGGCCAAAGGCCACAGTAAATGTGCAGAGAAAACATAATCAGATGTGAGAGTAACTTGACTTATCTATTTGAATTAGCAAGATAAAATACACAGTGATTCCTTGTCAGTTAATGCTAGAGATTGTTGCAATTAAGCCAATAGGTGAGAGAAGCAGGAGAAGATTGGAGTAATGTCACAAAGGCACTCATATCTGCATAATATACAGATCTGATGTACTTTCTACAGGGAAAAACTGGTAAGTGCAGTGGGTATTTTTCACAAATGGGAAGTCACTCACAGATAAAGCACAAGCTACTTTATTTAGCTCTATTTGTCTTGCTTTTACAGGACAAGGAGGGAATGAAGAGCAGACAAAAATGTTCCATAATGGAATATGATATGGAATAATGCAGAGATTTGAACCTATATCATCTGAAAATACAAAATTTAGTTACCCTTTCAAAAATCCCCGAGTCGTGGCTTTTCAATTTAGATTTGACTTTGATGTCATTGGTTTCAGCTGTGTCTTCGCCCGTTTTGTAGGAAACTGTCCCACTAGTGCCTCTGGAATTCATACTACTGATGTCAGCTTCTGTGTCAGTCCAGTCCTGCAGTGGTATGCCAACAAGAAAGCTTTAGAGATTCTCTGTGGATTTAATTATTTTCTAACAAGCACTTAAGATATACACCAAAAGAGACTAATGAAAAGAAACAGAAATAGGAAAAAGTGATCAAGAAAGCTTGTCATAGGACCAGTTTATATGATCAGCAGATTCAAGAAGAAAGGCAGTTTCTGGATTGTGCCCCTTGAGGCTGCTAATGGGCTTTATATGTATGTTAAATATTTAAGTGCTCCTTCATGGGAAATAAAACTGCTGCCTCAAAGAATGATATTAGGGAGAACATTAGACTCAACCCTTCACCTGGTGTGCTTATCTACATATTAGTTAATCCTCAGTCCTCTGCATTGTTTACTACCACTAACCATTTTGCACCATTTCTCTGTATCAGAGCTGGGACCACCAATTGTTGTTAGATTGTAACTCCCATCAATTTCACCCACCATAGCTAATGGTGAATGATTATGGGAACTGCAGTCCAATAACTTCTGGAGGGCCACACATATGAAGACACACATGATGTATGTAATTGCATCCTGTCCTGACTATCATCAGGAATTCAGGGGACAAAAGGAGACTCCATTGTAGCAGTGGGGCTGGCCCAGGCACACTCAATCACTGTGGTGGGTTGAGCTGGAGTTGCAGAGGCACAGAAAGATAATTTACTTTCAGAACTTGGAAGATTTACTGTTTGTACTACAATGCCCAGAATCCATACTGGCCAAGTTGGTTGGGGATTCTGAAAGCTATAGTCCTTTTCCAACCTCTGCTTGTTCTCTTCAATGGGCCCTCTTCAATGCTGGTCCAATGCAGGTGTACAGCAATGCATTGATGTTGGGGTATTCTTGTTGAGCTGGCAATATATATGGTAACTAGCTGGCTCAGCTCTGCTTCCAGCCCATAGGATGACTTTCAACAGATATACCTACATTTATGTAACCTACATCTTGTGTAACCCCATCACCTAGTAGACCCTATGATGAGACACAGGCAGGACCAGAGCATTAACAGAAAGGGAAGGAGGGAGAAATAAAGAGATATCAGACTTGCAAGATTAGCCAAGGACATAAGAAAGATGCAAAGACAAATAGCAGACACACTTAGAAATGCAAATGGCATCCAAAGCAGCATTACACAAAAATAGGGATGTGGAATGTGAGAAGCATGAGCCAAGGGAAACTAGACATAGTAAAAATGGAAATGGAATGCATGAACATAGCAGTATTCGGGGTGAGTGAGTTAAAATGGACAGGAATGAGACACTATGAATCGGACAACCATACAGTGTTCTATTCAGGGAATGAAAAGACAAGTAGAAAGAGAGTGCCTTTTATACTAAGAAATGATGTGGCAGAAGCAGTCAGTGGATACAATGCAAAATCAAACCAAATCATTTCAGTAAGGCTCCATGGTAAACCTATGAATATCACCATAATTCAAGTATATGCACCAACTACAGAGGCAGAACAGGAATAAATTGATAGATTCTATGAAGAAATACAGGAAGAAATTGACAGCACACTAACACATGATGTCAAGCTGATCATTGGAGATTGGAACACAAAAGTTGGAAGCAAAGAAGAATAAAAAACAGTAGGCAGATTTGGATTAGGCAAAAGAAATGAAGCAGGTGAGCACCTGATAGATTTTTGTGAAGCCACAACCTATTCATTGCAAACACATTTTTCATACAAGCAGAAAGAAGGCTATACACATGGACATCACCAAATGGTCAACACAAAAATCAAATAGATTATATAATTGGAAGTAAAAGATGGAGGAACTCTATACTGGTGGCCAAGACTAGACCAGGTGCAGACTGTGGCACAGATAATGAATTACTCATATCAAAAATGAGAGTAAGACTCAAGAAGAAAACAAAAACAGTGATTATACAAAAATATGATCTGAATAATATCTCAACAGAATTTACTAACAACATAAGAAACAGATTAGCTTTAATAAGCATAATAGACTGAGAACCAGAGGAACTATGGTCTGAAACCAGTGACATAATAAAAGAAGCATGCAGACAGACACTTTCAATAGATAAAAAGAAAGAGAAAAAAACATGGATGACAGAAAAAACACTACAAGCAGTAAAGAAAAGAAGAGAAGAAAAACAAAAAGGAGATAGGAACAAACTAAGGGCCTTTGCAGACTGCCAGAAATAGTGCAAATTGAGTCCACTTTAAATTGAGGCACTGTCCTGGCTCAGTGCTAGGGAATCATGGGAATTGTATTTTTTTCTAAGACATTGAGCCTTCTCTGTCAGAGAGCTTTGGTGCCACAATAAATTACAGTTCCCATAATTCCCTAGCACTGAGCCAGGGCAGTGCCTCAATTTAAAGTGGACTCAATTTACACTATTTCTGGCAGTCTGCAAAGGCCCTTAGAATTATGAATGCAACAGTACAAAGGCTTGTGCAGAAAGATAAAAAAAAGTACTACAACGACCAATGCAAAGAAACAGAGGACAAAAAGGGAAGAACAAGAGATATATTTTACAAGATCTGGGAAATCAAAGGAAAATTCCAACCAAAGACTGACACGCTCTATGGCAATGAAAAATAACATAATTCAAGACCCAGAAGGAATAAAAATACATTGGATGCAATACACAGAAGAATTATACAAAAGAGATGACAAAATGAAGGACACATGGAAGATCCATATGAAGATGAACCCCAAATTCTAAAAAACCAGGTGGAAAATGCAATAAGAGAAATAGCGAAAAACAAATCACCAGGAATAGAAAATGTTCCAATTGAACTGCTGCAATCTGCATTGACAGAGTTTTCCAGATATGGAAAACAAAACAATGGCCAACAGATTGGAAGTGGTCAATATAACATCCCTATACACAAAAAGGGAGACACAAGAGACTGCAGCAACTATAGGTCTGTAGCACTAATCTCCCACACAAGCAAAATCATGCTCAAAATTCTGCAACATAGACACCAACCATACATGGAAAGAGAAATCCCAGAGGTCCAAGTAGGGTTCAGGAAAGGTAGAGGCACCAGAGATCACATTCCAAACATAAGATGGCTAATGGAACACACCACGGAATTCCAAAAGAAAATCAGCATGTGCTTTATAGACTATAGCAAAGCCTTTGACTGCATAGATCATGAAAAGCTATGGAACGCCCTTAAAGACATGGGAGTGCCAACACATTTGATAGTCCTAATGAGGAATCTGTATTCAGGACAAGAAGCTACTGTCAGAACAGAACATGGAGAAACCAAATGGTTCCCAATTGGCAAAGGGGTCAGACAAGGCTGTATCCTTTCACCCTATCTGTTCAACTTGTATGCAAAACATATTATAAGAAAAGCAGGCTTGGACACAAAAGAAAGAGGAGTGAAAATAGGAGGAAGGAATATCAACAATCTAAGATATGCAGATGACACCATAATACTAGCAGAAAACCTCACAGACCTGGATCACCTACTAAGGAAGATGAAAGAAGAAAGTGCAAAGGTAGGCTTAATGTGGAAAATAAAGAAAACAAAAATAATGACCACCAAGGACCTTCACAAGTTCAACCTAGACAATGAAGAAATAGAAATAGTAAAAGAATTCTCATACCTGGGATCAAACATTGATAAAAACAGGGACTGCAGTCAGGAAATCAGAAGAAGATTAAGAATGCGGAGGGTGGCTATGAAAGAACTAGAAAAGATTCTAAAATGCAAAGATATACAACTCAGCACAAAAGTTAGATTCATACAAACCACTGTATTCCCTATTACCATGTATGGATAATAAGCCTGCCTTTGTACTTTCTTCTTTGATCTTCCTTCTTTGACAGCCTCAGTTTGGTCATCTTGGCTTCCAGGGAGGTTTTCGGCTTGATCTGCTCTGGGAACCATTTGTTTGTCTTTTTGGCTGTCCATGAGATCCTCAACACTCTTCTCCAGCACCACATTTCAAATGAATTGATTTTCTTCCTATCATCTTTTTTAACTGTCCAGCTCTCACATTCATACATGGTAATGGGGAATACAATGTCTTGTATGATTCTAACTTTTGTGCTGAGTTGTATATCTTTGCATTTTAGAATCTTTTCTAGTTCTTTCATAGCTGCCCTCCCCATTCTTAATCTTCTTCTGATTTCCTGACTGCAATCTCCATTTCTATCAATGTTTGATCCTAGGTATGAGATTTCTTTTACTATTTTACTATTTTGTGTGCCTTCAAGTCGTTTCCAGCTTATGGTGATCTAAGCTGAACTTGTCATGTGGTTTTCTTGGCAAGATTTTTTCTAAGAAGGTTCACCTTTGCCTTCCTCTGAGGCCAGGAGAGAGTGACTTGTCTTAGGACACCCAGTGGGTTTCCATGGCTGACTAGGCCCTAGGGTTTAGAATTCTGGTCTCCAGAGTCATAGTCTCAAACCATTATACCATGCTGGCTCTTCATGGTTATGTAGAAGTGGGAATTTCAGAAGAAGTTGCTTCTCCACCTCCCAGAAACTCCCAAGTTTTATTTCTTACAGTGAATGCTTTTTCTCCTTCTCCCATAGGTGTAAGTGACAACCATATGCCAGTAGTATAGCCATATAATGGCACATTGGTAATGTACTGAGAGAATCCATTGAACACTACTCTCAGCTCCTGTTGAACCCATTTAAGAATGGGGAGGGGAAAGGAAACAAAACTCTTATTGGTTTCAGCTCACTTACACTCTCCTATCCAAAATCGATGAGATTCATGCTCCTACTACATTACAGCATGAAAAACAGACAGAACCCAGGAACTGGCTTTTGTTTGCATGATTGCATTGTTCTTGACTCCTCATTCCCTTCAGAATAAGAAGACGATTGAAAGATATTTGCCTTATTAGAAAGAAACAAAACAAGGAGCCATGGAAAACTATGGACATGCTGAAATATTTGTCTCACTTGTCCATGGGTATGTTACATGGAAATGGACCTTCAGTCTGGTTTATGTTAACTAGACCCAATTTGTTAGCTTTTAATCAGGGATTTAAAATACATGGCATTCAGAACCATCACAGCTCAAAGCCCCTGCAAGAATTCAGGGCATGTCAGCCTTTACTAAAAGCACATTACCCTTTTTAAAAAAAACAGCTTAGTGGACATAATAGCATTTTTGTATTTTTAGAGCTTGTCTATAAAACATAGACACACACAACTGACTGGGAACATCCCCCTTTATATTAATATGCCGATAATAGCATAGAAAAAGGCGCCAAAATGCAGAATTGCTTCCAGCCTCTGCACAAGGAGCAAAATTTGGTGGTACTTAGCAGCGAAGCAGCAAACTGTGAAGAGCTTCTGGAAAAGGGAAATGGTTCTTTGATGGATTTGTCAATTTGACTATATCTGCCAGGGAATTTCTTAAATGTAGCCCTCTTTATCTACAAAAACATTCACCCTCCATTAACATACATATCCTTCATCCTGTAAGCATTTCCAAGCATGCTAATATTGTAGTGATAATAAGATGTCTTCTTAAAGTCAGGACTGTCTTTATGTGTGCAAAGAATTATTTTACAAACTAGAAACACAAACCTTCTGTGAATTAGGCCCTGATCACATAGGAAAAAAGCCTCTAAGTGACCAGATGCCTCCAACCTATTGCAACAGCTGTTGTTGCTGGTAGGAGCTAGAGCAGACCTGCACAACATACAGCCTGGGGGCAGCATGCGGCCCACCAAAGGATTTCAAGCATCCCACAAGGATATGGAACGACTTTAAGGACGTTATCACACGTGGGCCAGTTTCGTTGTTAAAGAGATAGTAAAGTGGAAATGAAGCATCCCAAAAAGAAAGTGAAAATAGAGCTTAATTACACAAAAGCTTTTCACACGTAATTACAGTAATAACGGAATTAAGTTAAAAGCAAAAAAAAAGATGTTTTAAACTTTCATACACAAGTGAAAAGAACCCATACATGTACTGGAAATGGGTGTGTTTTGTGACAAGACTCCTCCTTTTCCAGGGCGGGTCCTGCATTTTCCAGGAGGAAATGTCAGACTGTCCTCCATTTGGGGTCATGTCCTCCTGCACAGGTCCTAAACCCCTTCCGTTGGGGTTAGGACCTCTCAAGAGAGCAGAGGAGGAGAAGGAGGCTGGAAAGGCAAGGCAAGGCAAGGCAAGGGAGGGATGGAGAGGGGAAAACTGAAGGTAACTTCCATGCCCCCCCATAAGCCTTTCCCCTTTGTAGGACCTGCAGGGCAGAACTTCATGGTGAGATGAAGGGGGGTTGCTCCACAAGCACACCCCACACTTGCACTCACATCCACCCACAGCTGCTGCGAGGGAAGCCTTCTTTCCCCTCTATCCCAAATGCCAAACTTCCCCTCCGTCCCAAACTTTTTTCTCCTGGGCTGCCTCCCCTTCCCTTCCCTGGCACTGAGAAGGAGCCCAGGACTCTCCCTCCCTGGAGGCCCCTCCTCCTCCTCCTCTTGGCCCTCCTCCAAGTTTTAAAAGAGAATTGTCCATGCGTATTTGCTTTTCACATTACAGTAAATGCGAAATTACTGTAATTTTGCAAATGCATTTCCTCTAAACTCCCGAAATTAAAAAGATCTCAGATAATACCAGTTTCTGTCCAGTTTCTGACCAGTTTCTGTGCGACGTCGTGTGAAATCGTGAGGCACAAATTCAGTTTTTGTTTGGGATTTGTGTGGATTAACCAACAGATTTCCCCCGTGTGATAACGTCTTAAGACTCCTCCTCCACTTGGCCTCCTCCTGAGGAGAGAGCCATGAGGAGGAGGAGGAAGAGGAAGGGTGAACACCTGTCCTTTCTTCTGAGGAGAAGACCGGGTAAAGGAGGAGGATGGGAAAATGCTTGCCCCAAGACTCCTCTGCATCCTGGCTTTCTCCCAAGGAGAAGACCATGTGGCACTGAAGGAGGACAGGCAAATGCTTACCCTTCAAGGCTCCTCCACTGCCCTACTTTGTCCGAGGAGAAGCCAGGTGGTGGCAGTGGATGAAGAAGATCCCCCTGTTCCTGTAAGGCTCCTCTGCTGCTTGGCTTTCACCAGAGGAGAGGGATGGTTGGAGGAGGATTGGCAAATGTAAGGCTCCTCCTTCACCCAGCTTTCTTCTGAGAAGGTTGGGGAACAGAGGAGGAAGAGGGGCAAACACTTGCCCCTGAAGGCTTCTCCATCACTTGGCCTTCTGAGGAGAGGTCCAGACACAGGAGGAGGATGGAACTAATATTAATTAATTCTAATTAAATTATAAATATTTAATTAACACCTATCTGCAGCCCGAAGAAGTTTAGCCTATTTTAATTTTGGCCTCTACCGACTGCTAAGTTGTGCAGGTCTGTGCTAAAGTTAGCTGAAGAGCTCCACTCCAAACCTCCAGTCCTCTCTCTACTGTGTTGCCGTTGCCCTTTCATTCACCCTTTGTGGTGCAGGGATTTTTATTTCATCACTAGAGAGGAAAAGGAAAGCAGCTGAAATTCTAAACATTAAAAGTAATTTACCTATCAGGCTTCCTTGTTCTCTTGTCCTACCAGAAAGATTCTTGCAGAATTGAAGTGGACATGGGAGGTCTGCTAATGGTACACAGAGAAGGCTAGAAAGGATTCTTTCAGGGGGCCTGAAGCTTTTATGAAATCCAGTAATGTTTGCAATCAGCAAGAGCCTTCTAACAATTCAGAGGCTCTTTTCATGTTTCCCAAGTCAGACCTTAATAATAATAATTTGTAACCTTTCAAAAAGATGCCAGAGTTTTCTAGGTCTCTTTTGATCCCAGCTAGATGTTCTGTTCTAGAGGTCAGCAACTGTAGCTCTTGATATTTCAGCCCACAATTTCCATCAGCTCTAGCCAGCGTGGTGAGAAATTATTGAAGCCGCTATCCAAGAAGACCTGTAGGGACCCCATTTTAGCTATTCTCATATGCTCTGTTCAGACTGATAATGGCAATAATGTCAGGGTTGGGGGTAGCCCTGTTAGTCTATTCCAGAAAAACAACAACACAGAATTGTCACTTTAAAGATGTAAGAAGTTCTATTTGGCACAGGCTTTCACAGAAACCAATTATTGCAGACTTCAGTTTTCATGAATAGCACCTGATGAAGGGGGCTGGTGTCCATGAAAGCTTATGTCAAATGAAAATTGTTGGGTCTTTAAGGTGTCACAAGACTCTTAATTGCTGTTGTTTTCTAGAGTAATTCAGTGTTCATACAGGATGAACAAAAAGCATGCCTCAATAATACAGCATTCAAGCTGTGAACTGAAGAACTATCATGATAGATCTATAAAAGGCAATACTCCTTTGCACATATTTGTTTATATATGAAGACTAGATTACTGGAGAGAAGGAAAGTGAGTCCATCTGTTTGCCTCATTCCTTCTGCATTGCTCATATCCTGATATCCCCATTTCCAACAGTGCACATTTATCATAATGTCTGAAAAGTGGAATGGGCAGAGTCCCAGTTATTTTACAGCTTGAATGAATGGGCAAGATGGCAGTCCAGCTCCACTGCACAAAGAGAAGTTAACTGAACTCACAGTGGAATATTTCTCCAACACCAGCAATGGCACACTGCTCTCCTCCACTGTCTCCTGAAGGCGAATGGACTATAGAGCCCATATGGAGTGAGCTGCAACTACTAGCTACCAGCATCTTCTGCTTGAGGCTCTTGCTTCACTATGCTCAGTAATATGGCCACCTCAGGGACAGTTATATGTAGGTTTCTCTTTTTAGCTCTCATGCTAAATATATAGGGATCTCAGGAAGTAGGCACAATCTTCACTCCACTATGGAGATACATGATTGTAAAGAGTGACAGTTTAGCAGTTCAAAGATATAACCCTGTTAGTCTGTAGAATCATTATGTAGAGAGATCTTGTAGCACCTTTGAGACTAACTGAAAGAAGGCAGCATGAGCTTTCATAGACTTAAGTCTACTTCCTCAGATGCATTTGAAGAAGTAGTCTTAAGTCTCTGAAAGCTCATGCTGCCAACTTCTTTTTTCAGTTAGTCTAGCAGTTGTATAAGCTGGAAATCTCTGAGTTCAGATCCTAATTCCTTAGCAAACTTACTGGGTGGCCCTAAGGAATTCAGTGTTCCCCCAACCCAGCAGTTCATCTGCACTATGATAATATTCAGTTGCCTTACAGGATTAAGATAATGCATGTCAGACACTTTGAAATTTAAGAAGGAACCCTTAGCCTTTGGCTCTTCAGTTGTTGTTGGACTATAAGTCCTGTCCTCTCTGACCACTGACCGTGGTAGTGAAGCCAATGAAAGATGAGATCTAACAGTACCTGGAACAGAAGCAGATTTTCTAGCGCATTTCAAAACATTCTTTAAAACACCCCATGTTTTCCAAAAGCAACCACACAGCCCTCAGTGCAAGCTCACAAACAGGCTCTAAATTTGATGTTCATCCCCAGTTTATTTATTAATATAGATCCTACCTTTCCATTAAAATTGTGCTGTCTGTTTGTCTAGAGATGTTAGCTTCAGGGATTATTTTTCTTTGCACAACAAGTTTAAAAGTTTCCAAATCTATTATCTCCAGAACATTTTAAAAATGGACTAACCTTATGTATGACTGCCTTCAGACACAATGATAAGCTTTAATATATCATGATGTAAATGAGCCTCAGACTCATATGCCAGGGAAAGACCTATCGGGTGAGTATTGTAGTGGCAGCCCTCCAGTTATTCTGAGTCTTCTGGCTATTATCCCCTATTGGAGTACAGAAAGTGTATGTCCTCTGTTCTCCATCTAAATTGACTTGATATCTTCAGGAACAGCATAGAACATGGTCCCATCACCAGTGATGAATTAACATTCAACTGCCAGTCTAGTTTGCTTCTATAAATCCGTTCTCCCCTCATCTCTGTTGTGGCTACACATATGAAATCAGAACAAAAGTATCCACTTCTCCTTTTAACTAAATAGAGCTGAAATACAGGTGTTGGTTATCACCTTTAAAGCCCTAAATGGCTTGCATCCAACCTATCTCCGGACCACCTCCTCTGAGAAGAATCTGCTGCAGCCTAAAAAAACTAGACTGTCTGCAACCGCCCAGAGGACCTTTTCAGCAACCGCTCCCAGATTATGGAATAGCCTGCCAGATGAGATCCATCATATTACTACCTTGAACAGTTTTAAAAAGGTTGTTAAGACGGAACTCTTCCAGCAGGTCTTTCCTGAATAGATATCCCAACCATCAAAAGACAGCCCAACCTGCTCCCCTGATTCTTCTGCAGTTATTGTTTATTTGTTTATTTGTATTATTATTTTAAGTGTGTTTTAAATTGTCATTGTTTCATAGTATTTCAAGGGGTGGGTGGGATTGTGGGATATGAAATGTATATTTTAAGGTTTTAAGCTGCCCTGTTTGCATTAAGCAGAGGGGCGGGATAATAATAATAATAATAATAACAATAATAATAATAATAATAATAATAATAATAAGTAGTAGTAGTAGTAGTAATAATTGTTGTATGGTGTTGTGCATCACCCAGCTCACTGTCTGACCCTTTTGCCACATTTTAAGAAAAGGAAGATAAAGTATTTCCTTACAGATTCACTGTCCGAGACAGAGGATAACCTTCGGTGTCCTCTTGGCACCCCATTTATATCAGAGGACTGGCTGGTAACAGTGGGACGTCTGGCAGAGGGGTAATTGCAAGATCTGGAGTCCTTATGTGAAACTCTTAGCAGAGATCCAAGGCAAGGTAGAAACTTTGCAATCGCCATTCTAACAGATAAGAAATTGAATGAAACAGAACTATGAGTATAAACAAACAAAGCCCTTAAACACATTACATATCCTAATTTGATTCCACAGAAGTATAAACTATATTTTCATTCAGGGGCAGATCAGATGATACTTTAAAGACAACGCTAGCAGTGAGCTTTATGAAAAGTGCAAGCATTGTCTCCTCTATTCTTTTGGGGTGTTTTCAGATTTCAGATGAGGCTTTTATAGTGCAATCACTCAGTATCCTTCACAGAATCTTATCGGGGATGTGGGATCATCTTCTATTTTAACCCTCCTGTGTTTTCGTATTGCATAATGGTATAGATGGTCAATGCTTTATATTGCTAGCCTCCAACTAAAATAACTTCCAAGGCCTATTCATATTACACAACTATACCACTAGTATTCCACTTTAACTGCAATGGTTCTTCCCTATGGAATCCTGGGACTGGCAAGCAAGGGAGGTCTATTTAGAATTCTCCGTCAGAGGGGTCTAGTATCTCACTAAACTACAAAGCCCAGGATTCCAGAGGATGCAGCCTTGGCAGTTAAAGTGGAATCATAGTGCTATAATTGTGTGTTGTGAATGGGCTCCTGGTCACCCCAAAGTGGATACAGGAAACCTATGACCTTCCTGAGGTTTCAGCCCTGCCTCTCCTAACATACCTGACCATTGGCTATGCTTCCTGAGCTCAGTTCTGCCACAGAATTCTCTGTTCTAAAGAAGGCACATCATATTTTAAACACCAACAACAACACCTTTCTCTTCTTTACAAAAGATGGAACTTACCTGTATTTGGGGTGAGCAATGGCATAAATTATTGGGTTGTGGATGGCAGAAGCCTTGGCAATCACTGCAGGGACTGAGTTCATGTAAGGCGTGAGGAGATGAGAGTACCTGCAGTGATAAGGCAAGCACACTTTTAGGCTTATTTCTGCCAGATGCTTGTTTATACATGTTACTGCTTTCTACATAGAATCTTGCACATCTGAATTCTCCCCCACAAACTTTCCCCACATGCTACCAGTTACATAAAAATGAAAGGGTAAAGGTAGTCCCTTGACATAAATGTCTAGTCGTAACCAACTGTAGGGGGTGGTGCTCATCTCCGTTTCTAAGCCAAAGAGCCAGCATTGTCCGAGGACTACTCTGGTGGTCATATGGCCAGCATGACTGCACCAAACGCTGTTACCTTCCCACTGAGAAGTGGTACCCATTTATCTACTTGCATTTGCATGCTTTTGAACTGCTAGGTTGGCAATTAAGTACACAGGGCCAAGACAGACATGCAGGATTTTCTCCTGAACACACCTGAACTGAACTTTGGGATATATTTCTATAGAGAATACACTGATTAGTCAGCTGTCTATCCAAAGGCACTGCACAATATGGAAAACCCTTGGTCTATAAATGGCAGATCAGTAACAGAATAGCACATATACTAAAAACAGATGTTGCTATCAATAAAGCAATGGGCCATCATAGCACAGAACCAATAAGCTACACAAACAAAACACTTAATCATTTTTGTAAAACTGCAGCATGAATAATTTTTTAAAAACCCATAAAAACAATAAAAGGGAGCAGGCATTAAGAAAAGAATATATTTCTATATATACATTAGCCAGCAGAATCAACAGCATCCACAGAAGCTGTCACTGACAAAGGCCCCTGAAACTAGAATACCTTCACCTTCTGGTTTGCCAGAACACTGCTAGGGAAGAGGTCTGGTGTGCTTCCATAGGGAAGGCACTTTATAGGGTGAGCACTACATCCTTTTATTGGTCTGTGATAATTTGGGTATGACCCTCTCACTCTGTTCTTAATTAGGAGATTATCACACCAGCCAAAAAGATGGGAGTTGTCTAGCGGTGCTAGAATTCATCTTTACTCATGGGATAATCACAATGTCACATGACGTCATGTGAGAATCATCCTGTGATTGTGCAATATTGACAGGAGCATCCCGCTATGCTCCCATCGTTTTGCCTGGTGTGATGATCTCTTTAGTGTGAGCAAACAGGGAGAAATATATGGAATCACAGATACTCCAAAGTTCACTAGAGATTGGTTGTTTAGAGCAGGCTGAGCAACTTATGGCCTTAGACCTGCGTGTGGTTCTGAGCCTCATATGGCATGGCCCTTGGCCCAGCTCCCAAAGTCTTCTGCAACTGATCTGTTCAGGCTTCTGTAACAGCAACATGTCCCTTCTGAACAACAGGAGGGAGGGAGGGAGGGATGAGAAAGGGCAGGCTTAGCTATGTTTTGATTCTGGCTGTGCTCAGTGCTGACTTTAGTCCTGCAGCCCCTGAAATTTCTCCTGAAGGAATGCGGCCCTCAGCATCAAGAAATGTTTTCCCATCCCTAGGTAGAATATTTAAAAGATGAGTGCCAAGATGAAAGCTTATACACAGCCAGATAGCCAATACAACTAGGTTAGGACTGGCCAGAGCTCAGGATAGTTACTTCTTGGACTTCAGCTTCCATCCTTGTATGTTTGCCTCTGCCTGCCTCCACCAATCAGTAAATGAGCTTTAGAGTTTTGCACTAGATAAAACTTCCAGGCCATTTTTGAAGAGCCTTCAACGCAGATACGACTTAGGGCCTTTGCAGACTGCCAGAAATAATGCAAATTGAGTCCACTTTAAGGGTTAGGGTTAGGGTTAGGGAATCATGGGAACTGTATTTTATTATGGCACCAGAGATCTCTGACAGAGAAGGCTCAATGTCTCAAAACAAAAACAAAACAAACAAACAAAACAACAACAACAACAAAACAATTCCCATGATTCCCTAGCACTAACCCTAACCCTAAAAGTGGACTCAATTTGCACTATTTCTGGCAGTCTACAAAGGCCCTTAGTTTTATGGAGGCCATTCCTTTAGTCATAGTAGCATCTTTCTCAACAATTAAGAATATGGGAATTTCTTCTCAGGAGTTGCAGCTATAGCTGCCTCTAAGTCACATGTTCACATTCGCCAAATCCAAGCATCCCTTGGGTTGGTTTCATGGACTGCATTCCATGAGGACATGTTTTTTGCATATCTGCCAAGGCTCATGGACTTGATCCCAAATAAGTCTGGAAATATGCAGCTGTGAAATCAAATATAATAAGATAATATCCAAAACATGTCCCATTTATGCTCACATCAGTAATTTCCTGCTGGACAAGAGACTATTGGCAGAACAAAATTCAGGGAAACTGATTGGTTCCCAGTTGGCGAAGGGGTCAGGCAAGCCTGCTTTCTATCACCCCATTTGTTTAACTTGCATGCAGAAAACATCATAAGAAAAGCAGGGCTAGACTTAGAAGGAGGAGGAGGAGTGAAGATAGGAGGAAGAAATACCGGTATCAACAATCTAAGATACACAGATGACACCATAATGCTAACAGAAAACATCACAGACTTGGAACAATTACTAAAAAATGTCAAAGATGAAAGTGCAAAAGCAGGCTTAATGTTGAACAAAAATAATGACCACAAAAGAAATACATAAATTCAACCTAGGCAATGAAGATATTGAAATAGTTAAAGGGTTCCTGTACCTAGCATCAAACATTGGTCAGAATGGTGACTATAGTCAAGAAATAAGAAGAAGACTAGGAATGGGCACCTGTGAAAGAACTAGAAAAGATCCTGGAGTGTAAAGATATACATCTGAGCACTAAAGTTAGAATCGTCCAAGCCATAGCATTCCCCATCATCATGTACTGATGCAAGAGCTGGACAATAAAGAAAGCAGACAGAAAAAAAATCAACTCATTTGAGGTGTGTTCCTGGAGAAGAAAGTTGAGGATACCATGGACAGGCAAAAAGACAAACAAACGGGTCCTTGAACAGCTCAAGCCTGAAATCTCATTGGAAGCCAAGATGATCAAGCTGAGGCTGTCCTACTTTGGCCACATAATGAGAAGGCATGGACCACTAGAAAAGACAATAATACTAAGAAAGGTAGAGGGTAGTAGAAAAAGAGGAAAACCGCATTCCACATGGATGGACTTAATCAGGGAGGTCACGGGCATGAATTTGCAGGAACTAAAGCAGAGCAGTAGAGGATAGGGGACTTCGAGATGTCTCATCCACAGGGTCATCATGAGTTGGGGTCAACTAGAGGGCAGTTAACAATCAACAATAAATGGGGAACATCCTGAATTAGACCTTAGGATGCATATTTGCCAGGCTATTTATCACATGTTTCTTTTATTATTTCTGTTCCTATTTAATTTCATCTTTCTAGACACAATAATGTTGATGATTACCCTGCAAAAGCCACCAAAGCTACCACAGAATATGGAGACCAGGAGATGACAAAAAGCAAGATGACAATCAAGGCTACTTTGGCCATTTTCCACTCGTTCTTCATCCTCTGGTAGAGTTTTTGAGATTCTTTACTACTGTCGGAATTTATTCTTTGAACAGCCCTGGGGAAAAAGCAAACATTTAAAGAAATGTCTTCATTGGTAAAGGGCTTAGCTAACACAGCATGTCTTAAATATTGATGGAAGCTTGGATTCAAAGATCTAATACAACAAAACTGAAGGAGGGTCTCAAAAAGAAACAAAACACCAACGAAACTCAGGGAGGGAATAATCAAACCCAATTAAGGAAGTGATAAATACTGTACACAAAATAAGAGAATAGTGGTTGTTAAGAATTCTCATATTTGCATATTGGATTTATCACTTCCTTATTGGATATGACTATTCTTCCACCCTATTGAGTTTAATTGGTGTTTTGGATTCAAAGACCCACTTTGATTAAGGGACACTCTTCCAGTTACATAAGGGTGCCTTACCAATTCCCTTGTCTCTCCTATAACCACTCATGATGCAACAGCAACAAAAAAGCTACTCTAGAGGAAATAGGGACTTTTATACAGGAGCAAAGAAAATTGCCAAGAAGAGCTTGGAAAAGTTTTTTTTTTTTTTTTTTGCGGGGTGGGGGGGGCAGAATTCAGATTCTATAATCTCCCCCAGCTAGCTTGGTTGGTAGCCATCCAGGCTGGGGCTTTGGGAGTTATAGTCCAAAACAACTTAACTTTTCAAAACTCTGAAATGAGGTCACACCATATGTCCATCTGGTTTAGTAATTTCCTCTGACTAGTAGTGGCAATTCTGAAGAAGAGATCTTTCTCATCATCCTTACTCAATTTGTTTGAAAGGGAGATGCCCAATTTTGAACCTGGAATTTGTGTAAGACAAAGCATGTGCGCTTCTAGTGAGCTCATGGACTCACCCCAAATTTTTGGTCTGGTGAGGAACACAATGTAATGGTAGATGCTGCTTCTGCAGAGTAATCAGATACTCCAGCTATGTGCACATGGAAGTTGCTGAACTCATGTGAATGGATCATTGGATCCATTTCTATGCATAATATGCTTTCTTTCTTTCCTCTTGTATAAATAGTTATAAGGACATATTTGACCGCAGCAAAGCAGGGGTAGCTGGCAAAAGCATGCCTTTTCCTGCATATAATGCCAAAATCTTGACTATCTTAATTCAAATCAGTTTGGCATTCTGCCTCTACTACACATTTTTGTTTGGTATCCTGCTGGCTGGAGGCTACAACCTTAGAACAAAAAAATACCGTAATTTAAACTTCCACTGAGGCATATAATAGGAAGGAAACTTGTGGGTGACTCACCTGTTTGCATTCTTGATGGCCCTGAAAATGAATACATAACTGTATATGATGGCAATTAAAGGAATGAAGAATACAAAGCAAAAGAGGAGCATCGTGTAGGCACGGACTGATGGGGTGAAAGTAATATAATCCCAGGAACAGGAAGTCAAGAGCCCCTCTGGAACATAAGCACCTTAATAGAAATGCAGAAAATGTTTGTTTTAACAGGAAAGGAAGGAAGAAAAAGAGAAAAGAAAAATATTTTTATTTTTAAAAAAATTAAATTAAATTAAGTACATGCAATACAATCTTGCCAAACCCAAGTAATAATATTGTTAATGTGTCATAAGGTGTTGATCATAATAGGTAATTAGATGTTAAGTTATATGAAACCAGAACTCAATGAAAGTGAGGTTGGTATTTCCAAGACCTCAACTTTGTGGGGCAAATGAACAGAAGGAAAATATTCTTCTCTCTCAAAAGCTTGGCTTTGTCTAAAGAAATTGTTTGACATTAGGCTAAGGGCAGACAGTGAACAAACTACACATGAGCACCTTAGGGCTTCACTATCACAAAGTCAATTGTAAACTCACAGAATTCATTGCCAATAATATTTTCATCCAGATATACAAGTGCCTAGAGACATTTGTATGGATCCTAACATCTGTTCCACTCACAGAATAGAGACTGGTTTTTACAAGACCTCAAGGTGTAAAGCTGAAGTATACTTCTGTCTCTCTCTTTGTCCTCTCTCTGTCTATTCCTCCTCCTCCTCCTCCATTCTTTCCTTTAGGGTTTAAACCAGCATAGGAAGACTAATCATTTAGCCCGTTAACAAGTCTGTCTCATATTTGACCTGTGTATAAACATGTAGTAGAACATGTACTAGAGCAACATGATGTAGTGATTTGGGTGTTTCAGTAGGACCCTGGAGGCCAGGGTTCAAATTCCTACTTGGCTATGGAAACCTAATGGGTGGCCATGGGTAAGTCACACTCTTTCAGCCTCGGTGTAAGGCAAAAACAAATCTCCTGTAAGCACATCTTGCCAAGAAAACCCCTTAGGGTCACCATCAGTTGAAAACTTGAAGGTACACAGCAACAACAGAACATCTACTGCTGTTATTGATCTTTGTACTATATAGTTTTTTGACCATAATAGTACTTAGAAAACAGTCTTTGCTCTCTCTCTCTCTCTCTCTCTCTCATGAGTGGCTTGTGTATATGTGTGTTTCTGTGTTGTTATGGAGCAGTCCTCATTGCTTAAGGAGAATATTGGCTAAACAATCCAAGATGGATACTTAATGTTTTCACAATTGGAACAAATATCTAGGGACGTTATCACACGGGGGAAATCTGTTGGTTAATCCACACAAATCCCAAACAAAAACTGAATTTGTGCCTCACGATTTCACACGACGTCACACAGAAACTGGTCAGAAACTGGACAGAAACTGGTATTATCTGAGATCTTTTTAATTTCGGGAGTTTAGAGGAAATGCATTTGCAAAATTACAGTAATTTTGCATTTACTGTAATGTGAAAAGCAATATGCACGGACAATTCTCTTTTAAAACCTGGAGGAGGGCCAAGAGGAGGAGGAGGAGGGGCCTCCAGGGAGGGAGAGTCCTGGGCTCCTTCTCAGTGCCAGGGAAGGGAAGGCAGCCCAGGAGAAAAAAGTTTGGGATAGAGGAGAAGTTTGGCATTTGGGATAGAGGGAAAAGGAGGGGAAAGAAGGCTTCCCTTGCAGCAGTTGTGGGTGGATGTGGGTGCAAGTGTGGGGTGTGCTTGTGGGGCAACTTGGAGCTCCATCTCACCATGAAGTTCTGCCCTGCAGGTCCTACAAAGGGGAAAAGGCTTATGGGGGGGCATGAGAGCTACCTCCAGTTTCCCCCTCTCAATCCTTCCCTTGCCTCGGCTTGCCTTGCATTGCCTTGCCTTTCCAGCCTCCTCCCCCTCCTCCTCCTCCTCCTCCTCTGCTCTCTTGAGTGGTCCTAACCCCAACGGAAGGGGGTTAGGACCTGTCCAGGAGGACATGACCCCAAATGGAGGACAGTCTGACATTTCCTCCTGGGAAATGCAGGACCCGCTCTGGAAAAAGGAGGAGTCTGGTTACGAAACACACCCATTTCCAGTAGATGTACGGGTTCTTTTCACTTGTGTATGAAAGTTAAAAATGTCTTTTTTTCGCTTTTAACTTAATTCCGTTATTACTGTAATTACGTGTGAAAAGCTTTTGCGTAATTAAGCTCCATTTTCACTTTCTTTTTGGGATGCTTCTTTCCCACTTTATTATCTCTTTAACAATGATACTGGCCCACGTGTGATAACATCCTTGGAGATAACTGGTGGTTTTCCATTTGAGAAAGGAGACTCTGATACAGGTATGTATGGACGTGGATACATGAAGGAGTACACCAAAGCAATCTAGTAGAGAGAAGAGTGTAAGGTTGCTTCCAGAGCTCTTTCATACTTTACAATTATAGCACTATCATTCTACTTTAATTACCAAGACAACATCCTATGTAATGCTGACTGAGAATTCTAATCATTTCTCCCTAAACTGCAAATTCTGAAATTCATAAGATGCAGCTGTAACAGTTAAAGTGGAATCATAGTGCTATAACCGTGTATTTTAAAAGGAGCCCCAGGTTCAAAACTCCTACCACTTCCAGTCCAAATGCTTTGTGCAGATGTTCTGCCTTTTCCTCCTTAGGTTTTAGTTCCTCCTCAGCTTCCACGGCCCAATGCTATGGAATTCTGGAAACAGTAGTTTTGTGAGATATGTAGGCTTCTCTGTCTGAGAGCTCTGGTGCCACAACAAACTACAGTTCCCAGAATTTAATAGCACTGAACCATGGCAGTTAAAGCAGTGACAAATTGAATTATTTCTGCAGTGTGGATGCAGCCCAAGAGAGACAGGGGGAGGGGGGAAGGAGAAAGCCTATTGTGATGCTAAGTGTTGGAATTTCTGAAAATCTGGTATTGGAGAGGCTTTCATGCTAGATGTTTGCATGCTATGCTCCACTTGCATATTTGTGAATAAACTTTGCAAGACTCGAGTATCCATTCTTCTCAAAGAAAGACATACAAAATGCTATTCTGGATGTCTCATTGATCAGAGCTGCAAGGAGTGTAAAACAATATGTGTCTACCTATGATGCACTTTACACATTTACACTAAACTTGTGCCATCATGCCACCATAAATGTGCTAGGTTTTAGCTTACTGTAGGTGGATTCTGGTAGCATTTTCACTGAGCCCTTTGAGCAATCAGAACTTTGAGGAACTTTGTGTCTATTATCTTATCCATCTTACTGATAAAGTAGGTCAACTCAATATGATCAGAGTACTGCATGGGAAAAGGGCTGAGAATGTAGTGACTTGCCAGGAGCAGCTCTTCAGGTCATCCCTGTGCAAACCAATGGAGACATCTTCCCAGCATTCCAGACAAAAATGTGATTGGAAGTGTAGCTGCAGAAGGGAAGCAGAAATTGGAGGCCTGCTGGAGATGAGCTGAACCATCTCTAGTAGTCATAACCAGAATTCAAGGGCAAGCATTTCTGTAGTTGGGCACCCCATCTGCAGATCCTCATTGAATCCCTAATTAATCTGACATCTTTGAGAGCTCAGGTGCCTTTGCTTGGGACCCCGGTGAAATAACTGATGTCATCTGGGACAAACATGATGTGTGGGGTTTTTTTAATTAAAATTAAAATGCAATTGCAGAAGCAACCTGTCCAATGTAGATAGGCAAAAGTACTATTTCAACTTTTAAGGGTTCCTGTACCTTTAATTAAAAGTATCCTGATTTCTGGTTTTGTCCACTTTTTTACTCTAAAGCCAATTCCTGAGTTGAATGGTGTGGGAGTATGTCCTTTCCCCTTTCCAGTGTCACCTCTTGGATTTGGAGGGGAGAAAAATATATTTTCGGTGTATTATCCTCCTCTCTGTTTTCCACAAAGGGAAACTCTGTGTCCTATTCTCCTGGCTTGCTGTGAGAATTTACAGCATGGTAAAAAAAAAGCAGAACATTACAACCTGCTTACATGAAAAGGTGGTTACATGTGATTAAGGCTTTCATTATACCCCTTTTGTGAACAATAACAATCAGTCTGAATATATCACAAACACACCACAACAGCCTTGCACTTATTCATGCATGTTATTTATATAGTTCCCTACAACTTGACTATAGAAGGTTATACAAATATTATGCAATATGTTTTTCCCCATTATTTTCATCCCTGATTTTTATCTCCTCATTCCTGTGTAATGCACTAATGAGCTTTAGAGCAAAAGCATCACTGCAATGTAATTTAATGTGATCTAAGCTCCACAGAGCTTTCCCCTCAGTTAAAAAGTCTTAGAATTTCTCTAGCTGTGAAGCGGAGCACTTCACAGAGAATTTCTTCATGTTAAATATGTAAATCCTTTTTATCTATCACAACTATGAAAGGCTATTATATAGAGTCCCACACCACTATCAAGTAACTGGATTTTTATACCATCTTACTTACTCCATCCAAAGAAAGGGGGGAGACTCCAAGCTAGGGAATACAGCCAGATTCCTAATAGGATTAGCAAAGCCTTCTTCTTAGACATTACTCCAATGGAGGCGAGGGGTCGCGTAATCACAAAATACCTGTCCAGGGCTATCACTGTTAAGGTGATCATGGAAGCAATGCCAAAGAGGGCTCCACAGAATGCATACAGCTCACAGCCTTTTCAGAAAAAGCACAGCAGAGTTAGCAGGCTGAAAAACATACATCATCATTATCATCGTCATCATATTTTTGATTTATTAATTAATTGATTAAAAGTATTTCTTTTAAAATCTCTCCTTCCCATTGTAGAGGAATACCCATGATAAAATAATAGGAAGAATACCGGTGAAGAATAAAATAGAGCAATATAAATGCATAACTCAAGGTGCATCTCCACTGTAGAAATAATGCAGTTTGACACCATTTTAAGTGCTGTAGTTCCATCCTATGGAATTCTGGGATTTGTAGTTTTACAAGGTCTTAGCCTTCCCTGCCAAAGAGTGCTGGTGCCTCACAAAACTACAAATCCCAGGATTCTGTAGGATGAAGCCATGTAAGTTAAAGTGGTGTCAAACTACATTATTGTTACAGTGTGGATGCACCCCCAGGCTTATCTGAATTGCAGAAATTCAGTTAAGCTCAAGGGCTCTTGGCGATACAACTGGATTTAACCTGGTAATGAAATGCCATTTCATAAGGAATGAAGTGGCTCTCTTTGTCAAAGCCAGCCCTGCCATTTGACTGAGTGAGGCAACTGCCTCAGATGGCAAATACGGGAGATGGCAGAGGCAACAGTCCCCTAAGCTGTTCCTGTTGAGCTCCCAAAAGTATCCTCCTCCACTTGGACGGCAGAGCACCAAAGGGTATTCTTAAGTCCCAGAAGTCAGCGTGCTGCCTCAGGTAAGGTAGAGAATTGTCATCCCATTGACTGCCAGTCCAGTTGGGTTCTGTACATGGAGTGGGAATGGGGTACCATCTTATCCTTTGCTTCATCCAGTAATAGTATTGCCAGAATGAAAACTGGAGTTGGCTCATGTATCTTTAACAGTTCAGGAAAAGAGGGAACTTTAGCAGGTGTCGATTGTCATGCAACCAGGTAATAAGCAAAGGGAGCAGTCTCCAGTTTTCACTCTTGCAATCCTTTATCAGCAAACATCCTCAGACCCTTTCACACCACACAGTTATAGCACTATGATCCCACTTTTATTGCCATGGCTACATTCTCTGGAATCCTGGGATTTGCAGTTTAGGGAAGCCAGACAGTTCCTCTAGTGCCTCAGACCAAATTGCAAACCACAAGATTCCTTAGGATGCAGCCAAAGTGGAATTATGGTACTATAACTATATAGTTATATACTATAGGAATACAACTCCTCAGTCTGACCCCTCTTTTTTCACTCTCTTTTCTGTTTCCTTGTTTCTGGGTTAGGGAGATGAAAGAGGAAGAATTTGCTAATCTATACTGCACTACAAGGTACCCTTTTGAACCCAGAGCCCTTCAGATTTGTTGGACTAGAACTCCCATGTAGAATGGCCACTGGCTTTGTTGACTGGAGACAGTGGACAGAATTCAGTTAGGGACATATGCACTCATAAGTCACACTATGTATGAGGAGGCAAAAAGTCACTCTTGTGCAACAGATGTATTCTGTTTATAGCAGCAGAAGCAGAGTTCCATGGACAGCATGCTCACCTTATCTTTGCAAGTTTAACACTGTGTATTGTGGTTGTGCATCCTATGCTTTATATTGTGGTTATACATTGCAGTTTTGCATCCTATACTTTCCATCGTGGTCATTTATTTGTTTGTTTTATATGTTGCCTTTCTCCTGGAATGGCACTCCAGGCAGTTGTTATGCATCCTATACTTTCCATTGTGGTTGTACATTGTGTATTGAGCATTGTTCAATGGCACCAAGTCATTGATATGTGTCTCCCAATGTTGCTATTCTTCATGGTGGTTGTATAGTTTTTCCATGGTGTATGTCTACATGCAGGTATTTATGCTACACAAAGGAGATATTGGATTAAAGCTATAGTGTGTATGTGTGTGTGCACAGTAGGGTGTGTGTGTAGTCCAACGTCTTGAGGACAACAATTTCTGGAATTCTGCAGCAGGAGAAAGTTGAAATATGTTTAGGATTATGATCACACTGAACCACGTCCTTTTGACCCCATAAGTGGTTTTGGTGGAAAAGAAAAAATGGGGAATGAGTTAAAAGAGAAAACATGGGAGCATATTTTCTGTGCGCTTGTAGTTGTATGTTGTGTAAAACACAAACACATGCCAAACTTTTCTTTGATAAACAGCTTTGCAATAAATTGTAAAATCTCATAATCTGTTGACAGCTATAGATTTCAAACCATCCAAAGGAAATACAGTTTCTCATATTGTATTTGATACTTACCTTTTGCACCAAATATCCACCGCTTGTTGAGGCTGTTGGTGAAGAAAATCGGACACTGAGTAATGGACATTAGAAAATCACTAACAGCCAGATTGATAATGAACATGTTGGTGGGAGTCCGAAGGCCCCTGCTCCTATGAGTAAAGAGAAGAGAATGGAGACAGGAAACACTTGAGGCTTCTGTTTGCTTTGGCTGGGCTGCTACTCTAAGCAAAGCAACACACTGACACAAAGAATTGATGCTGGTTTTCACCTTAAAAGGCTATTAATGGCATGACCTACAATGTACTGGGCTGGCATGCTGGGCTGCATTAATTGCCCATCTGGTCTGTTGAGAGTGTCCAGAGAGATGTCTCAGAGAAACACAAATAGGACTTGACGGGGATATTATTCCCTGTTGCTAATCTACAGCATAGACTCTATCTAAAATAAGAATAATTGGCATTGATGTAATACTTTAGAAAAGGGCTGGGGAATGTGCAGCCTTCAAAATGGTACTGGGTGAAGTAATGGTGAGGGGTGGCAGGGATTCATCAACAAATTGAGGGCTATGTTGCCTTTCAGTATTCAGCACACTGCACATGTGCATTCTCTCCGTCACCTTCACAATGGCCCTTTAAGTTATGTAGCATTTCATAGCATTCACAAGTAGCCAAAAGTCCAGGAGCAGTGCTGCAAACAGCCCTTTGGGACATTCAGATTCATGTTGGGGACAGAATGAGAATCTCCCTATGGGAGGAGTACAAACCTACCTGCTTTTGAAACCGAGAAGTATCACACACAAAAAGCAATAGTCATTTGCACTTCCTTTTACAATGTGCACCAAAACTGGTCTTTAGGGAAACTATCCTTCATGTATTAATTAGGTGTTTTTTTAAACCCACTATTGCTGCACAATATTCTAGGGCAATGTATACCCCAAATGGATAGACATTTTTAAAGTGACTTCTTTTATAGCCAGAACCTCTGTCTGTCTGTCTATCTATTTATCGATCGATCGATCGATCGATCAATCGTAGGTTATTCTGATGTGTGAATTCCCCTTGACTTGTCTCAGTTTACAATTGCTTTCTGCAAGTGTTCCTTGCAAATGTGTATGTCTTTTTACACACCTGGAAACAGCTAGGGAAGTAATTCCTCCTTACACCCATTGCATGATCCCTTTAACCCTTGTGAATGTTCATCTTTCCTTTCCACAAATTTACCAGGTGGCAGGTAAGGGTAAATCAGCAAGCTCTCTTTTTTTCAACATCTCCACCTTCTCCTTTTTTGAAGCAGTCAGAAGATAACTGCAGCAGCAACATGTGTATGGGACCCTGGGAAATGGGGCACTCAACTACAATGAGAAGCACATTTTCTAAGGAACTCTAGGCTTCTGAGTTTAATGGCACCCCATGGGACCTGGAAGAGAACATACTGATAATGCTGCCATAGGACGTTATCACACGGGGTCTAAAGCAGCCCCATGCCTGCACCATTGCTGCATCATTCTGGATCCTTTGCCCCTGTGATCAGACGACATCGCAGCAAACCCCGCCCATCCCTGCGCCATCGCTGCATCATTCCAGCTCTTTGTAATTCCTCTTTCAAAGAGGAATTACGGCTGCACAACCAGAATCATTCTGGTATGGTTCTGGATTGATTCCATGCTGCTTTTCTTGTTGCTTTGAGACCCCTGGTGTGATAACGTCCATTGTCTCTGCCATGCCACCAAATAGGTCTGAAAGAACAGACACATCAGAGTAGAAAAGAGGAGGCAGGGCTGACTGGTTGGTAGGGAGTAGTAAAGAGACCCATCTTCCATACAAGTTGATCCTTATCTTGAAGGATCTGGGCTCACATATTGGGCTGAACATTTCTGATAAGGTGGAATTCATAGTCTGAGCTCCCCCAAACTGAAATTCAACTGGATCACTAAAGAAGGAATGGCCAATGTCTGTATCATTAGAAACCTATCTGTTCTGAAGACAGTAGAATGAAAGTCAGAACTAGAAGTGATGTGAGACATACTAGCCATATTAGTTGGGGGATTCTAGAAGCTGTACCCCACCATCAAAAAACAACAACAACTCTTGTATATTTTATTGCATGAGCTGGGGTCCTCACAAAAAAATAAGTAGGCATTCTAAGAAAGAGGCTGTCATGGAACAGCAAAAGCTTTCTGGTTATGGGACATGGCTTCTCAATTTTCCCCATCATGCAGTGTGACCAGGCATAGCACTGCCTACTCGCATCTACATGTACAAGACAATACACAAGATAAAAATGAAAACAGTGTAACATCAGATTAAAATGTGCACATTTTCCTCTTCCTTACCAGTGAAATGGTGGGCAAACATTCTATGAATTCTATCTAATCTTGTTTAAAGTGCTCTAGTCTGGATAAAATTACCAACTTTTCAGTCAGCCCTCCATATCCACGGAAGCCTTATCCACAGATTCAACCATCCACAGCTTGAAAATATTTTTTAAAAATATATGAAAACCAAAAAGCTAACATTGATTTTGTCATTTTATATAAGGGATGCCATTTTACTACACTACTGTATTTAATGAGACTTGAATATCCATGGATTTTGGTATCCACAGAGGGTCCTGGAACTAAACCCCATAAGATGCATAGGGTCCATTGTATCTGCCACCATGCCTAGATAACAGTTTCCAGTAATGAGCCTTCCTCCTTTCAGTTAACAGACATTGCTGGACTCTCCTGAAGCAGAAGTGACAGCAGTTCCTTCACTGTGCTTAGATCCAATTCCATGACCTGCTGAACTTGTTAACTAAGGTCTAATCTGCTCTGCAGAAATAATGCAGTTTGACATCATTTTAACTGCCATGTCTCAATGCTGTGGAATTCTGGGATTTGTAGTTTTGTGAGCTATTTAGCCATCTCTGTCAGAGAGTTCTGACACCCCAATGAACAACACATCCCAGGATTCAAGAGCATTAAGCCATGGCAATAAAAGTGGTGTCAAACTGCATTATTCTTGCAGTACAGATGTGGTCTCCATCTCTTATCCAGTATACATCTTGCTTGATTATTTCTTGACCTGTGTGCACAGTGGCCCTGCCATAGGCAGAGTGAAGCAGCTGCCTCAGGTGATAAATGCTGAGAGATGAAGAATGGATACAAACTACAAATCTCAGGATTCCATAGCACTGAGCTGTGACAAACTTTATGATTTCTGCAGTGCAGATTAGATCTCAGAAATAGTGCCCGAGTTAGCTTCTTCCTCCTCCCTTTCCATCCCTTTTCCTTTTGTGTTGGGTCTCTTAAATGGTCCTCCTGAAGGCAAGGACTGTCATTATTTTTCCTGCTAAAAAGCTAAATTTTAAAAATTCATTATCTAATAAATAAATATGCCCTTGCAATACAGTGGAGTACATTGGAGTGGCTCTGATTAATAGCCCAGTGACACAGATAGAATGCCTGCCTCTTGTTGCTCTACTCTCCTGTTCCCCAATGCTAGTGATTAACAGGAAATTAAAGCAGATGGACTATGGATTTTCTGCATCTGGGTCATACTGAATTGGGAGGGCATTTTCCACCATTGGTCAGATTAGCAACAGCTTCCAAATATAGGGATTAAGCTCAATGATTTAACATTGCCTGTAACATTTTATTTTAAATTGGTTGCCCAGACCATGAAGCAAACCGCAAGAAGTCTCATCTTTTCCTTTATTCCCCTGCCAATGGGCCTTTGCAGACTGCCAGAAATAGTGCAAATCGAATCCACTTTAACTGCCCTGACTCAGTGCTAGGGAATCATGGGAACTGTAATTTATTGTGGCACCAGAGCTCTCTGACAGAGAAGGCTCAATGTCTCAGAAAAAATACAATTCTCATGATTCCCTAGCACTGAGCCAGGGCAGTTAAAGTGGACTCAATTTGCACTATTTCTAGCAGTCTGCAAAGGCCCAATGTTCGTTATTTTGAGTGGGGGGGGGAAGGATGTGGATCTAATACTTTGTGTAGCCATGAATTCAGTGTGGTTCATGGAAAAGGACATAGAATCTGGACTGGCTTCAAAATCTGAAGGATGTCTCCTTTCATATTTGTAATAAAACCAAGAACAGCAAGGGCACATCTCTAGTGGTGGAGGAGAAATGGATGTTACATTGACCTGTATGTGATCAAGGTATTAATGGTCAAGCAACAGTGAGACCAATTCCATTAGTATAATTAGACCACAGCAGGGGCAGAAGGGGCATCACTGGGGGGATTACACTGGGTGACACCCTAAAGCAGGGGTAGGCAACCTTTCCCCTTTAAGGGCTGAGGGATTTCAGCTCCCAGAAGCCTCAGCCATGTTGGCCAATAGTCCCATGTTGGCCAATAGCTCCTGGGATTCTGGGAGCTGAAGTCCCTCGGCCCTTAAAGGGGAAAGGTTGCCTACCCCTGCCCTAAAGAGAGGTGACACCACTGCCCTCCAAACATCTGCCTTTGGGCAGAATCAGGCTGTGGTGTTCACCAGAGTTTCTTTAAAATGCTGAAGAGATGGTGTGAGTGAGGTGAGGCTCAGCGAGAGGAGAAAGGAGAAGTCCCAGGTTTTATTTATTTTATTTGTTTA
Source organism: Phrynosoma blainvillii (assembly GCA_026167975.1). Classification (NCBI taxonomy): domain Eukaryota; kingdom Metazoa; phylum Chordata; class Lepidosauria; order Squamata; family Phrynosomatidae; genus Phrynosoma; species Phrynosoma blainvillii. Next base: position 135,775,799 of record JANUYF010000003.1, on the reverse strand, counting down.
AATTATTTTAAAAACAATATTCTTTAACATTTTCTTTAAAAACATCACATCTCACCAAATTTTCACTTTAATCACATGAAACTATGCACGCATAAATACATTTAGGCTGTACACATGATATTGTAGTTTAAAAGTATAATTTTAATTTTGCTAGTTGTTTATGTCACAGCTATTACTATCACAGCCAATGACATATAGAAATTATGACTGATAATAGCATTAGTACAAAAAACATTATTACTAAGGATTCTGTATGGTGTAGTATGGGGTCATGTGGGTCAATGGGGGGGGTGGCACCATGAGTCGCTGCACCGGGTGATGCCAACCTAATAATGCCACTAAGGGGCAGCCCTACTATTAGGTACAGGAAGGTGGCAGTCCTGTCACATACCAGGAGCTGCCAAGCAACGTGTTGGAGAAAAAAAGCAACGTGGTAGATAACTTGTCCTGCAACCTCTAAGGGGGATTGCAGACTGCCAGAAATAGTGCAAATTGAGTCCACTTTAAGGGTTAGGGTTAGTGCTAGGGAATCATGGGAATTGGTTTTTTTTCTGAGACATTGAGCTTTCTCTGTCAGAGAGCTCTGGTGCCACAATAAAATACAGTTCCCATGATTCCCTAACCCTAACCCTTAAAGTGGACTCATTTTGCACTATTTCTGGCAGTCTGCAACCCCCCTAAATTAGCCTGCTTCTTTGTATGTTGGGGAAGTTGCTGTCCTTTTTATGGTGCTGAAGAAAAAGGCAAGGGGCAGGCCAGTCATTTTCTGTACAGAAAGGGGAGTGATGAGATCTGTTCCTTCACCTTAGATGGCACAAATATCTCAGGCCAGTGCTGGGCAATGTCACATTTGCATATTCCTAACTAACCCCATGTGGTTATGACCCTCCATACCTATTATGTACAGATTGTGTCTTTGCAGTGTCTGCTCCCAGATCTGTTACCTTAATAGCCTTTGTAGCCCATATTCTCACTGGCCCTGTTCTCATGGAGTCTTTTAGTCACAGTCTGGGCCAGTGGCGTCCCTAGGGTTGGTGTCACCTGGTGTGGTAACTCATTGTGTCACACACACACACCCTTGACATCCTCCCATTTCACACCATACAAAAACCTTAGTAATGCCTTTTTTTTTTTTTTTTGGCATTAATGTTACTCGTAAATTGTAATTTCCATATACCACTGAATGTAATAGTTGTGACCAACTAGCAAAATTAAAATTATACCTTCAAATTATAATATCATACACACAACCTAAATATATTTACATATACATAGTGAAAATTTGGTTAAAATGTGATGTTTTTAAAGAAAAAAATAAAATAATTTAAAACATTTTTTTTAAAAAAATAACATTTTAAAATTTTAAAATTTAATTTTAAAATTCTGGGGCCTCTCCTTTATCTTCCCACTGAGCTTCACCCCACTCCCATTATCCCTTAATGCATTTTAAAGATGAATGCCACAGACCGTTTCTGCCAAAAGGTAGGTGTTTGAGGAGCAATGGTGTCACTCCCCTTAGAGTGTCACTGGATGCAGTCCACACCCCCTAGTGACTCCACTGGTCTGGGCTGTACCATTTCATACTGCAATTGGAAGCTAACATGGCAATGTTTTTGTTGGAATGACAACAGTTGTAGATCACTCCAGAAAAAGATGAATATAAGGTTGAATCTGTTGTTAGGATTTAGCAGGCATTAGCTCAATGTTTTAAAAACATCATTCCGGGTACAGAGGAAAAATATTTGGTAGTATTGCCTAGCAATAAAATGGAGCTAGACATTTCTTTCAGCCTTGAGGTCCTGTATATACAAGAAATTGGGAGTTCAGCCTGCCTAAATACCCAGAAAACACCAGAGCCTGTCTGATCTTGGAAGCTAAGCAGGCTCAACCCTGGTTAGTACTTGGATGGGAGACCACCAATGAATACCAGGTGCTGTAAGCTATATTTCAAAGGAAGGAAGGAACTGGAAAAACCATATCTGAATATTCCATGCCAAAGAAAACCTATGAAATTCATGGAGACATTACAAGATGACAAGTGACATGAAGTCACACACACACACATGAGTTCATCAAAGTGCTGTATCTGTCTGGGTATTTTGTGTGTCTTTGTAGCTAAAACAAGTTCTATTTTGCCAAAACTTCAATTTTCACTCAAGTCATTTAGAAGCACCTGTTCACAGTTTCTCCACAAATGAATCCTGTACATAGAAAACTATAACCCAAGGGAAAAGGCTACATTGGAACACTTCCGCCTGAAACCTAATTTTCTAAGTGGAGAGTTTACTTGCTTTTCATTTAGAGAAACACTCAGTCACATGGGACCCCTTGCAGTCTGAAAGTAATTATGAAGCCCAGATATAGGTTTACTACTTGAATTAATCCTTGGCCTCTGTCTTTTCCATACTCAGAGGGGGAAAATAGCTCGTTTCTACAATATATGTGTGTGTCTATAAACACCAAGAGCTGAGGATACACAGCACACAATTCTAGACTCCCCAAATATAACATAACATTTTGTAATTATCATCAAAATACTCCTTTCCCTTGTTGTTGAGAGTATTTCATTTCAAATACTGATATTTCTGGAATGGAAACATTGATCTGAGTGGGCAATTTCATAACTATTTTCTTTTAAACAAATGCACTCTGTTTACATAGTTAGCTATGTCAAGGGCTTCCTAAGAACTCACAATGCATAACATTTTAAGAAAACAGAATAAAAGCTACAGAATAAAAGCTTCATGCTAACCTATCCTTGATTCCTCCCAAGTTTACAGAGCTCCCAAGATGTATGAAGCTATCTGGTACAGCTAACAAGGGCATCAGTCTAGAGGATTATTTAGGATGGCCAGTTACACATCCTCAAAGAGGAGAAGCATCACCAAAAAAAGAGGACAAAATAGATTAGCAAATTTTAATAGACATGTACTAATGCATATCTAATTCGAAAATAAATAGACACATCTCACTATAGTAGGAAAGACTGCACCAGATAACTCGTGTGTCTCGTATTTGAGAAACAATGTGAAGGTCTAAGTTCTCTTTTACTGTGTTGATTTATCTTTAACTGGATTTGTACAGGACATCCTTTCAAACAGAGGATTGTCCTCTGTGAAATTGGACATGTGGCAATTGTAGGAACATTGCATAAGCTAAAGTAACTGAACTGAATACCTGCAGAAAGCATAAATGACCAGGAGGTTACCAAGGGTTCCTGTAATTCCCACTACAAGAATAACAGCCCCAATGGTATAGTGAGCATGAGCTGGCACATCTGCTGTTGGAAAAGGATCAGGGAGGTTCAACATTGTCTGCTCCTATAAAAGAAAGAGAATGACAGAAGTTCACAAACAGAAAGTTCTCTTTTACCTAAGTACAGATATGCCAACACGTCTTAGAGAGAAAGAATAATATCAAAATTGGGATGAAACAATATTTCAAATAGCTCCATCCCTTTCAAAGTTCTATTTATTTTTGCTCAACTTTTGAACACAAACACTATAGTTATGGTCCAAACACTCAGGTCAGAGGAATATTTTGGTTTTCATTTTTGATTTAATGTGAGCCTGGAGCTTATGTAAAAGACAATATAAAGCAATGATTCTAAACCTTTTTGGGAGGAAGTCATGATCTGTTTGGAACTCTGATGAAATCTATAGACTTCTTGTGCCCCCAAATCCCTTAAAGAAAAATGATTTTCAGAGTAATGGGAAAGAAATAGAAGAAATCATTTTGTGCCCATTTCATAGCCTCCTAAAGTCAAACCATGGAGACACTAGGAGTCCATGGGCCACAGGTTAATCAACCTCTGAACTACAAAGAATGTGTATCAGTTTGAATGTTGGGGCTTTACCACCTCCAAAATTATAAGAATTTCATTTTGGCAAGAACTCTTTTGGTCAATTGGTTCCCTGCCCACATTCCACAGCTTTGAACCGTGTCCTCTGGAGAGAAAGAATAGGTGAAACATATTTTAAGCTCCAAGGCTAGATAAGCCCTAAGGAATGCACTAGTTAACATCCAATGTGCTCATGGTTGTATTTATTTTATGTTTACAATAATCATTGTTATCATTATCATTATCATTATCAAAATTTGCTCCAAGGTAGCCCAAACCCTATGCCAAGAAAAGTTGGATGCTAGAAGCTAAATATATTAAGCAGATCAGGCCAATTTGAATATACTTTCCTGGTTTACATAATTTATCTTACTACTGTAAATCAAAGAGGCCAGGAAATGAGTGATGCAATGTATGGAAACCTTGACCCTTTTGCCAGACATCTTACTTAACTACCTCTCTGGTTTCTGAGACTTCAGTACATGTTGTCCACTCTGTTTTTAAAAAGCAACCACATTACAGCCAAACAATACATCTAGCCATAGGTTAAAAACTAACTTTTATAATTCAAACAAACCTTCAGAGAAATGAAGCTTGTGTCCAGTTCCATATCACATGGGGATGCCTATAGGTTTGTGGCAGAGGACATGTTTTGCATGAATAATGTCCCATGTTTTGTCCCAAGCCCTTGTAGGAAACCTAATAAACATCCACTGTGAAATACTAGACAGTCTCTGCTAATTGGTGCAGACAATTATCTGGTTGGGAAAAGTCTGGACCTTATGTTCTAAGCATTCCCTCTACCTGTTGCTGTTGTTGTTGCTGCTGCTATGTGCCATCAAGTTGACTCCAATTTATGGCAACCAAATTTTAGGGATTGGGGGCAAGATTTGTTCAGAGGGACTCTGCCAGTGTCTTGCTGAGCGTGTGTAACCTACTCAAGTTCACCCAGTAGGTTTTCATGGCTGAGCAAGGATTCAATCTCTGGCCTCCTCAAGTTCTAATCCAACACTCAAACTACTACACCATGCAAACCCTCTCCACATGCCTGTAGCTTCAAACACTTTTCTTCCTCTTTTAAGAGGAGTACTTAAAAGAAGTAGATGGTGGCAAGGACTCAGATTTTGCTTCTTTCTCTAGCATGCTCTTTTTTGAGCAAACTACAGATCTTTCCACTGATGTCATCACCATCACCACCACCACAATTATTTTTAATACCTGCCTTTCTCACAACATTCCACTCAAGGAGGCTTACAAATTACAATTATATGCATATAGGACAAACATAAGTTGCCACTAGGGTGGAGAAGAAATTAACTAAATCCACATTTTGCAATGAAAACATATGTTTCACACTTCCCAAGTGTGCCTCAGAAAAACCATACATTGCCAAGGCTAGTGATGAATTTTGGTGAAGGAAGAACATGCGTACAAAAACCTATTGGGGGGGGGGGAGGAAGGAACATGCAAGTAAAACTGTGCACATTTGAAAACTGTGTGCAAATTAACATTAGTCAATGGGAAAATTGTATTGAAAGCATTGCTTACATTAGAAAAGTGTAAATAAGAATTCACATGCTGAAAGTGGAGTGGGGTAAGTCTAACAATTTGATACAGAACTGGAACAAGATGAGAATGCCACTTGGATACTGTGAAATGCAAAGAAAACAAAACTGGGAGTTTTTCATTTTCCTAAGTGATTGTGACATATGCTTAATTTGACCCTGGGAGAGCTGAGTCACTTCTTGGTCAGTTCCTAACTCTGCCGTTTCTATCACTGCCATTCTGCTGACCATGACCAATTTGTTAATCACTTGACCATTGCTAATAAGAAATTAAAAATGAGGAATGGGTTTGTTAGTAGCGCTATGTAAAGCACAGCACCTGGCAGAATTATTCTTCAAGTCATCTTTCACAGAGGAAGAAACCAAAAAAGAAAAAAGAAGGAAGAATTACACCTACAAAGACACAGCCATTCCATTTATTTTTAAAATGGTAAGTCTCTCAGGTGAATGCCATCAAATGCATCTAGTCCAGACAGGGTAAAACTGGTCAGCTGGAAGAGGTGAGTGGTAGTTCTTTGGATAAATGTTATTGATAAACAATCCCTTCCAGAAGTTGAAAAAAACATAATAAAAAGGAGCAAAGAAATAACAGTCCTGCATCTGAGGCTTTAGGCCACTTGGTGCCAGTATACCTTCACTGTATTGACAGAAGGTTAGGGCAGAATTCACATTATAGGACCATCCAGCTAAGAATCTTAACTTGCCTTATGCTGCCATGGTGGTGGTGGGGATGAACCGAGATTCCTGTTCAGCAGCAACACATTTCAGATCTGCTTGACAGCAGTGAAGAAAAATGTAAAGAATGTTCTCTCTCTTTTAAAATAGGCTTTATTTCGAAAAGCTTTTTAGATAAACAGGGTTTTCCCAGCAACTCAACAGCACTATTTGCTCCAAGTGCTGGCAGACAGGCAGGCATGAGATCTAACAGGGTCTCAATACTGTCAGAAGTCCCAGAACCAGACCAAACTAGGTTTCCAAGTAGCCTTACCTAATGTTGTTCCCTCCTGGTCTGATGGACTACAAGAATCATCACCCCCAGCCAATCTACACATGCTCGGAATGATAGGAAAAGTAGTCTAAAATGCCTAAAGTGTGACATTTTGAGGAAGATCAGTTTAGATTGAGAGGGTGAATGTGTCCCTTTCCTATATTGTTGGACTACAACTCCCATCAGTCCTACTGAACATAACTAATGATATGAGATCATAGGAGCCCAACCACATATGGAAGGTCACATTCCTGTTCCCCACATCTGGTGTAGAAAACATTAATGGTGGTTGGAAATGGGAAACCATGGGGTAAGAGTTTTTAAAATAATGAGCAGAGGAGAGCAAAATAGAATGGACTGTACAACTGTAAGATTATGATAGCTGTTGTCCAATACATGACAGACATCATGTTAGGAAAGATGTTTATTAAAATGAGCATTAAAATCAATTCCAGGCAAAGCATTATAGTTTCACTCATATAACCTCTTTCCTGGGACTAAGCCTTGATGGTTTTAATCAAGCTCACCTTTGAGCAATTTTACTCTGTTCAAAACATAAAAGTCACTACAAACAACAAATCAATTAATACAAAATTAACCCATATATTCTTAACAATGAGTTATACAATTTTTGGAGAACCAGTGTGGTACAGTGATCTGAGTAGTAGACTAATCCACTGGTGACACTCTCTCAGTTGAAGAGGAAGACAATGGTAAATGTTCTCTGAATAAATCTTGCCAAAACAAACACAATGATAGGGTCACCATAAATCTGAAGTGACCAAAATCTGTCACCGTTTTCAAAAGTAATGGATAAAACAATCATTATGAAAATCTGAAGTTGGGCCCATATAAGCTAGAATAGAGCAAGACATTTGGTTACCTGAGATGAAGGACAAGAAGCCTGCCCCTAATTCCCACATTCCATATCCAGAAGTCAACAATGTAGTATACACAGTTCTTTCCTCCAACAACTCACTCCTGTTTTGATACCCTACCCAGCCTCCACTGCCTGGAGTAGTTAACTCACTCTGCCTAATGATGTGGCTGTCCCACAGCCAGCTCTACACTTGTTACTATATGGGGTAAATATTGCATTCCTCCAAGTGCATCTACAAGAAGATGACAGTTGAATCTTACTTTAATGCTGGCAATGGAACGGCATCATTCATCCCATCGTAAGACACCAGGCTAGCCTTGATTGAGGCCATAGGCCAGGTTTCATGGCACACACAGTATGGACTTCCCAACACCTTCTTGCAATTCCCTGACCTATAGCATCTGCTGCTTGAGACAGCTGCCTCACTCTCCCTAATCGTAGAGTACATTAATATCTGAATTAATATCCAGAATTTATGTATTCATCACTAAAAGACTCATCACCCTAAGATATTAAATCCCATTCTTTGAACTAACAAACTCCATATTTTAAAGCAGCTTAAATCAGATGGACAAGAAAATCTTTGCTTATCTCTCCTGGGCATATATTTCTTCTCTTCTGTTTTCTTTCATTTTTTTGCATTTGTTTAACGCACACAAAATGAAATGTCAGATTCATCCAGTGCCTAGAAGGGAAACGCTTACAAAATATCCTGACCCTTCTATGTTTACATCACTGCACATTCTTCTGTTTCTCAATATCTGCATATAATCCACTCAAAATATTATGGAGCAATTCAGGTCATTTTTCATGGAACATCGTTCCATTGCTAAAGATTTAACCATAATACTAAAAATAATACACCATTTGCACAAAATCAATTAAGCTGAATGTGTGGGGCAGTAGGGAGCAGATGATACACTTTTAAGTCCCCTGAACTGTTTTCCAAACAGTCTATGATTCTCTATAAAAATAAATAAAAATCATGCCTTGCATAACATTCATCATAAATGCTAGTGGGGAAGAGAAATTGCTCCAATGAGAAACAAATTATCAGCAGATTGTATAGTGGGAAGTAGAGCTGGGAAGAATTCTTGAGCTAAAGCTCTGAGAACCCACCAACCAGCACAGGTACAGACCAACTGACTGAGAGATTTTGAAAACTGTAGTCCCCCCAAAATTAACATTTCCAAACTGTGGAAGCTACAATTAAGACCATGTAGTTCAACCTCCTTCTCAAAGCAGGATCTGCAAATTCATGAGGAAGAAGCAAGATCAGTTCTAGTCTTAGAGGGCCCCTCAGAGAAATGCTCTGGTGGGGATCTACTTCACTATGCCCCCATCTAGAGCTTGGGAAGTTACTTTTTTATTTTTTATTAAATTTTTATTTCAGTTCAGTAAATCAATCATTAAAACATCTAACACTCATATACATTCTTTTCCCACCATATACATCTTTTACGTCCTTCTTCCCTTCATTCCCTCCTTCCGTCTTCCTCCCTTTCCTTTACTTCCCTCTCTCCTTCTCCCTCTCCCTCTCCTCTCTCTCCTCCCCCTCCCCTCCCCAACTCCTCCGTCCACACAGACCTTCCATTCTCAACATACTCATACCCTCAACTACTTTCAGCCACTGTGTAGATTTGCCATCAACTGGCTCAGCTTCTCTTCTCCAGCATCCTGTCTTCCTCAGTCAAGAAGACACATTGTAAAGTCCAAAAGCATAGCTTTATTAATGCATATAAAAAGTAAAAATAAGACAACTAAGTAAAATCCATTGTGATGAACTTGTCCAGTTCAGCCATGTAAGATTACATCTTTAACAATCCCAAAAGCATTAGGATCCAACTTGTTGCAACATCCAGCCACACACGCTCACATCTTGAACAATAAAACAATTCTTTAGACAAAGGATTCTCTAGGCCCATCCCATATTCCACCTTCTAGGTGTTAACTTTATGTTAATTGGATAATGACAGTATGATGTATGTTAACCCAGCCTCTTGTTTGTCCATCATCCACCACGTGAGTAACTTTCCCAAGCTAACAATTATTTACGTATTTGATATCTCTTTGTTATCCATAACAAAGTCTGGTTCCATTAGTTCTACCTCTGGGAAAGTACATTGTTGATGTCTCTGTTATCACCTGGCATTGATTCACCCTGTTTCTCTAAATATTGTTTGTGCCTTGTCCAGAAACTGTTCTCAAGTGGAAAATTACAGACACACACACATCTTTACATTTCACCTTTGACTATATATCCCATTCATATCCTAACATCTTTAACCACCTCTTCTTCCATTTGCATTTGCAAAAATTTTTTATACAATAACCCTATTACTTTCTTATTTTTCCCAACCAAAATTTCTTCTAATTCCGTTTTTCTTTCTGCTATGCCTTGGTTTTTAATATCTAATATCGCCTTCTCATATATCTGCCTATACTGAAACCACCCGAGGTTATACCCTTTCTTCTCCAAAATTTATCACTTAACTATTTTAACTTTCCCTCCTTGTTTATCTATTATATCCTTATATGTCACCCATCTGTCGTCTCTATCCATTACTTTTCTGTAAAACGCCTCTTGTGGGGACAACCACATTGGTGTTTTTTCCATGATCCTATTTTTATATTTTTTCCAAATTTTCAGAAGAGTTTTTCTTATAATATGATTATTGAAAGCCAAATTCGTCTTTTCCTTATCATATGCTAGATAGGAATGCAGAACAAATTTAATTCCTTCTCCTTCTAATTCCAAAATTCTTATATTTTCTAATTTTAACCAATCTTTAACCCAATCCAAAGCACAAGCTTCAAAGTATATCCTTAGGTCTGGTAAGGCCAGTCCGCCCCTTTCTTGGGCATCCTGTAGTACCTTGAATCTAATCCTTGGCTTTTTCCCTTGCCATATAAACTTGGAGATGTCTTTATGCCAGTTCACAAAAGGCTCTTTACTGTTAATAATGGGTAACATTTGAAACATGAATAATATTTTTGGTAAGAATGACATTTTAATTATTGATATTCTTCCTAGCAAAGAGAGTTTTAACCTATTCCAATTCAGCATATCCTTTCTAATCTCTTTCCACAATCTAACGTAATTATTTTCAAATAGTTCATTTGACTTTTTTGTAATCTGAATCCCTAGATATCTTACCTTTTTCTTTATTTCCATTCCTGTTTTCTCTATTAATTTTCCTTCTTCTTTTGTATCTATGTTTTTGGTGAGTATTGCTGATTTTGATTTGTTTATCCTACATCCTGTCATCTCTCCAAATTCTTTCATGATCTCCATTAGTCTCTCTACGTTTTCAGATGGATCATCCAAATTAACCACTAGGTCGTCTGCATAGGCTCTTACTTTGTATGTATATTTCTTAATTTTTATCCCTTTTAATATATCCTCTTTGTTAATTTTCCTAATTAATAATTCTATTATCATCAAAAAAATCAATGGTGACAGAGGACAACCCTGTCTTGTTCCCCTATAAATCTGAATAGTTTTAGTTTTATCTCCGTTAATAATTATATGAGCTCTTTGATTCTTGTATATCTCTTTAATCCAAATTTGAAAATTTTCTCCTAGTTCCATTTTCTTAATAATTTCCTGTAATGTTATCCAATTAACCGAATCAAATGCTTTCTCGAAATAAAAAAATTAATCCAGCTTTTTATCACAATGTTTTTCATAATATTCTATTACATTCAAAATATATCTTATATTAACCTTCATTTGTCTCCCAGGTAGGAACCCTCTTTGATCTTCACTTATTAGCTCCTTCAAACAATTTTTTAATCTTTTTGCTAGAATTGCTGTGAAAATCTTATAATCTACATTAAGTAGTGAGATTGGTCGATAATTTGCTGGGTCTTCTAAATTCTTGTCTTCTTTGGGGATTAATGTTATGTTTGCTTCCCTCCAAGAATTCCAAGAATCTGGAACTCCTTCTTGTTTGACTTTGCCAAGTCCCATGATTCCCTAGCACTGAGCCAGGACAGTTAAAGTGGCCTCAAGCTGCATTATTTCTGGCAGTCTGTAAAGGCCCAGTGTTAAGAAAGGTAGAGGGAAGTAGAAAGAAAGGAAGGCCACATGCTAGATGGATGGACTTTATTAAAGAGACCACAAATATCAATTTGCAGGAGCTGGGCAGAGCAGTAGAGGACAGGGAGGCCTGGAGATGTCTCATCCATAGTGTCATTATGGGTCGAGATCAACGTGAAGGTAGTTAACAGCAACAACAAAGAGCACCTCCTTACCTCATTCTTATTTTGTGGGTTTACTTGGTAATCTTTAACAGCAACACTTTAAATCCCCACTAGACAACCTGGGAGCCCCCATTTTGATTTTCCACAAATACCTCCATGTGGCATCATTCTAGGGCATTGTATGATAACAGTTCAGAAAAGTTATGTTTGGCCTATAGCCCCCAGAATCTTCCAAGCCCATTGTTCAGGGCATTCTGATAACTGTAGTCCAAAAAAGTAACTTTTATAGTCTATACGTAGACTATCAAAAGGGAAGCAAGGCGTCAGTGGCCAAGATTGTAGTGGGGTTCACTCTTTGTTGAGGATGCCTGCATGCAATGAGAGTTGTTTAAATTTTCTGAGGATCAATACTAGGCATGGAGAAGAGATGTTGGTTTGAGTTTCACCTAGTACTCTTCACCAAGGCTCTCTGTTGAATGGAAATCCAGAACTCCACAATGAATGGAGAGCTTCTGCATATAAACGAGACATCTTATTTCATGCAGTCATCCTCAACATATGGACACAGAGAATGACTACAGAACGGGGATGATACTACTATGTTCATCCCCACAAAAGAGACTACATGCCTTTAAGATACTTGAAAAGGGAAGGGGAGAGAGAAAGAGAGAATGGAAGAAGATATTTCAGAGAGACTCAAGGTTGTCTATGAAACACATCTTTGTCTGCTATGTACACATAGCATTTTGTTAGTGGAGGTCACATCACTTCTTGTATAAACAGCTTTTTCCCTCACTGCAAACCCCACAGAGGTTTATGGCAGCCATTTATTTATCTGAAAGAGAAAAATGGATTCTCTGTGGAAATACCAGCATTTTGAAGTGTTAGAACTGACCCATGACCTCTGGTGAAGTCAATATGTGAAGTCCTTTGATACATTCATAGCAATCTGATGGTCATATACTATAAGGCTGATTTACACTTATATACTCATCATTTTGGAAAGGCTTACTTGAATACTTTTAGAGAAAAAGAACGACCTGTATACTTCTGCCTTGAAAGATGGTGTATTTGAGCTGCCAGTAGGGATTAGGAGCATTCTTTCTAGGGCAATTAGTCTGCAATGGTTGATGAAGCTATTTAGAAGGAGTTTACTTATGGCTGTGTTTGATCAGAGCTGGTTCATACTTCCAATTGCCAGTCATAAAGTGTAATGATATGATTGCACATGTATAGGGTGCATAGATACACTAGGAGCTAATCAAGCCTGCTGGAACTGCCTTCCCCACCACAATCTTGGTTCAGCCATCCTTCTGTCTGCATGAGCTTCTGCTCCTGATGTTCTCTGCCCCCAGCTCTCATGTTCTAGCAGCACCAGTTAAGGGCCTTTGCAGACTGCCAGAAATAGTGCACATTAAATTGAGGCACTGCCCTGGCTCAGTGCTAGGGAATCATGGGAACTGTAATTTATTGTGGCACCAGAGTTCTCTGACAGAGAAGGCTCAATGTCCCAGAAAAAAATACAATTCCCATGACTCCCTAGCACTGAGCCAGGGCAGTGCCTCAATTTAATGTGCACTATTTCTGGCAGTCTGCAAAGCCCCTTAAATTTAATTTATTTTATTTTTATGGCACCTTTCTCCCAAAAGGGACCCAAGGTGTCTCACAATATAAAAACACATTAAAACAATTTTAAGACAATTAAAATAACCTAATTAAAACACTATAGTTAAAATTTAAAACATACAAAAGTTTAAAAAACATAATCTAAAACAGCAATCCCCCAAATAAAACCAGGCTTGCATCATTTTAAAAAGCCTGCCTGCATAGAAACATTTTTATCTGCCAGCGAAAGGCCAGTGGGGGGGGGGGGCAGTCTAGCCTCCGATGGAAAGGAGTTCCACAGGACGGGAGCAGCCACCGAGAAGGCTCTCTCTTGTGTCCTCACCAAGCGAGCCTGGGATGGTGGTGGGACTGAGAGAAAGCCTTCTCCTGAGGATCTTAGGGCTCTAGCTGGTTCATATAGGGAAATACAATCTCTCAAATAGTCTGGACCTAAACTGTGTAGGGCTTTATAGGTCATGACCAGCACTTTGAATTGTGGCCAGAAACGGAGCTGTTTCAATACGGGAGTTATATGTTCCCTATAACTGGCTCTGGTCAGCATTCTGGCTGTGGTGTTTTGAACCAGCTGAAGTCTCTGAACAGTTTCCAAAGGCAGCCCCATGTAGAGTGCATTACAGTAGTTCAAATGGAATGTAATCAAGGCATGTGTCACCGTAGCCAGATTTAATGTTTGAAGACATGGGCACAGCTGGTGCACTAGTTTTAATGTACAAATGCACTCCTGGCTGCCGCTGAGATTGGGGCATCCAGGCTTAGGACGTTATCACACGGGGTCTAAAGCAGCCCCATCCCTTTGCCATCATTGCATCATTCCGGTTCCTTTGCCTCCGTGATCAGACGACGTCACGCCAAACCCCGCCCATCCCTGCATCATCCTTGCACCATCGCTGCATCATTCCGGTTCCTTTGCCTCTGTGATCAGACGACGTCGTGGCAAACCCCGCCCATCCCTGCATCATCCCTGTGCCATCGCTGCATCATTCTGGATCCTCTGCCCCGTGATCAGACGACGTCGCGGCAAACCCCGCCCATCCCTGCATCATCCTTGCGCCATCACTGCATCATTCCAGCTCTTTTGAATTCCTCTTTCAAAGAGGAATTACGGCTGCTCGACCAGAATCATTCCGGTATGGCTCTGGATTGATTCCTTGCCGTTTTTCTTGCCGCTGGTGTGATAACGTCCTTAGAGTGGAGTCCAAGACACCAGCACCCATAGGCATGCACTGCCATTCAAGCCAATGGGGCTTGAATATTTGAGATTTTCCATTTTCATGGGGGTTGGTGAGGGATCTGGAATGGATCCCCTGCAAAAACGGAGGGGGGACTTTAAGCCAAAGTGCTGTGAATCCTTGGAATGCAAGTACAGCCCAGCCCTAGTAGTGTGAGCTGGGTGAGCTCCACTTCAAAAAATAAAATAAAAATCTGCTAATACTTCTTTTGCTTGGTAGTTTTTAGATATTAAACTTTCATTGTGATATTGAATCATTGTGTTATGCTTACTGAATGGTCAATAGTCTCTTGGCTGATAATGTTTTGAAACAAATTAGTTCTCTCCTCCCCACATGCACACAAAGAATGGCATATTTGAAGAATTTGTTGATGACTATTGTGACCCCTGAGGGTATACACTCCTTTCCAAAAGCAATATATACAGTATTTTAAAATAGTCCTCCTCTTCTCAGGCCTTCAGCTGCCTCCAGCTGCCTAGGAGGGAATGGAGGGAGGAAGAACAGGTGCATACCTGTTCCTCTTCTTCCTTTCTCATCCCCCCCCCCGGCCTTCAGCTGTCTCTGGAGAGGCAGCTGAAGGCTTGGAAGAGTTGTTTTTTTTTGGGGGGGAAGACGTCCTGCCCCGGAAGTCCCACTCCCCCAGCTGAGACGCCTTTTAGTTTGGGCATTCAGCCCCTAAAAGATTAGCCATTACTGCTCTAGCATCTCCAAAAGTATTTGGCTATATACTTATCATCCTCCACCAAAGTGGCTGGGGATGGTGGGGGTGTGGTCCAGAAAACCTGGGAGGTACCAGGCTGGGGGAATCCCATAGCTAGATTAAACTAAATTAGATTAAACAATCAAAAGGAAAAATCAGAATTCATTGAGCTATGGCCATAGGCAGGGAAAGTAAATGTTTCTCCAAATATCTGTATACCTGCCCAGTTTCTGCCTTCTCTAACATATAATGATTGTTTTCAAACAAACATCTGAATTATCCCTTTGCTACTGCTTTGACAAAAGAGCATGCTTTCCCCCAAGCAGCTCCTAATAATTATACTTCACATATTCCAAAATGCTTCTCATTCATTAGGCTAGCTGTACGTCTTACAACAGTGCTGGTCCTACATTGCATTTGAGGTGAGGTGTAGTCAGGGTTCACAAGAGTCAAAACCCTGGGAATTCCAGATTAGCAGGGACAATTGTATCTAGCAACCTCTAATTTTAGCTGCAGACCTGACAATAGCTGTGAAGAAATTGATTTTCCCAGGAAAAAATGCATATATAGATCCCTGTTATACAGTCAAGCATTTGCAGGTGGTTAAAATTTCTGAAATAGGCAATTAAGACTCATTCGCTTTTCAAAATACCTATTATTGATAGGAATGAAAACTGCTACAACTATTTTGTTGATATGGACCAACACAACTTCCTGAATGTTTTGATTCTCCTTGGGATTGTGATTATGGGGACTGTTCTGAAGAGTGCCTACACTTCAGAACATACCATTATACCACTGCATTATCCATAGTGAGGTAGCCACCTCATATAGCAATAGCAATAGCATTTACATTTCTATACTGCTTAATAGTGAACTCAGCACTCTCTTTCCAATCTGTAAGCCAATTCTCCCCAGCAAGCTGGGTACCAACCTATGAAAGGATGGAAAGCAGAGTCAACACTCAAGCCCTGAGATCCAACTCACAACATTGTGGCTGCGGTACTGGCATTTAACCACCAGGTCTCCTGCAGATATGGGGCAACAGGAGAATATAGCAATTAAATGTTGACAAACTAAATACTGTATGTTCCAAATTGGCTGCCCTCTACCCCCTGTGTAGACTAGGATATTGCCCTACTAAATAGTGTTGAAGCAAGCTTTTAATTGATATTCTAGACAGATTCTTCAGGGTGGGTGGTGGTCTGGTTGTAAAAGATTATGGTTACCATATTTGTCCTTCAACTCAACAAATGCAGCCCACATCATTTTGTTGTTTAAAGTGAGGGACAGAAGTCAGTCAGGCTAAATAAACTAGCTGCTACGTTAGCACTTGTGATGAGACAGTGTTATCCACTGAGAATAGGAGGTTCTCACAAGGAGTCAAGGCAAGCTTTGTTCATTACCTCTCACCACCTTCCATCTCCTTGTATCTTTTGAGCCTGACATAGGACGTTATCACACGGGGGAAATCTGTTGGTTAATCCACACAAATCCCAAACAAAAACTGCATTTTTGCCTCACGATTTCACACGACGTCGCACAGAAACTGGTCAGAAACTGGACAGAAACTGGTATTATCTGAGATCTTTTTAATTTCAGGAGTTTAGAGGAAATGCATTTGCGAAATTACAGTAATTGCGCATTTATTTTAATCTGAAAAGCAAATACGCACGGACAATTCTCTTTTAAAACCTGGAGGAGGGCCAAGAGGAGGAGGAGGAGGGGCCTCCAGGGAGGGAGAGTCCCGGACTCCTGCCATGCAGGGAAGGCAAGGCAAGGGAAGGGAAGGGAAGTTTGGGACGGAGGAGAAGTTTGGCATTTGGGATGGAGGGAAAAGGAGGGGAAAGAAGGCTTCCCTCGCAGCAGCTGTGGGTGGATGTGGATGCAAGTGTGGGGTGTGCTTGTGGAGCAACTTGGAGCTCCATCTCACCATGAAGTTCTGCCCTGCAGGTCCTACAAAGGGAAAAGGCTTATGGGGGGGGGCATGGGAGCTACCTCCAGTTTCCCCCTCTCAATCCCTCCTTTGCCTTGCCTTTCCTTGCCTTTCCAGCCTCCTCCTCCTCCTCTGCTTTCTTGAGAGGTCCTAACCCCAATGGAAGGGAGTTAGGACCTGTGCAAGAGGACATGACCCCAAATGGAGGACAGTCTGACATTTCCTCCTGGGAAATGCAGGACCCGCCCTGGAAAAAGGAGGAGTCTGGTCATGAAACACACCCATTTCCAGTATATGTACGGGTTCTTTTCACTTGTGTATGAAAGTTAAAAACATATTTTTTTTCGATTTTAACTTAATTCTGTTATTACTGTAATTACGTGTGAAAAGCTTTTGCGTAATTAAGCTCCATTTTTTGCTTTCTTTTCGGGATGCTTCATTTCCACTTTATTATTTCTTTAACAATGAAACTGGCCCACGTGTGATAACGTCCATAGGCTCATTCCTCTTAATGGTAGAGCTGTTCTTGAACTTTAGGCAACACAATTTATTGAGCTAGCCTTGTACAACCACTTTGTAAATTAAATAATAATTATCATCTCCAGTATTGCACATGGATGGGAACACCACTTTAACTATGGAATTCTGGGATAGTTTTGTGAGCTATTTAGCCTTCTCTGTCAGAGAGCTTTGGTGCCACAACAAACTACAAATCTCAGGATTCCACAGCAATAAGCCATGACAGTTAAAGTGGTGTCGACATGCATTATTTTTGCAGTGCAGATGCAGCTTCTGTCTTTTATCTACCATACCTTCTGCTTGATCATTTCTTTACCCGTGTCCACAGTGGCCCTACCATAAGCAGAGTTTGGCAGCTGCTTCAGATGACAAAAGTTGAGAGATGGGGAATTGATAGAGCAATGTGTGACTTGCTGTATGTTTCACAGGCTGCCCTGTTATTAGTGGAGCACAGTCTACAGTTTAAGTTAAATTCAACTCAACCTTTATACATGGAATTGGGTTAGGGGCAGACAGAGGTCCCATTTTGTCAGACAACAAAATATTTGAGGCCAGCCCTGGACATGTCAGCTTGGTAGTTATTTTCTCTCTGGGCAGTGAGAGCAAAGGAAAAACTAATCTCAAAGCTATTAGAATTATGGTTTCAGCATGGTGACGCCACCAATAATACCCAGTTTCTATTAGGCAGTGTGGGGCTTTCTGTTCCATAAAAAGTTCCCAGTTGAGCAAAAGCAACAAAAGCAACAGTGTCACTGTCTTTTAAGATTTTAATCAAAACTCTGTATTAACCAGGTATGATCAGTCACCCTTCAGTCAATGTAATCCTTCTGTAGGATTAAAACAACAGCAACACTTCACTAGAAATTTAAAGCTAAATAATTGGTATGTAAGCAGTTAATGAAGAAATTATGCCAAAACCAGCAGATGTGTTCTCAAAGGTTGCAGCCTTTTTCCCATTTGTAAATGACATCCTCATTGTACCACTTTCCACTTTCCACTTATCCTTTGTCTTCTCCTGACCCCGTTTGCATCATTGCACAGTCTGCTAACTATTTGCATGATAATACTAATTTAGTTTAGGCTGCATGTTCCTTGGAGTAGACAACTTGCTTATTTGCCTCTAAGATGCAATTGTTTAAATAGCCACAATATCATTATTGTATATATTGTATACTGTATATATTTAAGACAGCCAATGTGGTGGAGTAATTTCAGTGATGACATCGACTCTAGAGACCAGGGTTCAAATCCCTGCTTGAGCATAAAAATCCACTGGGTGACTTTGGGCAACACTCAGAGTTTCTCAGCCTCAGAGAATGGCAATGCCCCCCCCCCAAAGAAACCTGTCAAGAAAACACTATGATAGGATTCCGTTTAGGATTGCCATAAGTCAAGTCATGATTTGGAGGCACCCAACCACAACAATATATTTAAAGGTTATTCCTTACTGAAAGCCAAAGTACACTTAAAACAATTTTATATACTCTTTTTCTATTTTAATTTGTTTCTTTAATCTCTCTATTTTTCTCCTGATCTGTCAAAAGTTAGATTATAAGGTCTCTGGAGCAAATTCTTTTTTCTTTTCTTGTTTCTTTTTCTTATGTTTCTGTAAAGCATGGGTGAGAATTGGGCAGCCCTCCAGATGTTGTGCTATAGCTCCTGCAGAAAGGAACAGTAGCAAAGAAAGCTGTCTAACAACATCTGGAAGACCACTTGAGTCCCAAAATTTGCTGTAAAATGTCATGTATATCAGTGCTACTGTATGAAGCTCAGCCCTGCCATTACTCCAAACCCTTCCCTTCATATAGTTGAAAATTATTCTTATTTCATGATATTGTGTGGATACACATACAGTACAATGCACAACATAGTATAGTAACTTGAGTGTTTGACTAAGAAACTGGGAGATCAGGATTTGAATCCCCACTTAGTCATGGAAACTTGCTGGGTAACCTTGGAAATGTCACACCTCTCAGCTTCAGAAGAAGGCAATGGCAACCTTCCCATGAAGAAATCTTGCCAAGAAAAGCCTAAGATAAGGTTGGAGTTGATGCAAAGTATCATAATAAATTTTGCCCTTGGTATCTGCTGTGGCTTGGTTCCAGGAACCCCCAAGGATACCAAAATCTGTGGAAGTTCAAGTCCCATTATATACAATGAGATAGTGAAATAGTCTCCCTTGTATAAAATGGAAAAATCAAGGTTTCAAGCCATGGATGGTGAAGAATCTGTGGATATAGGGGGCTGACTATACCAGCAAACATGAGCACTACACACACATGCATACACAAAAGTATTTAGAGTGAAAGCTTTTATGTGCCCACTCAGAAATAAGCCCCTTTACTTTTAGTGAGGTTCACTTTCAAATTGGTCTGCCTAGGATTACAGCCTAATTTAGGCAAATTATTATGAAAAGAGATTTTGTAGCACCTTTGAGACGAGAAAGAAGTCGGTAGCATGAGCTTTGTAGATTTGAGCCTACTTTCTCAGATCGAAGTAGGCTCAAGCCTATGAAAGCTCATGCTACCAACTTCTTTCTCTCAGTTAGTCTCACAGGTACTACAAGATCTCTTTCTATACTGATTTTACAGACTAGCATGGCTATATCTTTGAATTAGGCAAATTATGTACAGCATTTCATTCACCTAAGTCAATGGTGACTCTCTTCTACATTTTGTTTGTTGATTTTGTAGCACCTTTGAGACGAGAAAGAACTCGGTAGCATGAGCTTTGTAGATTTGAGCCTACTTTCTCAGATGGAAGTAGGTTCAAGTCTATGAAAGCTCATGCTACCAACTTCTTTCTCTCAGTTAGTCTCACAGGTGCTACAAGATCTCTTTCTATACTGATTTTACAGACTAGCAATGGTGACTCTCTTCTACATTTTGTTGCTTGATTTTGTAGCACCTTTGAGACGAGAAAGAAGAAAGAGCAAATAGTAATTTTACACAATTGCATAATAGTAGAAGGGAAAAATGGCAGTAGGTTACATTTTAAGCTGCACACAGATGCTGTCATGAAGTTTTCTGCATTCCCTCCTCTTGACAGTCATGTAAGCCAACCACTTTTATGAGTAAGAGTGCCACTTGAAGTGACAGTGAGTTGAACAAACTCTGACTACTAATTTCATATGGAGCTGTGCCAAAATCCACTCTTAAAGATCTTAAAGAAGGCATTTTAAATAAATCCTAAAGGTGGTTTTAAACATGGGATTAAACTCTTCACAGAAGAAAAAAAAATACACATATCCTCATAACTTGAGAAGTGTAACAGAATGGGCCAAGGCTTTGTGTGGTTATGGACATCTAACCATATTGATGTCAATGAAATCTCAACATGCTTAGAACTCTCAGGTCCTACCCTCATCACAGAATGTGCATCTCATTTTCCCCATCTTAAAATAATGTATTGTTTGTTTTATAGACTAGGAAGATTCCCTAACTGAAGTACTTTTTAGAAACCCTGAGATAAATTCATCCTATTTGTTTCTGAGATAAATAATCTTGTGATAACAGTAAAAATAAAAATGGCACAAAAATAAGAATGGGTTTCTAACAAGGTATGCATCTTATTAAAAAAAGAGCCTTCTGCCTATAGAGATAAGTGCTACTTTCTATGGAAGTTTGTGCTATAATAAACACATAGTTTCGATGTACCACCAAACTGTTGTTTTGCTTTTCATATGGGTAAGAGGATCACATAGCTGTAACTCAGAATTTGTGCAAGCGTTGACTTTCCATTTCTTCAACTTTTGCCATTATTATGTGCCTTCAAGTCAATTCTGACTTATGATAACTCTAGCACAGAGTTTTCTTGGCAAGATTTTTTTCAGAGGAGGTTTGCCATAGCCTTCTTCTAAGACTGAGAGAGTGTGACTTGGCCAAGGTTATCCTATGGTTTTCCAAGGCTGAGCAGAAATTTGAACCAAGATCTTCCAGAGTCCTAATCCAACACTCAAGCCACTGTATCATATTACACTTGAATTTCTTTCAATTATAAAAGGCCTTTGAGGAAGTTCACTCAACAAGTGAATAAAAGCACCACAATTTTTTCTATAGTTGCACCAAAAAGCAATTCTAACACAGATTCAAACTGATTTATATCTATGACTACAAGCTAATCAGTCACACATGTTCTTAATGGAATCCACCACAGATTCATAACAAGGAAAGCATTTTGCGGTCTGTTTTTTCTGTTGTGTTCATGTGACTCTCACCATATGCTAGACATTTTTTTCTCTTTATGAGATGTAAAATGCCTATGTATTTTCCCCTAGACAGTTGCTGTGAAATCATTACCAGCCTTAACCCAGACAGGTCCCACACATCTTGACTAAAGAGATATTTGCAGTTTCTTTACTTGTCTTTAAACAAATTACACACACAATCTCCAAATTTCCTTTCTTTGTGAATTGCTAGCTTTACAAAGATAAAATTTACATGCACCGTCACTAGACCCAACAGTTTCTGTACAGCTCCATTAAATTTTGTGATATGTTAGCAGTTACAAATATTTGTTAAAGGCTTAAAAATCACATACAAGCAATTTCTGTGCCATACTTACGGTTGGGGCCAATGGAGCCATGTCCACTAGCCTGTAGGCATTCACTTCTGAATCATTCAGGGCATCTAGGATTTGGCTGCAATTGAAGTCTGTGGACAGGAAAGAGATGCCTCTTCGGAAGGACTGTGTATTCATATGGGTAAAAGCAAAAGAATTATCCCCACCGTTACAATGCTACCAAACCAAAACCAAAATCCCCTTTCAGTGAACCTTTTTAATCAGCACAGTTTCTTCTTTTTTAAACTTCTCAAAAAGACTGTCTCTCTCTTTTCTGAATCTGTGCATAATCCAATGGGGATTTTCCCCCCTCCATAAAGCCTCAGCATCCTTCTCTCTGTGTCTAAGCTCAGAAATAGACAGCAGCAATAGAAACAGCTTTCCATTTAAATATAAGAGCCTGCAGATTTTGCACATGCCCACTGAGATTCTGATTTGTCCCATGCAAATTCAAGGCAGCAGCTTAACTCTTCCATCAAACCCACAGAGGTTTCAGCAAGTATCTCTTCCATTCCCCTCAGACAAAACCGGGATGCAGTCACTGTAACAGCAGGCGAAATGCAAGAGAAGGATGGGGTGAACTTATTACAAGCCAGCTAAACTTTTGTCAGTTCTGAAGTATGTAAGCATACATCTAAGGCCCATTTAGTAGCCCTGTCACTTTAGTTTGCCAGTACATGAAAACAACATCTACTCTGGACAGAGAAACATAAAAAATATCATTCAATCAGAATTTTGCCATTTTTAAAGAAATTTCATTGTTATTTAATGGAATAGAGTGGGTCATGTGTTTAAGTGTCTCAATTTAAGGTTTAGCTCTGTCTGGATTGGACCCAAATCAGTGAATGAATTCAGCTACAAATCTGTTTGTGTTTGTCTTAATGGGTTGCTTAAAATCTAGATCAAAATTAATAATTTCATCAGTATTAAAAAATTAGAAATACTTAAATATTGTAACATTAAAGACAATTCTACGTTGTCTCCCCATGGCAGGTAGTCCATTTTGATTCTTGATTTAACACACAGGCAGAAAATAGACTTTAAAAAATTACTAAGAGACTGAACAGGTGTCTGGCCTCACTCCATTTTCCCAACCTCGATTTGTGCTTCAAGCATGGGGAGTGAATTTCACCCTCAGATGGGAGTAGGAAGTGCACCTCCTGCTTGGACCAAAAGCCACCCATGTCCTTTCCCTGTCTCCTGAGCAGAGGGTTGCAGATATGGAATGACTGTGTCTACCTAACAAACCTACTGAATCAGCTGCTATATACGTATTGGGTTTTTTTTGGGGGGGGGGGTTCAGCTGAAAGTAAGCTTGTGAATTCTTTAATTTGTAATGTTTATTTTTTTTTTTAAAAATAAATTTTATTGAAAAAATTTAAAAACAATTAACAAAGAAAAAACACTGGTATGTGAAGGTTACAAAATACAATACACATAATACGTTAAAGTCAATGTATATATGAGAAAAAGAATATATAAGTTAAGGAACACAGAGAAAGTGGAAATATTAGTTAACACAGGTTTATGTAAAATGGATGTAAATGGTTATAGCTGATAGTAATACACAAATCAAGAGGAAAATTAAAAAAAAGAGGATGTGATTAAGCAACATCAGTAGATAATAGAAGGAAGTCCAATTTATGTTATGTTAGTAATGTAGTTGTAGATGTAGTCTTGTTAAGTTTGTTTTATATGTTTCTTTGTAATGTGCTATATATGTATCGTTTTATAAATGTCCTCAGAGAAACATTAATGAATATGGTTAATGTAATAGTGTCACATTTGGATAGTGATATCAATGTATAAGTAACATCTTTTAAAAAACTAAAACCCCTTTAAAGTAGAAAATTCCTGCAAATAACTTTGTGAAACAGGGTTGGGAAACTTATAATTCCAAAATTGCTCCTGAACTATAAATCTCATCAATCCCAACTAGTATAATCAAGGATTAGGAATGTTGAGAGTGACAATCCCACAACATCTAGAGGACTCTGTGTTCCTACCAGTGCTCAAAACATATTTTTAAAATAAAGATTATGTTATACTTAAGTTTTACTTAGAAGATACATCTAGAACCCAGTTTAGATTTATACTAAGGCAGGCCTGGAAAACCTTTGGCCAACTAAATCAAATGCAGTTAAGCAGCTGGGCCTAATGCCCTGGCCAATAATTGATACCATCCTTTGTGTAGTTCCCAAAGTGGAGTGCACAAAAGTGATATATGCTCTTACATGGGTTAGACTACATTTTCCCAACCAGATCAGATGTAGTTCCCAAAGTGGAGTGCACAAAAGTGATATATGCTCTTACATGGGTTAGACTACATTTTCCCAACCAGATCAGATGTAGTTCCCAAAGTGGAGTGCACAAAAGTGATATATGCTCTTACATGGGTTAGACTACATTTTCCCAACCAGATCAGAGCACCGGATGTTTTGGAATGCAACTCTCAGCTAACATAGTCAGTGGTCAAGAATGCTGGGAATTACAGTGTAAAAGATCTGGAGAATACCGGGCTGGGGGAAGGCTTAGTTAGAAGGTTGCCTATTGTGAGGGGCAATGTTAAAAATTTGACCACCACACATATTCCTGTGCAGAAGGGTCAGCCAGGCTAGAACTAGGAGGTTTCAGTCCTGTGAGTAGCTGCCACACAGAATGAACTATCAGAACTGCAACTTGGAGCAGTAGGCTTTCAAATGGCCTTTCTGACCAAAGCTGGTCATTCAGGTCAAATAGGCAGAATGAGCTGTAAGATCTTTACAACTGTGGTGTATATTTCAGATCCTCAGTTCCAGCTCAACCCTAACAGCAGCCTACAGAGAATCATTAAATTCTAACAGAGAATGTTTATGGGGAAAAAGGAGAGAGAAACATGACTAAGGGCCAGCCAAAAGGGCTGGCCTGGGGGTGGAGTTGGGGCAGGCTGACCACACACCGGCCTTCCCAACTCCACCTTGACGCCACTGTCACACTGCATGCCTGACCACATGGCGCATGGTGTCAGAGCGCCCCGTTGGCGTAGCATGCAGACATGCTGTGCCAAAGGGGCACAAAAGAGCCGTGGTGGCGGCACTAAGGGCGGCTTTTTGCCACCCCAGAAAGGAGAGGCATTTGCCAGCTCTTTTTGGAGTGGCAAAAAGCTGGATTGTGGCTGCAGTGTGTGGTTGCCACGGCCCCAATCCAGTGCTTCCAGGGGTGGCATAGAGCCACCCCTTAGGGGCCATCTGCATCGGCCTTAAGTGAACATGTAAGGCTTAATGTTTAATGTTGTGTCATAGAACATAGTATGTCTCTTATTTCAGCGTCACTTGGAAGCATACCTAGAAATTGGAGTGGGGACAGTACTTCAGCATTAGTGAGAAGTAGACATGGAGCTTGGAAGTAATGCATCACAAATAATTATGTTACTTGTAACATGTCACTTTTCAGTAATATTTTTAGTAATAACAGCCTTTTTTAAAAAGTCATGATTGGTGATATCACTATGTTGCCTCATATACCAAATACAATTTTCTTGTTATTTTTGATGTTACTTTTGAGGGCTAAGATGCTTGATTGAGATATTTCAAGAGGATTTTTTTCAAGTTTTAGGTCTTTCTTTTCTAGATGTGTTTTTAAAAGAATAAATAAAAAGCGGAGGGCAAAGTAGTAAGTAACACAGTGGTAACAAATTCCTGGTTACATAGCAAATTGCTTTTCAAGTAACAACAAGATTGTTTTCTTGCAATTTTCCAAGCTCTAACCATAGACGACTTCTTCTTCTTCTTCTTCTTCTTCCTCTTCTTCTTCTTCTTCTTTTTTTTTTACCAATAATAGCTATGGCATTTGGGGTCACAGAGATGTCTCCATGCTGCATGCTTTTCCAGAAGACCTTTCAGGGATGACTTGGCTTCAGCTGGAAACCTTAGACCAAGAGCCAGTTGCTGGTCCCAACTAGAGGAGAAACATAAAGTCCTTGCTTTTGTAACTTTCATGGATTCAGTTGGTTTTCTCTAGAAGGCAATAGCAGCAGTGGCATCACTAGGGTTGGTGTCACCCCAGTGCATTAACTCATGTTGTCACCTCCAGGTTGCCTGGCACACACACATCCCACAGCTGGGCCTGTGGTCTCACAAGAGGAATTTGGGCTCCTGAAGAAGACAGGTCAGCCTTCATGTCACTAACAGGGAGGTAGGCTGGGACACCCAAAGGGATCATTCATGTCCCAAGCTGTTCCACTCTACCCACCTTGTTTGCAATTCCCAAAAGAACCCATGCACCATTCAGTGAAGGCAGTGGCCTCTAGGAGTTCACTGTGGTGTGCTGACAACATCCCAGCCATCTGCCTTGCCACCTCCTGGTGGGTGGACTTGGTCCTTCCTAGGACCTTCAGTTTCTAGGAGTCCCAGGGCCTTTGCAGACTGCCAGAAATAGTGCAAATTGAGTCCACTTTAACTGTCCTGGCTCAGTGCTAGGGAATCATGGGAATTGTATTTTTTTTTTCTGAGACATTGAGCCTTCTCTGTCAGAGAGCTCTGGTACCACAATAAACTACAGTTCCCATGATACCCTAGCACTGAGTCAGGGCAGTTAAAGTGGATTCAATTTGCACTATTTCTGGCAGTCTGCAAAGGCCCTCAGTCTACCCTTGGAGAGATGTGACAAGAAGGAAATCATTTCCTACAAGCACACCAGGAGACACCACCCTCTAAGGCAGGGGTAGGCAACCTTTCCCCTTTAAGGGCCGAGGGACTTCAGCTCCCACAAGCCTCAGCCATGTTGGCCAATAGTCCCATGTTGGCCAATAGCTCCTGGGATTCTGGGAGCTGAAGCCCCTCGGCCCTTAAAGGGGAAAGGTTGCCTACCCCTGCTCTAAGGTGTCATCTCCTGGTGGTGTCTGCACTCCCCCCCCCACACACACACAATATCCCTAGAAACACCACTGATTAGCAGATGGAATTTAGTCCTTAAGGTTTATGTGCATCTGCCCTTTTTGGTGAGCTACTGATCTCCATATTGTAGCTTCTGCATAGAAGCTTACTAACTTCAAGACTTGGATTGGCCCTGCCAACTGAGCTGGCTATTGGATTCTCCTGGACAGAAAGCAACATAATGGACCTTTCTTTCCATATTAAGCCTTGTTCAGGGAACAAGATCTTTAACAATCCAGGTGTGTACCTGTACTGCTGGGTTTGCCCTAGTTTATCTTCAACTTTGTTTCCTGCTCTGTCCTAAGTGGTGATTTCAGTTAGGTGAAAGCCCAACCAAAGAGAAAGCAAGAGGCTTCAGCAAAGCAAGGCAAAATTCAGACTCTACGTAGAATTCTGAGTCATCGATATTTCTATGAGGAGCCAAGGCTGGGGCTGGAGTGGCTGATGGCTCCCATGTCAGTAGGGCAGTGAACCCACTATGGATATTAGTTTGAATTTTAAAATTGCTATCCAATGTCCTGAATTTATTTTGGAGATAGAGTTCAGCACCTGAGATTCCTCCTTTAATAAGGAGGCACTGGCACAAAAGCTACCTGCTGGCACAGGGCTGGGAGGATCAAGCAATGGTTGCCACAAAAGAGGATTCACTGTCAAGTCAGAGTGGTTAGCTTCACCTCTCTTTCTATTAAATGTTCCTTTCCTGCTTCAGCAGCTATTTGTTCTGGTAGTTTGGGAGTGGCTGTGGTTCTACTGGATTTCTGGGGACAGCAATGTGCCTTTCTCTGGCCAGGAAGATGAACAAAAGATGAGCATCTGGGAAAGCAGACTGGCCAGGGTTGAATGTTGAGGTCAATTTCTTCTCATGCTTTACGTCAAAGGCCTCCTCCTCTGAACCAGAGGAATCCAATTCTGGAGCTTTGATACTTCCTGATTTGTTCTTTGATCCTGATCTGCCCATTAGTCCTGATTCTAGCTTTCTCCTAACTTCTGCCTCTGGTTTGGCCTTTGGTTCTGAGTTCCTCTTCATCCTGGTTTTAGGTAGGTTGCAGGTTTTCTAGCTCACATTAGAGTGAAGCCAGTGACTCAGGCCTGATGCTGACTTGTGAAGATATGAAGATCCAAGTCCTCTACTGATGGGTATTTCACCATGTTGTTCTGTGATGGCACAGGCTGAGATTAGATCCATTTGGGTCCAGGGGGGCTGCATATTTGTCAATACAACCTGTAATCTCTAAAATGATACTACCATTAGAGCAGCATTCACCTAACCTGGCATCCTCTGGATGTCTTGGGTTACAATACCCATCATCCCCAGGCAATATGCTGATGGAGTACATTGAGAGTCATAGGCCAAGTAAGAAGGCAGCTCTGAAAGTGTAACAAAATAGCTTTCCATGTCTTCAAAGATTAGCACTCCTTGGCAAAGTCATAAACCTGTGGGCTCTAAGCATGAAGTGAAGATCAAGAGATTGGATAACATCTGGCCAATTATCAGCTACTCAAATATCACAGCCATGCTTAATTGCTCCTGTCATGGTTCCCAAGCCTCATTGCCACCCTAGTTGCTCCCTTATTGACCTTAATTACCACCATTAAATTTAGTTATAAAAATAGATGGCATGAACTATTACTGAAAACCCTTTTGTGAGCAGAAGGAAATCTTACTGTAACAGAGAAAAATTGGGCCTTGAGGGACCTAATTGGAGATTACAGTTCTTGCATTACTGTCCTGGCTACAGTTAACCTTGCTCAGGAGACCAAAGTATTTCTTTCCCTTGTGAATTGATAGCCTTGCCATATTATCCTTACCGTTACTCCTCCCATCTCATGCACTGAAAACAAAAAGAGCAGATATGCTTTATCCTCGAAAGTGAACAGCTCCAGAGGTTCACTCCAGCCTCTTGTGAGATTTCTGTCTGACCTTTAGTTATACTGATCATCTTCCAATTATGTAGATTAACTAGTGTCACACGTAGGAGAGGAACAGTAGATGAGTAGCAGAGCACATGCCTTGCATGAAGAAAGCCCAAGATCAGTCCTGATATCTCCAGTTAAAGCAGCCATATAGTAAGTGAAAGGAATGACTTCAGGCATCTAATGCCCTCAAAGTGTGCTCTATTACAATTCCCATTATCATCTGCCATCATGGCCCTGGGAGTTGCAAATGAAAACATTTAGAGGGCACTATGTAGGGAAGGTTGGAATAGATAATGCTGGGCTAGACGGTCAAATGATATCTCCTATTATAATTTGATTAATAAAATAATAATAATAATAATAATAATAATAATAATAATTTTTATTTTTAACCCGCCCCTCTGCAAAGCAATCGAGGTGGCATACAAATTAAAACATACAAGAGTTAAAACAATTCTGTCCCCCCCCAATCCCTAACCCACCCACCTCATAAAATCGAATTAAACCAGTAGAATAATTAAAATATCAAACTAAAACAACTCAGTAACTTAAACCTAAACAAACAGTGGTGGCTGGGAGCAGTGTCCACCGAACTCTGTTAGGGCGGGAGAGTTATTCCGGGAAGGCCTGCCAGAAGAGATACATCTTTATTGTTTTTTAAAAGCAGTCAAGAGTGCTAATAAGACGGAACTCCTCGGGTAGGCCATTCCATAATCTTGGAGCGGCGACAGAAAAGGCCCTCTGGGAGGTCTGCGACAGCCTAGTTCTCATAGGCTGCAGCAGATTCCTCCCAGAGGACCGAAGTGCGCGGGGGGGGGGATCGTACGGGAAGAAGCGGTCCCTGAGAAAAGATGGACCCAAGCCATGTAGGGCTTTAAAGGTCAAAACCAACACCTTGTACTGCACCTGGAAACTAATTGGCAGCCAGTGGAGAGATTTCAGCATAGGTGTTATGTGCTCTCTCCTAGATGTTCCCATAACCAACCTGGCTGCATATTTTGGACTAATTGAAGTTTCCGGGTTAGGCACAAGAGTAGCCCCATGTGGAGTGCGTTACAGAAATCCAAACGTAAGGTTACCAGAGCATGTACCACAGTTTGTTTCTTTCCCACTTTCTCTTCAAAAACAGACTAAGACCCACCAACAAAAAGTTAAAAATAGCTACAGGGAAAAGCAAACAAAAAGTTAGAATGTTACAACACAGTTCACCAAAATAGAAGATTTAAATAGTATTGAATTAAAAAGCATTTTTATTGAAACTTTTTTCAAAAAAATATTTATTTTTTATTTTTATTTTTATTGAAACATTATTGTTTAAACCAAGAATAGATACATACCAATACAGAAAAGGAAAAAAGGAAGAACAAGCAAACATCCAATTACTACTTATACCTACAAACATTAATAAACACAAACATGCACATAATAAACGTACTAATAATAAACACAATAAAAGACTTCCAACATTCTTCTACCATTGTTGTTAACTGAACCTTCCACATTTTGTCTTATCGTATAAGGCTAAGTAATTAAATAAAATCTAGCATAATTTGTCTAATCCGCTAACTGTGATCTTAGTTTACAACTAACACACAATTCTTACCTTTGTCTATTTTAACCTCAACTATTGAAAACTATTACCATTGTATCCCCCTCCCTCTGTTGTACATATTCTATAAATAACACCCATTATTTCAAGAAACCATTTATGGATTCCCCTCTAATCACATGCGTCATTTAGAAAGCAATTTAAATAATACTGTAGCATTAGTCCAATAAAATCTCCTTTTATTTGCTGAAAGCCCATAATCTCTGTCCATCAACAGAAGGATGGTAGTGAGGAAGCCAACCTAGCCTTCCTTGGAAAGGAATGTCTTATGTTCCTCAGCTGAGCTGTAAGCAAAATGCCTTTAACCTGTGGTTCTCAAACTTATATCCTCAGATGCTGTTGGACTTCAGTTCCCAGAAGTCTCAGCCAGCATTATTATTGTTCAGGGATGCTGAGAGTTGGAACAATCCAACACTAACTTCACATGTATAGATTATTTTAATACTTCTCTTTGATTTGCCATGGGCAGCAATGGCTGGTAGCTTTCATGTGAATTGGCTAATGAATCCACACTGGGTTTTAGTCCAAACTTTTGAGGAGCTATCCATACTGCTGAATGAAATTTCAGTCCCATAAATTTCTCCTTTAAAGTTCAAACTAAAATATAGATTGAATTCACTACGCCATTGACACAGAAGCCACTAGTCCCACCAGGCATGCCTTGTGACATATACAGTTTTATAACAAGGAGGTGAACTTATTACTACTTCAGTATACCTTTTCAATTAAATTTATTACTATGGTATGTGCTTGCTTTGCATCAGTATTTTAAATCTGCTTCTAATTTTGAGATATGCACTAAAATACTAGAGCATATTTTGTAAGCTATTAAAGTAAAGTGGTAATTGCATTTAAACAAATAAGCATGTTAGTGCAAATTGGATGACTTTAAAAAGATTGACCCCCTACCTTTAAACAAACCTGCTAAGTTACCTTTTACAGGCCTTATCCATATGGTTGCATCATAGAACACTGTGGAATGTACACAGGCATACACACAAAAAGGAATGTATTTCTCAAAAGGTGAAAAGGCAACTGCAATTATATTTGTAAATTAGAGGGGAAGAGTATTTATTACCTAGTGCCAAGATATGCCCTTCTAGAAACAACTTCCAGTGGGACTTTCCTCAGAGTAAACACAGACAAGATTAGACCAAAAAGGCAACTTCTGGAGTGATGGATGCAGCTTGTGTGATGCT
This sequence comes from Phrynosoma blainvillii, assembly GCA_026167975.1. Classification (NCBI taxonomy): domain Eukaryota; kingdom Metazoa; phylum Chordata; class Lepidosauria; order Squamata; family Phrynosomatidae; genus Phrynosoma; species Phrynosoma blainvillii. Next base: position 135,744,111 of record JANUYF010000003.1, on the reverse strand, counting down.
CCACTTTATGACATTTGTTGCGAACTCTGAAACTAGGGAGGAGTTTGGGATGGAGCATGAGTAACATGTGGAAAGAGCTGAATTCTAACCCTTTCTAGTCTGTGGACTCAATCACAAATATAGTAGAAATTTACACCACAAAAAGACCTGGTGTCCTGAGCTGGAGCAGGATGCAGCTCCAAACCTCTTTAGAGCTTCAGTTGGATGCAAAATTTATGTAAGTTACTAATATAAAATAAGCCTTCTTGATGATGCAACATGTGATTTACATAATACAACCCTATTAACTAACGGGTTCTCAGCATCCTCTCACAGCAGTTTGCCAGAGTGGGCTTCCAGGCAACAGCTCTTGTCCAGGATAGTTCAGAGGCAAACAGAGATTCCTGTAACTGGAGTATGGGTTCCCTGAGTTGAGGTGGATACTGTTCAGGGTCAAGATGGATCCTGGAAGTTATATAGGCTAGGTTATATAGAGCAGAGTGGTTCCCTTTATCTCAATAGACAGCTGTTAATGTTTGCCCATGATGCTGACAGACTCTAGAACTCGTTTGCCTGGTAGTAGAGGCCACACTCACTATGCCTGGTGTAAGCAATTCCTGTCCCATTACAGCCAATGGGAGGAGAAAGATGAAAAAAAAATGTCTCTCTCCTCCTTCCTACAATTCTTCTGCCATCTATCCCATCTCCTCCTGAGCAGTGAATGGTAGATGCAGCACAAATCTTTATGGACCTTATCACACGGGGCCCAATGCAGCCAGAACCCAAACGAAATCCTGACCTGATACATACTATTTTTCCGTGTGTCCACACGACGTCACGCAGAACCCCGACAGAACCCCGACAGAATATGGCAAGAACCGAGATCTTTTGAATTTCGGTTTTTGGGGGAATTGCAATTGCGCGACGGGAATCATTTCGCTTTTGCCGGCAGAATACGGCAAGAACCGAGATCTTTTGAATTTCGGTTTTTGGGGGAATTGCAATTGCGTGACGGGAATCATTTCGCTTTTGCCGGAAATATGAACAGCCAATACGTATTGGGGAGCATTTCCCCACCTGCACTCCAAGGAGGACCTGAGGACTTCTCCGCTCGGAAGACCGGAGGACTTCTATGGTCGGCTCTCTGAGGGGACCGCCTTGGAGCGCAGGCATCTGCGCTCCAAGGAGGACATCCTCAGAGAGCCGGCTCTCCGAGGACGTTCTCCTTGGTGCGCGGACCCTGAGCGGGGCCTGCACTCCAAGGAGGACCTCCGAGCCGGCTTGGGAAGCGGTTTGGGTGACAGCCATGGCAAGTGACAGCCGCAGCTGTATTGGGCATGCACAGAGCATCATTGCTTGGTTATGTATGGGATTTTCTCACTTGTGTGCGAACAGAAAATACGGTTCCTGGGAGCGCTTCATCACGCTTTCCTTAAAAGCATGATGACGCTAATTGCGTGTGATAGCAGATCTCACCATCCCTATCCTTGTGCAGAAATGTTAATAGAGGATTGCTCTTTCACATAGTACTCTTCTGCAAACTAAAATGTGATCCTGTCTGATCAGGAGTTCCAACTAATCACAGGGACTAAACACAGAATATAATTTTTGATGTTTTGTGTCCCCTTCCCATCCTTAGAAATTTCTAACTTTTAATATTCTTTCTATCTGTGGTCTGTAATGGCATTTAATAGCTTATTCCACCTCCATTGCTTCTCAGATTCATTTTCTTGTCACAATAGCTCATTTACTTGCTCTTTGAATCAGCTTGCAGAAGTTAAAATATAATGCAAAAACACACCATGTTCCAACAAAGCAACTTCAAACATGTCTTTATGCATAAGAGGAAAAAGAGAGATTTATAAAACCATTTTAAGCATCACAAGGATTCCCAAAATACTAAAGTTCCAATTTATCTAGAGAGAGGAGAAACCCTTCTCAAAGATGCCACATTTTACACTGAGTGCTGTTTTAAAGTACTTAACCTTCATCCAGAGAAATTGTTTTAAAAACAACCAAGGACCTTTAATTAAATCTGGGATATTTTCTGTTTCCCATGACAATTTGGGTATATTGTGGCAATATAAAATGGCCTCATGTCCATAGGAGTGTTTGTTGGTGCAGAGGGTATTCTACAATACCCAAACACTCAGTGCCAGCAAATTTATGTTGATGTGAGGTAGGTGTTTTGAATAGCTGTCAGCACCACCTGACTTGGGGGGGGGGGGAAGTTTCACACAAATGCAATCTATTTGTTAGAACAATTTTAGTCTCAAATATTTTGGTGTCTGTTAAAAGAAAAACGCCTAGTGGCAGGTAGCTGAAACACATTGAAATTATTTATGATTCTTCAGGAGACAATGTCATACAATTGCTACCTTGTAGGTTTAGTTCTAGGTGCATTCTGCAACAAAATATAGTCCTAGGGACTAAAATGTCCCTTCTTCCCAAATGAGGGTTAAACCAAAGAAACAAGTATGTACATTTTACAACTGAACTGTTGCTCAGTAGTCAGATGTAGGAACTATTCCACTGTTGAAACACCTCAGCTACCAGGAAAATGAGCATGAGCTAGTTTCTTCTGCATTGTGTTTCATCTACTCAGATCTGCTGCCATGTTCAAATTTGACAGTTCATTGCTCATTATAATAATAGATATATAAGTTCACTTACAATTCTGATTTTAGGACTTTGTGTAATATTGCTGCAGACTACGATTTCTTCTCAATGAAGTATTTTGGACTTTTTCAAACCATGTTAGCCTAGCTTCATTCAAGGAATGTTACTGCCGTGTTGAGATGTCATGTCAGTGTCTTCCATTTATAACCTCCATTTGCATTTTCCTACCATTTCTCCATCTGTTGTGGAGGGACAAAGGGAATAGCTGCAAATATTTCTTTGAATCATATTGCTAAAAGCTGTCTTGTGAAAATATCCTACTGGATAGGCACATGGAAAGCAATAGTGGTGTGCCAGGCAGCCAGATTTCTGCCCTGGAACCCTTGAGAAGTCACAGGACCCACTAAAAATGTCATAAAATGCTGGCAGTGATGTTTGGAGAGGAGATAACAAAAGTAGAAGTGACTGGAAATCTACTTGTGGTTTTCAAAAATGTGTAGATTCATTGTTAAACAGTGTAAGAGGCTACTTTAACACTATTTAAAATGTGAACTGTCATTCCTGGAAGCTTCCAGAGAAGATCAGCCCCATTCCCCCCCCCCCCAAAAAAAAATTATTTACACTCCAGAGGGTCTGGAGGAGCTAAAGACCGCAAAACAACATGGTGGTGTTGGTGTCACCATACTACCAACTGATGAAATGTTGCACTCAAGTCCACAAAAATATTGAAAGTGGTACATTTGGGCACTTCAGTTTTTGCAATGGCCCACAGAACTGGTCTGGGGTCTATATCTTTTGTAATGTTTTCAGGTTATCATTGTAACCATTTCCATTAAAACAAAATTAACTCTGAGGAATTGGGAGCCAATTTCCCACTGCTGAGACCAATAGAAGGTACACTGACTCTCAAAGAAAACAAAACTGGGGGATAGATGGAAGCCCACTAGTTTCAAAAGGAGAGGTGGGTTAGGTAATTAAAAGTGCAAATGTTTTGGACTTTCTACTCCAGAAGTCACAGTCAGTGTGGCTAGTGCATGGGAATTCTGGGAGTAGAAATCCAAAACATTTGGCGGTGCAAAGGTTGAGAACTATTGCCTAGGCAGATTTTTAATTTGAGATGTGAAATGAAAAAATAAATCAGACAATCAGGGAAAATGTGTATGTGTGCTGTGTGCCTTCAAATCATTTTTGACCTATGGCGATCCTAATGCAAACCTATCATGCAGTTTTCTGGCAAGATTTGTTCAGAGGAGGTTTCTCATTGCCTTCCCCTTAGGGGCATGTGACTTGCCCAAGGTCACCCAGTGGGTTTCATGGCTAAGCTGGGCATTGAACCCTGGTCTCCAGGGTTGTAGTTCAATACCCAAACCACTACGCCGCTGCCCCCCTTGTCGCCCTTTGTTCTGTGATTGAGACATGGTGATTAAACAATAAAAGCATCTTCTTCTGAAAACACATTAACAGACTTTGAAAACCACTCCCCAACACTAAAGAGGAGCCTTTCCAGGACAAGTAGTGGCTTCCACATTATGGGTGCAGTGAATCTACTTAGAGTTTAATCCTAGACTTTAAGGGAACTATCCAAAGTGCTGGATCTATTTACAGGGATTTACAGTTCCCTGCCTTGGATAGCTCCTTTGACATTGGCATAAAGCCCAGAGTGGAATCACTTCATTGCGGCCATAGAAGCCCCCAGCTGCCTGGGAGTTTGCTGATTTGCATTAGAGCCTCTTCCATACCTCTGATAAAAGAGAACAGAAGAAGACATAAAGGATCTTTTTATGATACTAATTAACAAAACAGCATCTGTGCAAATTAAGAAAGAGGAAAAAATGGACAGTGGATAAAGAAAGATGCTTCAGAAGAGGGCTTTCTTTGATGTCACAGGGAAAAAAGTGAAGGACAACAGAAAACCTCTTGAGTCCCTGAATTTTTTGGACATAAATAAACATAAGATTCTTCTATGCTCAGCTAAATATTCTATACATGGTAGAAACTGCCTGTTTCTGTAGTTCCCGAATGGACATAAATTGAGAGATCCCTGGCCATTTCTAAGGAAATACAAGAATGGCTGGAATTGCGTTCTGAGGTTTGGATCTGTAGGAGTCACAGTCTTGGTAAGAACAGTTGGTAGCACATTATCTCTTCTATAATTATCCTTCTCAAGAGAGCCATTTATTTCATTCAGAGCACTGTTATCTCAAAAAATGAAATGTTGCTTAGGCAGAATCCTGGTTACTTTGATCTGCGTTTTTAGAACATGAACAGCAATATCTCTGCTTTAGGGCTACCAGCAAATAATTAACGAATGCCATTTGACAACTAAGGAAACCATACAGATATACTACTAGTAGTACTACAAGCATCAGTAGTAATAACTCAATGCCCCAAATGTCAGTCATTGCTATATAGCAATGTGGCACCATCCATGCACAAAAGGAAGAATTGGGGAAATCCTAGGATTTAGAGAAGATTTTTTTAAGGCTCAGGGGAAAATCCTAAACCTAAAATAAGGATGTAAAGATCTCTCTGCCTCAGGGCCAAAACACAATGCAGAAATAATCCAGTTTGAGGCCACTTTTAACTCAATGGTAGGGAATTCTGGGAACTGTAATTTTGTGAAACATTTAGCCTTCTCTGTCAGAGAGCTCTAGTGCCACAACAAACTAAAGTTCCCAGAATTCCCTAGCACTGAGCCAGGGCAGTTACAGCAGTCTTAAACTGGATTGTTTCTGCAGCATGTTTTGGGCCTCAGTTCTGCTGAGATTCTCTTGATCACACCTACACTTTCTTCATTTTTTTTGTTTCATATCAAGCTATAAGACTTTGTATTTTACTGAACATTATCCTGAATCCATCCAGTTTTAATGCCTTTTCATAATTTGTTCATTTATTTATGCAATTTACTTAATTTGTACATTTTCCCCCTGTTGACTAAAGTGTGTGTGTGTGTGTGTTTAAATCCCCATTCAGCCATGGAAACCTTTTGGCTGAGCTGGGCAAATCACAAGTTCAACCTAAGAGGAAGGCAATGCAAACCCCCTCTGAATAAATCTTGCCAAGAATACCCTGTGATAGGATCACCATGAGCAGAAATCAACTTGAAGACATGCTGATTACCCCTCTTCTAACCAAATTTTCTGGACACACTGATATTTTTTATCTAAACTATTTGCTGGGCAGTCAAAATCAAACTGTTATACTTAAGGTAGCAAAATTTTGTTACATTATATGTAAAACATGCTCTCAGATGATTGGTAACAATTGATGTTAGATGGCAGAGACCAATTCTGAATACCTTTGTTTTTGTATCTGATTTGTTTTAATAATTGTACATTATTTATATATATATTTTATATTATATTATTTTTATATTAGTCCATTACCAAAATAAATGTGTGTGTGTGTGTGTGTATACCAACAAAAAAACTTGAAGACATATAACAAGAACAAATAGCCATTGTAGCAATTTTTTTTTTAAGTACATATCTTTACAGGGATGTGGTGGCTTAGTGGTTAAAATGCCAGATTAAAATGCACTCTGAAGAGAAAATGCCACAGATGTGACTGGGGCAAAGAAACTGGGACAAAGGTGAGAGGGTTACCTTAGTACATTTGGGAGCCAGGATGACTCAACATTTGAACAGTCCTGAGTCACAAGGGGCTGATGCAACACTAGGCAGAGGGCTGAGTCAGAAACCTTCAATTCTTCACAGTCATGTCAGTCAGGTGACTGGAAACTGGGTGACATCCCAGGAGTGGGCTGGACTAATATCTGAGAAGGGGATACGGTATATAAGTGGGTGAGTTGGATACTCATTGTGGGTGACTGTATATAGAGATACTGGCGGAGCACTTTGTTAGTCTGTACATAGTCTGTAATGAAGAATAAAGAACCTCTTCAGGAGACAAGAGAGAATCCAGCAGTTTTGTGTTTTGCCAGCAGCTACTTGTGTGGGAGGTATTTCCCTTGCAGCATTTGCAGCCTGCATAAAACTTCACAGTGAAGATTGATCTTTGGCATCTGTTCCAGTGTAAGTTTTCTGCACATGTTGAATTCAGTTCACATGCACCCCAACATAAGACATCAGTTCTGATGATCGGACGATCTGAAGGTTGGCAGTTCAAGGCCCAAGTGCTGCATGATGGGGTGAGCTCCTGTCACTAGTTCCAGCTTCTGTCAACTTAGCAGTTCGAAAGCATACAAATGTAAGTAGATAAATAGGTACAATTTCTCAGTGGGAAAGTAATAGCATTCAGTGTAGTCATGCTGGCCACATGACCACCAGAGCAGTCCTCGGATAATGCTGGCTCTTCAATTTAGAAATGGAGATGAGCACCGCCCCCTACAGTTGGTTACAACTAGACATTCATGTCAAGGGACTACCATTACCTTTACCTACATCTCTTTACAAACATGTTTTTTCTTAGAATTGCCTTATAAATTTTGCAATCTATGAATGCTCAAGGCGAGGTGTAGATTTTTCTTAACAAACCACAGAAGGTCAAAAATGCTGTTTTCATCAAGATTCATGAGTCTACCTAAATTTCTGTCTGTCCCTAATCAAAATGGAGGGGGTGACAACTCAGTGAGAAATGAACATGCTGCTCAAGGTGTTACTCACTGACTGTTGGAAAAGGAAAAGTTTTTAAATGAACGTTCAGAGTGGGGAATTTAATATATACCGTATATATTTACAAATTCCAGAGTCCCCCAGCTAGCATGGCCAGTATGCTGTTCTGGGAGATATAGTGTAATGAATAACTTGTTCAGGCTCTGATGGGGATGATGGTATGGCATATCCTGGAACAGGGCATGACCATCTGAAATACTAAACAGAAGACTTCATCACTGTACTGTCCAACTTCTCAGTACGATAATCTAGGAAACAAATGTGTCTCCATCATCTTTATAAGCAAGAACAACCATCTTTCCAATCTGACCATGTAGTTTTAAGAGGGTTTGCTCTGCCCAATGCACAAGTAGTTGAGAATGATCTGGAATCAAATTAGGGGACAGAGCATCCAAAAGCAATTCATTCAGCATCTCAGTAGTGCTCACTTGGGAGCTTCCAGATCACATGGACAAAACCCCGACTGCACCCCAGCAGGACTGGCTGGTGATTCTGCCAAGTGAGTGCAGCCCAGGTCTCAGGCATGCTTTGGAGGCCACTTTTCAAAGCTGTGAGCTTTCTGACTTTGAAAAGCAGCTTCTGAAGTGCACCTGGGACCTGGGCTGTCGCCAGGCTGCACTCGCTCAGTGGAATTGGCAGCCACTTATGTGCGATAATTCCTGCCTGCATCCTGCAACCCGACTGCATCCCATTGGGGTGCAGCTGGGTTCTTTGTCCATGCAATAAGCTCCTTAGATTAAAGATCTACATCTGTTAGTGTCTCGACAGGACCAGATAAAGCCCTTTATCCCTACAGAGCTGTTGCACCACCCTTTGACTATCTGCAGTGATCTCACTGAAGCACAGTCAAGGAGAAATCCCCAGTTCCTTCCTTTCTATAAGATGCCATACTGATGAAGCAAGAGACATGGGTTCTAATGTAAGTGTAAACAAAAGCGGGCTAGCCTTGTTACCTTTCAGAGGTCAAGCAAGCAAGAAAGCAAAGCACCAACATAGAACAAAATTCCATGAAATCCACTACCCCTAGACTAGTACTCATCCGCAACCCATGGGCAGCAAGTTTCCAGGAAATAAAGAAACTGTTATAACAGATAGGCACAAATATGGTGATGGGGCACTTTGGGAGAAGGGGCCTACCAGGTCCCCCATATCAGATAATTTAGAAACATTGGTTTTAAGTATTTCCCATACTTTTAATTAAGTGACAGCCCCAGTGAAAACATGAACTACGGTATTTGACAAGCTAAGGAGATGGCAGATGTTGTGGAGGAAGGAGGCATGTGATGGTTTTTTAGGTGGAAGAACCCTTTGGCTAAGATGTGAATATAAATTCATCTCATTTTTCCAATGTTTAGATGTCTTCTTATTAGTATCCAACCAGGCTTATTCCTAGAAAATCTGCCTGGTTCTTAAGAAAGGGAAGGCACTTGATAGCCCTGAGGAAAAAGAAAAAGAAAAAGAGAGAAACAGTTCTCAAAGTGTCTAAATTATTTATTATATGTGTGATATAACAGAGGAAGAAATGAAAAAGCACATTGTTGCAGATCTGTGGGAAGAGAAAAGCCCTAAAGAAGAAACTGTAATTCTGGAATGTGATGAGTATAATAATCAAGAAAAATGATTTTCTTGTTTATTTGAGAACTATTCAATTTTTATTTTTTTATTTTTTACTCAGCCTTTTCAAACATTTTGTGCACTCTCTGGAAAACAAAAACTCACTTCCTCTTTTGTTTTAAAAGTAAATGTGTTGCTCTCTCCCAGCTTACACACTTTATTTAACTGGAAATTAACAGTTACAGAAGCAGAGTGGATTTACCTTTGGACTGGATTAGTGATTATTTTACAAATATTTTGTTTACCTTACTTCTCAGGTTTTAAGGAGATCTGAACAATTCTTTAGCTTTTTTGGTAACATCCATCAGTTGTTATTACAAAAACCCCAGGCACAGATAAATAAAGGATTTTCTTCAAAGTCTGGCCTTTTATATGAACAAAAAAAGGGAGGGAAGGAGGGAGGAGGAAATGAACATTGTGCCTCATTTATAATGTCAATCTTTTCTTTCCCCACGACTAAACATTTCAAGCAATACATAGTCCTGAAACTGAAGCTGGCTGTGTGGGAAAAAGGCCCTGTCTCTTTTGTTGGGAAAACAAGTCCACCGAGAGAGAGAGAAAATACAATTCAGAAAAAGACAGACTGAACAGTGGCACAATTTCTCATCAAGCCAGGATGATTTACTTTCTGGAACTCCATTAAATTTCATTTCAGTAAAATAAACATACCTGACTGGAAAAGTGAAATGTATTAAATCAAAGAAAACAGGAATGCTTTTGTAGCTTTGAAGAGACAGATGGAAAGAATTGTCTCTTCTCCATGCCCTATTTTATTTTTCTTACCTTTCCTAGGACTGTCAGAATATTCAGATGAGAGAGTTTATCTTGGTTAAATTATGGATGTGTTTTTGACATAAATATCTCCAGCAAAGTAACAGAGAAAAGCCTGTTAAATGTTGCATCTTGCCAGTTTTTATGCTATAAAATAGTCACTCAGTTCTAGCAAATTTACCATAGATAAATAATACATTGTGCCCAATTTTATTTCTTTCCGTACTTGAGGCTCAGTCACATGAGTAATGAGCCTTGTGATAGTTGATAAAAAGCTAGTCAGAAGTCCTGCATGAGGCAGCCATGTAACCATGGCTGTCTAGTTAGGGAAAATAAAGACATATAGATCTATGTGCAATATCTGCAAGCTTTAAGGATGTATTTCCCAATGACAGAGAAAGAACTAATGTTTTGTCTCAGTACAGTATGTTACGATGGCTGATTTAATTTAAAGACCTTTTGGGGTCCCTGCCATGGCCTGGACTGGAAAAGCCCCGATTGCCATGGACTCAAGATGAGCACATCATGTAGGCACCTGAAAGGTCACATCCGCACTTACATCAATTTGCAGATCAAAAGGGCCAGGCTTCAGAGCTGCGAAGCAGGACATTCACACCTAGAGGATTTATGAGTGCCAGCCAGGATATGTCCAGCTGAAGATGAGATAATATTAACATCCCATCTCCTCTCCTAGGAAATTGTCTACTTGAAAGATTAGTAATCGGAATCCTCTGATATACAATAGCAATTCTTTGTCTCAGGCTAGGTTTAAGGGTATAAATGATCCCCAAAATCTCATGCACATTGGGTTCTGGTTAAATTTCATGATGACACTGCACCACTATGAACTCTAGTCAGCTCTAGTCCCAGCTCTTTCCGTTATCCTTTCCCTTTTCATAATGGTTGAGTCTATCCATCTTCATTCATCATTGGAGCAGCCTCCTTCAGGTAATTATCACCATTAGAAAGCCTTGTGTTTCCTCTCCAAACTAACTACTTTATTCCTGAGTTGTGTATGAGTGTATGTTAGAGTGTCTTTGTATGTTTGAATTCCCAAATAAATTACAGTCCATTGGAAAGCTTTGTCTCTATCAGTCTATTCCAGGGGTAGGCAACCTTTCCCCTTTAAGGGCCGAGGGACTTCAGCTCCCAGAAGCCTCAGCCTTGTTGTCCAATAGTCCCATGTTAGCCAATAGCTCCTGGGATTCTGGAAGTTGAAGTCCCTCGGCCCTTAAAGGGGAAAGGTTGCCTACCCCTGGTCTATTCCCTAGCCACTTCCATAAACATAGGATAAAAGATTCCATAGAAGACTTGTACTTTAGTAATCCCCCAAGGCCAAGTCCTTCTTTACAGTAATTTCAGTTGACTCCACAGACCAGTATTGACACATGTGGATACAGTTTTTAAATACAGACAGCCTCATTCTAATTTGCTCGCTGCATTAAGTAGCCACACAGAGTGTTATGTCTTGCTTTCTTCTTATCCACAAAGGCTCCTCAGGAATCTGACCTCAAGATCATCTTTGACCAAGTCTTGATTCTGCATCTGCCTCCTTTGAAATCCAACCACCCATTATGCTTTTACAACCACATTATCCATCTCTATCCTGGTTCTTAGGGAGGACGGACTCGTAAGAAGCAGCCAGTTCATGGACATACACTAGAGCTCAGGCAGAACTATGAAATGTCAGGATGAGATAAGAAGTTTAGTTCTGCAAGGTAAGGACAGGTGAGGTCAACAGGTGAGGTCAATCCTTTCTTGGGCTTGTAGGAGCACAGCAAAACAGACCATTCAGGACCCTGGACAGCATTAAAAAAACACTATGAAGCTGGAGAAGATCTACTAGAAAGAACCTGTTGTCTCAGCAATGAACGTCCAGCAACTGAGGGGTCAACTAGACTGAATCTTCAGAAGACTGAAAGATTCAGGTCTTGGGAGGATCATGTTACCCATGACGAGTTGCTGACAAGGAAGAACTGATCTGGGTCAGAGCTCTTTTGAGAATATGCTGCCCATCTGAACTTGAGTTCTGGAATTCTTTACAGAATGAGAGATAAATCCCCAGCCTATTAACATATTTTAGACTATGGATGTTCCCCATCTGGCCCACAGGGAGCTGATTTACCGCCCCCTTAGAGTTGGATATCCATAGAAATGAACAAAGCAACATTGTAAGGAATGAAATGTGCATGAACAACAGAGCTCCTCCCAGGATCATTGTACCCAGTCCTGTTCCCCTTTTCTTCTATTTTCTTCTTTTTCTTCTTCCTTGGAAGAAGCCTTGTAATTAAGCAACACCACAGTGGAGCTAGAAGGAAGGCTTTAAACACCTCCTTGGAATAATAGAGTGCTCTGATCCTAACTGAAGGGGAAGCTTAACTTGAGCATTGAAATTCCCTTGCAATTATTAATAAAGGGAACTATCACATGTAGGTTGATAGCATCTATCATTTGTTTTAATAAATCTATCAGTATGAAGAGTGAAAGGCTGCAGTTCTTTTTGACATCTCTCTGGGATTTATTTTATTTTATTTTATTTTGGTTGTGTTCATTTAGCATTCATATTGTTCTGTACCTGAATCATATGCCATTTCTCTCATCTTTTTTTTTTTTTTTTTTTTTTAGCTCTCACCACAGACTTTTCTGGTGCAATTCAATGCATGTTTACTCACAAATAAGTTCTGCTTTGTTCAATGGAACAACTCTTTACTAAATCTAAGGTTGCTGCCTTTGGTGCTGACAGTCTGCTATTCCAGCTCATTCTGCACACACTAGTCACTTTCCACAAATTATAAATGACTAAAAAGGAAGAGACCTTTGTTATACCATGTACAGTGTATCTCATAGCTATTAATTGCATTTTTATCATGCTTTTACAGGGAGAAAATAGTACTCTAGGAGGCCCAACAACATCACTAAAATCAAATTAAACAATAAAACCATACAGTTAATAATAATTTAACATCAAAACAGTTTTAAAAGCAGTTTTAAAGCAATGTATCTTTTCAGAGGACAGCTACATTGAATGCAATGGTTCTCATGCCTACCCAGGGGGAATGAAGTTTTAAAGATACTTATTCAAACAAAGGAAAACATATTCCCCTTATGGGAAGTGCTTTATTTGTTCCTATAAATAAGGAAAAGTAAAAGAGGGGTGTACGTGTGTGCACACACCCCAGTGTCTGTGTCAGTGCTGAAGAAAAAAATTGCACAGATTCCAAATTGGGCAAAATGTTGTTGTGCCTTTTTACATCTCTTAAAACTTTCAAATTTGGCTTATGGCATGTGACTCTAAGACAGAAATGGGAATCCTACATGCCCAAGTCCCCTTTTGCAGTCCCTAGTGTCTCTCAGTCTGCTCCAATGTTATTTTGTCCACCACATTGTGCTCTAGAGGTTTCATGACCAACTGCAGAGTCCTCAACAAGATGTGATCCCACCTCTCCTCACCCCTCCCAAGTGCCTTGGTTGTTCCTGTGGGCCCTGGATCCAATCAAGGCATTTGAAAAATCAATATAAGACATGTGCCTGTTGCACGTTTCCAGCAGTGAACAGGGGATGCTATAGCCAGTGTTGCCACTATTGCTTTTTAGGGTGAAGGGTATTTTGTTATTTCAGCATCTTGCACAAATGGGTGGGGACCTATGTATTGTAGCCTATGTATTCCTTGTTCTCAGCTTTGCCTCTTTCTCATTGTCAGTAATTGCTATTCAAGTTGACTTTGACTTATGGTGACCCTATGAATGACAGACATCCAGAGCACTCTGTTATCAACCACTCTGCTCAGTTTTGCAAAATCAATGCATTGGTTCCTTCTCAGTTTAAGCATTTTGGGTTCTAGGGAGAGTTCAGGCTTGATTTGTTCTTGGGTCTTTTTATTGGTCTTTTTGGTATCTGTAGAAATCTCCTCCAGCACCACATTTCAAATGATCCCATCATGGTACTACCTTTCCACCCACCATAACACTACTTTTCCATGGCTTTGGGATTGCATACTTATGTGAGGCAACGAGCTATATTTATGGTAGTACTGCAGGCTTTTGCAGAGGAACCTGGCTAAATGTGCCAAACAGCTAGCTGGGCAGCAGCAGCAGTGGGTGGCAGGGTTGGTACTGCAGGAGGAATTCTCAGGTAATGGCAGTGGTACCCTAGCTAACATTTGCACAGAAGGAGACACCAATACATCACTTCAGAATGTTTTATAACATGAGAAACCTATGATGAGACAGCCCAAAATGATGCTTCTCTTCCATGGATGTATATATATATTTGACAGACAATTAATGTGCACTACTGTTGTTCTTTTTTGATATTAATGTGTGTTGGAGAAAGGGAGATTTCTGCATTGCACATTTATGGGTACTTGGAAATGGCTAAAAGCAGGAGATGGGAAATGTGTGCATACCATTTGCATAGATCACACACACAAACTCCATCAGCTACAAGTTGAAACAGTGGCTCCATCTCAGTTCTCCAATATTACTATAGCAGTGCTTTTTTGAAGTCAAATATTAGGGAAGGGGCAAGAAGTGTTTCTCTTTAATGGGCAGAATAGAGCAATTCATGCTAGCATTTTCCTCCTCTTGCATTTGCACTATTCCTGAGCACTCCTGCATTGGCAAATGCCCTTTGATCAAGAGCATGCAGCAATGAGAGACTGCCCACAAAATGTTTGTTTTCCTGCAGACAATCCTATCAGTCATGAAGGTCAATTGCTCTTTCTATTATGTCATGCTTTCCTGCATTCTTCATACTGTTTTGATCACCTTAAGGATCAGTGGGGTAATACATGCAAAGTACACTCTCTGGAGTTCTCTTGCAATTCTAAAATGGGTAAATTATAATAATAATAATAATAATAATAATAATAATAATAATAATAATAATTTAATTTGTATTTTCCTGCCTCTCCCTACGGATTGAGGCGGGATTACAGAAGGATATAAACAATATAGAAAAATACAATATATAAAATACAATATGTAAAATCATAACAATAACCCACAATCCATATAATAAACTCCAGTACCAATCATGTACCCAGATTGGTCATCAACTTTAAGTATCTGGGAGGCCATATCATATAGTAATATTAAACTTTAGAGTTACAATTGGGATGATCAGGAGGATAGGCCTGCCGGAAGAGCTCCATCTTAAGTGCCTTCTTAAAGGCTTCTAGTGTAGTAATAAGACAGATCTCTTCTGGCAGGCTGTTCCATAGCTTAGGAGCTGAGGCTGTGAATGATCTCTGGGAAGTTACTTTTAATCTGGTGTTACAGCATTCCAGTAAATTCTTTCCAGATGTTCTGAGAGTGCGGGGCGGATTATGTAGGGAGAGGCGTTCCTTCAAGTAACTCAGACCCAAGCCATGTAGGGCTTTAAAGGTAGCAACCAACACTTTGTATTGCTCCCGGAAACTAATCGGCAGCCAGTGAAGAGCTTTTAACACAGCTGTAATATGGTCCGTCCTAGATGTCCCGCGATCAGCCTGGCTGCCGCATTTTGAACTAACTGAAGTTTCCGAACTTGGTACAAAGGTAGCCCCATGTAGCGCGCGTTACAGAAGTCCAAACGAGAAATTACCAGGGCAAGTACTATTGCTTCAAGGTCCTTTTGGTCCAGGTAGGGGCGCAGTTGGTGAATCAACTGAAGTTGATTCCAAGCACTTCTGGCCATCACATCCACTTGAGATGACAACTGTAGAGATGAGTCCGTGAGTACTCCCAAACTGCATACTTTGTCCTTCAGGGGAAGTGTGACCTCATCTAGGACAGGTTGACAAAACTCCCTCCCCTGACCGGGGGTACCTATCGCAAGCACCTCTGTTTTCTCTGGATTGAGCCTGAGTTTGTTTTCCCTCCCTGGGGCTTCAGCAGAATTGCCATCGTTCCCAACCATAAAACCCTCTAGGGCTTCCTGGAACCTTTTGGGTTCCATCAGCCTTCGAGGGTAGACCATTTTAATAGGTCCTCCACCCCCGAGAGGGATATGGGTAGTGGCCTTCAGTCCAACTTTGACCGGAAAATGGTCCATCCATGACAGTGCAGAAATTTGGGTTACTTCTGCCCACGGATGTTCCTAATCTGTACTAAAGACCACATCAAGTGTATTACCAGCGCAATGTGTAGGGCCTGAAACTAATTGGGACAGGCCCATGGCTGTCATGGAAGCCATGAACTCCCAAGCTGCACCTTTTAGATCTAATGAGCTGGACTCGAAGGGGATGTTGAGGTCCTCCAGAACAAGAAGCCTGGGGGACTCCAACACCAGCTCCGAGACCAGCTATGTCAGCTTGGCCAGGGAGTCTATTAGGCAACAGGGTGGACGGTAAACCAACAGAATCCCCAGACTGTTCCTAGATTTCAAGGTCAGGTAAATACATTTGATGTGATTCATTTTCCAGATAGATCTCCTGGTCAATGTGATAGTGTTTTTATGGACCAAGGCCACTCCCCCCCCGTCGCCCACTTTCCCTAACCTGCTCCTTTACAGTATACCCGGCTGGGAGAGCCTTCACCCAGGTTACACTACTATCCTCCCCCAACCAGGTTTCTGTAAAACAAGCCAGGTCAGCATTTCCCCCTTCCAACAAATCATAGATGATATGAGATTTGTTCCTCACTGACCTGGCATTACAGAGGAGCAAGGTAAGGGTTTGTGGTATGGTTGGGATGACCCTCGGTTCTTTCAGGCTAATAGAGTCAGTGGAAGATGGGATAGATTTCAAATATCGATCCCATCTTCCTTTTTGTTTCACGCCCTGTTAATGCCATATCTCCCCTTGCCCCCCACTACTCTGGTAGACTGAGCACAACCAGTAGCCATGTCACTAATCTCTTCCTACAAGCTAACCTCCAAAAGATATCTCCCCCCCCCCCACATTTCCCCTTCTGCCTTCCCAGCACTGATGTTAATCATAATACTCTGGGGACCATCACTCAGAGGTCAATTGGCAGTCTGGCCTCTAAAAGAGTGCCGCTCTCACTGATATCTCTCTCTTTCCCCTCCTGGTACTGGTGCTTGCAATTGCCTGTAGAAAAGATGCCGCTTTCACCAGCATGTTCCCTATTCCCCCTGTTAGCCTACACAGATTGTCCCAACGACCTATATTTGGGGTTCGTCCGGCCGCTCGGTCCATGGAGGACCCACTTTCACCGGCACCCCTCTTTTGACCAGAAGCCCAGCTTCTGGAAGGTGCTGCTCCCACCAGCACCTCCTCATATCCCCTCCTGATCTTAATGGGCTTTTTGATATCAAGTCCCAGCGCTGGGCTGTGTAGCTATTCCTGGGGGATTGGGCAGGACAATATGCTGTTGCCACTCTGCTACCGGTGGTAAAGGGAGGGTAGATTAAAGAGGCTTCACCCAGCTGTCCCCTCTGCACCTGGGCCTCTACTGATGGTGAAAGGGGAGGCGGAGTTAAGGAGGCTTCTCCCAGCCTCTCAGCAGTCTTGATCCACCAAGAGAGTTGACAAAAACTCAACCCAGCTGCTGCAGCCAGCTCAGTCCCGGTAGAAGGGGAGGACAGAATATATAACCTTCACCGGGGAGACTCAGCTCTTGCTGCTATAGCCAGCTCAGTAATAGAGGAGGGTCAAATGAGAATATTATGGGCAAGCCTTTTTGAGCAGCTGCAAGCACTGAGCCGAGAGGAGGAGATGGAGTCTGGGCGTGCCCAAGGCCAAACGCCCAGCCTCCCACAGCTCCGCTTCAGCTGCTACTACCGCTGCTTTCCTGGAGCTGATGTTACACTCAAGAGTTTATATAGTCCCAGTCTGAGCTCACAGGAGCCACGCCGCAGGTGCAAGCACAGAGTCAAGGGGAGGAGATGGATTCTGGGCATGCCTAGGGCCAAACGCCCAGCCTCCCATGCCTCCGCTTCAGCCTCTGCTACCGCCTCATTCCTGTAGCTGATGGTACACTCAGGAGTTTATATAGTCCTGGTCTGAGCTCATGGGAGCCACGACGCAGCTGCAAGTGCAGAGTCAAGAGGAGGAGATGGAGTCTGGGCATGCCTAGGGCCAAATGCCCAGCCTCCCACAGCTCTGCTTCAGCCGCTGCTACCGCCGCATTCCTGGAGCTGATGGTACACTCAGGAGTTTATATAGTCCTGGTCTGAGCTCATGGGAGCCACGACGCAGCTGCAAGTGCAGAGTCAAGAGGAGGAGATGGAGTCTGGACATGCCTAGGGCCAAATGCCCAGCCTCCCACAGCTCTGCTTCAGCCGCTGCTACCGCCGCATTCCTGGAGCTGATGGTACACTCAGGAGTTTATATAGTCCCGGTCTGAGCTCACGGGAGCCGCACTGCAGCTGCAAGCACAGAGTCAAGGAGAGGAGATGGAGTCTGGACATGCATAGGGCCAAACGCCCAGCCTCCCACGACTCCACTTGAAAGTGGTGCTGGAGATGTTATAGTTTGCAATCATTACATGCCTATACTCACTAAATGATAGCTTCCATAATAATCTTGAACAGTTTTGGCACAGGATATATCTATGATGACTTTGTGTTTGCTTGCTTTTCCACACTCTCTTTCTTTCTGCATCATTCTAACCTGCAGCCATTTTGTCTTCCCGTTCCCTCTCTTTTTTCCGTTAGACCATATATTTGATTATGCATAAGTAATTTGTAAATACAGCTATGTTTATATATTTTGATTAAAAAAAACTAAGCCCATTTATTTGCTCTCTGTGGAGATTATCACACTGCAATTCACCCACAGGATAAATGTGGGATTTAAAAGTCAAAGACAGATTTTATCACACTGACTCGTAGCCAGGCAGTATGCAACCCGTATGCAATCTGTGCTGCTCAGGCTTCTCACACAGTTTTTCAAACATGGGAAAATCCAAAACGTGATTTTTAAACTCTAAAGTCAATTAGTATTTATTTACCAAAACTACATAGGCCTTAAGAGGCTGCTAAAAGGAGAAAAATCTAGAAAATATGAACTTCATATAGAAGCTGAGCAAATTCCATGTCTGAATGTATTATTTTTTTTTAAATGATCTGTGAAAGGTTGCTTAAAATGATTTAATAGAACAAATTATTACTCACTTGGCAAGCTTTGAATCTTTTTATTATAACACATCTCAATAGCCTATGAGTCACATAATAGATCAATCCTTTTCTATTTGCTTTTATTTCCTACTAGCTTTTTCTCCTGATAGGGTTCCTCCGCCCCACAAGACTGAGCACTGTTTGCTTTTTTCTTTTCTCTCTTAGGATCAATTCAAATACATTTTATCCAGTTCCTGATATAATTTATTCAATAGCTGCTCACAGAACATGCTGCAGTGTTAATTATGAGTGCAGAACTTTTTAAGAAATGGGTTTGCAGCATATGATCCATTGATGTGTTACTGCTCTCAGAGATTACATAAGTCAGGTACAGACAGCAGGAAAAAATTAAATACATGAGTATACTGGTACAAAGGCAACAGCTAACAAAATGATACAGGCTGGTCCATGAAGGAGGAAATCCAAAATCCTATTGCCATAGGTGGCCAATAACCCAAAATGTCACAAAATACCAATCCAAATGCCACAAAAAGGTTTGAGCTGCAAATTCTTCAGAACTCTCTCTCTCTCTCTGTCCCTTCAAATCGCCTGTCAACTTATGGTGACTCCATGAATTTCATAGGATTTTTCTAGGCAAGGAATACTCAAAGGTAGTTTTGCCAGTTCCTTCCTCTGAAGTATATCCTACAGTAACTGGTATTTATTGTCAGTCTTCTATCCAATTAATGATGGTCTTAAATGCCCAACAGGCACCAGATCCTGTCAGGGTCAACTCTGCTTCATAATTAGATGGGAGACCACCAACAAATATGGGCTATACTTTAGAAGAAGGAACTTGCAATACCATCACTGAGTGTACCTTGCCTAAGAAACCCCTATGAAATTGATGGGGTCACCATAAGTCAACAGGTGACTTGAAGATGCACACACACACCAGTGTAGTAACCAGGACCGACCCAGCTTAGCTTCCAAGATCAGGCAAGATCTAGTGCCTTTAGGGTATCTAGGCCCCAGAACTTTTTAACAGTAAAAAATAAAAGCACAGATACCTTAATGGCATTTTGGTTGGTCATAATAAAGTCAAGCTGGTGAATCTTATGAGCCCCAGCCAGTCTTTGGTGATGCATGCAGAGAATTCAAGGATGTCTGGAGAGCCGCAGGTGCCACTACCTTTTGGTAAATAAATTTTAGCTCACAGACAAGAAGCAGTGGACACCAAAAGACCCTGCCATCTCTACTTTGACCAATGGCTTTTCATCCCACCCTACTCCATGTTACTGGAACCAAAAAGCCTGAGAGATCCAGGAGGAGGATTAAATGCTCTCAGGGACTGCATCTTCTTGGCCCTTTCAGCCTTATCCCCCATGACAGAAGTGACAAGAAGCTGGAAGATTCTTATTAGGCCCCAGAAACTTCTCACAGTTTTCTCCATCCTTTTAGACCAACTTTATGTAACTGAATTACAGCCATTGCTGGAGGTTTTGGTTGGCAGGTTGTTTCTTATATACTTGCCAAGCCCTGTTTCTGAACCATGAAAGCATCTCATTTTCAATGCATTGGCTAGCATAAAAATTGTGTTACATCATCAACTGGTGTCTGGATTTTCCTATTTCCTATTCCTCTAGCTTTCTAGCTGAAGGGTGTCTGTGTGTGATATACATGCTTGAAATACATTTTTTTTATTTATTTCAAGATTTTTTTCTCTTGCTTTCCAGCCAAAAAAGAGCTCACTGAACAGCTTATAATGATTTATAAAATGACATGTCCTGCCCTCAAGCAGGGAATCTAAAATACATGACATAAAAGGAAAAGAGATGGGGGGGAGGACACTAGAACTGAGTTACAAATTTCTAAAGCTCTTAAAAGAGCTCTCTCAAGCAGCAAAGAATTAAAAGAGCTTCCTGAAGCCACTTCTTCTCCAGCTGATAGTCAAGATGAGGCTGACCCCCCCCCCCCCTTGCCATGATGTTCTTCTGAGGAGGCAGAGGTAACAGTCCCTTTCTTTAGGGCTGCTTGTTCTCCTAGGTGATAGCAGCTCTTCATGCTCTGTAATCCAGAGCAAATCTGAAATGTTTCAGTAAGAAAAACTGGGAAACTCTTCACAGTTTTCCCGATGTTTGTTTATTCAGGTGGCCAATATATACTATGGTTTAAAGCAGGACTTCTTAAGCTACTTGCTATGGGACTTCTACCAGGACCTCTTAAGGTATCTCATGTGCCAGGGCCAGCATCATATTTGTGTCTACTGATCACAGATGTTTCTTTCCTGAAAACTCAACACAAAACCACATCCAATACCTCATAGACTGACATAAGTCCACGGAGCACCACTATGAGTAGTGCTGATTTTAGTATCTGCCCTTCACACTATACAAATTGATGCAAGCATTTAAAGAAGTGTGGCTTCTCATGATTTTGGGGATGCTCCTTTTGGGGAGCTGCTACTTGCAATTTCTTGGATCTGTATTAGGCCTCTTCCACAAGTTTTTAAAATGGGTGTAGTTTGTGAAATGGTTCTATGGTATGAAGGACAAACTTTCTCCTCTCTGAATTTTTTTTAAAGAGATATAGCACAAAAGTGACATTTTATTGATCCACTGATGCAAACTTGTGTTATCTGATAAGGCAAACACTAGAGCTTCATTCCCACTACATATTAAATCGGTTTGCAAGCAGATCTGAACCAGTTTAAATGGCCATTGTTTGCACTTGCACCAATTCCCTGACATGATTTGTGAAGGGGTCTCAGAGCTAAACCCATTTAAAGCACTTCTTGCAGATCCACTAAATTCCCGCATATTTTGCAATGAATCGATTCAGCACTGGTGTGAACAAGATGCAGATATGAATGGGTTCCCTGTGGCACAGTCAGCCCTGTGACATGACTCCATGTTGAATCGATGTACTGATTAATGTGAACGCAAAGTGGATTAAATTGAAATGGGTAAGGTTTGATCGCTGCTCGAATAGTGTGAACATCTATTCAGTGCTAAATCGCTTCATCGATTCGACTCAAAAACTGGTATATTCTGTAGTGGGAATGAGGCCCAAGATTATAGTAATATTTTGTACCCAACTACTTTGGGTGTCTCCCACACCAACAGTTTGAAAGTCTATATTGATTGCTCCACAATGCACATTGATGAATTGATTTTGACCAGATTTGATATTTAGGCTTTGTTTGATATCATGAACACATCTGAGGCTGATTGGCATATCTCAGTTTTTTTTCATAAAATTGCTGTTGTTGGCCCATTTTGCATGAAATCTGGTGTGAAACAAATTTAAGCATTTTAGGTGTTACCAATTAAATATTTGTTACATTCAAATCATAAGGAGAATCATCAATGTGGATGATGCTGGTTACATCTCCTAGTAGTGTATTCTAAAGGGCCTTTCCTTAAACTGTACACACAGAACTGTTTAATATGAAAATTAGCCTGAGTTTCAGACATAAAGGAAAAGCTAATTTCCCCATGAGTACTGTTGCAAGTTTGAGGGCTGATTTCTGCTCTTCTCTTTGTCCCTGAAGAACGCTTGAAGTAGCCCATTACCTAAAGAAACAGGATCAAGTTTTCTTCCTTAGTTCCTCAGAGATCAGAATCAAGGCTGCCCATACCATTAGGTAGAATAAAGTGACTGAAGAAGGTATCTAGGTGAAATTGTTTCTGTGATTTATAAGATCTCTGTTGAACAGTTTCCTTTTTGTTAGTTTTCATAATTGGCTTTAAAGATGACTTTTTTATTGGTTTGAAAGTATTTTTCTATCATCCTATTGACCCAAAAAATATCTGACTACTCTGGTCAGATGTAAATTTTAGAATAAGCATCTAGTGAAAGGTTGCTAGAAACCTCAAATACACAGGTGGGCAGGCAGGTAGGCAGGCATATATACATATATATGTATATGTATATATATGTATAAATAAAAATATATACATTTTATAAAATATATAAAAATATATTTATATGTATATATATGTATAAATAAAAATATCTCAGGAGAACATGTCCTCTAATTTGGACTCCTCATTCTTTCTCATTATCACAGTGTAAAAGATGGCTCTGGTGTTTACCTAGTGATAAGAGAAAGGCATTCAGAGGTACTTTTAACATCTTTGACGTTTATCTATATCCTCAGGCGGGAGCACATTGCCCTTCAGCTCCAGAATTCATTCCAAGCACAAATTAAGCCTTCCCCTTTTCTCCACTGTTGCTTCCTGGATTAAATTTATGGGGACTTCAGCAACATAAAAAATTCCAGGGATCCAATTGCACCCAATTCCTAGGATGTAGCAGAAGATAGCCTTTTGAATGGGAGCATCTGACTTGGGTCTCATCAGAATGTGTAGAGACAAATCCTCATAATGACAAACAACTTGCTGGTTTCACTGAGGTGAATTTTTTAGTTTTCATTACTTTTGTTGTTTACTATTCAGAATCCAGTTAAGTCAGAGAAGAAGAATGTTGTTGCTGTTGTTCAATAATTTCTGTGTGTAACACACTGAGGAGCATGACGCTTGCATATTGCTGCAAAGTCAATAGCAAATTATTGCAATATGTCAAATAAAAAGACAAGAATGTTAACTTTGGAAAGCAAATTTCATTTGCTTTGTACAAAGTGATTCTTTGCACATGATCAAAAAAAAAATGCCACTGGCCAAGTGGCCTGAGAAATTCTGGAAGATTCTGGGAGATTCTAATAATATTTCCAAGCTCTGAGTCTGAGCATCTTCAGACTCCTTTTACACCAAAGGCCAAGGTGTCATAGAACCAGTGCAGAACCCAGTTCTTGAACCCAAGAGGCCAAGCTCACAATAGTAGAAGTCTTGTAGGCTGTTAATGCTTCCCTCCTGCAAAACAACTAACCAATCTGAGAATCCTTCTTTTTCACTAGTAATTTTGGGCCTCAGTCTTCTTTTGATTTCATTGCTGGCTCTGCCATTAATCCGAGTGACATCAACTCCTCAGGTAGTACCTTTTGGGTCTCAAGAATGCAGAACAGCATCATGAGCAACAGAAAACAACATCTAACTTCAAAGAATTATGTATACAGTACAGTGTTATAATTCCATTTTAACTGCTGTGGCAACATCCTATAGAAATCTGAGATTTCCTTAGAATGCAGTATGTGGAATTCTCTTTCAGATAGCTCTTCTAAGTGTCTCACCAAACTACAAAACCCATAATTCTATAGCCTGTTGCATATTCTCCAACTGTCCAGAATTTGCAGGAACAGTACCAAATTACTCCTCTGTTAATCTCAATTTTTTTCCCTCTTGGCTGCTTTTGAAATGTTCTGGTTACTCTGTTTTCCTCTTCCCACTTTCCCTCTTTGCCCTTGTTTACTTCAGTTACTGCAAACTGATTTCTGTGTGCTTTGTATTCAGTTAACTCAGGAGGGGGAACAGGAGTAGGTTCAGGCAAAAACAAACTACTACATCTTCTCCTGGCTTGTCTATTTTTCTTCATTAATAACTTAACCACATACCACAGTTGTCCTGGTTTTCATCTGTGAAATGCTGGAGGATATGATGTTGCCATGACACTTAATGTGGAATCATAGTACTAAAATTGTCCAGTATGAAAGAGCCCTCAAATTCTACACAGATACATCATTATGTGTTCACTCAGCCCTCTTGAAAATTCCTAAGTAGGCAGCTGATAGTGGGGTAACAACTGGAGATCAGCCTATGTTTGGAGCTGCAACCAGGGCAGGGAGGAAAATGGATGTAGTAGCAGGGATCTCAAGATGCAGCCCTATATTCAGACATCAGGAGTAACACCTGTTGGAATCTACTATAGTACTGGTGTTCTTAGAGATCCAGCATGGCATATTGGTTTGAGTGTATGACTACAACTCTGGACACCAGGATTCCCAGCTCAGCCATGAAACCTACTGGGTGACCTTGAGCCTGAGGGGAAGGCAATGGCAAGCCTCCTCTGAATAAATCTTACCAAGAAACCCCCAAGATACTTTGCCTTATGGTTGCTGTAAGTCGGAAACAACTAGAAGGCACACAACAAAAACAAACTGGTGCGGTTAATACTGTATATCAAAGATGTCAAACAAAATGGACATGAAGCCATGAGGCAGAGAAGCAAATTGTGCCTGCCCATCCAAATTAAGATACATAATACCCCCAACCAGGCATATGATTCAGTACATGAGGAAGAAAATCCCACAGTGAATCCCGCAGTAAAAATTCAATAATGGCAAGTCAAATGACTAATAATTTCCTCTGTGGCATTCCAAATCTGCTGCCACTTCACTCTTCCTAATGAAAATAATATCCCTGGAAATAATGTTGAATTTCTTCTTTTCTGTAACAACTGAAGACAGGGAGTTGCTACATTTTGAACAAGTCTTCAGCCTTTGTGCTTCATTGAGTAATTAATTGTCCTGTTTTTTCAAGAGGGGGCACTGTGTTTGTTTAACCTCACTTTTTCTCAGCTGCTAACAGTAATAATATTAAACCAACAATACAGAGACAAATAAAAATAAAGAAAACACTAAAATGCAGCAGACTTTTTAAAATGGGAGGAGCAAAGGCAGCTACTAAGACAGCTTGGTTAAGATCCCTTCCATCAACTTAAATACAATTGTAAAAAACATGGTGGTTGTTGTTTTTAAATTGTCCCAGGACATTAAAGAGAAAAATAAGTGATTTGTGGCAAGAAACAGATGAGTCAGACCTCCATAAATGAGGAAGGATCAGTTCTTGAAACATTACTTTTCAAAAGGTACTTATTATTTGACACCTTACTCTGCACAGCCAATAAGTCCTGTTTTGGTATTGTTATCAGTTACTCATTACTAACAGTTTATGCTTACTGTAACTGTTCTGTCAATGAAAATGTTCCTTTTTTTGTTGGTATCTTCCATCAAGATAGCTTTGTTTATGGTGACCCTGTGACAATAGGGCTGGTGTCAACCCAGTGCAGTAATTCATGTGTCAACCCAGTGCAGTAATTCAAAACCCACAGGCAGGCAGCTGCCGGAGGGAATACAATATGGGAAGAGAGTGGGATGGGAGGGGGCAGTGGAAATGGCAGCAGGCAGGGAGGGGCATTTGCCATCTGCTCCCCTCTTCTGACTGCCTCACCACCTTCCCTAGCCCAACTCAGCTGCCTGCCACACCTACCACCCACCCCCTTCCACCAGGCAGGGAGTCTCTGCCCTCTATCTGCTGCAACTGCTGCTCGGGGTGAGGCACTGTTGCTATTGGGCATCCTCTTCCATGACTGGTAGTGCTGATGGCCAGGACAGAAAAAGGAGGTGCTGGTGGTGGCAGGAGCAGCCATGGATTCCTCCTCTTCCTAACACAATTACCTCCCTTTCCCATTTGACCCATAGCCCGGTCAGAAGTGGCTGCTGGGCAGCAGTAACACTTTTCCCAAATGCCTGGCACACTGCTGCTCACCTTGCCCTCCCTTTTCTCTGCTCTGTACTTCCTTCTGGAGCAGGGAGCACATAACAAGGCAATGGATAGGAATGGAAGGCAAGGCAATCCACAGTGTTCACTAGTGGGGTGCAACAGTGGCCACAGAATCTCCCCTTTCCCTGCCACCATTGCCTCTCTTTCCTTTGCCTCCCTTTCTAGCCCTGCCAGACCAGAAGGGATGACCAGGTAGCAACAGCATCCCACCCAATCAGTATATATTTATATAAATCCAAAGTGTTTATGTATTTTAGTGGGTAGTCTTAATTATAGCTTTGCATATCAGGCACAATATATTTTAAAAAGCCAGTTTGTTTAGCATAAATAGAAAACTATGCTTTGTTGTTGTGTGCCTTGAAATCATTTCTAACCTAAGGTGAACCTAAAGTTTTCTTGTTGAGGTTTGTTCCAGTATGTTTGCCTTTGTCTTCCTCTGAGGCTGAGTATACTTGCCAAAGGTCACCCAATGGGTTTCTGTGTCTGAGTGGGGTTTTGAACCCTGGCCTCCAAAATCATAGTCCAACACTCAAACCACTACACCATTCTGGCTCTCGATTAATCATTAACTATTGATAAATGCAGCAATCACCAAGATCACTGTAAAACAATCATTGCAGTATCTGATGACTGATGTCATATTACCTTTACCTCAAAATGAGAAGAAATTGCTGTCTTTAACAGTTTCCATTATCACAGCAGTGTTGTCAAACTACTTTCAAAAAAATAAATTATATTCCTAAATGGATATTTTGTTCAATTCAGGGCCATACAACTATTCTTGTAAGTGAATAAACCGGGTTCCAACTTTCCTTTTGTCCTCCATAATTTGAAATTTAACAGGTACCAGAATGGACAGACATGTTGAGATTTTTGCCAGTTTCCAAATACTCCAAATTCCAAATTATTTGTAAAAGAAGTAGGGTAAGCTGGCAAAGGAAGATTTTTCTTTCCTTGTTGTGCAAAACATATAAACAAGTCGGGGGAGAAGTAAGCAAGAATTGCATGGTGGCCCAGCAAACATATTAGCAATACCTGTTAGATGTTCATGGGAAATTTCCAGGCATAACCATTTCCTGGTTCTCCTGAAGTTCCTCCAAGAGAACTAGCAGGGTGCAGAGAGCCAGCATGGTGTAATGGTTTGAGTATTGAGTATTGGGCAGCAAGGTCTGATTCGTCTCTTGGCCATGGAAATGTACCCAAGGACCTTGGGCAAGTCGTGCTCAGAGGAAAACAATTGCAAGCCCCCTCTGAACAAATCTTTCCAAGAAAGGACCATGATACGATCTTCTTAGGGGCCCCATAAGTCAGAAATGACTTGAAAGCACATGACAATGACAAGTCCCTTCAAACAGGGCACAGGAGCATGTGGCTTCTGGATAGGTAAAGGTAAAGGTGGCTCAAGTGGTTAAGATGCTGACTCTGTTGATTGCAAGATCAGTACGTTGGCAGTTCAAGGCCCAGGTGCTGCATGATGGGGTGAGCTCCCATCACTAGTCCCAGCTTCTGCCAGCCTAGCAGTTTGAAAGCATGCAGATGCAAGTAGATAAATATGTACCACTTCTGTGGGAAGGTAAACAGCATTCTGTGCAATCATGCTGGCCACATGATCACAGAGTAGTCTCTGACAATGCTGGGTCTTCAGCTTTGTAACAGAGATGAGCACCATCCCCTATGGCTGGACATGACTTGACAACCTTGTCAATGGGGAATACCTTTACCTTTACATAATGATATCCAACATCTGGAGGGAAACTCTTGTAAAAAGCCCCCAAACTCATCCTTTTTGAGATTATAAATAAACTATACCTGAAGTGAAATTACAGCCATTTTGAAAGGCTTCCTACCTCCCTTACCTTGTAGCTAAAGGGAATGAATTGTACAATCAATGTGGTACTCTTTGGTCAATTACCTGTTGATCTATTAGCCCTGTTTCTTTGCTTCCCAGTTTGTTACAATAAAGTTATTTATGATCCATTACACACAACTCTTGCTTCTTAATGCTGAGTTTTTGTAAAACATTCTCTCTCAGACTCTACACTTGTTAGCTCCCAAATGCAATTAAGTTTAGCCCTGAGGTCAACCTAAAATTTATGAGACTGAAAGAAGTTCACAGAGATGCTAATTTCCCTCCCCTTTGTCTTACAAATGCTGTTCTAGCCATCCTAAAAGGAACAACAGCTGATGTTTTGGCTCAAGGCTAACATGAATGCCTAAGATAGTTTTTTCATCCCCCAAAGGCACACTTTAGTTGATATCAACGGCAGGGAGGGGAATTTTTTAGTTGAAGAATGCAAGTTTTAATTGGTGGGTCTACAATTTAAAGATGTTTCCTTTCTGAGTCCACTTTTATCCTGGGGCCTTTTCACACTACGCAATTATATCACATTGATTCCACTTTAACTGTCATGGCTGCATCTTATGATATCCTGGGATTTGCAGTTTGATCAGAGGCAGTAGAGGAGATCTCTGGATAAAAAATTCAAATAGCCCTTCTTAAATAACCAATCCCAGAATTCCATGGGATGAAACCATGACAATTAAAGAGGAATAATAGTGATTTAATTTTGTTGTTTTTAACTGCCCTCAAGTTGATCTCTACTCATGGTAAGCCTATGGATGAGACATCTCCAAGACCCTCTGTCCTCCATGGCTCTGCTTAATTCCTGCAACCCCATACCCATAACCCCCTTAATAGAGTCCAACCATCTAGCATGTAGCCTTCCTCTCTTCCGAATTCCCTCCACCTTCCCCAGCATTACTGTTTTTTCCAAACAGTCCTCACTTCTCATAATGTGTCCAAAGTATGACAGTCTCAGTTTAGTTATCTTGGCTTCCAGGGAGGTTTATCTGCTCTGGGACCCATCTGTTTGTCCTTTTGGCTCTCCATGGGATCCTCAGCACTCTTCTCCAGCACCACATCTAAAATGCATTGATTTTCTTCCTGTCATTTTTCTTAACTGTCCAGCTCTCACATCCATACATGGTAATAGGGACTACAATGGCTTGTATGATTCTAACTTTTGTGCTCAGTTGTATATCTTCGCATTTTAGAATCCTTTCTAGTTCTTTCATAGCCACCCTCCCCATTTTTAGTCTTCTTCTGATTTCGTGACTGCAGTCCCCATTTCTATCAATGTTTGATCCCAGGTATGGGAATTCTTTTACTATTTCTATTTCTTCATTGTCTAGGTTGAACTTGTGAAGTTCTCAGTGGTCATTATTTATGTTTTCTTTATTTTCCACATTAAGCCTGCCTTTGCACTTTCTTCTTTCATCTTCCTTAGTAAGTGATCCAGGTCTGTGAGGTTTTCTGCTAGTATTATGGTGTCATCTGCATATCTAAGGCCATTATCACACAGGGAGTCGTGGGGAGAAAGTGGAAATAAACAGGCACGAGTGGAAGTCTTTAATTTACGGGATTTGTCCCGTTCCGCCTCGTCTGATAACTAAATTCGAATTTAAAAGGGGGTTAATTCGAACGAAAACCTGATCTTTTCATTTTTGGGATTTTTGAGGATTTGAAAAGATCAGGTTTTCATTCGAATTAACCCTCTTTTAAATTCGAATTTAGTTATCAGATGAGGCAGAACGGGACAAATCCCGTAAATTAAAGTCTTCCGCTCTTCCCGTTTATTTCCACTTTCTCCCTGCAACTCCCCGTGTGATAACGTCCTCAGATTGTGGATATTCCTTCCTCCTATTTTCACGCCTCCTTCTTCTGTGTCCAAGCCTGCTTTTCTTATAATATGTTTTGCATACAAGTTGAACAGATAGGCTGAAAGGATACAGCCTTGTCTGACCCCTTTGCCAATTGGGAACCATTCTGTTTCTCCATGTTCTGTTCTGACAGTAGCCTCTTGTCCTGAGTACAGATTCCTCATCAGGACTATCAGATGTGTTGGCACTCCCATGTCTTTAAGGGCATCCCATAGCCTTTCATGATCTATGCAGTCAAAGGCTTTGCTGTAGTCTATAAAACACATGCTGATTTTCTTTTGGAATTCCATGGTCTGCTTCATTAGCCAATGTATGTTTGCAGTGTGGTCCCTAATGCATCTTTCTTTCCTGATCCCTGCTTAGACCTCTGAGATTTCTCTCTCCATGAGTGGTTGGAGTCTATGTTGCAGAATTTTGAGCATGATTTTGCTTGAATGGGAGATCAGTGCTATGGTCCTATATTTGCTACAGTCTCTTGTATCTCCCTTTTTGTGGATGGGGATGTGTATTGATCACTTCCAATCTGTTGGCCATTGTTTTGTTTTCCATATCTGTTGACATATGTTGGCTAGCATTAGAGTTGACTCTGTCAATGTGGATTGCAGCAGTTCAATTGTAATATCAATTCTGATTTAATTATGTGGGGTAAGAAAAAGGCCCTGGTGTGTTTGCAGGAATGAGCAAAATGCAATTGATGCAGAATTTCCACTTTGAACATTATTAAGGCATGATGAAAAAAAGGAAGTGTAGGACTCTTAGGAGTTTATCACATTCTAAAAAAAAGCGACTTACCTCTCCCAGGTTAGAGTTGCTTACGGGATGCAGCCGGGAATTATTGCATGGAAAAATGCTGCCGATGCCACCACCTGACTGGACCCCACCTAAATCCTGGCTCCCAGCCGTGCTCAGCTGGCCGATTTGCCAATTTGCAAAGTCAGGAGCATGGCTGTGAGCCAGGATTTAGGTGGGATGCAGTTGGGCAGCAGATTGGTGGCATTTTTCTGTGCAATAATTCCCGGTGCATCCCGTAAGTGACTCTAACCGGGGAGAGGTAAGTTGCTTTTTTTTAGAATGTGATAAACTCCTTAGAAACCCATAGAACTGCCTAGTGGGGAAAATCTAATCTTATGTGATCAGACTTCTGCTTGTGCCATGAGTTACCTTCCTCTTCTCTCCAACCTCACTCCATCCCACATGGCTCACAAATCTATTGTGAAGGTTTCCAACACAGATTTGAGGGGGTTTGGGGAAGCCCCTGCAAGAAGAAGGGTTTTAATCCACTAACAATGTCCATTCCATTGACTGAAGGATACCACTTAAGTCAATCAGCAAGAGTGTTCATCATCAGTAAGAGCAGTTTAATCAGCATTATACAGTATAGTGTGGGTCTGTGGCTTGGGAGATGTGGGCTTAGATCCCCACCAAGCCATAAAGCTTGCTGGGTGATCTTGGCCAGTCACTCTCTTTCAGCCTGTCTTACTACAGATGGTTACTGTGAGGCTAAAGTCAGAAGGAGAGAGACATGTGTACCACTTTGAGCTCAGTGGAGGAAAGGTGAGATATAAATGTAACAAGTAAAGTAATTAAAGTTGCTGCCTATAAACAGATAATGACCAATCTCCCCCATGATGTGGTGTTATTATTACCACCACCACCAATAACATCATCATCATTGTAGAATCACATGAAATCCACAGAATCTTCATAAACCTGAGATGTATAAAGGACATTTCCATCACACAAATGATTTTGCCAGATTTCAGTTTTCAGAAGCATTATAAAGCTGTTGTTTACTTTCACATGATAACCTGTGAAGTTCTTGCTGGTTGCATAGAGAGGAGAATTTTCAAGCAGTATAACTTTCCCAAAGCTGTGAATAGTGAGAATATATTCAATTGGGAACAGGCATGGGATTATTATTTTGCCATGGGAAAGACAATAATGTTTGGGAAAGTGGAAGGAGGAAGACCTCCTTACATGTGGACTGATTCAACAAAGGAAGCAATGCGGCTGAGTGTCAATGACTTAGGAGGGCTGTGGAGCTGGGGCATTTGGAGGTCTCTCATTCATAGGGTTTCCATAAATTGAAGCCAGTTAAATGACAAATATTAACAACAATTTGTTTGCATTTTTCATTAATTGACAAATCACTGAAGGAATGTCTCCATAGGTCAGGTTATCTGTCAATTAATTCATGCCAACAAAATCTGTTCACAATGACATCCACTAAAAGGTGTGGGAGGGCATGGAGGATCATATTCATAGCCATGCATTTAGATCACCTACCACTTTGGTAATGTTTCTTGGGAATAATCACATTGTCTGAGCAACCAACATGGCTCTGTTTTATAATGCCATGATCCAGAGCTTTGAAAAGTTACTTTTTAGTTTACAATTTCCAGGAGTTATAGATCAAAAACATACTGTATATACTCGACTATAAGTCAACCTCATGTATAAGTCGAGGGCATGTTTTGGAACCAAAATTATGGATTTTGATATGACCTGTAGATATGTCGAGGGTAAAACCTAGGGGCATGTAACAAAGGATCTAAAGGATGATGCAAAGGAAAACAGTGCCAAGGAACTTACAAAATTCCAACAGGCACAATTGTTTATGTTCACAGTAAAGGCTGGATGGATGAGAGAGCAGAGGAAGGTCAGTGCTTCTAGCAGAGATTACACTCTTGTCTTTCACCAGGGGATGGTTCCTTTTTTCTGGTGAGAGTTAAAGTACAGTACTTACATTGACCTGTGGATAAGTCAACCCAGGTTTTTGAGGTCAATGTTTTGACTAAATTTTCTAAACCTATAGATGACTATATACAGTAATTGTTTTCAGCTTCCGACAGACTCTAAAGAGGGGCAGTGCTTGAATGTTAGGGTAATAAGTAGATCTAACAGGCCCCTCAGCTGCTTAAAGTGATTTGACCATTGCACCCTCAACACATCAGCTTTAAACTAAGTACCCTGAAGGCTCTCCCAGGGCTAGGGGTGGATGAGTTGGTCTTGGCCTCCTTTTCTCTGCAATGGAACACAATTAGGATCGAGCCCACTACAGTTCAGAAGCATTGCCAGGACCCTAGGATATTACCCCAGAAACAAATAGCCTTGGGACACAAAAGTATATGAGAAAGCCCCAGGCAACTGGAGCCAGGCAGAGGGATGCACCATATGGGGCAGATGCATCAGCCTTGCAGCACTGCCATGTCTGCCTGTTCTGGTGAACACAATCCCTGTGTCCTGGAAAGCCAGTGGATGGGCTGATAGCCAAGGCAAGGGAAAGTCCCAAACAAAGTCCTAGTTACCAATCTGAAGGGGCAGCCAGCGAAGAGTCAAACACAATCCGTAGGTCGAGGGTTTCAGAGTAGCTGAGAGACAAGACAATCTGAGGTCCAGGGATGCAGAAGTCTGAGAGTAGTCAGTGGTCTGAAGGTCAAGGATACCAGGAGTCCAGGATAGTCAAGAGTCAAGGTTCAAGGCAAGGAACAAGGAGAGCTAGAGACAGAGGCTTTCACCAGGAAGCTCAGATAACCTCTGGCACTGAGGCAAAGCTTCTCCACTTGCTTAAATCCCTGAGCTGCCAGAGCTCAGCTGGGGCTGATCACCTTGATGACCTTGGCATTTTTCATATAGCATTCTCGAGCGCCGGAGGCCCGCCCTTTCAGCTCTATGCTGACTAAAGGTCGGCATGGTCCTGGGATCCTCCTCCGTGTCCGACGGCCCTGCCATCGGAAGGCTTGGCTGGGGAGCCTCTTGAGAAGCCATAGGCTCTGCTGGAGGCTCTGCTGACAAAGCAGAACTGCTAGGGCCGAGCTGGGGCTCCTCTGCTGCAGGCTCAGGACCTGGAGGAAGCTCTGACTCATCCTCCTCATCCTCATCCAGGCAGGGCATGACATCACTCCCTCTCCCATCAACCTCCCTCTCACTTGAAGGAGGCTGAGGCCAGTCAGGGAAGTGGCAATGAAAAGCCCAGACCAGACGGGGAGCATGGACATCTATAGCATCTTCCCAGAAGCACACCTCTGGCCTATAACTGACCCAATCCAGCAAGTACTGAAGGCGGCCCCAATGATGGCAGGAGTCCAAGATCTGAGCCACCTCAAATTCCTGTTCCCCATCCACCAGGACCGGGTCAGGTGGTGGGACTGAACCAGCATCGGGCCGAACTCCTGTGGCTGGGAGCAACAAGGACCGGTGGAAAACAGGGTGGATCCTCCATGTCCGATGAAGCTGGAGCCGGAAGGCCACTGGGTTGACCTGGGCCACAATCTTGTAGGGCCCCACAAACCGTGCATCCAATTTCCGGCATGACCTCTGCAAAGGAAGGTACTGTGGTGACAGCCAGACCAGACCCCCCACCTGCAAAGGAGAACCTTCCTGGCGTCATTGATCTGCTCCCTTCTTATATGCCTCCTTGGCCACCTTGAGTTGCTCTTGCAACAGGGACTGTGCAGCCTGAAGTTCCTGGAGCCATTGATCTGCCGCAGGGACCGACAAGGGAGGGGCAACAGGAGGAAACCCTCAAGGATGAAAGGCCCTGGTGGCAAAGAAGGGAATCTGCTGTGTCCAGGCATGGACCAAGTTATTGTAGGCAAACTCAGCCAGCAGAAGCAAGTTGGCCCAGTTCTCTTGATGGTAACTGGAGCAGCATAGTAGGTACTGCTCCAGAGTCCTGTTCATGTGCTCTGTCTGCCCATCCAACTGGGAATGATGAGCCGAGGACAGGTAAGGCGCAATATCCAGGAGACACAGCAGACTGGTTCAGAAACGGGTGGTGAAATGCGCACCACGATCCAAGACCACTCCCTCAGGAAGGCCATGGAGCTGGAAGATGTGCTGGATGAACATCCGGGCTGCCTTTTTCGCCATAGGGAGGCCAACACAAGGCACAAAATGGGCCATCTTTGAGAAGTCCAACACCACTCAAATGGTGGTATAGCCAGCAGACATGGGCAGGTCCATGATAAAGTCCATGAACACAGCGCCATCTGCAAGTGCTCCAAATTGCGATGGTCTGTGTGCACCTGCACAAGGTGAGCCACCCCTTCAAGGAGATTCTGCCAGGTCTCAAATGCCGCCTTGATTGCTAATAGCTCCTTCTCCCAAATGGTATAGTTCCACTTGGCAGATGTGAGCTGGTGGGAGTAGAAAGCAGAAGGCAATAAGTGCAACTGGGGCCCTGTTGGCTGGAGCAACAACGCCACAAGGGCGACATATACCTTGACGACAAAGGTGTCCATGGATCTGGGTGCTGCAGTATGTGGGCCGATGTGAAGCGCATCTTTAAGGCCTTGAAGGATTGCTGTGCAACTGCTGTCCACTGAAAGCATGCCTTCCCTCGCAACAGTTGGGAGATGGGGGCCGCTAGGATCGCATAGTCTTCAATGAACTTCCGATAAAAGTCTGCAAACCCTAAGAACCACTGGATGTCGTTCCTGCTACGAGGGGGCTGCCAAGATAGCACTGCCTCCACCTTGGACATGTCCATGGCCACACCCTGAGCCAAGATCTGGTAGCCCAAGAAGCCCACCTCTCAGAGGTCGAGGGCACACTTCTTGAGCTTGGCACAGAGCCAGTGCTCCTGGAGCCTCTAGAAGACAGCACGAACATAGGCATCATGGGCTGCCTGACTCAGAGAATAAATCAGGAAGTCATCTAAGTAAATGATAACAAAGCGGTCTAAGTAGTCCCGGAACACATCATTTACAAAATGTAAGAAGATGGCTGGAGCATTGCACAGACCAAAGGGCATGACGGTATATTCACAATGCTCATACCGTGTCTGGAATGCCATCTTCCATTCATCTCCAGCCCAGATCCTCACCAAGTTGTAGGCCCCCTGGAGGTCCAGCTTGGTGAAGACCTTGGCATGGCAGAGCCGCTCCAGTAGCTCCGGGATCAATGGTAACAGATACCAGTTCCAGATGGTAATCCGGTTGAGTCCCTGGTAGTTGTTGCAGAGACACAGCTCCTTTTCCATTTTGCACACAAACAAGATGGGGGTGCCTGCAGGGGACTTGGAAGGATGGATGAACCCCTTCTGGAGATTCTTCTCCAGAAAGTCCCGCAGAGTCGCCAGCTCAAGTTCCGAGAGGGAGTAGAGACGCCCCGTTGGAATAGGGGCCCCTGGCACCAGGTCAATGGCGCAGTCATATGGTTGTTGCGATGGGAGTCAGTCTGCTTCTTTTTTGTCAAACACGTCAGCAAAGTCCTGATACTTCGCCATCAGTGCAACCGGGCAGTCCTGGGTCTCCGCTGCTACTGCCGTGGGGTTCCGCTCCAGCCAATAGTGCTCCTGGCAGTATTCAGAGGCAAATAGGACTTCCCAAAGAGACCATGAGATGAGTGGGTCATGCCTCAAGAGCCAAGGCATTCCCAGGACCAAAAGGAAATGAGAGACAGCAACCAGCAGAAACCTGATCTCCTCCACATGGTCCTGGATCTCGAGGTGGAGCACAGGCATCTGGTGGGTCATGGGGCCAGACCAGAGGAGCCATCTATCAATAGTTTCCACTGGTCTGGGATCAGCTAGGGCCTCCAAAGGAATCCGGTGGCATTTTGCAAACCCCAAGTCCATGAAATTGTTCAAGGCCCCCGAGTCCAACATGGCTCCCACAGGGTAGAGCTCCACTGTGGGGAGCCTGAGATTGGCGGCCACCAGCAAAGGATCCTTTCTGGGAGGTGAGCTGGAGAAAGCGGTTTCAAGAGACTCTCCCAGGGGGTGAACCCGCTCTTCATCTGGGAGAACCTATGTCCCAGCAGCATGGGCCTTGGCAGGGCATTCCCAGGCAAAATGTCCCTGGAGGCTGCAGTAAAGGCAGAGACCCTCCCTCCTCCTGCGCTCCTTCTCAGCATCAGTGAGCCGAGGCCGAGCCACTCCCAGCTGCATAGGTTTCTCAACTGTCATTGGGGAGACTGCTTCAGAGGGCATGGCTGGAGTCTGGGGCACAGGACAGGGGAATGGTGGGAGGGCGCTCTGACAAGCCTGCCTGCAAGCAGAGAGGCAGCAGTCTATCTGGGTGGCTTGCTGGATCAGGAAGGCCAAAGTAGCAGGGGGCGCTGAGTGAGCCAGCTCATCTAATACAGAATCCAAAAGCCCAAAGCAAAATTGAGCTTCCAGGCCTGAATCATTCCACAACAAGTCCTGGGCTATCAGGCGGAAGGTGGTGGCATACTCTGCTACTGATCCCGTGCCTTGCTGAAGAGTCCTGATGAGGTGCTCTCCTGTCTCAGCCTTCACAGGATCACCCCAGGTAGCTTGCATCTCCTCAATAAAATCTTGCAAGCTATCAAGGAGAGGGCTCTCTTGCATGAGATAACGGAGTAGCCCATTTGCTCGCAGTCCCAGAGAGCAAACTGATAATAAAGGCTACCTTATGAGAGTCCATGGGGAAATCTTCCCCTCTGGTTCTAAAATGCAGCTTACAGCTTGCCAGAAAACTATCCAGCATTGTCCTCTCTCCAGAAAACTTTTCAAGTAGAGCCACCAGGCATTTCCTTCGGCTAGTTGAAGGGTTAATTTGGCCCTGGAGAACAGCCAGATTTTGAGTAAGCTGCCCCATCTGGGCAGAGAGCTGCAGATTCCTCTGCATCAACTCCTCCATACTGGCCTGATATCAGCATAATGAGGGGGGCAGAGGTTATTCTGGGGCTGGAATAACCTTGGGGCTGATCACCTTGATGACCTCAGCATTTTTCATATAGCCTTCTCAAGCGCCGGAGGCCCACCCTTTCAGCTCTATGCTGACTAAAGGTAGGCATGGTCCCTGGATCCTCCTCCATGTCCAATGGCCCTGTTGTCAGAAGGCTTGGCTGCAGAACCTCTTGAGAAGCTACAGGTTTTGCTGGAGGCTCTGCTGACAAAGCAGAGCTGCTAGGGTGGAGCTGGGGCTCTTCCACTGCAGGCTCAGGACCCAGAGGAAGTTCTGACTCATCCTCCTCATCCTCATCCAGGCAGGGCATGACACTCTGGCATCTTCCATTCTAACATGGCAGAGTGGGTCTCTTCACACAGCCTAGCCAGTCCCACTGGAGACCCATTCTCCCCACACTGTATTTTTGTGTGGACTCACTTTCTGATGGATGGAGCACACTTTTCTTCCTCCCTTTATTTGGCAGGGATCTTATTGTTCAGTCCTTCCAGGTGACAAAAAAGGTCTCTGAAAGCTTCAGGTTTTGTCCCTGTACAAACTGATCTTAGTGTGGAGCTCCACGTGATGTTTTCTTTATCCCAAAGTATTTTCTGATTAGGCAAGGAATACTCACAGGTGATTTTGCCAGTTCCTATCTCTCAAATATACCGACAGCACCTGGTATTTGTTGGCAGTCTCCCATCCAAGTACCAACCAAGGTTCATGCTGCTTAGCTTCCAATATCAGATGGGATTTTGGTGCCTTTAGGGCATTTAACTCTCTCTTGAAATGAAATGCAACTCTACTTGGCTGCAATGGCATCATTAGGAAGGTATGGGAGTATGGACAGCACCAGGTAACACCTGGGGTGTGTGGGTACACCTGATAGGGCTGGTGCAGCTGTTGGGCAAGTGAGAAAAGGTGTCACACCCCTCTCTTACTTGCCCAGCAGCTGCACAAGACCCCAGATGGCTGTCTGGAGACTGTAGTACTGCCTCCCCACGCAGTGGGCACTGCTGGAGTGGTGGTGCCTTTCATTTGTGCTAGATCCCAAATGGCTCTTAGTAAACAACCGGGGGGGGGGGGGGGGGGGCAGACAGGGGAGCAGACAAGCAAAGTATCAGGAGGGAGGAAGAGTGGATGGTGAGGCAATCCATCTGCCACTGTTTCCCTGCTCCACCCCGCTCCACCCCATTGGATGACAGCAACACATGCCACTGCTTAGTTGTCTGTATTATCCACAGATATTGTTTTCAGGACACACATTCAACATAGCTCAAGCAAGGCAAAGAGGAATGCTAGCGCTAAAACAAAAAAGATTCTCATGCTTAATTAATGTAATATTAATGTAACATGTTGCTGTTGTAGGCCTTCAAATAATTTGTAATTTATGGCAATCCTAAAGTGACCTTATCATAGAGTTTTCTGGCATTGAGAGTGTATGACTCAGCCAAGTTCACCCAGTGAGTTTACATGGCTGAGCAGGGAATGGAACCCTGGTCTCCAGAGTAGTCATCCAGCACTGAAAAACACTGCACCACGCTGGCTCTCATACTTTGACTCAGGGGTCGGAAACCTATGGCCTGCAGGCCGGGTGCGGCCCACAAAGGCCTTGGGACTGGCCTGTGGCTGGCCCTGACGCTGCTACCACTGCTACCGCGCTGCGCACAAGCACGGGCGCCATTTTGGGAGGCCCCACGGTGGCTGTGCCATGTGAATTCCCTGGCAAGGCCCCAGCACACGTGTGCCGGGCAAATTTGCCCTGCGCAGGTGTGCTGGGGCCTTCCCTGGGCCCTGGCAAGGTCCCCGCGCATGTGCGCCAGGTGAATTTGCCCTGTGCAGGCATGCTGGGGCCTTCCCTGGGCCCTGGCAAGGGCCCAGCACGTGTGTGCTGGGCGAATTCACCCTGCACAGGTGCTGGGCCCTTCTCTGGGCCCTGGCAAGGCCCCTGCGCTCGTGTGCCTGGCCCCCCAGCAACAAAATGACGTGCACCATTTCCCCCTTCCGGCCCCCTGGCCACAAAAGTTGCCGACCCCTGCTTTGACTATTGACTATTAACTACTGAATAACAATAAAGAAGCCTCAGTAAAGAATTTCTCTGTAGTTCACACTGACTTGGGAGGGGGGGGAAGGAAGAACGGCTGCCATGGAGATATGAAAATGACAGGAGGGGGAGGAGGAGGAGGAAGAAGGACATGATGGCAGGGGGAGGGGGGAGGAGGAGGAGGAAAGAAAAGGCAAACTCCTCCTGAACAAACCTTGCCAAGAAAACCCCATGACAGAAGTTGGAAATGACTTGAAGGCACAGAACAACAACAACAACAACAACAACAACAACAACAACAGAGAAGGGACGGTGGCATGGTGGGAAGGCTTGGGTCCTCCTCCTCTTCCTCCTGTTGGGCTGCTCTCTGGTGTGTCCCTTGCCTCACCACTGCTCTCTAGAATCCTCTGGGGGACTCACTCCATCCATGACAGTGGCGGCGGTGCCAGCTTCCTCCTTGCCCTGCCAGCTCTCTTGCAAGCTGGCCTCCTTGCCTCGGCCCCACTTCAGCCCCATTGGGAAAGGAAGAGGAAGAGGAGGAAGGAGGAAGGTGGAGGAGATGGAGGGAGGTAAGGGGAGAGGGGCCAGGAAGAGAATTCCTGCCTGGAGAGACCCCCGGAGGAGCAGGTGAGGCCAATCCAGCTGAGCAGCATTGACTATTCTGAGGTGGCTGCCTGGCTAGAAAGGTCTCGCACCTGGCTCGCTCCCTCCAGGCCACTGTCCTCCATGACCACAGAGGCCCTAAAGCCAGGTCCCCAAAAGTGGGGTCCTGCTCTGTCAGGTGAAGGAGGGCTTGCAAGACCAAAGGATCCCAGCTCACCACCCTCAACTTTGGGCTAGATGCAAATCAGATTCCTCGTTCCCACCATTTAAATCAGGGGTAGGCAACCTTTCCCCTTTAAGGGCCGAGGGACTTCAGCTCCCAGAATCCCAGGAGCTATTGGCCAACATGGGACTATTGGCTAACATGGCTGAGGCTTCTGGGAGCTGAAGTCCCTCGGCCCTTAAAGGGGAAAGGTTGCCTACCCCTGGTTTAAATGGTCTTGACGCTTCTATATTTCAGCTCCATCATTCCTTCACTGTCTGATTAATACTTATTCTCCCCCACATATTTATACTGTCTTCCTTTGAAGCAGCATCACTAGTGTTGTCCCCATGCACAATAATGGTGCAACCTAAAGATATAATAAAAACCAGACATGAAGTGAAAAAATGGGCAAGCTTGGTTAGAGATAGCCATTCACAACCTCCAGAATGCTGTGAGGGGAGGGGACTATGGATGGACAAATCTAAAAACTAGAGGGTTGTCTATAAAGGTTAGATAAAGGAAGGATGAAAGAGAGATAGGGAGTCAGCAATAGTGAGGTCTAGTTAGGAGGAGTAGAATAGAGAAGACCTGAACTGGGTTTAGGGCTACTGAGAAGGTAGTGAGAGTTCGGGGGGAAGTGTTACTTGGTTTAAATAAGGGTTATTGTGCACTGTGGAATGAGCAAATGGCTAGATTTTATTTTATTTGTTATATAATACTTATATACTTATATTTGTTATATAATGTTATATAATACAGTTGCCCCTCTGTTTTTGTGGGGGATCCATTCCATTCCCCCCACCACCACCATGAAAATGGAAAACTGCAAATATTCAAGCCCCATAGGCTTGAATGGGGGGAGTATGTCCCATTTTATCCCCCTCTGTTTCCTGCCTGCAAAAGGGCGAGGGACGTAGACTTGAAGCGAAAATGGAGGGAAAACTGTAAATCTCTAGTGCTTGTATTTTCTACAGATGTGCCCAACTTTTTTGTTTAAGATGTGAAAGTGAGAATTGGTCATGTTTTACTATACTGATCAGCCCAAACACTTCTTCAGAATAGCAGTCACCTTGAAAGCTGCTTCCTAGGGCCAGGGTGGGGTCCTGAGTGTAAAAGAGCAAAGTGAGTGATAGTACCCCAACAGTTGGAGTGCTGGGCCAACCTGAAAAGGGGGTCCATCACACAAGGTAATTTGTCCTCACAACAAGCCTGGGGAGTATGGAAGTTCGATAAATTGTGACAATCCAGAACAATCCAGTTAGCTTTAAGGCAGAGCAGGCATTTGAATCCAGGTCTCCCAGTTCAGACTTACTGAGTGCACTGAGTAAATTCTGTGCCATGGGCCAAATCCATGGTGGAGCCCCTATTCTAATGCCCACCATTTCTCCTACCCCCACTTATTCTTCTCCTTTTTCCACTCTTGGAAGCAGTCTTCTGAAGCAGTGGTCAAAAGTCTTTCCAAATCCCAAAATCAGAACTGGAAATTGACATCATGTCATTTCTACTTCTGGTTTGGTATTGTTGAGGTTTTGTTTGTTTTGCACATTATTGTGATGTTTGCTTATTTTTCCAAACTGGTGCAGCCCAAGGTGTGTCCTGGGGGCAGAAAATTCCTCCAGTATTTCAAGGTTACCCACCCTTGCTGGGTTGCGTTTTGAACTTCACCAAAGCTAAACATGCATATCTGTTTAATATGCTTTCATCCTATTTCAATTATTTTATATTTTTCTCTGGGATTATTGCTTATATTGTTTTAATTGTATAGCACATACATACATACACTATGTAGAGAGATATTGTAGCACCTTTGAGACTAACTGAAAGAAGTTGGCAGCATGAGCTTTCATAGACTTCAGTCTATTTCCTCAGATACTTTTGGTGGAGTGGAAGCCAGGCATATATATGCCCTTGGTATGTGACAATGCCAATTCAAATTCAAAATCATTTGTGTATGCAAATGAAATAGCAAGTCCAGTTTTAACAATGGTCATTTGTGGACAAAGACATAGGATGTTATCACACGGGGAGTTGCGGGGAGAAAGTGGAAATAAATGGGATGAGCAGACGACTTTAATTTACGGGATTTGTCCCGTTCCGCCTCGTCTGATAACTAAATTCGAATTTAAAAGGGGGTAAATTCGAACAAAAACCTGATCTTTTCAAATCCTCAAAAATCCCGAAAATGAAAAGATCAGGTTTTCGTTCTAATTAACCCCCTTTTAAATTCGAATTTAGTTATCAGACGAGGCGGAACGGGACAAATTCCATAAATTAAAGACTTCAGCTCGTGCCCGTTTATTTCCACTTTCTCCCCGCGACTCCCCGTGTGATAACGTCCATAGCCATTGGGTATAGAAATGATATGGCATGACCAGTTTGGCCATGGAAACTAGCTTGTAGGTGGGGAGACTAGATGAACGTAGGATGCTCCCATGAGGATGGGGACAGATAGTATTGAAATGTGTGTAGTGAACCAGTAAGCCCTTGTCCTGTTCAATCCATTGCTGAGGGACTGCAGTTTATGGATTAATTCCAATTCTGCTGTTTCTCTTTCCAATCTACCTTTGTAGTTGTTTTGATCAAGGACTGCTGTTTTGAGATCTGAGATGAAATGATGGTACATACATATATACATACATAACTCCCAGTCAGTATAATAATAATAATAATAATAATAATAATAATAATAATAATAAATTTGTATTTATAGCCCACTCCTCTGCGTGGCAATCGGGGCGGGTTACAGCATTTAAAACAGACAAAGTTAAAACATTCCCTCATCCCGCAATCCAACCCTCCCATCCCCTTAAAACAGAATTAAACTTAAGAAAGATTAAAATACGACAATGCTATAAAAGCAATAAAACAATAAAAAGAGAATGAGCAGCAATAGGGACAAAATAAAAACTCATTGCATACACAAATGAAGAGGTATGGCCAAC
This sequence comes from Phrynosoma blainvillii, assembly GCA_026167975.1. Classification (NCBI taxonomy): domain Eukaryota; kingdom Metazoa; phylum Chordata; class Lepidosauria; order Squamata; family Phrynosomatidae; genus Phrynosoma; species Phrynosoma blainvillii. The sequence goes on along the minus strand of JANUYF010000003.1, from coordinate 135,700,886 downwards.
AGTTAAAAATGCTGTTCAGCTACATAATTCCCATCCTTGCTTTCAGATATACAACCAGCTGTTTCATGTAATATGGACTATAGCATTGGACATTTAGGAGTAGGGGTCAATGGTTTAAAATGTTTCCTCAGTAGGGACTACTCTCTCTCCCCAGTGCCAGACCTCCAGCTGGACAGCAGTACTTTCATGGCTCAGGTACAGTAGTCAATACTGTTGTTTTATCAAGAAGTCACTGAGTGCTGCCATTATGTTGAGAAATAGTTCTCTTTTTGTGTCATGGAAGAAGAAATGATTTAGATTCATTTTAAACATTCCTTGTGGATGCATCTGTTCACCAGTGTGCAGGTAATGCAGTGTTGCTAAAAAGTTTGGAGAAAAGCAGACATGTATCACAATAATACACTAGGATGCTCTAGTCTAGCATGTCACTGTCAAGGCCAATTTAAAGAATTATTCTTAGACACACTGGAGCCACAAATGGAGCCACTGTAGTCTATTAAAGGAGATGCAATTTCTGCTGACATTTGGAGCAGTTATAGTTTATCACGCTGAGCTGGCTTGGACATTTTCCAGGCCATAGAATGCAAAACCAAGGAAACCGTGAGGGGTGTATATATGAGCAGTGAAGAACTCTCATTGCAAAAAGCACCATGAGGCATACTCCTATCCCTGGAGTCAGCTCATCAAAAAAAAGAATTCTCAGCTATGTATACTGAATATAGCACAGAGACACAAGACACAGAAATGACAGTGTGTGTTTGGAAAGTTCTGCCAACTATGCAGAAAGGTGGGACTGTCTGATGGCTACCATAGCCTGCCTCTTAGCCCTTCTTGGTTTGGAGATGGAGATGGGGATGGTGTTGAAAAGTGGGGTTTATGGGACTGGCCCTACTGTTAAGCTGGGTGAGGTAACTAATGCTGGAGAATGTTAGCAGAAAGTACCTCATTATTTTCCTTGAATCCTCGGGTCATTTACTTTTGTTGAAGAATGGAGCTATGTGTAGCATACAAACTGTCCTAACTTACTACAAACCTTATGTGTGTAGAGTGTAGAGTGTGTAGAGCTGGACTGTGCTGAAGATTCAGTTGCAACAACTGAAGTAAGCCAGGTACAAAGAGGAAAAATGCAAGGGGTGAGGAGAGAAGGAGAAACTGGGACATTTTAAAAGGAGGTGAAAAAGTCACATAACATAGGATTAATCATTACTGCCCCTGCAAAGTTAGGGCAGTTGGAGGGTATGTTTTGGCTTTTACAGTGGTGGTACAGGAATGGATAAACACAAATATCACAGTTTTAAAATGCCAGCGGCATAGCTAAAGCATAAACAGAAGGATGGGACCAATGGATATGCCCCAATCCCATTATGTTAGCAGGGCTTGAGGCTAGAATACAATTATTAGTACCAGTTATGGGACACCCATTGAACCAGTAGGATTCCCTATGAGTTGACTCACCATTCGATAATTGATCCAATGAGGCTACTCTGTTTGGGACTAACAGAAGTTAAGCCCTACCTAGATGGACCCCTGGCCCTAGCAAACAGTCATCCAGAGTTGGAAGTAATGGTTTACAGGTAATAAAGCACCCTATAATGAGTTATTGACTTTTCATAATTATGAGATAATGCAAGTACATTTAAAAAAACATAATGAGTGGGAGAAACCTTCCCCTATCAGCTTAATAAGTAAATACTTTAAAAGTTGCTTCTAAGAGTATTGTTAGAGGCATTTTGACAGGAATGTTATGTTATTCAGTTATCAGCATTAATGTGTTTTTGAAAGTCAAGAAAAAACTATGAAAAAACTAGAAAGCCACACAAGGAGTAATACAATTCATTCCTTTTCAACATCCAGCTGCAATTAATAATGATGATAAATTGCATTGGAAACACTGTAACAACTAATGAGAATGAATTACATTTCATGTTCTGGGGCAGGCATGCGGAGACCTACTGGGGCCAAGGTGCAGCTGGAGGGAGGAAGGGAGAAAGGGAGGCTGGACTCCCCCCCCTTCCGGTCATGGGTGGAAGCAGAGATAGCAGGGTTTTGCAGAGAGGCTGGCACCACTAGCTAGAGGCAATCAGAGCAAGAGCGCTTTGCAGGAGCAGCAGGGACACCTCCCCACCTCACATCCAGCAGCAGCACCACCACCACTGGGAAATGCTGAGGAGGCTTCGCCATTGCAAAAAGTGGAGAGCGAGAGAAGGCTGGAACCACTTGAGGCAGGCAGACAGGGAGACAAGCAGGCAAGCTAGTGTGCTTCTGACCACCACCCTTCCTTCCTTGGCACTCGGGCACTGCCTGGGAGCTCTCCTGGGGCTCCTACTATGCCCAGCAGCTGGGCAACTCCAGCTCTGCTCTGCTCCACTCTCCACCTGCAGCTCTCAGTTTCTCTCCCACCTGCCTGCCCTGCTCGCTCACTCACTCAATGCATTCTTGAGATGAAGAAGAAGCTGGCTGGCCACTGGCCTCCCATCAGTTGGGCATTTCTGGGTCTTCTTATGACTTTCTCCTGGCTGTGCATGGCCTATCTGGGCCTTTTGGTTGCAACGGAGTTTATTTAGGCCCCAATTATTTGCCTGACCCAGGAGGTTGAGGTGGGGCTTCCCCCAGGCCCTGACTGTTATTAAGGCACCATTTTAAGTACCCTGGGCACTGCTGCCTCCTCCTCCTCCTCCTGCATAAAGCTGGGGTGCAGCTTATTCCATATTGTTAGTGGGAACAACATGGAATAAGGACATAATTTGCTTCCATAGTAGGGACTATGCATCGGCCTCAATCGAATTCACAACCTGGTGTCAATACAATTTGCAAACTGGATTAAATGTAAGTGAGAATGAGCCCTTGGTGTTTGGACCTTTCTCTTTTAGGGGGGATACAGACAGGCAGCCCTAGGCCGCCCCCAGAAGCAGAGGATCGAAGCCGAGGCTGCCGGACACCTTGGCCCCGATCCTTCCTTTTGCCACCTGCGAAAGGAGTGCTAAAATAGCGTTCCTTCTGCAAGCCGCGAAAGGGGCACCTCAAGAGGCGTGGTGCACCTCTTTGGCATCTCTTCCGGCTCAGAGTGTCTGGACGCTGAGCCGGAAGGACATCATTGGAGCACCCGTCATGCGGACGGGCCATCACTCCAATGACATCCTCAGGAAGGGGATGGGGAGCCCAGCATCCGGCTGCCCCTCCCCTTCCTGGGATTGAAGATGGTGTTTTTCGCCATCTGCATCCCCCCCCTTACTGTTGCTGGAAAATCCCCTCTGCACCAGCCTTGTGCAAGGCTATGCTTGAAGTACTGGAGTGGTGGTCCACTACATATGCAGGTCACCAGAAGCCCTTTCATTTTACACAATTATAGCGTTATGATACCACTTTAATCGTCATGGCCACATCCTATGGAATCCTGAGGTTTGTAGGTTAGAGAGTTTAGGATTTCTTAGATAGAGCACTCTAGTGCTTCACCAAAGTAGAAATCCAAGATTCCATAGGAAGAAGCCATGACAGTTAAAGTAGAATCATAGCTATAACTGCCCAGTATGAAACAACCCCTTTTTGAGGAAAGATACTTTACATAAATGGTGGCATATCAATTATCTTCCATAACTCATTGCACAGAGGCCAACACATTCTTGGACTGGAAAGGAAACACACACACACACACACACACACACACACACATATATATATATATATATATATATATAAAACGGGGTCACTAGTGTTAGTCTATTACTGCTCATCCCTAATAAATGTTCAAAAGTTCAAAATTAAACAAACTAATCAGGAAATTAAATTTCTAAATATTTGTCCCCTATTTTAATGTTATTTTATTTGACTGTTTAATACATTAGCACCAACATGCATGCTTCCATGCTTTGGGGAAGGTAGAAGAGGCATGAAGGCATCCATGTGCTCAGATGGTACTTGCATGCACCAGCTGGCAGTATTTTGTTCTTTTTCTACATCCCTCTCACTTTGGCCAGGTAGTTTATGACATCAACAGGTGTGGCTGACACCTGGGTGTCAAGTTAGCTTGCATTAGGTCAGAGTAAGCACAGCAGAGAAGTTGATCAAGAAACCTCTGTGCGTGTTGGAATTTTCAGTGGCAACCACTCTCAAATACATAATGGAAGGATAGGAAAAAGGCACCATTCTCTGGGTCAGCCATCCTGAGGGCCCCTATGTAAACAATGCAGGCCATTACCCTTTTTTAACTCCCTGCCCATGGAGCAGGGAGCTGTAACTAAAACCAGTTGGAGTGATTTAAACCTCACTCATCTGCATGCTAGCTGCATTAGGGCTGTGTTGTTGTTGTTGTTGTTGTGTGCCTTCAAGTCATTTCTGATTTATGGTGACCCAAAGGTGAACCTATCATGGGGTTTTCTGGGACTGAGAGTGTGTGATTTGCTCAAGGCCACCCAATGGGTTTTCATGGCTGAGCAGGGAATTGAACCCTAGTCTCCAGAGTCTTCAGAGCCTGATCTCCAGAGTCATATAGTCCACCACTCAAACCACTACATCACAGTGGTTCCCACAATACTCTAAATGTACCGGTAAATCCAAATGTGATCTTAAAGTGCATGTTCCATATTTAATGTAGCATGTAGTTTAGACTTCAAGATTACATTTTGGCCTGTTGATCTCATCCACTTCATCTATCCTCTCTCCTTTCCATGGTTCCTCCTTTATTGCCATTCCACAGCTTAGTGGGGAAAAATAGTTTTTGGACTACAGCTCCCAGAATCTCCAACCAGCACACTCAGTTGTAATCCAGACTCTTTGGGGAGTTGGAGACCAAAAAACAGAAACCTTTCCAAGCTGCAGTCATGATGCCTCTCAGTACCAGCTACAGGTGAAGCACAATAGAAAAGGGCTGCAGCCCTCATATCCTTCTTACAGACACCATGTTGGTATCTGGTTGGCCTCTGTGAAACAGGATATTGTACTGGATAGGTCTCTCCACCGGGTTTCTTTTCTTTCTTCTCTTTAGCTATAATTTCTTGAATAAGAGACTAGAAAACATTTACAGTGCTAAGGGTCAAAACAGGCCAATATAAGACATATCTTAAGAGCTTATTGCATGGGGTAAAAAAGGCATCTTACCTTTTCCAGCTTGAATCCTCTTCCGGAATGCAGTTGGGTACTATCATATGTAATTTGCTGCCGAATCCGCCTGCCGAATATAGCCTGGGTAAACCGTGGCTCCAAGCCATGCTCAGATAGTCCTTTTTTGAAAATGGAAGCTTCCAACTTTGAAAATTGGCTGGTTGAGCGCAGCTTGGAGCTGCAGTTTACCCAGGCTGTATTCAGCTGGTGGATTTGACAGCGATTTACATATGATAGTACCCGGCTGCATCCCAGAAGAGGATTCAAGCCAGAAAAGGTAAGATGCCTTTTTTACCCCATGCAATAAGATCCTTAGTCTTGTGGGTTTGCACAAATAGGCAAGGGACTGCTTTGATGAGGAACATCACAACTTATTGCTGCTGGGAAAAGTTGGCAACTGCTGCTTCCTTTCACTTTATCAGCTTTGAAGCATTTTCCCTCCAGTAGCTATTCCTGAATTCTAATGAGCAGGATCACCACCTCATATAAATGCCAAGTGTTCAACAGAGATATTTAAAATGAACCTTCTTTAAAGAGCCATGGCACACATGTTTTATTCATGTTGTGAAGGTGGTCATTTGTCTAATCAGTGTCCTTTGTGTGATGTCTTTTCCTCCTGATCAAGGGTTCAACATACAGTACGGTATTCCCCACCACGTAGGGAATGTTGTGTAAAGCTGGTGGTAGTGTAGCCTCTGGAAACAAGAGGGGGGCTTGTCAATTTGAATCCTGCCTTCCACCTAAGAAGAAGGAACTACCTTGAGCAAAGTATAAAATATCTTGTAACCAAGTTGTGAAGGACAAGCTTTACAAGCAAAGGTCCTGGATTCAGCCCTTAACATTTAGCACAGAGCTTAGGATGCTTTTTTTCTGTGAAAAGTCCCAGAATCCCCTAGCCAGCTTAGATGCTGATTTCTTGGAATTATTATTGGAAAAAGTAGCTTTCCCAAGCTCTGTTTTAATCTTAAATCAAGTTTGGGGGGCAACGCAGCCTTCCAAGTCATGTGGTTGGACTGGAGCTCCCCTCATACCTGACTACTACTATTTCTGATGGGACTCAGAGGCCCAATGTCACTGATTCCCACTGTCTTTCTCCTAAAGAAACTCAGGTTGTAGCAGGGATAGGAAAAGACTCCTCCAAAAGAGGGGAACAATCTACAAGGAGTTGCTTTTGCTGCTCCTGCTCCCCACATCTTTTCCCCATCAGGTATCTCCTTCTCCACCTGATGCAGCCACTCCACTCCACTCCACCTAATGGTAGGGCTGGTCTGGATCAGTGCTTGTGCATTTCTTTATAAGCTCCTCCTTCCTGCCACTTTAGCTGCTATCAGCAAGGTGGTCATGAAAATAATGAGTGTTGTATGCCATTTCTCTTACTCACTTTAGAGTATTCCACCTACCCCTGCAGAGATGTGAACTAGGGATGGCGCTCAAACCTTCCCCAGCAGCAGAGAGATATTTACATTCTTTGTCAAGTGCTGCTATTGTCTCTGCAGGATTTAGCTTCTATTCCATTATTATACTGTTTTCTGAAGTCGGTAGTTAATATTAACTGACAGGGCCAACAGAGAATCTTGGGATTTTCTATTATGGCTAATTAAGCAAAATACTAATTCATGCACTGACTGCCTTTGTGTGCTAAATTACATTATTGTGTTGTAATTGTCTTTATTGCTCATTCCAGTTGCTATTTATTTTATTTTATTTTATTTTATACTTTTTGAAACCATTGCCTTGAACAAAGACCTCTTGGAAGGAAGAGTTTTTAAAATGTAGGTGTACAGTGAATTACACAAAAGGGCACGCCAATGTGACATATAGTGGTTAGTATGCTGGACTAGAGTTAAAACTGAGTTCAAGACCTTGCTTAGCCATTAAATTCCCAGAATGATCTTGGCCATCTCTTAGCTAATCTACTTAACCGTGTTGTTGTGAGGATGAGGGAACCATTGGTGAGTAACTCCAAGGCTTCTGTTCTCCCCTATTAAGTGTTTTAAATCTTTAAATTAGACTGAGGCTGGGCAGCTTGTCAAGCAGAGGGCTGTCCTCTGTAACAAAGAACACATGGCCACCCTATTTCTTTTACTCCCTCACTTCAGGCACTTTTCTCCCAGCCTCTTCTGATATCAGGGTCCCATCTGTACTGGCCCCAGAGCTGTTCTGACCTCCCTCCATAATCTCAGGCCCTCCATTCTGAGGCCAGGTAGCTGTTTGCATATGGTTTCCACTACACTGCTTGGCGCCACAGCAGTGATGGCAAGTCACTCACCCCTGAGGTTAGAACAAGGTGCTCAGTCTTGACTACATGGCTGGGCATCTCATTCTGACCTCAGAGCAAGTGACCCACTGCCATGGCAGCTGTCCCAGGTGGCACAGCAGGACACATTTCAAACAGCCACCCAGCATCAGAGCAGAGGGCTCCAAATCTTCTGGGAAGATCTGGCACAAACAAGGAGTTTTTAAAATGCATTTCAAGAGATTTATACACTGGGTTTGGCACTGAATGGGCTGGATGTAGTCCAGCCTGTTTGCATGAGACTTGGGGTTTGGGCCATGGATTGTCTGGTCTTCTCTCCCCGTCAAGAGGATGGGAGAAGGCAGACAGGGCCCAGGTGTGATTTGCCTGAGATACATCCTTTTTTTAGCCATTTTCATATTTTTGTGTTTGTATTTTGTATAGTCCTTCCTATGAAGCTGAAAGTGTGACTTGCCCAAGGTCACTCAGTGGGTTTCCATGGCCCAGTGGTGATTCGAATTCTGATCTCCAGAGTCATACTTCAACACAACTCCCCTGTGAACAAATCTTGCCAAAAAAAACCCGTGATAGGTTTGCCTTAGGGTTGCCATAAGTCAGAAATGACTCCAAGGCACACAACAACAAATTCTGTATAGTACTTGATTTATGCACAAGTTAAGCAAGGTAAAGTTTAGACTTTCAGATTATGAGGGGCCTCAAAGTTTAAAAGAAATTTGGGATAGCAATGTCTTGGCGTAGTGTGGGGCAGGAGTAGCAATTATGTAGCCCTAACTGGTATAATCAAATGGGATGGATGTTGGTAGTTACAGTTCAACAACACCTGGCAAGCTGCACAATTGTCCTGGTTTAGAGCCACAGCATATCATAAGCCTGGCATGGTGCTACTATTGTCAGCCATTTTGAACTATCAGGAACAGTCAGGAACAAAAACAATGCACATTAGTAAGATAGACATTACAAGTGAGGTCAAGGCTATCTGAAAGACCCAATCTCCCTATATAAACCTACCAACAGCTTTAAATTCTCAGGGGAGGGCTTTCTCTTAATCCCAGCACCATCACAGACTCCACCAGTGAGGGCGTAGGAGAAGGCCTTCTTCATGGTTACTTCCAGGTATTGGAATTCCCTTCCACAGGAGGCTAAGATGGCCATCTCGCTACTCTTCTTTTCTTAGTAGATAAAGAGCTTTTTAATTAAACAGGCATCATTAATTGGTTATGGAAGAGTCTTTTCTTGTGGAGTGTATATGCTGTATTTTTGCCTGTTTTATTATGTTCCTAAATTATTTCATGCTTTGTAAAATTAATGGCATAATCCTATTCACTTTTGCTTCTTTTTTTATTTCTCCTTCCATGAAACAATATAACATGGCATACCTGTGTGTGGAATCGGATAGTTTAATGCAGGTGCCGGCAACCTACGGCCCATGGGCCGGTTTCAGCCCAGGGCCCCGCACTTACTGGCCCAGGCGGACCCCTGCCGCTGCCGCTGCACGCCACCACCACCATGCGTTTTGGACACCATGCAGCCGCACGCACCGCAACCACCATTTTGATTTCCAAAATGGCGGCCGTGACGTGTTTGCGCATGCGCAGGAGTACTGTGCATGTGCAAACGAGTGGCGGCTGCCATTTTGGAAAACAAAATGGCAGTTGCGAGTGGCGGCCACCATTTTGTTCTCCAAAATGGCGGCCGCAACTCGTTTGTGCATGCACAGTACTCCTGTGCATGCGCAAACGTGTCGCGGCCGCCATTTTGGAAATCAAAATTGAGGCCGTGACATGCGCGGAGGCGGCTGCGGCAGCGCGTGCAGAGGCGGTGGCAGCAGCAGCAGCAGCACACATGGGGGGTTGCGTGCGGCGGCGGGGGTTGCACGCGCATGAGCGCACGTGCCGCCATTCCCCCCCCCCCTCGGCCCACCAGAAGGGACAACTTCGTGGGACCAGCCCCCCAATCAAAAAGGTTGCCTACCCCTGGTTTAATGTTCAGAATAACTTGTTGCTAAAGGTAACAGGATGTTGTGATTGTTGTGGAGAAAACTGTGAATGAAACAGGACATCATGCTGCTATTTTCTTCTGACTTGTGCTCCTAAGACACATTTGAAAATTTCAGTTACACTGCAAACACAATTAAGATAGCTTAGGCTCTGTGAAACCCAGTCAGAGTCACACTTTGGGATAAACAGGTGTGGAATTGTACTGCATATGACTTCTCAAAACATGTAGGTTCCTATTATGTTACTGGCAGGGAGTATCGCAACTAAAAGACTCAATTTTGCAGTATTTGAAAGTGGCTGTTTTCCCCTGGTATTGCAAAATGCTGGCATTGTCAGATGCTGCAGGGAGATTCAAAATTAAACATACAAAAATGTATGAGAAAGCGTTCTCACACGTGCTGTGCATTTTGGAGAAGTACATCACAGTATAAGGAGAGAGGCCAACTTGAACTTCAGCATGCTTCCAATATTGGGTTTCCTTTAGGATGGTAAGCTAGGGAGTTGAGGTGCAAGAAAACAATTTGTCTCTCCAAATTCTCAAGCAGTGGTGGGTCCATGTTAGTGGTTACCCCAGATTTTAGTCCAAAATTTGAAGGTGCCACTGCAAGTGCTGAATCCTATACCCAAAACCATGGATAGCTCCTTTAAGGTTTGCACTTAAACCCAAAGCAGAGTTGTTAGCCATCATCATGGGAACCACTAATCACTAGTGCTTCAGAAGGTATCTTCTCCTCTTGCATGGATCCTATAGGCAACTCCACTTCTATATCCTCCCTCTTCCTTCTTGGAATCACTGCAATATGAGAATTCTTGATGGATGTGGAGCCCTCCAGATGGTCAACATCAGTGAAGTTTGTTACCGTGTGTCAGTTGTTGCTCACTCCCTTTAATTCAGTAAACCAGTCTTCTGTGAGATAGCAGCAAAACCTTTATTCACCAATCAAAACAATGTTAACAGCTTGATTTCTGCAAACAAAACTACCACAAACACCTGTTAAAAGCATATAGAAAGTGATATGCCTCTCAATATTTGTGTGGGTTTTCCTCCCATTTGCCCATTCCTCAAAACATTTACACGCCCATTTGTGCCCCCTTTTCTCAGACTCCTGCCATTCTTTCCTGTGAGACTGACCTTGGCACTAGCCCACACACATCTGCACATTATCCAGCCAAGCATTTTTTCCTTTCCCCACCATCTACAAGTACATGTCCATCTTACACTAATACATATCCTTACATTTCATTGCATGAATATCAGTATAATACTACTTGAACATAAACATAATTGACAACAGCAATAATCTTAAACCCAATATGTAGCACAACAAGACCTAACATAACATTGAAAGGGAAACATTCAGGGGTAGCTGTGTTGGCCATTTAGCAAATTCAAACAAAAATCCATCAGTGATACCTTTATTGGCCAACCAAAATACACAATATACTTGTTGTAAGCTTTTGAAGCTCTATGGGCTTCTTCATCAGGCAAGATGTTACAAACCAAACAAGAGAAAACCAATTGGAGATGTTAGATGCCTACATGCTGTTTCAGTCTTTAGTTAAGATGGTATATAGTGGAGAGGATATTTTTTGCAGGCAGGTTTCTCCTCCTTCTGGCCCTGTGGCTATAGAGAGATTCGCAAAATCCAGGAAATTTAAAATCCATTTGCAGCTCAACAGGGACCCCACTTTTGCAATCCAACATGGCTCCATTCCAATGAGGTCACAGGCCTCTTTGTGGCAGAAAGGGAAAGTGAGCAATAACATTTCATGGCAGGACCTTAACAAATCAGGTCCTGACACAGAGTGAACTATGGTTGTCTGAGCCAAAAAGGTGCAATCAGAATGGCATTGGATCTGTCTCTGGTGAGTTTGAGTACCACTTTTATGAGTAACAAAAGAGAGGAAATAAAGACATCAGATAGCTGGACTATCTTAGTAGAAAAGCATCCCCAAGAGACCCTCACCCTTTACCCACTCTGGAACAGAAACAAAGACACTTCACATTATAGAAGATGCCAAAATATCAATGTGAGGCAATCCCCACCTGTTGGTAACCAGTAACCATGAGAAAATGTCCTTTGACAGAGACCATTTATATATTACATTACATTAATTTCATTACACTACTTGACCATAACCATAATAAAAAATAACAATAATCTTAAATCCAATATCTAGCATAACAAGACCTAACATAACATTATAAGGGAAAATCAAGAATAGCATTTCAGGGCAGGACCTTAACAGATCAGACACAGTATCCCATGACCTGGTATGAGGGCGTATCATAAAGTAATAATTATCACCTGGAGGTTATTATGGTATATTGATGAAATTTTGTCAGTGTCATCACCGGTCCCTAAGTGCCTGATATTGGGAAAATCAGCTCATTGTGTCCTTTATTTTTGTTACAGGTTGTGCCAGAAGTGACTAAAGTGTAAGATGGAGAAGTACAGGAGGTATTGTAAAGTAATAATTATCACCCGGAAGTTATTATGGTATATTGATGAAATTTTGTCAGTGTCATCGTCACCAAGTGACTTTTTCTTTTCCCAGAAATGAAAAATCTGTTGCAGGGTCACTGATTTGACAACACAGATAACATCATTCATTAAGTGAAAGCGTGGTTTAAGGCACAATCTGCAGACTTCTACAATAACGGTATTCAGAGGGTCAAGAAACACTGGGGAAAATGTGTAAATCTGGATGGTGACTACATAGAGAAAAGTTAACAGCTACAAATCAAAACAAACTTTCTGTCAATTAAAACTTTACGGTACCCCCCTCCCCCGTAGATTGTAAGACTGGATTCTGATCATATCAGATGAGCTAAACTCCTCCTCGCTCTCCCAACATATATAAAAGACATTAGTCTTTTGTTGATTAAAGATTGCTTGAGATGTTTCATTACTGGGCAATCTACCTGTATGGTAGCAATCTGAGATTAAGCATTCCAAATATGTTAATGGGGAGGGGAGAGAAAATCAGTTGGCAGAGGCAATGTCAGCATGGGAAATGGAAATGGTTTGAGGAATCCAGGCCATGCTGTTTACTTTGGGAGAAACTGTTACTACCTTAGTGACCAGGGATGTTTCCTGATCAGAGCTTGGAAAGAGACTTTTTGGACTAGAATCTCCTCAAGATATGAGGGGATGATTGGTGTAAACCAGGGGTTGGCAATGTTATCTTACCTGGGGCTGGTCACTGGTCCCCAGGTCTTCCGGCGGGCCGGGGGGGGGGGAAATGGCGGTGTGCGCGCACGTGCCACCACCGCCGCTGTACATGCCGCCACCGCCACTGTCACCGCCGTGCACGCCGCCGCCGCCGCCGCTGCCGCCGCACACACTGTCACCGCTGCCTCTGCACGCATCGCGGCCGCCATTTTGTTTGCCAAAATGGCAGCTGCAACTCGTTTGTGCATGCGCAGGAGTACTGCGCATGCACAAACGAGTCGCAGCTGCCATTTGGCAAACAAAATGATGGCCGCGATGCGTGCGGAGGCGGGAACGCGCAGCGGCGGCAGGTGGAGGGGGTCGGTTGGTGGGGGTCTGTGGGCCGGGTGCGGGCTGCGGGCCACAGGTTGCCAACCCCTGGTGTAAACTGTAGGGGTGATGAAGAAATCTGATGTTGATGTTATTCTTTTTTTTTTTTTTTTGATATTGTATTGATTGTATTGTATTCATACTGTACTGTATTTATATGGTATTTTATTTACATTCATATGTATTCTACTATATTTTTAATATGCTTGTAATTTTTACTGAATTTTTAGTCTGCTCTACTCTCTTTTGAGTGTTAGGGAAATGGCCAAAGGGCTAATCAATAAAAGATTGATTGACTAGAATCTCCATGTTGTTTGAGTGATTCTGAGAGTTGTAGTGCAAAAAAAGTAAACTTTTCACATTAGGTTTTTTATTTTGAAGTCACCCTGCTTCAAACATGGAATTTTATGAGCCAGATGGCACCCTTCTCTTTGTCATGTGTCTGTTCTTCCTTGCTATTTTTTCTATATATTTTTTCTTCTCCTCCTCCCCCCCCCCCCCCCCCCCCATATTAAGGAAGGAAAATAGAATAGGTGTACACTGCCTTTCTATTCAAGCTGTCTGGAAGTACCCTGGACTTTCTGTATGTGTGTCTTTCCTTCCTCAACCTTATCAAATCTATTTATATATAAACAGATATTACCAAAGCCACCACAGTCTGTAGCCCTCTAATTTAGAAAAATAATAAGATCTATGATGCAAAAGTAGACAACCTTTGGTCCTCCAGATATTGCTGGACTGCAACTCCCATAATCCTTCATCACAAGATAAATAATTGTTGTCCAACAACATATAGAGAACCACAATTTACCTACCCACCTGTGTTGTAGGTATTCTCTGGGAACTTTGCCTTGTGAAATGGAGAGAATGTAACCATTTGTTATATAGTATTTGCTTTTTTTATGTGTTTAGTCTTCCATAGAGTTGTACCCTGCCACTGCCTTCTAGTGGGGAGGCAACCTTGAGCTCTCAAAGGCTACGGCAGAGCAGTGCAAGCAATGGCAGGCTGGTAAGTCTTCAGGTATAGCCCTGGTATAATTGGGTCTGCCATCTGAGAAGCTGCCTAGCTGGCTGAAAGAGGTCAATCACCAAAAGGCTGAGCATCAAGGACCCATTCACCTTACACAATTATAGCACTATTATTCCACTTTAATTGCCATGGCTCCATCCCAAGGAATCCTGGGGTCTGTAGTCTGGTGAGACCCTGGAGTACTTTGGCTGAGAATTCTAAATGCTCCTTTCTTTAAATTGCCAATCTCAAGATACTATATGGTGCAGCCATGGCAGTTAAAGCAGAATAATCCCACTGAAATTCTGCAGTGTGGATGGGCCTCGGGTGATGAATTGGACACACATAACTATGAACCCAATGACAGTGTAGAGTAGTTGTAATCTGGGCCAGCGGAAGGACTACAAAACCCCAATGATCTTATGGTTCTTCACAGTAATCAAGCTATTCAATGTGAATATACCACATCTTTCTTCTATTATTGAGCTTGTGGTGGCATTTCCAAGCATGCCTAAAGAAACGAGGACCACAACTCCCATCATCTCCACTCAGGAGAGCCCATGGTAAAGGGTATGAGAGAGGAAAACAAAAGCATTTGGAGAAGAATCCATTTGGCTACTGACCAGATCTATACCTGCTTAGATTTAGTGAGATAACTACACCAAATGTGTTCAGAAACCATGGCATGTGCCCATTAAAGAAGAAGCACCCATGCACCCAAGGCATTTTCACTCTTTCATAGGACCTTATCATATGGCAAAAGCAAAGCAAAGCAGCTTCATTTATATACCGCTTCATATCGCGCATGGGATGTCTAAGCGGTTTACAACTGTGAGCTGATTGCCCCCCAACAAGCTGGGCACTCATTTTAGCGACCTCGGAAGGATGCAGGCCTGAGTCGAGCCTCAGCCCTGGCTGGTATTGAACTCGCAACCTTGTGGTCTATGAGTGAGTGGCTGCAGTACAGGCATTTAACCACTGCGCCACCAGGGCTGATATGGGGGAAATCCTGTGCAGAAATGGGATTTAAAAGCTGGGGGAAACCCACAAAAGTAGGTTGATTTTCACACACATAGCTGTTAAAGTGTTGTTAACCCAAATGGAAAGTAGTCAAAAGCCGCTCCTTTTTACTTTCAGGATTTTCGGAAAGTAAAAAGAAACGGCCTTTGACTACTTTCTGCTCAGGTTAACCACAGTTTAACATCAACATCATCTGAAAATCTACTCGCTTTTGCAATTTTTTTTCTATTTAAAACCCAATTTCTGGACGGGATTTCCCCAGTGTGATAAGTCCCTAGTCTTGTGTTTTGTTATAGGGTTGTTGTTGTTGTTTTACAAAATGTTTTACCATGTTATATTTTCTTAATAATCCCCAAGAATAACTTCTTTTAATAAATTAAATCAATTATTATTATTTGTGGTGGACCAGATCATCACCCACACTTGGGCAGAATCATAAAAATGTGTACTTAGCTCTTTATTGTTTGCACCTACTGTAGTTTAATTTCTGATTCAATTACATTTTAATTTCATTTCATTTAACTCCAATTTTTAACGCGGTCTTTGGTTCTGTGCATTTACATCTGCCAAAGACCGGCTTCCTGATTTATAATTTAAATGTGCTTCTTTTGAAGACCTTGATAAGAATGCTTTCAAGGTACAGCCCAAATCCTCTTTTGAATAATAAGTTTGCAGCTTTGCCTTAACTATAATTCAGGCATCTAACATGATTTTCAACTTGAATTACCACAATCTCTTTGTTAATGAACCAAAGGACAGCAATCTGAGTTAAGTGTCCCAACATTTTCTCAAAATGACTGCCATGCTCTCTGTTTCCCATTAGGTGTCAGTGTAGCCCAGTGCAGGATGTTGAGAGTTGACTAAGTGGCTTCAGCTGAAGCTGCTTTTCTGTTCTATAAAAATATATCCCAGCAGACTTTATGAATGATGGCCAGTGAAGTGTCTATTATTATGTCTTAGAGGGAGAGAGAGGAAAGTGAATGCCCATGCAGTTCAAGCAATAATATCATAGAATCATAGACTTGTTAGGGGACCTGTGGGCCATTGTGTCTTTTTCAAGACATCCAGGAAATTATTGCACGGCTCCCCCCCCCCCCCCGATCTGGGCACGGGCTGAGATTGTGTAAAAATGGATGTTATCACACAGCTTCGTGCCCAGATTGAAGGCATCCCATACCTGATCGGGATTCCTCCCGATCTTAGCAATGAACGGAAAAGAACTGTATGGGATGCCTCCGATCTGGGCATGAAGCTGTGTGATAACATCCATTTTAACATCATATCAGCCTGTGCCCAGATCAGGAGAAAACAGCCGATGCAATAATATCCCCAAAGAAGGAGACTCCAACATCTCTCTAGGCAGCTAGTTCCATTGTAAGATGGAAGACCTCTCCACTGGCTGCCTATTGGTTTCCGAGTACAGTATAAGGTGTCGGTGAGGACCTTTAAAGCCCTACATGGCCTGGGTCCAATTTACCTTGAGGATCGCCTTCTTCCATATAATCCGCCCCGCGCCCTCAGGTCCTCTGGGAGGAAGCTTCTTCAACCGATAAGAACTAGATTGATGGCAACCTCCCAGAGGACATTTTCCGCTACCGCTCCCAGACTCTGGAACGCCTTGCCGGAAGAGATCTGTCAAATAACCAACTTAGATGGCTTTAAAAAAGCCATCAAGACGGATCTCTTTTGGCAGGCCTACCCAGAATAAAATCACTTCTAAACTAGGTATCTCCTCGTTAGGCACCCTCCTTTTCTTTATTTGCTCACCCCAGAGTGCCTATGGTTTTAATTGTCTATTGTTTAAATTGTTTTAATTGAGATTTATATTTAATGTATTTTTAACGGGGGGGTATTATGTTTATTGTTGGGGTTTGTATTTGTTTCAGCTGTAAGCCACCTTGATTGCTATGGCAAAAGGTGGGGTACAAATAAATTATTATTATTATTATTATTATTATTATTATTATTATTATTATTATTATTATTATTATTATTGCCAAACCACTCTCACTGTCAAGAAGCTCCTTCTAATATTCAATCAAAATCTGCCCTCCTCTAACATAAAACTATTAAACCCAGTTGTAATCTCGAAGGCAGCAGAGAACAAGTCTTCACCCTTCATGCTGTAGCAGCTCTTGAGGTACTTAAATAGTACAATCATGTCACTCCTCCATCTTTTCTTCACCAAGCTGAACATGCCCAGTGACTTAAATCTCTCCTCACATGTTTTGTTCTCCATATATTTTTACCATCCTCATTGCCCTTCTCTGAACTCACTCCAATTTGATTATATCCGTCTTACAATGAGGCACCCAGAACTGAATTCAGTACTCCAGATAAGCTTGACTAGCATAGGATATAGTGGGACTATTAGTTTCCTCAGCTTGGAAACTATGGTTCTATTAATGCAGGATAAAATATATTCTCTCTCTTTTTTTTTTTACTGCAGCATAACACTGCTGGCTCATGTTCATTTTATGTGCAACAATAATCTCAAGGTCCTTTTCACATGTAGTACTGCTGAGCCATTTGTCCACTATCTTATACCTCTGTATTGAGATTTTTTGGCCTAATTGTAGAATTTTGCATTTGTCTTTGTTAACTCACTTTGGGGGGTTGCAGACTGCCAGAAATAGTGCAAATTGAGTCCACTTTTAGGGTTAGGGTTAGTGCTAGGGAGTCATGGGAATTCTTTTTTTTTTCTGAGACATTGAGCCTTCTCTGTCAGAGAGCTCTGGTGCCACAATAAAATACAGTTCCCATGATTCCCTAGCACTAACCCTAAAAGTGGACTCAATTTGCACTATTTCTGGCAGTCTGCAACCCCCTACATTAATTTCAGCTCAGTAGCTTATTTTGTAGCTTATCCTTTTAAATTCTGTTCCTATCTTTCAATGTGTTAGCTACCTCTACCAGTTTTGTATCCTCTGCAAACTGATAAGGATTCTCTCCTTAAATCATTGATAAAAATATTAGTGTCAGCCTCAGAACAAAAGCCTGCAGCACACCACTTGAGACCTCCTTCCAGTTTGAAGCATAGCCAGTGATGACAACTCTTTGAGCATGTATTTTTCAACTAATTATGCATCCATCTGATGGTATATCCATCTATTCCACATTTAATCAGTTTGCTAATCAAAGTATCATGGGAGAGATTAGCAAATGCTTGGCTGAAATCCAGATAAATGACATCTATAGCATTCCCACCATCTACTAAACTAGTGATTGGATCAAAAAAAGAAAAAGATATAAGATTAGTTTGGCAGGATTACTTCTTGACAAATATTATGTGACCTTGAACCAGGGGGAATTTTAATTAGCTCAATTAATTAGCCAGGATACATCCCAATTTATATGTAGGGAGTTACCAATAGTAAATTGACAGAGGCAACGTTTCTTCAAGTGAATTGTAAATTTATTTGAAGCACACACACTAAAACAACCAATCACTCACACACTCTCACAAGAACTTAGGAATAAAGTTGTTAGCATTGGAATAGAGAAGAGGCCTTCTAACGTTAACAATTACCTGACCAAGGCTGCTCCAAAATGATCCAATGATGTGTTAGACTTGACTGCTTGAAAGAGACTGGGAAGCGATAGTGAGCTGGAGCTAAGTCAAGATTCAAAGTGACGTGGAGTTACCATGAATTTCAACCAATACACTGAACAAAGGATTTGAAGGTCTTTAAATAGGCAAAAACTAGTCTGAGGTGAAGGCTGTTTACTATACTTCAAAACATGCCTAATCTACATAGCAAAGATCGCTTGATATAGATAAATCCAAAGGTGAGAATGGGTCTTTCCTGGCCCAGGCAGAAAAACATCCTGGGCCATAAATTACCCTGTATTCCTTCTTTGAAAAGGTATGAATGTTTCCTGATAGTGATTCCTAAAACTAGCTGTTTAATCTGTAAATGGATGCCTTGCATACATGGTTTGCCCACTTTTGGGTTCATGGCAGCTCATCTGCAGTTCTGTCTAGGGCGATAGCAGAAAAGCATGCACACCCAAAATTGGAAGATGTTCAGTGCTCATAACACAAACCCATACTGGCTCCTATTGATCATTGCAAGATACTTACAGATAGATTCCTTTACAATCCTTTCTAACATTTTTGAGGTCAGTCTGAGTGGCCTGTGGTCCCCTGGATCTTCTTTTTTGCCTTTTTTTGAAGAGAGGGACAATATTTGCTCAACTCCAGTCCTCTGGCATCTCACCAAGATTTCTTTAAAAATGATGACAAGTTGTTTTGTGAGTATGTCAGTAAGTTCCTTCAATACTCTGGGATGCAGTTCATCTGGCCTTGCAGATTTGATCATTTAGGTTACCTAAGGAGTGAAACAGACCAGGAGCTTGAAGTGGCCTCTGGCTACTCCAGCTTCAATTACTCCACAATTGGCCAGGGGCTGCAGCAACCAGATAGCCCATTTTGAAAGCAGACCACCCCTGCAGTTCCAAATGGGCTTTTGGCAAAGAGCAGATTTTTGCTGCTCCTTTTCCAGTGGCCTCAAACCACCTTAGGCAGCCTCAGAGTGGCTTCCAGCCACATTGGAAGCATTCATCATTTGTATGCCATGCTCCCGAAGTGGCCAGAAGCCGTACCTTTTGGCCTGTCCATTTTAGGCCTAAGTGATTCCTCACTAAAACTTTAACAATCTTGACTTGTAACCCAGATTCCTTGCCAAGGTATCTCCTGATGCATGGAAGCATACAGTTTTCTTTCTGGGGAAAAACTGAAACAAAATAGGTATTGAGCAGTTATGCATTTTCACTGTAATCTGTTAGTATCTTACCATATTTGCTGAACAGCAGTGTCATCATTTCCTTCATCATTCTCTTGCTTCAAACATATTTGAAAAACTCCTTTTTGTTGCTCCCTGCTTTCCTAGCCAGTCTCAGCTCATTTTGAGTTTTAACTTTCCTTACACTATTCCTGAAAGGGAGCCTTGGTGGTGCAGTGGTTAAATGCCTGTACTGCAGCCACAAGGTTCCAGGTTTGATCGCAGGCAGGGCTCCAAGGTCCACTCAGCCTTGCATCCTTCCATAGGACCCAGCTTCTTGGAGGCAATTAGCTCACACATTGTAAACTGCTTAGGGAGTGCTTAGTTCACTGATAAGCAGTATAGAAATTTACTTTTTATTGCTGAAAGCTTGGGCTACAGATCTGTATTTTTCCTTAGTGATTCATCTGTCCTTCCATTTATATATATATATATATATATATATATATATATATATATACTCTTTTTTTTTTCTTTCTAATTTCTCCTTGAGTTTGCTGTGCAGCCACATTGGCTTTTTCACATTTTCCATTTTTCTTCTTCTATGGAATTATTTGTGATTGTGCTTTTTGCAGTTCCTTCTTCATGAAATCCCACTCATGCTGGTGTCTTTTTCCCTTAGCATCTCTAGCTGTGGAATTCTGCCCAGTATTTTCCTGAGCTTGATGAAATCAACTTTCCTGAAATCCAAGGATCATGCTTGACTATACTTTTCTTTGCTCTGTCATTCAATCACAAATTTTAACATTACATGGTTACTCCCCCCTACAGTACCGACTGATTTGATTCCAGTGACCAACTCCTTCCTATTGGTTAGACTCAAGTCCAAGATTGCTTATCCCTTTGTTCCTTCCCCCACCTATTCAAAGAGGAAATTATCTACAAGGCATATCAGAAACTTATTGGAGAGCCTATGCTTAGCAGAGCTAGTCTCCTAGCACAGTGATGGTGAAACCTTTAGGGACCGAGTTCCCAAACTAAAATACATTCCGGCACTGGGTGTTACCTGGTACCATGGGGCAGGACTTCCAGGGGGACAGGACTTCTGGAGTGGGAGTTCTGCCCTCTGTGGGTAGGATTTCGGGGCAGGACTTCTCCCCCCTCCAAAGCCTTCAACTGCCTCTCCAGAGACAGCTGGCCCAGGGCAAGAGGGAAAGAAGAGGAACAGGTGTCATGCCCTGCCTGGATGAGGACTCAGAAGTTGAGGAGGACAAGTCAGAACTTCCTCTGGGTCCTGAGCCTGCAGTGGAGGAGCCCCAGCTCAGCCCTAGCAGTTCTGCTTTGTCAGCAGAGCCTCCAGCAGAGTCTCCAGCAGAGCCTGTGGCTTCTCAAGAGGCTCCACAGCCAAGTCTTCCGACGACAGTGCCGTTGGACATGGAGGAGGATCCAGGGATCGTGCCTATCTTTAACCAGCATAGAGCTGAAAGGGTGGGCCTCCAATGCTCGAGGAGGCTTTATGAAAAACATCAAGGTCATCAAGGTGATCAGCCCCAGGTGAGCCCTGGCAGGTTGGGGATTTAAGCAAGTGGGGAAGCTTTGCCTCATTGCCAGAGGATATCTGAGCTTCCTGGCAAAAGACTCTGTCCCTGGCTCTCCTTGTTCTTCGCCTTGAACCCTTGACTTGACAATCTTGGACTCCTGGTATCCTTGACCTTCAGACCACTGACTATTTTCAGACTTCTGTATCCTTGGACGCCAGACTGCTTTCACTGTCGGCTTCTCTGAAACCCTCGACTTACGGACCGTGTTTGACTCTTCGCTGGCTGCCCTTTTTGGATTGGTAATTAGGACTTTGGGCCTTTGCAGACTGCCAGAAATAGTGCAAATTGAGTCCACTTTAACTGCCCTGACTCAGTGCTAGGGAATCATGGGAACTGTAGTTTATTGTGGCACCAGAGCTCTCTGACAGAGAAGGCTCAATGTCTCAGAAAAAAATACAGTTCCCATTATTCCCTAGCACTGAGCCAGAACAGTTAAAGTGGACTCAATTTGCACTATTTCTAGCAGTCTGCAAAGGCCCTTTGTTTGGGACTTCCCCTTGCCTTGGCTATCAGCCCGCCCTCCGGCTTTCCAGGACAACAGGCATACACCTGCTCCTCCTCTTCCCTTGCCCCCTGGGCCTTCAGTTACCTATCCAGAGACAGCTGAAAGTCTGGGATGGCCGGGAAGTGGAGAAACAGGTTTGCACCTGTTCCTCCTTTTCCCTGCCCTCCACATACCCTGAAAAATGGCTTTACGTGCCATCTCTGGCATGCGTGCCAGAGATTCACCACCACAGTCCTAGCAGATACTAGATCAGGGGTAGGCAAATTAAGGCCCGGGAGCTGGATGCAGCCCCCGAGGCCTTTGGACCAGCCCCAGGGTGGTCCTGCTACCGCTGCCACCACCGCCCCCCGCCGCCGCCATGATGATATTGATTATTGTTGTTATTACTTGTTCTTGGTGTTTTCTTGGCAAAATCTCCACAGAGGTTTTGCCATGGCTTTTTTGGGGCTGAGAGAGTGTGCATGCATATATTTTTAAATTTTTTTTAATTTTTTTAAAAAAATATTTATTTATTTATTTAGTTAGTTAGTTAGTTATTTTTGATGCTTCGGCCCTCCAATTGTCTGAGGGACAGCAACCCGGTCCCCAGCTCAAAAAGATTGCCTACCCCTGTACTAGATTAACTCTTGGAGATTTCTGAGATTCATTTCAGTAAAGCATCATCTACCACCTTGTCTTGATTTGGTGACCTGTAGTAAACCCCTACCACAGTGTTGTTTTTCTTTTTCCATTTATTTTTACCCAAAAATCCAGTTTGATCACTCATGTGGATTTCTGTACAAGTGAATTTGTCTTTGACATATAATGCTACTCCCCCTCCTTTTCTTTTTGAACAGATTATATCCTTCAATTGTTATATTCTAGCCATGGGAGTCATCCCATTAAATCTCTATTATACATATAAAGTCATATTTAGCTTCCTGCATTAGGATTTCATTCTCGTCTTGTTTCCCAAACTCTATGCATTGATGTATAGACATCCAAAGCATTGTTTGTTCTCATCTTTTATTTGACATTGTTTTACTGTGGCTCCCATTCTCTCCCCCCAGATTCTCCTCTAGAATTCACATCCTTGTGTTTAGAGCTTGCTTTTGGACAGATGCTTAAGCTATCATCTCCATCCCCCAAGGGTTTAATTTAAAGCCCTTTTGATCAGATTCATCATGTTTTTGCTGCATCCTATCCTTAGTGATACCACTCCCACTGGCACCAGAACATGCTGCATCAGGTGTATGTCTGTTTCAGAGCAGAGGGATAGGTTGGCAAAATTTTACCCATGCCATAAGGGTGTGTGCCCTCAGAGTGTAGCATTTTCCAGTGGTGGTGAATAGCCATTTCCCCATTTTATGGAAAAATGCAATATGAAGTATTTAGGTTGGGGACGGGGCTACAGTCTGTGGCTTAAATCCTACTGTCAAGCTGCAGGCAAACTTCCTGCTGCTGTCACTTATTGAGGAAGAGAGGGACCATGAAGAAGTAGCTGGTCTTAGATGGGGGGGGGGGGGGGATGAGGGTGCATTCTCCAGTGGAATGCATCTGCTTTTTTCTTCTTTCAGGAGCTCAAAGCAACTGGATCTTTATAGTCTGAATAACCTCCCTCCCTTTCTTACTGGTAAGTGAGAGCAGCAGGGGCCCCTCCCAGAGACTGACAGGTATTGAGCAATTGGAGGCTTTTGGATGGAGCATAAGAGTGAGCAAATAGCCCTCTGTACCCTGGGCATATGTACATGAGCATAAGCTGCATTGACATGGGCACAAGCCACTAATACTATGCTAGCCTACAACTGCATTTGGTGGATTCAGTTTTCATCCTCTTGCAACTCTCACATGGATTGTGACCCATTTATTTTGTACCACTGAATAGGTAATGTTGAGAACTGTGCTTGCTTCTTTATGCACATTTTTAACCTTTCATCTGAAGACCCAGCAGAGATTCTTGGCCATATTAGTACATAAGCAACCAGAGCCTAGAAAAGCTAGTCTTTTTACTACAACTTCCAGAATCCCTAGCCATGTTGGCCAGGTGGTTCTGGGCACTGTAGTCCAAAAGGAAATTTTTCCAAGAGAACAGCAAGAAACAGTTGAAACCCAGGAACTGGAAAGCCAACATCACTTGGTTGTTTTGCTGGGGACTACTTTCAAATTGTGTGATAATGAATCCCACCTACCCTCACCCCTACAAAGTTCCATTACTACTGCAATCAGTAGTGACTGGAGAATTCCATGTCAGATGGGTGAGAAACTCTGGGTCTGGGTACAAATTTTATGGGAGTTATCCAAGGTGCTGAACCCAACATCCCAAATAGATTGAGCATTTTGGATAGCTCTCTTAAACTCTGAACAGCTGCCTTGAGTCCCACGTTTGGGGAAAAGCTGGAATATAAATGGTTGATTGATATATTGATGTATTGATCAATCTGATATATTGATATATACTGATATAAAAGCTAGTGTTGATTCATTGTCCCCCCCCCGCACCCCGACATTGAAACCACCAACTGCCACTTGTTGCTGCACACTCTTCATGTTATTTTATCCCCAGAGTTAGTAATTATGCAGTCCCTTGGTTTCCTCTGAATGCAAGATTTGACCCATCATGTGATGGTTCCTAATCCCTACATATGCAGACGATAAAGTTGAAAGTGGTGGGGTGTGATGGGAATTCCAGAGCAGCTCTTGATTATTTCATTTATTAGAAATATTTCCAAGCAGCTCTATGTGTTGTGTCCATGGTGTTCAAACTGTGTTAAATGGAAGCTTAGGACTCTTTGTAAAGTTACCTGAAGATCCCCATCAAGATAACCAATACAGCTAGGCACCTTGCTTGTCATTATTGACATATTTAGGTACCACAGAGAGCTGGGGTTCTGAATCTTTGGTCTCCAAAAATTTTGGACTTTGAGTCCCAGAAGCCACAGCCAGCATGACCAATGCTATGAGATTCTTTGATCTGAAGTCCGAAATATCTGAGGGACCAACAGATCAGAACCACTCTTCAGAACCATAATTGTTATGAAGACAAGACAATGAGGCCTGATGGTTTGCATGAACCTTGAATACTGGACTCAGGAGTTTTCTGCACTACACAGGATGCCATGACAAATAGGGAATCTCAGATGTCAGTTGAGAAGTGGCAATGAATTCCTGTTGACAGAAAGTTAGACAGTTCCTGCATTGTGTAATATGTAATCCTTTCCTTCTTTCAACCCAGTGGAAGAGGGGGAAGACTCATTGTTGTGGGATGCTTCCATGAGATGGTGATTTTCAAGATGCCTACATTGTTACTGGTACCTTGGCATACACCAGGTATACAAGCTGTGAATGAAGTGATGAGCTGATCTGACATGATTATTGCAGTTCATCAAGAAGGGTAAATAAATGTTCCATTGTTGGTGTGTGGTTGTCTCTGTGCCTAAGAATTGTTTAAAAAAGCATCTCTCTCTCTCTCTCTCTCCATCTCTCTCTTTGTGGTGGTGGTGGGAGGCAGGAATAAGAATGTTAAAACAATGTCAGGCTGCCTCCTTTCACAAGCAAATAAAAGCCAATTAATTTTATGAAAAAGATGGGGGTAAAACCATGAAATGACTTGTACAGAAACTGGATATACTTTATCACAAGGAATGATGAAGCTCCTGCATGGTCTGGCCTCCAGATTGCATGCCAAAGGAATAAAAAAGAGTAATAGTAACCTTTCAAATCCATTACTAAAATTGTCAGATCCAGTACTGCTGCCTTCACCCTCATTGAGGAGACATTAAAGAAAGTGTTTTCATCTCTCTCTAGAAATGTTTGTGAATTTGGCTTTTCAAAATAACATCCACCTAACCTTGTTGTTCTTGATGTGCCCCAAGGAACCATAATTTATGGATGCTGAAAGCATGAAATGAGTAATAGTTTTGTGCATATCCAAGAGATGATTGTAGGAAGCAGATAGATGAAAAACAAAGAGGGTTCTTGCCCCTTATTCTACCACTATAGATGGATAGGGAAGTTGGCTGGGAACATGGCAGTGGGCAAGTAGGAAGTGTTGGCTTACTCTTCTTTGCTTTTGTGTTTAGTGAAAGAGGATATGTGGAAAGCCTGAGAGGCAGGATGGAGAGATCAGCAAATCCATTTAACTCTTATCTTGGTACTACCTGGATCGCTTGTGCAAGACGAAGTTTGTGCAAATCTGAGGCTCTCCCGCCAAGACTGTATGAACGTCCCAAGATTCACAAGGATTCCATTCCACTCCAACCCATAGTGAGTGCCATTGGATCCCCCACATATGATTTGGCCAAGTTTCTGGCCACACAATTACAAACCCATATAGGGCAACCCCCGCATTACATCAAGGACTCAACTCACTTCATAAGAAAAATCAATAACCTTGAGCTTAAACCTGGAGACATACTAATCAGCTTCGATGTGGTCTCCCTGTTCACCAAAGTCCCCATAATGGACACCATGACACTCATCCGACAAATTTTTCCAGAGGACATCACACCCCTGTTCGAACATTGCCTCACCACAAGCTATTTCCAGTGGGACAATGGATTCTATGAACAGAGAGATGGGGTAGCAATGGGAAGCCCTCTAAGCCCTGTGATAGCAAACTTTTACATGGAACACTTTGAAAAACAAGCCCTGGAAACAGCACCAAAAAAGCACACAACTTGGTTCCGATACGTGGATGACACTTTCACCATTTGGAGCCATCGAGAAGAAGATTTGGCTGTGTTCCTGAACCACCTGAACAACATCCACCCTAACATCCAATTCACTATGGAAAAAGAAAAGGAAGGAACACTGCCATTCCTGGATGTCCTAGTCATCCGCAAACCAAACCAACATCTGGGTCACACACTATACAGAAAACCTACACATACAGGCAAATACCTGCACAAGAACTCCAACCATCACCCAGGACAAAAAAGAAGCACAATAAAAACACTGGTAGACCAGGCAAAACGCATCTGTGAACCCCACTTCTTGGAAGAGGAATTGAAGCACCTAGACCGGGCTCTACAGGCAAATGGTTACTCCAGCTCAGACATCAGAAGGGCTGCCAGACCCAGGAAAACCCAGAGGAGTGAAGACAAGCAACCACCCAAAGGGAAGGTATTTTTACCATATATCAAAGGAATCACAGACAGAATAGGGAAAGTGGTGAGGAAACATAACCTCCAAATGGTTTACAAACCAACCAAGAAAATCCAACAGATGCTGCGCTTAGCGAAGGACAGGAGAGACCCTCTCACAGCCGCAGGAGTTTACCGCATACCATGCAGCTGTGGACAAGTCTACATGGGGACCACCAAACGCAGTGTCCAAACACGAGTCAAGGAACATGAGAGACACTGCAGTAAATCAGCAGTAGCAGAACACATTATAAACCATCCTGGGCATAAAATGCTGTTTGAAAACACTGAAATTCTGGACCATGCCAACAACTATCAGGTCAGAATGCACAGGGAAGCCATCGAAATCCACAAACACTTGGACAACTTCAACAGGAAAGAAGAGACCCTTAAAGCAAACAAGGTTTGGCTACCAGTCCTACAAAATAAGAAAATCAGCACTCAGCAAATGCAAATGGGAAACCAACCAGGGTTAGGGGCTTTCCCAGCAGACAATAGCAGACAATATCCATGTTTGCATATCCTCCCACCCTAAAGCCATACTATTAACAACAGAACAAAACCTATTCAACACAGAACAATACACAGTTTACATGGGAATCACCCCTCCCTACCCAGGGTCTCACAATATATATAGACTCACTCTCTTCCATTCCAGTATTCTCTGAAGATGCCAGCCACAGATGTTGGTGAAATGTCAGAAAGAAACTCTTCTAGAACATGGCCACACAGCCCGAAAAACCCACAAAAAACTATGGATGCCAGCCATGAAAGCCTACGACTTCACTACCTGGATCCTTCTCATATCTTTGGGTCTATATGTCCTTCCCACAGGAGAGTTTCCTTGTGTTCCAAAGGGAATATTGACCTCTTAAGAACATGCCTGCCTCCAGATATGGAAATAAGAAAATATGGAAGCCCCCATATACTGCATGGGGTATGTCAAGTATGCTAACAGTGGTGGTACCAGAATCTTTGGTAGAGATATGGTGTATGCTTCATGGATGATATCCTATGCTTCATAACAGAAGGAAAATAGCTCAGGGACACAAAAGACAAAATTTAAGTGGTATACATGTATTTTGCAACAAATTTATGCAGAATCAAAATAATTGTTAATTTGATGCCTTTGGATGCTTCTCCTGATCAGCAGCAACAAAAAAGAGAAAAAAGAAGGAGGAAATAATAAGTTCTTAAAGATGAGGAACACGCTAATGGGGAAGCCTTTGGAAGTCTAAGCACAATCTGGAAGATACATGAGTTTTATTAGTACAGCGCTGACCAGAAAAGAGGCAGAATAGACAGATTCAGAGCACTGTCAAGAGGACAAGATAGAAATTAAGTTTGAATTGGTATATTTACTATTTTAGAGGAGGGAAATGGGGGAGAAAGTTTCTCTTCTATTTGTTTGCAATTACTCAGAAAGTCACCAAGAGCATTAATTGACTGCAGTTCTCCCAAATGGTTGGCCCAATAAAGGTATCACTGTTTTTTGGATTTTGGATGATACTGAACTTTGCTATACAGCCAACATGGCTATCCCTGGATATATTTCCTGGATGTAAAGACCGCATTTTAACCCCCACAGGTGGATCCTAAAGAGAGACATAGGAGGATCCTAAAGAGAGAGTCAATAAATTGGGGCTTTACTATTTGAGGTTTCTACCTTGAACAAAGGTAAAGCATTTTTTTCTTTTAAATTGGGATTGCATTGACATGTTTTACCTTAACAACACCTAAAGGTTTTCCTGAAACAAAAACATGGAGGCTTCCTGAGAAATTCAGTGTTCTTTTCCTAACAAAGAGGCTTGTAGCCTCACAAAGGATTCAAGACAAACTTGATTGCAAAGGCAGTAGCTTTTTTGTTTTGCTAATGGAATTTAAATTTTATTTCCTGGACTGAATCTCCCAGTACCCACATGACCAGAAGGAAGAGGGGTCCACCTGCATGAATACCCTTCCATACCACCTGAACTGAAGGCAACAACTACAACATCTTGACCAAATGCAGGGCTATGACTAACATCATCATTGTTTTTCCTCCTGTATGATTTTTAACACCTTTGCCTGATGAAGAAGTCAGTGGAGCTTTGAAAGCGTGCAATATGTGGAATGTGCATTTTGGTTGGCCCAATAAAAGTATCACAGTTTTGTGGCTTTTGGATGATACTGTACTTTGCTATGTGGCCAACATGGCTACCCCTGCTCACTGGTTCATAATGTTTCTGCTCACTGGTTCATAATGAAAATAAGTGGCTTGATTTAGAACAGGGCTACTCAAAGTAGTGGTCCATGGATAATGCCAATCCAAGAGCCACTAGCTGCTCAGTCCCTGCAGATTTTCAGGGAAAGAAAGAAACAATTGTAGTCAGTGGTCACAAATGTAGCACAAATCTCTGGGATACTGGGCAGGGGGGGGGAACTGCTGGTCCACCACACTAGCTAGTTTGGGAAGTACTGGTTTAGATAACCACAGAGTGCACTGCAGACTTTCTTCCTATTCCCTTTCATTCATGTGCAATATTTTTCTATTTTGGTGAATCAGTTCTGGCAGTCAGCTCAAACAGAAATAGCAGTCATTAACTATAATCAGAGCCTGGAAAAAATAATTTGTTGGACTACAATTTCCAGAATGTCCAAAGGATTCTGGGAATTGCAGACCAACAATGTACCTTTTTTCTTCCTCTATCCCTGGAACAGAAGAGAACCCTATATGTGGTTTTCGCAGAGTCAAATAAGAGTATTCATCACAAGGGTTTAATTGTCTTTTTATCAATGGCCACTTGGCTAGAAGTAGCCATAAAATGGAAGGATTCTGCTACCCTCTCAAAGGTTGATATAAAACAGGAGTGAGCAAAGCTTGGCCCTGGGGTCATGTGCTGTCCCCCAAAGTTTTTACGTGTCTCCATCTCTCCAACAGCTCTTTTCTTGCCACCAGAGGTGAATGATCTCTTCAGGAAGCCTCCAAGAGTGGCAGTTTTTTTAAAGACATAGGACCACCACCTGCATGAATGCTTGGGTGCTGCATGATGGGGTGAGCTCCTGTCACTAGTCCCAGCTTCTGCCAACCTAGCAATTTGAAAGCATGCAAATGCAAGTAGATAAATAGGTATCACTTCGGTGGGAAGGTAAACAGTGTTCTGTGCAATCATGCTGGCCACATGATTACAGAATAGTCTCTGACAATGCTGGCTCATCGGCTTAGTAATGGAGATGAGCACTGCTCCCTATAGTTGGACACAACTTGACAACCTTGTCAGTGAGGAATAGCTTTACCTTTACCTTTATAGGACCACCACCACCAACGCTGTCTAACATGAAAAAATACTAAAAAAAAATTCAGACCAGAAATGGATTTCTAGCCACTTTTGGTTGAGCTTTGTTTTATGTTTGGCAGGACTGGTGGTTCATACAGCTCCCAGAAAGTTTCCTGGGCAGAAAATGGGCTCCTGTCCTCATCAGTGTTGTCCATCTTGGCATAGATGAGCATCTGATACAGAACAACAGACCAATTGGAGGAGAATCAGATTCTGAAGCATTGGTTGTTTCTTGCTATGGCTTTATTATTCATGCTAGCAACTCTTGCAAATTATGACTCTGGAAAATGCCTCCATCTTCCCATGGTTCAATGGAGAGGAATACAATTTTTCTGTCCAACAAATTCAAAATTAATATAATGCACAATGGATCACTCTTTTAGCAAAAAGTGTGCATGCCCTGCAAACATTATGTTCCTTCACTCTTTGTTTCATTTCTAACCTTGCAATTTGTAATTTATTACAATTCCACTTTATACATGAGAATAATTATTTTCAATAAAGTATTATATAATAAACAGAGACAGCATGGTGTAGCGCAGAGGGGTCGGCAACCTACGTCCTGTGGGCCGGGCGCAGCCCGCGGAGGTCTTGGGACCGGCCCATGGCAGGTCCTGTTGCTGCTGCTGCTGCGCCACCAAAATGGCGCCTGCACTTGTGCACACATGCGCACGATGGGGGGTGCCATTTTGGAATGCCCAATGGTGCCGGCGTCATGCGCACACGACGCCAGCACCATTGGGCCTTCCAAAATGGCGCCCGCCATCATGCGCAGGCGTGCGCCCGCGCTCGCACACACATGTGCACGTGACGGGCGCCATTTCGGAAGGGCCAACGGCACCGGCGGCATGTGAATTCGCACGGCACCGGTGCCGTTGGGCATTCCAAAATGGCATCCCCATGCGCCATTTCCCCCCCCCGCAAAAAAAATTTGCCGACCCCTGGTGTAGAGGTTTGAACATTAGACAACATCACTGGAGCCAGGGTTCGAATCCAAGCTCAGCCATGTAAACCCACTGAGTGACCTTGGGCAAGTCACACTCTCTCACCCTCAGGGGATGGCAATGGCAACCCCTCTCTGAAGAAACTTGACAAGATAGGTTCTCCTTAGGGTCACCATAAGTAAAAATTGACTTGGTAGCACACAACAACAAATTTATATAATAAATGTTTTAAATATATCAGAGTGGAGATGGTCTTATCTTGGAATGAGGCCTTCTTCCAAATTGGCTGTCATGGAGACTGGGGATGAAAGACATTGTAGCCAAACACATTTGAACAATAACACATTACTTGTGTAAATCCAATTGATTTGTGTCATGTAATGGCTGACTTTAGCCCAGAAATCCAAACTTCAGTGCAAAACAGGAAGTTTTACTCAGAAACCAAAGCTGTCCACTGTACGGCAATGTTGTTAGAACTACAGCAATTTCTGTTAGTTTGTTTTATTGTGCCTACAAGTTGTTTCCAACTTATGGTGACCCTAAAATCTATCATGGGGTTTTCTTGGTGAGATTTGTTCAGGGGAGGTTTGCCATTGCCTTCCCCTGAGGCTGAGAGAGTGTGACTTGCCCAAGGTCACCCAGTGGGTTTACATGGACAAGCTGGGAATTGAACCCTGGCCTCCAGAATCACAGTTCAACACTCAAACCACTGCGCCACACTGTATGGTTATACAGTACATTAAAAGCACAAAGCATTTCACACCTTTTTGCATGCTTAAACCACATTTGTCCCTAAACCAAAACATCCCTCTTCCCAGGACAGCTCCACTGTTTCTTTTGTAGTAAGCATTCCCACAAAACTGACCTTGACAGATCCTGGTACCTATTACCTCCCCTTTACATCTGTTCCTTAACCAACTCCAGCATAGATAAATATTCTTTCCACCAAACAATACGAAAGGTATGACACATCCCAGCATCCAGTAATACAAATAAAAACAGGTACAATATTCAGGGGTAGGCAACCTTTCCCCTTTAAGGGCCGAGGGACTTCAGCTCCCAGAATCCCAGGAGCTATTGGCCAACATGGGACTATTGGCCAACATGGCTGAGGCTTCTGGGAGCTGAAGTCCCTTGGCCCTTAAAGGGGAAAGGTTGCCTATGGTTAACAAGCATGGCAGAAACACTGAGGGACTCGGATTCTGACAATTCCAGTTTATTCTCTGGATAAATTCCCTGGTGTTAGAGGGCATAGGAGAAAACTTTCTCAGCTGTTGCACCCCAGTTGTGGAATTCGCTCCCCTCGGAGGTCTGACTGGCACCAATGTTGATTTCTTTCCAGTGCCAAGTCCAGATTTCACTTCTGATTAAATCATGTAGACTCACGTGGCTTTTGACTGTTGAAATCTTTTAAAGCGTTTTCTCTTTTTGTCATGTTTAATATGGTTTGGTCATCTTTGTAAGGTTTTTATTGTTTTAATTTAGAATTGTTTTAAATTGTTTATTGTTTTATCAGTAAACCACCTTGAAGTCTCACAACCAAGGGTGAAACACAAATATTTAAATAAATAAATACTCTCGTTAGATCTAGGAGTAGGATTTAAGTCACAGGTGGGAATCACATGTCCCTCTGAAATTGAAACTGAAATTTCCAGCAGCTCTACCCAGCATAGCCAGTGCAAAGGAATGCAGTCCAGCAACATCTGGAGGGAGATATGATGTGCATCCCTGACTTCACTAGAACTGATAGGAAGAGAAATTTTTAGACAAGAAGCATGAAGGACTAGAAAAAAAAACTCCAAGAATGCTATGATCTTCAGGGAAAAAAGGCTTTCTCTTGGTCCTGCCACAATCAGAGGCTCACCTGATAAGGACCGCTTTCTCAGTGGTTGCTCCCACCCTCTTGAACTCCCTTTGGAGACTAGGCTGGCAGGCTTTTAACGGTTAAGGAGTTCTTATTTAAATGTGTGTTTTATTTGTTTTTAATATTTTAATTTTAATATTTGTATGGCTTTTATTTGGAGTATTTTTAAATGATTTGATATTTTAAAATATTTGTGAGTATTTTAAATGGTTTTTAAATGATTTGATAGTATTTAATCTGGGGAATTTTAATTTTTTTAAAAATGTATTGTAAATGTCTTTAATGTGCTATTTCTGGAAGCCGCCTTGGGTCAACTCTGGGAGAAAGGTGGCATATAAATGAAGTAAATAAATAAATAAACACAATAAATAAAAAGATAAGTCCAACCTCTCCACATCCCACTTTTTGAATGTAGCAGACAATCCATCCCTTAATACAATCAATGTGGGCGTGCATGTTAAATTGTTTAAACTTGCACCCCCACATGTTGTTGCATTTCATCTCCTAGACCTAGATGTTCCAGCCAGCATGGCCTGAGGGTGGTTTGGTTTAACACATCCTTGACTCAAGTCTGGGAACCACTGGTTCAAAGTCCACACATGCAGCCTGTTGCAATGTTTCAAACAGGCAAAACAATTTTTCCTTCTTTTTCTTTTAACAAATGTCAATGTGTAGTTTATTTATACCATTGTATCTGGGTGCTCCCTGTTCTGGTCATGATCTGTTTGTTGCAGTTGTCAGGATGTCTAATCAATCAACAGTTTTCTTGTTATTTCACTTTGCTTGTCAGCTTCTTCCTCTTTTACTCAAATAGATATACAGACACACCACACTCCTTTTTTTCTGAAGGTCACTTGGGCTTCTTAATGGACATTTATCCTGCAAACAACACAATGATCTTTGACCGTTCTGCAGGGCATTGGCAAACCTGGCACATATTGAACCTTGCTAGGATTCACAGTGACCAAACAATTGGAAGACACACAGTCCGCACAGTACACAGCAGAGAGTGCAGCTTTCAGAGCCAGCACTGAAAATATAATTAGAAGAATTACAGGAAAGAGAGAGGGGACAGATCATTCATTTAGGTCTGCTTAAACAAAAAGCAGGGCTTTAATGAATTTACTGGCCAATATCCTTTGCACTATTCTATAGCCTCATGGCAACAAACCTTAGTGATGTTTTTTGTGTGTGTGTGTTTTAATTCTCTTTGGTTCCAACTCATTATGCTAGCCGGTTCATTAATTCTGTCATTTACTGGAGTTACTGGAGGTAAATAACAACCCAACCACCCTGAAAGCTATGAAAACTCAGTGGCCTATGAATTGTTTCCCCCTCATCCTTAGAATTTCTCTTGTAATGTCAGAGCTAAGCCACTCTGTTGTGCAAAGATGGTCTACTTCCCCAGACTTTTGTCTGGCTTGATTGCTTGCCTAATCACCCTTGATAGCTGTTAGGCCTCTCTTATTCCACAAGGTGTTTAGGTTGGACTGGTTGAGCAGAATTTAAATGGTCTTAATCAGCATCTCCCCATGATTTAACACTGCTGCTGGTGTTTGTTTGGCACACCCATGCCAACCGGGTGGACTCTGAGTAGTCCAAAAAGTGCATTTCCTAAGTGCTGCCCTTGAGTCTTTCTGTATGTGTTGTTAGTGTTGCTATGCATTAGTTTTATTTTCATATTAAATTGTGTTTTGACTAGTACTTTTAAGAGTTAGGCTAAACCGGGGTAGGCAACCTTTTTGAGCCGGGGGCTGAGTTGCTGTCCCTCAGACAATTGGGGGGCCGAAGCATCAAAAATAAATAAATAAATAAATAAATAAATAAATATATTTTTAAAAAATAAATACAAAAATTTTAAAAAATATGCATGCACGCTCTCTGGGTCCCAGAAAAGCCATGGCAAAACCCCTGTGGAGATTTTACCAAGAAAACCCCAAGAACAAGTAATAACAACAATAATCAATATCATCATGGCGGGCAGCGGCAGGGGGCGGCGGTGGCGGCAGGAGCGGCCTGGGGCCGGTCCAAAGGCCTCGGGGGGCTGCATCTGGCCCCCGGGCCTTAGGTTGCCTACCCTTGGGCTAAACAAAGGTGGAAATGAATAACGTGTGGTGCGGATGGGTGAATCCTCCTGACTTCTCATAAATTTACTTTATCAGGGTTGTCAGTTCAGGATCATGCCAAGCACCAAGGGTTCTGGGCCAAAATGTGAGACCTAGAGATAGGTACTGCCTTAAGTACTAACTAATGCTGCTCACAGCATGTCGATCAAGCACACAGACACAGAGAATGTATTTTCCTGTTTGGAAATGAAGGCTGCACCTGCACTGCAGAGATAATGCTGTATGACACTGCTTTAATTGCCATGGCTCAATCCTATGGAATTCTGGGATGTGTAGTTTTGTGAGATATTTAGTCTTCTCTGCTAGAGGGACGTTTTCATACACAAACATCCAAATCTGCCTGGAGCCATTCCGGAACGGTGCCTTCTGCTCACTCCGGAATGGCTCCGGCAGCAGCGACCTAATTCCTTTAAAAAAAAGGAATTACAACTCCAGCGCTGATGCCGGAGTTAGAGCTAAAGGGGGCGGGGCTTGCTGCGACGTCATGTGAACACACGCAGCAAGCCCCAGACTGACGCCGGCTAGCGCCAGGGATGGCACAGGAAGGGGCGAGGCTTGCTGCGACGTCGTATGAAACATTTGACATTTTGCCGGAGTGGGGCCAGACGGAGGCCGGACGGAGGCCGGCTAGCGTCCTCCAAAAGCCCGTGTGAAAACGTCCAGAGAGCCCTGCTGCCACAAAAAAACTGCAAATCCCAGAATTCCATAGCATTGAGCCATGTCAGTTCAAGTGGTGTCAAACTGCATTATTTCTGCAGTGCTGATGCAGCCTAAGGAGCTTATCGCTTGGGGTTTTAAACCGAATCAAGACTTCCAGGCTGCAGCCGAGAGGTGGGATGGAGGCGAAGATTATGGAGAAAGGGACTGGCACTGCTACTGGGTGAGTGGAAAAGGGTATTGCCTCCCTTTCCCATTTGCCCAGCAGGCATACCAGGCACTAAACTGGCCCTCCAGAGACCACAGCACTGCCCTTCTCAGTAACAGCTCCCCCTCCGGTGCTTTTAGGGTCCTGTGCAAGTAGCCACGGCAGACCCTGAAGGCCTTCAAGGTTCAGTGTGGTTGCTCTCAGAAGGCCTTTCTCAGGGAGGCTGGCTGGGGGTGTGTGGTGTGGCTATTCCTGACCTGCCCTCATTATTTGGCTCTCTATTCTCACGCCTCTGGCTGTCTGCACAGGTGTTTTGTCGAGCTGCCTGGTGCGTCTGCTGCCACCGTGGGTCACTTGCTTCTGAGGTCAGAATGAGGCACTCAGTGATGGCTGGGAACCTTGTTCTGGCCTCAGAACAAGTGACCCTTGACGGTGGCCGAGACATCAGGCAGCTCAGTGGGACACTCATGCAGACAGCTGGCACAGTGCAGGAACAAAGGGTTCCAGAGTGACGGGTAAGTTATTTCATGTTTTTAAAGACTGTTTTACCCTGTTCTGGTGCAGAATATGCCAGACATCGTCTGGACTGTCACACCAGAACTGGGGTTCGGGATGTGTGGCGTCCAAACAGGACAACACCATAACAGGGGTGGGTGCAGGGAACAGGCCATTTGGCTCATGAAGACAAGGTCTGTGCGTGAATAGGAGCTGGAGCCTGCGTGCACCTGGTAACATTTTTATGAGTTTGTAAGCCTGTCCTTTTTACTGGTGTCTAGTGCAGGATGAAGACCCTCTTTGCAGTGTGCTTTCTTGGGAAAATGGAAACAATGTGCTCTTCTCTCAATTTCCCCCCAAATGAACTTTCTAACATTATTTCAAAAGTATTATGATGTGTAAAAATGAACTATGTTTTCTCTCTCTCTTTTCCATTTATTTGGACTAGGATGGCCCTTGAGGTCTCTTCCAATTCTATGATTCTATTTATTGATTTATTTGATTTATAACCCTCCTTTCTCCCAGTCTGATGCTTCCAAGGCAGCTTTTCATTTTCTGACAGAATTTGCAGCTCAGCTTCAGAAATATAATCTCTCACTGGTTTGTTGATCCAGTGTCTCTTTTGTTCAGTCAACCTCAATTTTACATGTCTCTCAGTCCCTGAATATAGTTGATGGTCCTCTGGCCTCTTTGAGGAACTGAGATAGGGAAATGTAATAAATGAAATGTAACTGCCGTGTTTCCAAGCAAGATGTAAAGATATACTCCCATCCATTAAATGTGTGTGTTGTTTTGTCTTTCAAATAGTTTCCAACTTATTTGGCGACCCTAAAGTGAGCCCATCAAAGGATTTTCCTGGCAGGTTTCTTCAGAGTAGGTTTGCCATTGCCATACTCTGAGGCTGAGAGTGTGTGGCTCAACCAAGGTCACACAGTGAGCTTTTATGACTAAGCAGGGATTTGAACCCTAGTCTCTAGAGTCATAGTCCAGTATTCAAACCATTATACCATGCTGGCTCCCATTCACACATACAAACAATGCGTATCCTGAAGCCTTTTCTCCTAGCATATGATAACCCACTGTCCTCAGGAGTAGTGGAGTGAACTTCTTCATTGTCAAGATTCAAATGACAATCCAGTTGACTCTTGCAAATGGAATGGAACAGGATGTCACCTAGCCTTTTGCCTCAGGTAGCTAAATATTTTTGGCTCTTTGATGTTTAAACCCTTGATCATATAAGGCAGTTAACCCCCAACCTGTAATCTTCCAGATTTGTTGGGCTAAAACTTCTATCATTCCCCCTCAGCTAAGAATGTGGTCCCGCACAATTGCAGGGCATGAAGCTGAGAATGGATGATATGTCTATCATGTATAGTTTGACTGTTGACTTCATTCTCCTTTTATATCATATTTTCCTATTTTCTATGTGTGGCAAGTTTTATTTTGGGCTGAATTAATCTGTGGTTTCTTGTTACAAGATCTGGACAGTAGTGTCCAATGGCAGATACATCTTTTGATATCTTATTAAAGACACCTACAAAATAATCATATGCAGTGTCATCTCCCAACCTGTCCTATGAAATTACATGATTCATAGAGAAGTGGTTTGGGGTTTCTTCAAAATCTCCATTTTGCTTTGGAAAATACTTGAAAAAGTGTTCCCAGTTTGACTTTAGATGAAATTGTGTGACATTCAAGGGTTGTTAAAGACACGTGGTTTATACAAACAGAGAGTGAGAGAAAGAAATGCTGTTAGTCTTCTCTAAAATTAACTTTACAAAGTGGCTGTTTCCCCCAAAATGTACTCTCAAAATCCTCAGCCAGCATAGCCAGTGGGCTGTTTCTGGATTACTTTTTTGTAGTCCAGAACATTTCCAAGGATTTTTTTTTTCCCCAGAGGAACTCCCAAATTTGTTTCAGATTTCACTTTAGGGGAAATAGTGGTAGAACCCCTGCAGAAAACAGCTGGGAAAGGAAGATTTTTTTTTTTAAAAAAAGTTCATTACAGTAGCACTGTCTTTGACACAGCATCTGTTCACTGTTCATGTACAGGACAGGGTGGGGAAGACTGCACTTAAATATATACTTGATGCCCAATAGGAACTGTGTTGGATGCATGACTATCCTTGTTGCTCCATCCAGTAGAACTAGTATTTCAAGGCTATTACTTACTAGGGAGGATTCCACAACTGACATGATTACAGCAGGTAGGAGTACAGTGTTTGCTCAGTGTTTTAACAGAACACTTTGTGGCTGAACTGGCTTAGTCTAACTCAGTGGAGTCATGATATGGATCATTCATGCATCACACATGAATAACTCATCAATTGCATTGTCTGAAAGTGGTGTTGGATGCCAATAAGTGATGCTTTCTTACCTGTTACTCTTCGTGAAGCTTGGTGCATTCTAGTGTTAAAACCTCAGGCTGGTTGTGTGTCAGTGGTTGCAATAATAGGTAAAGCAACAAGTGAGAAGATGAAGGTTATCCTGCAGATTTTGCTGGGGGAAATGAATTCAGGCCCTGGTCGAGCAGTGAACTCATGAAGTATGGTTTAAGGCACATCTCAAGAAGAGGACTTTGATCAAGAAAAACAAAATTAAAACACAAGTACAGTTGTTTTAAAAAAATTAATCATCTTAATTTGTTCATCAAACAAAATTGTTCATTTATAATA
Organism: Phrynosoma blainvillii; assembly: GCA_026167975.1. Lineage (NCBI taxonomy): Eukaryota > Metazoa > Chordata > Lepidosauria > Squamata > Phrynosomatidae > Phrynosoma > Phrynosoma blainvillii. The sequence goes on along the minus strand of JANUYF010000003.1, from coordinate 135,661,725 downwards.
TAGCCCCACTAACATGCAACATTACATGAACTATCCTCCAAATGGTTGGGGGATGGTTGATTATAGGAGTTGATTATTACCCCAAGGATGTTTGTAGTCTGGATTACAGTGAGGTGGTAGACAAAGAACATTTGTCCTCAAAAGAAAACATTTGAGCAAGAACTAGGAAAAACAACATCAACAGATTAATATAAAATCTATATATATGAAATGGCACTTGCTGACATTCTTTACCATTTCTTCTCCCTTACTGTCCTTGCCTATCCAGCCATTTGTCCAATTCTATACTGTACAAATTGGGATGGGGACCTGTCTTTATTTCGAGTGAAGCCATGTAAGCCTTTGCCCAAAAGAAAAGTTTTGTGGCATGATAAATAATACCACTTGCTAGCATGGCATAAACCTTTGTGTGCTGCAGTCCATTTTGTGATATACATGAAGTGTTGACTTGAGTTACAGATGTATATACACTTGTTTGTAGGCAGGGGAGATTCTAAAGGGTGAGGTCACATTGGAAGATAAATGGGTATGATTTCAACACTGTCTCCTACAGAAGAAAACACAACACTAGTAGAAGATATTTAAAAGGAAGTGAAGAAATCAAATAGACAGAAAGTTTAGGCAGGGCTTCATAACTAACAGAATGAGGAATTTAAAAAGGAAGAATTGAGATGACACCAAGAATTCATAGTTTAGTCTATAGTTGGACTAAAGCCTTCTGACAGTGAAAAGGGCAGGCAATTGTTAAACAAAACAAAACAAAACAAGCAAAAGTGGAAAAGTTATTCTAAGCACATTTATTCTAGGAAACAAGCCATACTAAATTCAGTGATGGTTACTTACAAGCATATATGCTTGTGATCCCATTGAGTAGCCCTTTGCAATTACAGGTTGAGTTATTAAACTTATTGCAATATGGGACAGAAAATGTTTGGATAAAGAAATAAGTGACCTGATGGAAAGGTCAAGAATGGGAACCCAGAATTTGGAGTCATTAATATGGTGATTAAAACAATGAGCATGAAAGATAGCACCACAGGTCAAGTGAAGGACAACACAACAGTTTCCTTCACATCCAATCCCTAGGCAATGTAAACTGAAGTCATTTCTATTTAAATGTAAATATTTGGGTAATCTGAAGATGTTTCAGACACTGCTTCCATTCAAGGCTGCAGCTCTCCATGTATTTCAAAAGTAACGTGAAACTGGACAAGGGAGAGGTCACCATGAAGTGATATTTCTCCATCGTTTTTCCAAAGAGAAAATTCCATTAGGATTGATGCTGAATGGTTACAGTGTTATCAAACTACATTTTGGAAGTTTACTTACCTGTTTTTATTAGGTTGCAGTGAATAATTGCACTGCATTTGGGAGACATTCAATGAAACCTCTATACCAGTGATGGTGAACCTTTTAGGGGCTGAGTGCCCAAACTAAAAGGCCTTCCAGCATGAGGTGTTGCCCAGTGCTGGGGTGGGACTTCTACCCTCTGAAGCAGCTGAAGGCCTGGGACGGCCGGGAAGGAGGAGGAAAATGGTTTTGCGTGCCATAGGTTCATCATCATAGCTCTATACAATGAATGGACTATGATAACCCTCTGTCTAAAGTGTCCACTCAGATTTGTTTTTACAAGAATGAATTCTGAACATATATTTCTTTCCAGAAAAGATAATACAATATAGGGGGGTTGCAGACTGCCAGAAATAGTGTGAATTCAGTCCACTTTTAGGGTTAGGGTTAGAGTTAGGGAACCATGGGAACTGTATTTTATTGTGGCATCAGAGTTGTCTGACAGAGAAGGCTCAATGTCTCAGAAAAATAACAGTTCCCATGATTCCCTAGCACTAACCCTAACCCTAAAAGTGGACTGAATTCACACCATTTCTGGCAGTCTGCAACCCCCCATAGTTTGATCATATATGGCAGGGGTAGGCAACCTTTCCCCTTTAAGGGCCGAGGGACTTCAGCTCCCAGAAGCCTCAGCCATGTTGGCCAATAGTCCCATTTTGGCCAATAGCTCCTGGGATTCTGGGAGCTGAAGTCCCTCGGCCCTTAAAGGGGAAAGGTTGCCTACCCCTGATATATGGTAGTGTGTGGCATGCAATCTATACTCAAATACTGTTCTTTGCTCATTGTAGACGCTCAGCTACAACCCACCTTCAGTGATGTGTGCACATATGTGTGTTGGTCAGTGAGAGAGCTCCATTCCTCTTCTCACAGACAATACTGATGGTAATAATATAAAGGCAAACACTGCTGTTACGTGAAATCTGGTTGAAACGTTTATTAATTAACTTGGTCTGTTCGGGGTGAGGGAAGAGAAAAAAGGGAAAAGGGTCCAGTCCCTATAGTCTGTTCTCAAAGGATGCTTGCCTGTCCATGTCATTTATTCTTCTCTGGTGTTGTGCCCAAATCTGAACTTCAATCCTGCGATAAATAAGACTTGTGTATTATGAGACTATTATCAGATGAAGCCAAAATGACTAGACTGATACTATCATTCTTTGGCCACATTATAAGATAACATGACTCACTGGGAAAGACAATAATGCTCAGTAAAGTTGAAAGCGCTAGAAAAAGGGGAAGTCTGCATTACAGATGGATTGAATCAATCAGAGATGCCACTGCCCTGAGTCTGCAAGACCTGAGCAGAGTTGATAATGATCAGGATTATAGAGAAGTGGAAGGAGTGCAATAGTATATTTGGCCTCACATTACCTGTAATGATTTGTTGTTGCTATATCCCTTCACATCATCTTCAGTTTATGGTGACCTGCATCATAGGGTTTTAGCCTGGAGATTTGTTCAAGATTTAGCCTGGAGAGGTTTGTCACTGCCTTCCTCTAAGGCTGAGAGTGTGACTTGACCAAGGTCATCCAATGGGTTTCAATGGCTGAGTGAGAATTTGAATCCTGGATGGTCTCTTGGAGCTCTAGTCCAACATGAACACTACACAATGCTGGCTCTCTACCATGAGAATTAAATTAATGTAATTAGTTAAAAAACATAAAGGGAGAAGAACACTGAAAAAGACTGTGGAGTTTTATCTTTCAATCAGTGCCGAACTAAGAATGATTTGACTGGAGCTGTTGTAGCTTAATGCTGAATACCTGAGTCTGCAGCTATCATCTTATTTCAGAAATTATAATCATCATGTCTTTTCTGCAATTTGGGACTCAAGGCACTTTACAACAGTTAAAATAGACATAGAAATAGTGCAAATTGAGTCCACTTTAACTGTCCTGGCTCAGTGCTAGGGAATCATGGGAACTGTAATTTATTGTGGCACCAGAGCTCTCTGACAGAGAAGGCTCAATGTCTCAGAAAAAAATACAATTCCCATGATTCCCTAGCACTGAGCCAGGGCAGTGCCTCAATTTAAAGTGGACTCAATTTGCACTATTTCTGGCAGTCTGCAAAGGCCCATAGTTAAAAATCATAGTATACAAAAGCTGAAAAGTAATTAAACTATAACAAAATGTAAAAATGAGTTAGAAACATTGTTAAAAAATTAATTTTCAAAGACCTGCTGGAATAATACTAACAAAAAGGACCTCACCTGCCTGCAGAAAGACAGCAAGGAGGGTGCCAGTCTAGCCTTTCTTGGAAGAGACCTCCAGAGTCTGGGTGCAGTCACAGAGAGGGTCCTTTCTTATGTTCCCATCAGGTGTGGTCAGACAGAGAGAAAGTCCTCCCCTGAAGATCACAAAACACAGGCAGGTTGGGATGGGAGAATATGGTCTTTCAAATAACTTGATCTGAGTATTACAGAGGGTTGTAGGTCATAACCAGCATGTTGAAACAAACACAGTAGGTGGCCACAGGCAAGCCACCGTTTTCCACGCATTAGCATAAATCCCAACAACATAGGGAACATATACTGTATCTTAAAAGGTAAACATAAATATTATACTTTATTGGATATTTGAAACATGCAACATAAATGCTATTATTGTTGCTAGGTGCTTATTCAATCCTACTTTATAAAGACTGCAGCTCTGCAAATCATGTTATGCATACAAGTGCTGTAAGCAGGCTAGACTCTATTCCCATTTCATCATTAGTACTCTGAATACGCTATCTTTTAATTAAATTCGATAGCACAAACCCACTTTCCTCCTTGGAGGCAGGAATGGGTCTTATACAGCTCTCTCTGTATATGTATCTTATGTCAAATTAAAAAAAGAAAAAAAGAAAAAAAAAGAAAAATGAGGGACCAAGAATCAAAATACACAAATATAAATGTTTTGTGTCAGGAACTACAATCTGCATATAAGTAATTGCATGCTCAATTCTAATGTGTCCACTGGACATTTAATTTGCTTATTGAAGGCAGAGTTTTTCTTCTTTCAGATCCTTCAGAAGTCATACTCATGGGGCCCCAACACAAGTCAGATTTCTAGTAAGAATAAAGTTATAGTGCTTGGGACATGACTATGGTAAGCTATGTAGAGAAAGGCTGCACCCACACTGCAGAAATAATCCAGTTTGGCACTGCTTTAACTGCCTTAGCTCAAGGCTATGAATTCTGGGAACTGTAGTTTGTTGGGGCACCAGAGCTCTCTGACAGAGAAGGCTAAATGTCTCCCTAAACTACAATTTCCAGAATTCCAAAGCATTGAGCCATAGCAGTTAAAGCAGTGTCAAACTGGATTATTTCTGCAGTGCAAACGCAGCCAAAGAGGAAAATGTAGGTTTGTGCAGAATGAAAAAGCATATGTTATCATATACTAAGACAGGGGTAGGCAACCTTTCCCCTTTAAGGGCCGAGGGACTTCAGCTCCCAGAATCCCAGGAGCTATTGGCCAACATGGGGCTATTGGCCAACATGGCTGAGGCTTCTGGGAGATGAAGTCCATCGGCCCTTAAAGGGGAAAGGTTGCCTACCCCTGTACTAAGAGTTTACTAAATAGGTAAAATAACATCCAAAATCGACAAAATAGTGATACCTTTATTGGACCAACCAAAATGTACATTATACATGTTGCATTTTGGTTGGCTCCATAAAGGTATAATAATAATAATAGTAATAATAATAATAATAATAATAATAGTAATATGAAGTATTTATACCCCGCTCTTCAGCCAAAGGCTATCAGAGCGGCTTACAAGTGAATTAATGACAGTTCCCTGCCCTCAGGCTTACAATCTAAAAAGATAAGACACAAAAGGAGAAGGGGATGGTGATGGGGAAGGGGAATAAGTCCATCAGATCTTCTCTCCCTCAAAAGCCTGGACCAAAGCAGATGGACTGGAGGGAGGGCCCTTCTTCTTCTTCAGGCTAGGCCCGATGAGATGGCCTGCCTTCTCTCCTCAATTAGTTCAGAAACTCCTACTGGATTCACAGTTTCTGGGGCTTCTGGCCCTCCGGGTTTTGCATTGTTTTTGTATTGTTTCGTGGATTTAGGATGTTATATGGCCATCAGGGCTACCCCTGGATATGTCTTCTAAATAGGATTATTGTGAGGGTAGAATGCCGCTTTAAGTTCTTTTGAGTAAGGGCAACATATAAAAAAGCAAAATTTAATGCAACATCTGTCCCAGAGTAGTTTCAAGTAGCCCTAGGAATCCAGTTTTAAACAGTTAAGAATCAGAAATGTCTATCTCTTATGCACAAAGGAATATTTTTAGGCTCCCATTTCAAAGATACAACATATCTATACTTCCTCCAAATGATATGGGATAGTTTTATTTTTGTCATGCACATCTCATCAGAGTTGCCACTTGATTTTAAAACAAATTGCTATTTCTGCAAAAACTCCCAGGAAAAGAGTGTCTCCAGTCTTCCGGGTACAGAAGGCAATGAAGACCTAGGGCCTTTGCAGACTGCCAGAAATAGTGCAAATTGAGTCCACTTTAACTGCCCTGGCTCAGTGCTAGGGAATCATGGGAATTGTATTTTTTTCTGAGACATTGAGCCTTCTCTGTCAGAGAGCTCTGGTGCCACAATAAAATACAGTTCCCATGATTCCCTAGCACTGAGTCAGGGCAGTTAAAGTGGACTCAATTTGCACTATTTCTGGCAGTCTGCAAAAGCCCCTAGAAACTTGGGGGTGGTTCACATTACGTTATAAACTGGTTTGCAATTTGGTTTAAAAGTGGGTAGTTCACACTGGTGTCAGTTTTTGCAGACATGAATAGGAGTGGAACCAGGGCAAATCCCCCCCCCCCCCATCACGGGTTTCCCAATATCGATTCCCCCCCCCTTGTGTCTTTTGGGGGGGGAAAACAGGTTTTTGCAGCGTGCTGCCAATGTGAACTTGCCTCTGATTCTACTTGGGTCATTTTAAGAGAGGCAGAGGGTGGGCAGAGAGGCAGAACATGCCTATCTCCTCTTACAAGTCGGAGTGCGTGGCAAGTGCCATTTTTCTGCAACCTTTCCCCTTTAAGGGCCGAGGGACTTCAGCTCCCAGAATCCCAGGAGCTATTGGCCAACATGGGACTATTGGCCAACATGGCTGAGGCTTCTGGGAGCTGAAGTCCCTCGGCCCTTAAAGGGGAAAGGTTGCCTACCCCTGCGCTTAGCCTACAACCGCTCAGCTGTTTTCCTCTTTCCTGCTCTTTGATCCCAACGATGCCATTACCAGATGTTTAGACATCGCCAAAACTGGTGAAGGGGGGTCTTCTGGGGATTTTTTTTTATTTTTAAAAATTCGACAGAAAGTGCGAACCTTTGCCTTTGTGTAGCTTCAGCGCAGGGTGATTTTTCTCTCTGTGATGTGCTTCTGTGTGGGGACTTCCTTACATTACATTTATTATGGCCAATAGCTTCCTTATGGCAACTCTAAGGCCATAGTGTGAGAGCTACATTTTTTACACCCCTGAACTTTTTAAAAAACCCAACCCATACCCCCCCCCCCCACAAAGAGCGGAGTATGACTTGCTCTTCTGTTGTTGTTGTCGTGTGCCTTCAGGTTGTTTCTGCTTGGCAAGTTTCTTCGGGGGTGGGGTGGATGCCAAATGGAGGACATGTCCTGGAAAGAGGACATCCGATCACCCTGAGCTTTAAACACTCCTGTAGATATAAATTCATGCTTCCTAAGTCCTCCTCAAAAGGAAGGGCATTTTGGAATTTACTCCTGGACAGAAGGTTGAAAGAGGTGACAGGTCCTGGAAAAGGAGGACCTCTGGTCCCCCTGTGCCAGATCCCTTTGCATACTGATTTTCTTAGGGCCTTTACAGACTGCCAGAAATAATGCAGCTTGAGACCATTTTAACTGTCCTGGCTCAGTGCTAGAGAATCATGGGAACTGTAGCTTTTTTTCTGAGACATTGAGCCTTCTCTGTCAGAGAGCTCTGGTGCCACAATAAACTACAGTTCCCATGATTCCCTAGCACTTAGCAAAGGCAGTTAAAGTGGTCTCAAGCTGGATTATTTCTGGCAGTCTGTAAAGGCCCTTAGTCTCCAAGGTGCTGTAAAATCAGGATGACCAGATGTCCTCACTACAAAGGAAGACAAGGCACCACAAAATGTAACACGCTCAAGAAAAATGGAGGACATGACCACATCAAAGCTCAAAACACTCAAATAAATGTTTCTCAGTCCTGCTTGAAAGGGAAGACCTTTTGGAATTTCCTCCTGGACAAGAAGGCTGAAAAAGAGGAGGAGAGGTCCTGGAAAAGGAGGATAAAGTCTGGTCACCCTGGATGACACGTTCATGCATCTGAGGAAGGAGGCTCAAGTCTAGAGGAAAGGAGCTCATGCTCCTAGCTTCTCTCTGAGGGGGCTGCAAGATCAGGGTGAACAAATGTCCTCTAAACACAGAGGACAAGGTTGAGGACACCCCAGGAAAATGGAGGACAGAACAAAACCAATGCTCAAAACCTTCCTATAAAAATATAAATCCATGCTTCCTAAGTCCCGTTCAAAAAAGGAGGACCATTGTGGAAAGGCTTCCTGGACCAGAAGGCTAGAAAAGGGGGTCCGGGAAAAGAAGGACTCGCGATCAGTTTCCCCCCTCCCTCTCAGTACATTGTCTTTTCTTTCTTTCTTTATTCATTTATTATTTTGGGGGTTGCCTCCAGCTCCTGTGTGGAAAGAAGAGCCATATGAAGATGAACCCCAAATTCTAAAATGCGAGGTGGAATCTGCAATAAGAGAAATGGCTAAAAAAATCACCAGGAACAGATGATATTCCAACTGAACTGCTGCAATCCACATTGACAAGAGTCAACTCTAGTGTTAACCAACATATGTCAACAGATATGGAAAACAAAACGAATGCCAACAGATTGGAAGTGGTCAATACACATCCCCATCCACAAAAAGGGAGACACAAGAGACTGCAGCAACTATAAGACCATGGCACTGATATCCCATGCAAGCAAAATCATGCTCAAAATTCTGCAACATAGACCCCAACCATACATGGAGAGAGAAATCCCAGAGGTCCAAGCAGGATTTGGAAAAGTAAGAGGCAAGAGGGACCACATTGCAAACATACAACAGCTAATGGAGAGCACCAGGGAATTCCAAAAGAAAATCAGCATGTGCTTTATAGACTATAGCATAGCCTTTGACTGCATAGATCATGAAAGACTATGCAATGCTCTTAAAGACATGTGAGTACCAACACATCTGATAATCCTAATAGGAATCTGTATTCAGGACAAGAGGCTACTGTCAGGACAGAACATGGAGAAACAGAATGATTCCCAATTGGCAAATGAGCCAGACTAGGCTGCATCCTATCACTCTATCTATTCAACGTATATGAAGAACATATTGTAAGGAAAGCAGGTTTGGACATGGAAGAGGGAGGAGTGAAAATAGGAGGAAGAAATATCAACAATCTCAGATATGTAGATAACTCCATAATACTAGCAGAGAACCTCACAGACCTGGAACACCTACTAAGGAAGATCAAAGAAGAAAGTGCTAAGGCAAGCTTAATGTTAAACATAAAGGAAAAAAAAAATAATGACCACTGAGGACCTTCACAAGTTCAACCTAGACAATGGAAAAAAATAGAAATAGTAAAAAAAAAAATTCCCATACCGGGGATCAAACATTGATAGAAACAGGGACTGCAGTCAGGAAATCGGAAGATGACTAAAAATGGGGAGAGTGGCTATGAAAGAACTGGAAAAGATTCTAAAATGCAAAGATATACAACTCAGCACAAAAGTTGGAATCATACAAGGCATCGTATTCCCTATTACCATGTATGGATGAGAGATCTGGACAGTTAAGAAAGAAGATAGGAAGAAAATCATTTCATTTGAGATAATGTTATGTAGGAGAAGAGTGCTGAGGATCCCATGGACAGCCAAAAGGACAAACAAATGGGTCCTAGAGCAGATCAAGCCAGAAACCTTCCTGGAAGCCAAGATGACCAAACTGAGGCTGTTGTACTTTGGACACATCATGAGAAGAGAGGACGCTTTGGAAAAAATAATGCTGAGAAAGGTGGAGGGAAGTAGGAAGAGAGGAAGGCCACATGCCAGATGGATGACTCTATTAAGGAGGTCACGGGTATTAAGGGGTTTCAGGATTTATAATAATAATAATAATAATAATAATAATAATTATTATTATTATTATTATTATTATTATTATTATTTAGAGCCATGGAGGCAAGAGGGTCTTGGAGATGTCTCATCCATAGGGCCACCATAAGTTGAGATTGACTCGAGGGCAGTTAACAACAAGTGTGTGTGTGTGTGTGTGTGTGTGTATATCACACATACATATATTACGTATGTCTTATATATACATTTGCCTTTCAGCCCAGAGTCCCAAACTGCAGTGCAGAAGAGACAGTTAAGAGGTGATATGACAGCCCTGTATAAGTATTTGAAGGGGAGTCACATTGAGGATGGAGCAAGCTTGTTTTCTGCTGCTCCAGAGAACAGGACACAAAGCAATAGATGCAAACTACAGGGAAAGGGATTCCACCTCAACATTAGGAGGCACTTCCTGACAGTGAGAGCTGTTCCCTCAGAAGATGGTGGAGTCTCCTTCTTTGGAGGTTTCTCAAGAGAGGCTGGAGGGCCATCTGTTATTGGTGCTTTGATTGGGAGTTCCTGCACGGCAGAATGGGGTTGGACTGGATGGCCTTTGAGGGTCTATTCCAACTCTATGAATCTAAAGATGTTATAATTTTTTAAGGGGGGGAGGGGGAGGAAATTGTTCTTAATTCCTTATGTATTGATTTTATGATGTAAGCCGCCCCGATTGCGCTCAGAGGGGCGGGGTATCAAATAAAAATTATTATTATTATTATTAGTAAGCCGCCCCGATTGCTCTGCAGAGGGGCGGGATATTATTTATTATTATTATTATTATTATTATTATTATTATTATTATTAAAGACTACACTAAAACCGCGCTCCAAATCCGGAAGGCGCCCAACCGTCACAAGGCCAGAGCCCATGAGGCGGCTCACTTATCAAGGGACCTTTTGAGGCGGTGAGTCAGCGCAGCGGCGGTTGAAGGCTCCGGAGATTCCCGAAAGGATCCGAACGGGAAGCGGGCGGGGCGAAGGAGAGCATCAAACACTCTCCTTCTCGCCCTCCCTCCCTCCGTCCCTCGCGCAGGCGCACTGGGGCCCTTGGTCCTCGGCGTCGTGGGAGGCGCATGCGCGCCGTCGCCCGGCTTGTCGGTTGAGTAAGGCGCGCGCCGATTGGCCGCCGCGGCGTGGAGGGCGAGAGGCCGAGTGTGTGAAGCGCAGTGACGGAAGGAAGGCAAGGGAAGGGAAGGAAGGAAGGAGCGTGAAGAGAGACGGAGAGAGGGGAGCAAATGGCGGAGAGATGGTCCAGGGCCCTGTCCAGAGAGCAGCCGCAGTAGTAGTAGTAGTAGTCCTCGTCGTCGAAACCGTCCCGGCTCGGAGGAAGCGGCGCCGTAGAAGGAGGAAGCGGCGGCGGAGGAGGAGGCGAGCCTCGACGACAACGGCGCCTTAAGTCCAGGGAAGGCCCTGAGGCAGTTAGAGAGAGAGAGAGAGAGGGACACACACCGGGCCCCGGCTCTCTCTCTCTCTCTGAGTGCTTCTAATTATTTCTTATCTCTCGTATCTATAAAGATAATACTTTCCTCGCTCGGGCGCTCGATCCCCTCCCTGGGCCTTGCTGAGGTAAGTGCTGAGAGAGAAAGAGAAACCGGGGGACAAGGAAGGAAGGAAGGAAGGAGGCTGCAAACTTCCACCGGCCTTCACTGGGAGGACGATGACGGTGGTTGTTTATTTCCCCTCCTTCCCAGGGACTCTGGCCTAGGAAGCTTCTCGGGCCGCAGAAAGGGTTGGAAAAGACGAGGCTGGGAGCTTGGGGTCTAGGGCCTCCTTTTTTGGGGGGGATAGGAGTTACTTTTTTGGGGGGGATGTGAGTTACTTTGGGGTCTAGGGCCCCCTTTGGGGTATAGGCCTACCTGTGGGGTCTAGGGCTTACTTTGGGGTCTAGGGCTTCTTTTGGGATGTATGAGTTACTTTGGGGCCTCCTTTGGGGTGAATGAGTTACTTTGGGAGGATATGAGTTACTTTTTTGGGGGGGGGTGTGAGTTACTTTGGGGTATAGGCCTACCTGTGGGGTCTAGGGCTTACTTTGGGGTCTAGGGCTTCTTTTGGGATGTATGAGTTACTTTGGGGCCTCCTTTGGGGTTTTGGGGCCTCTTTTGGGGTGAATGAGTTACTTTGGGGTCTAAGGCTTACTTTGAGGTTTTAGGCCTCCTTTGGGGTATATGGGTTACCTAGGGGTCTAGGGCCTCCTTTGGGCTTGCATTGGGGTCTAGGTCCTTTTTCCTTTCCCCCCCGCGGACCTGGCAGCGCGACTCGGAAGGAGGCCTTTCTGGGGGCTCCGTCGTCGGGCAGCTCCCAAGGGACCCCTTTCCGACCCCTGAGTTGGGAGGCCTCAAGGGGGCGAGGGCGGTGGAGAGCCGGGCGGCTTCCGAGGGGACGTGCGGAGAGAAGCGGGCCGTATGGCTGCGCACTTTCCTCCTCGGGGTAAGTAAGTAAGGAGAGCTCCGGAGCCCCTTCTCCTGAACAGCTCAGTGGGTAAGCGGGGTTGCAGACTGCCAGAAATAGTGCAAATGGAGGCCACTTTTAGAGTTAGGGTTAGTGCTAGGGAATCATGGGAATTGTTTTGTTTTTTCTGAGACATTGAGCCTTCTCTGTCAGAGAGAGCTCTGGTGCCGCAATAAACTACAGTTCCCATGATTCCCTAACCCTAAAAGTGGACTCAATTTGCACTAGTTCTGGCAGTCTAAGAGACGGTGGTGGAGGCTCTCCTCCCTCCTTTGCCGTAGAGTATCTCCCCTCTCCTCCTCCTTTTCCCGCGGGGCTCCTGGGAACGAGTTCCTTCCAGGTCCTTCCTTGGAGGCCGTAAAAGATCAGGTGGCTCCTGGTAATCCGGGCCGAGAGAGGCGTCGACTTGGAAAAGCGGAGGCCTCCCTCTCCTCTTTCCCCGGCGGAAACACTTCGGGCCTCTCCAGGAATCGCCCATTTCAGATCGGCTCTTGGAGAATAGTTCCTGAAAGCGTAGAAGAGAAGGGTTCTCTCTCTCTTTCTGTCTGTCCCTGCCAAGCTCTCCCAGGAGGCTTAGGGTGCGGCTGGGGGCTCTCCCTGGGGTCTGCTCCCTCTCTTCCCCCCATTCTTTCCTCATTGTTTGCCCCATTTGTGTGGAACAAGCAGAAGGGGACGGTTCCGCTTCTGCGCTTGTTCTCGCGGTCGCGGAGGCACTTTGGCCCTTCTTAGTTCCGGCGGGGGAAGGGAGGCAGAGAGAGAGAGGGAAGTGCCGAAATCCTCAGCTGTTTCTGCCTTATGGCGAGGCTATCATGGGGTTTTCTTGACAAGATTTTGTTCAGAGGTGGTTTGCCATTGACTTCTTCCCCTGAGGCTGAGAGAGTGTGTGTGGCTTGTCCAAGGTCGCCCAGTGGGTTTCATGGCAGAGCGGGGAATCGAACCCAGGTCTCCAGAGTCACAGTTCAACACTCAAACCACTACGCCACACTGGCTGTTCAGTTAGTGTTGTGTTTTTATTTTGGATGATTGGCCTCTTTATTATTCCTCCCTTTTTCTACTGTTATAAGGCATCCACAATTGAGGTACCTGATGTCCATTATATAGGAGCAGTGCTGGAAAATAAATTCTTAACAAACCCAAGGAGTGCTGTCTTTACAGTAAAGGTAAAGGTAGTCCCTCGACATGAATGTCTAGTCATAACTGAAATTAATTCTCCATACAGGATTTGAGGAAAACATTTAACATTAGTGCTCAATAGTGCTTATAGAGAGCCAGTGTGGTGTAGTGGTTCAAACATTGGCCTGCAACTCTGGAGACCACGATTTGAATCCTTACTCTGCCTGAATCCTTGCTCTGCTGTGGAAGCCAACTGGGTGACTTTGATCAAGTCATATTCTCTCAGCCTCACTATCAAGCAAAGGCAAACCCCCTCTGAACAAATCTTGCCAAGAAAACTTTGCGATACCCTACAACACACACAGAGTAAGCTTTGGTTGTCTTTCAGTGCCCAGTTTTGACTGATAAACTTAGTTGCAAGCAGCATGGAAGAGTCAGATTTTAAAGTAGGAGGTAAAACTAAAACAGTCCATGATAAATATAAGGTGCAAATGAGAAGTAACTCTTAATGATTCAAAATGAATAGTTTCCTCAATTGTCAGCAACAAGGTAAATATCATTAGGATATGTTTACTCTCACATGCAGGTTCAGGCTGACTAGCATGTGTGAAACTTTACTACAATCCCAACTAAATTGTAGGGAGACTTTAATGCGGTAAAAAAATTAAAACAAGGCAAACTATTCCTTAAATAGATAATAGTGTATATTTTTGTAATGATAAAAAGATGCAGTTCTGAAAATGGGTACATCTTATTGATTATATTCTTTTCCTTGGCAAGTAATATTATTTGTTAACCATTTTAAAATTATGTTGGTAAATTGCACCAATCCAGAGTTGTTGGTGCCAGTGGGATACCACTTCACATTACTTGTTCCATTAACTTTTTCTGTTACAATAGAACTAATAGATTGGTCTTTTTCTATTGTTTCATAAAATCTTGCAGTTAACCTGCAAGTATATAAAAATATTATTACATTTATGTTTTTGCTCTTCTGTCAAATAGCAATTGTAAATTAGCTCAAAATAGCAAAATGCTGATAGTTTTCCCCCCCAAAAAACCCCCACAACATAGCAATCCAGAAACTTTAAAGACCTGAGCTGTAAAAGCTTTTGATAAGAGTTACATTTTACACAGTACTTGTCCTATAATTTCAAATTTTAGAGAAGTATGTTTCACTCTAAACTGAGGAGCTACATTATCCTAAAATATTATTGGCTAGACATACTACGAAGAGCATCAGGTTTTTAGTTTCTAAGGGATGCTATTCACACTTTCTACTTGGTGAAGTTTTTTACTCCCTCTTCATGTCCCACCAGCATTCAGTCATGACTTTTAAGCGCTATAATACAGTGCCTTGGAGTGCTTATGTTTGTGGCTGTCATGGCATATTACTGACTCAGCTTGTATTTTGTGTAGTTTATTGGAAACAACTTGATTTTCTTGTCTTAAAATCAAAAAAACAAATAACAAGATAGGATGTAAACTTAAACATAAAAATATTTTTCATACCATTTCATTGGGTGCATGGAAAAATGCTGAAAAGAGAGAGAAATTCATCTACTTTAATATTTTATATATATATTCATTTTAGATACATATGTTTTGGTACTGGGGGGAACATGGTCGATTATTTGGATCCTTTGTTCCGTAATAGCCTGTGTTGATAGTCCTACATTAGAGCCAAAAGAGCAGCATCATCATAGTTATGGTTCAGACCTCAAGGAGAATAGGCCTTCTGGTCAGTGATGACCAAAGCTGCATAGTTCCAGTATCACAATGAAGGAGCAAGTCTCTGATGCTAGATATTTTAGGAGTGATTAGGGCCAAAGGGAGAAATCTGTATATCTGTTATTAATCTGTTAATAACAGGTCTGTTAAACTGTTCGTATGTTATTAATATTTATGTTAATCATAAATTGTTACAGTACCATCATATGTTTCCCTTTTCAAAGAACAATTATGTCCATATTCTTAGGGGCTTACAATCTAAAATAGACATAGTGAAACAATAGAAGTAGGATACCTGTGCACTCCTCCACCCACTATTTAGCATAAGAATGACTTATGGATGGCTCAGGGTTAGAATTTTCAGACCTAGCTTCTTTAAGGCTTGATGAAAATGTTCCAATATGTTTATGGTGATAAAAAAAATATTCTGAGGAAAATCATTTAATAATTAAGGTATCTTTTCCCTATCTGGTGCCTTGAAATGTGTTGCATTACAGTTTTTATCATCCCCTGTTGGCATAATATATGGGTAGTTAGTACAGTCTGGAGTCCAATAAAACTTGCATTCTTTTTCAAAACTACTTTACTTAGGCACACAGTTTGGTGATGGAGCCTGGGGTAAGGGAGAAATTAAATGACTAATTTATCTATAGTTGTTTCATTCATGATTTCTTACTTCAAATGTTCTATAAAAGTATTTTGAGCATTTGTAATCATTGTTAAATCAAAAATAAATTTGTGTATGCTGTTCTGTTTCGATTTTTCTTGTATATATTTTAAAATGTATTTTCTTTCAACAGAGAATATGAAACAGGTGTCAAAATGACATCCAGGTTTGGGAAGACGTATAGCAGAAAAGGGGGCAATGGCAGTTCAAAATTTGATGAAGTTTTTTCCAACAAACGGACCACCCTTAGTACAAAATGGGGAGAAACTACCTTTATGGCCAAGCTAGGACAGAAGAGGCCCAACATCAAGCCAGACATTTCTGAAATTCCTAAAAAACCCAAAGTAGAAGAGGAAGTAATAGAAGATCCATTTGGATTTGACAGCGATGAAGAATCGCTGCCAGTATCTTCAAAGAACGTGTCACAAGCTAAAGGTTCTTCTCAGTTGGAGTCTGTTGAGGCATCTCAGTCTGGAGACTTCACTTCTGCACTTGAATCAAATAGCAAAATTACTCAGTCTGTCAATGAAGACATGCTGTCCATCAAATGGATCATGGAGGATGGTAAAATCAAAGGCAACAGTGCTGTTCCTGTCATTGCAGGTATGCTTGGGTAATATAGTTGTGTTGAGAGTTAATAGTGAGCCTTCCAAGCATTTTTCACCAGTTACAGTTGCTTGCCTCTGACCCACAGCTTAAATTTCTCCATGACCTGGGTGTTTGTGGGAAGGAGGAGGGAGAAGCCTTTGGAAGTTCTTATATTTGAGTTGGGAGTGTTTGATCAAATCTGTTTTCACTTTATCTAGTTCTAATGACTATGTTAAAATAAAAACAACAGGTAGTTATTTATGAAACAAGCTTTTGTAAGTAAAATCAAATTAGTTATCTCTGCAGATGAGACATCAAATGTGGGCTTCATAGTTTATAGAATGCCTGAACACCTAGATGCTTTATAAATAAGTTGTATGCAGTGATTCTGTACAGTGAGTAAAATACCAACAAACACTTTCACAGGCTTAAAGTCTCAGGCCCCATATTGGGAGAAAGGTGGGATATAAATAAAATGTTATGTGCCATTATATTTCAGGCTGGCGTTCCAGTGCAAGGCTCCCTACAGCTTCCGCAGCTTGTCCAACAATTTTTTTGTGGTAGCTACCTTTGTGTATAAACTTGAAAGGGGTAATGGGACACAGATACAACTGTTAACATTCTTGGAGTTTGTCATTCTTGTAATCCTAGTATCCTAAAGTTGCTGCTAAACATATCAGAAGTAATCTGTTGAAAAGGGGCACTTGTTCCCCTATATTCTTGTACAGAATATGGTTAACTGACAATGTTTCTGCTGCTATTCTAGCCAGTTTGGAGAAATTCAGTGCCAAAAAGCTTGATGCTGATTTTCAGAATAGCATCTCTTTCACCAGTCATCTTTGTTGTTGCGTGCTTTCAAATAATTTCTGATTTATGGTAACCCTAAGGCAACCATATCACACATATTTCCCGGCAACATTTCAGAGGGTTTTTGCCTTGGCCTTCCTCTGAGACTGAATCAGTTTGACTTGCCCAAGCCCTCCTAGTAGGTTTCCATGGCTGAGAAGGGATTCGAACTTTGGTCTCCCAGTATCCTAGTCCAACACTTAAATCACTTCACCATGCTGGCTCACTCTCCCATAATGCATATTGACAAAGTGCTACATACTACTACTAAGTTCCAAATACTATAAAATGTAACACTATTTTACTCAGAACAAATATTTGTGTAGGTAAAATTAATTCTGGATGATTAGATCTCTTTTTTCAAAGTGAACTCGACTTCAGGGTTTGGTTTTTCAAATAATAGGAAATTTAGGGCCTTTGCAGACTGCCAGAAATAGTGCACATTAAATTGAGGCACTGTCCTGGCTCAGTGCTAGGGAGTCATGGGAACTGTATTTTTTTCTAAGACATTGAGCCTTCTCTGTCAGAGAGCTCTGGTGCCACAATAAATTACAGTTCGCATGATTCCCTAGCACTGAGCCAGGGCAGTGCCTCAATTTAATGTGCACTATTTCTGGCAGTCTGCAAAGGCCTATAAAGCTACTAACTTTAACTGCTTTTACTAACTGTGGAAAACAGGTTGTATATAGCTTTAATCATCTAGATGTCTAACTTTGCATGGACATGATTGTCAACAAATTAATCTAGCTTATTTGGTTTTTTGAAATTCAAAAATTGCATGGTATCAAAGAATCAGATTTTTTAAAGACATTAAAGAACAGGTAAGATGACATACAGTTATTTAAATATACAGTATACTTCTGTAGTAATGAAAAGCCAAGTTGAGATGCAACATTTCTTGGAAATTTGAAGCCATGAAATAAACCTGGGAGGAATTTTTTTTTTTGGCGGGGGGAGGGGAATGAAATATTTAAGACTTCTGTTCTTATCAAACTCAACCTCATGTTACTACTTCAGCGACATAAAATACTTTAACCATAAGTTAGTATATAGTATTATAGTATTATTAAATAACAAAGTATAAAAACCTTAATTTTATACAAACAAAATTATGAATATACTCTGCATTAAAGAAAGTAGTGTGCTTAGTTTTTGTCATGTGAGAATATGAAGGAAAATGTAAACAACCACAGTTCTTTAAACAAACTGTTGTAAATTGTGTAGCTTGCCCAAATATTACTTTACTTAGGGGAAGAGCAGAGAGCCCCAAAGGGGTGAGGTCACACCAACCCTGGAAAAGCCGTGGGCACCGCGGCAACCATATGCCGCAGCCCTACTCCGGCTTTTTCGAGCACAAAAAGAAGTGGCAAAATGCCACTCCTTTTTTGCACTGGAAAAAAGCTGGCTTTTCCACCACAGCAGCAGCTTTTTGGTGCTCCTTAGTCATGTTCTTAAGGACTAGGCTGGCAGCATGTTAGGTTATAAAATTTCAATCAACATTAGAAATAACAAATTCTTAAATAGTTAAATAGAAAATATTTCATCTGAATTTTACTTTTATTTTCCAAAATTTCAGTTTTCCCATTAAAAAGACTAAACATTTATTGTTTATTCTTAACGCATCATCGTACATAAAAATCAAATATAATTGTGCTTCTGTCTTCAAATCTGCCTTTATAAATTCAACAATAATTAGATCCATAAATTTATCAGTAAATTCAAATCTGCCAGCAGGCTTTTGAAAAGAGAAATCAGTATCTTTTACTTTAATATCAGAAAAAAAATCAATAGAAAAATCAACAACAATTAATATGAATTGGGGTTTGTAGCTAAGGGCCAAAGCAGACTGGCAAAAAATGCCGGCTTTGGGGTGACATGGCGTATGCATGGTGCATGCCCTGATGCGTTGCTCAAGCCGGCGCCCCACCGACCACACAACGGGTGGTGTTATGGCATTTCTACAGTGTGGCATTTACATGTTCCACGCCACAGAAATGCCAAAAAGCCACCGCAGCAGCAAAGGCACCTTTTTCCCAGCACAAAAAAGAAAATGCTGGGTTGAGGTTGTGATGTGCGGTTGCCGCAGCCCCAACTTGGTACTCAAAGTGGTGGCATTAAGCCACTCCTTTACGACCATCTGTTTCGGCCCTAAAACTAATAACCAGATAACCAGATTTGAGTCTGTTACTTTGGATGAGTATGGGGGGTTGCAGACTGCCAGAAATAGTGCAAATTGAGTCCACTTTTAGGGTTAGGGTTAGTGCTAGGGAATCATGGGAACTGTATTTTTTCTGAGACATTGAGCCTTCTCTGTCAGAGAGCTCTGGTGCCACAATAAACTACAGTTGCCATGATTCCCTAATCCTAACCCTAACCCTAAAAGCAGACTCAATTTGCACTATTTCTGGCAGTCTGCAACCCCTCTATCTCTTCTTAAATTAGTTTAGTTGCTCGTTCACATTACTAATGCTAATACTAATATGTCATCTTTCTTTAATCATTTTGAAACAATGAGACAGACAAAAAATACCATATTTGCCCAGGATCTGTAAACCAAGTAATCCTAGTTTCATTCTGCATGTTACAAGAGGCTTTGCAGTGAAGTATTACTATATGTAATTTCATGAACACGATGCTTTCCAGTCTTGCCACTTTCAAGAAAACACCATTCTTTTCCATGTGGTTATCTGTCCGTTCTCCCTCAAAAAAAGAAAAGAAAGAAGTGTCAGCATTCTTTGTCCACCCAGCAAGCTCAGCCTTCATTGGCGTCTTCTTGAGTTTTATCCCATTTAGGGTTTTTTTCCCCTGCTTGCAGTTTTCTTTCTTTTTTAAAAAACCCTTGCAAACCTTTGGGTTACTCCAAGCAAGCTGATACTTCTCTCATATGTGGATAGTGCTGTTTTAGCAAAATAAAGACCCATGCTAGTAGAATGAATTCGTTATTAGTAAATAGGATGTGAGGCCTGCCCTGTTATTTGAATGTTTGGGAAATGTTTAAGAAATTAAATGTATTTGTCAGAGTATCACCAAAACGTTGTACCCAGTCCTTTGTTCTTGATTACTGTAGGTTTGCAAATACAGATTTATTTCATTCACATGGTAGAATTGTAAGTGTGCATTTAAATATTGGGCATGTATATTTTATTTGTATAAGGCAGTTCATACTCATTTTATCAATTCTTATAACAATCCTGCAAGGTGGTATATTCAGTGTACAACTTTGTAAATTGCTGAAAAAAGTTAACTTTCCAAAATACAGTATAATCTAATCTTTGAACAGTTTTTAAAACTCCGCCCACTTAATTATGATTAATGTGAATGCTAGTAGTTCATTCATTTTTAAAGACAAACACATGTGAGTAGTACAGTATGGTTTGACTTATTTTCTTTCTTTTGAAAACACTTGGATAGAACTTTAGAAATCTGAATAACCATCCTCCATATTGGGAGAAGCTGCAAATGCAGAAATATCATTGAAACAGATTGGTCCTGTCACATGCAAAGTGGGAACTTGTCTATCCTGCTTTTAAAAAGCTGTAGGAGTCACCTGAAACCTTTGTTTCAGCTGTAGATAACTTCTAGGAGTCACTACTATACATGTTCATGTAGAAGCAAGGAAAACAGAGGCCTTACTTGCATGTGATTGCATAGTTCTGCTTAACTGGTATAATATGCAACTAGTAGCTATGGTGAGTTTATGATTTACACCTTTCTTTGTTTCATGTGACAAATTTATGAAACTCCTGTGCATAAAAGTTGAAGAGATTTAGTTACAGTGGGAGAAAAGCATCAGATGAATATCATAGGGTAGTACCGATAATATTATTAATTAGCAAAATCCACCTGCTCAAGAATGGAAGAAAAACAGATCGTGTTTACCAGAAATCTCTGGTGAACTTACATGGAATCCCACAGGGATTCATAACAAGTATTCGTTCACTAGGCATGTACCTTCATAGATAACTAAACATACATGTTTACATGATTAAGTGATTTCTCAAGAGCTGACATTTGAAGTTATGATTGAGGAAATTGTTGACAAGTTATTATCTTAAACAGATGGTTGGGCATCTGAGGAACCTGACTCACTTCAGAAATGAAGTACCTTTAGCAATTTGAATTTCAGAAAACTATGTTAATACCTTTTGAGTTCAAGAGGATATTCTGCTCTCTCCTTATTACTGGTATCAATGAATTGGAATTTGTTGTTGTTGTTAGCTGCCCTCGAGTCAGTCCTGACTCATGGTGGCCCTGTGGTTGAGATGTCTCCGAGAATCCCTATCTTCCACTGCCTTGCCCAGATCCTGCAAGCTCTTGCCCATAACTCCATCCATCTGGTTTTTGGTCTTCCTCTCTTTCTTCTTCTACCCTCTACCTTTCCTAGCATTATTGTTTTTTCTAGTGATCTATGACTTCTCATTATGTGACCAAAGTACGATAGTCTCAACTTGATCATCTTTAAGCCCTGGTCTGGCCTGTTCAAGAACCCATTTGTTTGTCTTCCTGGCTGTCCATGGTATCCTGAGTACACTTCTCCTGCACTACATTTCAAATAAGTTGATTTTCTTTCTGTCTGCTTCCTTCACTGCCCAGCTCTCACATCCGTACATGATAACTGGGAATACAGTGGCCTGGACGATTCTGACTTTAGTGATCAGTTGTATGTCTTTCCTCTTCAGTATCTTTTTCAGTTCTTTCATAGCTGCCCTTCCCATTCCTAGTCGTCTTATTTCTTGACTGCAGTCTCCATTCTGGTTAAAGTTTGATCCTAGATATGGGAATTCTTTAACTATTTCAATTTCCTCATTGTCTAGATTGAATTTGTGTATTTCTTCTGTGGTCATTATTTTTGTTTTCTTTATGTTCAGCAACAGATCTGCCTTTGCACTTTCATCTTTGATCTTCCTTATTAATTGTTCCAAATCCTGAATGTCTTCTACTGATAATATATTGTCATCTTCATATCTTAGGTTGTTAATGTTGTTTTCTCCTATCTTAACTCCTCCTTTTTCTGATTCTAATTCTGCTTTTCTTATGATGTTTTCAGCATGTAAGTTAAACAGGTACGGTGATAGGATGCAGCCTTGCCTGACCCCTGTGCCTGTTGGGAACCACTCTGTTTCCCTGAATTCTGCTCTGATGGTGGCCTCTTGTCCTTGGTACAGATTCCTCATTAGGACTATCAGATGTAGTGGCACCCCCATGTCTTTGCATTCCATAGCTTTTTATGATCTATAATCAAATGCTTTGTTGTAGTCTATGAAACACATGTTGATTCTTTTTTGGTGTGCTTCATTAGCCATCGTATGTTTGTAATGTGATCCCTAATATCCCTTCCTTTTCTGAATCCTGCTTGCACATTTGGAATTTCTCTCTCCATGTATAGTTGGAGTCTGTGCTGCAGAATTTTGACCATTATTTTGCTTGCATGTGAGCTTAATGCTATTGTCCTACAGTTGCTGCAGTCTTTTGTATCTCCTTTCTTGTGAATTGGTATGTATATTGAGTGCTTCCAGGCTGTTGGCCACCACTTTGTTTTCCATATTTGTTGGCATATTTCAGTTAGCACTGAAGTTGCATCTTTTCCCAGTGATTTTTCCCCCCATTTCCTTTATTGCAGATTCCACTTCACTTCTTAGAATTTGGGCTTCATCTTCATATGGCTCCTCATTGGAATTTTAGAGAGGAGCATTTATTTGATTATTAAGAGTTGTATTTTCACATCACACTAAATCATAGCTTGGGCTGTTGTTGTTTTTTTTGGTTTGTTTTTGTTTGTTTGTTTGTTTTTGTTTTTACAGTTTAATGAATCATCACTTAGCTTGGCACTGGAAATCATGCCATCCTCTAGATCAGGGGTGGGCAACCTTTCCCCTTTAAGGGCCGAGAGACTTCAGCTCCCAGAATCCCAGGAGCTATTGGCCAACATGGGACTATTGGCCAACATGGCTGAGGCTTCTGGGAGCTGAAGTCCCTCGGCCCTTAAAGGGGAAAGGTTGCCTACCCCTGCTCTAGATCATCCTCTTCCTCCCAAAGTGTGTGGTACTGCTCCCCCCCCCCATGGTGATGACAGCAAGATCCAAGTGGGCAGAGGGGGGAAGGGGGCAGCAGAGGGATGGTGAGGGAAAAAAGGGCCAGTGGAGGGCCTTCAGTTAAAGTATTGGTGCACAAGAAAGAAAAGGGGATCCAGTAGCCTTTAAGTCCATGGTGGGATGGGGATGGCATGAAACTTATTTTCAGGGTCTCTTAAAATACCATGAAGTCCACTTCGTGTGGTGGTATCTCCTGCTTTTCACCTGCCCACGTGAGCATACTCTCTTAGCCGCATTTTTCACTAGTAGTGCCAGGAAACTCTCACGAGGGTTGGGCGCAAGGCATAATTGCTTGCCTTTTCTTGCTTTGAATGGCACAATTTTGGGATAGATTTACTGACTGGAGCAAGGAGTTAAAATAGGTGACAGTGGAAAAGAAGCAGCAGTAAAAGGAGCTTTCATATTTGAGACCCTGCTTAAGCTTTGTGTGCTCCAGCCTGCTCCTGCTTTGTTTCTTCAGATAGGCTGAGAGAAGATGTCTCCAGAGCATGTAGCCTCTATAAACACACTACACATGCTGGCTATATCCGTCTCTGTCCCAGCTTCTCCTTTTGTACTTGGTCACCTTTGGAGCAGTGATTAAGCAGCTGGCTGAGCAGTGACCAAGAAGCTTCTTGCCCACACTGGCCTTTGTGACAAAGCTGGAATGGGTGAGAGGCATGTTCAGCCAGCTGCATGGTTGCTGCTCTAATGGTGATCAGGAGCAAAGAGAGTAGCGACCAAACAGCTAGTCGAGCAGCAACTGAGAAGCCTCTCACGTGAACCAGCCTTTATCACAAGGCTGGCACAGGTGAGAGACTTCTTGGTTGCTACTCAGCCGGCTGCTCAGTTCCTGCTCACAAGGTGGCTGGGTGCAAAGAAAGCAGCAATCAAGATTAGTTGTTTTAAATTTGCTGCAGAACAGTAGACTTAATATCAGGAAATAGGTGTTGGGGGGTGCTAGGATTGTTGCCCAAGAGGAAAGGGGGCAGCAGTCCGAAAAAGTTCAGGGATCACTGCTCTAGATGTTATTGGCTCCTGGAAGCTATAGGCAACATAGCCAGTGCTGAGGTATTTATTTGGCGCATTTATAACCCGCTTTTCAGCCAAAAGGCTCTCAGAGTAGCTCAGGTATGCTGGGCAGAAGCAGTCCAGCAGCATCTGGTGCGATGTATGATTCCCATCCCTCCCTTAGTGTGACATAATACAGCCAGTCTTAAGTGTACTGTATATACTCATGTATAGATCTAGAAATTTTAGTCAAAAATTGACCCAAAAAAGCTGGATCGACTTGTAAGTACTGCACTTGAATTCTTTTAAAAATGGGAACCATTCCCTGGTGAAAGGCAAGAACATAATGTGTCCTGGAAGCACTGAAACACCCCTCCCCCCAATATTCTCTCATCCATCCAGCCTTTAGTTTGAGCACAAACATTTATGCCTGCTGGAATTTTGGAAGTTCTTTGGCATTGTTTTCATTTGCTTCATCCTTTATATCCTTTGTTACATGCCCCTAGGTTTTAGCCTCAGCTTATCCATGGGTCATATCAAAATCCATAATTTTGCCCCCAAAACCTGCCCTCGACTTATACGTGACGTCAATTTATAGTCGAGTATATATGTTATGTTCTTCTTTTGCACTGAGGAGTAGCACAGAATATTTTGCTTTATGAAGTGTTCTCCCCACCAGCAAACTGTTAACACATGGAGTATACTTAGTTTCAAGCAAGCCAACTTCAAACCATAGTTAGAAGTAAAAAGGTAAAGGTAGTTTTTTGACATGAATGTCTAGTTGTAACTGAATGTAGGGGGTGGTGATCATCTCCGTTACTAAGCCAAAGAACCAGCATTGTCCAAGGATTGCTCTGGTGGTCATGTGGCCAATATGACTGCACCGAACGCTGTTACCTTCCCAACAAAGTGGTACTTATTTATCTACTTGCATTTGCATGCTTTCAAACTGCTAGGTTGGCAGAAGCTAGGACTAATGACAGGAGCTCACCCCATCATGCAGCACTTGGGCCTCGAACTGCCAACCTTCTGATCTTCCAATTGTCAGAACTGGCGTCTTAACCACTAAGCCACCACATCCCTTAGTTAGAAGTAGGCTTGTTTAAATTACCTACATTTAAGATTAATCTCATGTTCAGATGCAGATGATTCAGCAGGTTGTGGTTAATGGAAAGTAGGAACAAATACTTCTGGAGTTAATGCAGAAGAACTGGCTATGGGATGAAACAGATGGCTGTAAAGGGGCGGCGTGCCACCGCCCCTTTGATCGCCAGATCGGGGACGTGACAACCACATGCCACAGCCCTGATCCAGCATTTTTCTGGCGCAAAAAGAAATGGCAAAATGCCGCTCCTTTTTTGTGCCAGAAAAAAGCTGCCCTTTCCACTGCCATGGAAGTTTTTTTGCACTTCTGCAGCATGTAGCGTTTAAGTGCCATGCTGCTGGAGCACCAAAAAGCTGCCTGCCATCTGGTCAGGTGGATGGTGTGATGCTGGCCTGGGAGTGGCAACAGGATGTATGTTGTCCAAATGCCATGCCACCGGAAGCTGGCTGAAGTTGTCGGTCTGTTTTGGCCCTATGAATCTTGCTGTGGTTCATTCATGTGCAAAACTGTGGCTTAGGGTGATACATGAAATTACTAATTGAGCCATGAATAGAATGTTACCATAGTTCCTGTCATTTTCATGTTAAATAGCAACATTGCTTGGTTAAGCAGTTGAAGTTATTGTAGATGTTCATTCTTAAAGGTATCCCAAGTTAATAGTTTATACAACAATAGATGAACTAGTGTTTTGCTGAATATCAAGGCTCTGGAGAGATTAGCTTCTAAGAAATGCCAGAATGAGTTTTATCATGCCTTCTTGCTTGATAGTGCTTGGATGTGTGCAGTATGAGTGGCAGTTGGGAAGAGTTTACTGAAAATTTGCCTCCTGACAGAACCTTGTACTCTGTAGACAAAATATAATACTTATCATAAATATGAAGATAATGAAATAAGACTAATTTGAAAAAAGGACAAACAAAGCGAAAACCCTGTGAGGGACTCCAGGTTTTTCTATAGGTTCGGAACCTAGATAGCAGTTTTGTATTATTGCATGATTGTCTATTTCAGTGCTTTCTAGTATAGGTTGAGTCTCCCTTGTCCAGAATTCCAAAATCCAAAATATTCCAAAATCCAAAATTGTCCATAGTGATGAGATAGTGATACCATTGCTTTCTGCTGGTTCAACATACACAAACTTTGTTTCATGCACAAAATTATAAAAAATACCATGTATAAAATTACCTTCAATGTATGTATATAAGGTATATATAAAACGTAAATGAATGTCATGTTTAGACTGGGTCCCATCTTCTTTATGTATATGCAAATATTCCAAAATCCATAAAACTTTGAAATCCAAAAACACTTACAGTCCCAAACATTTTGAATAAGGAAGACTCAACTTGTATATGAATGTAGTTAAAGAGATGTATAAAAGGTAAAGTAAAGGTTTCCCCGTTGACAAGGTTGTCATGTCCGACTGTAGGGGGTGATGCTCATCTCTGTTACTAAGTCTCTTCGCCAGTGTTGTCAGAGACTATTCTGTGATCATGTGGCCAGCATGATTGCAAAGAATGCTGTTTACCTTCCCACTGAAGTGGTACCTATTTATCTACTTACATTTGCGTGCTTTTAAACTGCTAGGTTGGCTGAAGCTGGGGCTAGTGACAGGAGCTTACCTCATCATGCGGCACCTGGGCCTCAAACTGCCAGCCCGCTTGCAGTCAACAGAGTTAGCGTCTTAACCACTTGAGCCACCGCGTCCCGAAAAGAGATGTATAGTGACTTATTTTTTCTATCAGTTTTCATAACAACAGTGTTATTCTGCTGATAGAAGTAATTCTGTCAGTGGAACTGAGAGAAAGATAATCTGTCCATACTCGGAGGTCCACTGGATGTACTCAGATTATGTGCTGGAGAGCTGGAAAATGCTCTACAGCAGATCTTTGGGTAGTGTGGAAGGCCAAAGGTAGAGAAGAAAAAAGTCTTGTTGTGTTAATGGAAGTATGCTATTTGTTCCAATTGGAAGTTTGAGTTAGTCCTATAAATAAAATGTATAATGTAATATATTAATGATAATCATGTTATTGACCTTTCCATGAAATATCCAGCTATCGTACTTGTAGAAACAAGCATGTTATGGCATGGATGCAGTTAAGAAGAACAGCTGCTGGGAGGATTCTAGATTGAAGGTTATGCAAAGATTACATGAAGATTAGAGCTAGCAGCTAGCGTAGCAAGGGGAGGCAGTTTTAATAAAAGTAATTGGAAATCATCAAAGGGCACCATAGAACTAGCAAACTGATTTCAGTTATTGTTAGTGCATACCTTCAAAGTGTTTTACCTGCTGTGTTATTGTATGTTACCATGACACTTTTGGTTTAGTTTGCTACTAGCGTAAAGCAATACATTTGATTTTCATTGGTGGTGGAAGTTGAAGTGAAGCTTCCATTCACCTGGGTGCAAAATATCTCAAAATATTGTTAAGCAGGGGAGGAAGTGCTCTCAACCCCAGGTTTAAATCGGTCTGCTAGGTTTTCCCATCTAGCCTGTTGGGAATCATGCCATGGTCCTTCCCATTCCCCAATATTCTCCTCACCCCGTGTTCCATAGATTCCTCTTCATGCCAACAGCCTCTCTGTTTGGGTAGGTGAAAGATACATGAGAAAATTCTGCTTTTATCTTTGATCACAGAGTAGGAAAAAAGTGATTCCATTACCACTTGCCTTCCCACTTGGAAAAGCAAGTGGGCACCAGGAATGCCTGCTGTTATTTCTCATCTGTAATTGCCAGTTACAGGGACCTTTCTTTGTCTCGCCACGTCCTCCTCAAGAGGGGAGGGTATGGAACAAATGAAGCAGCTGTAATCCAGGCATTGGCTTATGCAGAGTTAATTGTGTCATGTGGCCAGGGAGGTCTCTTGTGGTGGGGAAGGTTATCTGGTTCATACCTCAAGATTGTTCCACAGCATTCTATATTCTTCATATAGAATGTGAAAACATGTCATCTGCTGGTAATTACTGTTCTTCATGTAAGGTGGTAGTTCCTGAATATTTTAGTAGCACCTGTCAACCTGGAATGATGGGTCTTCTAAGTGTCATGGAAAAGTTATTATTATTATTATTATTATTATTATTATTATTATTATTTGATGTTATAGACGTCAAGATTCTAATTTGCTGCTGATCTGCCAAGAAATTGAATCACATTTTTACTGGAAATCCTTTGTATCCATTATAGTGGTTTAAGACTTTGTCTTTTCTCTTCTGTTCCTTTCCTGAGGAATATAGTGTGAAACTGAAGATAACATGTACCCAGCTACTAACTAGCCAGAAGATACTAACATGAATTATGCCAAGACTATATTACCAACTTTAATTCAGCTGTTTGGTAGTGTGGGTTGAAGGATTAACTGCTTTAGGGACAATCTCCCTTTCATTCAGCATCTCTGTGACACTTTTAAAAGTGTTACTGCATTGAGTCAGCAGGAGGCCTAGTCTGTTGGGGTCGTGAAAAATGTTAGATGGGATCAAAACAGGAGAGAATGTATAATACACTATGTGAACTTTTCTGTTATGAGAACAGAATGAACTGCTTTTTTACCAGCCCATTTTCTCGCCCGTCTTTCTGCTTGCACAGTTGATTGTCAGTCTTGAAGAAATGAAAGTAACAAGCCTTCTCAGTGTAACTTTGCAAATAATTCTATTACAGAATGGTTGATATTGCTTAGAGTGGGTAGGATCTTTTCCAGCACGACTCCAGAAGGCCACAGCTAACTCAACCAATAGAACATTTTAAAGGTTGTTGGCTATGCAGCAATATATTTCCAACAGAATTTCACCTAGTAGAAGTAATGAAAGCCTTTCTAATGTATGAAAATTTATTAGCTTATAGGCCCTCACAACAAACTAGTATGGAGTTGTCATTCTACTCTACAGTGTTAATGGAGGTGGAATCAATAGGTAATGATTGAGATTTGAATCCAGCTATCTGAGATTCTAGTGTACACTCCATGGATCATAGCAAAAGCCTTAATTTTGGTCCCAAAGCCTGCTTTCAACTTACACATGAGATCAACTTATAGTCGATTATTGTTGAGACAGTGTCTCAAGTAAAATGTCCAATGTGGGTTGATAAACAAGTGACCAGGCTTGAAAGGGTCACTGGCAGCCATAATGACACAGCACTTTCCACCAGGTGCTGTGTTATAGGAAGTGACATCGGCTGATGGTCACAAGGTGCTGTAAAGTACTGAATTGGCTGCAAAACTGCTAACTCACCCAGGTTGAGTGACAGGTGTCCAAAGGAAGAGGCAGGGCCAGGAGGCCACATGGAGCCCTGGGTATATAAGGGAGTTGCCTCTGGACACGTGTGGGATGGTTGTTGTTAGTGTGGGTTGATGATGTGGATCGTGTATATAGCCTTGGGAGTTGTTGCTGTGGATCGTGTATATAGCCTTGTACATAGAGGAACCAAGATTAAAGCCTCATCTGAGAGATGTCTGTAGAGTCTCTTTACTCTTTCTGGAAGGGGAGAAGGTCCTCCTTCAGCTCACAAGCTACTGCCTGCATCTGAGAAGGTGGTGACACTGGTGTTGCACGTTAACGTGGATCATCACGTGCTGCATAACCATGCTAACAAGTATATACGGTATACTTATTTGAAAGTAGATGAGCTTTGAATTAGGACTTCAGTTAAATTTCTTCAAACCAATATTTGTTTTATGATGAAACTAATTCTTTAAGTGGATCTTGGTGATTGTCATAAGAATTTATTATGAAATGTTATTTTTGCACCACCATTAACAATGATACTATGATACAAGTGTTATAATTCTGCTGCAAAAGAAAATGTTAAGTAATTTAAATATTACAAAGCAAATGTTGTGAAGTGCTCTCTAGTGCTTCATAAATGTTTAACTGTTCATAGACTGTGAGTCTACAACCTTACAATGGCATAAAATGTAAATGCATAATGCTTATATCTAAATGCTTGGGGAAAGTCCATTGAAAATAACTGTAGAAAGGAAATGTTGGGCTTGATGTAGATGTTGTCATGCTCTGAGTAGAGCTTCATAAATGTTTAACTGTTCATATATCTAAATGTTTGGGGAAAGTCCATTGAAAATAACCATAGAAAAGAAATGTTGGGCTTGATGTAGATTTTGTTATGCTCTGAGGAGAGCCATTGAAATCCTTCTAAGTTCAGATAATCATGACCAATATGTTCCATTGATTTTGTTTGTTATACTCTAAGCATGGCTAAGTTTACCTTCAACCTGTTTATCAAAAATTGTATTTAATTTTTTTAACCTACCTACAGCAGTTCTACAATAAAATATAAAACAAATTCCATGAAACCCAAATGAAATAGGGCAAGATCCAGTGATGGACTTCTGCTGATGGAGTGGCAGAATCTAGTACAGTGACAGAATCCAGCAAAACCAAGATGGGAATGAATTCCTCCTCCACACTATAGATCCTGGTGTGCCCCCAAAACTAGATCTGAAAGGCAGTAACATCTTTGGGGCCAGTTTTCAGGTAGTGTGGAGGGCTGCAGGAAGAAGGGGGAAAGAATTTTGAGTGCCTCCCCAGCTGATGATAATAAGAAAAATAGTTTGGGTCATGCTAATGTTAATGTAGCTTGGCCTTAGGATGAAAAAAAAGGTACAGTCTGCGGATATGAAAAATGCATGACCTCAAGTGCACTTGTTCTTAATGGTGGCACAATGTGTTTGCGGATGCTAGCGCAGACATGGGCATGTGCCACCATTGGGGACAACAAGGCTTGCCATCTGTGGATACTTAAATCCATTGATGTATGTTTAATTATCGAGCAGTTACAGTGTAATAATCTGTGTGGAGCTACAGTAGCAAATATAATTAACCAGCCCAAGATATATTACATAAATTTGTTTTTCAGTGTTTGTACAAAAAACCTTGAGCTATGGAGTGACTGCATTTCCAGTCATGCCAGTTGCTTAGATTGTCTTGCAAATGGACATGTTTTATTCTTTTTCTCAAGAGCAGGGGTAGGCAACCTAAGGCCTGGGGGCTGGATGCGGCCCCCCCCCCCCCCCGAGGCCTTTGGACCGGCCCCAGGCTGGTCTTGCCGCCGCCACCGCCCCCCCCCTGCCATGATGATATTGATTATTGTTGTTATTACTTGTTCTTGGGGTTTTCTTGGCAAAATCCCTACAGGGGTTTTGCCATGGCTTTTCTGGGGCTGAGAGAGTGTGCATGCATATTTTTAATTTTTTTTAATTTTATTTATTTATTTATTTATTTGTGCTTCGGTCCCCCAATTGTCTGAGGGACAGCAACCTGGCCACCGGCTCAAAAAGGTTGCCTACCCCTGCTCAAGAGAAAAAGATATTACACTTGGATTATAGTATCAAATCAATGTGCTGTTAAGTTAGTACAATACCTTTTTTCTTTTTTGTAGATGAAAAATGCAAATCTCTATTATATTTTCTGCACTCATTCTATTGTTGGTGTTTGTTTTGCAGATACAGTACAAAATTTTCGTGAGGACAATGAGAACAGTCATTTCATTTACAAGAATGCTGATGACAATAATACAATTAATGCTGGAATCGCAGAAATCTCTGGGTACAACGTTGAAGTCAAGGAATCACAAGATTCTTGGGACTCCCATATTGAGAAGAAAGACTTACTGTCTGAAACCTCACATACTAAAGAATCATTATTAACTGACTTATATGAATGGGAAGATGAAAATGAGGATACCCGAAGAGGAGAATATTTGTTAGGTTTTGATGATGAACCACTTTCAGAAATAAAAAACAAGGATGAAGATCTAGTCAAAGAAGAAATGGAGACTCCAAAGGAAACCATTAGTGAAGAACTGATGCAAACCGTTCTCAGGCCAAGTAATTGTCGGACATATTGTAGATCTAACAAAACAAAATCACAGGGAATGACAAATTTTGATAAGCTACTGGATGGCACTCTTCAGCCTCTAGCCAAAGCAAATAGTGATTCAAATACTGATGGTTTGAATCCAGTAAGAAAAGTTGCTTTAAGTAGTGGGACCAGTTTTAGAGGGACAGTTGGAAGGACTAGAGACTACACTGTTCTTCATCCATCATGTTTATCAGTTTGTAATGTTACAATACAAGATACAATGGATCGTATTGATGAATTTGCCACAGCTGCACCTACTGACCTGGGAGAAGCAGGACGTCTCAGAAAGAAAGCTGACATGGCGACAACAAAGGCTACTACTAGATTTCGACCTAGCAATACCAAATCCAAAAAAGATGTCAAATTGGAATTTTTTGGGTTTGATGACACTGATGAAGGAGGGGGTGGTGAAGGTGGATCTAGAACCTCTGGAAGTTCAAACTATAAAATTAAATACTTTGGTTTTGATGATTTAAGTGAAAGTGAGGATGATGAAGATGAAGAGCGGCAGTTGGAAAGGAAAGTTAATAAAAGAAGAACAGCACCACCGTCTTCCTCACTTCAGTCCAGTTCTGATGGAAGTGAGAACTATTCACAGGACAGCCAACCAAGCAGTAATCCAGGTAATGTTAGTTGGATATCCTTGTTTCATAACTTACTAGATCTGCATTGGTAGTTGATACTGTCACTTATTAAGTAGAGTGCCATGTTCTCCCTCCCTCCAGTTGTGTGCCAGCTTCAGTTTTTGTTTTTAGATTAGCCCTTCAACACTGCTTATTTTAAAAGATGAATATTTTGTGAACCAGTGTACCTCTTTAATGTTGTAGACAACCAGGAACTAAATGTATGATTTAACATTACAAACAACCAAATAGAATTTCTTGATGTTGCATTCCAGAAATATACCCTTGCCAGATTGGAACCCAAAATGTTAGTTTAAATTTTTAGCAGCCAACCAGTTAAGTCAATCCTGTTGCTTTTTGGACTGTCAAAAAGTCCTGGAAGAGAAGACAGAAGGGAGTAAATGAAATGCCAAGATGGGTTATATAACTCATAGTAAATGTGGTTCAGTGGAAAGGGTCTTATGTACCACATTAGCCTAATAGAATTTATGTCCTCAACAAATGTTGTAAATGTTGCAAATTAATACTATTCCTTTTAACCTCATATTAGCGTACATAAAGCAATGTGTTTTTGCTGTTTAAAAAAAACAAAACAGAAAACTCTATTAAAGTATTTTTGAAGTTGTATTATCCTTAAAACTTGATAGTTACGATAGACGCAAAATACTAAGTCAATTCTATTTTCTGCTTGAGGAATTGGGTGGGCCTGTTTGGTAGTTTCTCTTTCCCCTTTCAGTAAGAATAAGTCAGGATTAAGTCCCTGGTGGTTTGGTATGTAAAACCTAAATGTTAGAAAAAGGGGAGGAGAAAATGAAACATCACAGATGTAGTAATGGTGAAAGAGTGCATGGGGTATGAAGTGGTTCAGGTGCTTAATATGTTACCAATATTTAAAACTGTTACTGAATTCCACAGCAGCCTCATGTAATTTCTGCTAAATTGAAACCAGGAAACTGACTAAGTTGCTGCTTATTGACCTGAATCTCATCCAAGTTGGTAAGATTAGGTTATAAAGTGTTATTAAAATACTACAACCTTCATGTAATTGCATTGTACTGTGTCTCAGGCTGTCTTGGAAATCTAAAGAACAAATCCTCAGACTTAGTAACTGCCTCTGCCTTTCTGGGAAAAAATCAAGGTACTGAATTTCTTTAAAAGTCTCTAATGGTAAATATAAAGAAATTAATATTTGAAGGATAGGGAACTTCCTGTCAACAGGAGGTCTCCATCCAGCCATCCTGCTTCTCACCCAGTTTCCATCTCATCCTCCTCAGTTTCCCTACTGAGTGACAGAGAAATGGTCACTAGTTCTGAGCAGATAAAATACTCTTGTCCTAAGCTGATCTATATGCATTTGCTGAAAATGGTGGTGGAAAGCGTTTGTGAGTGTTTAAGTGTGTGTGCATGGAATTGATTGATGTGTGAGTGAGTAGTTTGGGAAATGGGGTGTGTTAGTGGGTTAGCAATATCCACTTCAGCCTCTGGCTATACCCACTGCTGACATGGAGTCTCCAGAGCATTGATTCCCAAACTGTGGTTCTCCAGATGGTTTGGACTTCAGCTCCCAGAATTCTTGATTGTTGACCAAGCTGGCTAGGTTATCTGGGAGTTGAAGTCCAAAACACCTAGAAGACCAAGTTTGGGAAATACTGCTCTAGAGTTTCCTGGGTAACAATGTTAATTTTGAGTGAGCATAGTTTCTGAATATGTTATAGATTGTTCTAGTAAACATGAAAAATTTTCAGGCCTGCAGACTCAAGGCACAAAACTAAACTAATGAATTTAAAGCATCCTTGTATTCCTTCCTAGTGGTAACATGTTGCAGGTAACAGAAAAATGGAATTAGTTTCTGTAACTTGAATAATCCTTGTCAGTACAGCAATTATGTATCTCTTTTTACCTAGGTGTTCTATATATCAAGAGTTGGAATTATTACTTTCCAAGTGGTGTTGGTCCTCAACTAGCTAGCATAGCTAATGGTGAAGAATTACTATGAAAATTTGACAATGGTTGTGCAGTTGGAAGCAGTTGCCATAATCTTAATGTTTGAATGTTTCAGTTCAAATACCTAGAAGTTGAACGTCTTTCAATAGCATGAGAGAGCCTAGATTCATAGAGTAAAATGCATGAAATACAGTGGGTCCTTGGTATCTTCCTGGGTTTGGTTCTAGGATCCCCTATGGATACCAGAATCCATGGGTACTCAGGTTCCATTATATATATACAGTGGCATAGTTAAATGATATCCCTTACATAGAATTGCAGAATCAAACTTGGCTTTTTGGATTCATTCACATACATACATACATTATTCAAGCTGTAAATGGTCAAATCTGTGGATGCAGAATCAATGGATATGGAGGGCCGGTTGTATTTGAATAGCAAGATAGACATGGTAAGCAAGTTAATCATTGTGGGATGATTTTGCCCAAATAAACATGATTTAATCATAGAATAGGAGAGAATTACAGAGAATAAGTAGCAGAGATAAGAACAAACTACTACAGAGGTGAACCTCATCTCCATTTTAGGCATTTCATAGCACTGTCTTCTGTCTCTTTATTAATTAGTTCTCCAAAAATAGCCAGAAAATGAGGGCCAAGGATAACCCAATCATTGCTGATATTTCTGTTACATCATTTTTGTTACACCATTGTTACACCATGATAAACACTGCAGTAACCTGTTGTATTAAAAATAGTTTCCTTGGCTGCATCAGCACTGCAAAATAATCCAGTTTGACACCACTTTAACTGCCAGGGCTCAACGCTGTGGAATTCCAGGAACTGAAATTATCCAGTTTGACTATTTCTGCAGCGTGGACACAGCCCAATGGTCTTTTGCTGTATCCAGTTAAATTCCCCCAGAGTTGGAAGACACCTCAAGGGCCATCCAGTCCAACCTCCTGCCATTCAGGAATTCCCAATCAAAGCACCCCCGACAGATGGCTATCTAGCCTCTGTTTGAAATCCTGCAAAGGAGACTCCACCACACTTCAAGGGAATGTGTTCCACTCTTCAACAGCTCTTACTGTCAAGAAGTGGAATCTTTTTTCCTGTAGTTTTCATCCATTAGTCCATGCATGGGCCAAAAGAAGCAGCTTCTGGCTGCTTGGGAGGGGGCATGGTGTATACCTGACATAGGGGGGTTGCAGACTGCCAGAAATAGTGCAAATTGAGTCCACTTTTAGGGTTAGGGAATCATGGGAACTGTATTTTATTGTGGCACCAGAGCTCTCTGACAGAGAAGGCTCAATGTCTCAGAAAAAAAGCAATTCCCATGATTCCCTAGCACTAACCCTAACCCTAAAAGTGGGCTCAATTTGCACTATTTCTGGCAGTCTGCAACCCCCCATATACCCCCAATGCAGCTGGAAGCCATTCCAAGGCTGCAATACGGACAATTGGACCAGATCAAAAAGGAGTGGAAATCATCTGGCTCCTGGCAGTGGGTAGCTTTTGGAGCAGGCCATGTGATCACTGCGGTCCTGGGCCGATCGTGGCTGGAGAGACCAAAGGATGCTTCTTGCTGCTTGCTCCATCTGACATCCCTTCAAATATTTAAACAGGGCTGTCATATCAGCTCTTAACCTTCCCTTCTTCAGGCTAAATGTACCCATCTCCCTAAGTCTTCTTAGGCATGGTTTTCTAGACCGTTCACATTTTAGTTGCTGTCCTCTGGACATGCTCCAGCTTCTCAACATCATTTTTGAATTGTGCCCAGAATTGGACACAGTAGCATTCTGTTTATTTTTTACCTTATTATCAGATGCTTAGTGTGTAGAACTTTTATTAAGTGATTGAGGGAGGTGCATATTAACTAAATTCCTTTTTGAATTACAACTTTTAATAGTTATAAAACCCACACTCAGTTGTATTCTTACTTTTCCAAAAGGATGGTCCCAAACATAAAATGTTAATGTTAAATGTTAAAAAATTATAATGCTTTAATGTTAATTGCCTCCTCCCCCGCGCTGTGACAGATCACCCAATTGTGAGGCCAAAATATTACAAGCACCTTTGTAAAGTATATGGAGTAATATGTAAAATTAGCTCAAAAAGTTGTGAAGCTGCTCTTTATCATTGGAAGGAACCCTGATTCTCCAAGTAGTGAAAGCTGAGGATTTTAAGGCTCTTAGTATCTTAAAATAGTACAGTTTTGAGCAAACTTGCAAATAAAAATTTGATGCCTAATGTGTAACTTGTTCAGTATCACAGGGGGGAGGGTCACAGATGGCCCTGAAGATGGATTGAGGCCACAGCAAACACATGCCACAGCCCCTAATCGTCTTTGAGCTCCGTAAGGAGCGACAAAGATCCACTCCTTTTTTGGCCAGCAAAAAAACGGCTTTTCCTGCCCTGCCACGGTTTGAAGCCAGCTGGTGGCGCAGTGGTTAAATGCCTGTACTGCAGCCACTCACTCATAGACCACAAGGTTGCGAGTTCAATACTAGCCAGGGCTCAGGCTAGACTCAAGCCTGCATCCTTCCGAGGTCGCTAAAATGAGTACCCAACTGTTGAGGGGCAATGAGCTTACAGTTGTAAACCGCTTAGACATCCCATAGCGCAATATGAAGCAGTATATAAATGAAGCTGCTTTGCTTTGCTTTAGCTGCAAACCACTGGCGGCATGCAGCATATTTGGGCGGCTTCAGGGAGAATGTGTGGCATGTGTGGCACTCTGAAGGCATCTTTTATGGGCCACCTGTTTTGGCCCACAGCTGACTTAGTATTCAGGTGATCCATTTGATTTGGTAAATCAGGTGGTCAGATACTTTTGTTATCTTGTCTAAGTGGCACCCTTTCTAATTGTGTCAGAAGGCTGTCTGATGGCAAGAATGGGAGTAAGGGGTCCCCCTCCCCCCCCCTCCCCCACCAAATTGTTGAGGAAGGAAATCCCTTTAACCTTTTTGTCAGGACAGACATTCTTTGCTTAAACAGCTTTTTTCAGAGTGCTACTTTACTCTTCTCTCCCAGTTAATCCAGGTGGTCTACTCTTTCTTGCTGACTTTGCACTGTAACTACAGGCATCTTTCAACAGAAACATATCAGCTAGAAGGAAACAAGCACACAAATAATTATCACAGAATCTGTTGTGGAGAGGAGTAGCCTTGTGGCATGGAATGATGATCTGTAAAGTCTGTGGAAGGGAGACTGTTTTTGTATGTAATTATATGCTCTCTTTGTATTGTTCACACTAATGTGATTTATTGGACCGATATATTAGCAGTCCTTTACAAAAGACCATGATCCAGATTGAGTGAAGATACCTCCGTTGTCATATGGGTAGTTTTAAACCTCTGCCTTTAGTGGCCTGCTACTCTGGAAAATACTTCCATCCAATATTGGAGTCTTCTGTAGAATCACCAATAAGCATGGCAGGTTGCCATCTGAAGGATTATTACCTCTCTTCCCATACAACAAACAGGAGTCCTCTCTACTTTCCAGGAGGGTTGTTAATTCCCTCTACAAGCTTATTGGAGCCAGTCGGATATCAGATCTATGCAAATAGGATCGAACAGTGATGTCTTCAGGTTAAATTTTTAAGCAGACATGTTTTCCCCATCTTCTAATCTGAAGAAGTTTGGGTTATTAAAAGGAAATTTAGAGGGAAATTACTTAGTGTAAAGTTTGCAAGGTATTGGTTTGTAAGGATTTGTTCTGATTTTGGATGTGAAAGTTTTGCTATAAAATCGTGTAACCAAACCTGTGGTGCATGAGAAATTTAAGGCAAATTGTGTAGGTTTTTTTTTAAGCAGGCACATCAGATTAAGTTTGAACATTAAGAACCTGAGTTGTGTATGTTTTTGCGTCTGAAATGTTAAATAATGATATCACCGATCAAGCTTGCTAAGCACTTCCAGATTGCAGTCATAATTATTTTGGTTTACCAGATTTAATGGCTGAAACGAGAGTGCTTGATTACAGTACATCAGACATTTTACATTAAGCTGTGCACTGTGAGTTGATTTTCCTCTTGTTGTTGCAGCTTAATTACAGCTGATCCTACCATTTTTATTTCATTTTTTTATTAAGTAGTAGGTTGTTACAGGCCGGTGTACATTTTTTCAAACACAATTAAAATTGTTTGTTTGTTTTTTTGTACAACTCACTCAGTTCTAGGTAGACGTCTCCCCTCTATCAACTCTGGAAAGGAAGGTGGAATTTCTGAAAATGTGCTGATCTGTAGAGTAGCCAGAAATAATTAGAGATGCTTTTGCCTGTTCCAAAGCCCAATATGATATGAAACCACCTTTCGCTATTACTCTAGCCCATTCAGAGGCAGAGTGGATAAAAAGCAGTCTCATTTTAACCAATTAAAAAAAATAATGGACATATTAATTAAATATTAATTTTTTGTAATTTTTTAAAAAAAGTAAAATTAGTTCAGTTAAATCTCATCACAGGTATACTATGCCTACTGTCTTACAGAAATGAATTGGTAGTTCTGTCAGATTCACAAATTATTTAAAAATCAAACATGGGCATTTATTTCATTTTTTTAGTGTAATGAAAATGACTTTATTCAGCCTGAATGTCAACTCTTGCATCTTGGAAGTTTAAGATTTTCTGTTCCCCTGACCAAAGTTAAGACAAGTTGAATAAATTTAGCTGGAACTGGGCCAAGAAAGACAGAGAAGTCAGTCTTGTCATGCACAAGGATTATTTTAAAAGCATGTATTGCATGATTTCTGTGTATTATATGACCTGAATAGGAATTGCATTCCTTGGCAGGATATAAAAATGTCCAATGACCAAAAGAGTCATTAGTTCTAGGGCAGGGGTCGGCAAGTTTTTCTTACCTGGGGCTGGTCCGGGGATCCCCAGGTCTTCTGCGGGCCGAGGGTGGGATGGGGTGGGGAATGGCGCCGCGCATGTGCTCACTCGCACATGCACAGTACTTCTGGTGTATTGTGCATTTGCGAGTAAGTTTTGTTTTCCAAAACAAAATGGCGGGCTGTAGGTTGCCGACCCCTGTTCCAGGGGATGAAAATGGAATATCCTTGTGCATGAGAGAAGATGGATGGGATTAAATCCAATTTTAGTTCCTCCTAGAGTACACCCATTAAAATCAAGACAGCTTTCCTAAAAGATGACACATTTGTCCTATTTTCAGTAATTCTGCTCTGTTTGGGACTAAAATTGGATTTAGCCTAGAATTAATAATAAAACAAGCTGGGAAAAATTGATTTTTTATCTATTAGATTTTAAAATATTAACTTGTAATTTTTTAAAAATGTAATCATGTAAATGTTAACTTTTTCTTAAATAAATAGCCAGATTCCAGCCAGCTTTCCATACCTACAGATTCTGCTTCCATGGATTCAACTATCCACAGCTTGAAAATACTTTAAAAAAACAATAAAAAAGGAAACTTTGATATTGCCATTTTATAGACAGGGCACCATTTTTCTATGCCATTTGTAATGACAAACTCTGACGTGGTTAGTAAGCCTTGTGGACATCTGTTTCTATATAATATAACAGTATCATAAAATTCTGTAATGTGTCTCTGTTAATGTGTCCCAACTGACCTAAACCTTTTGTGTGTATGTGGCCATGCTGAAGTTTATAGGAAGACCCATACAGGCTATCAAATGCCTTTTGCTACTGTCAGTTTGAGCCAGCTAGCACCTTCTAGATATTTTGACTACAGTTCCAAGATCCTGTGATCATTAGGTTTAATGGCCAGGGCCTTCATTTGAAAGAAATGAATAAATTAGTAATGTCCACTTTGACTCAATAAAATAAGTGTCATCTTTATATGTATTCCATTGGGTGACTCAACCTTCCCTATCAGAAACTCAGCCATACAATTGCTTTAATTACCATAGCTTAAAATTGTCTTTTCTCGGTTCTATGCTGTGGAACATAGAATGCACATCTGAAACTGTTCCTTCCACAGCAGGATGATTTGTGGTGGCTCACTTAATGCAGTTATTTCAGTAGAGGCTTTTCCTTCCTCTAGTGCAAGGGTAGGCAACCTTTCCCCTTTAAGGGCCGAGGGACTTCAGCTCCCAGAATCCCAGGAGCTATTGGCCAGCATGGGACTATTGGCCAACATGGCTGAGGCTTCTGGGAGCTGAAGTCCCTCGGCCCTTAAAGGGGAAAGGTTGCCTACCCCTGCTCTAGAGGAAGGGAGAGATTCTATAGTTTTCATTAGTTGTCCTGTGTTCCTAAAGTCCATATTTTTCTTACTCTTTTAGGGGAAAAATTATATATTCAGCTAGAAATGTCT
The DNA here is from genome assembly GCA_026167975.1 of Phrynosoma blainvillii. Taxonomy (NCBI): domain Eukaryota; kingdom Metazoa; phylum Chordata; class Lepidosauria; order Squamata; family Phrynosomatidae; genus Phrynosoma; species Phrynosoma blainvillii. Next base: position 135,620,912 of record JANUYF010000003.1, on the reverse strand, counting down.
ATGTTTCCTGTTCCCCCTTTAAAATATTGAGTAGTCAGAAAGTTACTATAATTTTCTGTCAAAATGAGGATCCTGTATACTTACAAACAGATAAAATAGGTACATGTTTGTGATAAGCAAGGAAACAATTGCCTTAAAATTATTTTTCCAACTAGGCAATACCCAATTCTTATTGTATGTTTAAACTTTTCAGTAAACTTCCATCTTGAAACATGAAAATAAAGTACAGTTTCATTTCTTATCTTATTCTTGTGGTTGTAGAGCTATTGGATTTTCCAGAAGATCCATCCAGTGTTCCTGAAAGCAATAAAAAATCCACAAATTCTCAAGGTGATAAATCTAAGGAAAATACACGAAAAATATTTAGTGGACCAAAAAGGGTAAGCAGTTACATTGAAATTAGCTTCTAATGATTTAATTAGTGTTCTATTAAGAAACATTTGTACAGTCGCTCCTCCGTTTTTGCGAACTTGGAGTCCGCCTGTTCGCAGGTGGCAAGCGGAAGGGGACAAAATGGAGTGCGTGCCCATGGGCACACACCACTATTCAAGCCAATTGGTGATTTTCTGTTTTTGTGGAAGGGGTGGAACGGAACAGATCTGAAAATGGAGTAGAGTTTGATGTATCGAGTCTGCATGAAACAATGTGTAAGGGTAATGTAAGAAAAGGGTGAACATTCAGGAGTTTTTAGAGTGCCATAACCCTTCTGGTTACTATTCAGATTAACTGAATATGGCGTGCCACACACATATTTGTTGTGTTCTGTGTGATCTGAACCAGTCCACTTTGTCTTTGTTTCTTTCTTTAAAAAGCTGGATACACTATAATAGCTGTGTCTTATTTTAATATGTATCACAAGCATATTGAGTTAAACTTGGATAAACGTTTTGAATTTATAATACCGACTGGTTATTTTGGTTTGTGTGAAATCCCTTTTATTATTGATTAAAATTATTTGCCTAGTCTTGTATGGCATGAAGGTTGCTTTTTTTTAGAAAGAGAGTCTGGACTTGTCTTATACTGAGTTGTTGATGATCCATGTAGTCATTATTGTCTACTCTGACCACCAGCAGTGATGCAGTACAGTCTTAACTAGATAAGAATATGGCACTTCCTGCATCCAGAGTATCTATTAGAGTCATACCATTACATTATAGCTCTGTCAGTGAACTGTGATGCTTCCCTTCCCATTTTTGCTGTTATGATAATCTAGGATTATGATAATCTAAGCAGAGAAAGCATAGCATGTATGGAGAGCTTTCATGACCAACTGCCTGGCAGTGTTTATATATTGACATCTAAGACCTCTTTGGTTTTGGCTCCTTACGTTTATTTGAGAGGAGTAGATATCATTTAAATCATTTCAACTATTTAAAGGTTTGGTCTAGGGATCTGGAAGAATGACAGGGGATGCAAAGGAGGGGAGGAGAATGAAAATCTGCATTGCATGAATGGAAGTTACTCAGGCTACATTTGATGTTCTTGTAAGAAATTCCTCCTGCTTTGTTTGGCTTTTTAGAGGTAGCTACTTCACAATTTAAAGTTGTACCATGCTTTTTATGTTGGAGTACTTTTGTCATATCTTTTGTCTTGTATTTGAATATAAGAAAAAAAATGACTTTACTGTTCTTCAGATTAAAAGTTTTGATGAACATAAAATAAAGAAATTGAGAAAAGTCATTTGATTTGCAAACAGTTTATTAACAAAGAATGAACTCCTTATGGTCTAAATAATATTCAACTGTTCTGTTTTATAGTCACCAACAAAGGCTGTATACAATGCTAGGCATTGGAATCAGCCAGAATCTGAGACTCTTCCAGCACCACAAGTGTTGAAAAATCCAAGTATTCCGGTGAGTACAGTGTCTTCACATCCTTCTTCCCAAAAATTTCTTAAAAACAATTTAGGTGGAGAAAAAATCTGGGAAAATCTAAAGTTAGGGCTAGTATAGTTGGATATTAAGCTAAACAAAATAAAATAACAACAACACCAAACTAATCAAGAAGACCTTGATTATGTATTTAGTATGACAGCTACCCTGAACTTGACCAGAAATAAAATTTAAACTTTATCCTGATTGCAAAGCAAATGTCATCATTTGACCTGTGTACATTGTTTGTTTACTGCTGTTCTGTATCTAGATATGCAGTGAACACCAGGCATACATCTTAGATGTTTATTCATCTGCAGGCTAAGTGAAATACCGTTAATACAGTTCTCTGTATTAATCTTAAGTCTTCCATAAGACTTTTGAATAGTTTAAATGTGGCAGCTAGCTTCCTCACTTGCATAATGTATTCAAGAATCATTCTTGGTCTAAATGCATCATAAGCATTATGGATTAGCCCATCAAGGCTTTCCTCCATGGTACTGCCATGCAATGTTTCACACACTAATGGACCATTCTGAGGGCAAAACCCTTGTATTCCTCAATTGATCTATCTCAGCACTGTTATCCCAGAAGATCAATCAGAGGGACTCTTGTCTATATTATATACCCATATTATATAAAATTTTCTAAAAAGTTCAAGGTAAAGGATAAATAGCAACATACTGGCTGTAGTATTCTAGAACAGGTGGTTACAACAAAACAAATTGTGTGCTAATCATTCAAGTTTTGCTTTCTTCCTATGTTGAGGTGCTGAATCTGTTTGATAATAAATCTTGGTACAATACTGAACATCAAATGCCCATTTCTATATTATTAAAGCCTTATTTATAGCAGAAATTTGAACAAATTCAGAATTACTGACCTGCTTTTTAATAAGTACTTTAAAATATTCCTTCAGGGCTCTTGCCTTAAAAACTTTTTGTCTGGCTTATCCTTACGTTTTGAATCTGAGATCAGCAAATCAGTAGGTCTGCATACATTTGCTTGTGGTCTCTTCAGAAAACAGTACACTGTTTTAAAAATCCTGTAAACTACAGAGGTTTTGCAGTTGGAGCCTCCTTAAACAGGACAGCTGTGCAAATGTTCTAGAACAGGACATGTCACAGACTTAAATGAATAGTCATATGGCATGTTGATCATTTAAGAGAAATCTACTGGGTATAAACCATGTGTGACAAGTTAAGAAAAGTGAAAAATACCAGCTAATGAAGTTTAATACAGTAGTGAAACATGCTGAATGTAATGAAAATAATTAAGCCACACAATGTGTTACATCAAAAAATTAACTGGTCAAATATCCTGTGAAAGACATCCCCTAAAATCTGCATCTGTTGGTATAGTGGCCTGATAGAGGTGAGAACTGTAAGTGGAAAATGTTTCCATACTACAGCCAAGATTGAAAATACAAGACAGCTCTGTTGGAGTAAGGATGTTTTGAATGGCTTGATTCTTTGACTGTCTTGGCATGAATAAGGATTTCTGAGAAATAAAAGGAGACAGTAGCTAACAGCTGCAGATGTTTTAAAATGTATTTTGTTTATGCTTCTGTTTTTTTCAAATTTTTAAACGTGGCTACATTATCCTGGATTCTTAAGCTAAGGTGGGAGAATGTTGCTGTACTTTTATTTCACCTGTACCCTAAAAGTGAAATCTCCACAAACCTGAAATTTAATGATTTTTATTCATACTGTTCATTTGTGCCTTTTAAGGTTTGTAGCTATGTCTTTGCAAATCCCAGTATGTGAATACAAGCATATACTTAATTTTCTATTCTCTGCTTCATGTTCAAATACCTACTCATTGTTAATAGGTAAGACTATCTTCTAAGGAGACGATTCATAAAGATGATGGAGTGTTTAAAGCTCCTGCACCACCTCCAAAAGTGATCAAAACTGTGACCATACCCACTCAACCCTATCAAGAGATAGTAACTGCCTTGAAATGTAGGAAAGAAGACAAAGAGGTAAGTGGGATGTCTGAAACTTTCTCAAGATATGCTTGATGATAGGTGTTCTTAAAAATTAAGGTAAATTACAAAGTAAAGAATTAGAATCAAAATGGAATAAGCTCCCTGCTTGTAGTGGAGAACTTGCCAATCTGATCTGACCATCTGATTTTTGATGCTCTTAGAAAAAGCATTACCTCTCAGCAATTGCGAGTACATTTAGCAAGTACATTTCTATACCACTTATCAGTGCACTTAAGTACTCCCTAAGTGGTTTACAATGTGTAAGCTAATTGCCCCCAACAAGCTGGGTACTCATTTTAGCAACCTTGGAAGGATGGAAGCCTGAGTTGAGCCTGAGCACCCGGCTGGTATTGAACTCACAGGTGTTTGTGAGTGAGTGGCTGCAGTACAGGCATTTAACCACTGCGCCACCAGGGCTTTTTCATTTGTCAGGTATAAGAACTAATAGCATGTATGCTTTCCTTTCAGTTATACACTGTTGTTCAACATGTGAAGCACTTCAATGATGTAGTAGAATTTGGAGAGAATCAAGAGTTCACAGACGACATTGAATACTTGTTAAGTGGACTGAAGAGCAATCAGCCCTTAAACACCCGTTGCCTTAGGTAAACTAGTTCTGTTATGGCATAATACTTACTCTGACCAAAACACATGCTTTTCTGCTTACATATGTTCTGTGCATACAGAGTGGTAAGACATGGTGCCATTGGGGGAGTGAGACCAGATATGCATCTATTCATATGTCAGATGTGAAGAGAGTCCACTTACAAATTAGCATTTAGCAATTTATTTTCTGTTGGAACTGTAGTTGGATAGAACTATTGATGGTTTTACTATAAAAACATTTCCAGTCTGCGTCTTAAAGAAATCATTCTGTATAGAGTGATACATACAGTGCGCCTCCACCAAGTGCAGGCTTGCCACCCATGGTTTGCACTTCTGTGGATGGCAAGCCCCATCTTTTTCAGTGGGCGCTCACGTGGTGACACAAACAGGAGCAAGTGAGCACCCATTGAAAAGAACAGGTCCCGCTTTTTTTACTATCCGTGGTGGAATCCAGAACGGATCCCTTGCAGATAGCAAGGGTGCCCTGTATTTACTAATAAGCAAGGCTGTTTTGTTCACACTTAAGTTGTGCATTTTCAAGAGATCATAGTAGCTAATACTGCAGCTAGGTGGTATAGCAACACTTCAGCAGTGAAAAAAAGACCAATGACCTACTGTTCCAAATATGTGGAGTGTGGGAAATAATTAATTTCCCTTACTGGAAGTAAGGATTTTTAAAAATATGTATTATTTAAAAAAATGTATAGTAGACCCTTGGTATCCGCTGTGGTTTGGATCTAGGACCTATGGATACCAAAATCTGTGGATGCTCAAGTCCTGTTATATATAGTGGCATAGCAAAATGGTGACTGTCAGATAAAATGGCAAAATTAATTTTTGCTTTTTGGAATGTGTGTAATTTTTTTAAGCCGTGGATGATTGACTCAGCTTTGTGCTCTAGGATTTTTTGTGCAGCAGCAGGTGAAATCTGGAGGTGTGGAGCTGTAATGGGCTTTTGTGACTCCATCTCCCTTATTAGGTTCCCTATCCTATAGTTGACTAACTTTGAGGATATATATTTGAAGGTGGGTGGCTAGGGGTAGATTAAAGGTTCTGTTGATGTACCACGCACCCTGCTACTTAACAGTTCTCCTTCCTGAACTAGGCAGGGTTGTTTCAGAGTTTGTGTTGGAACCCCCCTTGGCTTATGCTGGGGGATTTCATATACTGAGAGTGCCCACTTGGGAGTGGCTTATGTGACATCCTTGGGTCTATCCCAAGTGATGTTTGGTCTTATTCTGGCAATTGGACACACACTGGCTCTCCTTTGACTTTGCTGACTGGGTTTATGTTGATCTGGGAACCCTGGACAGATCACTACCTGGTGATGTTATATTTGTTACAACTTAGAATGTCCACAGGGGTGGGACGGTGATTAAGGTAGTCTGTCTCAGGAAGCTGATGGATACAAATATCTTCCTGACGGTTCTTGAAGAGTTTCATGTTGGCTCAGCGGGTCATTATGTCAATGTCCTGGTTGATCTCTAGAGTGGAGAAATGTCTAGGGCAGTGAACATTATTATTATTATTATTATTATTATTATTATTATTATTATTAAAGTTTATTTCTAGAGTGCTGTCGGTGTACTCAGCACTGTACAAAAGACAATCAAAGATAAAACAGAATAAAACCTGCCAGAGGCGTACAATCTAAATAAAACAATGAGCAAAATAATAAAAGTCAATTAAAACAAAGACAGTTAACAACAATTAATAACAACATCCACTGTAAACCCAAGTGACAGAACAAGTAAATGTATTACTTCTGAGCATCCTCTCTTGCAGAGTAGAGCCAAACTAGCTCCTGAATGATTAAGATAGTGGTTAGAGTGATGTTGGTGGAAGATGAGGCGAGCCCAGTAGAATGCAGACTAGAGGGCCCACTGGGATATCTTAAGCCCAGGAGGTGATGGTTTTTGACAACAGGAGGTAGGTGGAAAGCACTTCATGTTTGGTTGAAGGAGGCCTCTCCTTGACCTAAATTGGCCTGGGGAGGCAACAGTATAGTAAAAATGCCCCTGCGGGCTTTTTTAAAAAAACTTTTAGAATATATTTTTATTCCCTTGGGCCACAAAAATGGCCTTGCAGGGCCACATGTGATCCATAGGCCACATTCTGCCTGTCACTGCTGTACTTAGTACAAAGCCAGTGGATGTAACTTTGACATCCAATAGCAGGGGGCTTTCAGTTTGTACAGCCCAATTACATAGACAGCATTCTTGGGAGAGGTGAGAACTGCCATGTTTTTGCCAGACCCTTGTGTTTCCTAGCTTATTGAAATAGCCAAAGTTGGACTGGCAGAATTGGTAGAAGGAATGGTTAGTGCCTCTTTACATCAAGATAGAATTCCATCATGCCTAAAGGAGGCAGTTACACTTTAAATTTATATTTTTAATAAATTTATTGAACATATAAAACCATAACATATATCAAACATATCCAAAATCAAACAACAGTCAAATAAAAATTCACCCTTAACGTATTATACATATCAAACTTTACATTCTCCACCAAATTTGTTATACTGGATCAATTTGAGTTGGTAAGTACCGAGGATGTGGACAATCATAGAATCATAGAGTTGGAAGAGACCACAAGGGCCATCCAGTCCAACCCCCTGCCATGCAGGAACTCCCAATCAAAGCATCCCCGATAGATGGCCATCCAGCCTCTGCTTAAAGACCTCCAAGGAAGGAGACTCCACCATACTCTGAGGGAGTGTGTTCCACTGTCGAACAGCCCTTACTGTCAGGAAGTTCTTGGAAGTGTGAAAAGGGTGACCTGCTCTCTCGATCCTTGCCCATCTTGGCTTACTGTCCAGGGGGGAGATTCCTTCAAGGTATTGTTGAGATTTGTAATCAACACATCTTTTAGGGAAGGCCGACTTCCACCGTGCCTAACAGAGGCAGTGGTTAAATCACTTTTTAAAAAAACCTTCCCTGGACCCCCTGGACAAAAACAACTACAGGCCGGTATCACTTTTACCATTCTTGAGCAAGGTTATTGAGAGAGCGGTCACCACTCAACTCCAAGCAGTTTCATTTCAAACTGGGTTTAGGACGGCATACGGAGTTGAGATTGCCATGGTCGCCTTAGTTGATCTCCGTCTGGGCATTGACAGGGGAAGTGTGACCCTGTTGGTGCTCTTGGACCTCTCAGCGGCCTTGGATACCATCAACCATGGTATCCTGGAATGCTTGGGAGAATTGGGAATCGGAGGCTCTGCTTTGCAGTGGTTCCATTCCTACCTCTCAGGCAGATTCCAGATGGTGATGCTAGGAGGCAGTTGCTGTTCTTACAGAGAGCTAAAATCTGGCATCCTTCAGAGTGCCATCCTGTCTCCTATGCTGTTTAACATTTACATGAAGCCGCTGGGTGAGATCATCTGGAAACATGGGTCGAGGTGTTATCAATACGCTGATGACACCCAAATATATTTCTCTATGTCTCAGACTGATGCAGTGACTAAGGATGGCATCTCTCCTCTGAAAGACTGTCTTGGGGCAGTAATGGACTGGATGAGGGAAAACAAACTCAAACCAAATCCAGACAAGATGGAGGTACTTGCTATAGGGACCCCTAACCTGGGAATGGAGATATGTCAGCCAGTTCTGGATAGGGTTACGCTTCCTCTGAAGGACTCTGTCCGCAGACTGGGGGTGCTCCTAGATTTGCTGCTTCAGCTGACCACTCAAGTGGATGCGATGGTCAGGAGCACCTGTCATCAGCTTTGGCTGATTTGCCAGCTGCGCCCCTTCCTGGAGCTGGGTGACCTAGAAACAATGGTACACACGCTGATAATCTCTCGACTTGACTTCTGCAATGCACTCTACATGGGGCTATCCTTGTGCCAAGTTTGGAAACTTCAATTGGTACAGAATATGGCAGCCAGATTGGTTGCAGGGACATAACCTTTAAAGCCCTACATGGCTTGGGTCCTGACTACTTGTGGGAGCACCTTCTTCCATACAATCCACCCTGCACACTAAAGTCCTCTGGGAAAAATCTTCTGCTCCCTAAAAAAATCAAGATTGGCTGCAGTAACCCAGAGGGCCTTCTCGACTGCCACCCCTAGGTTATGGAATGACCTGCTAGAGGAGATCTGTCACATCGCCACCTTGACGGATCTCTTCCGACAGGCCTTCCCAGAATAGACCCCCCCCCCCCCCCCCCCCGTGTATTTGCTTTTTATGCAACTTCAATATTATTGTATTCTTTTATTTTTATGCTTGTAACCCGCCTTGATTCCCTTTGGAATAGGCGGGCTAGAAATATTTCTTCTTCTTCTTTTTCTTCTTCCACCATTCGTATCTTTACATTACAAACAACATATTCATCTTCCCATCCAATTCCTTCCCACTCTAAAGGAGGCAGTTATACAACCACTGTTCAAAAAGCTATCTCTGGATTCCACCATTTTGGATAGCTACCAGTTACTTCATCACACTTCTGGGAGTGTGATCGCCCAGCTTCAGGATCTCCTGGGTGAGGCAGCTAACCTAGACTTATTTCAGTCTGACTTAAGGCCTTGCTATGGAACAGAGACATATTGGGTTCCCTTGGTGGATGACCTGTGCCAGGTATTGGACAAGGGAAGTGTGTGTCTGTTGGTTCTTCTGGACCTCTCAGCAGCTTTTATTTAACTATTAATCAAGCATAGTCTCATTTTAAATTGCTTGTTGGGATACAACCATAGGATATGGTTGATGTTCTAGAAAGGCAAGCCAAGAATGTGTTGCTGGAGGATTTCTGGTTGACTTCTTGGACTGTGGGGACTTTTAAAGGTTTGGTCTTGTCCACCATGCTATTTAAACATTTTCATGAAAATGCTGTCTTTGGTTGTCCATAGATCTGGGATCTGGCCCCCATTTATATGTGGATAACATCCAACTTTATTATTACTTGGCACCCAATTTTAATATTTTGTTCCATCAAACTCAGAGAAAGCTGTTTCAGTGTTATACTGGATGAGGGCAAACAAATGGAAGTTTTGCAGAGCTGACTGTTTATGTGCTGCATAATATTGTGCTGCATTAACCATATTTGTTGACTTTTAATGAATATGCTTTTTAACAGCTGTTACATGGGTTACATGGATGATAAATTATATTTTAAGTTCTTTATCTTTTCAGTGATGTGACCTTTTATTTGTAGCTATATCTGTTAATTTTTGTAAGGATCCTTGAGTCCCAGAACTGGGAAAAAGCTGGGATATAAATAAGGTTGGATTAAAAGAAGACTTAAGTGGTGAAGCTTAAAGCTGTGCATGAGGTAGAATACCGTCCATGACTGGGATATCTCTAGTGCTGTCATTGTGCTTAAATACAATTCCTATAAGAATCTGCTTCACTAAAACTGCACAGTTGGCCCTCGGTATCAGCGGCAGATCTGTTGCGCCCCCCCACCCATGGATACCAAAATCCGTGGATACTCAAGTCCCATTGTCCTTAATGGCAGCGTGGCCATGTGGCTGCCCTGTCATTAGGGGAGTGGGACTTAAGTCCTCCCTCCCTCTCTCCTTCCCTCTTCCTTCCTCCTGTTCTCCCTTCCTCCCCTTCTCTCTCTCCCTCCCTCCTTCCTTTCTGAGGCTTCTCCCCAGGGCTTGGCTTTGGAGGTGGTGGCTTGGAGCCCCGTCAGCTGGAGGGAGCTGGGGCCAGGGCTTGGGTCTCGGAGCCCCCCTCCCCCAAACCAACACCCAGGATAGAACCTCCAGGTTCCAGCTCACTTCAGCAGACGGGGCTCCAGCCTCTGCCTCTGAAGCCAAGCCCGATGCAGAAGCCTTGAAGAGGAAGGAAGGAAGGAATGACAGCAGAAGGAAGGTAGGAAGGAAGGGGAGGACTTCAGCTGCATTGTTCCTAATGGTGGCGCAGCTGTGTGCATGCACCGCCATTGGGGACAATGCGGGCTTGCTGACCATGGATGCTCAAATCTGCCTTTGGCAAGTCCACGTATACTGAAGTCCCACTGTACTCCCTTGGCTGAAAGAAGGTTTGATAATTGTTCCTAGAAATCTGATCTTTCACAGATCACCCTATAACATGATGATTATGAGACCAGGCTGCATATAGTTAATGAACTGGCTTGGCTACAGTGTTGGATCATGCAATTCGTCCAATTGCTGCTAAGCAAGATTGCTAGAGATGAGAATCCCTTTCTCCTGATTTCCTTACCATCACCTGACTGGAGGAAGCACAAAGTACTTGCCTGGCACTAGACATAGCACAGGGGCTGTATCATCTGTGGTGTGCAAAGGAAGTTCTATGAGAGTCACAACATGCATCTTAAGATAGTTAACATGTATGTAACTGATGGTCTTGATTATTTGCAAGGAGGAAAGTCCAAGTAACCAAAGGATGAGGTAGCTGATGCAAACTGAAATTTAAATTAATTTGTATGGATGGTATCTTGCAAAGACACTGTAAAAGATTACAGATAGTTCTTTGTTAGAATGGTCAGTACAAGCTAGATTGGTTCTAGTAATTGTAGACTAAGGAAATTTATGCTTCTTCCCTGAAGTCTTTCAATCATTGTTTTATGGTGTAGTTTGAGGTGATGACAGAGAGTGGCAGATTAGAGGGAACAGGCTTCATATGAGCAAACTCCTGTGAATGTGCAGATGGTTATGGCTGTGCCAGGCCTTAGATTCTCCTGCATGAACTGTTGGAAAACAAAGTAATAATGGAAAAGAACCAGCAACATGAGCAGAGTCTCTAATAAAACCATTGCCATCACCAGTGTCTATTGCAATGATTACAGAAACATTTTGATCATTTGACCTATTTCAACATAGATACACACCAATACACAAGGCCACAACGGTTCTGCCAGAGTTCAGAGTATTTTTCAGAAAGACACCAAATACTAAACCTCCACACATAAGTAGGATATAGGTTGTTTCTGTAAGGAAATACTTGAATCCCTTTCTAAGGGAAGAGAGCCACATCTGATCCCTTTGTGAAGGAAAGTGCCAGGGTTACACAGATGGAAGGGATGCCATTTCAGCCAAAGTTGTTGGCTAGTTTGATATACCCTGTAGGACAAAGTGGCATGCATAGATAATCTTTGGGTTTGTGTGTATGTATGCATACAACATACCCAACAACAGGGTAGATAAAATGCTGTAAAATTAAATACCTATTGCTTCTTGATCTACCGGGGTGCCTGAAGCAGTATACAATAAATAAAATGCTTTGGTGAAACATATACTGCATATGCTCATGTATAAGTCTAGAAAATTTAGTTAAAAAAATTGAACCAAAAAGCCTGACTCAACTTATCCATAGGTCAATGTAAATACTATACTTTTAACACTTATTAAGCAACAACAACAACAACCATCCCCTGATGAAAGGCAAGAGTTTAATCTGTCCTGGAAGCACTGACCTCCCCCCCCCCCCCAATCTATCCAGCCTTTAGGGTGAGCACAAACAGTTGTGTCTACTGGAATTTTGTAAGTTCTTTGACATTGTTTTCCTTGGCTTCATCTTTTAGACCAATGATCTCCAAACTGTGCCCTTTAAGAGATTTTGGACTTCAGCTCCCAGAATCTTCAGCCATATTGGGCAAATAGTCTGGGATTCTGGAAGCTGAAGTCCAAAATCTGTTAAAGGACATAGTTTGGGGACCACAGCTTTAGATCCTTTTTACATGCCCCTAAATTTACCCTTGAATTATTCACGAGTCATATCAAAATCAATAATTTTGGCCCTAAAACCTGTCCTTGACTTATATCCAAGGCCTACTTATAGTTAAGTATATACGGTAATATACACTTAATATAGTAATAGATAGTTGAAGTATGGCAGAGAGAAGGGGAAAGGATGCCACTTGAAGTAGCTAGTTGTCTTAATTTAAAACATTTTCATTTTGGGCAGCTTCTTTCATCCTGTCATACATCATCCCCCACCCTACATTTAGTTGGTTACTCTTACTTGTTGCTTCTTGAACCTGTAGAACTTGTTATGCTTCTTCTTACCCCCACCCAATATGCCCTGTAGCCCAGATATGTTGATCATACTTGCAGTAACAAGAGCTTGTGAGTTGTGAAGAGCTTGCAGCTTATTCTTGTTGATGGATAAGATGCAAATCTAGACCGTAAAGTAGCAAGGCTCTTGTTGAGAGTTCATTCCCAAAGGTAGCCAAGCTAAGTTATACAGTACACAGTCCTGTGAAAAACAAAGCTTTAAGTTATTTGTGACAGGGTGAAAAAAAATCAGATTTATTATTTTATTTTCTATGCTTATGTACTACTTTTCCTCCAGTTAGCTCAGAGTAGTATCCATGTCTCTACTTTATTCTCACAACAGTCCTGTTAGAATGCGCGGCTCACTTTGCTCAATATATTTTATTACTCATTGATGGCTTTAACAGTGACTTGGTGATCCAGGTTCAGCACCCTAATTAGTATGCCGTATTTGTTCAGAGTAGCACTCTTGTTGTTCCAGCAGAGTTGTGTCTTAAAAGCTCCGTGACAGCAAAGATATAGGGCCAGTGTTCACCACCAGCATTTCACCAGTAGGTAGACATACAAAAGATAGGATATGTACACAGAGGAATGATGTGTGTCAATATTGATTACTATTTTGTATATTATAGGTCTCTTGCTTTATTTATTATGCTGGGAATGGGGAATATCTTTGCCTGGCTAGTTCTGCAGCATGATAACTTTTTTCTGTTTTTTCCATCACCAAAATTTGTTCAGATTTTCCTTGAGAAGGAGAAAAGGATAACAGATCATCTCATCTGAGTTTGCCTGGTAGACATTTTTACAATCTTGAAAGTATAGTTGTCCCTCTATATCTGTGCATTCTTTATCCATAGATTCAACCATTTACGGCTTGAAAATATTTAAAATACATATAAATTCCAAAAACCAAACCTTGATTTTGTCATTTTATATAAGGGATACCATTTTACTATGCCACTATAGGAGTTGAGTATCCATGGATTTTGGTATCCACAAGGGGTCCTGGAACCAAACCCCAGTGGATACCAAGGGTCACTGTAGTTTGATCTGAGACAAAGTTGGCTGGTGCTATGTGATCCATTCTCCAGGAGACTGAAGAAACAGTCCATCACACTTGGGTTTATCCCTTGTGACAACCTTGACAGGCAAGATACTCAAAATTCCAAACCATTATTACTGTCGATTCCAACCCCTTTCTCCTCATTTATAAGTTTCCTGCCTTGCCAACCATGATGTCAGGGACTAAGCTTTCTCCTCAGTTAACTAGAAGATAAGTTAGCGTAAAGAAATAGGCAGGAATGGCATCAGAAATAAGCATTAAGAAATGGAAACAACAGGAAATAGACGACACAGTTGTTAAGGGGCTCTTAGCAAAGAAATGCAAATATCAGATGGAAGGAAGTTTGGTAAATTTGCCAGACCCCAAAGCTACAAGTAAGCAGTTTGGGGAGGGTGGTGTACAGCCAGCTTAGTCTCTCCATTTAGTGTTAACATGTTTCTGTTTGTGATACAGGCTATGATTTATCAGAATTTCTCTTTGTTTGTTTGTTTGCTTCAGTGTTATAAGTCTGGCGACAAAGTGTGCCATGCCCAGCTTCCGGATGCATTTGAGAGCACATGGAATGGTAGCTATGGTGTTCAAAACACTGGATGACTCACAGCATCACCAGGTTTGCTTTTATTTCAAAATGATGTCATCTCAATTCTCCTTGGAGCAAACTGTTTTTGCCGGTATCTTTGGGATTATGAGTGATAAGGACAAATGTACAATGGAGACAATACCATACTTGGTGTAATGAAAATTGCTATCAAATATTGCTTCTTGATGTTTCATTTCTTTGGCATCACATACACATACTTGGAAAATTTTAAAAGTAAAACAAACAAAAATATTCCTAAATAAATAAAACTAGTTCTTTTGTCAATGTGTGCCACCTTGGAAGAATAATGTGACTTCTGCAAAGATTTGGAATTACATTTGTACATTGTTACCTGTTGTTTCTACCTGCCGGTCATAAACAGATTTACTGGATAATAAGACTGTCCACTTCTCTAGATAAAAATTGGCAGAATTGGTAGACAGTGAATATAAATGCTACCTTATTCTGACTTCTACATTTCCAGTACTAGTACTAGCTTGAGAATGCAAAAAACTATGGATTTTACATGCCCTTAATTGTTGATTTGTACAACAGTCTGTTTGATTCTAGCCCCCTGGTGGTTTTAACAATGCTAACTTTTGCAGATCTCTCTCATACTTTGTATTGATATGCTGAATGCTCCAGAACTCATTGTAAGTATGAGGAAGGAAGAATGCCTTCATTGAATGGCTTCTTTTCATGAGTCAGAGTAGTGAGGTGGAGATGGAACCAGTTTCTCTTGCTTGTTTCAGTTCACAATGCTGCCAGTGCCACCTGTGCCTGCATGTGTTTTACTGGCAGAATTAAAGCCACTACTGATGTTACACAATGAAAAAAAGTTCTTGGAATGGAGAGAGAGAGAGAGAAAAATAATAGATGGTAATTGAGAAACAGTGTGGCAGACCCTTGTCCTTGCTCTTGTAGCAGCTGGCAAACACTGTTTTAGTTAGATATTGTATACTAGGGCATTTATACTGACCTGCCATAAAAGAGGGTTTTAATCAGACAGATGCTGCTTTTTTAAAACAACAACAACAACAACTACTACTACTACTACTTGTAATTGTTTTTATAATTTCTGTTTTAATTTATTTAACATTTATATGTATTTTTTCATGAATTACATTAAATCCCAATGTGGGGGTTTGGCAGGGCATGATTGAATAAATCATAAAGACAGAGAAACACAAAATTGAAGCATATGTTAAGCATTTGGAGATGCACAGAGATGTGTGTTCTCAGGAGTAGAAAGAAAAAATGCATTGATAGGAAGATTCAGAAAAGATGGCTCTAAGAGAGAAAAGAAGTTAACAAGTGGGGTCTTTTAAAAGGCTAAGTAAGAGTGGTAAGAAAATTGTTTCTCCTTATCATAGTGTTAATTTATCTTCACAAATAAAGGGAGACAGGGACATATGCTCCAGCCCTGCCCTTCACTCCTGGCCTATCCTTTTTTTCCTGCAAAGGTCTGGAAAGGAGCTGTAACCACATGCAAGCAAGCACACAGAGTTCCACACAGTTGATAGTCCTGCCTTATCAGGGGGAGCTCTGTAATCACATCCAGCCACATGCAGTTACACTACAGTTCCTTTTCAGACCTTCTCCACTGATAAGAGCTGGAGCCTGCTTCCCCAGTTCTCTATTTGTGTAGCGAAATGAATGCATATAAAGCTATGGCTATGTTGTTTTCTAGTTACCATTGTTGAATTGTGCACTCCTGACTCGATGTCTACAAATTATCAAAGCACTGCACTCTTTTTGAGATGACATCCTCTCTTTTTAAAGTCGCACCAAATTCAGTAGGGTGTGTTTTCTGGGTTGGTAACAGGAAGAATCCACACCACTGGGGTTTCTCTCGTTGCTACCCAGAGACAGGCAGAAAAAGTCATGAAGTTTCACAGTAGTTAGTGAGAAAACTGAGTTGGATACTCCCTGCCCAGCCATCTTAGAGACCAGTTCTTCTTCCTGCCTGTGCCCAGAGCAGAACTTTTTTTCTGTCACTCCTGTTTTTTCTCTTAGTGCTTGTTTGTCTTGTGCCTTTGGCTTCTCCTGCCTAAATTGTAATAAGGCTTCTTTCTGTTTCACATCTCCTGGCCTACAGAAAGGGCTTGACCTAGGTTTCAGACCTAATATGTTAAAGAGGTAGGCAGCTAATCTATCTTCAAAATTTCCCAAATTCCCATGACGTTCCACTCTTCTCACCCCCAAATAAGAAGGTTCCTCAAGGAGGCAACTAACATTTCTTCTTCTATCAGTCACCATTTTCCATTATGAAACCTCCGCTAATTCTGAAGCAGCTAAACCATCATTTGAGCTGCTGTATAGAGTTCCCTGGAAGCTTCTCTCTCTGAAAGTAAGCTCTTTTGGTGACCATCATGTTGGCTCTCTATGTATCAGAGCTTGTGGCCCTTTCTGTTAAGAAACACCTGTTTGTTTATTTTTTTAAGAAAGACCATGGCCCAAAACAGACGGGCAGGAAAAGGTTGCTTCTGGCCACTTGGGGGGAAGGACATGCTGATGATACACGTCCCGAAAGTGGTTGGAAGCCATACAGGGAGCGCACCAAGTGTGCTCAAACCCAGAAGGGCCCACAGAAAAAGTAGCAGCAAAAAGCCACTCCTGTCGGTGGCTGGATTAGAGCACACGGCAGCAGGTTGGATTGGGACTGGGCCCATGTGGTCATCGCAATCCCATGCTGATTGGAGGCCAACGAGCCTCCAGTTTGCATGACCCCTGTGTTTCCCTACGTCTAGACCCTTTCTTTAGACCAAAAGTGCTCTCCACCTTTCACATGTCTCAAGAACTCTGTTCCTTCTTTCTATCCTAATCTATCATATCTACAAGAAGAGCTATGGCACAGCCTTGATGTGTTTAAAGTGCTGAAAATGTATATATGTAGGGCATTCTGATGTTTTGACTCTTTATTTGTGTCCTACTATTCAGCCTCACTGGGATGCAAGGTGCCTTGTTGAATAATAGGCACATGAAGCCTGATGGCATATGACTTGGTTAAACTGCCCCACCATTGTGATGGCACACTTGACCAGGGCAGCTGTCACTTCTGTGTGTCCCCCCCCCCCCCCCATGCTCCCATCAGCTGCCATCTGCAGTACTCTTTTAATTCACTACTACAAAATTGACAAGTTCAAGTTTGCAGATGCTACTTTTGGCAAAAGGGTATTCTAGAAGATCACTAAGATGCAGTCACTATCTCCCGCTCAACTTTTTTTTTTTTTTTCATGTTAAGGGTTTGGTAAGTCCAAGGTTGTACAGATTCTTCTTCTTCTTATCAATCTAGAGAATGGCACATTTGGGCACTTATCATGAAGGTTCATTCTGCATTATTGAGAGGAGGAAGATGGCTGAGCAGGGAGGAGCCAACTGTTTTTCATTAGCTATTGCAGGACTTCATGTTATTCCTGCTTGTCTCCAGGCAGTGATGGGAGAAAACCAGGTTGTACGGATTCCTCCTCTCAAAAACTCAGAATGCATCTTCATGGTAAATATTTCCAATGTGGTAACCTGTCTGTTAAACATGCTTAAGAGGAAGTTATAGTTGTGACCTCTGTCACAGCTCAGAGAAAACCAGAGCTTGGGAATGCTATTTTAAAAGCTACTGTACTACTTGCATCAAAAGTAGGGATGCAAATGTTCACTTATTTCATTCTCACAAAAATAAAGGGTTTCATTTTTTCCCCTCCCTGCTGATTGAGATTACAAGCATTTTTGTCCATTCTTCTATGAGTTCTCACATTGTGGAACTTTTTGTGAAAATCCTATTTGTGCAAAACTGTTGCATTTTGCAGTTTTTTACTCAAAATATTTTAATTTTTGCACAAAACTGTGTTTTCCCACCCACACATTCCCATCTTGAAATGTGAAAATTCCCATGATAACTGGCCTTTTTAAATTATTTTTTTGGTGGGATGGCTTGATAAATTGAAACATCCTTTTTCAAAGACAGGAAAATCTGTGAGCTTTTTGATCTTTAATGAAAGCTACTGCATTAGTGTTACTTTATTTTTCTAAAAAAATTCAGTTGTTATTTCACATAGCTCACTGGCAACACATTTTAAGCTAACACATTAGCAGTGTTTTATTATTATAATTTATAAAAAAAGAAAATGCGAAATATAACTTTCCTCAAAATTTCCACAGTTATTCTCACAAAACAATGTTAAATATGCAACATAAACTATTTCCAATATTGTATAAAAATGGTAGAGATTAAAATGATTAAAACAACATCTAAGTTCTTCACTAAGTGAAAAAAGTTAGTGTCATTCTTTTGAACATGGAGTGATTTCTGAAAGTTTAGACTGGTTACTGCTGAACAGCTTATGTTCAGGTTATGAACTCATGTATCTCATTCCCCCCATCAAGTTGCTTCCATAAATCATCCCTAGCAGCAGTGTCCACAGAAGGCAGGAGCCATGGATCAAAACTGAAATTGTGTAAGCTCTTGTCTTTACAGATTGTTGTGTATAGAAATTTTTTGAACAAATGCTCAAACAAATGCAGGTTATTTAAAGACATTTTCCATGACACATACAAAATCTGTTCTAAATATCTAAATGTAATTTTAAGTCTTACTGGATTTCTATTTTTCACATAAATTTATTACTTTTTTTTCCTTCTCGGTTAAAGAACTTATCACTTTGTACAGCAGCTTTAATGTATATCTTGAGCAGAGATCGTTTGAACATGGATCTAGATAGAGCCAGTTTAGATCTGATGATTCGGCTTCTGGAACTAGAGCAAGACTCTTCATCCAAGTTGTTCAATGAAAAGGATATGAACAAAATTAAGGAAAAAATCAGAAGACTCTGTGAAACCGTTCACAACAAACACCTTGATCTAGAAAATATAACGGTGCGTTGTGTGATTTTTACCTAATTTCCTGTAATGTGAAATTGCATGGGAATTGTTGCTTTTTCAAATGTGAAACTTGTAAACTTTTAAAATATGCCTTGTAAGTACAGTGGGCCCGCTGTACCCAGTTGGCTAGCCATCTGCAGACTCAAACCTCCATATATTGCCCTGTCCCATTATTGTCAGTGGTGTTCCCCACACACATTGCCACCCATAGACTATAACGGGGCTTGAGCATGCACATTTTTTTCTCATTTGGGGGCAGGGGAACCAAACCCCCGTAGATGGGTAGGACTTTGCAGGAGAAGCACTTTCCTCAAACAAAACATTGGTACTTTCCATTACTTTTTCTTATTGGAGTCATGGCATTTTGCTGTATCTAATATCTGTACAAAACTGAGAATCTAACATAATTAAAATTGCAGTTTTCACTTCATTTTCTTTATTTGACTGACAGTAAATGCAGAACAGGGAGATCAGTTTAGTTAAGTCACTGAAATCTTAATGAATTATATTGATTCTATAATTAAGCACTAATCATTTTTCTCCTGTTTTATAAGATCTAAATTTAACAATAGACTGAGTTTCAAAACAGCTGCTTAATAACAATATTTTCATTTTTGTGTACAGTACAGCCCTACTAGGATTAATGGCATTGTCCAGTACTGACCTGAGAGTAGTAAAAGCATGCTGGTAATAGGCACAGTTGAAACATGATAGAAGGTTGCACAGTGAAATGCTCTTGTTTAGTAAAACAGCTCTGCTCTATTCCATGATATCACGATCCATCCTGCCTGCCTCAGTTCTCTGGATCCCTCAACCCAGACATTCAGTGTTCTGTGCCCATTATGCTTATATAATCCTATTTTGGGGGGACCTCCCTGGGAATTTTTTTTGAAAGATTCCCCCCCTCCCCCTTGCAACCTTAGGGTTGTCCCCAGACCTCATGATAAAGGTTGATACTTTAGCCCAGGGGTAGGCAACCTTTTTGAGCCGGGGGCCGGGTTGCTGTCCCTCAGACAATTGGGGGGCCGAAGCACCAAAAATAAATGAATGAATAAATGAATAAATAAATAAATAAATATAAAAATAAAAAATGTTAAAAAATATTTAAAAAAATGCATGCACACTCTCTCAGCCCCAGAAAAGCCATGGCAAAACCCCTGTGGAGATTTTGCCAAGAAAACCCCAAGAACAAGTAATAACAATAATCAATATCATCATGGTGGGTGATGGCAGTGGCAGGGGGCGGTGGCGGCGGCAGGACCAGCCGGGGGCCGGTCCAAAGGCCTTGGGGGGCCGCATTCGGCCCCCGGGCCGTAGGTTGCCTACCCCTGCTTTAGCCTGATGATCTTCTCAGATCCATCAGACTGATATCTGTGAAACAGTCTAACACTTACTTTTTTCACTGAGCAAATAGCATAATCTCCCATACTCATTTCAGGGTACTTTTTGGCAGAGGACAGGATTTACTGTTTACTGCCATATGTTTCCTACATTGTTACTCCATGTTTGTGATGTTATTCAGAAGTACAACTTCTGTGTGACGTCTGGTAATCCTACCAGCTTAAATTTTGAAAATCCCCACAGTCTTGAACAGTGTCATATTGGTTCGATTTGGGGGGTGAACAGCAGTCATACCATAACTGAGTTATGCCTTAAATAATAATAATAATAATAATAATAATAATAATAATAATAATAATAATTATTATTATTTATACCCCGCCCCTTTGAGATCAATCGGGGTGGCTCACAATAAAAATGCAATACAACAGTAAAAGCAAATTATATCCCACCCACCCCTTAAAAAGTTATTAAATCTATTACAAGTTAAAAATAGACAAAATTAAAACAACACTCACAAAATACAATAAAACAAGAAAGGACAGCGGCAGTATAATAAATGGTTTTCAGGAGGCAGATGGGGCTGCTCTGAGGAAAGGAGGTGCCTGAGGCCGGGATATTCTATCCTGGGAAGGCTTGCCAGAAGAGATCCGTCTTGACAGCTTTTTTAAAGCTGTCTAAAGATGTTAATTGGTGGATCTTGTCCAGCAGGCCATTCCACAATTTGGGGGCAACAACAGAAAAAGCCCTCTGGGAGGTAGCTGAAAGCCTAGATTTTTGAGGCTGCAGCAAATTCCTCCCAGAGGACTAAGTAATACTGAACCATTACAAAATGGTTCAGTATTACTTTTCAGCATAGCACTCCATTTCTTAGCTACATGACCTGCACTTTTAAAGCTGCAATGCAAAATTGTAATTGAGATTCAAGTTACAGCATTAATGGAAAAAAGTAAATGATAGAATGTTTTTCTCATGTGCAAACTAAATTTGTCTGTATGTGCATTCTAGACTGGTCATCTTGCAATGGAAACTTTACTCTCTCTTACTTCAAAACGGGCAGGAGACTGGTTTAAAGAGGAGCTACGACTTCTTGGTGGTCTTGATCATATTGTAGATAAAGGTATACATCTTTTCTTGAAATGAATCAAAGTACATAGACAGTGGTTTGTATGTTAGTAGTGTGATAGAATGAAAAGGCTGTTATAATGCATGCAGATACCAGTAGGACAATAGTAAATGTGTTTATCATATTTTTCATCTGTAGCTGATTTTGGTTTTTGATAATCATCAATATTATATGTGATTGTAACGATACAACCTTGGTCTACTCTTACAAAAGAGAATACTTAGTAAAATAATAGACTGTGGCTATACTTGCGTCATAAGCTAATAACTTAGTTGTAGGTGTCAGAATTGTAGTTTGAATCTATATGAGGTTTCCTCATACCATAGCAGAGACCTGATGATATTTGGTCTTGCAAAAGTAGCCCATTGGTATGGGGTGTTAAATGCTGTTGGACAAAAATCAGTGATGGCCTGTGAACAAAAGCAAAGCAAAAGAATCAATGCCAGTAGAACAAAATGCATCAGCACACTCTTTTTGACAATACATACTTACACTTGGTATATACAATACTTGTGAGAGCTTCAGTGAGTTTTAAGGGATTACTAAATGGGAAATTGGTATGCAATGAGATTAGTCTTTTGTGAGGAGAAGCAGTAGACTATGTAAATGCTGTGTTATATATCCTGTGTAATTCTGGTTTACCTGTCAACTGAGCAAGTTTTCTGACGGCTGTCTTCATCTCCCTGTGTTTCATCTCCCATTGGTTTTAAAGCCTACCTTTGGGGCTCCAAGTGGTTGTTACCTATTGGTCTCTGGGAGATCTATGATGGATCTGTTATGAGCTTTTCGGAGGGGATCATCCATGTACATAATGTATGAAAAGGAGTGTGTTCCTGGACACTTGTGGTTTTGTTTTCTTTCATTATGTTTTGGTCATGGCATTGATTCTATAGATTGGTTTACAGTTTGGCTTTCATCTGCCACAAGTGTGAGGAAAGTGCTTAGGGAGTATTGTTACCCCTTGGTGCATTGTTAGCCCTTGTTTCTGATAGTGGTACGGTGTTTTTGACTCTACCAATAGACAATCATTGACTTGTAAGGATGTTACTGTATCGTGTTGATGTAGCAGCTGCTCGTAGCGGAAGAATGAAAGGTGACAAAGTCCCACGTGCTATGTGGTGGTCCAAAAACTTTTATTTCTTAATAAGCCCAACATATTTCAGGGACTATTATAAAATAAATAAAATTACATTTATTATAGCTGTGGTATAGGGACAATACGTAAACTACCTCTAAAACACTGCTGCCATAGTGGAACTATAGAATTGTGGAACTATAGAATTGGTGTACCCATTTGCACAAAATTATGGTTCAGAAATTTCACTTTTGACACTTTTATTTGCCAAACTAATTTAATTTACCTATAAACTAATTCAAGTGAATATTAAATTGCATTTTATTTGTGTATCTATGTTTTAAGCAAATCTTTTGTATTGTGAAGCTCAGTTGAGGTGTTCCTATAGACTCAACAGGAGTTAGGATTAGGATTTGTTCTACAATAACAGCAAATTGTAACACCGTTTCAAATCATGTGTATTTATTAATAGCCTAGGCCTCCTATGCATAGATGAGTCATACTAGTAGAATTTAGATTAGTAGAGACTATTACATTCTTTGCCATTCCCATTAGGTTTTATTGTTATCTAAGAGTAGCTGCAATCCTCATAGTAGTTGGGAGGTTCTGCTACAATATATTGCAAAGTATTTTGAGGTGGCTTAAGCTTAAACAGATAACTAAGACTCATTAGCTTTACAAAAGACTTGCTTTTAGTATCGATGAAAATAGCTAAAATCAGTGTGTTAATATAAATAAACACAACTGCTTGCATTTTTAGACTCTTTGGACTGCAGCTTAGAGTATTATAACAAGGTCCTGTATCTAAAAATTCATCACTAGGCTTCTGGTCTTAACACTTCATTAACAGCGTATGTTCTTTCTTTATTTCTTAGTTAAAGAATGTGTGGATCACTTAAGCAGTGATGAAAATGAAGAGAAATTGGTTGCTTCGTTATGGGGAGCAGAAAGATGTTTACGGGTTTTAGAAAGCGTAAGTATAATAATCAGTCTGAAGACAGTGGATGTTTTGAGGGGTTCAGTGGATTTTGTGATGGGGTCAATAGCAGGGATGAAGAAAGTAAAGTTCACAGGCCACAAGTATAGCTTCTTACAATTTCTGCATGATCTCTTTTAATTGACTACTGCCTTGTTTTTCAGTTAGGTCTTGCTTAATTTTGATGGGACATAGCCAGAGAAGGTTTTCTAAACTAAATGAGGTTCTAGTTGAGTGACTGTCTTGTGTTCCAAATGGCTTTAAAGCCTTTGGAAGCTATTGTTTACTGTAGATAGAATTGTGGCGAGGAAAACTTTATTGGATCACTTTTTCAGTACTACATTTTCATCTTGGGGAGAGTAAGAGTCCTGTAACTGCATTCTTTGGCTATCAAGGAACTTGCATATTTATTTATATAAAGGCTTTAAATCTAATACTTCATCCAAAATGGCATCCTGGAATGGCTTGCTTAGATTAATAATAGGACAGTCCCTGACCTCAAGTCTACAATCTAAAATGCACAGTACAAGCAAAAGAATGGGCTGAAGGAGGGAAAGAGCAACTTGGCATATGGTTACTATGGTGGAAATAATTCAGGTAGCTTAATTGAATGGCTGCTACTAGGTAATGATGGGGGAGAGGCGGATGGGGAAAGCTAGTGAAATAATCCCAGTTCCTTTCTCATCCTTTGCTGCAGTCACATAACCTTGAGTGGGTTTACGCATTTCATGTGAAGGAAACTAGCACAGCACTTGCTGAATTGTTCTGTGACATTGCTTACTGCTTTTGGCCTGAAGCCCAAAATGAACTAGCTTAGAAACATCACCACTTTCTCTTAAGCCACTTTCTGGGACTGCACAGTTATTTCAGCCTATGCTGTTCAGCCTCTTTTGGGTGTGTCCTTCTAAGGTTAACAAGACTGCACTGCCTTTTCAGTTGGATCTGTACAGTCTTCCTGTACAATCTTCCTCATTCTAGTTAGGGCTGATGAGTGCTGTAGTCTAATGTAATGTTAGAGGGCACAATATTGCAGAAGGTTGCAATAGGACTTGCTTGGGTACATATGGCCCTCTTGAAATTAAGGAAGCTTTTTAGAGCAAGGATACTAAGGAATATACAACACACACAAACTCAGAGCTCTACTATACTTAAGTAAAACTGACTGTGCTCAGTGGAGTTTCTGTGTGTTGTGTTTAATTTACAAGTATTTTTTGTTGTTTCATTCTTGGATTATTATAAGGTATCCTGGATACTGCTGTAAAAAGGCAGCTTCTTCATTATGGCCTCTGTACCTCATACAAATAGGTTTTGTGCTTCTGCAGAAACTCAATTTGGAAAGTTCTAGAGTTGAGTACCTTGGTGGCAGTACCCTGCCCTCCTACCTACCATGCATGTCCTAATTCGCCAAGCTACTGTCCCTTCAGTTTCTTTCTGTCCACTGGTAGCTTCACTTTGGGCATTCTCCTGCTGAGTAGTTACCCTCACTATTTCTCTTATGCTTCTCTTTCATTTTCTTCAACTTCTGACTTTCATGTCTGTTTTCCTATTCTTATACTTTTTATCTCTGTCTACCACCTTAAAAAAAGAATAAAAATCTTTCACTTTACCTCAGAGCCTTCTCTGTCCCCCCCCCCCCTTTTTTTCCCCTTCTTCTTGCTATTTTATGTTTACGTGTCGTCTTCTCTTTTTAAGTTGTGCTCTATTTGCAGCTGGAAAGTTTCACTTTCTAACACTCATTCTGAGTGCCTGTTTTGTTTGAGGGATGGGCATGTTGTAGAGCAGGGGTAGGCAACCTTTCCCCTTTAAGGGCCGAGGGACTTCAGCTCCCAGAAGCCTCAGCCATGTTGGCCAATAGTCCCATGTTGGCCAATAGCTCCTGGGATTCTGGGAGCTGAAGTCCCTCGGCCCTTAAAGGGGAAAGGTTGCCTACCCCTTTTGTAGAGTACTGTATTATCTGTAGAGATTTTACTTCTCAAGCCCTTAAGAACTGGGCACAATGTCTCAAGATTCATTGTCGGGAGAAGTCTCTGCAAATGGTTGACAAAGCGGTGTCCAACAAGCTGCTTCTCTCTACATCATTTTTGATCTCTAACCCTAAGAAGCAAAACTTGACTTCATCTGGTATTGACTATCATCTTGATACCAATGTTCCAAGTTTCATCTATGGAACCTGCTTTGACATTATCTGATTTGAAACCAGAAGCTCCTCTGCAAACACTAGAATTGGCATTGTTGCATTGGGAGAAGCTTAGCAAGAAAACCCATTTGAAATCTAACCAAGAGAGGGCATTCTCCCTTGATTGCCTCTCAGAATCTCAAGATGGTGGGAATACTTCCAAAGTAAAGGAAAAGAAGTGGTCTAAGTCACACAGTACTGATGGTCCCATTGGGTACCTCGGTGATATTGGCTTTGATAACTCCTACTTCCAAGATAACTGCGCTATCTCATCCTGCTCTCTCCATCCTAACTACAGCTCCCAACTATGCTTCTGTGCCTTCAGATGGAGACTTCTGCTGAGCAAAATGTGCCAGTTGAAACCAATGTATATACCATGATTTTCCACCATTACTGCCATTGCCGTGATGGGAGAGATCACCCTTTGTGCTGGAACAGTCATGTTTGTCTTTGCTGCAAGACTGTCCATATAGAAAAGATTCACCTTACACTTCAGTGTCCTACGTTGGTAGATACCAACTTGAGATCTTTGGAGAAAGTGACCTGCCTTCTAAAGTTCCTATTTCCCATCTTATAGGGATCAATATCATCAAAGAGAATTCCCACCCTACTTCTGTATTCACCATTGGTACCGTAATCGATCTCAGCACCGTCACCTTTCTTCAGCCTGCACTGCCTTCTCATCAGCCTCTATCGCTACCATCTCTGACAACAGCTACACTTTCTAGACCTTCTCCTTCTTTATCATTGTCATATCTCCTGGTATCCATGGTTCTCACAACAGCTGTGTCTTCACCAACGTGAAATGTGCTTCCTGGGCCCCTTGCTCTGTGGCTGCCTCAGTTGGCATCAATACCAATGACTTCTACTTCCTCAGTTCCCTTGGCGACAGTGATCACAAGGCTCCTTCATTACCACAGTAACAAATTTCCATGAAAGAATCTGAAGGCTAGGTTTTTGACACTTCATCCCTGGACTTCATCACTTCACTGTTCTTCACCACTGGGAGAAGTGGAGGATACTGGACCATCACCACCTGAGGATGTTAAACTGGTTCTGAGGGTAGCGAAGATGTTCAGTATTAAAGTCAAGGCTCCACCTGCTCCAGCGAATGACCCTGTCTTGTTGACATACTTCAGCTCCTGCTCTAGTGCCACTTCTTCCAGTGCTAAATGAAGTCATGAGGCAATCCTGAGTAAAGTCTCTATCATCAGCTTCAAAAAGGCTAGAGAACCTATACAGGAGGCAGCCTGAAGGTGCATCACCCAGTGCAATAGTTGTGGCAGCTTCCCAGACCAAATCTAATGGGAAAAGACACTCCACATTGGTATATAAAGAAGGGAAATGGCTTGTTGTTTTTGGGACCGGGTATTTCTCCTCTACATTCCTGACTGTTAAGGTGGGCAACATGCAAGACTGCATATCTGCCTAGCAGAAGTTTCTGTGGGATAAAATGATGGCATTTATTTCCAACCTCCCTGAAGAGTAGAGAAGCACAGCATTATCATTCTATCAGGAGGTGCAGACCTTGTCTAGACAACAAATCCATTTGACTTGACAAATATGGGAGTGCACAGCAAAGGTCATGTTGGGGTGTGTGGCTCTTCGTTGCTGCACGTGGCTTTGCTCCACAGACCTATCTGATGATACTTGTTACAGAGGGGAAGACCTTCTCTTTGATGGCAAGGGCTTGTTTAATGCAAAGAATGACATGTCCCTGCACCATCTCTGTAAAGCCAAGAAAATGAGTCACATGCCATTCAAAGGCTGCTCAAATGTTAGCATTCTTTCAGTTGTTTTGTGGCATCATCGGTCTTCATTGTGATCTTTTCCCTAGATCCAAGTCACTGCTGAGATCATCTTGCCCTTCTTCACAATACTTCTCTGGTTTTCAGAAGCACCCTTTCAAACAGCAAAATTATCAACTCTTAACATGAGACAAAATTATCATCTTCTTTAAAGTTGCATTTTTCATTTGTTGTTCAGGACGACACCTCAGCCAGTCTTAATTTGACCCAGCCTTGGCCTAGTTCCATCTTGGGCACCCCAGGCTATACTACTTACCTTATGGAATATCACCACAGAATCCTGAGTTCGTACATCATCCATAAAGGCTAAGCGGTAGAGTTCTCAAGTATTCCACCCATTGGTGTAATTCATTGTACTCCTTTGTCAAGACCACTACTGGAAGAGATTGCTGCCTTGCTTCAAAAGGATTAGTGGAGAAGATCCCACTAATGGGAGGTGGATTCTCCAGGTACTTCATGGTTCTGAAGAGGTTTCAGTTGTTATACCACCCCCTGAAAGTTCAAGAAGGTGACATTCCATTCCATCCTACCATTTCTCCACCAACGGGATTTGTTTGTGTCGATACGCCCATAAATAAATGCCTATTTCCACATCACAACATCACAAGTTCTCATATTTGTGATAGGGAAAGATCTCTGTCAGTATAATGTGCTCCTCTTAGATTGTCAGCTGCCCCGAGGGGTGTATGGCAGTGGTGATTTCTTGTCTAAGGACTCATTCAACTTACTCTCTGGAATGCATTCCAGATGCCTTACCCATCCTGCATTGTGACTGTGGATGCTTTCATGACCAGCTGGGGCGCACATTGCAAAGGCATGATGGTTCAAGAGCAGTGATCACTTTGAGAGTCAAACCTATATATCAGCACGCTACAATTGTTGTCTGTTATCAAAGTCTTCTGGGCATTCAAAAGAAAAAAGAAAGAGAAAATTCAAGGCAAGATAGTACAGGTCATGACACACAATAACACCATTGTTATATAAACAAACAAAGGGGTAAACATTTGGCAGTGTTGGTCAAACTTGCCATGGTCCTGTGGAAATGGTATATTAGACAGCAAGTTCACTCTGTTGTAGTTTATCTTACAGGAACAGAAAATGTGCTGGCAGATTTGCTCAGCTGGGCTCAGATTCTTCAGCTGGAATGGACTCTTTCAGATGAGGGCTTTCGCCTAGTGCCATCCAAATGGGGCAGACCTCTGCTGGATTTGTTCACTTCGTCAGCCAATGCAAAATGTCAGTCTGCTTCAGGGTAGGGAGAAGTCATGGATGTTTAGGAGAGATACATTCCTTCACAAGTGATTGGGCCCAATGATGTATGTTTTTCCTCCTTTCCCACTGATAGCAAAGGTTGTGGTGAATTTGGCCAGAGACAGGGACAGCACAATCCTCATCGCACCATACTGACCAAGACAACCATAGTTTACATCTTTCCCAGGGCCAGTACATGATTCCCACAATAGGCAGTGCTACTCTTGCATTCTTAAGATAGATATTCCACCCAGACCTTACTTAACATGCTTATCTAACAGCTTGGAGAATTTTACACTTAGACTTCTCACAGTTTTGTCTGCTGCAAGAAAAGACTCTATGAAGTGTTCATATAAATACAAATGGAAACAGTTCTGCTCCTTCATAATATCTAGGTCAGAACCTTTTCCCCTGCTCATGTCTCAATTGTCTTACATTTTCTTCTACATCTTTGAGGGCAAGGACTTGCATCCACCTCCTTAAGGTGTACTTGGCTGCCATAGTAGTGCATCAGCCACTGATGCCAACATCAATCACATTGTTTTCTGACCCAGTTGTCAAGAAATTCCTCAAGGACTGGCTCACCTTTATGCACTGTTGACATCTCCTACTCTACTTTAATCGTTGTCTTTGATTCTCTCCCAGCTGATCTGTAAATGTTTTTTGAACTAATGGTGTCTGAGGATGAACGGTTACTTACTCTATAGGTGGCATTTTGGTGGCCATCACCTCGATGAGGCACATGTGTGAGCTTACAGCATTACATTCGGATGGGCTTTTCCCTATATTTCATTGTGACAAGGTGGTGCTGCGACCTGATATTTCTTTCTTTCTGAAAGTAGTACAGTTGGCCCTTGGTATCCATGGGGGATCTGTTCCGCAGATACCAAAATCCGCAGATGTTCAAGTCTGCACTGTCCCCAATGGAGGTGTGGCCATGTGCCACACCACCATTGGGGACAATGGGACTCATCTGCCCGTCCTTCCCTCCCTCCCTCCCTCCCTCCCTCCCAGCTCTCACCAGCAGCAGGTGGGGGGCGGGAGAGTGGCTGGTGTCCACCGCTGCCACCTCTTCCTCCTCCTCCTCCGCTTCCTGTAACCATAGTTACAGGTAAGCAACTTGTTGTTATATCTCCATAGATGACATTGATAACGAGAACAATTAACGTAACGTAAGCAATTTAGGGTCAGTAACATTTTATAGCTGCAGCTAGTATTTTCTTTGTCTTTGTGGTTTCTGTGCAAGTGCACGCATGAGAAGGCTCTGCAGGGGATCTTTAAAACCTATAACTCTTGGATGCTTGTCTATCTCCCTCCTGCTCAAATTGACAGATCACCATACCTTCCCTAGCTTTCCTTCAGCATACAGTTGAAAATACAGCATACAGTGAAAATATTAAGTGCATCATGGTACAGACAGGGTGACCAGGCGTCCCCCTTTTCCAAGATAAGTCCTATATTTCAGCCTTTTGTCCAGAAGGAATTTCAAAATGTCCTCCATTTTGAGCATGACTAAGAAGTATGAATTTACATTTATATTAGTGTTTTTAGTTTATATTTAGTAATGGTCCACATTTTTCTTGAATGTTCTATATTTTTTTGCGGTGCCTTGTCCTCTGGGATTGTAACATCTGGTCATCCTGGGTACAGGCTGGCAAAGTCCCAAGATGCAACTATCAAAAAAGATGATAGGAGTGTAATTCCATACCTGAAAAAATGGAATTCTGACATTTGGGTGTACGTTTTTTTTGTTTTTTGTTTTAATTTAGGTAACAGTTCATAATCCAGAAAATCAAAGTTACTTGATAGCATATAAGGATTCACAGCTCATAGTTTCATCAGCAAAGTAAGTTCTAAGTAATGTTTATTTTAATAAAGCATGGTGTACTTTTCAGAATGTTTTTAGAGTCATTTAATAGTTGTAATAGCACTTGGTATAACAGGTATTTGTATCTTGAAATTGTCTACCCTGCCTTCTATCAAAGTGTATGCATTGCAGCTTAATATATCCACATGGAAGACAAGCTAGTGGTGCCTCTTTTTGCTTCCACTTGGTAATAATTTGATAGTATATCTGTTTGCAGTAACTATTCTGCTAATAGTTCTGCTTATATTATAAAGATCTATCAGTTGTTTCTGATAAGCATATTCCATTGTATATACATTGGATTAGCTACCTTACTGAAGTCCCACAATGTATGTGTACATTTGGTAGCTGATTTGATTAATTATTTCTGATGTCTTTGCTGTGAGTGAAAATACTGGGAGGAAAAACCCTCCCCACTGCTTTGAAAATTCTGCTGGCTTCTGGTGGTGGACGTTTCTTGAAAACAACAGGGTTAATTATATGAGCCACATAGAATGAGGCACGCTTTCTGTATAACTCTCTAGATTGTGTGGCTATGGGAGAAAACTTAAAATGTAAACTATGTTTTGTGAAGGTTCACATCTGTTTGAATATATTCAAGTAGCATCTGGATAGGATATTTTGTTCATGAGAAAGATCTAAAGCTCCCATAGTCTCTCAGATCTGTCTATTTACCCATCTGCAAATCCACTAAAAGTCATGTGAAATTACTTTTTTGAAGATAATATTGGAGGTTATGCTGTTCTTGTGGGCAGTGACACTTAATAACCATTGCTTTTTCTTAGCATAGTTGATATCATAAAAATTAAGCTTGCAGTTCAGAACAGGCACTGTGTTTCTCAGTTGAAAAACATGCTTATTGTGATATGGAGATGATTTGTGTTTTGTGTTCCTGGCATTTTTTACTTCAGAGCATTGCAGCATTGTGAGGAGCTGATCCAGAGATACAACCGTGCTGAAGACACCATCTGTCTTCCAGACAGTAAGCCTCTGCCACACCAGAATGTAACAAACCATGTGGGTAAGGCAGTGGAAGACTGTATGAGAGCTATCATTGGCGTCTTACTCAATTTGACAAATGATAATGGTAAGTGTCTCTTCTTATAGCAATATTTACACAGTGAAACATAAAATTCAATGGTCAATTGTCCAAACAGATAGTTCCCCAGGATAATTGGGGGGGAAAGTATTTCTGTGTTGATGCTTATGTCATATGGTTGGTAATAAAGTGGATAAGGTCATCATAGGTTCAGCAAAATGATCCTATAAACTTGAAATTTCAGATTATTCTGATTTGACTACTGAAGACACTAATGGTGCCCATATTACAAAAAGCTGCAATGCAGAGTGGCATCCAAAGTAAAGCAATGGAAAATAGGACACAGATTAATTGTGTTACTTCATTTTAACGTGATTCTGTTGTAAATCATTAGAGAAGTTTTGGATTAATCTGGTAAATGTCACTTGAAGAATGAGATGTAGAAAAGAAATGACAAATACATTGTTTTATCTGCCTACTGACTTGTTTCTAGTTGCAAAATTCTTGACAAAATCAAAATTCAGTTTCTTCCATGATGGATTAAAATGCTGGCTCCAAAGAAGAAAACTGATGAAAAGCCTGAATTCTGATGTCTCAGTTAAAATAAACACGTAGAATTAATGGGATTTACATGCACATTGACTCACCATTCAACAACTGATTCAGTGCATCTATCCTAATTGGGATTACCAATAGGATTCAGGCCCACGCCTCAGTCTATAATGTGATAATGACCATTGAGCCCCATCTTTTAAAAATGTTGCAGATACTGTATCTTAAAATATCTTATTAGTTTTTCTGTATTTTTGCAGAGTGGGGTAGCACTAAAACTGGTGAGCAAGATGGCCTTATCAGCACAGCTCTGAATTGTGTGCTTCAGGTTCCAAAGTTCCTACCTCAAGAACAGAGATTTGACATTCGGGTTCTGGTATGTAATAACAGTCCTTTATAAAGTCTAGAAAACAGTAATATCTTTTTTAAAACTGAAAAATCCAAACTTATTAGTGTTATCTCACACTGAAATGCTATGTCACATTGAAAAGAATTTTGGAAAATTAGTTGATTAATAAGACAACTGAGATACTGGAGTTTGTATGTATTATTCCAGTGTTAAAGGCTTTTCATTGGCTCAGTGGATTTCTGAGCACAAGTGCCATGGTTCTGGTTTTAATTTGAAAGCCTTCATGAGCTAGGGACCTGAGGGCTTGGAAGACACTGTTCTCCCATATTAATCTACCCAACTCTGTATCAGGCTCCCTTTTTGGATGTCTTCCAAAAGCTAAACAGATAGTGGCCAGGGAAAGGAGCATTCTGCATGGCACAGCCTTGTTTGTGGAACACTCTCCCTAGACAGAGGCATAGTCATCAATGCTGCTGGCTAAAGCAAAGTGTCTGCCCCAGTTTGTAGCCCCAAAAGTGACAGATCATTGGGGTGTCCTAACCATTATGATTAACACTGATTGAGAAGCTGTAAGCTCAGTGTTGTAGAGCACATGTTTTACATACAGAAAGGCTCAGGTTCAGCCTTGATGAGTGTCCAGAAAGAACTCTGCCTGAATAATGGGTAGATTTCTATATTTCTACATCAGTAGTTGTAGACTAAAGCATATCAAAGCATCAACTATAAAATGATTACCAGAATAAAATATTCTTACTGTATAGTTGCTTAACAATATGTTCCACTGAGCTCACTGAATCTTATTTCTGAGTCTGTGTGTATAGGACTGTACTGGTAAGAGCATCAGCCTAAAAAGATAGATAGATAGATAGATAGATAGATAAGAAAAAAGAGGAGGGATCAGAGATGTTCCTTTGTAGTTGAAACAACAGATCTTGTACTGGTGGCTGTTCGTAATCAACATCTGTGTAGTGTTTCTTAGAAACAGTTTGGAAAATAAAGTTCTATCATAGAATTTTGCTAAAGTGAAAGTCAAGGAAAACTTGTAGAATTATCTGATAAAACACTAGCAAAGATTCCAGAAAGTTCTTTTGTTTATTTGTTTGTAATTTCAGTACATGTGTTCTAGGATTATTTTTTTTTTAAGTTGGAAGGGTGGGCTTTCTTCTTACCCCAGTGTGAATTGTATTACAGATTATTCTAAAAAAGAACCTTGGGTTAAAGGAGTGTCTTTGAAAAGCCATAATCTAGTGTGTTCAAATATCTAAAATCAGAAAACAGAAGATGAAATAAGAGGATTTTTTAAAAGAGAGAGAGAGAGAATGAATTTAAAAATAAAACAAACACTTCTTATATTGTGAGGTATTCGGTGTCCCCACCTCGGGAAGAAATTTCAAAGTCCACCAGTGTGCTGAAACACCTGACAACCATATATGTGTTTTTACTACATTGTGATTTGTAGGAAAAGAGCATAGGGCATTTTTGTCCCAATATTTTACACTGATCAGAACAAGATAGGAGTTTAATGGCAAAAATAGACTTTTTGGGGGACAGTTTCTGTCCAGGCCATATATAGGATGGAGGCGCGAAAATTTCCTACATGGCGATCACTTAAGATTTGGAGACATTGCAGATGTCATAGAATGCCTCTATTACAGGTTTAGTTGTGTGTGGATTTCACGACAAAATGTCATCTGGAAGACTAAAATGTTCCATTGTAGCGCAAGAGGGTTAAATTAATCTCATTTTATCAAGTAGCCTCTTACATGAATTGAGGTGTTGATGTGTATTATTTGACACATGAGCCCATTTGAGTTATAAAGGACAGTGTAAGTTCTGTAAGCAACAATGAACACAGCTTACAGCTACTCGCTCTTACTAAAAAAAAAAAAAAAAAAAAAAAAAAGGCCATATCATTGAGCTAATTCATATTAGAGATAACAGTCTATTACTCTGAAACCATTTGTTTTTCTGCAGGGTTTGGGTCTCCTGATCAATTTGGTAGAGTACAGTGCAAGAAATAGACATTGTCTTGTAAATATGGAAACATCGTGTTCCTTTGATTCCTTCTGTTTGGGAGAAGCTGACGATAGCTTAAATACATCTGGACAGATGGCTGCTGTTCAAGCTTTAGTACAGGTAAATCATGTGTTTTAATCCAATAGATGTGCAGCATAGCAACAATTAAGGCATTTAGCAGAAGGCTGTCCCTCAAAGAAAATGCATGCAGTATTATTATTATTATTATTATTATTATTATTATTATTATTATGTATTTATACCCCACTCTTCAGCCAAAAGGCTATCAGAGCAGCTTACAAATGGATTAATTAGACATTTCCCTGCCCTCAGGCTTACAATCTAAAAAGACAAGACACAAAAGGAGAAGGGAATGGTGGTGGAGAAGGGGAATAAGTCCAGCAGATCTTCTCTTCCTCTAGCCTGGACCAAGGCAGATGGACTGGAGGGAGGGCCCTTCTTCTTACTGTGGCTAGGCCCGATGGAGCTGGCCTGCCTTCTCTCCCTCGATGATGGTGGATGGAGGCAGGGCCCTTCTTCTTGTTCAGGCTAAGATTACAAGATCTAATATACATAACTATTGTTTCCTGCTTCCATCCCCTTTCATATGCATGTAATTAACACCGTGGACATTGGTCACTGATGGATATATATGGAGTCTTGGTGGTGCAGTGGTTAAATGCCTGTACTGCAACCACAAGGTTACAAGTTTGACCCTTGAGGAGAGCTCCAAGGTCCAGTCAGTGTTTCATCCTTCTGTAGGTCGATAAAAGGAGTGGCCAGCTTGATGGGGAGAATAAGCTTACAGTTTGTAAACTGCTTAGAGAGTACTAGTTCACTATGAAGTAATATAGAAATGTACATGCTATTGCTGCTATTGCTGTATGCTTGCAACAGCTCAAGTCAGCATGCAGGTCCTTGCCTTGGCTGAGGGAATAGCCTTGAGGGATACACATGTAGTTTGCCTTTTTTTGCTAGGAGATGGAAGTCTTGGGGGGGGTACCCCCAAAATGTTGAGATACACATTTTGTCTCAAGACTGGACTTTTGTCAACCTCTAACATGTTGTGCTGAGCCACTGATTTGTGTAACAGCTAACAAGCAGCAGTGAACTTCACCCTTAGCTTAATAGTTATGGTGAGTAATAATATACTTACTGTGGCATCTGTACAAACAATTGATACATTATGGTTAGCTTCAAACAAGCCAGCTTTTGTGGAAAGAGGAGGGGTAAGCAGGTGAGCCCAAGACTCAATGCACTCCATTCATACTTTTTCAAGTTCTGCTAAACTATGGTACAGCATGACAGATGTGGTTGCTGGAGCTTGTCAGATTGCATCATTGTACAAATGGCCCAGTTTTTGTGATCATTTTTTGAAAAAATAAAATAAAATACTGGAAGACCATAAGAAGAGCTTTGCTTTTGTGTCTGAACATGAAAATTCTTTTTACTTACCATTGCTTATAGTATTTGATAAGGTAAAATTGCAGAGGATAGGGGCTTGGATATTCTAATCTTTCATTGGGATTTTGACCCAACTTGTGGGAATCTCAGTGTTGTTGCACTTCTATAGCATTTACCATTGTTTGGTGCTGCATGTGATATGAATTGGAATCTGTTGAATAAGATATAAGATGCATCTTATG
Organism: Phrynosoma blainvillii; assembly: GCA_026167975.1. Classification (NCBI taxonomy): domain Eukaryota; kingdom Metazoa; phylum Chordata; class Lepidosauria; order Squamata; family Phrynosomatidae; genus Phrynosoma; species Phrynosoma blainvillii. The sequence continues at coordinate 135,584,742 of JANUYF010000003.1, read as the reverse complement.
CACTATTGAATGTTTTTGCATGAGCTTTGTACCTTGGAGCTGAATTGATTTTTATGATGTAATCCTGAAATACTTTTATCAAATGTTCAATAGAAGGGGTATAGTTACAGAAACACAGGAAGATGCATAGTGCAAATGAGATGTTCCCTAGTGTCAGTTAAGAAGTGCATATAATTTGGACTCATGATTCAGCATCAGTGAAATATTCCCTCTCAGTTGTTCCTTGAGCGTGAACGAGCAGCCCAGTTGGCAGAGAGCCAAACAGATGAGCTGATTAAAGAAGCACCAACAGCACAACATGACAAGAGTGGGGAGTGGCAAGAGACAAGTGGAGAAATCCAGTGGGTCTCGACAGAAAAGCCAGAGAATGCAGAGGAAAAGGAAAAGAAAGAAGAAGATGAGGAAGAGCTGGATCTGAATAAAGGTGGGTGTGTATCCCTCAGGAAGGAACGGAGAGTAGGGCTGATGGTAGTCAAGAAAACAGATGCTTGAGGAAGAGCTCTAGAATTCTCTTTCCTCTCACAAAATTGTGAGCTCCTAGTTTAGGCCAGAAGTCAAGCAGTTTGCACATCAGACCATAACTTGGCACCTTTGACATTTTTGCTGCTTGCTCAGCAAGCCATCTAGGAATGATTGTGAAAACAGAAGTTGCATGTTCTGAAAGGGAATTGTCACAGGCACAGTGGCAAGCAGTTGTGGGGCAGGGCTGGGGAACAAGTCTGGTTTGCTGGCATTCAGTGGGCTCTTAGACTTGGTGCCTCTTAGAACCTAAACACTTGTGTTCAGGAAAGCCCAGAGTACTTCATTTCTTCACAAGTTACTGGTTCTAGTTTATTTTTGTCCTCAAAAATAAGGGGCGAAGCAGACCACCCCGAAGGACTGGCTCTGCATCACCCCTTTGAGCACCAGATCAGCGCTACGGTAACCGCACATCACAGCCCCAATCTGGCATTTTTCCGGGCCAAAAATTCCATTTCTTTTTTGGCCTGGAAAAAAGGCACCCTTGCTGCCATGGCAGCACTTTTCTACACTTTTTGTCGTGCTGTATGTGGACTCTGCACTAAAGGAGCACTGTAACGGCACTCGCTGTGTGGTCAGGCAAGCAGCGTGACGCCGGCTTGGGCTGACACCGGCGCATACGTCGTCCAAATGCCATACCCCCACACCGCCCCCAAACCGGTGTTTAGTGCTGGTCTGTACAGCCCCTAAGTTCCCTTTATGAATTAAAGGCACCTGCTCCTTGTAGCTGCTTCTTCATAATTAGTTGTATTAACTAAAATGAAATTTAATCTTGCCATTTCATATTTACATAATAATTTCTTCTTGTCTTTGTACTCTTAGCTCAAATCTTGTGTCAAATTTTTGTTTTCTTGAACATTATTTTTCAGAATTAACCTTGTCTTTGCTTTTTTAAAAAAATGAATTTTCCCCCTAGAAACATACCTTTGACTTCCTTGTGATTTTTGCCCATCTCCAAATTATTTTATATGGTTAGAAAAATTTTATATGGTTAGAAAAAGTGGGTTAGAAAAATTGAAGGTCACTTATGCTGGATTTTACTCTAATTTACTAGCAGGTGTGTGTGTATGCGAATAATTCTTTTATAAGTATTCAGGAAATACCCTAAATTTTGCTTAGTAATGATGATAACCAGAAACAAGGAGATGAAATGTAATTTATTAAAATTCTGTTGTTTGCTTGCAGCTCTTCAGCATGCTGGGAAACACATGGAAGATTGCATTGTAGCCTCATACACAGCATTACTTCTGGGATGCCTCTGCCAGGAGAGTCCAGTAAGGAGATCATAATAGCATGTCTATTCAATAGATCTATAATACTGAATAAAATAGGCTTATTAGAAGCCATAAAGTATGTCTTTAGAGCTAACAGTTTGCAATTTAAAAACAATGTTAGGACATATTGGATAGAAGGGCTTCATGATACATTATTTTCATAAATGTTGGCTTTTTTATTCCTTTTGTAGAACTACAAATTGCAGTTTAAGTACAATATTGTGTGCACAGCTGGTCCTTACAGATTCTTTATCCATGGATTCAATCTTCTACAGCAGGGGGTGTCAACCTCTGGCCCGCGGGCCGCACCCAGCCCACCGAGACCTGCCGGCCCGCTACGCACATCACACCCGCCATTTTGTTTTCCAAAATGGCGTCCGTGACTCATTTGCACATGCGCAGTACTCCTGCGCGTGTGTGACCGAGCCCCGGCCACCATTTTGCCAAACAAAACGGCGGCCACTACTTGTTTGTGCATGCGCCGAGTACTGCGCATGCGCAAATGAGTCGCGGCCGCCATTTTGTTTGCCAAAATGGCGGCCGCCGGTTCGCTCGTGCATGCGCAGTACTCTGGAAGTACCGTGCATGCGCGAGCGGGGGTGTGCCAGCATGCGCAGTACTTTCGGAGTACTGCGCATGCGCAAATTAGTCACGGCCGCTATCTTGTTTGCCACCCCCACCCCACCCCACCCCGCGCCCGGCGGAATTCCCCAGAACCAGCAGACCGGCCCCAGGTGAGTAAATCTTGCCAACCCCTGCTCTACAGCTTGAAAGTATTCTCACACACATACACACATTCCAAAAAATGCATATATGCGCTCAAATATGTATATGGAATTGATATAGTTGGATATAGATATATATTTGGAATAGATATATTCCAAAAAGCAAACCTTGATTTTGCTAGTATGTGTTATATAAGAGACAGCATGCCACTACACTATTGTATTTGTTGAGACTTGGGTACCCAGGATTTTGCTATCCATGGGGGTCCTGGAACCAAATCCTAGCAGATATCAAGGACCCATTGTACTAAGGCAGGGGTCAGCAACCTACAGCCCACAGGCCAGGTGAGGCCCGCAGAGGCCTTCAGACCGGCCCCTGCCCAATCCTGCCGCTGCGCTGCCACCGCCTTTTGTGGCCGCAGGGGTCCTCTTGGAGGCCTAGTGCGGTCGAGGAAAGCCTCCTGGGGGGCCCCTGCGGCAGCGCTGGGCCTTTCGGAGGAAGTAGACCTAAGTCTGTGAAAGCTTATGCAACAACTTCTTTTGCACATTTAGGGCCTCTACAGACGGGCCCTTTAGGCTGTCCTGGAGGCGGGGATGGGGAGGGGTAGCTGCACACCAGCCGCCTCAACCCCTCCCCAAAGACGTCCTGATGTCGCATGCCGTTACGCATGGCGTGCGGCGTCAGGACATCCTTCCAGTGCAGCCTTTTGGTGTGCTGTGCTAGAAGGGGCGCCAAAGAGCCCCATGCTTCCCAGGGTGGCCCTGGGCCGGCCGTCTGCATCCCCCCTTAGTCTCAAAGGTGCTATAAAATCCCTTTGTATGCCAATAAGTACTGCTGTGTCTCAGGCCTGAAATAGATGGGCCCAAAGGAGTGGTGTGTGAGGCTGTGCCAGCACCGTTCACACTGGTCAAGGCATTGGTGTGCAAGCTGGTTTTTAGAATCTTTCTTGTACTTGCTTCTGGGTGAGGACTAATAGCAGGTTGATGTCCCAGCACACACTCCATGACAAGGAAAGCTTAAGCAACAAAATAAGCCAGTCACAGGGCAAGTTCTAGCTGATAAATCTCTCTCCAGACAAAGAGAGGGATGAAATTACCACGTGTGCTCTGAAACACTGTTCCTTGCAAGAATACGACAGAATTTGTAGGGGCTGAAGCGAGTTGAGCAGCAAGATTAACACCAAGCTCAGCCACCTGAACAAGCCTTTAATGGGCACAACTTATGAAAATCCTCACTTCCTTAATACCTTTTAACTACTTAGTTTACAAATGAGGAGTGTTCTTTCAGTTGATGGTGAAATTAAGGCCTCAGTGAGTTGCCTTCTTCTAAGAAATTAAACATCTAAGAAATTAAAGGTTATTTGCAAGATTTTTGATTGAAAAGTGCAAAGCTTAACAGGATGTGGCGCAACAATAACAATAGAATTTACATTTCTATACTGCTTAATAGTGAACTCAGCACTCTCTGAGCGGTTTACAATCTGTAAGAGAGTTGCCCCAACAAGCTGGGTACTTATTTTACTGACCTATGAAAAGATGGAAGGCGAAGTCAACCTTGGAGCCCTGGGATCGAACTCACACTGTTATGGCTGCAGTACTGGCAGTTAACCACTGTGCCACCAGGGGTTCATTAAAACAATGTTTTAAACAGATAAAGGGGGATAGCAAATCTAGAAAATACACGATTTCTTACTTTTATTTTTGTTGACGATTGTCTCTTGAGAATATTGAATTTTGTTAAGCAAAATGGATAGATCTTTGTGAGAATGTGGATTGTTTATGCTATGAGAAATAAGGTAAAAACAACAACTAGATAGTGTGTTTGAAACTTCAGAAGACTGTAATGGGACTAAATTCTTAACTTTATAAAGGCAAAAGAAAAAAATCCCTGAGAGTTTTCTTTTTTGTTTTTAACCCTGTGGGTCATTGTATGTCCTTTGCCAAAAATCTTACAGAAATTGTTGGAAGAGATCAGATCTTTGAGAATGATGATAAGGCAACACTGAAAGAAGGGTTGAAAGGAGAAATGAAGAATGAATTCAAAATTTTAAAGCTCATTAAAGCAATTGGTTGAAGTTACAAATCTAAATCACCTTGCTATCCACTGGGGTTTGGTTCCAGGACCTCCTGTGGTTACCAGAATCCATGGATGCTCAGGTCTCATCATATGCAATGGTGTCCGTTATATAAAATGGCAAAATCAAGGTTTGCCTTTTGGAATTTATATATAAATGTATATTTATATTTATAAATTTATATATACATTCTAGCAGTTCGAAAACATGCAAATGCAAATAGATAAATAGGTACCAGTTCAGTGGGAAGGTAAACATCATTCTGTGCAGTCATGCTGGCCACATGATCACAGAGTATACCATATATATATAATTTTCAAACTGGATGGTTGAATCTGTGGATAAAGAATCTGGATACAGAGGGCTGGCTGTAATGATAAAAGTGGAAATTTTGGAAACTGAAATTATAAACAAGATGGAAAGCACTGGGAAATTTGGCATTATTGAAAGTTTCTGGTCTATTGTGGCAGACTGTGTGTTAATGGAAAACAATAATATAGGAGATTAAGTTGAGATGATGAATGGAATTTCATTGAAAATTGAGAAGAAAGTAGTTTATTGGGATGTTATCAAAAGGAATGCAGATTGTATGTTGCCACAAAATAATTTATGGAGTGAAATTGAGAAGGATAAGTTAGGATGGAAAAGACTAAATCTTTTACTGTCAGGCAGAGATTTCTGTGATGAAAATAATGTTTTGCCCAGAATAGGTTTCTATTTCAGACAACATCTGTTTTGACAATTGATGTACTATTCAGGCAAAGGCAAGGGGATGTGTTCAGGTTTGTAAGCCAGGGAAAAGTGATGAGTTAAATATAAAGTGAAGAGCAAGTTAAAAGGTGTATGGTAAAATAAGTTAAGAATTTTGACTATAACATACAGATGGATCAATGGGAAAATAAGTAGTCAATGCGATTTGTATTTTGTTATGATTTGAAGTAGGATTTTGATAAAATGGATTGCTAGTGATGTATTATTGTTACAAGGTGTTAGATAAATTACTTAGAATGTATAAAGGGATTTAAGATGTATGTTATGAAGGGATGTTGGATATGGTTTTTTGGGGGGATTTAAAGGCATATATTGATGTAGACTCTAGAGGAGTTTCAAAATTAAAAGTTAATTAATACCGGAACTTTTCCCTCTTGGAATGATGAGTGGACAGTTGGAAAAAAGTCACGGAAGATTACTCTAGTGCAGGGGTTCCCAACATTTTTGACTCATGGAGACCTTTTTAGAATCAGTTTCTATGGTGGAGCCCCTAAGAGGCCTACCCTGTGTTAATGATGTTTAGGAGTAGTGTTACTTTTTGTTTCTTATTCCTTAATTTCATTCAATTTTTATTTCTTTCATTTTCCTTGAGTGGCTGCAGAGCACCTGGGAAGTGCACATGGAGCCCTAAGGGCTCCTCAGAGCACATGCTGGGAACTGCTGCTCTAGTGTATGATTACAGCAGCAATATTGTTAACATGCAAAAAGATGGGAAAATTCAACACTGCTCACTATGGAGGAATGGTAGTGGAACCTGATAAAATGAGTAGAAATGGGCCAGTTGTTTGATCTGATTAGCCATCTGATTAGTGATATTAGTGATATTTTTTTAAGATCTAAAATCCTTTATGGACTAAGATCTAAAATCCTTTATGGACTTTATCCAAAAAAGAAGGGAAATGAATTGGTAGTTTTTGGTTTTGATACTTAGAGAGAATAGCTGTAAACTTCAGAGAGGTATGATTAACTATATACATATATTACCACTAAAAGGAAGAAGAAAAGTAATTTTTCTCCCTCTTTTCCTTTACTTTTTCATTTTTTCTTTTAATTTTTTAATCTACTTTTAAAATTCTTAATATTTTTTTTTAAAAAAAAGAATCTTACTTGTACTGAGGATTGTGTGGAGTAATGTGGGTAGAATAGGATGTAAGTGTGTGAACAGGTACTGACTCTGTTGTCATGTTTACAAAGCAGTAATTTTGAAAACTTCCTAATTCAAGTCTTTTCTCCCCCTTAGATCAATGTGACTACTGTGAGGACATACTTACCAGAAGGGGATTTCTCAATCATGACAGAAATGCTCAAAAAGTTTCTTAGTTTTATGAACCTTACTGTAAGTAATATATCAAGTACTGTATTGTACCTTTCTCTGACCAGCTTCAGTAGAGTTTCTCTTCAAAACATTTGAGATGATTCCTTCTTCCTCTTTCTTCCTCCTGTTGTTGTTATTTTTACCCCACATTTGCTTACAGTAATCAGCAATAAATGATGCAGTCACCTGAAAAAGACAATACAAAAAGCAAAAGGGCTGGAAGAAAGGAAGGGGAAAAAGCAAATTTTGCACTAATCTCTTATTTGCAACATGTTCTTTCTGACAAGGAGAAGGGAGGCAAACTCCTTTCAGCTGCTCCTTTTCTTCATGATGGATATAGCTACCTCAGTCTGTTAGCCATTAGTAGACATCTGAGCATGCAACTCTTCAGATCTGGTGTTCAAGAGCAACTGGCAGTTAGGTGTTCTTTCTGGCAGTAATTAGTATAGTGTCATGTTGTCATGTGGCATGTTGTGAACAGACTTCAGGATTGTAGGTTCTCCTGCTCTTTCCCTCGAGAACACCAGAGATCCATCAGTCAAAACTAGTGGTTCTAGAGTTGGACATACACTTGGAATTACGCAACAGGATGATTCTGAGCATATCTTCAGCCACATCATTTGTTATATCTGCCAGGATCATGCTCACAGTTTCACGCAAAAAAATCCACTCACCTTTCCTCCAACCTTTTTTTCAGCAACTTAATTGCAGAAGGGGGGCTTGTTGTTATTGTTACTATATTTCTATCCCACCTTTTCCCCAGACTGGGACTCAGAATGGCTTAGAACGATTTAAAAATGGTTAAAAATCCACAGGATGCAAAAGTTAAAACACAACTAAGCAATTAAAAGAAACTCGGGTTAAAACATACATTTTTGGTGCTGTTTTGTTTGTTTGTTTGTTTGTTTGTTTGTTTGTTTTTAAAGTTCAGGAACCCTCCATGTTCCTGGTGAAAATCACCAGTGTACTCTAGTATACATTCTTTCTGCTTTGATATTACAGTCTAGGCTGGGAGAAACTAGCATGATAGCTCCCCCTTATTGCCACCTCTTTTCATGAGCTGACAGCGGCCTCCATACCCTCCTCTCACCCTCCACAGTTCATGCAGTCACCAGTGAACAGGATAAGACTGATATCGCACTTGTCTATATGCCTCTACTAGAATTGTATCTATTGTTATGTGTACAAGTAAAGGCCGTGATTGGCCTGCACCAAACTCTGCTAGCTGATTTTTAAGCACCTGTAGCAGTTGAAGTTGTGGCAAATTTATATATATTTGTATATAAATAGCATTTTATAAGGTTGAGTGTTGTAAGATATTGATTTCTTATTTGTGCATAGAAAAATGTTTTTCAAATATGAGGGGGGGGCTCCTTTTTATAACTGGGAAATGCTTCAACTGCGATCAGTGCTTCAAGTGCAATCAGTATTATAGATTCTGTAGTCTTGTAATTCTTAGGTCAGGGCACCCCACCCCCCCATCTAATTTGGTAATTTTTTTCTGTTTTTCTTGTCACCCACACAGTGTGCTGTCGGAACAACAGGCCAGAAATCTATCTCTAGAGTGATTGAATACTTGGAACACTGCTAGATACTCAAGTTCTGCAGCTGGCACTTGAATGCTGGAGCTCTACTCTTTAGATAAAGGAAGAAGTTGTGAAAGAAGTTGTTGAGGATGCACCAAGAGCATTTATCAGTCTCATTCGTATTTGAAATTTTAAGACTACCTGGTCTCTTAACCATACACTCAGCATTTTACGAAAGACAGTTACCACATCAATCTGCAACTATCAAAAATGAGAGGAGAAACATCTGAGGAAAGTTAATCAAGAATTTATGGTGTTTATAATAATGCAGAGCAGTATTTAAATACATTTGGCAGGGGTTACTCTCCATCTTTATTTTTCTGGCTTTGTTTGTGACAACTTTAAAGGGGATGAACTTGCTGCTGGTAGTGCAACTGCTGTTTTACTGTTGAGCCACTGTTTTTCATGCCAGCCAGGTGCAAAGGCAGCTTTAGCTACTGAAGTATCAAATCTTCTAATAAAGATGCTCTGGGCAGCACCATTGCTCTGATTTGAGTTTAATTTGCTCTTGCTTTTTAAAGAGATTATTCCAAATCATAAAAATAGAAAATTTTTAAATACTTTTTTGTGATTTTAACTACTGTCTATATTTAAAATGTGTTGGAATCCAAAGAGGTTGAGGCTTGGATAGTTTATTTTTTATACTGTTTTGATTGAAAATTGGGTTGTTGGAAACTACTTCTCAGTTTTTAAAATTGTTGTGGCCTATGTACTGTAAACTGATTGACCACAACACTTCATAGCTCTTAAGAGAGGCATGCAGGAAAAAAAAAAACTCCTCCCAGCTAATGGCTGTATCTATATTTTTTTAAAAATGCAGTAACTGTAAAACATGCCCTGTTTAAAGGAGAATATGAAACAAAGTTCAATGCCAGGGTAGTTTACATTTCATAATAAGCAAAAACATTTAAATGCTATCAATTTTGTTTCAAGAAATAAATGTGGAGCTAAAACACCAATGGGGATTAATGTTTCCAGTTGACGTAATCTTTCTATTTCTTCTTTAGTATTGCGCAGGTAAATGCATACAATACAAAGCCTTAAATAGCTGAATATAGTGAAGATTTTGTTCTGTGTGGGTCTGGTTCACAGCAAAGGATTGTGTTGAGACTTTATTGGAACAAAAATCCCTGCAAATACCTTTCTTTTCTTTCTTTCTTTGAAGGTTTTGAGCATTAGTGACTTCTCTTGCACTCATTGTTTCAACTAACAGAATTGTTCATAATTTTTATTAAGCTGGTCTTGAATATTCACAAAACTTCTTGGAACATTTGTGTAACACACACTTTTCACATTTCCTGTGTAGGTAGTTGCATCATGTTACTTCATTGAATTTGTAAAACTTGAAGCCATAAAAATATTAGTTCTGTGTATTATGAGGGGGTGAGAGAAATAACAGAAAATCTAACCTGCTTTTTGGATCTTGTGTTATATCTCCTTGTATAAAGTTAAAGACTTGTGCTTTTGTATCAGTGCCAGCTGTATTTTTTTTTACATACAGTGGCTGCCTTCTATGTCTTCCTATTTTTGATAATGCAGATTGCTGGGAATTCAGTAAGGAAGTAAATGATTAGACGCAAATTCTATATTGGTCCTACTTCTTTTCTTTTCTTTTTTCTCGTCACCTGAAAAGAATTTCCACACATCCAATAATCTACCAGTGTAACTGAGAAAGATGCTGAGGCTGTGTTTGCCCTTGGATGGAAAACCTTCCATATGGAAAGGTAGATAAACTTAATAAAACTGTACTTGTAAATTATTTTTGAGATACAAGATTTCCTGGATATATTTTTTGGCATTTTAGTTTTAACAATGTAGAGCAATGGCTTCCATTTTTAGCTGGACTTCACGTAGATTTAAGTTAGGCTTTTTCTATGTTTATGCACAATGACAAGGGATGATTAAAATTTGATGCAAAGATGGGGGATTAGGAAGGAATAATACTTCTCTGTTACACTGGTAATGGTCTGAATGAGAATTGATTAAACTCTTGTGTTGACATAGTTTTTAATTAACAAGCACTGAAACATGCAGACTGGTTGGTTTTTATGTGGGGAGGGTCTGGAGACCTTCAGCCTGCAGTCTTGTTAAACTCTCATCAAACACTGCATTTGAATGGGTACTTGAGGCCAACTGTCAGATTTAAAGTTTTAAAGTAACTTTTTTCCACTGTAAATATATGTAAATAAGCGCAATTGGAGACTAGAATAGTAGAGTACTTTTCTGAATCCAATCCTATTTTTATTTTATACAGTATTTCTCAGCTGTGATCTTTGGAGCAAAAGCCAACGGCAGGAATAATAGTTTGTACCAGTTTCATGAAGTATGTCTTTTGGTTTTTGTAAATACAGTAATTTTAACTCGAATAAAAATTGCTACTTTCAATACATAACATATGTAATGAGCATAGTTTCTTGATATTGCAAAACAAGACAACAAAAAGTATGGCTATCACCTTAATTTTGTTCTGTTATACAGTAAAATGGAGATACCATTCTGTGCACACTAATTATCTCTTTAATTATCTTCCTGGTAAAGGCAGCAAGGGCCCTGTGGGGATGTCAGTGAATGTGGCGTCTCCATATGAGGGATCTACAGTTAGCCCTATAATATTTAAGAACACTCTTCCATCAGGTTGCACAGACATTGGAAAGCTGAAAAGGAAAATGGAGGAGTATGTACTGATTTTGGCAGGGATCATTGCTTGGGTTGATGGTCATAAAATAATAAATCTTTCTGTTTTGTCCCTCTAGCAGAAGGAACTAAATATTGGCTTCTAACTCCTCTGTATCAAACCTTTCTCAAAGAGGCAGTAACAGGAGTCATTTTAAATGTTGGCATATTTACTAGTCACAGTACACATTAAAATTAGGACTTCAGCCCTCTTTTGAGAGAACTCAGTCTTGCCCTACTTCATGTAATTTCTTAACACTTGGCAAAAGAAGATCTTACACTAGGAAGCTCAGGATTAAATACTGGGCCACTTCACCCATTGCATTCCTCTTATAAATACTAACATCATTGGGAGAGTGCAGTTTTGAGCCCAATTATATTAACAGGGCAGCCAACATACTCTCCTGGAAGTAAGATCAAACACATGACAGCACAGCACTGACTCATTATGGACAACTTGAATGATATAGGCAACTAGCTCTGTTTGAGAAATGTCATATATATTCATTTTATTTTATTATTTTTTTTTTAAAGAAATATGTGAGCTGTGGAAACTACTGCAACTAAAAATCTGAAATGCAGTTAAAGTGACCTTTTTTTTTTTTGCATTAAGCCCATCTTCAATCATTTCATGGAATATTTACAGTTGTGTCAGTTCCTAGGTACTTCACTTTCAGTTACATTTCTAAGTAAATCTTTGGATCTGAGAATTAGGAAGCTTTTTATTGAAGATGTGCACTTATTTTGCATAACAATGGAGAACTTCTATTAAATCTGATATTTCTCTGAAGGTAAACAACCACACTCGTTTGAATTTCACCTTTAACATCAGTTTGAAAATGTGTATCCCTTGAGTCCAAGCTGAAGATGTAAAGTTTTCTGGAAATTTTGAAGCCATGTGGCGCGGGGGGGGGGGGGGGGGGGGGGATCCTTTTCCAGTTTTTTTCTTCCTGGCAAAAAATTATCAATTATTATTTATAGATTAAAAATCATTTGTTATTTTAGGAACATAAAATTCATTGTATACAACCGGCATAAAATTATCGTGTTTCATTTACTAAAACTACATTTTATTCAGAATATAATTACACACTGAACTTTTAAAAACGTATATTTCACTGCACATGGAGCTGGAAAATAATGGACTGTTAAGCCAAGCTATTTTTAAAAAACTATTTGGTTTTGTCACTCTAAGTATCAGATAAATAAAAACAATAAAATCATAACATCAACATTAGCAAAACAGAAAATTATTTTGTCTACTAGTTGACGGTGTCAAGCAGAAATAATACACTCACTCCCATAAAATGAAGTAAAAATGAAACTAAAACCAGGAATTACAATGATCCGATACTGTACATAATCATATAACAGTCTCTCTCTTGCATAGTTTTTAGAAATGCTTTTGGGGCAATAAATGTATGAGCACTTGCCTTTAGTATGTTATTCATCTTTTAAAAGAAAACAATTCACAATCTGTTTTCTTTCCATTTTCTCGTGAGGGGGGGATAGGAAAAACTGTTCTTCCCTTAATTTTTTTTTTTGTACAGACCTTCACATCTCTAGTTTCAGCACAGATAATGTAATGAGTTCAAGCCATGTCCAGACCATAGCTACAATTCCCCATTAGTTATGCTATATGTGAGGACTAAATATATTGCCTTTAAATTACTTAGCATCAACCAACACAAATACTCATATAAACAATGCAGCCAGACTGTGAATCAAGTACCAGATTTGTTTTTCTGTTGACATCCCAGTGGCAAAGGTGCAAGTGGTCGATAAAACAGTTCAGTAAACAAAATGTCATTGCTACTAGAGGCTACTATAATTGGTTAACTGAACAACAACTACATTGCTTCCATAAGACACACTACCACAGTAACTTGCAGTAATTTTCTGTAGCAAGATAACTTTTTTCCATGCCACTCTCACAATAAATGTACGTAGTACCTTCCATGCTTGGTAATGTCAGTTCCGCGTTTTCTAGAGTTAGATAAAGTGCTTTTTAGTAATGCTTATAATGGTACAATTGTCTCCTTATGTACAGGGGAGTGGGCCTGAGAATGATAGTGTTCAGAAATAATTGGTGAGTTAAGCAGAGACAAAATTCACATGTTGATCTTCCAAGCTCACATCTCACATAATTATGTAATGTAATGGCTGTCAAAATATATGGAAGTGGAAATTATTTTTTCCTTGAGCAGTGAAATTTTTGGCATTGAATTATATTTTAGGTGCTGCCTAGAGAAGTTCCACTTGGACACCAAGAAGTTTTCACAGATGCTATTCTTTCTTCTCTGATACACAAAATGATTATTTCTGAAAAATTTGCTGACATCTGTGCAATGTTGGAAAGGCAAGTTATAAGCACTTCCAGCAAATCCACTTAACTGGAACATTGCTGAGAAGTGCCACCTTCAGCAGTTATGAGGGACCCTTTATTATTTTAATAGGAGAACAAAAAAGCAAATAGCTTCAGTAATTCAACTCTCATTTACTTAGAAAATGCACATGCTTGCTATCCCAAATTTCTAGAAGGCTAAAGCTCAGTGTCGTAACAGCCTAACATTTGGACAGTGCATCATTAATGCAGTAAGTCATTTAGGGATAATAAAAAAGGATGATTTGGGTAAGATGGGGAGTGAACTTTTGTGCTCCCAGAGGGGAAAATGTACAAGTCTTTTTGACAATCTTTTACTGTTGCAGCTTCAGTGTACAAAATTCTCTCCCATGTGGACATGACAGAGCAATTGGTTGACATAAATATGATTGAAGATTCAGCCTGTAGCACAAGAGTGCAACTCTGGTGCACCAGTTCTTAGACTGCAGTGTCCACTTGACCCAGCCATCATAACTAGTAGGCAGAGATGTTAGAAGTTGCAATACCATCAACTTCAAGGGGTACAGCCATGTTGCTTGCTATTGCTGTAGCACAGGGACAGGCAACCTTTTGGAGACCTGGACCGGTCTCCCGTAGCCCAGGCCTCGGCTGGGCCAAGGGTGGGGGGGAATGGCGGCGCGCGCACGCGCGGGCACCCCCTTACAGCACGCGCAACCCCCCTGCGGCCGCTACCGCCGCTGCCACCATACCTTGCACGGCCACGGCCACCGCGGCGCATGTCGCAGCTGCCATTTTGGTAGTCCAAATCATGGCCACGACGCATTTGCCATTTTGACTTCCAAAATGGCGGCCGCAGCGAGCGCGGCCGGAAACGCCCCCTGATGGCGGCGCACAGCGGCGCGTGGCGACGGTGGCAACCTTCCGCCTGGGCCGGTAAGTCCGGGGCCCGGGGCCTTAACCGGCCCCCGGGCCGTAGGTTGCCGGTCCCTGCTGTAGCATCTTAAAATAAAAGCTCGAATAGCAGGACTGGTAGCATGCAGAGGTATTAGTCCATCTGTTCCAACTGGCAGTCTCAGTCGTTGGAGTGCAATTAAATTTATGATGGGATCTACCTGCCATCTTGTGTGTATCTTGATTTTGGACATTTCCCTTTTCATTAAAAATAATAAAGCTACCCACATATGAATCGATAAGGCAAGAACCTAAAAAACTATAAACTTTTTGAAAAAGTAATCTTCATACTATTAGAAACACTAGCTGAATTGCATAGCATTAGCAGTTCGAAAGCATGCAAATGCAAGTAGATAAATAGGTACCACTTCGGTGGGAAGGTAACGGCATTTGGTGCAGTCATGCTGACCACATGACCACCAAAGCAGTCCTTGGATAACGCTGGCTCTTTGGCTTAGTAACGGAGATGAGCACCGCCCCCAACTGTTGGTTATGACTAGATATTCATGTCAAGGGACTACCTTTATCTTTAATAAGCAGTTTGTTGTTATTAACTGCCCTCGGGTCAATCTCAACTCATGGTGACCCTATGGATGAGACATCTCCAAGACCCTCTGTCCTCCACTTAATTCCTGCAACCCCTTAATACTCATGACCTCCTTAATAATAGATTCCATCCGTCAAGCATGTGGCCTTCCTCTCTTCCTACTTCCCTCCACCTTCCCCAGCATTATTGTCTTTTCCACTGAGTCCTCCCTTCTCATGATGTGTCTGAAGTAAGACAGCCTCAGTTTGGTCATCTTGCCTTCCAGGGAAGTTTCCAGTTTGATCTGCTCTAGGACCCACTTGTTTGTCCTTTTGGCTGTCCATGGATCCTCAGCACTCTTCTCCAGCATCACATCTCAAAGGAGTTGATTTTCATCCTATCCTTTCTTAACTGTCCAGCTCTCATATCCATACATGATAATTGGGAATACAATGGCTTGTACGATTCTCATTTTGATGTTTAGTTGTATATCTTTGCATTTTATAATCTTTTTTAGTTCATTCATAGCCAGCCTCCCCATTCTTAATCTTCTTCTGATTTCCTGACTGCAGTCCCCATTTCTATCAATGTTTGATCCCAGGTATGAGAATTCTTTTACTATTATTATTTCTTCATTGTCTAGGTTGAACTTGTGAAGGTTCTCGGAGGTCATTCTTTTTGTTTTCTTTATGTTCAGCATTAAGCCTTCCTTTGCACTTTCTTCTTTGATCTTCCTTAGTAGGTGTTCCAGGTCTTTGAGGTTTTCTGCTAGTATTATGGTGTCATCTGCATATCTTAGATTGTTGATATTCCTTCCTTCTGTTTTCACTCCTCCTTCTGTGTCAAAGCCTACTTTTCTTATAATATGTTCTGCATACAAGTTGAACAGATAGGGTGAAAGGATACAGCCTTGTCTGACCCCTATATTTGGGGTATTTGAGGCATCTGTACACAAAATTCTGTTTCATCTTCACAGCCATGTCTATGCCCTACTTGGTTTTTTACCTTTGGCTGCAGTAATTGTTAAAAAGCATTTTTAATGCAGTTAAAAAAAAATATCTTTTTTTTTAAAGAATAGTCTAGGATATGCTGTCACTGATATTTTTCTCTGACAGGTGCCTCCCAGCTTTTTCTTGAAAAACTAAAGGAAAATAGTTGCACGGTCTGTCTGTATACACCATTTTAACCAGTGATTTTAGATCTTTTGAGGAAATTTTAATTTTCTGTCTTATTCAAGCTCATATGAAGTTTCCCATATGTATACAGAATAGCAGACTAAATTTTAAAATGTTGGGTTTGTATCATGGCTAATACAGTATTGGACAATCCCATTCTAAGTGGCTAGCATAAAAATGTTTCTTTTGCAAAGATCTAGTTCCAAAGCATGCACATAAGAGAATCCAGTCCATTTTTCCAATTTTTGTACTGGGTGCATGTTTGGCAGCATGCCTGGGGACAAGATCAATGTGCCACCACCTACACAATTGGAAAAACCAACAGAATTCCACTAGTACATTGCTTTTGACAGTCATTTAGGCTCATGATTACTGCAAGTTACTGGAAGTACTGAGAAAATTTGAAATAATGTTGCTTGAGATCACAATTAAGCACATAGTAATTCCTTGTCTGGCCCAGAGATCCTTTCTGCTCCTTTCTAACAATAGCAAGAGAGTGCAAACCGATGCATAGCTACTGAGAAGTGATGCCTATTAAGAATGTTTCAAATCAATACTGGGGATATCAAGATAAGAGGGCTCTTTTTTCCATATGTGAGGGACTTGTAAGAAAGCAGAAGGTAATTGATCTAAGATTGACATTAATTTTAAACATAAAACAAAAAGAAAGGTAGATTTGCAATGTTGAACAATGTTTTTGCTGGTATTAAGGACAAAGGACAGGAGAGTAAATATGGACAACTTCTCTGATACATGATAACAGGAGCAAGAACACTATTTGTCCAAGCATGGAAATGAACTGAAGCACTAATAATAGAAGAATGGATTGTTAAGGTTGCCAAGTTATCCCAAGTTACCAAACTGATGTGGGTTTTTAAAGTACAAGCCAATTGAAGATTTTTATTTAGTTAGTTGAAAGATTAGAAATAATTTATGGACCTTTTGCTCAATAAGAAATCTAATGATGCAATAATTTGTGGTTAAAACAACTAGTAATTTAGTAGTAGGATTATTTAGTTGGAACCGTTATGGTAGAATAATACAACTTGTTTGCTTTTTTCTTTTTCTTTTATTACAGTCTGGATTAAGGAATAAGAGCCCTTTTGTGTATTAGTTATTGCTTAGTGAACAGTATTAAGCAAAGCAGCTTCATTTATGTACCGCTTCATACCGCGCTATGGAGTGTCTAAGCGGTTTACAACTGTAAGCTCATTGCCCCCCAACAGTTGGGTACTCATTTTAGCGACCTCGGGAGGATGCAGGCCTGAGTCTATCCTGAGCCCTGGCTAGTATTGAACTCGCAACCTTGTGGTCTATGAGTGAGTGGCTGCAGTATTATGTATTAGTTTTATTGGTAATTTACGTTATACAGTCTGCCCTTCCTATATGCAAGTGATCAATTCTGGACACACACACTCTCCTCAAGTCCCATTTGTTTGAATAGGCGCACACCCCATTCATTTTACTGGGGCTCGCCATCCGTGTGACCTTGAGTCAGCAGAGGGCGAACCTGCAGATGGCACAGATGTTCTGTATATGTACATAGATTTATCTTTATTTGCCTCTTTTTTGACTTTTCTTTTTTTTATATTTTTAATATTTATGGTTTGGGTCGTAATTAGATCATTTGTGTTAAAATTAATAAATATATAGTTTTAAAAAGAAACAAGTTTAGTCCAGTGAGATCTGCTCCCAGGTAAATCTGTAGAAGACTGCAGCTGGAGAGACTCCTGTGAAGCTAATGGACAAAGTGAATCAGGTATAATGTCCCCCTCATTTTTTCTAGCATTTTGCAACCATGTAGACTGTGTAGTACAAAGAGGTTCTCTGATATCACTGCTATTAGATATTTCTGTTAATTTGTCTTAAACGTTTCAACCATCAAGACCAGGGGTAGGCAACCTAAGGCCTTGGGGGGCTGGATGCGGCCCCCCGAGGCCTTTGGACTGGCCCCAGGCTAGTCCTGCCGCCGCCACCCCCCCCCCCCATCGCCACCGCTATGATGATATTGATTATTATTGTTATTGCTTGTTCTTGGGGTTTTCTTGGCAAAATCTCCACAGGGGTTTTGCCATGGCTTTTCTGGGGCTGAGAGAGTGTGCATGCATATTTTTTTAATTTTTAATTTTTATTTTTGGTGCTTCGGCCCCCCAATTGTCTGAGGGACAGCAACCCGGCCGCCGGCTCAAAAAGGTTGCCTACCCCTGATCAAGATCATCTGTCTTTTGATAGTATGAGAGGGTATTGGAAAGTAATAATTATCACCTGGAAGTTATGATATATTGATGAAATTTTGTCAGTGTCATCATCATCAAGTGACTTTTTATTTTCCCAAAAATGAAAAATCCATTGCGGAGTCGCTGATTTGACAACACAGATGATGTCATTCATGAAATGGAAGCGTGGTTTAAGGCGCAATCTGCAGACTTCTACAATAACGGTATTTGGATGGTCAAGAGATGCTGGGGGAAATGTGTAAATCTGGATGGTGACTATGTAGAGATAAGTTAACAACTACAAATCAAAACATACTTTCCGTCAAATGTTTCTAAAGGTAATAATTAAAACTTTATGATACCCCTCGTATACACAATATTTTAAAATAATTTTGCACATTAAACAAAGTTTGTATACCATTGTGAACCAACAAAAAGCAAAGGTGTCGCTATCTCACCCAACCATGAAAAATGTATTGGTTTTTGGAATATTTTGGATTTCAGAATTCCAGATAAGGGAGACTCAACCTGTACTTCACAGATAATCAGTTGCCTCTTATGAAAATGAAAGTCTTAGATTTGTTTTTAACCAACATGTGACATGTTAGATAACACTGCATATTTCTCGAACTTCATAGGATATTTAAACTAGCATGATGAAACAGCTGTTTCTAGTGCTGAAATGCTCTTAAAGTGAAATGGAGAAGATTTCTTTGCAACTTTTTAAGTTAGAAATTTAACTCTTCAGAGAGTCACTGTGATATAATGGTTTAAGTGTTGGACTAGGACTCAGAGAGACCAGGGTCATCTAAGTACAAGCCAACTTGGCACAACACAAAAAATTTAACTCTGTGTGAACTATCTGTAATAGAAACTGGAGTAAGCTATTATTCCATTATCAGAGCAATACTAAAGTAACAGAGCAGAGAAATTAGAGACATAGCCATGTTAGTCTGGAATACGATGCAAAGGAATCTTGTAGCACCTTTGAGGCTAACTGTGCAAAACAATTTGTAGCAGAAGCTTTTGTAGACTTGGTCTACTTCCTTGGTCCAGTTGAAAGTAGACCAAGGCCACACAATCTTATGCTACAAACTCTTTTGCACAGGTAATCTCAAAGGTACTACAAGATCTCTGCAGATCAGACAAAGTTCATTTAGTCAGCAAATTGTCCTCCTTACAAATCATTACAAACCATGTTTAGCCACCGCATTTCAATTACCTGCAAAAAATCAAACTTGGTCACCCCTCCTTTTCTATTCTAAAACAAAAAAGGTCGAGTGCCTTTGATTCGTAATCATTCCTAGTCATCTGGAAGCCCTTTCATCTAAACCTAGCTAGGTAATGGCTCTCAGGTTTGGGAGGAAATCCATTCTGCACCTGCTCAAGTGTATATAAAGGTTATTCTCAGTTTTAATGTGTTTTGCTGTTCCGCCCCCTCATCTTCTGCAACCACCCTTTGATTGCCCAGTCATCCCAGCAAGAGGGTGCCTGGAAGGCCAACAAATCCTACTGCTGCATAGATCTGAAAAAAATAATAATCAATGTAACATTTTATTACACTGCAAAATATTTACAGCACCAAATAAAAATATTTTACACCAATGTACTGCTGGGGAACAAGCATCACTTTGATGATGCCTGGAGCTTTCCATAATGTGTTTAGCATAAGGCCATGAGCAGCCATGTACACAAGTATTAACTCTAGTGAGTCAATGTGGTGGAGTGATTTAAGCATTGGACTATGACTGGAGACCAGGGTTCGAATCCTGGCTTGGCCATAGAAACCCCCTGGGTGACTTTGGACAAGTCACAATCTCAGCCTCAGAGGATGACAATAACAAACCCTCTGAAGAAACTGCCAAGAATTAGCAAATGTAATCTCGGAGCCACTGGCAATAATCTTTGAGAACTCCTGGAGAACAGGAGAAGTCCCAGCAGGCTGGAGGAGGGCAAACATTGTCCCCATCTTCAAAAAGGGGGAAAAAGATTATCCCAACAACTATCGCCCAGTTAGTCTGACATCAATACCGGGAAAGATTCTAGAACAGTTCATTAAACAGAGAGTCTCTGAACATTTAGAAGGAAATGCCATAATCACTAAAAGTCAACATGGGTTACTCAAAAACAAGTCATGCCAGACTAATCCGATCTCTTTTTTTGATAAAATTACCAGCTTGCTAGATGGAATGAATGCAGTAGACATAGTATATCTTGATTTCAGTAAGGCTTTTAACAAGATCCTCCACGATATTCTTGCAAACAAGATAGTAAAATGTGGGCTAGACAATACAACTGTTAGGTGGATTAGTAACTGGTTGACAGACTGATATGTGATACCCAGCCGAGTGCACCCCCCGCCATGCGCTATTCTACTCATGAGTAGAGTGGCATGTGGCACTGAGGTGAGGGGGCATGCCCTTTTGGCTCCACTCCCTGGAAGCCCTGTCACCATACCAGGTGACACTGTGGGCAGTGACACCACTGCTCCTCCTCAGGGTGACTAGATGTGTCCTCTCTGTAAAGGAGGAGCAGGCACCACAAAATATAGTGTCTTCCAGAAAAATGTGGAACATGACCAAAAAACAGCTCAAAACACTCATTATCAATGTAAACTCATGCTTCTTAGGCTCAAAATTGAGGAGATTTTGGAATGCCATCTGGACCGAAGGTTGAAACACAGGACATGTCCTGGAAAAGGAGGATCTCTGCTCACCCTTCTCTTCCTCCTCCTCTTGCAGCACCAGCTGGCTTGGCAGGGAGAGGTACCTCTTGGCCACCTGCAAGGTCTCGGTTTTGGAGAGCCAAGCCCTGGTACCACCCTCCAGAGCCACTCCAAGGCCACCTTGAACCCCAGCATCCTCCTCTATTCAGGGCATTGGTGGCCAGGTGCTGCCTCCAGAAGCATCAGCTATTCTTTGATGACTGTGAATCTGAGGTGGTGTGAGCTTTTTCTCTTTCTCTCATGAAGCAATATAGCTCTTTTTGTGGGTTCTTTTTTTTATTAAAAAACAACAACACACCCTTGACACTTCATTGTTGTTGTGTGCGTCCAAGCTATTTGTGACTTCTTCTTGTTTGTTTGTTGCTATCTGCCTCCAGGTAGTTTCTGACTCATGGCGACCCTAAGGCAGTGGACCTGTCCTGGGGTTTTCTTGGCAAGTTTCTTCAGAGAGGGTTTGCCACAGCCATCCTCTGAGGCAGAGAGAGTGTGACCTGCTCAAGGTCATCCTAGGAGTTTCATGGCCGAGCACAGAAATGAATCCTAGTCTCCAGAGTTGCAGTCCAATGCTCAAGCCACTCTTTTGACTTCTGGCCACCCTATCTTGTGCAGAATCTGGCTAACTGACAACTCAGATTGTTTCTGCTGCTGTTTCAGCCAATTTGGAGAAATTCAGTGCCAATAAGTCATCTGAAGTGTGGCACCACCAGGACTTAAAGGAGCCCTAAATCCTCCCCTGGAGTTAGTTCTCCTGGGGTCACTCTCCTTCTAAACAAAAGGATTACACACAGTCCTGATGCAAAGGGATCTTGCAGCACCTTTCGACAAACTGAAAGAGACAAGTTGGTAACACGAGCTTTCCTAGACTTGAGCTTTCTTCCTCAGATGCATGTTTGGAGTGAAGAACCCAGAGACAGACCAATAGGTACATTGACATTCTAACATACAAATGGCTTATACAAGTCTGTCTCTGGATTCTTCACGCCAAACATACTTCCAAGGAAGTCGGCTCAAGTCTATGGAAGCTCATGCTACCAACCTCTCTCTTTCAGTTGATCTCAAGGTGCTGCAAGAGCCCTTTGCATACTGATTTCCCAGACTAACACAGCTAAATTTTGAAATTCTACTACACAGTCTTGAATTTACAAAAATACCACTTTTTAAAAGTGACATTCTTTGAGAATATCAGCATGCAAAAGGGATCTTATGGCACTAACTGAGCAAAAATCTTTATTCGTAGACTTGGTCTAGCTCAGGGGTAGGCAACCTAAGGCCCGGGGGCTGGATGCCGCCCCCTGAGGCCTTTGGACCGGTCCCAGGCCAGTCCTGCCACCGCCACCACCCCCTGCCATGATAATATTGATTACTGTTGTTATTACTTGTTCTTGGGGTTTTCTTGGCAAAATCTCCACAGGGGTTTTGCCATGGCTTTTCTGGGGCTGAGAGAGTGTGCATGCATATTTTTAAAATTTTTAATTTTTTTTTATTTTTATTTTTTATATTTATTTATTTATTTATTTATTTTTGGTGCTTCGGCCCCCCAGTTGTCTGAGGGACAGCAATCATTTCCATAAACTATCATCATCTCATCATGAATTTGCCAGGCACTATTAACCTTCAAATGCAGGAACTTTATCATGCTGTGAGCCTCAATCTTCTACATCTTACACTTTAGTCACTTCTGGCACAACCTGTAACAAAAATAAAGGAGACAAAGAGCTGATTTTCTCAACATCATGCACTTAGGGGCCAATGATGACACTGACAAAATTTCATCAAGATACCATAATAACTTCCAGGATATAATTATTACTTTATGATACCCCCTCACAATATAACTGTTAGTATTTCTTGTTCTATCATTGTCTACACAAATGGGAGGATAGCAGTCAATGGAAGAGCTTCCCACAGAGCCTAATTGTAAAACCATGTGATTTTTATCCACTCTGTCAAGGTCTGAAAAAGTAAAGGGTGTTAGATGATTGTCATAAATAAATGGAGTGTTAAACCTGTCTCTCAACTGTCCACCTTACTGCTCCATTGTGCTTTAAGAACTAGAGTTGTGTTCTGATTTCCCAATGATTTGTTTTCACTTAAAATAGGAATGGTGTTACCCCAAGGTCAGGCCCCTGATCATCTCTCATGTTTCATATCAATTTAATATTAAAGGGATCCTGGGACTTGGAAAGGCCACCCCAAGGCAGAAACCTGGCCATACCATATTTGGAAATCTGGTTGGTTCTTGCAAAGCAGTAAACAAAGGCATCCACCACAATGAGATTATCCAAGACATCAGCACAATCCCTTTTGTCTATAGAGGATGATGGGATCCCAGCTAAAGGAGATAGCTGTGCATACACAAAGGACACTTTTTTAAAAGTAGAAGATTCCCATTGTCTGAGATATTTATGCCAATTGTCTGAACATTTACTCCATCTCTGACCATTCTTCTCTCCTGGAAAACCATTTAGCAGTGATTTAATCCATTCATTCTGAGATTACTGCCCTGGGATATGATTATTAGTATAAATACCACTACCTAGACAATAGCAATTTGATCTAGTCTGGGACTGGGAAGACACTGTTCTACTAGATTCCTCAATAAGCTGGCCACCCCACTTGACAAGGCAGCTATTGAGCCATCTCCATTCTGGACACCTATTGATCAGAACCATGCATCAGGATTGGTACCATATTACAATTAATAAAGCCTTCACTTTTTCATACCTCCCATCTTTGCTTTGTTAATTCTTGTGTGTGTTTGTGAGTGTGTGCTTGTGTGTGTGTTGCTTAATTTTTCAATAAAACTATAAAACCTATTTGGAATTGTCTCTGGGGTCCTGTGTGATTTGAAACTGGTATAAAAAGGGTTAAGATCCCAAGGCTGAACATTGCCCCAACCAAGGTATTTTATTTGAGCTATTAAAATTCTCCTAAAACATAGCCATTTGTCGGTGCCTTCTCAGGTCCCCAGCTTTTTGGGTAACAGTGGGGAAAAGGGCACCCTTTCAGATGTTATTGAGTGGTGACTCCCAACAGCCCTGGCTAGCATAGCCAAGAATGAGGAGTGCTGGTTTCGGTGTCAATGGCACAGGGAATCCATTCCAGACTTTGTTAGTTTTGAACATGCTGTCCAAGATGTTGAACCTATTTAAGAATAGATCTCAGCACTTGGAAAGCTTTAAAACATGTAGTGGGTTCACCATCTCACTGACATGGAAGCCACCAGCCACCACTGGAAAAATTATTGCCAGGAGGTGCAGTGCAAACCATTTCCAGAGGGTCAAATAATTCTCATCTCTGAGTGGGGTAGCATGGTCCAAAATGGTCAGAATAGCAGCACTGGTTTATTTTATTTTCTATTTAGAATATTTATACCTCCCCTTTTTTTTCAGGTTCTCAGAGAGGCTTACAAATTGTTGATTAGACAGTTTCCTGCCCTCAGGCTTACAGTCTAAAAATGACACAAAACTAGAAAGGAATGGCAGTGGGGAAGGTGATCAGGTCCAGCAGATACTGCAGGTTCTTCTCTCCCTCTAAGGCCTGGACAGTTGCAGTTAGGTTGGAGGAGGGCCTTGCATCCACTTCTGGGTCAGCCATGGTAGAGCTGTGCCTGCCTTTTCTTTTCCCTCTGAGGACAGGGAGTAGCAGTTAAGATGGAGGGAGGGCCTTTCATCTGCCTCTGATTGGGGTATCTAACACCATTTTCATTATTTTAAATTTCCACGCTCACACGTTCTGCTGTTAGCTCTTCAAATATAGGATTGGCTCTTATTTGTGCCAAAAAAGCAGCATGTAGACATGAGACAACACCATCCTGTCCCCGATGTTGTTTAATATTTATATGAAGCCGCTGGGGGAGATCATTCAGAGACTTGGAGCTCAGTGTCTTCAGTACGCTGATGACACCCAGATATATCTCTCCATGACCAGATCATCGTCTCAGACTTCAGATGGCATCTCTCCTCTTAATGTCTGTCTCAGAGCGGTAATGAGTTGGATGAGGAAAAACAGATTGAAGTTGAATCCCGACAAAACGGAGGTACTCACAGTTACAGGCCCGAAACCAGATCTGGGAATACAGTCTCCAGTCCTGGATGGAGTCACACTCTCCTCCAAGGACTGTGTTCGCAGTCTGGGGGTACTCCTTGATTCGTCGCTTCACATGACTAGTCAGGTGAATGCGGCAGTCAGGAGCGCCTGTTATCAGCTTCGGCTGATACTCTAACTGCGCCCTTATCTGGATGTGAGGGATTTGGAAGCTGTGGTACATGCCCTGGTAACCTCACGTCTGGACTACTGCAATGCAGTTTACGTGGGGCTACCCTTGTGCCTAACCCGGAAACTTCAACTGGTACAGAATATGGCAGCCAGGGTAATTACGGGAACATCAAGGAGGGAGCACATAACACCTGTGCTGAAATCCCTCCACTGGCTGCCGATTAGTTTCCGGGCACAGTACAAGGTGTTGGTCTTGACCTTTAAAGCCCTACATGGCTTGGGTCCATCTTATCTTAGGGACCGCCTCTCCCCATATGATCCCCCCCGCGCCCTTCGGTCCTCTGGGAGGAATCTGTTACAGCCAATAAAAACTAGGCTGTCCCAGACCTCCCAGAGGGCCTTCTCCGCAACCGCTCCCAGACTTTGAAATGGCCTGCCAGACGAGATCCATCTTATTACTACTCTTGCTGCTTTTAAGAAAGCAGTAAAGGCGGATCTCTTTCAGCAGGCCTTCCCGGAATAACTGTCATCTGAGAGATGAATCCCTAATTTGTTATTCTGATTCCTTATGTTATCTTGGATGTTTTTAATTTATTTAATATTGTATTTTAATTGGTTTGTTGTTTAATTCTGTTTTAAGGGGATGGGAGGGTGGGATTATGGGATGAGGGAATGTTTTTAACTTTGTTTTGTTTTAAATATTATTGTACCCCACCCCAATTGCCGCGCAGAGGGGCGGGCTATAAATAAAAAAAATATTATTATTATTAACAGTATGATGCAGCAGCCAGAAAAGCAATACAATTGGATCAAGGGAAGCCATAATACCACAAGGGGTGGGTGGGTTAGGGAAGGGGTTGTTTGACTGTTTTAACTTGTAATGTTGTTTTAATTTGCTGTACACTGCCTCGATTGCGCTGCAGAGAGGTGGCATCATCATCATCATCATCATCATCATCATCATCATCATCATCTGCTTTGATCAGATCTCACCTGAAATGCTATATCCAGACCACAGTTCAAGGTATATACTGACAAGCTGGAGTGTGTCCAAAATAAAGTGACCAAAATGATCAAAGGTCTGTAAACCCAAGCGTTATGAGGAACAACTGAAATACCTGAGTATGTTTGAAGTGGAAAAGAAAAGAATGAGTAGTGACATGATAGCCATATTTAAATATCTGAAGGGAAGTCAGGCAGATGATGGAGTGAGCTTGTTTTCTGGTGCTGCAGAGATTAAAACACGAACCAGTTGATTCACATTACATGAAAAGAGATTCCACCTATATGTCATGAAGACCTTCTTAGCTGTAAGAGCTGTTCAACAGGGGATGGACAGGGTGATGAATCGTCCTTGTGATCTTTAAACAAAGGTTAGATGGGCATCTTTTAGGAGAGTTGTAGTTGTTTGTTCCTGTATGGCAGAGGCTGGACAAATGGCCCTTGGGATCCCTTCTCATTCTATGATTACATGTATATTCACATGGGGCACCTCCACCAGCTGTTTAGGTTTGCCACTTCAAATGCCTTTCATGTGAACTATGGGGTATGTACAGTATAGTGTTTCTAAAAGATGCATTCAGAATGTCAGTGATGTAAGCAGGGAGAGGGGCTAGAGATCTAGGAAGCTGTCTTCCACTGAGTCAGGCCATTGAGCCATGTAGCTCAGTATGATCTATTCTGGCAGGAGATGTATTTCCAGGGTGTCAGGCAGTAAACCTTTCCAGTGTAGAGGATGCTGTAGAGGTAAAATTGACAGCACAAGCTGTACTACCCCAGTATGTAGTGATGCCCACCATATTGGGGATTAGACAAATGCAAGGATGATACTGTCATCACTGTCTACTACTTATGATGGCTGTGATTATCTCTAGTCTTGGAGGCACTGTACCTTTGCATCCCAGTTTCTGGAGAATATAAGCAAGAAGGTGCTGTTGCACATGGTACCAAGGCTGTAGATGTGTCTCCCCCCTCCCCCTGTGTTGCCTTGCTGTAGCTGTGGAAATAAAAGAATGACACCAAAAATTGAGAACACTTTCTCCTCTCACAGCAGAATAAGGATTGATGCTGCTGCTTCCAGAAACCTTAGAGCAGGATGGGCAATGTTAACTCCAGGTGCTGCACATAGCCACCTGAGATTGTTGTCATAGTCCTTGACTCAGCCAAATGCCCCAGATCAACTTTCTTTGGCCACAAAAGAAAGTGAATTGTCACTATCTCCTCCCCCCCTTTTTTTTTTGCATTTGGGATAATACAGTTTCTAGAAAGTTCTAGGTTAGAAAATTGGCTCCAGGATCTCCTGCAGTTGCTCACCTAAGACACAGAGACAACACAGAGAGCTATGGCAATTGTCAAAATTCAGCACTAGCCATCAGATTTTGAGCCCAGCAATGCAGCCCCCCCCCTCTAAAGAAACAATTTCCTTACCCCACTATATTTGATTCCCAACCTCTCTCTTGTCTTCCTTTGCAGCCCTTGTCATCAACTCCCCTTTGCTTTGTTCATAGCAAAACTAGAAGTTTTCCTGCCCAGCCCACCAGAAAACAAGGGAGGTTGATGTGATCAAGGACAAAAGCAAATCTTGGAAATGTTAAGAATAACATGATAACACTAATTTGTTTTAGATTTTCAAATTATGAGAGGAAATGACTTCACATTTTACAACTCATTTAATAAGATCCATCACTTTGGTGGCAACAAAAGTAACTCATTGTTTGATCAGAGATAAGGACTGAGTATGGTTTGCAGAAAAATGAATTCTTATTTTCATCTCTGGGAAGCTTTACATGAAACAGGTGCCTCTGCTATACAAACTGGCAGAATTTTTTTTTACATTTTTTATTGCTTTTTTACACAAATATATACATTGTATACATACATACTAACATTCAGTCTACTGTATACAATTACATTAAAAAGACAAAAAATACAATACAATACATTAATAATAAACAATACTACACATTCTAAACATAAAAACTATAACTATTACATGACGACTTACACCCTCTTAATGCAATCCACTTCAAAAAGAAAACTTCTTGTATCACTTTACAGCCATTGTCCTTTTTCCATAGCTTATCATTTATCTAATATTCAATTCCTAAATTATTTATTGTTTGTATCCCTAGCATATTGTTACAAATCTAACTTTTTATATTATATCCAGATACCACCATTGTCTATTTCTTGATCTTACATCTGATTCTATCTATCTTATTATGCTCTTATACTATGTCATATATATATATATATATATATATATATATATAATTATATATAATTACCAAGTTTTACCATCTAACTGTTTATTTATACTTTTATATGACAGTATTATATATATCAATCTTATCCAACTTAACTTATTCTGTATACATCAGATATAATAATTATTAATATCAATAATCCTTTTTCGATATTCTTCATACCATTGTAATAGATTCTTCAATCAGGAGGTTCGGCCATTTTCTTTTCAAATATGTTATCACATCTTTCCATTAATCTTTCTCTTTCTCTTGGCTCTTCTCTTCTTCATTCAATTTTCCAGATAGTATATCTGTTTCAATCATATCTAATAATTTTATTATCCATTCATCCATATGTACAGTTTTCTTTATTTTCCAGTACTTTGCATATACAAGTCTAGCAGCAGTTAACATATAAAAAATGATCTTACCATAAGTTTTTTCTGTTTTGTCCTGGAGCATATTTAGTAGCAACACTTCAGGTTTAAACTGTAATTCTATTACCAATATTTCTCATATATTATCCTTTATTTTCTGCCATTTTTTTTTTTTTTGCTTCCTCAGACTCCTACCATAGATGGAAGAAGGTTCCTTTTTCCTTTCCACACTTCCAACACTTGTTGTCAGTGTGTTTATAAATTTTGCTTAGTTTGTCTGGGGAGAGATGCCATCTACATAAGATCTTATAAAAATTTTCCTTTATATCCTGACAGGCTGTATATCCCACCCTTATTTTCCAGGACTTCTCCCATTGGTCTAATTCCAAAGGTCTTCCACAATTTTTTGCCCAGCTAATCATATTTTCTTTTACTAGGTCTTCCTTAGTGTACATTTCTAACAGTTTTTATATATACCCGATATCTTGCTTAGTTTCTCATCCCATATACTGTTTTCCAAATCTAATTTCTTGTTTGCTATTCCCGTTTCTTTCTTATCTTTTTTAAATCTGGAATTAATTTGATGATAAAGAAACCAGCTGCAGTTGTTCCCCTCCTCTCTGATTTGATCTAAAGGTTTTAATTCGTATTCTTTTCCTCCCCTCTTTAATATATTTTCATATTTTAAATATTTTTCCTTTCTTTGTGGCAAGATTTTGAATAGGAAGAAACTGTTCTCTATAGACTGCCTATGGTTTCTTACAATGCTTAATGCAGCAGGTTATTATGGAATGGAATTATTCCTCTACTAATGTTAATGTAAATTAATTACATTTTCAACTTCAGTAATCATTAACAAATGAATTTAGGTTTGGGTTGCTTTTTTTTAACATCTGATGTTCCAAGGATAGGGATGGCATTTAATAGAAGTGATAAATAATGTGACAGTGGGTTTTCTGTAGGGCTGGCCTGCATATGGCCTTAGGCAATTTGTGGAACCAGATTTCTCTGGGTCACCCTGTTTTCAAACCCAAAAATAATGTCAACTGCCTGCCCTGGAAGCCTTGAGGATGGCAGCTCACCTTTCAAAAATAGGTCACAGCATCTCCCTTGCACTCCACATTTTTAAAACCAAAAGTGGACTTCTGGGGCCCTTTCACACTACACAAACATGGTGTTAACTTGTGACATCCTATGGAATCCTGAGATTTAGAGTTTAGGGAGAGGTTCTATAGGATGCAGTCATGACAGTTAAAGTGGAATCATAGTGCTAGAATTCTGTAATAAAGAGCCCCTGGTCACTTCCATTTTTGGGGGCAGAACCATGAGAATTCTGGGGCAGAACAGTGGCCTTCCAACCAAGTGAGTTTGTCCCTTTCTGTCACAGGATTTTAATACCCTAAGATGTTCACTTACTAGAACCAGAGACAACTTGACAAAAAGAGAGTGTCTGCTTTTAGCCCCTATAATACAGCTTCTTTCCTTACTAGCTGAAAAACAACAACACCATTATTATTTGGCATAGAGAAGACTGGCAAAGAGAACCCCAGGAGATATCATACAAAAGAATGTCATCTCCATAGGAAAGTGCCCTTTGATTCCCAACCTTTTGGTAAGTACTTGATGTATTGCCTTCCATCACACATCTGTGTGAAAGGATTATGCAGATTTCAACCTCAAAGGACCTATCATGTCTACATGTGCTAGCGCTTCCAAGCCAAATGCTGGATCTCCTTATTTGGGAAGGCCATTGTCCTTGCATTGGGCACCTTTGGTGGCTATGTGAAGAAATATCCCTTTTAATATCAAGTTGATATCAAAGGTCAGGGTGAAGGAGGGCTATTTCGTGTGATAACATCACCACCATTTTTTTTCTAGAACTCCATGCCAGGCTGCAAGGCAGAAAGAGGAAAATGTAATTGAAAGTGGTGTAGATTTGAGTCAATTGACATGGACTTGACTTAGACTCAAGTCACTTCAATGACTCCACTTGGCCTCAAATTGGCAACAGATGATGTTCTGACTTTACTCAACTTGAGACTTGTATATTTTTAGCAACTGACTTGCTGGTCTAATTTCATCCAGAAACAGCAAACATATTAGGAAATGAGCTTGAGGCAAGCATAGCCTGTCCCTGCTACACATTGGGCCCTTTCATCTCAAGCCCATTTGCTGTTCACCTCTGAGAATTCCCCCCCCCCTAAATTTGTGTACATCTTCTTGATTTTCTAGTGATTAAAATCCAACTCCCCATCACTACTTCACCTTTTTCTGTTTATGTTGGCTCTCAGACTTAAGACTTGATTTAAAAGTATCTTTCAAGGACTTGGGACTTGACACTTGAAGGTACAGACTTTAGACTTGACTTGAGACTTGGTGTAAAAGACTTGAATACATCACTGGTAGAAGGGGGGGCAGTCTGCAGTGTAAATTTATCATGCAGGCAAAAGATTAAGCATCTCACTTTCTTTTCCTTTCAAGTATTATCCCACACCACACATCTGTGCATTAGAAGCCAGTGGAATCTAATGGCTTTTACATCAGTGGGATGGGGAATGTATTTTAGTCTGATAACTTTAAGGGAACAGGCCCCAGACAGGGGACATGGGAGGGAGCCCTAACTAAAAAACTGGGGACATGATAACAACCAGCCAGCACTGTCAGAGGCAAACATCATGCTGTGAATCCCACCATTAATGCTGCAAAATATCTGGTTGCCATCTTAGCTTGCAATGGGAGACACCAGAATACTCCTTGATGCCTGTCCCCCTCTGTGCAATTCTGAAGAGCCCCTTTAATGTGTTTCTTCTTTCGCAATCTTTTTCCACTTTATTTTTAACACAAAGTTGTTGATGTTTGTCAGATTTGTCCCAGCAATGGCAGAGAAACATAAAAGAGCAGTGCAGAGGGAATGGGGGGTGGCGGGGGGGGGGGGGGGAGGCATGTGTTTTCTTTCTCCTGTGGTTTGTTAAGAAGACCATCACACAGCAGAAATCAGGCATCTCTGCAGGAAGCCTACATTAATGAAAGGTCAATCCAGGACCAGATTCCATATTAGATACTTTGAAAGGCTTTTGCACTTTCTTGGATCACTTTCAAACATCTATTAAAAATTAAGAGCTCAGCAGGATAAAGCGTCAGTCTCTCCAAAGGCTTCCATTAGGAAAAGACTAATGATAGAAAATGCTAGGTCCCAGGCAGTGGTGTTTGTCAATGTCTAGGACTTACAAAAGTTACTCTGTTGGACACCTATAATCAGAATTCTCCAGTCAGCACTGGGGAGTCCTGGGAGCTGTCCCCGAAAACATTTCTGAACTCTAGTGCCCCCTGTTAATCTTTGGATGGTCCATGGAAAAGGGAGAGTCTAGTGCATTTTCTCTATACTCCAACACAAGAATAGCCTCACTGCATCAGATCAATGCCTATTTTGTCCAGTGTTTCTAATAACTGTCAATATCATAAAGCCATATTCATTCTTGTTGTTTCACATCAGCACCTGATATTCAACTGTATACTCTTTGTACAGCTTATTTATATATTTCTTACTTGCTTTTCTCCACTGAAGATGAACTCTCTTCCTCCCTGGTCTCTTCCTATCTACTGTATTGTCATGCCCAGCCTGTCTGAGGACTCAGGGGAGGACTTTAAGTCTGAGATTGAGCCTGAGCCTTAGCCAGACCTTAGCTCTGCCCTGAGAGCTCCAGCAGAGGCTGTGGCTTTAGAAGACAACCAGGAGCCAAACCTCCTGGCAGCAAGGCCTTCTAGTACTGTGGACATGAAGGAGGATCACATACCTACCTTCAGCCAAAGAAGAGCAGAAAGGGCATGTGTCTGGCACTCAAAGAGGCTTTATGAAAAATGCCAGCCCATTAAAACCACCTGCACTAATGAGGGCTGATAATAAAAAGCCTGGGAAGGATGCCAAAGCTTTTGTCAGAAGTTATCTGAGTTTGCTGGTGAAAGCACGTTGCTTCCTGACCTTCCATTTGTCTTCTTGGCTTGGATCAAGATTATCCTGTTTCTCTGGAACCCTTGACCTTCCTGGACTGTTTGACTAAGTTCTTGGTTTGACCCTTGGCTTGATCCCAGGGACCTTTGTTATTGGACTCTATCTTTATTTGTAAGGTTTTTTTTGGAGATTTGCTTGTTGTGGATTGCTATCAGCATCTTGCTGCTTTTCCGGACATGTATTCTCACAACAGCCCCGTGATGAGGCAGGTAAGGCTGAAAGAGACAATCGGCCTAAGATCATCATGTTGTAAAGTCCATGACCAGCAGGATCAGACTATTTGAAAGATTGTATCTCCTATATGAAACTGTCTGAGGCAGCTGCCACACTGCACAATTACCAAATATACTCAACTAGAAGTCAATCACATATAAGTCGAGGGCAGGCTTTAAGACCAAAATTATGGATTTTGCTATGACCTGTGGATAAGTAAAACTTGGGGGTATGTAACAAAAT
Source organism: Phrynosoma blainvillii (assembly GCA_026167975.1). Lineage (NCBI taxonomy): Eukaryota > Metazoa > Chordata > Lepidosauria > Squamata > Phrynosomatidae > Phrynosoma > Phrynosoma blainvillii. The sequence goes on along the minus strand of JANUYF010000003.1, from coordinate 135,551,562 downwards.
ATGTAAAGGAAGAAGCAAAGGAAAATGATGCCAAAGAACTTACAGAGGGGCGGCAGAGGGGTGGGATATAAATTATTATTATTATTATTATTATTATTATTATTAAAATTTCTGCAGGCATAACTGCTTGTGCTCACCCTAAGGCTGGATGGATGAGAGAGTATAGGTCAGTGCTTCCAGGACAGATTACACTCTTGCCTGTCACCAGGGGATGGTTCCCTTTTTTATAAGAGTTAAAGTACAGTACTTACATTGACCTGTGGATAAGTTTTTGGTTCAATTTTTTGACTAAAATTTCTAGGCTTATTCATAAGTATATAGAATAATACACTTTGACACTGCTTTAACTGCCATGGTTCAGTGTTATGGAATTCTGTTATTTGTAGTTTATTGTGGCTCTAGAGCTCTGTGATAGAGAAGAGTAAATATATCACAAAACTACAAATCCCCAAATCCCATGTCATAATAATAATAATAATAATAATAATAATAAAGTTTATTTGTATCCTGCCCATTGGTAATCCAATCTGGGCGGCTTACAGTTAAAACATACAGTTCACAATAAAACATACAATATGAACAAACCCCCTCCCCCCATTAAAACAAGATTAAATTAGAACAATATAAAACAACAATTCAATTTAAAATATTTAACCATCCAGCCCAGTGACTCCAAAAGCCTGGCTCGACGATCCTCCCATCACTTGATGGGGCCACGTGAGGATTGTCTCATGGACGGCTGTTAATCTAAGGCTGGGAGGATCAATCTAATATGACTAGTCTGGAAAGGCCTGCTGGAAGAGATCCGTCTTGACAGCCTTTTTGAAGCTGTCTAAAGATGTTAAGAGATGGATCTCGTCCGGCAGGCCGTTCCAGAGCTTAGGCACAATAACAGAGAACGCCCCCCGGGAGGTAGCCACAAGCCTCGATTTCTGAGGCTGTAGCAAATTCCTCCCAGAGGACCGAAGAGCGTGGGGAGGATTGTACGGGAGCAGGCGGTCCCTGAGATAGCTTGGACCCAAGCCATTTAGGGCCTTAAAGGTGATAACCAACACCTTGTACCTGGCCCGGAAGCTGATAGGCAGCCAGTGGAGGGACTTCAAAACTGGAGTAATATGATCCCTCCGAGATGTTCCTGAAACAAGTCTGGCTGCCATGTTCTGTACCAGCTGTAATTTCCGAACCAGGGACGAGGGTAGCCCCATGTAGTCTATTGAATCCTGGGAATTGCAGTTTAGGGACAGGTACTTAGACTTCTCTACCAGAGAGGTCTAGTGCCTTACCAAACTACAAAGATTCCATAGGATGGAGCCATGGCCATTAAAGTGGAATGATAGCACTCTCATTTTGCAGTATGAACGAGTCACATAGAGTGTCCAGCCAAAGGCAGTCTGCCATTGTTTAGGTCTTGCTGGAGGCAGGCTATAGCTGGAATATGCATAACTTTCCAAGACCGGCTTTGCTTGGGCTTGACTGCAATCAAAGAAAGAGTGAATAACCATTTTACAGTTAAGAGCTGCATCCCTTTGGGGTAGTCCATTGGGGACTGCATGTTGATAGTGGATGAGACCACAGGTAAAAATGGGAGGACACCAAAACCCTTTACTGTCTGTTCTTGACATTTATTTCTCCTTTCCTTCCTGCCCAGTAGGCCCGGCTCTTCCCAGAGCTATGAACTGATGACTTGCAAAGGGCTTTGGAAATTAGGCTGAAGGAAATTAGGCTGAATGTTGTATGTGTTATGAGGACACACCTTTGGGGTAGAAGACCTAATCTCCTCTGACAGTGAGAGAAGGAGGTGAAATTAAAAATGCCTGGGAACAAGAACAGTGACATGCATTCAAACTTCACTTTAGTAGGGGATGTAGTCTAAGGGGATCCTTCAAAGATTTTGTGGAAAAGGTGGGTTTTGAGAAGGAATCAGAGTTGCAACAATTGTGTTGTTCTTGAAATGCAGAGGTCTGTGGGGCAGGCTTTGAAAAATCAATGGTGATATTGTAATATTCATCTGCCCACAGTCTCCTTCTGCTTTCATCTGACACAGTATGTGGCATGAGGCAGTCTCTCAAAGGTGAATGCACCATCAATGTTATGACAGATGTCAAAGGCTGGACATTTTGAAGAGTTAAAGGCGGGGTAAAAATAAATTATTATTATTATTATTATTATTAGGTGGTGGAAAACATTTTCCCAAGAAAAACTTTACCATTTCTTTTGTTGCATGGTGTGTCTAGCAGAGATAGAGTCTGAAATAAAGCACAGCAGGTAGAAGATGAATTTAGCAAGACCTTGGAACAGTATTAATATCCATGGACAAACCCAAGTCATCTCTCTCTCTCTCACACACACACACACATACACACATATACACACATCTCTTTGCCACTGAAGTTTTGTGATATGTCATAGCTTTTCAATTTAGAGGTTTTATGTTGAAATCACTGGTCTTGCTGGAGACAGGATATAGTTGGCATATGCTTAACTCCCCAAGACAGGCTTTACATGGATGTGTTTTAAAAACATATCCATACAGAAACACACACAGTGCATCCTTTCTACCTAGTAACACTAATGCTACTTTTTTTAAAAATGTGGGTTTACTGTGTAAGATCTTGTTTTGCAAATTTGTTCTATAACCAAAATACATTGGGTGAATCTGAAGCATGTTCAGCCTAAACTGGGAAGGTTTTTTGTTGTTGTCAATTTGCATTGATGGGGGTTGTGGTTTGCAGTGTTGCATTCTTGTCTTGATTTAACACCTTTGTTATGTAACTGCTTTGTACAGTCTCATGGGATCATAACCCTTTCATGATGAACCATCTCATAATAATTCCAGTGAATGCTATGATGTCACTAGCAACTGAGAGTGAAAACACTTGTGTGAGATAATGTGCATGCTGTCTTAATACTCCAAGTCCAATGAACCCTATCATTAAAGTTTACTTTATGTTTTTACTTTATTTGATGGAAGCGATCTCAGTGATTTGTTTCTTATGTCACATTCAGAAGGTTCCACTGGATGACAAATGGTTCTCCCCACCATATATCCTATTGGGTCCTGCAAAGTTGATCTCTTCTCCTGTTTACTTTCCTCATCTGCATCCAACTACTGGGAGGGATATTTCATTAGACTGAAATTCAGTGATATCTGCTGGGGATTTTGCAACTTAAGCATGCAGATCCTTCTGGGAAGATGTCTATGATCTTTATTGCTCTATGACCCCTTCAATTTCCTCCTCCTAAAAGAGAGCACACTTCTTCTTTGTCTCTGGAGGAATCACCATTATGTTCCTCCTTTTGTTTCCTGACCAGGGCAGCATGACTTTCTAGCACACGGATAAGAAACTTTCTCTGCAAGCATGTAAACTACTTTTCCTACCTCATTTTCTTTGCAACATGAAGTTGCAAGTTGAAGTTACCTGTGTATGAATATGCACATGAATTGTAAGTAAATTTACCTTTTTGTATTACTATAAGAACCTTTGTCTTAGTTCTTTATTGAAAGACACATGGGGGCTGGAGATTAAAAGTGGACTAGTTTGATTTTTCTTGCTCATGCATTTTCTGTTGTGTTCACTTTGCTGGTGAGATTAAACCAATCTCTCCTATTTTCCTGAGTTTTCTAATGAAACTCAAGAAAAATTCCATCAATATCTGTATGCTGAAGCTGCCCAATTCTATCTTTCAGCAAATGAACCCCTGAATATAGTTAGTTGGTTATGGATATGTTGATATACCACTTTTCTTCCAGTGTCAGCTGCGACTACTGTTTTTTTGTTTTTGTTTTTATCTCCTGAAGAATTCTGGTGCTATTATTTACTTTGAAGGTAGTGCTGATGAGGATTTTCTCCCACTGCAAACACACTTTTGAAGGAGGATTTCTGGTTTGTGAAGTAAAGAGAAGTGCCATCAAATCCTTTGCCTCAGGCAGCTAGTTGTTTCAGGGTGACCATGTCAGCACCCATCTCCCAGGCACTCTTTCACCACTATAAATTTTTCCTTGCATTGTATTTTGTAGGAATTTAGTATGATTCATATTTTAACAAAACAGACATCCTACAATGTGTAATTAGGGCCTTGGTCCCACCATGAGGCCAGATGACAGTGACAAGCCAACCTTGTGTGTGCTTTGTTGATGAAATGAGATAGCTGCAGATAGCTATTTGTTGTTGTTGTTATGTGCCATCAAGTCATTCTGACTTATGAAGACTCTAAGACAGGATCACCCAGTGGGTTTCCATGGCTGAATAGGGTTCTGAAACCTGGTTGCCCAGAATCATAATCACACCATGACAGACAACAATTACATCATGCTGGCTCTCAGATAGCTACTTCTATTTCTATTTCGATTACTACTAATAATAATTGCCAGCAGCACCTGAGCATCAAATTGAGTGACAAGCTGAAGGAGAGTGGCAAGCTGGTGGACTAACTGATCTGATTTTTTTTTCAATGGGGGAGGGAGATCTTTGAAAACTGTTTTTGGCAGGGGCTAATTGCTGCAGGTGCATGAAGCATAACAGGCTGCCTCATAGCCCTCCTTGTGTCCCTTGCCAAAGAGATAGTGATGAGGCACATCTGCAAATTAATCCTATTAGGCTCTCTGCAAGACATCAGCCAGAGGCAGCCCGTGACCCCCTTTCATTGCCCAATCAGAGCCACTTGCTAAGAGGTTACCACTTCCTGTCTTCTTGAATGTGCATGAGTGTACAAGGTGTGAGGGGAAGATGGCCTGCTCTCCAGTGTAAAGATGGGACCCTGGGAAGAGGAGGAGAGGCTGGAGGCAAAACCTAGTCTGCCTTGTAGCCAGTTCATCAGTGTGCAGGAAAAAAAAGTCAGGGGAGATAAAAAGAAGTTGTCACTGGGACGAGAGGGCCCCCAATGTGTCCAGGAACTTCATGTGGACAAACTGGTTTTCTGCTATAAGTTTCTTTTCACATAGTTGAACTTCACCCAACTGCTCTCTGTCCAAGTGTCAGTTCCTCTCCAAATATCTTCCCAGCTAAGTGAATTAGACATTGACAAAACACAACAGATTTTTTTAAAGGCATTCGGCAGTTATATTAGCATTCTGGCAATGAGATCCTTGCCTTCTGTCTGTCATTATTCTTATTTTTATTCCCACATTGACATCTCAAGTATATGAGGAACAATATGGGGTTTGTAGGCTGAGCTGGGCTGGCATAAGATAGTTTGTTGGCTGAAGCAAAGTATAAAATGGTACTCTCTTTCCATTCCACATACAATTTTCAGCAAAAATTGCAATTAGATCTTATTCCATCATGACAAGAGGATGCATCTTCTACTCAGTGGCATCACTAGGGTTGGTGACTCCTGCTGTGATAACTCATAGTGTCACCCCACATTGACTTCATACCATACCACACCATACATAATCCTATTGGGGTATGCAGACAAGCTGGATCTAGCATACACACAGAGAGAGTTGATGCACTAGGAATGCCTATAATATGGTCTCTGTGAAGAGTCTTGCTCCAGACGGCACAGGAAAAATCTTCCCACACACAGGCTGCTGCTTTCACCTTGGAGAAATGAATCACTGGACAGTGAGACAACACTCAATGAGGGCTTTAATCTTTGTTGCAAATATTTACAAAGATACATAGAGTATCAGACATCTATCTTGAATACTCACAGCTATGCAGACCTGTTGGAAAATGTAACTTGTGTGAAAATGTATGGATGTGGGAAATGACAATATGGTAACTACAAGTCACTTCTATAGCTAGCTGGGAAAGTTGTTTGGAGCTGGAATACAAAATAACAGACCAGGAGATAGTCAAGGTCATAGTGTGTCTGGGAAAAGGAAGACAAGATGAAAACATATTATATCATCATGTTTGCTGGGAACTATTGTTTATGTGACACAGGACACAGGAAGGAATCACAGGAGGAGGCTGGGTTTTGAAGCCGCATGAAAAGTGTCTATAAATAATCTGAGCACAAAGCATGTGTCTTCTTCTTCCTCCTCTTCTGCTCTCTATCTTTGTACTTTGTTTCTACATGAGAGTGTAAATAGTTTTTCTTTGTTTATACTGCAACTTAAGAATAAATGCCTCTTTGGAGTTAGTTGCTGTCTATGGCTTGTTTCTGGGAGCTGGATGATTACATTCCACAGCAAGAAACAGCTTCTAGGACAGGCGGCATGGAGATATTCTTGCAGTGGAGAGGAGCAGGCTTCCAGAATATTTATTCTGCGTACTCACTCTGCAATAACAAAGGGTTATGGGCCCAGTCTGCTTCATGCGTGCTGCAGAGGTCAGGAGTTTGACAGGCTGTGAGTAAGAGGCACTAATTCTGTGGCTGGACAGGTTTTTTTAAAAGATCCTCCCTAAGCTGTCTCTGCCAGAAAGGCAAAAGTATTAAGATTAATGGACAATACTTTGTTTCTTAATACAATAGACAGTGGAGGCTGGGAAAGCAGCCAGGACTCTCTTCACAGAGACCATATTCTAGGCATTCCTAGTGCAACTATGGAGGCTGTGAAATTTCCCAAATTAGATGAAATGAATTATAATGCCTGGAGTATATATGCTGAGTCCTTGTTAGTGAGAGAGAACCTATGGAGCATGGTTCAGCCTGGTGTTCCTGCTGGTGATGCAGCAGCAATTCAGGACAATGATAAAAAAAGCAAAAGCTTCTTTCTTGTTGACTATTTCTCCATCTCAAATCAATTATGTCAGAGACAAAACAACTGCAAAGGAGGTGTGGGATACTCTGAAAGATATTCATCAATCCAACACAGCTTTGTCAAAGATGATTTGGTGCAGGCGACTATATGTGTGCAAGATGCAGTATGGGCAGTCTACGGAGAAGCATCTGGAAATCATCCAAGACTTCTTTAATCAAGTCCAGATGAGAGGTGTTCAGCTCCCAAGGGAACAAAAAGCATACATTTTGCTGGGAAGTCTCTCAAGAGACTATGAACATGTGCTGTATGGTCTCCAGGGAGTTCCTGAAGCGCAAATTACAGTGTAACAGGTTGTTTCTAGAGTTTTGGAAGAAAGCCAGCATCACCAGTTCGAGGCAGGACTTCAGAAGCAGCAGCAAGCTGTGCCTAGGTCCATGCATACACCAGAGGGAGCTTCCAGGGAGCTGCAACCAGAGAAAGCAGCTGTGTCCAAGGAGAGAAAGTGTTTTTATTGTGGGAAACCTGGTCATCTGAAGAAGGACTGGAGAAAATTTGCAACAGCAAAAAAACAACAGCCCAAAGATTCTGGGACCAGAAAGGGTGTTGTGGCTGTGGCAAAAGGCAGTGACTATGTGACTCACCAAGAAGTCAAGCCTAATCCAGACTGGATTCTTGATTCAGAAGCCATATGGTAAACATTCCTAAGGTCCTGAAAAGTAAGAAACCTCTCAGTGTGGCTTCAGTAGCTTTGGCTGATGGAGCACCAAGGGAAATCAAAGACATGGGGACTGTGTTCATCCTAGGGTTTGCTAAAGATTTTGAAAATGTATTGTGTGTACCTAAATTGCAAAACTGTTTAGTTAGTGTGTCTGCTTTGACAACTGATGGGTATGCATTGAATTTTAAGGGAGATGAGTGTGTGATCACCATGAATGATGAAGTCTGTGCAAAAGCTGTGAAAAGGGGCAAAATGTATTATACGGTGGATAGGGCAGAATATGCAGTAGTTAATAATGTGCCTTTACATTTAGATTGTGCACATTACTACCATCGTGTGTTGGGACATTCAAGCTTCACCAGTCTTGGGAAACTGGGGAAGGTGTGTCCAGAATTCAAAATGTGTTCTTGTTCAAATCATTTGGAATGCTCAGTTTGCAGCAGGATAAAGCTGAAAGCTTTTCCTGTGGCAAAATGCAGCAAACGCACAACAAAAATGCCTTTTGAATTTGTCCACCCAGATTTAGCAGGGCCTTTCTTAAAAAGCCTGGGAAACAACACATATTTTATGGTAATTGTGGATCATTTTACCAGGTACTCTTATGTGATGCTCTTGAAGGAAAAGAGTGAAGCAGCAGAGCGTTTCAAAGATTGGGATAACATTATTGAAAGAGAGTTTGAATACAAAGTGGGATCTTTAGTCACAGACAGAGGTGGAGAATTATTGTCAAATTGTTTGAAAAATTGGTTGAGAAAGAAAAGAATTCATCACAACACCACAAACCCTGCAGTTCTGCAGGAGGATGGTTTGGTAGAAAGACGAATAGGTGTCTTAAAACAGATGAAAGATTGCATGATGTTAGATGCAGAAGCATCTGAGCAGTTGTTGGGGGGGAGGCTATTCTGACAGCAAATCAACTTGCAAATAGTGTTTGGAATTCTGCTGTAAAGAAAACCCCATTTCATATGCTTTATGGCAGACCACCTAACTTGAAATACTTGAGAGTGTTTGGGCAATATGCAAATGTGTATATACCTGCCAGTTTCAGAAAGAAGGGTGAGCCTAAATGGTGCAGGTTGATGTTTGTGGGATATTCTGGGAATAGCTATAGATTTCATCTTGGTCATGGGGAGATCTTGCTATCCAGAAGTGCCAACTTTGAAAAGCACTTGGGTTGGGAGAAGCTGTATTCCAGCAAAGAAGTTTTTCTTAAATTGGGACAAAAGGACATGAGTACTAGAAATGGAGGGGTGGTAAAACAAGAAACAACATCATTAGACAGTGAGCCTAATACTTCAGAACAGCCTACACAGACACAACCAACATTTCAGTTACCAGTCACAATTAGAAAGTTTGTCACAAAGAGAAAAAGAGATACAGAGGTTCAGACGAGTTCTGACAGTGAGGATGAAAGAGGTAGAACAAAGGTAATCCTGCCAAGAAGGACTCAGAGAGCGAGAAAACCTCCAAAACATTTTGTAGTGCAGAGTGCAAGAGCCTGTACAGTGGTGGCTGATGAGCCTGAGAGTTTTAAGGATTTGCAGAGTTATCCTGAGGAGGAGAAGTAGAAGTGATTTTCTGCTATGGATCAGGAGTACATGTCATTGGTAGATAAGGAAGTTTTTGAGGTTGTTGAGAGGCCTAAGGATGACAAGGTGATATGTTGTAGATGGGTTTTCAAAAGGAAGGAGATGCCGAATGGTACCCATAGATATAAGGCCAGGTTGGTGGCAAAAGGTTTTGCACAGCAGAAGTTTGAGAACTTTGACAAAACATTTTCTCCTACAGCTAAGCCAGAAAGCCTGAGGTTGGTTTTGGCATTGGCAGCAAGGAAGGACCAAGTGGTAAAGCATTTTGATTTTGAAACTTCTTATTTGAATGATAATCTTGAGGAAGAAGTGTTCATGGAACAACCTTTGGGTTTTGAACAGGACAGTGATAGGAGAGTGTACAAGTTGAAAAAGGCTTTGTATGGTTTGAAACAGAGTGCCTGGAGCTGGAATCTTTGCATTCATGAGGAGTTGGTGAAACTAGGGTACAAACGCAGCATTGCTGATGCATGTGTTTACACCAAGGGAGATGTAACATTGGTGATTTACGTTGATGACTTGTGTGTCGCAGCAAAGTCAGAATGGGAAATTCAAGCAGTGCAGAAAGAATTGGCAAAGAAATTTGTTTAAGGATTTGGGTTCTCTCAAAGCCTACCTTGGGACTGAGGTAGAGTGGACTGAGGATGGTAGATGTTTGTTGACTCAACAGAAAAAGATAGAAAGGCTGATTGAGAAATGTGGACTACAGAAGGCTAAAGTAGTGAAAAGTCAAATGACTCCTGGTTATGCCATTGGTGAGTCAACAAAGGAGTTTGACAATCCAGAATTGTTTAGAAGCATTGTTGGGAGCTTGATGTTTATTGCAAACAACACAAGGCCAGATATTTCTTTTGCAGTGGGAGTGCTTAGCTGGAAGGTAAGCAATCCAAACATTGAGGACTGGACTTCAGTGAAACATGTGTTAAGGTATCTGAAAGGTAGCAAAGACAGAAAGCTTGTGATACAGGGCAGCATGGTTCAGCTTGATTGTTTTGTGGAGAGTTTGTTTGCTTCAGAGTTACATGACAGAAAGTCAGTGTCTGGTTTATTGATAAAGTTTGGAGAAAGTCCAATAGTTTGGTGCAGCAGGAAGCAGAGCTGTGTAGCTTTGACTACAGCTGAGGCTGAGTTTGCAGCATTGTCAGAAATGATTGCAGAGGTACAAGACCTCTGCAATCTGGTACCAATCTTGAGGATTTAGGGGAAAGATGTGTTGAACCAACTGTGGTTCATGAGGATTCACAATTGTGCATTGCAATGTCAGAGGCTGATAATTTGAAGTGCAGAACAAAATACATAGGCGTGGGGTATCAGAATGTTAGAGAAATGATCCAGAACAAAATTGTGCATCTGGAGAACATTGACACCAGTGACAATATAGCTGATGTTTTTACAAAAGTGTTGTCAATTGAAAAACATGAACAGCTATCATGACTGGTGGGTATGGCACCTTAGATACACAATTCTAGCTGTTGAGCTAAAGTACAAAATCAAGAGAATGACAAAAAATACATAATACAAACAAGCAACATGACACATATCTATACATTTGGAGGGGAATGTTGGAAAATGTAACTTGTGTGAAAATGTATAGATGTGGGAAATGACAATATGGGAACTCCAAGTCACTTCTATAGCTAGCTGGGAAAGTTGTTGGAGCTGTAATACAAAATAACAGAGCAGGAGATAGTCAAGGTCATAGTGTGTCTGGGAAAAGGAAGACAAGATGAAAACATATTAGATCATCATGTTTGCTGGGAACTACTGTTCATGTGACACAGGACACAGGAAGGAATCACAGGAAGAGGCTGGGTTTTGAAGCTGCATGAAAAGTGTCTATAAATAACCTGAGCACACAACATGTGTCTTCTTCTTCCTCTTCTGCTCTTTATCTTTGTACTTTGTTTCTACATGAGAATGTAAATAGTTTTTCTTTGTTTATACTGCAACTTAAGAATAAATGCCTCTTTGGAGTTAGTTGCTGTCTATGGCTTGTTTCTGGGAGCTGGATGATTATATTCCACAGCAAGAAACAGCTTCAAGGACACGCGACTTGGAGATTCTCTTGCAGTGGAGAGGAGCAGGCTTCCAGAATATTTATTCTGCGTACTCACTCTGCAATAACAAGACCAACAACCACAACTATCCAACAACGGAAAATCTGACTCTCATATATATGTGGTCTTCTTAAGAACATGTGACAGCCATGCACTAATGAAATCTAGTTGGTTTCATCGCCAGTGCCTGTTGCATCAGACCTCCCATGATGCATATCTGGCTGGTTTCATGCACTGTGCCTGTTCCATCAGACCTCCAATTATGCACAGGTTTCCAAATACTGACTCATGCACTTGCCACTTGAACTATAGTAACTCTGTTACCATTGCTCTAGTTCCTTTCAGTGGCCAGATCCATGTCATTTTCCAGACCAGGGTGCCACGTGGTCTTCACAAATCCGTAGTAATGTTTTTTGTAGTAATATTTGTTTGTACGTATTAATTCATAGAATCATAGAATCAGAGTTGGAAAAGACCACAAGGGCCACTCAGTCCAATCCCCTGCCATGCAGGAACTCACAATCAAAGCACCCCAACGAGTAGCCATCCAGCCTCTGTTTAAAGAACTCCAAAGAAGGAGACTCCACCACATTTTGAGGGAGTGTGTTCCACTGTTGAACAGCCCTTACTGTTAGGAAGTGCCTCCTAATGTTGAGGTGGAATCTCTTTTCCTATAGCTTGCATCCATTGCTCTGGGTCCTGTTCTCTGGAGCAGCAGAAAACAAGCTTGCTCCCTCCTCAACATGAAATCCTTTCAAATATTTAAACAGGGCTATCATATCACCTCTTAGCCATCTCTTCTCCAGGCTAAACATACCCAGTTCCAGACCCTTCACCATTTTGGTGGCCCTCCTCTGGACACGCTCCAACTTGTCAACATCCTTTTTGAACTGTGGTGCCCAGAACTGGACACAGTATTCCAGATGAGGCCTGACCAAAGCAGAATAGAATGGCGCTATTATTTCCTTTGATCTAGTCACTATACTTCTATTGATACAGCCTAGAATTGCATTGGCTTGTTTAGCTGCTGCATCACACTGTTGACTCATGTTTAACTTGTGGTCTAATAGGACTCCAAGATCCCTTTCACATGTACTGTTGTCATGCCAGATGTCCCCCATCCTATATCTATGCATTTCATTTTTTCTGCCTAAGTGTACTACCTTACATTTCTCCCTGTTAAAATTAATTTTGCTAGTTTTGGCCCAGCTTTCCAATCTATTAAAGTCATTTTGAATTTTGATCCTTCCCTTGGGGGTATTAGCTACTCCTCCTAATTTGGTTTCATCTGCAAATTTTATAAACATGCCCTCTATTCCTTCTTCCAAGTCACTGATAAAAATGTTGAACAGCACTGGGCCCAGGACAGAACCTTGTGGCACCCCATTGGTCACTTCTCTCCAAGATGAAGAGGAGAAATTCTTGAGCACCCTTTGTAGTATAATATCTGCAGAACTGCAGATTCATATGCTAGTTGTATGTGTGACAAAGGCCAGGACATCTGCTGATCATGACCTTAATAGATTAGAAACTAATGTGTATTGGAACAGCACCCGGACATCAAGTGTAAATGAGTATGATGCAATGCCTAGGCAATGTTGCATGAGCCAAATCTATAAGAAGCACAGCTCAGTGTGAACATGTGTGGGTCATTGTAGTCAGTCAGTGGTTGATGCTTGTGAGTTTGTTGGAAAGTTCCTATACTGCTGTATTGCTGAGAGCTGGAGAAGGAGAAAGACTGTTTATGCTTTCATCCAAGAGCTCTACATCTGCTGTAAATAGTTTTTGCCTCCTATCCTGTGTAAATAAACCATTCATCTGCAGCAGCTGGCTTCTGTGTTCTGTTTGGGAATATCTCAAGGTCTTTGCCAAGATACTGAAATTCATTCATGTCACGCCTCAGCATGGCACCTTTTGGGTTTGGCTGGTCAACCAATTACAAATCCACCTAACAGTAGCATTGTCTAACCCAAATTTTACTAGCTTTTTTGCAAGAATATCATGGGGGACCTTGTCAAAGGCCTTACTGAAATCAAGTTATGCTATATCTACAGCATCCCCTTCATTTAACAAGCTAGTAATTTTTATCAAAAAAGGAGATCAGATTAGTCTGGCATGACTTGTTTCTCTGAAACCCATGTTGACTTTTTTGAGACTATGGTGTTGCCTTCTAAATGTTCACAGACTCTCTGTTTAATAATCTGCTCTAGAATCTTTCCTGGTATCGATGCCAGACTAACAGGGAGATAATTGTTGGGGATCCTCTTTTTCCCCCTTTTTGAAGATGTGAACAATGTTTGCCCTCCTCCTATCTCCTGGGACTTCTGTTCTCCATGAGTTCTCAAAGATTATTGCCAGTGGCTCTGAGATTATATTTGCTAGTTCTTTTAATACCCTTGGATGTAGTTCATCTGGTCCTGGAGACTTAAATTTATTTAGATTAACCAGGTATTCCTGTATTACCTCTTTACTTATTCTGTGATGCATTTCTCCTATTGTGTCCTCTGCTCTATTTTCCTCAGGTTGAGCACCCTTTTCCTTTTCTGAAAAGACTGAGGAAAAGAAGGTGTTGAGTATTCTGAGTAATTGTAATTCCTGCATATCACTCAATGTAAGGGTAATAGTTGTGACATAAACAAATAGCAAACTTAAAATTATACCTTTAAATTACAATATCATATGTATAGCCTAAATTCATTTACATATATACAGTTTCATGTGGTTGAAATGAAAATTTGGTAAAAAGTGATGTTTTTAAAGAAAATCTGAAATAATAATTTATTTTTTAAAAATGGGGCCTCTCCTTTCTCCTCCCTCTTCACCATTTTAAAAGGGACACTGGTGAATATCACAGCCCCTTTCTGGCAAAAGGCAGATCTTTGGGGAGCAATGGTGTCACCCCCTTAGGGTGTCACCTGATGCAGTCCACATCCTTCGCATCCTCCAAATTGACACCACTGCTTCCTCCATAAAGGCTAGTGGGATGTACAGGTCATATGGCACCACAGCTTGGATCTCCAAGAGAGAGAAATGGCTAGGACAGTTCAACGTGAATGGCCAAAGAGCTACTATTGCCACTTCCTAAAACCTGCCCCTTGAGGGGGTTGCCTCACTTTGCCTAATGGAAGGCCAGGGTAGCTCTGGGCCAGATCAATGTTGTAAAACAAGATAAGAAGACCAGAGTTTACAACAAATAATGGCAGTTTTTCCAGAGTGATTGTGAGCAGAATGCACTAAAGGAGGGATGGGGAAATTTTGGCCCTTCAGATACTTATGACTACAGCCCCACAGTCTGTTATCATTGGCCATATTAGTTGGAACTGATAAAAGCTGGAAACTAAAACATCTGGAGGACCAAAGGTTTATTAGCTGGAGTTTTGTATTGATTTTTCTGATGTCTTTTTATTTATAGATATATAAGCTGAGCATGAGAAAGCTGGCACATGCCCAGACAGAAACTGCTGGTTTATAAAGCAGCATTATTTGTCCCAAAAGCTAATGACTGCAAGACAGACAGGCAGTCAGACAAACAAACATATGCACACACGGCTGCTTCTTCCAGGCAGCTATGAAAATCAGATTTTTGTCACTTTGAAACTGATAACCTTGCTGTCCAGTCCCTATACAAAAAACCTGAAGGAAAACATTAAATAATGCTTTAGAAACTGATTTTCTTTTCAGAAAATTATAAAATGTCTTTAAACATATTATTTCAAGGACATCATCATGTGAAAGATACATTACGGTACATAAATCACTTCAACTCTATTTATAATATGTCCAATAGTAAATTAAAGCCAATTATGTATTATCTAAACAGGGCGTATAAAAATTAGTATATGATTTATTCAATTTAAAATGAAAGGGAATGTTTTGACTTTTCCTACTTCTTTTTCATCAGCTTCTTCACAGAATGACTCATTATTAAAATAATATGAAAGTAAAGCTATATATATAACTATAAAGTTTCTTTTTCTCAATTTTTCTCATTTTAAATTATCTCCATTGGTTTTATGGCAAGGAATACAAACTAAAAGAAATCTTTATAAATAGATTATTACAGATATTTATCAAAGCAACCTTCTGAACAACTTTTAAAATACCAATCAACAGTATGATGGAAGATATAAGCAGTCAATTTTCTCTCACTGGTCTTTTCCCAAAGAAAATGAAAAATTTTCCCTTTATCCACTTTGTTTCTGAAAAGTTATGACTCACTTTCTATTAAATGAAGGAACATTTTGCTAAGACAGAACTGATTCCATCTATTTTATTACAAGAAGCCATGACACACACAAACACTGAAGGCTTGATTCAGTCATTAGAAACCATTATTTTAAAGGAAGATGAGTACTGGATGGCAAAAGATGAGTACCCATTGGATCTTGGCCTACATTCCTGTACTAGTTTTTAGTGGACTTTCATTTTAGGAACCTTTTGTAAGTCACCTTGGGGTTGTCAGCATGGGCCAAGTACAACATTCTCCCCTGTCTTCCCTGTGAGCATCCTGGACAATGCAGGCTCCAATCCCTGGCTTTGGTGCAAACTGTCTGCATGATGTATGGCCAGTTCAACACTGATCCCATGGTGTACCCCCCTTACAACAGTTTAAAATAAATCACCTTTTACACTCGAGGTAATGGGGAAGTCAGGGCAGCTTTAGAGCCAGAATTCTCTGAGCCCAGAGTATTCTGGCTCCAAAGCTGCCTGTGTGGACCCCACCCTTGAGAATCTCTGAGAGCTATAAAGTGAGACATCAATATTTTATGCAAGTAAATAAGGGATGCAGTGGCTTAGTGGTTATGACACCAACTCTGACAATCAGAAGATCGAAAGGTTGGCAGTTGAAGTCCCAAGTGCCGTGTGATGGAGTGAGACAGTCTCAGCTTCTGCCAACCTAGCAGTTTGAAAGCATGCGAATGCAAGTAGATAGCATTCAGTGCAGTCATGCTGGCCACTTGACCACCAGAGCAGTCCTTGGACAATGCTGGCTCTTTGGCTTAGTAACAGAGATGAGCACCATCCCCTACAGTTGGTTACAACTAGACATTCATGTCAAGGGACTACTTTTACTTTTTCCCTTTTAAATAAGATAAATAAATTTCTCCCTTTGGAAATGAAAAATCCATTCCATTTAACATTAGAAATGTTATTTTTAGACAAAAACTCAGACTCCATCAGCTGCATAGTGTGTGTGTGTGGGTAATCTGGGAGTTGTAGTCCAAAAAAGTAACATTCTCAAACTCTGTATATAGCCACACCTATTGTGTCTGTGAAGGTGAAGATATACAGGAAAGGTGGATGTAAAAGTTCTGCCACAGAACAAATGAGCCAGGGATCTTAGGAGCAGGAATCTGAATGAGTAGTGGAAGTTGAGGAAAGAAGGTTCCAAGATGGGATTGCTCAAGACAAGGGAACTTTTGAGCTGCTGGCTGGTAGTGAGCGCATAGATGAAAGATATATTTGTAGGGGTGTAACTATTTTGGGTGGGTGGGCAAAATAAGAGTATTGCATCCCAAATAAGAAAAAAATTTCATCCAGTCCCCAATTTTCTAACATCATAGTGACTTAAAACTTCTGTTGAGCATTAGAAAAAATAATTTAGGCTCTCAAAGAAACTGAGCTGGGGAAGTTACTAATGTTATCAAGCAAATCTGAATAAAGGAAATTTAAGAATTCTAGGTATTTCTGATCACCAACGTCTCACTCTCTGTGGTGCTAGAAATTTAGGGAAAGAAGGAAAATATCATTTCTGTGGGCAAAACCCTTGTGTGGCAGGGATAACTCCTTCATTTGCCCACCCCCAGGATGGGGCAAAAGGAAATTGAAGGGACAGGAGGCCTTAAAGTTCTAAATATTCACATTTTTATTTCCATCTCTTGAAATAATAACTAAGACAAGTGATCTTTGCACTCCACTGGAAGAGTAAATGGATGCTATACTAGATTGCAGTCTTTGCTTGCAATCTCTTTTAACAGAGATTAGCAGTGTGCTTTGTGATGGATTTTCAGATGGCTGGTAGTGCATTAATGCTTGCCAGTGCCCTCTAGAGGACATAAGATGCAGAGAGAACATAAGTGGGCTCATTCTGAAAAGAAAAACCTGAAGTTTAAAAGGGAGAATTAATTCAACTGTTAAGGAAGGCACCAAATATTTTGCACAAGAAATATGTTGACAAGATAATGAACTGAATTATTCATTTGTCTTGATACATTTATAGCTTGATAATGATTATGCATGAATAGAAAGATGGCTTGATAGCACCATTTTGTAAATAAATCCATGGTTCTGCTGCATTTTGATAGACCATGCAAATCATGAATAGATAATTAGCCTTCCTTTCTAATAACACATTTCTTGTATGGCAATTCTGTTTTATTTGAGAATTTGCTGTTTGTTGTTATGTGCTTTCAAGTTGACTCTGATTTATGGCAATCCCTATCACATAGGGTTGCCATACATCCTGGAAAACTGGGGCAATCCTGGATTAGAGGGTCTAAAAAATGTCCCGGCCTGGCTAGGCATTTTTGACCCTCCAGTCCCAGATTCCTGCTTTGTTCCAGGCCACATTTTGTTATTCTCCAGTCAGACTGTGCTTTTAAGTTGACTCTGATTTATGGCAATCACTATCACATAGGATCGCCATACATCGTGGAAAACCGGGGCAATCCTGGATTGGAGGGTCTAAAAAAAGTCTCGGCTTGGCTAGGCATTTTTGACCCTCTAGTCCTAGATTCCTGCTTTGTTCCAGGCCACATTTTGTCAATCTCCAGTCAGACTGGAGATTGACAAAATGTGCCCTGGTAAATTGGTGGGAGGAAGAAGAAGAAGAGGTGCCACCCATGGAGGAGGCCCAGGGAGAGCCAGAGGCCTGGACCACTGGCTGAGGCAGTGTGGGCAGGCAGGCAGGCCTGGTTGGGGCCACCCGAGGCTGCCCTGGTGTGGTCTTGGGGGCTGGGGGAGGGGGTTGAAGGCTGCTGCAGCTGCCCTTCATCTTCCCTGTGCTTTTGCCAGTGCAAGCAGGCAGGCAGGCAGGCAGGCAGGCAGGTCTGGCTGGGGCCACCCAGGAGCAGCCTGGTAGTCTTGAGGACTGCGGGGGGGGGGGGGCTGAAGACCACTGCCCACTGCCTTTCCTGCACTTTTGCCAGAGCGGTCAGGCAGGTAGTCAAGCAGGCAGGCAGGTCCTGGGGTGGCCTGGGAGCCTTGGGGGCTGGGGAGGAGTTGAATGCTGCCACCTGATGCCTTCCCTGTGCTTTGCCTGTGCGCCAGGTAGGCCTGGTGGTCTTGGGGGCCAGGAGGGGTTGAAGGCTGTCACCCGCTGCCTTCTCTGTGCTTTTACTGGTGCAGGTGTTGATGCAGGCAGACAGGCGGTGGACTCACTGGGGTGCTGGGGGGGGAGTTTAAGGCCACCGCCACCTTTCCCATGCTTTTGCCAACTTTTAGTTGGTCATGTCCTCCATTTTTCCTAAATGTTCCACATTGTGGCCTACATTGTTTCCTACATTTTGTCCTCATTTTGTAGAAGAGAATTATGGCAACCCTACTATTGCAGGGTTTTCCTGCAAGATTTATTCAGATGGGGTTTGTCCTTGCTTTTGTCTGAGACTGAAAGAATGTTTGCCCTGTTGGCTTCTGTGGCTGAATGAATATTCAAACCCTGGTCTCCCAGAGTCCCAGTCCAACACTGAAACCAGCACATCACATCTGCTCTCTTATTTGAGCATATACAGTACACAGACACAGAGAAATCCAAGACTGTGCCCTGCTTTCTATGGCTGCCTAGTCTTCACCTGATATTTTCTTTTAATGTCAATCCTGTAGCCTTCACATTTGGAACACTTGAAAATACTTGGTCAATGATGCTTGTTTACCATCTAGATATAATTATGACTCATCTGGTTAATTTTTCCCCCTTGTGGATCATGCCTATTAGGTAATACCAATGACATCATCAACTTGTGTTTCTTTCCATTCTCTGATCTCTTTTACGTGTACTTAAAAAAATGTTTGTAATTTAAATGCAAAGGACAAATGTACATTAGATGGCCAGCTCAATAGAAGCATAAAAGAAGTTGTAGCAAATAAAAGGTCAACAGCGTTTGACTTTCAGTTGCATATATGTGCAATAATGAGAGATCAGGGTTTGCCTGTGGACTAAAAGTGCCTCATTCCAAAATGGAGATGTTATTCCTCTGTTTGGACTACAAACCCTCTGTACTGGGGATGGGTGAATATGCCTCTTGTTTCTATAGCCTTCAAAGATCTTGAAGCAGACATCATTCTGTACTTTCCCCTTAAAGGATTACAGAGTGGTTTTCTTAAAATACTTCACAAGTGATATCTAACCCACATCCAATTATCAAGAATTACTAAAAAAAATTGCCTCACTGCTATACTGGAGGGGGTGCAAACAAATTGGCTTCTATCTCCATTTGTGGATAGATTGTGCTAAAGTCAACATTTTTTGCATGGCGGGTATAAAACAAATTTCACTTATCACAAAACAAACTATCCATTTTTTGTCCTGCACTCCTTTACGCTATCTATAAAGACAACAGTACTTTAAAACACAGAAGCCTCATCGCCTTCCTTCTGGCTGTAGCAAGAGCTGAAATAGATGCCTTCTGGAAGACAGGTGATCTTGCTCTTGAAAAATGGTGGATGAGAGTCTGGAATACCTGGTTACTTGAAAAACTTTTCTACAAAATAATCTCCTGTAATGGACACAAGAAATTACACTCTTTCTATGAAGACTGGTTAACTTTAATTGACTATATGTTGACTGGCTCACATCCATCTTGACCACTGTCAGGACATGCTGATTTATGGAAATACATCCTCTGTCTTACCTCAGATGCAACATAACAAGACCCTTACAAAACTTTGTGCTCATTCTGCAACATAACAAGACCCTTACAAAACTTTGTGCTCATTCTGGACAGTAATACCCAACACTACCTGGATATCTGCTCCAATGGGACAATCTGCTGAGCACCTACTTTCTTGTTCACCCATATCCTGAGCTCATTTGAATATTTCCTGTTTGTTGGTTTTTGTTTGTGATACATGAATTAAAAAATAAAGGGGGAAAATCATATGTATTTTTATATGCTTTTCCTCTAATGTATGCATCCCCATTTTCTTTCTTTCTTTCTTTCTTTCTTTCTTTCTTTCTTTCTTTCTTTCAGCAATGCATTGCAAAATTTGAGATGTGTGAAAACTGAAGGATAATTGCAATACTGTTTATATCTTGGTTTGGGGGAAGTGCAAATTAGGTCAGTTAATCTTCAAATGTGAAACAAACAAAGTGGGAACCCCAAAATGTTCTTCTTCATTCTTGGTAATCATAAGAAATTGCAATTCTCCCATGGCTTGAATCCTTTTGGTTAATCCAGGTAGAGTAGGCCCACTGGATCAATTATGGTAAGTCTACATGTAGGTAAATTCCTTTGATCAATACTTTTACTTGGACTTGTACCCTGCATTTATTTATTTATTGGAATTATATCCCATCTTTCTCCCGAAATGGGATTCAAGGTGGCTTACAACAATTTAAGTGTATATTTTGTATCCTGATTTGGGCATTTCTTTAGAATATTAAGCCTGGGTCAGTAAAAGGTTTACTAAATCAGATGTAAATTAGTCTAGTCAGAATTCTGGGCAGAAATAATTAATCCTACTAAGAATAAACCCACTGAAACAAATAAGGTTTATCAGTTTTCATGCCAAAGACAATTAGGCTACAGAAACTCTGCTTCAGATCTCTCCTTGGCCCTGAAATTTCACCACATTTATTGGTTACATTTATATATCCTTCCTTTCCTTCAATGACTTTGTGATGGTATCTGTGATTTCTCCTTCCTTTTCTCTCCAGTAACTTAGCTGGGGCAGCTGAGTACCCAGCCTGTTGGGGCAATTGGCTTACAGATTGTAAACTGCCTAGAGAGTAATGAGTTCCCTATTAAGTGGTACAGAAATGTAAATGCTATTGCTTTTGCTATTCCCAAGGTAGCAGAATGGAAGTCTTGTTTTTGAGGCCTACATGGAGGCCTTTCTCAGAAAGAAGGCTGGAATTGGGCAGGTTCTATAATGGGGTCCAGACTCTCAGCAAAAGCAATGCTTTGGAGAACCAGTTTTCAGAGCGCAGTCAGCCCTTCATATTGGCAGGCTAGCCATCCAAGGACTGGTGCATCTACAGATGCCCCTCCCATTATTGTCAATGGTGGCATATGGTTGTAGCTGCATTGATGTAACTACACACATATCAGCTTCCATTGACACTAATGAGACTTGAGGTCTCATGTCATTTGGTATCCACGAGTGTGTGTCCAGAACTGAACTCCCACCAACACAGAGAGCCAATTGTAAAACCATCTGTCTCCACCTATGTCTAGTATGTTGTCTAGTATGTCCTTTGACTTTGATAGAGGCATCTGAAAGAACCACTCCTATTCTGAAGGACATGCTACCCTTCCATGTTTACAGTGAATGTGTAATCACAACACCTTTGATCACTTAGGAGCTCTGGTGGCACAGTCGCTAAATGCTGGTACTGCAGCCACAACATTGTGAGTTTGATCCTGAGGGCTCCAGTGTTGACATAGCCTTCCATCCTTTTGCAGGTCATTAAAATGAGTACCCAGCTTGTTGGGGGCAATTGGCTTACATGTTGTAAACCACTTAGTGCAGGGCAACCTGTTCCCTTTAAGGGCTGAGGGACTTCGGCTCCCAGAATCCCAGGAGCTATTGGCCAACATGGGACTATTGGCAAACATGGCTGAGGCTTCTTGAAGCTGAAGTCCCTCTGCCCTTAAAGGGGACAGGTTGCCTACCCCTGACTTAGTGACTGCTTAGTTCAGTATGGTGTGGTATAGAAATGTAAATGCTATTGCTATTGCTAACATTAGAGCCCTCATAAATCTGTTTGTTCTGGATTCTTCATTTAGCTTGAATAAAAACAAGTGTGTTTCCAGAAGCAAATGATGATAAAGCCGATTGGTTTGTTTTTCAAAGGCTAGAACTGTCCCTCTTTTATTTTTGTAGGCAATGGACTCCTTTTGCATTTTCCTTTTCAACACCTCTAACTAAAGAACAACTATGTTGAACATACCTCTTGCTGCAGTGGGAAGAAAAACAAGGAAAAGTGCACAGGAAATAGCTATGTTTATCATGCCACATCATTAAGAGAGCAGGCTGATAAAAGGTATCACTCTGATGCCAGACAGTGAGGTAGATAAATTAGCATTGACCCTGAATCACCTTCAGTGACCCATCTTTCCTTCAGGGGGAGGCAATGACTAGATGCAATTTCTATTTTCCAGAAAGATATATTGTCATGGGGAGTGTGGCCAGAGAAAATGTCAACCAGTTTTATTACTGCTTATTTCCTGGTCACTTTCAGTCTTTAGACTATTCTGTATTGGAGGCATTACTCGCTTCCCTCCCAGATATTCTTGACAAGGTTGTGTGTTCCTCCTCCTAACATCTTCACCTCTATTATAACATTTCACTGAAAGCACGCTAATGATGATTGGAATATATATGCGGTGGGGGACTGAGATTATGCCAGTTTGCCCCCCTCCCATTTGCAAACTTTTGGGAAATTACTTTTGGGGGACTAAAGTCGCAGAAGCCCACCCAGAATCTTGGGATTCTGGGAGCTGTAGTCCAAAAGTAACATTTCTAAACTCTGGTGGACTGGGCTTGACAGTTTCATTGGGTGGATTTATTTGCTTATTTATATATTTTTATAATTTGTATACTCCTTTATAGCCCCCAGAAGCTCTCACATTGAGTTATGAAAGATTCTTAAAATAAATAAATTTCTTCTTACCTTTTCCATTATTTTATATTATGGTTTAATTGTTTTAATTTCATGTTTTTAGTAGAACTATTTACAACTACACAGTGTTCTACTCAGGGAATGAAAAGACACAAAGAAATGGGGTGGCTTTCATACTAAGAAAAGATGTGGCAAAAGCAGTCAGAGGATACAATGCAAAATCAAACTGGATTATTTTAATAAGGCTCCATGGAAAACCTATCAACATCACCATAATTTAAGTATATGCACCAACCACAGAGGCAGAACAGGAAGAAATTGAAAGATTCTATGAAGGAGTACAGGAAGAAATTGACAGCACTCTAATATAGGATGTCAAGCTGATTATTAGATAAAAGTTGGAAGCAAAGAAGAATCAAAAACAGTGGGCAGATTCAGATTAGATAAATGAAGCAGGTGAGTGTCTGATAGATTTTTGTGAAGCCAACAACCTATTCATTGCTAACACATTTTTCATACAACCTGAAAGAAGGCTATACACATGGACATCACCAGATGGTCAACACAAAAGCCAAATAGATTACATAATTGGAAGTAAGAGATGGCGAAGCTTCATAATGGTACCAAGACCAGGTGCTGATCTATTCATGGCATAGATCATGAATTACTCATATCAAAAATAAAAGTAAAACTCAATAAGAAAACAAACCCAGTGATTATACCATTAGATTGAGCACCAGATGAACTATGGTCTGAAGCCAGGAACATAATAAAAGAAGAATTCAGACAGACACTTTCAAGAGTGAAAAAGAAAGAGAAGAAACCATGGATGATACATAAAACTCTATAAACTGTAAAGGAAGAAGAGAAGAAAAACAAAAATAGGAACAAACTAAGAACCATGAATACAACAGTACAACGGCTAGTGTGAAAAGATAAAGAAAACTACTACAACGACCAGTGCAGAGGAACAGAAGACAACAACAAAAAGGGAAGAACAAGAGACCTATTCCACATGATCTGGGAAACCAAAGGAAAATTCAAACCAAGGACTGGTATGATCTATGACAATAAAAATAACAAAATTCAAGACCAGGAAGGAATAAAAAGACATTAGAGGCAATGTCTCCTGCGCATGCGCAAATGATTCGCTGCCGCCATTTTGGCAAACAAAATGGTGGCCACAACGCACGCGCCCACATGACAGCCAAAACGTGCAGCGGCGGTGGGGGTCGGCGGGGTCGGTAAGCAGGGGTCCTCGGGCCAGATGCGGCCCGCAGGCTGTAGGTTGCCGACCCCTGGCATAGATCATGAAAGACTATGGAATGCCCTTAAAGACATGGGAGTGCCAACACATCTGATAGTCCTGATGAAGAATCTGTACTCAGGACAAGAGGCTACTGCCAGAACAGAACACGGAGTAACAGAATGGTTCCCAGTTGGCAAAGGGGTCAGACAAGGGTGCATCTTATCACCCTGCCTGTTCAACTTATACACATAACATATTATAAGAAAAGCAGGCTTGGACACAGAAGAAGGAGAAGTGAAAACAGGAGTAAGGAATATCAACAATATAAGATATGCAGATGACACCATAATGCTAGCAGAAAACCTCACAGACCTGGAACAACTGCTAAGAAAGATCAAGGAAGAAAGTGCAAAGGCAGGCCTATTGCTAAACATGAATAAAACAAAAATAATGACAGCAGAGAATCTTGACAAATTCAAACAAGACAATGAAGAAATAGAAGTGGTAAAAGGGTTCTCATACTTGGGATCAAACATTGATAGAAATGGGGACTGCAGCCAGGAAATCAGAAGAAGATTAAGAATGGGAAAAGTGGCTATGAAAAAACTAGAAAAGATTCTAAAATGCAAAGATACACAACTAAACACAAATGTGAGAATCATACAAGCCATTGTATTCCCTATTACCATGTATGGATGTGAGTATTTGAGATGTTGTGCTGGAGAAGAGTGCTGATTCCACAGACAGCCAAAAATACAAATGAATGGGTCCTGGAGCAGATCAAGCCAGAGATCTTTCTGGAAGCCAAGATGAGAAAACTAAGGCTTTCATATTTCGGGCACATCATGAGAAGGGAGAACTCACTGGAAAAAACAATAATGCTGGGAAAGGTGGAGGGAAGTAGGAAGAAAGGAAGGCCACATGGCAGATGGATGGACTCTATTAAGAAGAACATAGGTATGAGTTTACAGGACCTAAGCAGAGCAGTGGAGGGCAAGGAGTCTTGGAGATGTCTCATCTACAAGGTCTCCATGGGTTGAGATCAACTCAATGGCAGTTAGCAACAATCTAAATAAAATGTAATAATAGAATACTTTGCCTTGG
The DNA here is from genome assembly GCA_026167975.1 of Phrynosoma blainvillii. Classification (NCBI taxonomy): domain Eukaryota; kingdom Metazoa; phylum Chordata; class Lepidosauria; order Squamata; family Phrynosomatidae; genus Phrynosoma; species Phrynosoma blainvillii. The sequence goes on along the minus strand of JANUYF010000003.1, from coordinate 135,526,411 downwards.
TAATATGTAGTTTGCATGGTTTAAGCTTACATATTTAAGTACTGACCAAAATCAGAAATCCAATGTGTAAATAACAAGTTGAGGTATAGCAACAGAGTAGTGTGATCCTATTCTACACTGTTAATCTGAAGGCCATCATAGAGCTAATGTTTTTGTTCATATGTTAAATTTCTCAGATTGTGCAAGGGATAGTGTGATGTGCTGGTTAGACCCAAGTCCCTTTCACATTACATAAATAATAGCACTGTGATTCCACTTTGACTGCCATGGATTTATACTATGGAATCCTGGGATTTGTAGTTTCTCAAGGCAGGGCACAACATATTAAAATGTAAAGCACAACTAAAAAGAAAACACATAAAATCAACAGTTAAAATATAATAGTAAAAAACCATTAAAATACACTCATTTAATACATTCTTTAAAATATGCCAATTAAAAGTCATGATTTAAAATTGACTCATGTAGGCCTGCCAGAAGAGATATGTCATTAATGTTGTTTTAAACACTGCCAGCATTTTCAGCTATTTTATCTCTTCCAGGAGGTCATTCCACAATCTGGGGGCAGCAGACGAAAAAGTCCACTGGGAAACTGCTGACAGACTAGTCTTGGCCAGTTGGAGCAAACATTTCCCAGAGGAACTGAGGGCAGATTGTATCGGAGAAGGTGATCATGTAGGTAAACTGGACCCAAACTAAGTAGGGCTTTAAAGATAATAACCAACACTTTGTACTTTGCCTGAAAACTAATTGGCAGCCAGTGGAGTGATTTTAAGATTGTTGTGATGTGATCACTTCTGGATGTACCTGTAATCAATCTAGCTGCCATATTTTGAACCAGTTGGCATTTCTGGACTTGGTATAGAGGAAGCCCAACATAGGGTACATTACAAAAGTCCAGCCTTGAGGTTACCAGCACATGCACTACCATCTTTGGTCCTCTAATTCTAGGAAGTGGCACAGTTGATATATCAACTGAAGCTGATAACAGGTGCTCATGACTGTTGCTTCTGTGCTGACATTTGGAGGAGTTGATCCAGGAGCACTCCTAAATTGTGAACACAGTCTTCCAGGGAGAGTGTAACTCCATTCAGAACTGGTTGACACACCTCCAGCCCCAGATTAGGACACTTGATAAAAAGCACCTCCATCTTGTCTGGATTCAGTTTCAATTTGTTTTTCTTCATCCAGTCCATTACCTCTTCCAATCATTCATTCAGAGGAGACACACTATCCTTAGCTGAAGCTGTTTTTGAAGGCATGGATAAGTCTATTTGGGTGTGATCAGTGTACTGATAACATCCTGCCCCATGCCTGCAGGTGATGTCTCCCAGAGGTTTCATGTAGATGTTGAATAGCATTGAGGATAGAATGACACCTTGTGCTATGCCATATAGGTAAAGATGAAGGTATTCCCAATTGCCAAGGTTGCAACTCATGTCTGACCATAGGGGGCAGTGTTCATCTCTATTACTAAGCCGAAGAGCCAGTGTTGTCAGACTACTCTGCCGTCATGTGGCCAGCATGATTGCACAGAATGCTGTTTGTCTTCCCACTGATGTGGTACCTATTTATCTACTTGCATTTGTATGCTAAGTTGGCAGAAGCTGGGACTAGTGACAGGAGCTCACCCTGTCATGTAGTGCTCAGGCCTCAAACTGCCAACCTGCCGATCTGGTAATCAACAGTATCAGTGTCTTAACCATTGTGCCACTGTATCCATATAACAGCTCCTTTTTTGAGGAGCAACGATTCTCAAGCATCACCATCTGGAAACTGCTGGAGAGGTAGAGCCAGAACAACTGCAGCACAATTCCTCCCAACCCCCTGAAGTGTTACAGAAGGATATTATAGTTGATGGTATCAAATGCCACTGAGAGGTCCAAGTGCACCAGCAGGAACACCACTACCCTGTCAATGTTCAGGCAAACATCGTCCACTAAGTGGCCACAGGAGTCTTAACTCTGTATCCTATCTGAAGCTGCTTTGAAATTGATCGAGGAAGTGTGTGTCATCCAAGCCACCTGCCTTCTCACTCATCTTGCCCAAAAAAGGAAAATTTGATACTGGTCTGTAATTATTAAGGTCCAAAGGATCCAAGGAGGGCTATTTCAGCAGTGGTCTAACGACTGCCTCTTTTAAGCAGGATGAAAAATTCCCCTCCCTGAGAGATGCATTGATGATATTTTGCATTTGAAGCCTAATTGCATCTCCTCCCTGGATGAACAGCCAAGAGGGACAGGGATCAAGAAAGCAAGTTGTCTTCCTTAATTGCTCCAGCAGCTTGTCCACATAAACAGTACTAACTAATTGAAACTGATTGTTTATTTATTTATTTATTTGCAGTATTTATACCCTACCCCATATTGTGATATGAAGCGGTATATAAATGAAGCTGCTTTGCTTTGATTTAGTGTAATCCCACTCGCAGAGTCACTGGACACCTTTTTATTGACTTTCACTCCAGTGATGGCATTTAAGTCGACTCTTATGTGAGACATTTTAGCTGCAAAATACTTATTAAAAGCATCACAGTGAACTACTGAAGGTTCTAAGGTTGGGTTCAGGGGGGAGGGTGCCTGAGTTAGACCTCTCACCATCCTGAACTGCTCAGCTGGATGTGAATTCACAGATGCAATACATGCAGAAAAGAAAACATTATTTTCTGTACTTATTCTCACTTTATTGGAGCAAAGATGTTCTCTATAACATGTCTTGGTGCATAGAAGTTGAGTTTTATGCCATCTGTGCTCTAATAATTTCCTTCCCATTTCAGTTCCCTGAGGGTCTCTGTATATTGTCTTCATTTAAGCGGGGTATAAATAAATATTATTATTAGTATTAGTATTATTAGTGTTATATCAAGGAGCTTGTTAACAAATGTGTCAGAGAGAATGTTTGGGGGTGACCATATCAATAGCCCAGGTTGAGCTTTGTTTCCATTTATCAACGAGATCTTCAACAGGGTTATTAGTGATGCCAGCTGTATAACCCTGTAAGGCCTCCTGGAATCATTTGCCTTGAAGGGTGGATCATTTTAATAGGTCCACAACCCCTGCAGGGTCAGGTTGTATCTGTGATGCTGGCCCTGACCAGAAAATGATCTGTCCATAACAACCCAGAAGTATTAGTCATCCCTGTCCACAGATTCATATATTCTGAGCTGAAAACTTCATCAAGGATGTGACCTGCTGAATGTGTAGGTCCTAAAACCCATGTTTAGGCTCATATTGTCATGGATGCTATGAACTCCTGAGCCGCACCTGACAGACTGGTCTCCAGTGGTATGTTGAAGTCTCCAAGAAGCAAAAGTCTGGGGGACTCCAACAACAACTCTGAGACTAGTTCAGTGAGCTCAGCCAGAGAATCTGATAGGCAGCAGGGTGGACTGTACACTAACAGGAGAGGCTTAGTCACTGTATCTCAGCCTAAGATAATGAAGATTGCTATATACTCTGCCTTGAGCTCTTAGAGGAGCTCTTGTTGTTCCTGTGTGCCTTCAAGTTGATTCTGACTTATGATGATTCCTATCATAGGGTTTTCTTGGCAACATTTAAGTGGTTAAGACACTGATTCTGTTGTTTATAAGATCAGCAGGTTGGCAGTTTGAGGCCTGGGCACTGCATGATTTGAAAGCAGTTTGAAAGCATGCAAATGCAAGTAGATAAATAGGTACCACTTCAGTGGGAAGACAAACAGCGTTCTGTGCAATCATGCTGGCCACATGATCACAGAGTAGTCTCTGACAACACTGGCTCTTCGATTTTAGTGAGAGGAACATTGCCATTGCCACTGCCTTTTTGCCCAAAATCACCTAGTGGGCTTCCATGGCTAAGCAGATATTTGAACCCTTATCTCACAGAATCTTAAGCCAACACTCCAACTTCAATACCATAATATCTACCTTAGAGAGATGGAAAAACATAAATAGGTCACATAAGTAAATAACTCTGATGGGTTACAGGGATGTGAAGAATATTCAAAATCTTCCTAGAGGAAAAATCATGTCAAGGAAATAGTTAATTGCTATGATACTTTTCATAATCTAGGAGTTTTTGGCAAAAAACAAACAAAAAACCAACCTGCTTGCACAAACCCATTTTTTTTTGTTTAAAAACCCTTTCATTTTGAACAAAGAATAACAAAATTGTCTAGTGCAAAAGACATTGTTTTCTGCTAAAGATGTTCCAAAAACATTTTTATGTCTGAAGGAGTGTGTGTGTGTGTGCATGAGAGAATTTTAAGTGTAAAAAGCAAAACACACAAAAGCTTTCCTCTACTGGGGAGAACGCACTTAAAATAATTTTGTTTGCATTCCCTAGTCTGGAAGCAAGGAGGTGCCCAACAAAAAACAAGTAAATGTATATCTAAACCGAGCCTTTATTGATTTTCCCTACATAGCTAAGCCCTTATCAAAGAAACATTTCCTTCTAGGTTTAAGCTTCTAATCTAAGTTACAAAATTTAAATTAAAAACTACTGAATGTTCAACATCCAAGTGTCTAGAAACAGCTATTCAGCAGACCTTTGCATCACAAAGAAGATATTATCTGATAAATTAGCTAGTAAATTGTATTTCACAGTCTCCATCAATTCCATCTGCCTGTGGTAAGAGGAGAGAAACACAGACATTAAGGGGAGTGTTTTACAGAACAAATGGATCTGTTACAAGAAGATCTGTTACAAATTGTCTCCTATATTTTCCACATCATCAATTTGACTGAAAATAAATTGTTCTAGCCTTCTTCTTCATTATAATCAGATAATAATTAAAAAATTCAAATACATTTTCTTTTTCTATTCTTTCCTTGTCCCTACCCCACTTTCTTGTACATGTTGAACTTGGACTGAGGAAGAGCTCTCCAAATGGAGCTGGTTTTGTAGTCATAATGATTATTGCCTGAAATAACTATAATTCAGCCTCAGTTGAGCTCAGTTTTAAAAAGAAGTGTGTTTGAGTGTCTTAAAAGGTAAAAGTAAAGATATTCCCCATTGACAAGGTTGTCAAGTCATGTCTGACTATAGAGGGCGGTGCTCATCTCCATTACTCAGCTGAAGAGCCAGCATTGTCTATTCTGTGATCATGTGGACATCATGATTGCACAGAACACTGTTTACCTTCTCACTGAGAAGTGGTACCTATTTATCTACTTGCATTTGCATGCTTTTGAATTGCTAGGTTGGCAGAAGCTGGAACTAGTGAGAGTTGAGTGTCTTAAGAATTTGTATATTATAAGTGTTTTCATGTTTTTAAATATTTTTATAAAAGATTTTTCCATTGTTAGACCTGCTTTTATGAATGCATCAATATTTCACAAATGAAAACTGGGACACATATGTCCAAGCAACTTCAGATTGTGGCCAAGGTGGCAAAGATAGATTTTTGGGAAGGAAAATGAAGGAGGAATAAAGAACAAACAAGGTAGGGGAGACTGCAGCAAGATAGGGGAAAATCCTCTCCGCTCTCCCTTCTGAGTTAATTAAGTAGTCAATTTGAATTCAATTTACAGCAACTGAAGTCAGTGAGAACTTAGGGGAAAGTGGGAGGAAAAGAGAGAAATTGGGACATTTTAAAAGCACCTGAAATAGTGAGATGATGTTACTCCCTGGACTCTTTTGCCCCAGTCAACCCTTGATATCAACTTAATATTAAAATGGTACCCAAACAGCCTGCTCAAATAAAGAGATCTGGTGAGCTCATTTTGGAAACACTAGTGCACATAGACAGGATATGTTCATTGAGGCTGGAATCTGCATAATCCCTTCCATAGGAGTGTGAAGGTGGGTGATATACTGAGTACTTGCCAAACAGTTGGGAATCAAAGAGCAGGTCCCTTTGAAGATGGCACCTCTTTGAGTGAGATATTTAAATTGATTGCTCTGACATTTCCATACACCTCTGGCTATTCTTCCTCCTAGAAAAATCCACTTAAACTTTTGAGAAACTGCCCCAGGACACATTTCATCCTATAAATATGCCCATTCAGGCAGTCTCAATTCAGTTTCATTTGAGTTCAGACAGCCATCCAGTCCATTTCTCCCTTGACTCCTTAGTACAGACAGGCCAACCTAGGTCCTAGGCTGTGTGCTGAGCCAGACCCATGCACGGCATCTCCCAATTGGAGCTCTGTGTCTGAACCCAGTCAAGTATCATTCCCTGCTAAACCCTTGAAATTTGCTATCAGATACCACCTTCAGATAGTTATTGCATGTGTGCATGAGTGTGTGCCTTGTGTGACAGTTGATTTTCCTGTTGCTGTTATATATAAAACTACAATTGGTATCTGCAGTTTGGAGTTCTTTGATCTGGAACATTATACATAGGCTAGACTCCAGCTCTTAAAATGTTTCCTGAAGCCCTCTTGCTGCTTCCTATTGAGCTAAATTCATTCCCCTATTAAATACAATTGTGGGTACCTTCTTGGGACCCTCACATTTTTGGTAACAACAGAGGATTAATTAGAAGTGGGCTTGTCAAATTGAAACAGTTGGAGGACATGTGCCCTTAGAGAGAGTATCCCCATTCTAGTTTTAGATAAGATATGAATATTCTTTCTAAAGAATGTACATTTTTGCCAATATATCCAGAAGTAGCCTGCTATTAATTAGTTTTCCTCCTATATGATTTTTTAACACCTTTGCCTGAAGAAGAAGCCAATGGAGCTTTGAAAGTTTGCAACATGTATCTTGTGCTTTTTGGTTGGTCCAATAAAGGTATCTGTTTTGTACATTTTTGTCCATATCACTGGTTCTGTATAATCTGGGCTAGAGCTTAGAAAAATTACTTTTTGGACTACAGTTCCAAGCATCTTCCAGCCAGCATGACCAGCCATACAGACAGGTGTAACTTTCCCAAGCTCTCTTCCAAATAGCAGCCCTATTTTTGAATTCTTGTCCCTACTGCCTAAATATCTCTCTCCTCCCAGCACTTCAGGGAGCTTTAGTTCATGATTATTATTTTTTAAATTGCTAACATGAATTTCTCAAATTGATATTCAATACCAGCCTTCCTGAAGTTTGTGAAATTACTACTAAAGTTGCAGTGCTGTCACACTGCATAGTTAATACAGTTTGACACAGCTGTAACTGTCATGTCTCTATTCTATGGAACCCTGGGATTTGTTATTGAAAAGAACTGTGGAACTTAATTTCTTTACTTAATTTCAGCCACAATACTGACCTACACAAAGCTATAGAAGGAAGGAAACATTCCAGAATTAGAAGATTGGCTACCAAAGATCCTTGATATCACTAAAATGGACAGACTAACGATATTAATATTTTGCAGAAATTTGAAAAGATTCGAGAAAGATTGGAAATGTGTGAAATTATATATGATACAACAAAGAAGTGATTTAGTACCAGAAGGATTTCAAGAATAGTTGGTGAGAGAGGGCAAATAAAACAAAAAGTATTTATTTTATAAGTATTTACCTTATAAGTTATGAAGAAAATACTTTAGTAAGAGGTAGAGTATAGTGAGAGATATGGATGTAACAATTACAAATGAAGAATCATTCATCGTAGGGAGGGAAGTAAATGGATGAAGATGAATGTGTGATGATTTAAACTTTAGTATTGTTAATTTGTTAATGTTAACAAGAGAGGACTATTGATAGCATTACAAAGGGATAAGAGATGTAAGAAATGTAAGGAGGGTTGGTTAGAGGTGAAGTATAGAGATAAAGGGTAAAATGAATGCGGATTGAGGGTAAGAGGTATGTAGAAGTGAAAGGAAGTGGAGAAGAGGAGATAGAGTAAGGACAAGAGGGGAAAGAGAATGGAAACTGAAGGACTGAAGAAGAGGATAGAGTTTAAAAGGAAGAGGGATAGAGTGGGGTGATCTAGAAGATGTAACCTAGGAGGAGCAGGAGGTAATGCTATCAAGAATTATATGTCATACTTATAGGAATACAAGGGGGGAAAGTTGTAGTGTGTTAGATGGTTGTGATGTATGCAATATGATCATTTGTGAAATGTCTATGGAAATTTGTATGTTTTAAAAGTTTCTTCTATTAGGCACTTTGCGTATCCCGGCTCTGCTGCCAAACTTATGTGGCACACACTACTGCCACCTTTCTCCTTTTACACTTTAATTCTAGCTGGCAGTCCTGTGGGAACGTTTTATCCCCACCCTTGCCACCTAATGAAGTGTGTGGGACCCGCACTGTCTTTTGTATGATGTCCCCCTCCAAATCCTCCAAATATTAGTACCGTGTTTTGTGACTAAAACATAGGCCAAGCGATGTTGGAAGAAGAAGAAAAGTTTATTTTAAAACAGCATGTAATAAATGTAACTTGCATCAGAACTTGCTACTACAGTCTTTCTTGGTTACAACAGAAATAGTGCAAATTGAGTCCACTTTTAGGGTTAGGGTTAGGGAATCATGGGAACTGTATTTCATTGTGGCACCAGAGCTCTCTGACAGAGAAGGCTCAATGTCTCAGAAAAAAACAGTTCCCATGATTCCTTAGCACTAACCCTAACCCTAAAAGTGGACTCAATTTGCACTATTTCTGGCAGTCTGCAACCCCCCTAACACCAACTGTCAGCCTGGGCTTTTAAATGCTCCCAGCTGGAATCCCATTGGCTGGCTCTCAGCTGCCTCCTGATTGGCCAGCTGGACATTCTGTTCACCACACCCCAGCTGGGACCCAGGCTGATGGCAGCTGGTGATTCGGTGTCAATTTAGCATGCGATAATCCCTGCCTCCATTCTGCCTCCTGGTTGCAGCCCAGGATGCTTGGTTTGATTTAAAACCCCAAGCAATAAGCTCCTAAGAAAACCTTGCTATATTTATTCATGGGGTCACCATAAGTTGATAGGTGACTTAAAGGCATGCACGCACACACATGCATCTCCTGGACCAAAATCCCTGGGTGGGAAAAAGGTGATACTCAGCATAGCAATGGTCTCTAGCTCTAGTGGCCATGCTGGCTAGAGGATTCTGGGAGTAGTGGTCCAATGAAATGTTTTATCTAAGCTCTCAGATGAAGACACTAGTCCAAAGTGAGGTTTTCAAGCTTTGTCTGTGTAAAATAAAAATCCTCTTTTGAAACATAGGGTGCATCTACACTGTAGAATTAATGCAGTTTGACAACACTTTAAGTGCTGTAGAGCCATCCTATTGAATCCAGGGAGTTGTAGTTTTACAGGGTCTTTAACTTTCTCTTTCAAAGAGTGCTGGTGCCTCACAAAACTATAAATCCTAGGATTCTGTAGGGTAGAGCCATGTCAATTAAAGTCAATTAAAGTGGTCTATGGTGTTGATACACCCAGAGCAGAGTATCCAAGGTAGTTATTCAAATGGAACCAGAGGAGAGGATGTCAAAAGCTCATTCCCCAAACTACCGGGTGCACCTAAATTAGCTTTTCAGATCCCATGTTCTACTTTAATCCTGAATAGATCCAAGAGGTGATCTTTGACACCTTTTCCAGAAGACATACCAATGTCACATATCATACATTCTATTAGCTCCAAACTGGCAAGGAAACACCAGACAAATCCAGAAATTGTTTAGGATTAAATGAATCCAGTAGTCCCACTGGGATAAATTATGAACTGTTAGTCATTTGAAACTTGGCAGGCAAGTAAGTAGTTAATCAGGCATGGATGCTTATATATTGGCTGACCTCTATGTCCTGGGCATGAGCTGGGCCATGTCCCACTTGAACAGCTCTTTCATTTAAAAGGCATTGTTGCCAATTAGATCTGTTTTCTTTGTCATCAATCTATCCATTGTGTCTTTTCTTGTCCTTTAATGACCTTACAATTGATCTAGTCCCTCTTTGATCACAGCTAGCTGACCACAGAGAAGCCTGCATCCTATCCAACTCAGTTGCTTAACTTGTTGATTTCCATTGTTAAATAAAATTTCCTTGAGTCTCTTGTTGTTCATTTCCATGGATGAAGTTTAAATTAGCAGATCAGAGGGGGAAAATTGCACCCAAGTTCTTTGTGGTAATTAAGAGGAGATGAAATGACCTTTTTTCCTGTGGTGGCTATAAAAGGCATGACAAAGCCTGATACAAAATAACTGGCAATCTTAAAAAAAGTGTGCTGTCATAAGGAGCTTTGAATGCATTCCAATTTGGAGCTTTGAATCAGCTGAATTTTGTTTGCACTTTTTCTGAAATAAAACTGTTGTTAATACAAAGGCACAGGTAAACAGAAACACAGGTAAAATTTTAAACAGGGATAGCCTAAATACCCCTAAAGGCACAGAACCAGGCTGATATTGGGCCTTTGCAGACTGCCAGAAATAGTGCACATTAAATTGAGGCACTGCGCTGGCTCAGGGCTAAGGAATCATGGAAACTGTAATTTATTGCGGCACCAGAGCTCTCTGACAGAGAAGACTCAATGTCCCAGGAAAAAAATACAGTTCCCATGATTCCCTAGCACTGAGCCAGGGCAGTGCCTCAATTTAATGTGCACTATTTCTGGCAGTCTGCTTAGGCCTATTGAAAGCTAAGCTGGGTCAGCCCTAGTTAGTACTTGGATGGGAGACAGGTAAAAAATACCAGGTGCTGTAGGCTATATTTCAGAGGAAGGAACTGGCAGAACTACCTCAGAGTATTCTTTGCTTAAGAAAACCTTGTTATATTCATAGAATTGTCATAAATCAACAAGTGACTTGAAGGTGTGCACACACATGCATCTCCTGGAACTAAATATCTGGATGGGAAAAAGGTGCATCTTGAGGGCAACACTGCATGGTCCACATTTGCAGGTCAAGCAGGGATGTGCCACTTCTCAGCTGCTCTTGGAGCATTCTGGCCCTGGAGCTGCTCTGGATTCTTCCCATTACCTCCACAATCTGGAGCAATGCTAGGTGGCTGTCTAGCATCCCTCTGTGCTTTCTAGCACTGCCACCACTGGCATGAGGGTTATATCAGATATGTGGTGCTCTACATTGATTGCATGGCTGAGCACCTTATGACTTCATAAGAAGCAACTCACACCAGCAGCAGCGCAGAATAGCACAGTGCGATGCATGTGTAAGCAGCAAAATCCAGAGCAAAAGGTGAGTTATGCTAAGCCAATTTAAGGGAGTGGAAGGGCAGATTTGGTGAGGAACTAGCCTTATATCATGAAGCCAGTTTGCACATGAATCAGGAATTTGGTGTCATGAAGAAAGGTCACCATGAGGACTAGGCAAGGGGACAGCTTCATTTGGCCCATATAGATATGCCCACAGAATAAAAGACTTATGTTTACCAGGACAACCAAGATTTGTGATTTCTGAACTTTAGTTGACTTAAGTTGCTTTTCTAAGCAAATGTAAGTGGAACACAGTCTTACTGAAATCAATAAATTCAACTTTCAGGTAACCATTCTTAGACTGGGATTTTAAGAACAAAAGTTCACAGGCAGGGGCATAGGGCAGGGAATAAGACAAAGTTTGGAAGCTTCTTTCAAACTTCTAAGCTATGCTGTGCATCTGCCACTGTTGCCAGTCACTCATTCTGAGGTCAGAATGAGGCACCCAACTATATAATCATTGGTGGCCTCAGAAGTGAGTGACCAATGGTGGCCATGGACATACTGTGTGGGCTCAGTGAGATGCCCATGCAGAAAGCTGCCTTGGCATGGGAACAGAGGGCCAGGTAATGTGGGGGAAGTCAGGGCAGTTTTGAGGCCAGGATACTAGGTATCCTCTCCTGGCCCAACGCACCCCTCCCAAACCTGGCAGAAACATCATTCACTCACATTTTATTCACTGACAGAATGGATCTCCTTAATTGGGGGTTGGATTGGATGGTCCTTGGGGTTTCTTCCAACTCTATGATTCTATGATGTTGATACTATTGGTGTGATGCCCAACTTAATTTACCAGACATCAATTGCATGCAGAGAAGGAGATGATGATGATGATGATGATGATTTATTTATACAGTGCTGTAAAGTTTGCACAGCACTTTACATAGTAAGCAAAAAATAAAAGTAAAAATAAAACCTGCTAAATGGTGTAAAATCTAAAAACAAAGTTATAAAATTAAAATATCTCTTAAAATGATTCTAGCTAATATAGGATGGACAAAAAACACAAAAAATCCATTCTGCCAGTGAGGATGAATGATGTTTCTGTTAGGTTCAATGGGTGGGTGGGCCAGGAGAGGTTACTTAGGGGTGAAACAGACAGCCCTGAAAGGCCAGCTCTGTGTAGCCCCTTTGAGCACTGGATCGGGGCTGCGGCAACCGCACGACGCAGCCCCATTCTGGTGTTTTTCTGGCTCAAGAAGTAGCAGCAAAATGCCGCTTCTTTTTTTTTGGGGGGGGGGAAGGCACCCTTTTGACCACCACCATGGCTTTTCCCCATTTCTGTGGTGTGGCTTGTGTAAACGCTATGCCATAGGAGTTTTGCAATGCTGTCAGCCATCTGGGCAGGAAGACAGCATGATGCCAGTTTGGGGGAGGAGTTGGGGCATGCACCATGCATATGCCATGCCACCACGCCACCCCAAAGCTGGTGTTTCTTGCTGGTCTGCTTTGGACCTTAGTTAAGTACGGTTGTCCTTCTGATTTGTGGGGGATGCCCCCCCATGAGAATCAGAAATATTGCTAATATTGGAACCCCATTGATTTCAATGGCTGTGTGCTCCAGCGTGTGCCCCTGTGTGCATGCCATGGGCATGAGTGCCATTTTGTTCCTTCCCTGACTTGTCATTGTGAAGAGTGAGACCGCAGACTTGAAGTCCACAAATGTGGAAGGAAGACTGTATATTTAAGTCAGTAGCTGATACAGGATTTGAGCCTTAACTTTTATTGCACCAATAAAGTAACTTTGGTAATATTCCATATATTAGTTTTGAAAAGTGGCATTATTGTGCAGTTGCTACTTCAAAAAGTAACTACTAATTGTTAAGGATGATGCTTTAACACACAAAGAACTAACAACATATTTATTATTGGCAACAAGAACTGAAACTCCTAAACACTGGAAAATGTGTAAAATAAAATGGCTGAACCTGTGAAACCAACGAATCTCAGGTTTATTATCCTATCCTATCTCCCTACAAAAATCACCATTCACTTTGCAGTTACTTGCCACTTTGGCCTCAACTTTGTCCATATATTTGTTGGACTTCCTCTTCCATAACCCTTCATCACTGACTATGCTGGTTGGATCAGATTGGAACCATAATCCAAAAACATCTGGAGGACCACAGTTGCCTCTTGCTATGACTGTCAGGATTAAATCAAATCAAATTAATCCTGTCATGATTTCGGTTCTGATGGTTATGTTCAAGTTCAATGTTTTATAAAAGTTATGCAATAGACTAGTTAATTTAGAGCTGAGAATGGAGTTTATGCTAGAATTTGCAATTATGGGAGTGTATAAAAAAATCAACCGATCTCGAGATTTTTTCCGAGTTTTTCTAAAAGATTTGCATTCTCAGCTGTGTGAATAACCAATGCAAATAGACCCAGGATAAACTGGAATAAAACTCTGCAGGCCTGGAACTTGCTTCAAATACATTTGCGTCATTGAGTCCATCTTTATTTGAGTGCGGACACATGTGAGCAACCGAACTCACAGAGATCTGCATAGATGCAGTTCCATAGTATGAACAACAAACCCAGAATGCATGAGTGAGATTATTCGCATAGTCACGCTAAAAATATCCAACAGTGTGTGAATTACCTTCAGTATGTTTCTCACACCACATAAGGTGTTTGGGAATTACTGGTTTAACTGGGGAGATTATCGCATGAAAAAACACTCCCGATATAGATGCAGGATTGAAAACTCAAAACTGGGTGTTATCACATGCGCTGGTAGCCAGGTGAGTGCAACCCGGATGCAGCCTAGACCCCAACCACACTTATCTGGCTGAATTTCAAAAATGGCAAACTCTGGTTTTTAAAAAGCTCTGGGATAAGTGTGGCTGGGGTCTGGGCTGCATCTGGGTTGCACTCACCAGGCTGCCGCCACATGCTATAACACCTGGTTTTGAGTTTTAAATCCTGCATCTATATTGTGATATTTCCCATGTGATAATCTCCTGGATGGGAGGGATCCTTTTTTTTTTTTTGGGCCCATTTGTCAGAATGAGGTTTTATGTAAAGATATTATCGGAGTGTTTAGATCATTTGAATACACCAAAATGCACAAAACAGCAATACCATTTATGGCCAACCAAAATACAGAAAATGCATCATGAAAGCTTTCAAAGCTTCACTGGCTTCTTCACCAGGCAAAGATGTTAAAAATCATACAGGAGGGAAAAAAGTGAAGATGTCAGTTACAGGCCTACATTCTATCTCTGATGTTGCTCTGTCACCTAAGGACCTTATCACACGGGGTCTGAAACAGTGCCATCCCCGTCCCATTGTGCTTCCTTATACAGAAAGCAGCATCATTCCGGTATCATTTCGGTCACGGGAAATGTAATTCCCATTTACAACTGGAATTAAAAAGAATGGGGATGATGCCGGATGATGTAGCATGATGCCGCATTGGGACGGGGATGCGACGGGGACGGGCGGGGTTTCTCTGCGACGTCGTGTGATGACCCAGGAAAAGGAAGCGCAATGGGACGGGGATGCAACGGGGATGGGCGGGGTTTCTCTGCAACATCGTGTGATGACCCAGGAAAAGGAAGCGCAATGGGACGGGGATGCGACGGGGATGGGCGGGGTTTCTCTGCGATGTCGTGTGATGACCCAGGAAAAGGAAGCGCAATGGGACGGGGATGTGACGGGGATGGCATTGCTTCAGACTCCCGTGTGATAAGGTCCTAAGACAGTATTGATGGATTTCAATGCAGGAAGAAGCCACTCCTACCTGGCCCCTTGAGGACCGGGGACAATGGGCAAAAAAAGACAGGTAATAAAATTTCAACTCTATCAGTAACAAAAGGTAACTTCCCTTGAGATATAGCAGTCCCTGTCCTATGTGAAGGTAACTACGTACTCCTTTCTTAGGCAGAAATATAGAATTTCTCAGGAAGGCTCTATACTGTTACAGCTGGAAAAACCTTTTAGGTGCTGTATAGATAAAACTGCCAATTGTAATCCAATTAAAGAGTTTTACCTTTGTTGGAGGTAAAAACCTCAAAGAATTATGTTCATTCCAGTCCATTGCTCTCTCTTGTTAAAGTATCCCCTGTTGTGGCAAAATCTGATACCTTCAAATTCAGGAAACACATTGGCGGTAAATGTGTTGGCCATACTGCAAAATACAACAAAATCCAAAATTCAGAAAGATCAATACCTTTATTGGCCAACCAAAAGGCAAAAAATACATCACGGAAGCAAGTCATTTGGGCCTTCTTAGTTTCTTTCTTAGCTTCTGGCTTATACTCTAGAATTTGCCACCCAATTGTCACCCAAAATGCATGATGGTTTGGAGACTAAACTTCTCAACCCCCAAACTGCTTTAAGAAAAAATGTCTAAAAATATCTGGGGAGTGTGATGCAGCAGCCTTTGAGGAAGAAATTGGCAGGACAATCCTAGAGTGCATCTACATTATACAAATAATGTAGTTTGACACCACTTTAACTGCCATAGATCCATCCAATAGAACCCTTGGATTTGTAGTTTAGTGAGGCAGCAGCAGTCTTTGCAATAAGAAGTTAAACACCTTGAAAAACTTTAAATCCCAGGAATCCATGGGACAGAGTTTCAGCATTTAAAGTGGTGTCAAACTCTATTATTTTAACAATGTAGCTTCACCCTTAGTGAAGCCAGGTCACTGTTGCAGAGAATTGTGGCCAATGTGTCTAGAATGCTGGAATAACATAACAGGATACTAGCTGTCAGGCAGGGTCATTTCTTTCATATACCACTTACTATTTTGTCACCTCAAAGCCTGCGGTCTAGTCAGCAGAATTGCCCAAGCAGTAATAAAACTGTTCTTGGCCCTTGGCCTGCTCTTTGAAAAAGTTAATGGCTTGATCCATGATCTCATAGCTGTAAAAACATATAGGAAGGGTCAAGAAAGAAAATGTTGTGACTTAGGAACAGTTTTCACATTTTTTTCATTATGACAAGCCATGGGTGTTGCTGGTTGAAATCTGGCTTCTTGTGATGTGTAAAGATGCTTCTGCAAACATGTCATGGATTATAAATGAGGCACAAATCACAATCTGAATTGATGGTTTGATGTTGCTTTATGAGGTGTTTAAACCATGGTTGTTGTCACATCTGAACACAGAGCCATGACTTGTTCCTGGCACCAGTAGCGGGTGGCTCTAATATCAACGGTGGCACCCTAGTTTAGGGTTTTGAATCCCCATTCTGGGCATAGGTTTAGCGCCTTAGGGCCAACCGCACGCTGTGGCCCTGATACTCCTTTTTGCCACCCCCAAAAGAGCGGCAAAATGACACTCCTTTTGGGGATGGTAAAAGGCTGCCCTTTCAGACGTGGTAGAGGCTCTTTTGTGCCTTTTTGGCACAGCATGTGCACACACTGCGGCAAGAGGGCATCCTGATGCTGTGAGCCATGCGAACGGGCATGTAGCATCAGGACGGGGTTGGGGTGGAGTCAGGGTGGCCGGCGTGCGGCTGCCTCACCCCAACTCACCCTCAGGCTGGCCCTTTAGGCCGGTCTGCATCGGCCCTTTAATATCTTTTTAAAGGTCTGACTAAAACCTGAAGCAGGTTCACAACCTACTGGCATCAAAACCGTCAGTTACCTGGTTTGTTTCCTCAACTTTGTTGTTGTTAACTGCCTTCACGTCGATCTTCAACCATGGCGACCCTATGGATGAGACATCTCCAGGACACTCTGTCCTTTACTATGCTGCCCAGTTCCTGCAAACTCATATTTGTGGTCTCTTTAATAAAGTCAATCCATCTAGAATGTGACCTTCCTCTCTTTCTACTTCCCCCCACCTTTCCTAATATTATTGTCTTTTCCAACTATTCATGCCTTCTCATGATGTGTCCAAAGTATGACAGTCTAAGGAGCTGAACAGATGGCCCAAAAGGGACAGTGGCAAGCCACCCCTTTGCTTGCTGGATCAGGGCCATGGCAACTGTATGCTGTGGCCCCGATCTGGTACTTTGCCACTTTAAAAAAAGCTGGCAAAATGCTTCTCCTTTTTAGAGTGGCAAAAAGATGCTCTTGCCATAGTGGTGGTGGCTTTTTAGCATTTCTTTGGCATAGTGCATAGTGCACCAAAGACACACCCTCTCACTGCTTGCCATCTGGTCAGGTGGGCAGCGTGATGGCAGCATCAGCGTGGAGTCAGGGTGGCTGGCGTGTGGTTGCCATGCCCCCACTCGATCCCCAGGCTGGCCTAAAGTGCCAGTCTGTACAGCCCCTAAGTCTTGTCATCTTGGCTTCTAGGGATATTTCTGGCTTGATCTGTTCTAGGATATTTGTTTGTCATTTTGGCTGTCCATGGAATCCTCAGCACTTTTTTCCAGCACCACATCTCAAATAAGTTGATTTTTCTCCTATCTTCTTTCTTGACAGTCCAGCTCTCATATCCATACATGGTAATAGGGAATACAATGGCTTGTATGATTCGGACTTTTGTACTGAGTTGTAAGTCTTTGAAATTTAGGATCTTTTCTAAACTAGCTATCCTTTTCTCAACTAGCTATCCTCTAACTCAACTAGCTATCCTGAAATAATGGCTATCAAAAAGGAGTGAGAAAGAAACAAACCAGAAATGCAGAAGACAAGCCAAAGCTTTTCTGGTCATATGGATTTAATTCATGACTTAGAACACTAAACACGATGAACATAAACCATCATGCAGAATGACATATGAATGTGCCTATTGTGTGGTACTGAGAGCAAAACCTGATGTTCACTAGACACATGTTGGTTTCCCTGTAAAATCAAATTGCAGGTATAGGTGGGGAGTGTTACTAGTTTCCTTTCAAAACAAAATTGCAGGAGTGACACTCACTGGGAATGGACTATAAGGGAAGGGAAGGTCTATTTAATCTCTCCTTGGGTCAACAATTCAGACAACGAAGAAATGGGGGGGTGGGACCAGGATGCACCCACAGATAGAGTTCACCCTCCTTTCCTTTCCCCTCAAAGCCCAGAATAGCTGCATCTTCAGCATCTGAATTGATTCCCCCTGCCTTACTTGTAAGCAGAAGCAGAAGCAGTAAAGGTTATGGCCCCTCCTGGGGCTTTATAGCTGCCAGAAGGGGAAGGTTTTGGATGGGGCACAAAGGGTCAGAGAATGATGCTCTGTACCCCTTCCAAAAAGTGACACACATGCATCTAAGCCACTAACAGATGCTGCCCCAGGAAGGCTGGATTTAGTTCCATAGCCTGAAATCCCCCACCCTTACTATATACAAAGGAATGTAATTCTACAAGTGTCAATTCTTATGAAATCAAAATGGCCCAAGCAAGCAGAACAGGGTATTGGGAGACCTGAAGTTACTGCAAAGTTGCTGGCTTGAACAATGAATAGGAGAATACCATGCTGCAACATTTTGTGGGAAGTCTGAACTGTGTATCACATAATAATAAACAACTGATGACACTTTCCTTGGCTTTAATTCCCACTCTACCTCCCCATCCCCCCTGCAATAATTTGCAATTTGCAGATGATGAAAAACTCTAATCGGTTCCCGTTCTTCTACCCGGAAAGTGCTGGTCTCTCTGGATATTTAGTTACTGACTAAGGAACTGAAGCTCTCAGCGGCTTAATTATAGATAAGTTGTTTCATGGGCAGAAATGTCAAACCAATGATTTGCCATTTCTTCCCAGTTGCTACAGTATTATTTTGCAGCAATTATATTTGTGCAAGCTATTACTCATCAAATGTGAAATGGATAAACCACAGTTTGTTGGTTTGTTTTAAAATGTCCCCAGATTCCATGCTCAGACATCACACAACATAAAGCATACAAATTTATTAAAAACTAGCTATTGATATCCAAGAGTTGCTATTGAACTGGAAACAATTGCTAAAATTAAAAACAAACAAACAAACAAAAACATTCAAAAGGTTCAGAAAAAAAGCAGTCATTTGCTAAGCTCAATACTTATTGGATGCCTGCTGAGTATAACAGATATTTCAGATGAAGATGAAGCATATCATCATCATCATCATCATCATCATCATCATCATCATCATCATCATCATTTTATTCATCTAAATGCCTCTTTCCCCCTAATACTGGGACACAAGACACCATATAAAGTATTTAAACCAATAGGGATCAAAATGTGTTGTTCTTATTTGCCATCAAGTCAACTTCAACTTACAGAAACCCTATGAATGACAGACCTCCAAGAATCCCAGTCCTTGACTGCTTTGTTCAGGTCTTGCTAACTCAGGGCCATGCATTCCTTTATTGAATCAATCCACTTGTAGTGTGGTCTGCCACTTTTCCTATTGCCCTTCATTTTGTGATCTTTTCCAATGAGCGAAATCATCCCATGATATATCCATGCCAGCCTCATTTTAATCATCTTGGCATCTATGGAGAGTTCAGGCTTGATTGCTCTTATTGTTGTTGTTAATTGCCCTCGAGTCGATCTCGACCCATGATGACCCTATGGATGAGACATCTCCAAGACCCTTTGTCCTCCACTGCTCTGCTTAATTCCTGCAAACTCATACCTGTGTCCTCTTTAATAGAATCCATCCATCTACCATGCAGCCTTCCTCTCTTTCTGCTTCCCTCCACCTTTCCCAGCATTAGTGGTTTTTTTGCCCCCAGTGAACCATGTCTTCTCATGATGTGTCTGAAGTACGACAGCTTCAATTTGGTAATCTTGGCTTCCAAGGAGGTTTCTGGTTTGATCTGCTCTAGGACCAATTTGTTTGTTCTTTTGGCTGTCCATGGGATCCTCAGCACTCTTCTCCATCACCACATCTCAAATGCATTGATTTTCTGCCTATCATCTTTCTTAACTGTCCAGGTCTCACATCCATACATAGTAATAGGGAATACGATGGCTAGTATGATTCTAACTTTTATGCTGAGTTGTATATCTTTCAAATTTAGAATCTTTTCTAGTTCTTTCATAGCCACCCTTAATCTTCTTCTGATTTCCTGACTGCAGTCCCCATTTTTATCAATGTTTGATCCCAGATATGGAATTCTTTTACTATTTCTATTTCTTCATTGTATAGGTTGAACTTGTGAAGGTCCTTGATGGTCATTATTTTTGTTTTCTTTATGTTCAAAATTAAGCTTGCCTTTGCACTTTCTTCTTTGATCTCTTAGTAGGTGTTCTAGGTCTGTGAGGTTTTCTGTTAGTATTGTGGTGTCATCTGCATATCTTAGATTGTTGATATTCCTTCCTCCTATTTTTACTCCTCCTTCTTCTATGTCCAAGCCTGTTTTTCTTATAATATATTCTGCATACAAGTTGAACAGATAGGGTGAAAGGATAAATCCTTGTCTGACCCCTTTTCCAATTGGGAACCATTCTGTTTCTCCATATTCTGTTCTAATAGTAGCCTCTTGTCCTGAGTTCAGATTCCTCATCAGGACTATCAGATGTGTTGGCACTCCCATGTTTTTCAGGGCATTCCATAGCCTTTCATGATCTATGGAGTCAAAGAGTTTGCTATAGTTCATAAAGTGCATGCTGATTTTCTATTGGAATTCCCTGGTCTGCTCCATTAGCCACCATATGTTTGCAGTGTGGTTCCTAGTGCCTCTTTCTTTCCTGAACCCTGCTTGGACCTCTGTGATTTCTCTCTCCATGTATAGTTGGAGTCTACGTTGCAGAATTTTGAGCATGATTTTGCTTGTGTGGGAGATCAGTGCTATGGTCCTATAGTTGCTGCTGTCTCTTGTGTATCCCTTTTTGGGGATGGATATTGGTCACTTCCAATCTATTGGCCATTGTTTTGTTTTCAGTATCTGTTGACATATGTTGGTTAGCACTAGAGTTGACTCTGTCAATGTGGATTGCAGCATTTCAATTGGAATATCATCTGTTCCCAGTGATTTATATTTTGCTTTTTCTCTTAATGCAGTTTCCACCTCTCTTTTTAGAATTTGGGGTTCATCTTCATATGGCTCGTTATTCTATGTGTCCTTCATTTTGTCATCTCTTTTGTATAACTCCTCTGTGTATTGCATCTGATGTCTTTTTATTTTTTCCTGGTCTTGAATTACGTTATTTTTATTGTCATAGATCATCCCAGTCCTTGGTTTAAATTTTCCTTTGATTTCCAGGATCTTGTGAAATAGATCTCTTGTTCTTCCCTTTTTGTTGTTGTCTTCTATTTCTCTACATTAGTCTTTGTAGTAATTTTCTTTATCTTTCTACACAAGCCATTGTACCATTGCATTCATAATTCTTAGTTTGTTCTTATCTCCTTTTTGTTTTTTTCCTCTTCTTTTCATTATTCCTTGTAGTGTTTTTTTCTGTCATCCATGTTTTTTTCTCTTTCTTTTTGTTCATTGAAAGTGTCTGTCTGCATTCTTCTGTTGAGATATTATTTAGATAAAATTTGGTATAATCACTGGTTTTGTTTTCTTCTTGAGTCTTACTCTTATTTTTGATACGAGTAATTTGTTATCTGTGCCACTGTCAGCACCTGGTCTAGTCTTAGCCACCAGTATAGAGAATCTTATCTAGTTTATCTTATTACACTTGGTAATCTTATCTAGTTCCTTCAAGCTGTGATCCTAAGTCTCTCTTCTGATACCTTGACTTGTTGTTGTTGTTGTTAACTGCCCTCTGGTGGACTTTGACTCATAACAACCTCACGAGTGAGTCACCTCCAAGGCTCCCTATATTCAACCGCTCTGCTCCTGCATGTTCAGGCCTGTGGCTGCCTCGATTGAGTCTATCCATCTAGTATGCTGTCTCCTTCTCTTTCTACTGCCCTCTACCTTTTGACATTTGACTTTTCTAATAAGTCACCCCTTCTCATTATGTGTTTTAAGTATTACAGTCTCAATTTGGCTTCCAGTGAGAGTTGCAGCCTGATCTGTTCTGGGACCTATTTGTTTGTTTTTTTTGGCTGTCTATGGCAGGGGTAAGCAACCTTTCCCCTTTAAGGGCCGAGGGACTTCAGCTCCCAGAATCCCAGGAGCTATTGGCTAACATGGGACTATTGGCCAACATGGCTGAGGCTTCTGGGAGCTGAAGTCCCTTGGCCCTTAAAGGGGAAAGGTTGCCTACCCCTGGTCTATGGTATCCTCAGCATCACATCACAAATATGTTGATTCTCCTTTTGTCAGACTTCTGTCCAGCTCTTATACCTGTATATGGTGATGGTGAATACAATGGTTTGGACTACCATATATTTATTTTTTGGCAAATTTTAGTTAGAACTAAAGTTGATCCTGTCTGTGTGATTTGTAGCAGTTCTGTTGTAATGTCATCTGTTCCTGGTGATTTATTCTTTTCAATTTCACAAAGTGCAGCTTTCACTTCACTTTCCAAGATTTGGGGCTCGTCGTCATATGATTCTTCTTCCCATATATCATTCATCCTTCCATCTCTTTTATGTAGTTCTACTGTTTATTGTTTCCATAATCTTTTTGTTTCATCTTGCTCTTGTAATATATTCCTTTTCAAATCATAAAGCATCCCCGCTCTAGATTTAATTTTTTCTTTGAATTCATGGATCTTGTGGAAAAGGTCTGCCATTCTACTTTTTGTTGTTGTCAGACTGTTTCTTTGCATTGATTGTTGCAGCAGTTCTCTTCAGTGACATCCCCATGCTTAGTGTTGCCCAGTGCAGGGGGTGGCTGTTGGGTGTGTGTGTGTTGGTGGCAGCCAAAAGAGCACACACATCCCTTCTCCTTCTCCATGAAGGGAGTCTCCTTCTGAGGAAGGAGTCACAGCTGTGGTGAACTCAAGAAGTATGTGCTCACGCTTCTCCTTCACCATGGCAGGAGCCTCCTCCTGAGGTGGGAGCTGTTAGAATATAGATGGGTTATACAGTCAAAGGAGAAATGTAGAGATGTGTGTGTGGAAATTTCCTACGGGAACAGTGTCTACTGAAAACAAAGAACTCGATAGCAGGTGGTTTAGAAGTCAAAACATGGGCTCACAGGGCAGAAAACAAAAATACAGTTTGAGCCTGGGAATAGATAGGCAACACATAAACATATGAGCTCATGGGAAGGAAGTCACATGGAGGACGACATACAGGCTCAAACTGTATTTTTGTTTTCTGCCCTGTGAGCCCATGGTTTGACTTCTAAACCACCTCCTGTCAAGTTCTTTGTTTTCAGTAGACACTGTTCCCATAGGAAATTTCCACACACACATCTCTACATTTCCCCTTTGGCTAGAGGTTGGATTAAAGCACATCATCCAGGCAATATCCAATCAGCATAAGGTTAACACCCAGAAGGTGGAGTATGGGAAGGACCAAGAGTTTCTTTGTTCTCTTCTGTTTATATATGCAAGCAATGTGTTTGTGACAAACACTAACTTTTACACTGTAACATTAACTCCCAGATCTGTAAACATGGATCTGTAACTTTTTTATTTTACAACAACATCAGCAAGATGTGATCCTATAGTGCAGGGGTAGGCAACCTTTCCCCTTTAAGGGCCGAGGGACTTCAGCTCCCAGAAGCCTCAGCCATGTTGGCCAATAGTCCCATGTTGGCCAATAGCTCCTGGGATTCTGGGAGCTGAAGTCCTTTGGCCCTTAAAGGGGAAAGGTTGCTTACCCCTGCTATAGTGGATTGTATGTTTTATTTTCTTTTTTACTTTATGGAACAATAAAGCTCTACTTTAGACCTACAAGATGTGTCTGCATGCTTTTAGCATGAAGGAGGCTGATGGAGGAAGCTACTTTCTAAGCTCTGCTGTATTGCACATCACATCCAAATATTCAACAGGAGCCACCCCCACAGTGAAGCCTATGGGGGTGTGCTCACCCCTTCTCAGCCCACAGCAAGAGGAGGGCCCAACTGGGTGTCACCACTCTTCTTAGGTGTCACCCAGTGTGGGCCACACATCCCAAATCCTTAATGATGCCACTGGTTTCCTTTATCTTTGCTCATTAGTCATTGAACATTTATTGTACTGGCTCTGTCTCCCTTTGGTTTTGCCTCTCATCTTTACTGCTTGAAACATTTCATTCTTGACTACAGTCTCCATTTTAATTAACAATTGAGCAAAGATATAGAAAATATTTTAACTATTTAAATGTTTTCATCATCCACTTAAAGTTATGTAAATCATTTGTGATTATTTAGCTTTCTCAATGTTCAGCTGTAACCTTGCTCTTGCACTTTCTTCCTTTCCTTTCAAGTAGTTGTTCCAAGTTTTTGCTATTTTCTGCAAGCAATATGGGGACATCTGCTCATCTTAAATGGTTGGTGTTCTTTCCCCCAATATTCATGCCTCTTTCCTCTGAGTCTTATCCCACTTTCCCTATATGTTTCCTGTAGAGATAAAGTGATAAAATGTTATATAGATATACAGTGATAAAATTACTACAATCTTTGATGTCCCCTTTCTTCAGAATTGGAACTGGAGTATATACTGACAGTTTCCAATCTTGGATCATTGGTGCTTGTTTTTTTAAAATATGTGTTGACAAAGTGGAGGTTTAAATAGCTCTATTGGTGTGCTACCTGTTCCTGGTGATATATTTCTCCAAAATGCTTTGAAAATCTTTCCCATTTCTCTTTGTAAGATTGTGGGTTCATCTTCAAGTTCCTTTCTTTTTTAAATTTGAATTTTTATTAAAAAGTACTTTTCTTTCACATACACATTACAATGAAATATTAATATCATTTTCAATTTATATTTACATATATACAATTGACTTCCACTGAACCTCCAGTTTGTCCTCCAACTATTTTTCAACTTACTCTTATTGTCTTCACAATCAATGTATTATATCATTTATATCCTCTGTGTGTTATAACTTCAACTCTAACACCTTTCTTGAAGGGATCTGTCACCATTTCCTTTCCTTTATACAGTTCCTCAGTGTATTGTTTCTTTTGTCTTTTTATTTTGTCCTCAACATATAATGTGTTCTCATATAGCATCCCTACACTTGGTCTGAATGTTCCTTACATTTCTTAGATCTTGTGGAAACGCCCCCCCCCCCCCCCGTTCTCTTCATCTGACTCTTTGCATTATTTAAATGGTTCTCTTTGTTCCTATGTACAAGTTTCTGAACTATTGCATTCAGGATTCTGACCCTTTTTCAGTCACCTTCTACTTTTGCTTCCCACTTGTCTTCAACTGTCGGAAAAGTTCCAGAAGTTGTATTCCACAAATAATATTTGCAAACTCTGAAATGGAGCCAGCAAAGAAGCCTACTTACAGAATTCAGGAGGACGTCAAAGAATGTGATGAATGCCTCTAGCTTAGATGGTATTAGAAAAGAATTGGGTAACATTGGTGGATAGATATTTTCAAATCTGATAGAACTGGGAGAATATATAGCCACTGGTAGAGTGCTGAAAGCCTTGGGGTTGGTAGAACTGTTGGCCATGTTTAGCTGATGGAACCTCCATGTTCAGGGTCAATATGCTTCTGAATTCAAGAGCAGAGCAGAACCTTCATCCTGCAGGTTTAAACAATTAAGCCAAAAGAGATCTTTGCAAGAAAAGATTGTATATGTAGTGAGAGTAAAACTGGAGGAATGTCAATTTGATAGGTTATTTCCCCTCCCCTTATATAGTTGTATTAATGCTGTGCTATGACAACAATGATTATTTGATTGTTTAATATACCTTTAGTATGATTGGAGTGGATGTGAAAAATATGTGAGCAGAGATGGGTCAGAGATGGACCAATATTTATCTTGCGTCTTTTATTTTAGCCTCATTATACCCTTATAGGGATGCAGTGGCTCAAGTGGTTAAGATACTGACTCTGTTGATTGCAAGATCAAGAGGTTGGCAGTTCGGGGCCTGGGTACTGCATGACAGGGTGAGCTCCTGTCACTTGTCCCAGTTTCTGCCAACCTAGCAGTTTGAAAGCATGTAAATACAAGTAGATAAATAGATACAACTTCGGAGGGAAGGTAACAGTATTCTGTGCAATCATGCTGGCCACATGATCACAGAGTAGTCTCTGACAACGCTGGCTCTTTGGTTTGGTAACGGAGATTAGCACTGCCCCCTATGGTTGGACACAACTTGACAACCTTGTCAATAGGGAATACCTTTATCTTTACCTATACCCTTATACCCATTTTCCTAGAGAGGGCAAGAATATCCTCACTTGAAATAAAATAGATTGTGGACCCTTCACTGGGTTTGGTACTCAAGTCTCATTATATTCAGTGGCATAGTAAAATGGTGTCCCTTATATAAATTGTCAAAATCAAAGTTTGCGTTTTGATTTTTTTTAAGTACTATTTTTAAGCCATGGATGGTTGAATCAATGGATGCAGAATCCATGGTCATCGAGGGATGACTGTACTGTGGACATTGGAGTCTTGGATGAAAAATCTATTTTCTTAAAAGTCAAATTATGGATGTTCTAAAGGAAGCTCTTACGGCACAGTTGCAGGCTGAAATAAAGAGAACACAGTTAGAAGTAACAATATATTACATTTGGCATAAACATGTTTTTCCAAATGTAGAGCTTCCTGCTTTTGCATCTCTCCCCCCCACAACCATGACTACTCAATAAAATATAAATGAAACTCTGTCCATTGTGAAAAGAATGTTAGATTGCCCAGGTCTTTCCTTTAAAAGAATGAAGAGAGAGAATTCTAGGGAAACTGAACTACTCCAAGAGCAGTTTGGTTTAAAGAAAGAAAATATTTACATCTCTTGTTCTTTATCTGTTACATTTTTCATTCAATGAATTGAAGGCAGCTTACATGGCTCTCCTCCTCTCCACTTTATCCGCAGATAACTACATTTCTGAGACTGGTTCATCTGTTACATACATAGTTATAACTAGGGCTGCCAGCTCTCAGGATACTGGGTGATATTTCAGGGAATTCCTATGCCTTTCCAGGTTTCTAAATTTCAGGTTGGTTTATGCTGAAAGAGAGGAAAGATTCACTTTATTGTGTGAGGGAGTTCTAAACCTGGGTGTCCATCTTCTCAGTTCAAATGTGTTTGCATGTGCATTGCAGTTGTACAATATCAGTTTGCTATAAAGCTAGAAGCCAGGGGAAGCGGAGAAACCCAGTGAGTGTATACTCTTGGGCCCATTATGCCAGTGCTGACTGGTGGTTTATTACAGATTTTAAAGATGTCTAAGATCCTGTGAAGATAGCTTCAAAACAGGTTCAGCACCTTGGACAGCTCCTGTAAAGCCATCCAAAACCATGAACAGATTTACTGCCTTGTTAATATGGGAAATGCCAGATATCACTGCATTGTGCCATTGGGCACCACTGTCATGGCTCATGTGCCTAATGGTACCATATGTCCTGGATACAGCAGCAGCATCACAGAATCTGAAAAAAAAGTGTGTGTGGCTGCAGGTGAGGCTGCACTGCACTGGATGATAGAATGGTGACAACCACTGCATTTGGTTACAAGGTTTGCACTCCCCCCACCTACCCCCACACAGCCCTGGATTATGGTTGCCATATTGTTCATTCAGCTGTTTTTATCCATATTCTGGGTCTGTTTCCTGGATTCCCTCTCACCCCACTTATTTCCACACTTAGACCTGTAAGCTTAAATCCCAGCTAGTCCCAACTAGCCAGTGAAAAACCCAGTGAATCAGTGGGCTTTATGTACCTATTGACTCACCATTCAGCATTTGATTCAGTGGGTCTACTCTAGTTGAGATTAGCAACAAGATTTAGAGCGATTCATCATTTCACAGAAATCTTGTTTAATTGTGTGAGAAAATTTATTTTGATCTCTCTGCACATCCATAAACATGCATGCCCATTTATTTAGTTGTTAGAGAACATTATTATTCTCACTTAGTTCAGTCTTTGTACTTTTCAAAAAAGGAAGGAAACTCATGTCACGTAAGGCTGCCTCAAGTGCAGGAGTTCATTAAGCTTTCCCTTTTGACAATCACTTGTGTTTCTTGCAGAATTTTAATCTCTGTAGTATTTTTTTAAAGACTGTGTCACAAAGAAGTATTTTGCTATGGCCATTTATCATCCTTTGCTTCGAGCAAAGTCTATACTATTATCTTTGTTCTTGCATTACACTGTAAAATTTTATAATCCTGATATCTTTAGGCTTCTGGGACTATGGCGAAGAATAACTGAGGAAGAAACATATTATAGAAAATGCATCATTGCTTCTAAAAAAAAAAAAAATCCTCTAGAAGTTACATCCCCTTAAATATGATCTGTTTAACTTGCTCTTTCCTACCCTGGTTTCCAGTTCCATCTAGATGTTTGTATAAAAAAGCAGTGCAGTTGAACATGGAGGTTCAGTCCCACAACTCCCTCCCCATGCTTGCTTTGTGATGCACATAAGAATTATTTCACACATTATACAGAAGCAAGCCAAGGAACCCCTGCTCATTATGGTGCTATGAATATATTACCTATAGGATAAAAGTGTATTCATTTGTTTTCGGCAAGCATATGCTGGTTGCAACCACACTTTATACTTTTAGGCCAAGGTGGGAATCATGCATTCCTCCAGTTGTTGGGCTGCTGTTCCTCACAATTGACTATGATGACTAGTGCTGATGGGACTTGTGGTCCAATAGCATTTGAAAGGCCACATGATTCCCACCCATGGTGGGAGGAGGCTATCCTTGAAACATTTTAAATGTGCACTTAAGAATGTAATGGCTGAAATTATGCTAATCTGAATCTTATGTCATGGGGTTAGTAAGTGAGTTGGCCTGCAAAATAGCAAACTCCAGAAAATGATGAAAATTTCTATTTTCCTTTTAAGAGGAGTTTCTGGTTGCATGGAGAAGGTTCAAATAGTTGCCATCAATGAGTTCAAATCTAGGACTCACCTTCAACCTAAATCAGCAACACAAAATAATTATTTCTTTTTAAAATGTTCATTGTCTTTTTCTTTCTTAGAGATTCTTGGCATTGTAGTCTAAAAAGTTAACTTTCATGAGCTGTGATTTCATTTCTAAACTGATACCTTGAAGTGGTTGTTCTTACTCACAGTCAGTGAATCATTGACAGACAGCTGAAGGCTCTGATGGTATGGTGTGGTGAATCCACTCTGGATTTTAGCCTGAATGTTAGTCTAAACTTTAAAGAAGAGATCCAAGGTGCTGTATCTATTTTATTTCATGGCACCATGGAAGCCAATAGTTAGCAACTGCTCACATCATCCCTCAGTCCAGAGCTCTGGGTTTATTCTAATGTGGCAGCAGTGTGAGTGCTGTTATGTGGCAGAATGAGGTGCCCACTTCAGGTAGAAGATACTCTGGGGCAGGGAGCAGTGTTGGACACCAGCTGTATGTGAACCCATTGATTTTCATGCATTGTCCCACCTAAGCTAGTCCTCTGATTTCAGCTACAGCAAACAATGCTGTCCTGTTAATCTTACTGTTTCTTTCAATGAAATAGAAAGTACCACCTTGTCTTTTACCCCAGAAAACAAAATGCCTCAATCTAGTCCTGGTCCACAAATATTTCCTGCTTTGAACTAGTTTATCCATATTAAAGTATTTTTCTTGTGCATGGAACATGATTAGCACATTACTACATGTGGCTTTTAAACCATGATTACATCAGGAAAGAAGAGGCTTTGATGATACATATCATACCATGACCCCTTTGACCTGTAGCTGCTCTATCCTCAACCCATCCCTTTTCATTCATGGGGGAAACTCATCAGTGATCTGGCAATCATGCAAGTCCCCTGTCATTCAATTAAGAAGAGTCGTGATGATGGCTTCTCTACAAACAGTCTGTTTTCGCCCCTGCCCACTGCTGTGAGGATGGGGCCTATGCATTAAAGTCCTTAGTCTTCCTACTGACTTGTTGTTAGGAGGAGAATTGTACAAAGGACTGTCCCAAGATATTTTACAATCTAAGCCAATGGACAAGGTGGTAGTCCACACACTATCCATTCCACCTGTAGAATTGGACCCCATCAACATTTAAATATTTGAAATGTGATAATGACTTCCACCACATGGTATGTTGGCATAGGAGGTGCAGAAAAGCCACATGGCACAGATAGCACCGTCCTCCCATATTTTTTAGCCACTCTTTCTGCACCACCATCTGTCACCTGACACAGTTGCTTCAGTCTGCTTAAGAGAAAGGCCTGACCTTATCTATGTATTCAGTGAAAGCCAATGGAGAAATTATTGCAGGAAAAGGAACCTGTAGGATGGTCGATCACTTAGAAATATGTCCCTTGACATTGGTCAGTCTTTCTGACATAGGAGATGACCAGCAATTGATATTTCAGTGCCAAATTTGCAAATTACAAAATCTTAACATTTTAATTTCACTGGGTAGAGATGTTTCTTCTTTTAAAAAAATCTTGCTGAAGTTTCTTCTATAAATACAGAACTAAGTATGCAGCAGTGGTTTAGAACAGAGGTAATCTTTATCAAAGGAGAGAACTAAGCATACTAATGAAACCACAGATAATCAAGGCATTAGGTCATCATTTGTGTAGATTTTATAGATGGTGACTCATAAAAGGTAAAGGTATTCCCTGTTGACAAGGTTGTCAAGTCGTGTCTGACCATAGGGGGCGGTGCTCATCCCCATTACTCAGCCAAAGACTCAGCGTTGTCAGAGACTACTCTCTGATCATGTGACCAGCATGATTGCACAGAATTCTGTTTACTTTCCCACTGTGAAGTCGTATCTATGTATTTATTTGCATTTGCATGCTTTCGAACTGCTAGGTTGGCAGAAGCTGAGACTAGTGATGGGAGCTCAATTCATCATGCAGCACCTGGGCCTCGAATTGCCAACCTGCCAATCTTGCAATCAACAGTCAGCATCTTAACCACATGAGCCACCACATCCCCACATATGACTTATATGTGGAAAATAATTCCTAATCTAAAAGTTGCCTCTTTGGGTGCCTGGTACTTTTAAAAGGGTGGAAACCTGGCTGCAAATACTGAGACATATGCATTTCTATTTCAGTATAGTAATTTCTATAGCCTATCAAGCCATGAGTTTGGGACTATTGTTAGGTACATGGAACACTGTGCACAGTTATGATCTCACTTTGCAGTCTTATAGAATGTCAGAATATTTCAATGCACAACAGGCTATGCCACGCATGAAAGTAGCAATATAATCAATAGCAAGCTGTCATGTTTTTAAAGTGTCAAGTTATTCTATTCTTGAATGGTACAAAATGCATCATTCAAAAGACAAAAGAGAACATGGATTTGAATTAAATATGCATGTAATAATATATCTGCATCAATACAACTTTAAAAAAAGTTATGTGCCATCAAGTTAATGACTTGGATGACGGTATTGGGGGCATAGTTATCAAATTTGCAGACGACACCAAATTAGGAGGAGTAGCTAATACCCCAGAGGACAGGATCAAAATTCAAAATGACTTGAACAGACTAGAAAGTTGGGCCAAAGCTAACAAAATGAAATTCAACACAGAGAAATGTAAGGTACTGCACTTAGGGCGGAAAAACGAAAAGTACAGATATACGATGGGGGACACCTGGCTGAATGAGACTATGTGTGAAAGGGATCTAGGAATCCAGGTGGACCACAAGTTGAACATGAGTCAACAGTGCGATGCAGCAGCTAAAAAGGCCAATGCAATTTTAGGCTGCATCAGTAGAAGTATAGTGTCTAGATCAAGAGAAGTAATAGTGCCACTCTATTCTGCTTTGGTCAGGCCTCACCTGGAATACTGTGTCCAGTTCTGGGCACCACAATTCAAAAAGGATGTGGAGAAACTGGAGCGTGTCCAAAGGAGGGCAACTAAAATGGTGAAGGGTCTGGAAAGCAAGCCCTATGAGGAACGACTTAGGGAGCTGGGGATGTTTAGCCTGGAGAAGAGAAGGCTGAGAGGTGATATGATAGCCGTGTTTAAATATTTGAAGGGATGTCATATCGAGGAGGGAACAAGCTTGTTTTCTGCTGCTCCAGAGACTAGGACCCGAAACAATGGATGCAAGCTGCAAGAAAAGAGATTCCACCTCAACATTAGGAGGAACTTCCTGACAGTAAGGGTGGTTCGACAGTGGAACACACTCCCTCGGAGAGTAGTGGAGTCTCCTTCCTTGGAGGTCTTTAAGCAGAGGCTGGATGGCCATCTGTCGGGGATGCTTTGATTGGGAGTTCCTGCATGGCAGGGGGTTGGACTGGATGGCCCTTGTGGTCTCTTCCAACTCTATGATTCTATGATTCTATGATTCTATGATTCTATGACTTAATGGTGACCCTATAAATAAGAGTTCTTCAAGGTCATGGCTTCCTTGAATAAGCCTATTCCCCTTTTTATCCTTACCACCTTCTATATATCCCAGTATTATGTCTTTTCCATGGAGTAATTGCATCTCATGATATGTCCAAAGTACTACTGCCTTAAAACTGAAAGATAGCCATCAATTTCAATAAGGTATTTCTTCTTCTACATGAGGACACCTCTTGTAAGATGGTGCCTCCCACATAGGGTTGAAAAAAATGTTTACCATTATTTGTTTCCTGGCTAAAAATGGATTTCCTGACACTTGGGGAACCTGGGCAGGAAGACTAATATAGAGGCAAGAATTCTGGACAGTCCCAGCCTTCGCCCCTCTATTTTCTTACATCTCAAAATGTATTGAGAAAATTTTCTTTATAGAAATAGATCTTGTTGTTTTTTTGTTTGTTTTAGAAGAAATATTGTGTATTTAGTGTATTTTTTCATTAACCCCCCTACTGTTTCCAGATTCCCATGTGTTTTGTTTTGGGTGATGGTGCAAACTGTTTTTCCTACACAAAAGCCTTTCCCTATTTTTACTCATGTAGGTTTTTGAAAAATATTTTTTGTACGAAAATTTTATTTTCAGGTGAATTTTAATTTCTGTGTGAAAACATATTAGCTACCTGAATACAGGTTTTTTTTAACAGGAAAAATCTGTATTTTGCATTAAACCTTCCCAATTTTGATGCAAAAAACATATTGTGCATTTCTGTGCAAAATAGTTTCATGAAATAGTTTGAGATGTACAAATATCTGGCCAGATCTATGCAGAAATATTTGTTCCTCT
This sequence comes from Phrynosoma blainvillii, assembly GCA_026167975.1. Lineage (NCBI taxonomy): Eukaryota > Metazoa > Chordata > Lepidosauria > Squamata > Phrynosomatidae > Phrynosoma > Phrynosoma blainvillii. Next base: position 135,493,413 of record JANUYF010000003.1, on the reverse strand, counting down.
TACAGTGAGGAGAAAACTGTGGGAAACATTCACTCTTACATGTGAAGACAAAGTGGCTGAATGCTTATATCCCTACTTCCACCTACAGATTTTTGTAAGTAATATAACTTCAGGACATTACTGTGAAAATACCACGGGGGGCGGGGGGGACACATACTTTTGATCATTGTAGAGCAGTTGATTCAGCAAGTGCTATTATAGCAGAGAAATCATATACTGCAAAAGCATTTCTCCCCTTCTTATGTTATGTATGTGTTTCAGTGAAGTTCAAGGAGTGATAAATTCATTTCAGCAGTGATAAATCACGAGGCTTGTGCTTCTATGAGTAATTGATGCTTATGCGATTTAACAAGTTGAATACTTGGGAGCAATCTGTTTCAGCATGCTTGTCAGACATTTATCTATAAGTTGTTCCTCAAGGTCCTGCAAATAAAAGCTATGATTTTTCCATGGGACTGGTTTTCAGTGACAAACAGATAATAATCCACAGTGTAACATTCTAGTGGTGAATTGTAAGACAGACTCCAGAACCATCTTTACTTTTCTGTGATCTCTACTTTTCATCAAAATGTTTGATGAAGGTGGAAAGTCAGATGTTCGTCAACAGACATCAAGAAAGACTTCAAAGTTGAATCAGATACACAAGGCAAATATCTTATTTTTGAACTCTAGGAATAGGCACTGCAGTCAAAACCCCTTATCTGTTTCATCTTCATCTTCTAGATATTTACAAAATCTTATTCCTTCTTATTTAAACTTTTCATTCATTTTTAAATATAAAGCCATCCATTATATTACAAACAATTATAATTTTTTTGCATATTCCCCATATCCAAAGCTTTGAAAAGTTATAGTTCTTGGACTACAGCTCTGAAAATCCCATAGCCAACATAGCCAGTGGTCATGCTAGCTGGGGGTTCCTAGAGCTGTAATCCTCAAACATACACTTTTCAAAGCTCTACACATATTTCCTACTGTTTACACAAAAATGGGGTCAGTGGGTATTGCTAAAGATCCTTATTGCAGGAGAAAAGGAAGTTGAAATGGTGTGAGAGAGTAGTGACTTTCTCCATGCCTCTTCACATGCTGTTGTAGCTCTTCCATTCTCTTCAGGAAGAGATTTTTCCAGCATGACAAAAGGCAACTATCTCCCTTGGGAAGAGAACAGAAGTGCTACAACAGCATGTGGAGAGACATGGAGAAAACCACTACTCTCCTACTCCATTTTGACTTTCTTTTCTCAGGCAATAAAGCTCTAAGTTGCTTTTCCCCCGAGGGCTGGTGAGCAAAAAAGAGAGCAAATAAAGTAATACAGTATAATAAGTTCTAAATCATAGCTTAGCATTAGATGCAAACATGGCCAGTATAAGGGCCCTTTTGTATTACATAACTGTGGTGCTATGATTCCACTTTAACTATCATGGTAACATCTTTTGGAATCCTGGGATTGGCAGTTTAGAGAGGGGCATGAAGAACCAATGAGTTCATCTAGTCTATCACTAAAATAAACCCCAGGATTCCATAGGATGCAGCCATGACAATTAAAGAGGAAACATAGCACTATATTTGTGTAGTGTGAAAAGGGCCCACCTTCATTATGAATCTCCAGAGCCCACCTTCATTATGAAGACAGAAACCCTGGAAAAGAAGCCCCTATGGGACCTCCCTGAAAGGTGAGAAAATGGGGCAAAGAGCTCTTTTTTGGAAGAACATAAATCCTTACAGATTTGATGTTTAAAGTTAGCATTCTAAAAAATTGGTGTTTCCTCCTTTCTGATTGTAGAATAGTTATTCTTAACATTGACTAATCTGACATTTTCTTCAAATCCTACACAAATCCAGTACAACTTGTATTGATAATTTAAAAATTGGTACCTCTTTTCTTTCCCACCTGCTGTTCTCACTGAGAGTTTTAAATCATTAAGTAATTTTAGATTTGTATAGAATGTTTTTCTGTTTTGTATCTTTGAGCAACCAAGAACCAAATGGATGCTGAAAATGTAGAAAGTCCCACTGGCATAGTTCTGCTGGATCATTGCATTCAGTGTTGTGGAAAAGGAGATCACAATAATTAAAAAAAAGTGGCATCTGTTTGCACAATGAGATAGTGGATGTCTGTGTGCACAAGCAATGGGGAAAGGCACACTGCTCATGCTATAGTCTGTTGTGTAAATGGTTTGCCTAAAATCTTCCTGGCATGTAACTGGAGTTCTTTATGAGGACTAAGCTTATGTTCACTGGTTAGTATTCACACAGCTAGTTAACTGCCCCCTAACTGCTTGCATTTTTTCCAATGGAAGCACAAGGGTACTTTAGAAACCGTTCTTGAAAGTCAGGCTGGAGGACTTAGGCTAGGACAGCCAATGAAGTTTTACCCAAAAGATGACAAAAAGGTGTTGTGAGTATGTGTATGGTTGTATGTGCAAATATCTGCATATTTGCATTCAATTTGATTATAGTAATTTATATTTATTGATGACAATTTGGAAATAATATTACAATTGAAATAAAACTAGAATGTATGTCACAGTACTAGGGCCAAGTGACCTGGAAGCCAGCTTGGTGAACAGTCCAGGGACAAGATATTAATTCATCAATTAATCAATTAATGCAAATAACTAAATATGTCCTGCCCTATATCCAAAGATCTCAGGGTGGTATGCAATAAAATACAATTTGAACAGTTTAAAACAGTAACATAATTTAAAATGAAAAGTATATTAAACCAATTAACACTTTAAGGAGGACAAGTTCAAAACACTTAGCACAATTCAAAACCATACATGTGTACAAATTTGGATGAAATCAGCCATTCCCTTAAAAAGCTTTAGTAAGCAATAATGTTTTTACTTGGCACCAGCATGACCACAGTACTGATGTCAATCAGGGTCTCTAAGAGGAGGGTAATCTATCTGTGTGGTGCCATAGCAGAGAATGCCATCTCCCACAGGGCATTGCCCTGATTGTTGATATAAAGTGGTGAGGTAGTGGGGGTCTCTATCATATATTAGACCTCAGGCAGGTGTTTATAGGGAAAGGAACTCCTTCTCATATGAAGATCCTAAGCCAGCTAGGATCTTAAATGTTATAACCAGCACTTTGCATTCAGCTGGGAAGCACATTGATAGACAGTATAATTGCTTTTTAAAAGGATGTTATGTGTTTTCTATACAGTGTTCTGGTCAGCTGCAGCTTCTGAATAGTCTTCAAGGGCCATCCCACATAGAGTGAATTGTAGTAATCTAAAATTGGTAAGTTATCAGTGCATGAACTACTGTGGTTAAGGTATCCCTATCTAAGAAACTCTCCAGCTGGCACATCAGTAAAAACTGGCCCCAAGCAATCCAAGCTGGGGTGTACCTGAGCCTCTAATGACAAAGATGGATGTAAGAGCTGCAGAGATAATGAGTTTTGGCACTGCTTTAACTATCATGTGTCACCCTATGCTAGCCTGGGATTTACAGTTTTGTTGTGGCACTCAGTCTCTGACAGAGAAGGCTAAATATCTCACAAAACTCCAAATCCTAGAATTCCATAGCATTGAGCCAGGGCAGTTAAAAGAGTGTCAAACTGTCTTAATGCTGCAATGTAGATTAGACCTGAGTGCTCCCAAGCTATGCACCTTCTTCTTCAAAGGAATGCAACCCCAACCATAGCAGAGGGTTAACCCCGTTTCTAGACTTGAGAACCACCAATTCTCCATTTTATAAATAACCAGCTTCAGTTTATTGGCCTTCACCAGCCCATTACAGCAGGGGTAGGCAACCTTTCCCCTTTAAGGGCCGAGGGACTTCAGCTCCCAGAAGCCTCAGCCATGTTGGCCAATAGTCCCATGTTGGCCAATAGCTCCTGGGATTCTGGGAGTTGAAGTCCCTCGGCCCTTAAAGGGGAAGGGTTGCCTACCTCTGCATTACAGCATCCAGGCACTAGTCCAGGGACCTGCACAAGCTCAGTCAACCCAGATAACAAAGAGAAGTAGAGTTGAGTGTCTTCAGCAGAGCAGATGATGCCAACCCCAACAGCCCTAATGGCCTTTCATAACACCTTCATATTGTACAGTATGAGAGACAAGATAATACCCTGGGAAACCTCACAGCCTAATGGCCATGGGGTTGAACAAGAATTCCACAATGACATAATGAATTTCTTCATGCCTTTTTTCAGTTTAGGTGTCTGGTAGGGCTTGAAATAACATTGTGGGACTTTTAAAAAGATTCCTTAATCGGTGAGGAGATTAAACCCAAGATATAAAAATTAGATAATTAAATTCTTGGTTATGGTCAGTGAACTGAGTATGTTTTATCGCATCTGCTCTTGCTCCTTTCTTGCTATTTAAAAGCAGTTGCTATGGTGGAAAAGTAGTTAATGACATGATAAAGCAAAGTGATGCTAGCCCTGCGAGGCATGTAAGCTAAAGACTGGCTTGAGCTGTTTTCCCAGTTCATTTCAGGGTTGAGTAAGAATTTGAATGTTAGTCTTCAACAATGAAGCCTGATACTCTGCTCACTGCATTTCAGTATTTTTATTTCAATCAACTTTGAGCTTTTCTCCTACTGTTTAGGTGAGTAATGACCTAAGCAATCTTCAGCTTATTTTTAATTCATAAATCAACAGTTATTATATTGCAAATGTTGGATTGCTCCTAGAAAATAGATTACCTTTGGTGAATCTTCAAAAAATACTGTATAATATTTATATAGCAGTTTTTGAGTATGCATAGTAGTTTGCATAAATCTGTCTCAATAATCCTTACAAGTTGCAGCCCTCCAGATATTGTTGGACTGCACTTCCCATCATATCCATTCAGCATAGCCAATGGTGAGGAATAATGACTGTTGCAGTCAAAAAACATCAGGACAGCCACCTCTGATCCCTACCCCTGCAATCATTCTGGAAGACCAACATCATCAACTCATGTGAGGTTGAGAGATGTTATCTGGACTATAGCTTCCTGATGTTCAGACCAAAGTAAGATTTGAACTGGAGATTACTTGGTGCATACCTTGCATGTCTTCATATGTTAGGTTTAAATGGGATATAGAGTCAATGTTAAAATGTTGAAATGTAAAAGATGTGTGTCTGTATTTTTCCATGCTGTGAAAAGTTGTTTTTCTGAGAGCTAGATTCACAGTTTATCAGTCCCAGGTGTGATTTAGCCAAAACAGGAGGCTAACAGGACTCCATTCTATGGGAAAGAAGGTTTGTTTATATTATGGTTTATGTAAACACATTTTTGTTATGAGAAATGTAGTCACATGATTTGTTATTGTAATTAAGGGTTGGACTAGTACACGTCATGTAATATCACCCAATCAGCTTGTAAAGGTTACACCCAGAAAGGTGGAGTCTTGTGGGACTGAGGGCTGAAAATCAGAAAGTTACTCACTTGCTTTTTGGCTTTTGAACTGTAATGAACTAATAAAACCATTCTTTTGGTGATGCTACTAACACATCTTGAATCATGTAGCAAATAGATTTTATTCCTGCTTAGCCAGCTTTGGCTAAAGTGGAAATGTTATTATTATTATTTGGGTTTTTTTTTTGCTTTTGTTCTTTTACAATAAAGAAACTTTGCTGAAAGTTCCAGGTTTGGATGTTTGGTTTTAAAGGACTGTTTTTCAACACTCCTACAACATTATTTTAACAGTTGGATTGCAAGTCCCAGTAGCCTTAGGTAGTATAGCCAATGGTGAAGAATGCTGGGGCTTCTAGTTTAAAAACATCTGAAGGGCCATCAATTCTAGCCCCTGCTTTAGTATTCTTGCTGCTGGGTCCAGAGTTGGCTAGGAACTCTTTTTTGCTTGCCTTTTCAGCATTCCCCAAAAGTACTTATTGGATATAAAGGCTTCTTCTGTTTTAATCATGTTCTTGGAAACAAATTGCTGATTTGATTTTGCAGCTTACATCTTGAGGACTCAGAGCAGCTATCAGCAGTTTTGAGCTAAATATGGGTCCATGAGTTTTTAAAGTGGTGAACATGTGGCACTCCAGATGTTAACTAGCAATTCCTTTCAGCCCTGGGCCAGAGTAGCCAATGGTAAGGGATCATCAATGTTGCAATCCAACAACAAGGAAGGGGGAGTAAACATTCCTTGCCTCTGTTTTACAAGTCTTTTCTGGAATTATCTATGAGAAGTGTATTAAGTGATCAAGCACTAAGAAATATGAAGATACCCATTGTCACTGAGCCTTCAATAAAGGTTCCTGAAGTCTATCCTATGCACACTTGCTTGGGATTAAGTGACACTGATCACACAGAGGGCACTTCTAAGTTCACATTGTGCATGTAAGAGTCTTCATATTTAAGGATACTTCAGTGGTTCTCATTGTTTGTACCTGGAAAATTAATAACAACATTTATTTTAAATAACAAAAAGTAGGCAAAATTAATAACAACTTACCTACCAATGTTGAGCCCTCCACACTTTAATACAGTCCCAAGGACTCCTTGTGGGGATGGCAAGAGGACCAACTATGGGGACGAAAAGCTCATCGCCCCCGTAGCCACCAAACTGCAATTTTAGGGGTTCTTAAATGTTAGAACTTCGAAATTACTACTTCAGGAAGAGTGGAAATTAATGGGGCTCATCTGAGACCTGAAACTTTTTCTTTGAACTGGTTGCAGAGGTGACTGGTGAAGAGGAGAAGAAGGGTTGCAGAGCAGCCAGAATCTTGGTTGGTTAACCCACAGGGGGGAAAGCCTTGCCTCCAACCTTTAATTTTTTAAAACTGAAAATGACTTTTAAAGCCATCTGGTGAATTGGAACACTGAAAATTTTCAAGATTTACTAACAGTAGTGATACTCATGATATATAAAAAGAAGCTACAGATCAGAGAGTGAAAAAATGCGAGGATCAAAAAGAAAGGAAAGAAGAAGAAAGAATGACAGAGAGCTGACAAAGACTGGAGGGGGGGAAGGAGAGCCATCAAAAAGAAGATTAAAGAATGTATAAAACTGGTGAGTGTTGGGGAAAGCTGTGTGGGAAAGCAAAATAAATTTAGAGTTATATTGAAACTAGAACTGAAATGGAGACAAAATAACTGAGTGGGTGGAAAGTGATACAAAATGGAAAGTGATCCAAAATGTTTTTTTTATTAATTAATTTATTTTTTATAATTGATATGTGTGTAATTGTTAGTAATGTATCAGTATATATGTGTAACTGTATGTGTAATGGTCGATGTGTGAGAAAAGACTCTTATTGAAGAACTAAAAGAAGGAGAGGAAACCTTCACAAAACAGGACGATATAAATGTCAACCAATTGAGTGCGCAGACAAGTTCTCAGAAGCTTTCTTCTCTTCGGAGAGAAAAACACCTTGGAGCTGTCCGGCTGCTCAGGAATGTTTACTCCCTGCTTCGGATGAAACAGACTTTTATTCTTTAGTTGCTGTAGGTACAGAAAACAAATCTTATCAACACTATATACACTCACCACCGACCAACTTCAACCCACATCCCCACACTGAGGTTTCAGTTTTTATAGGCTCTTGCCATGTGGCCTCCATGCCCAGCCTCTTTCTGTGACTTCTTCCTGTGTCACTTGAGTTGTTGTTTCCCCAAACATGATGACACTGTATATTTACATAAGATCTGCATGCTCTCTGGCACATACTGACCTTGTACACTGTTCAGATGTTCTGAATCCCAGCTGCAACCAATAACCTTGTTTGCTAGCTGTACAGTGACCTGTAGTTCCCTTTGTCACTTTTTCACATCTGGACATTTAAACTTAGGTTACAAATCCCAACAATAAAAAACAAATTTTTGAAATGTTATAAATATTTTTATAAGGAGGAACATAGAGAAGAAGAAGATTGTGTCTACCATGAGGAATTACTAGAAAAATATATAGATAAACATAATATAGAAATCATATCAGAAGAACAACAACAATTGTTGAATGCACTATTTACCCTGGAAGAATTAAAAACTATAAGAACTATAAAAAGAATGAAAAATGAAAAGACTCCAGGACTGGATGGGTTATAAGCTGCCTACTATAAAAAAGTTGGAAGAAGGGATAAAATTACCTCTTTTAGACAAATAAATATATAAGGTAATTTTTTTCAGTGGGAGCTAAAAAGGCTTAAGAAGGCACAGGGGCAGGGCACAGATGACTGTTCCCCTACCCTGATAGGGAAGAGAGGAAAGTCTGTATGTGTAACAGAAAATTCTTTCCTAGAAATGAATCTGAAAAGAAGTCTGATCTTCATCATTCAGTGGCATTTGTGGGTTGTCTTAGAAACCTGATGGGGAACAGGAATGTGTTGGAATTGTTTAATGCTGTGAACTATCATCTTATGTTTGACTTGTGTATATAGAGGTAAGTTTCTTGTCATCTTCTGCCATGGAAATTTAACCCTGGTGGAAGCAATGGAACCCCAGAGACTTCTCACTGCTCAGATGTGGGGTGTACATGTGCAACATGTATGGGCATGTTCTCAGTGGTACAATTGCAGCCATTGCTTATGTCTTGTGGAGGGCTATTTGCACAGCACTTGTCACAGATTGGTAAGAACAGTGGCAGCAGCAGTACTAAGTTGCTGGGGATAGCAGTTAACACCATGTGCTGTAAGCCTACTGGTCTGGATGTGAAGCCTCATTGTGTAGTAATGTTACATCTACCATGTATAGTGAGCATGGGACTTTTTATTAACAAGAACAATGCTAGCATTTTGAGCATGGAATGATTTTAAAAAGACAATTAAGACCTCACTGTGCCAAGGCGAGATTGAAACAGTTAGAAAAGGAATTGAAAATAAAACTTCTGGTGGCATGGTGGATGTGATGGTCACCCTCCAAACATGATCTTGGAAGATGACAGCTTGCCGCTAAAGACAGATCCACTGGGAAGACAACCAAGTGGACAAAATTAACTCCCTGATAAAGAAGGTACAAAGGGGCCCCCTTGTCATAGCCCCAAGATTCTCCCAGCATGTCCAGTAAGAGCAAGTCTAAGAAGTTTGGGACAAGAAGAGGTGATGCAGAAGGGAGCCGGGCTAGCTGAGAGAGAGGAGGGGTAGTGTGAGCAAACCACTTCTGTGACAAGCCATTGCTTTTTGACAGCAGTGAAGCACCGCAACCACTTTTTTTTTTCTGTTTCTAATTTGGAGTAAGTCATTTAAGAAAGCATGATCCTCCTGGTTTAGAAACTTTCTTCATTTAACTTTGCAACTGTGTATTAATCAACTGAACTGAACTGAACTGAATTGATATTGGTTTAATAGTAAAAAACTCAACAGTAACAATAAATTATAAGCAAACAAAAGTCAGCAACACACACACACACACACACACACACACACACAAATGAACAATTAACAAAATAAAATAAAATAAACAACAAGCACAAAAACAAAATTAACAATGAACTGAAATGGAACTCATTATTTTTAACTTTGAAATGAAGTTTGGGATCTAAAGAAAGTACAATTAATAATGGAGTAAGAGAGTGATTTGATATATGACTGACTAATTAAGTAACTGTTTCTCTGATTGAATATTGACTGATTTTTTGATTGGACATTTCACTGCTTGTTTAGACTTCTTACTAATTAATTGATAGAATCTTTGAAGGAGCTATTGATAAATGTTTTGGATCAATTTGATAGATTTGTATATTGATAGATGTAATAGATTTGTTTATTGAATCAAAAATATAATGGTAATATATAATTGTAATAATAGTTTAACAACAGATTAATTAGTAAATAATACTAAGAAGATTTAAAATGAATTATTAAGTGATTAAGGTAGGGGTGTGTGAATTTTATAGGTTGTTAGGTTACAACCAATTAAGACAAGACATTGATTATGGAAGAAGAAGAAAAGATTTAATTTGTAAAAAGAAATATTAACTGTTAACATAAGCAATAGAAAGTTTTCTGTAAGACTTTAAACAATAGAACTCAGAGCAAAGCTAGCAGGTGAAGCATTGAAGTGTGACCTTGAAAATGCTAATAGTTGAAGATAAGAAGTGTGTACTGAAGTAAAGTTGTGTAAACTATCCAAATGTATGTGTTTTATCCAGTGATGAGAGTATAGTAGGGTTAGACAAGAGAAGAGACAAGTAGATAAAGAGTGACATCTTGTGGACTAAAGGGGAATAACACAAGCAGTTTAAAAACAATTAGAACTAATTGTGGTGAAATTTGTCAAATTGCCAAATTGTAATTTATAGGTTCTAAATTGTTAATAGAACATTGTTAAGAGTAAACAAAGATTCAAAATTTGTCAACTAACAAAGATTCAAAGATGGCAACAATACAGAAAATGGCACCACAGACAACAACTACAACTCAAAGAAGACCATCACTAGAACCAACAATGAGAATGAAATTATGTTGGAGGAGATAAGGAGGATCTGTGAGGAGATGAAGGACGATAATGTGCATATAAAATCAGAGATGAAGCAAGAGGTCAAACAAGAAATAAAGAATGAAATGGGGAAAATAAAGTCTTCCCTGGAGAAAACAACAAAAGACATTGGGAAAATAACGGAAAAAGTTGATGAACTTGAAATCAATGTAAAATAGCTAGAAAACAAAGTGGAAAAAACAAATAAAGAAAGGAATGAAGATCACGAGACATTAATCAAAATGGGGATCAAAGACAAAATTCCATCAAATTCAGAGGAATACCTGAACATGATAATGAGAATCTTCATAAATTTTTAATACTGATCTTGGCAGATGCATCGATGAACCTACAGAACAATTCTCTTGGGAAGTGGACACAATGTATAGGATTAATTCAAAACTTGTGAGACAGAAAGGACTTCTGAGAGACATTGTGATCCACTGTGTGAGAAAGCAAATGAGACCTGATGAGCCAAAAAAGCTATAGAAAAGAACTGATTATAGAAGGAAAAATAATTCAAATATTTAAAGACATTCCTTCTAAGGTCTTGAGATCAAGGAGAAATTATCATTTTTTGTCAGATTAATTAAAAGTTCATGGGATTCCTTTTCAGTGGTAACAGATGGAAGGACTGACACTGACATGGAAGCAAAAAGGTTATCAACCTAATTCCATTGAAAAAGAGAGACTTTGGGTTAAAAACAGAAGAGAAATAGAGAAACACCAAGAAAGCAGTCCATCAGATGTCAGATACAGAAAAAGGACAATGACAATGATGACAAGAGCACAGGAAAGGAACTAGAAGGAGAAAGGAAAAGAGAGTGAGTCAAGAATCTGATGAAGAAGAAAAAGAAGAAAAAAGGAATAAGATAAAGAATTTGAATTTCTAACTACTTTAGTAGATTATCTAAGTTTAACTATACACCATTGCTCCTTCATTTGACTTGTTACTATCAATTAAATCCATAGACATATAGATATTTCCTTTATTTTTCTGTTGATCCTCAAAGATATTACAAAGACTGTTGTAATATGAAGATTCTGTCAATGGAATGTAAATGGTTTAAATTCCCTAAAGAAATGCAAAAAAAGTTTTCCACTTATTGGAGAAAACAAAATGTGAAATAATATGCATCCAAGAATCTCATATCAATTCCAAAGATGCTAGACTAGTTAAAAAAATGGGTAAAGAGAATGTATCCTCCCAGGAGAAAAGGAAAAGAAGGGGTGATCATTTATTTAAAAAATCAAATAGAATCAAAAGAACTATTTAAGATTAAAAGAGGATATGTCTTAGGAGTAGAAATTAATTGGCAAACTAAACAAATTTTGATAGTAGGAATATATCCCCCCTTAGAGAATAAGAGTAAATTCTATACTGACCTACAAGATAAAATAGCAGTACACAATTATGAAGAAGTAATCATCTTAGGAGATTTTAATGGGGTAGTTGAACCAAAACTAGATAGGGTGTCTAAAAAAAAAAAAAGAACGAAAACCAGGGTAAACTTCCAAAATCCTATTTTAATTTGATAGAAAACTTGGCTATGATGGATGTGTGGAGACACTTATATGACCAACCTAAAATCTATGCATTTTTCTCTGATAGACACACATCTCTGGCTAGGATCAATCTAATTCTAACATCAAAAACACTAGTGAAAGAAATAAATGAAATGGAAATATTGCTATTTCAGACCATAATCCGCAGATATTACATTTAAGAGAATATAAAGGAATCTACAAATGGAGATTAAATGATTAATTGTTAAAATACCAAGAAGTGGTTAAAAAAGCCATCCACACCACCATACTGTGTACTGGTTCATTCATCCTTATATTTCCAAACACAGCTAGGATTCCAACTCCCTGCTAGTGTTTCATCAGCATCCTGTCATGTGTCCACAGTGACAGTGCAGTTTGGACCTGCTATGACTCATCCCCATGCTCAAGTTACCTCAGCTTCCTCTGAGTCAGCATTTCCTCTTTAACCCATTGCATGCATCTGAGACATTTTACACAGTCTGGGGCAAAAATATACTGACAAAAATTATTTCACTAATATTACAAAATATTATATGTAAAGGAAGTGACAGAGGACACAAATTTAAGGGCCTATCTGAGTGATGCAAAGATGATGAAATTAGACAAGGAACAAAAAAATAAACTTAGAAGCAAAAATAACAGAAGAAGATGTGATGGAAGCAATTGATAGAGGTAAATAGGGTAAATCACCTGGTCCTGATGGATTTATGACACTATATTACAAAACATTCAAAGAGATACTATGTTCCCCTTTACAGCTAACAATGAATATGGCTCTAAATGAGATACATGGAGAACAGCAGAAATAGTGCTAATTCTCAAAGAAAATAAAGACATATCAAATCCAACAAATTTCAGACTGATATCCCTGCTTACTATTGATTATAAACTGTTTGCATTGATTTTGGAGATGAGACAAAAAAAATCTAAGTACTATAATAGATGAGGATCAAAGAGGTTTTCTCCTTGGAAGACAGATTAAAGACAATTTAAAGCATGTAATAAATAATTGAATATTATGAAAGACATAATGATAAGAAGATGGGATTAATATTCTTAGATATAGAAAAAGCCTTTGATTCAGTTAAATGGGAAGTCATATTTGAATTTTTTTATTTTTTTTTTAAATTTTATTAAGAATTAAAGAAAGACATACAATTATACAGTTATAACAGACAACAAAATTAACATATATGACAAAACAGAAAAAATACAAAAATGATAATATATGAAAAAAAGAAATTGACAATATTTAAGAGATATAGCTTTGGGTCAAGACAAACTTTTAAAGTTAAAATTTCCCTTATTTCACTGTTAATCATTTTCCAGAATCTTTTAGCTAGACTGCAGTTCCACCACATATGCAAATAGGGCCCCGTGTCGTCTTCACATTTCCAACATATTGGATTACATCCGTTGTTCATTTTGGATAATCTAAGTGGCGTCAGGTACTAAGGTAACATTGATTTTTATATATTTTCTCTTAAATCCACATTAGCCGTATATTTTATTCTTTTTTTTCCCAATTTTTCCCCATTCTTCTAATTTAATCACTTGATTTAAATCTTGAGCCCATTTAATCATATAATCCTTAATTAAATTTTCTTCAAGTTCCCAATCTCTTATTAGGTTATAATATTTAGAAACCCTCTTTTTAGAATCACCACGCAAGATTTTTTCAAAATTTTTATATGCGGGTCCAATTTGTTCCAACCTACAATTCATTTTAAATCGTTCAAACAACTGTCTGTACATGAACCAATTTACTTTATGTCCTTCTTGTAACAATTCTTCTTGTGTTTTCAAAATCATTTTGGCTCCTTCAAATCTAATCAATTCTTTATATCTTACCCAAGATCCCTCATTATACAGTCCTTTAATCAACGTAGCCCCGGCCGGTGAAGCCCATAGGGGAATTTTAGTGCACCATTTCTTTTTGTATTTTGTCCACACCCTTAGACAGGCCTTACGTATGAAATGATTCTTAAGGTTTCTATGTCAGGGATGATGGGAGTTGTAGCTCTTCACCTCTGGCTCTAACTCACCACCTTGTTATGCAGCAGAGCTGACCAGCTTTGATCAGTGGTTGATGCTTCTTTCCCAAGCAGCAGAGTTTTAGATAATAGGCTGAAGACCCTGACAAACTCTCCAAGCCTTCTCACTCTTCTTCCTGAGATGTCTCCAAACTTCTCCAGGATTCTTCTGGCTCTTGTATCTTCCCTCAAGACACCAGACAACTCAGTAGTCTTATATAAAAGACCTACTTTATTCTACTATATACATAAATACTATATGCCCTACAAATCACAATCTCTTCACAATATCTCCAAACTACACCACTCCACAATACACCAAACTACTCCACAATGTACATTAGCAAACATTGCAATTTATAGCCATTGTTAGTCACCACCCACCAGTCAGTTTCCACCCAGTGGGTGTGTACATACATCTTGATTGGTCCACATAGATCATCCCATACCTAAGACCAACCCAAGTGTTTCATCACTTTACCTTGACCACTTAATGAGTCTCAGGTGTTTGCAATCTATCACAGGTGTTCTCAATATATCTTCTATAACTTTGTCCTTGGCTCTCAAGGCTTCTTAATTATATTATCTTTTTCACCTGTGTAGCTTCATGATTGCTCCTGCTTAATCACTGTGACTTTCACATACACATTTTATTTCTATTACTGTAAGTCCCATGTTGCATTTTCCTTAACATTCTATCCCCCTTAAATTTGTCATAAAATAGGTATACATGGAAGCCGAATTGAAGATCCTCCTCTTCCAATTCCAGAAAAAGAAGGAACATTTTTTCACTGTTGGTGGAACCGCAAATATGCCAAAAAAAAATAAAAAATAAAAAATAAAAAAAATTGGAGGACTGTAAACACTTTAATTTGTAATAGTCTAGGTATCAAATTAGAATTGTAATCAGAATCCTTCTTATTGGGAATGTTTGAGGATGAAATGGAAAAGAAACAAGTTTTATTTTATATGACAACTATTGCTAGAATTGTGTATGCATAGAAGTGGAAAACAGCAAGTGTACCAAATGAGAATGAATGGATAAGGAAATTACTAGATATAATAAAAATGGACAAGTTAGTACAACTGTTTGGGAATGATTCTTTAGAAAAAAATAAAAATGACTGGGGTTCAGTATTTGTCTTCATGAAGGAGCAATGGGGTGATACAATATTGCATAATAATAAGGTAGATTGATATCATTAGTCAGTTACAATGATAATGTAGGAAAAGAAAGTGAAGAAATAGAATTAAGAGTAGTACAACAGTAGTAATAGTATAGAAACAAAATGATTGGTGAAAGTAGCAAAGTCAATATAATAGTAATTAAAAGAAAGGTGTAGATATAGAAATTTGGTAAATGGGAGGAAAGAAGTCAATGTGTGAATGGTAGTATTAGAGAGAAATAGAGGAGTAATGTAGTAAGGTGAGATTTTAAGAGGGTAGGTAGGTAATTGAGGATAGAAAGTAGAAGTAGAAGAAGGTGAGTGGATTTGAAGATGGAAGATGGGAGGACGGAGGAGGAGGTGAGATAGGGAGCTGAGGAAAAGCAATAGAATAAGTGGAAGCAATTAGGAAAGAAAAGAAGAAAGAAGAAAAGAGACAGGAAGAAGTGAAAGATAGAGGGATAGAGAGGTTAGAAGATGGAAGAGAAGACAATGTGTAAGGAAAAGACAAAAATAGAGTAGGGAGGGTATTAGAAAATAAAATAGCAAAGATATTATATTAACAGCATTTGATTGTATAGATCAGGGGTAGGCAACCTTTCCCCTTTAAGGGCCGAGGGACTTCAACTCCCAGAATCCCAGGAGCTATTGGCCAACATGGGACTATTGGCCAACATGGCTGAGGCTTCTGGGAACTGAAGTCCCTCGGCCCTTAAAGGGGAAAGGTTGCCTACCCCTGGTATAGATCATGAAAAATTATGGAATGCACTCAAAGACATGGGGATGCCACTACATCTGATAGTCCTGATGAAGAATCTGTACCAAGAACGAGAGGCCACCATCAGAACAGAATTCAGGGAAACAGAGTGGTTCCTAATAGGCAAGAGGTCAGGCAAGGCTGCATACTATCACCCTACTTGTTTAACTTATATGCTGAAAATATCATAAGAAAAGCAGAATTAGAATCAGAAAAAAGAGGAGTTAAGATAGGAGGAAGCAACACTGACAACCTAAGATAAGTGGACGACACCATAATATTAGCAGAAGACGTTGAGGAATTGGAACAGTTAATAAGAAGATCAAAGATGAAAGTGCAAAGGCAAGTCTGATGCTGAACATAAAGAAAACAAAAAATAATGACTACAGAAGGATACACAAATTCAATCTAGACAATGAGGAAATTGAAATAGTTAAAGAATTCCCATATCTAGGATCAAGAATGGGAAGGGCAGCTATGAAAGAACTGGAAAAGATACTGAAGAGCAAAGACATACAACTGAGCACTAAAGTCAGAATCGTTCAGGCCGTTGTATTCCCAATTACCATGTACCGATGTGAGAGTGGGACAGTGAAGGAGGCAGATAGAAAGAAAATCAACTATTTGAAATTTGGTGCTCGAGAAGAATACTTAGGATCCCATGGACAGCCAAGAATACAAACAAATGGGTTCTTGTACAAATCAGACCAGGGCTCTCCTTGGAAGCAAAGATGATCAAGATGAGACTATCATACTTGGCCACATAATGAGAAGGCACGGATCAATAGAAAAAAACAATAATGCTAGGAAAGTTAGAAGGCAGAAGAAGGAGAGGAAGACCATAGACCAGATGGATAGACTCAATCATGGGGGTTATGGGGAAGGACTTAAAGGATCTGGGCAGGGCAGTAGAGAATAAGGATTCTTGGAGATGTCTCATAAATGGGGTCGCCATGAGTTGGAACTGACTCGAGGGCAGCTAACCACAGCAATAGGTAGTTGTAGTTGTAGTTGTAGTAAATAATTTTAGATGAAATGTATAATTATTATTTGGTGGTGGTGGAGGGTGAAAAATTGTTGAATGTTTGAATGTTTGTTTGCTTGTTTGTTTTAGAATTGTCTAATAAAAATTGGGAAAAAAAAGAAAATAAAATAAATCTGTGAGTACCATACTGTTCTTACATAAATCCATAGGGCAACGACATTTCCACTTGTTTGGATGCATCTGGATTCCCTTCATACTACACAATTATAGCAGTATGATTCCACCTGAATTACCATAACAAAATGTTAGAAGAAACTTATGCATTCTCTTTCCCCTCATTATATAGATAGGGATTCCTATCTAGGTCCTCCTCTCTTTTTAAGACATAGGGCCTCTGCATACCGGTCCAAAGGGCCAGCCTGGAGGCAGAGATGGCGAGGGGCAGCCACACGCCGGCCACTCCAACCCCAGCCAGATGACGTCATTCATGGCGCGTGGCATCAGGATGTCCTCCTGGTGCAGTGTCCTGACGTGCTGTGCCAGAAAGGGTGAGAAAGAGCCACGTGCTGGCTCTTAGAGTGCCCTTTTGCTGCTCCTAAAAGGAGCGGCATTTTGCCGCTCTTTTCGGGGTGGCAAAAGGGAAGATTGGGGCCATGACATGCGGTAGCCACGGCCCCGATCCTCCGCTTCCCGGGGCAGCCTAGAGCTGCCTGTCTGCAGGCCCCCTAACTGTCTCTATCTCAAGATTCTCAATGGTTAATCTTACAGTTGGTATGTAACTCTAGCCTGGCTGCTAGTCTTAAATATCTCTGTTAATCTTCCTGCTATATATACCGTAACTATCTTTAGTTAGATTAGGATTTAGTTTTGTTATGTAATTATTTATTAAAGCCATTATTATTGTTTTTAAACTACGAACTATATATATTTTGTCTTTCTGAGTCAGTTTTCATTCTTTAAGAAAGCAAGTTTAGATAAAAATATCCAGGGACACATTTATGCTGTTCTGCTAATGAAAGACAGACTCTAACTGGTTTAACTTTCATATTTGTATATTTAAGTTTCCTTTAAAAAGGATTAAAACCCCGTGGAACATAAATTACAGCTCACACAACATTGTATCAAATCCTGGGATTGGCAGTTTAGGAAGGGCTATTTAAAATTCTTGGCCACAGAACAATACTACCTCACTGACCTACAAATCCCAGGATTCCATAAGAAGTTCTCATGACTGTTAAAGTTGAACAATATTGCTGCAAGTATGTATTGTGACATGTCAGTTTAGTGCTTGTGGCTGAAGGTATAGAGGAGGAGGGAACAAGTAAAATATATTTTAAATATAAAAGATATCTACATGATATACGAATAGATATGAGATACATATTCAGCAATTATTTGCAAATGTTGGCTTCTACAACCCTAAAAGCATCAGTCATCTGGGGGCCTTTGAAATGCCTCCCCCCCAATTTTTTGCTTATATAAAGCAATACAACAAGATAAAATACTTTAAAATATGCAGTCAGACAAATGGGTTTCCACAAAGCTTTCTCAAATTTTCTTTGCTGCAAGGGCAAATCCAGCTATATTACAAGAATCTCTACTGTCAACATTCTTTACTAAAAATATTAGTTTTATCTGTGTCAAGCTATCTACTATTACTCTAAAAGGCAGGGAACATGGGGAGCCCCATCAGCAGTGTTAGCATCTCTTTGAAATTTTGGGGAAATATTAGCTCAAAAGGAGGCCTATGAGAGGAGGGTAGCTTCAAGGATGTTTTCACCTGTGAGACTCCAGTTTCAGTAAATAGAAGGGTTTTATTTAGAAATGTGCAAAGGTGCATGCAAACATACAAAATCAATGCAACCTTAGGGAACTGTACAGAGCTACCAAAAAGAAGGTTATGGAAGAATGGATAGAAAGAAATCAGGAATTAGGAGGGATGATAATTACTAGTCTTGAAGATAGGTCCACAGAATGGGAGGGATGATAATTACTAGTCTTGAAGATAGGTCCACAGAATGGGAGGGATGATAATTACTAGTCTTGAAGATAGGTCTACAGAAAACAGAGAGTGGCTCAGTTTTGAGAGTTACACAGTGAGAGTGACAGGACCCTCTATGCACACACCAAAGTTGGGGCTGATTTTATATCCTATTTCAAGCCCTCATGGGGTGCATGATGTTACCACATCTTGTAAGAAAGGCTTTGATGGTTTTCCCATGGAATTGACAAATAGCATCCAGAGCATTTGTGTCTTGCCCCTCCTTCCCCAATGCCTTTGCTTGCTTGGATGAGCCAGTCAAGGCACGGGGGGGGGGGGGGGCAGACACACACACACTCATTCTTCCTTCTCTGCTGCACTGTCTCCCTTGGCTAAGAAAGCCTGGGCAACAGAAAAGCGGTGGGCCCCAGCAGCAGCATCACCCCCCTCCACACCCACAGCAGGAGGAGGTCCCAACTGGGTGTCATATCTCCTCTCAGGTATCATCCAGTGCATGCTGTACCCCCTAGGGCCACTACTGTTCCTCCTCCTCCTCCTCCCTCACATATATTCCACCTTTTTCCCAACCTGGGATTCAAGGAAGCTTACAAAAGTAAAACTGGATACAGCTAAAATGTTTTTACATTGTCCAACCATTTAAAATATAATTAAAATATCAATAAAATGAAAAAACAGTTAAAAATAACCCAGTTAAAGAGTTAAAAAGAAGAACTACAAATATAAACAACACAGCATATGAAAGTCTCTTTCCCCTAAATGTTCAGCCCTCAAAGGTCTGCTGAAACCAAAAAGTTTTCACTGCTCTAACAAAGGATAGCAAGGAGTGTGCCAGTCTAACCTCTTTAGGAAGGTGGTTCTACAGCCTGGGAACAGCTACCAAGAAGGCTCTCTCCCATGTTCTCATCAGTAAGGGTAGAGGAAAGAGAAAAGAGCCTCCCCAGAAAATCTCAAGACATCAGCAGGCCCACATAGGGAAATATGGTTTTAGATAATCTATTCTAGACCTAAGCCATATAAGGCTTTGAAGATCATAGCCAGCACTTAGAATTGCACCCAGAAACAGAATGAAAATCAGTGAAGCTGTTGCAATGTGTTGTGTGCTTGTATAGCTTGGAAATACTCTTTTAGGAAGGTTGGGAGGTCTGTTCCTTGTTCTAGGTCCAGTATGGGTAGCAGTAGTAGTAGTAGTAGCAGCAGCAGCAGCAGCAACACAGACACCAAGGATCTTATCACACTACCAACCCCCCCCCCCCCCCCCCGATTTACCCCTTCTGTTTTGAACTCTATTTTGGGATGCAGTTGAGAATTATTGCACAAAAAACACTGCCTTTGCCATGGCCCAGCTGCATCCCAGCTCCCAGTCATACTCAGCCAGCTTCTTTTCAAAACCGGGACGCTCCCAACTTAGCAAATTGGCCAGCTGAGACTGGCTGGGAGCTGAGATTTAGCCAGGATGCAGCTGGGCAGCAGCAAAGGTGGCATTTTTGGTGTGATAATTTCCAGCTGCATCCCAAAATAGAGTTCAAAATGGTAGGGATAAGTGGGTTTTTTCAGTAATGTGATAAAGTTCTAGGAGAGGGGCTAGAGCAAGAAGCTTTAACTTTGGAATTTACTTTTTCTTAGCTTTCTGACCATAGATAGGTGGTCCATGAATGCATTAGGTCATATCTAGATCTAGGAAGATGTTCACACAACTTCAGCAATGAAATCCCTTCTTGGGGTTAGGAGAAACACATATTTCTCCTAACAACAGAAGACTCTGGACCTTAGAAAACTCTTGCAGAATATCCAGTGACTAGGCTTTCAGTGACTGTTTGACTAGGCTTATGGGGGGTGGGGAGGAAAATCAATAAAGAAAGTAGATCCACCTCTCAGGATATTGAAAACCTTGTCTTTATTTTCTAAAAAGCCTAAAGGCCTATCTTCTTAGCATCCTGAGATATGTCTTTCCCCCTCTTCCTTGATTACATTGAACTCATCATTTTAAATGCAGAAGACACATGCGCAAGGGGGGAAAAAACCCTCAAACGATTTAGGCTTTGCTTCCAAAGTTGGCCCTTGGGGAGAGAAGAAAGGACTGATAATTTTAACAGGTAATGGTTTCTTAAGAACTTTGTTTTACAGATTTAACATCTCTAATTAGAAAGAGCCTGGATTTGGTATATTGAAAAAGCAAAAAAGCTGTTTAATCACATTAGCTGTAAAGCATTTCATTTGCTGTGGCATCTTATACACTGGAGCTTTATGAAGCAGAAGGTAGTATAACATAAAGCTATTCTCTTGCCCTGAATCCCACCTTACCACCTGTCTATGCTCATTCTAAATAATGAAAGTCCTCTCTGAGGACACATTGAGCTCAACATCCAGCCTGTCCCAATTAGTAAACATTTTGCATCACTGATCTTACAATTAATAGGACAATAGTCTTCCTGCTCCTTGTGACATATTGACTTCATCTCAAACACTATTAATATCCTGTTGTCTGGGGACAATACACATGCACATTATCATTGTCACAGTTTTAAATTATGAGCATCCATTCCCCAGCTGAATTCACTTAAAAGTGTTTCTGTATGTTGATATAAACTGATTGATTGCACCCAGGGTCTGTGTTTGTTTCCTCTCACACTTACATCATCCAGTTTCAATGTGAGATTTTTTTGGATTTTTCACCTCACTCCAGACGTCAAGGTTGCTGTCTGGACTGCCTCCATTGTTTGTAAACTCCAAATGCTATTCCTGCTGCAGGAGCTGCAGCTGAGAGACTTCTTCTTTTCAAGTATCACTTTGTTTCTGACTGATAGCACTAGAGAAAGGGTGCAGAACTTGTGGCTGTTCAGATATTGATGGATTCCATCTCCCATCAGCCCCAGCCAGCACAGCTAATGGCAGGGGATAATGGGGCTTGTAGTCCCACAACATTTTGAGGGCTGCATGTTCACTATCTCTGTACATGGGGCTGATGATGTTCAGGTCTAAGAAGCAGGCCATCTACAGTGAGGTACTTCTATTTGTTTACCTCTCAGTGTCGAGTCTGATCAATGTGTCTTGAATGTGGCAGCAGCCAGCTTCCAGTAAAATCACACCTGGAAAACCTGGCACCTGTACAAAGGATTCCTTCAGAATCTGATGAGCTCATTGGGTGAAGTGCTTTTGAGATTTAGAATGTAGTATCATTATGCTGATCTCACACAGATCTACTTGTCCTGTTCCTTGGATAGAGTCATGGAGCTGCTGCATCAGTGCATTGGATCAATACTAGTCCAAATAAGGACTTACAAACAGATAGTTGAGTGCTTACATAAATATTGTTGATAGGATATTTGTGTAATCAGTAAGGAACTGTACAATCTGTCATCATTGGCATTGTATTCCCTTGTTAGAGCAGGTTTTCAGTCTGGAATTGCTGATAATTCCTTACACTATTAGGAGATATCTGTACTACACAGTTACATTAGGCTTATATCATATAAATTCTCATGGCTCTATCTTAGGGATTCTGCACTTTGGAGAGGTAATTGGAACTCTCTGTAAACAAAAGCCAGAGCTTTGTAGGACAGAATTCTAAGTATGTCACTAAACTACAAAACCTAGGATTTCATGACCTGCAGACATGACAATTGAAGTGGCCTGAAACTGATATGATCATGTAGTTCACTCTCAGTGAAGGCTCAAGATGCAATATCTTCCTTCAACTGAAAGCTGGTGTACCAGGTACACCCTTTCCCATAAAGAGATAGCTTAGCTACAATGAACCAAGATCAGATAACTTTCACAGTATATTACTGAAATGTAATGTCTTTGAAGATCCCCTCAAAAAACCTCAAGTTAGTCCAAAAGATAACTGCTTTACCAATATCTCTGATCAGCTCCTTGGCTTTCATGCACTCATGTGGAGTTAGCCCCACTGACCATGGTGGAACTTATGTAAACAGGAGTATGATTGCAGTAGCAGAATTAATTTACTTCTAAAATGTCTTTGTTGTATTATTTACTGTAAATCACTGTGAGTCTCTGTGAGACAAGTGATGATAAAAATTGCTTTTAAGTAAATAAACATCTTTTTATGCACTACCAAAAGTAGTTGTTTATCTCTTGAAGCCATGAATGTAACATTTTCTCCTACTTCATCAGAGTTCTGACAAAGTACAGACTTTGACAAGGTTCTGAAGGGAAAAAAAGCTTTCTATTCTCAAAGAAAAGGAGAGAAGATATGGGCAAGTGTTTCTTGATCTTCAACAATATTGCTTGGCACAAGATTCTTTGCTAACAGAACAAAAGAGCAAAAGATTGAAGGTATGAAATAACTTATAGTAATTAGTAGTAGCAAGAGTCATATTCTTATTGCATGACAAAAGAAAGCTGAAACAGAGCGACAGAGAAGCAGCTTTCTCTTGCTTCTCCACATGCCATTTTGCACTTCCATTCTCCTTCCTGAGGGAGACAGTGTGCCTTTTGCTGAACAGATTTTTCCAGTGTGAAAAAGGTGCACTTTTATGACAGTCTCCCTTGAGAAGAGAACAGAAGTGCTTTGACAGTGGAGAGGCAAGGTGGAAGCTGCTTCTCTGCCACTCAGCCTTGGCTTTCATTTGTCATGCAAGAAGGCTCTAAGTTTCAGGGCCTCTAGGTTTAAAAAGCCTTTCCAGATAAGAACTGACTCACAATGTAGCTTCCCCACTTTGGTTCATGTATCTAGACATGATAGTTTCTTCTGAACTCATGATACTACCCATCAGATGTGGAGAAGCCCCTGCCATCTTGGGGTATGACTAAGGATATTGAATTACCTGAGCATATAGGATGGCTTTCAGTGGTAACTGCCACAGGCTCAGTAGGCTGGCCCATGAAAAAAGGACAGGGCTCCTGTAGCTTGAACACTTGTGTGGAATAAAGACTGTCAGTAGATGAAACTTGCATGACAAGCTATAGAGGGGTTGTAGACTGCCAGAAATAGTGCAAATTGAGTCCACTTTAAGGGTTAGGGTTAGGGAATCATGGGAACTGTATTTTATTGTGGCACCAGAGCTCTCTGACAGAGAAGGCTCAATGTCTCAGAACAAAAAAACCAAAACAATTTCCATGATTCCCTAGCACTATTCTTAATCCTTAAAGTGGACTCAATTTGCACTATTTTGGCAGTCTGCAATCCCCCTATAGCTACTGAAATTCATTCTTCTGTGCAGCTAGTAAAGGTGCAGAAGCCCTGTCCTCTCTTACACCTGGCCACCCTGATGACCAATGAGACAACAACAGCAAAAGAATGCTGGAAAGATGGGACCTTCTCTCAAACCTTGGGTTACCTTTACTCTTACCCACAGAAGACCCCCTAGTCACTGACACTTGCCCTGCTTTTACCTTGTTAAGGGCCTGGGTCCCAAATGTCCCATAGGAATCAATCTGAGAGAGACATCTATTGTAAAAAATAAATGGTAATTTCTTTAAATAACATTAGGAAAGAAAGTGTCTTATGTATATGGTGTGTTATATTAACGACAATTGCAGGCTTTTAAATACTCTGTACCTTCTCACCCTCAGTAACAATACCAACCAGACCTGTCTAGTGTAACTGAATCACATTCCCCTCTGGCTAACTGAACTCAACACCCTCTCCTGCCAGAATCTTTTCTTAACTGAAAACTCTCTCTCTCCAGTCATCTCCTCAGACAGTCAGACAGACACAGACACAAGGGGGATGCAGACGGGTGGCCCTGGGCTGCCCCGGGAAGCAGAGGATTGGAACCGCTGCTAGCACACACAGCAGCCCCGATTCTCTTGTTTGCCGCCTCTTAAAAGAGCGGCAAAATGCAGCTCCTATTAGAGGTGGCAAAAGGCTGCTCCAAGAGCCGCCGTGCAGTTCTTCTCTGCCTCTTTCGGCATAGAGCATGAGGATGCTACACCAGGAGGACGTCCTGATGCCACATGCCGTGCGTAAGGGCATGTGGCATCAGGACATTTTCGGGGAGGGGTTGGGGCGTGCGTCATGCAACTGCCCCTCCCCTTCCCTGCCTCCAACACGCCACAAAGGGCCCGTCTGCAGAGGCCCACACAGGCTTTATACATCCCAGTTCCTTCACAGCCCCCACCCCGTGTCTTTCTGAACTGTAATTGGCTGCCAGGAAGCCAGGTCTGCCTAGCAACTCTGTCACGATGATGATGATGATTTATAGAAGCCCTCCTAGCACCTCCTTTGTCAAGAGTATAGATGGATCTGTACTCAAGGCTAGAGGATATTTAAAACATTTAAATTGTTGTCCTATATTTTACTATACATATGTCCCATAATATGTCTATATTTTATAATTTTACTATATTTTACTCTTTTGTTGAAAAGCTGAATGTAAATATTCCAAATAGATTTCATGAACAGAAGAAATCATATTGTACCTTTTATTTATTTTTTCCACAATAATTTTATTAGTGCATTAACAAAACACTTATTTGACAACTACAATATTAGTGAACATACAAAAAAGCAAAGAAACAAAACAAAAACACAAATAAAAGCAAAATCTCAAAAAATCCTACAATACTACAACCCCACTCACCCACCACCTATACTAAACATATTGCTTTTATAAACATGAAATTGAGCTTCCAAGTCATATAAATTGCGGTTGAATATATTTATCATCTTATCATCCTCTAAATATTACACCTATCCATTCTACAAAGGAAACAAATAAAAAACACCCCAAAGATAAGTAAGTAATGCTTACATATTGAATCCTAATATCACTATATCCCCTCTCAGATTTTTCATATAATCCATAAAAGTTTTCCAGATACTCAAGAATTCATACCATTGCCTTTAACAAAATTGGTCAGTTTTGCAAGTTCTGCCAAGTCCATCTTATCCAGCCATTCTGAGACATTCAGGTTTTCTTCTTTTTTCCAATTTTTAGCATATACCAAGCTTGGAGCTGTAACCATATAATATATTAATGTTTTAGGTCTTCTTCCCAGTTTATTCTCATACTCAATCATATTCAATAAATATAATTCAGGTCTATAGACTATATTCCTGTCCCAAGATCTTTTATATAATAGAGTTAATTTTTACCCAGTATTTCCTTGCTTTACTATAGGCTCACCAAAGGTGGAAAAGCATTTGCACTCCTGGTGGCACTTCCAAAAATTTTTAGTCCTTCCTTTATACATTTTTGCAAGTTTATCAGGCATTAAATACTACCTGAAAAACATTTTACAGTAATTTTCTATAAGATCATAGCTACAGGTGAATTTCAATTCTCTTATCCATATCCTTGATTCATATGAATATTATTTCCTATATTCTTTGCCCATCATACCATACATTGCTTAACTTGTTCTTTTTCAGTGTTAACTCTTAATAACATTTTTATACTGTATATACTCATCTATAAGTCTAAATTTTATTCCCAAAAAACTGACCCCCAAATCCCAGGTCAACTTATTTATGGGTCACTATGGTAATATGATAGCAGCTCTTTCATAGAATCATAGAATCATAGAATGATATAGTTGGAAGAGACCACAAGGGCCATCCAGTCCAACCCCCCTGCTATGCAGGAACTCCCAATTAAAGCATCCCGGACAGATGGCTATTCAGCCTCTGCTTAAAGACCTCCAAAGAAGGAGACTCCACTACTCTCCGAGGGAGTGTGTTCCACTGTCAAACAGCCCTTACTGTCAGGAAGTTCCTCCTAATGTTAAGGTGGAATCTCTTTTCCTGGAGCTTGCACCCATTGTTCCTGGAGCAGCAGAAAACAAGCTTGTTCCCCCCTCAATATGACATCCCTTCCAATATTTAAATAAGGCTATCATATCACCTCTTAACCTTCTCTTCTCCAGGCTAAACATTCCCAGCTCCCTAAGTCATTCCTCATATGGCTTGGTTTCCAGACCCTTCACTATTTTTGTTGCCCTCCTTTGGATACGCTCCAGTTTCTCCACATCCAAACTAAGAGCATAGTCAAACAGTCCAAGAAGGTTAAGGATTCCAGAGAACCAAGATGAACAGGCAGTCTGAGAATCAAAGGTCCAAACGGAGAAGACAAACTGTAGGTCAGGAAGCAGCATGCTTTCACCAGCCAACTCAGATAACTTCTGACAAAAGCTTTAGCATTCTTCCCAGTCTTTTATCATCAGCCCTCATTAGTGCAGGTGGTCTTGATAACCTGGCATTTTCCATAAAGCCTCCTCGAGTGCTGAAGGCACACCTTTTCTGCTCGTCTCTGGCTGAAGGTAGGTATGTGATCCTCCTTCGTGTCCACAGAACTAGAAGGCCCTACTGCTGAGAGGTTTGGCTCCTAGTTGTCTTCTAAAGCCAAAGCGTCTGCTGGAGCCCTCGGGGCAGAGCTATGGCCAGGCTCAGAGTCCTCCTCTGAGTCCTCAGCTAGGCTGGGCATGACACTCTTGCCCATGCACACATACACACATTGAAGGAGCCTCCAAGTTTTAACCTCAACCTATCCAACGGTCATGGCAAAATCCATAATTTTGCCCCCAAAACCTGCTCTTAACTTATACATGAGGTTGACTTATAGTCATGTATATATGGTAGCTTAGGGCCTCTGCAGATGGGCCCTTTGTGGTGTGTTGGAGGCAAGGAAGGAGAGAGGCAGCTGGATGCTGGGCACCCCATCCCCTTCCTGAGGACATTATCGGAGAGATGGCCAGTCCACATGATGGGTGCTCCAATGACATCCTTCCGGCTCAGCGTCAGCACAAGCTGAGCTGGAAGAGACGCCAAAGAGGTGTGCCATGCCTTTTGCGGCACCCCTTTTGCAGCTCGTGGAAGGAGCACTATTTTAGCACTCCTTTTGCAGGCGGTGAAAGAGAGGATCGGGGCTGAGGTGTCCGGCCTTGATCTTCCACTTACTGGGGCGGCCCTGGGCCGCCCGTCTGCATCCCCCCTTAGATATAGTGTGGTTTTCTTCTGATTTAATTATTTTCTCTAATCCTGTAGTTTCTTGTTCAAAACCAAACTCTACCACATCAACCTTAAATTTCTGTAATTCAGCCACTGTATTTTAAACCCTTTCCCCTCTAATACACTTACTTTTTTAAAATACCCCATCCATTCTGATCTTTTTCTAACAAGTCCACATATGTTATCCATTTTCCCTTCCTTCCTATTTTCTGCCTATAAAAAGCCTCCTGGTGTGGCAACCAATTTGGGATTTTAGAATGTAATCTTTTTTTATACGTATTCCATACTCTCAGTAAAGATTTCTTTATTACATGGTTTTAAAAAACAAATTTGCCTTAATTTTCCGATACCAAAGGTATGAGTCTCATCCAAATTTTAATTCATGTCCTTCTAATTCTAGCAATTTTATATTATCTAATTTAATCCATTCTTTTATCCATAGTAAACATGAAGCTTCAAAATATATGTTCAAATTAGGGATCCCTATACCTCCTCTAATTTTACCATCTATCAATAACTCCCATTTTATCCTTGGGTTTTTTACCCTGCCAAATAAATCTCTTTTCCAAAGGCCTAAGCAGACTGGCAGAAATAGTGCACATTAAATTAAGGCACTGCCCTGGCTCAGTGCTAGGGAATCATGGGAACTGTATTTTTTTCTGGGACATTGAGCTTTCTCTGTCAGAGAGCTCTGGTGCCACAATAAATTACAGTTCCCATGATTCCCTAGCACTGAGCCAGGGCAGTGCCTCAATTTAATGTGCACTATTTCTGGCAGTCTGCAAAGGTCCCAAGTCTCTTTTCCAAGCTGTAAATGGTGTCGTAGGCTTTCATGGCTGGCATCCATAATTTTTTGTGGGTTTTTCAGGCTGTGTGGCCATGTTCTAGAAGAGTTTCTATCTGACGTTTCGCCTGCATCTGTGGCTGGCATCTTCTGAAGATGCCAGCCACAGATGCAGGCAAAATGTCAGATAGAAACTCTTCTAGAACATGGCCACACAGCCTGAAAAACCCACAAAAAACTGTAAATGGTGTATTTGAACTGATAATTGGTATTTTTTGAAATAAATACAATAATTTTGGCAGCACATTCATTTTGATTGTGGATATATTTCCTATGCATGATAAATTAAGATTTTGCCATCTCTTTAAATCTCTTTTAATCCCTTCCCAAGTTCTAATATAGTTATTCTCAAATAATTGTTGATGAATTGAAATCAGATATATTCCTAAATATTTTACTTTCTTCATAATTTCAAATCCAGTGCTCTTTTTCAATTCTTTTTTTCTTTTCTGTTGTTATATTTTTGTTAGAATTCTAATTTCATCTATATTTACTTTAAACCCTGCAAATTTTCCATATTCCTTTATCTTTTCCATCAAAATATCTGTACTCCAATGGCTCCTCTAACATAATCACCACACCATCTGCAAACACTTTAATTTTTTATCTCTCCTTTTCTTACTTTTATTCTTCATACCTTATTTTCATCTCTTATCTCTACACAAACTTTCTAAAGCCAATATGAACAAAAATGGTGAGAGTGGGCACCCTTGTCTGATGCCCTTTTCAATACCTATATTTCCAGTCATCATATCATTCACTATTATTTTTGCTTTTTAGTGGAAATAAATTCCTTGGATCCATTTTATAAAATTATTCCCTAACTCCATTTTCTCCAATATTTTCATTAGAAACATCCAATTCAAATTATCAAATGCTTTCTCTGCATCTACAAAAATTAAAGCACCTTTGATCTCATTATGAAAATTCAAAAACCCCAAAATATCAATTACTATTCTTACATTGTTCCTAATAGGTCTCTTAGGGAGAAAGCCATTTTGATCTTCATGGATAAATTCTTGTAAGGGATTTCCTCCTTTCCCCCCTCTATCATTCTATCTGGTGGTTTAACTGAATCATTGAACATTCTTAACTGTCACCTCTCAGGGGGGAAGCACACGAGTGCTTCCAGGACACCGCCGGTTGGAGCGCCGTGGGACCGCATCCTCCGCACCGCGGCACTCCTGCAGCATCCTTGAAAGGAGCACAAAAATAGCACTCCTTTCATAAGTCAGGGAAAGTGCGCCCTAAACATGTAGGGCACACTTTCCCTGACTTATCCACCGCAGCATGTCCGGATGCTGCAGTGGGAGGTTGCCCTGGGAGCACCGGCCATGCGGAGGGCTGGCAGCTCCGAGGGCAACCTCAGGAAGAGGAAGGAGCACCACGCATGCGGCTGCTCCTCCTCTTCCTGGCCTCCAAGACGACTCTATTAGTCGTCTGCTGAGGCCCTCAGTCTCCAGTCTGTAACTGCCTCCTCTAAGTGCCTCTGCAGATGGCACAAAGCGCTGTCTTGGAGGCAGGGAAGGGGAGGGGCAGCCACACGCTAGGCACCCGAGCCCCTTTCCGAAGATGTCCTCACAGTGTAAACTGCTATGCATGGTGCACGCTGTCAGGACGTCCTCCCATCACAGTGTTTTTACACGCTGCACCGGAAGAGGCACAAAAGAGCTGTGTGGTGGCTCTTCGGGCACCCTTTTCACTGCCTGGGAAAGGAGCGGTGTTTTGGTGCTCCTTTCCCAGGCAGCAAAAGGGAGGATCGGGGCCGATGCATCTGGCAGCTGCGGCCTCGATACTCCATTTTCCCGGAGTGGCCCAGGGCTGCCCGTCTGCATCCCCCCTATGTCTCTGATACTGTAACAGTCCTCCTCTGAGTGAGGTTAATACTTTCTTCCTGCTATATTAACACCAGTTGGGATAGGATTTAGTTTGTTGTGTGTTTATTTATTAAAGTCATTATTGTTTGTTTTTAAACCACGAAATACATGTTTGTCATTTTTTTTTATTTAGTCTTTATTTTTTAGGAAAGCATATTAAAATAATAGTCTGACCCATGTTTTTTGCTGGTCTGCTGATGAAAGCTAAACTCTAACAAGTTTAACTTTCATACCTGCATATTTTAGTTTACCTTTAAAAGGGTTAACAACCTGGGGAACTAAAATTGCACCCCACAAATCCATGCATTTTTTTTTGTAATCCACATTCAATAATGATATTGATCTAAACTTTTTAATTATCCTACAATCCTTATCCTCTTTGGGAGTCAATGTTATGTTAGCTTCTTTCCAGCTCTCAGGGATCTATGCATTAACTAAAATATATTCATCACCATTTGCAGTGGTTTTACCAATTCCTCCTGTAAACACGTATAGTATAGCTGTTAGCCCATCTCATCTTGGGGTCTTTCCTAATTTCATATTTTTAATTGCTTCCTTAATTTTCTCAATAGATATTTCTTTCTTCAAGCTTTTCTTATGTTTATCTGATACTCACGAGACACTCCTTTTAGAAATATATTCTTCCAATTGTCCTTTTTCTATTCTTTTTTTCCTTATAAAGTAACTGAAAATAATTATGAAAAACCTTTTGCATTTCTTTTCCATTTGTTATTGTTCTCTCCTCATCCTTCACTTCTAATATCATTCTTTTAGCTCTTTCTTTTCTTAGTTTATAAGCTAAAAATCTCCCAAGTTTATTAGCAAATTGACATTTTCTTTGCCTTACGAAATCTATTTTTTTTAATTTCATCAGTTAACAACATTGATACTAGCCTTTGGAAAACCTTAATCTGACTTAATGTTTTTTCTTATCTTTTACTTTTTCTACCTCCTCTTCTTTTAATCTGGTCTCTTTCAACACTTTTTCTAATTTCTCTTATCTCCACTTTTTCCATTCAATATTTTTTGTATAAAACTACCTCTAATCACTGCCTTACTTGCATCTCACATGATTCTACTTTTGATATCTTTATTTATATTTAATTCCAAATATTCCTTCAATTTCCCCTTAAATTCAGTAATCATTTCTTCCATTTGTAATAATAATTCATTTAATCTCCATCTATAACACCTAACCTGCCTTAAATGTCTTCATTACTGGACCATGATCTGATAAAGTTTTTGGTAATATCTCAGCCTTCACAATTGTTTTCCCTAGATTCTTTGATACCCAAATCATGTCAATTCTAGACCATGATTTGTGAACATCTGATTAAAAAGTGCACCCTTTGCATTTACCCTCCTTTAATCTCCAGGTGTCCATCAATTGCAACTCATCTATTATATCAAAAAAGTCCTGAGTTAATTTTCCTTGATTCTTTTTAATTGTTTTCTCAGCCTTCCTATTAATTAATGGATCCACCACTCCACTGAAATCCCCCATTATACACAAATTATCATATTCTAATTTAACTACTTTTTCTTTTACTTCTTTGTAAAATGAATGTTTTTCACTTACTGAAGCATAAATACCCACAATCAACATCTTTTTTTCATTAACTTCTACTTCTACTCCTATGAATCTTCCCTTATAATCAGAAAAGATTTATCTTGGGGAAAGACCTGCTTTAATGTATAGGACCATACCATACCATTTCTTTTCTTTCTTTTTTGACCCAAATATATAAATTCTTCTAATTTTTTTTTGCACCAATATGTTTCCATGTTTCTTTCTAATACATATTTCCTAAAGACACAAAGCATGAGCATTCAGTTTTTTCCATGCATTTAATTTTTTTCTTTGTGATAACACACTTCACATTCCATGATACTAATTTATTAACAGCCTACTTTTTAAATTAGATTCTTCTTCAATCTCTGTCAGAAAGGGCTAAGTGCAGCAAATTGCCCTCTTTTGAATCTTCATCTGTCTCTTGCTTATCCTTTCTTCTATTATTTCTGCCTTTTCCCTGACTTTTCTCTTCTTGCTGAGCTTGACCTTCTTCATCATCATCCAAATAACCATTCTTCTAGTGGTTTGAGTGGTCTCTGAAGACTTTTCTATTCTTTAACAAAAAGTCTCTCACTTTTTCAACTTAATTCTGTATCTTTGCTCTTTAAATGTAATCACACCTTCTAACTTATCCCAGTAGAAGGGTATTTTCTCCTTTTTTAATTTCTCCACCAAGAAGGTGTAATTTGTTCTTTTCTGTAACAATTGCATGTTGCATCTTTTAAATCAATCTTTTAGTAGAGGTTTTCAAATGGAAAATACAGCTATTTTCAGTTCACAGGCACACAGATCTGAAACACCTGTGTTTAAAGCTTTCCCTACCCTCCAAATCCTTAACCATTAAGAGCCTTATCTCATGACTAAAAGAAGCTGAGATGGAGTGGCAGAGAAGTGGCTTTCTGCCTCCCCACATGCTGTCATGGCATTTCTGTTCTCCTTTGCAAGGGAGACACTTTTAAAGTATGCCTTTTGCCAAAGAGGTATTTCCAGCATGACAAAAGGCATGCTTTTACAACCATCTCCCTTGCGAAGAGAATAGAAGTGCTGTGATATCATGTGGAGAGACAAAGCCATTTCTCTACCACTCCATCTCGGCTTTCTTTTGTCATACAATGAGGTTCTAAGTCATTCATGCCCAATGTAGAATAAATTTATGGTCCAATCTATTCAGAAACAAGCGTAATAACTTGCAGACATGTCCACTATAAATGAATGTTGATGTCACTGTCATTGCATATTTTCCTAGTGGTGAATATTGATTATTCATGTAATTTATTTTCCCCACAGTGTGGTGTTATTTTGTTGTAACAATAAAATTGGTCTTTCTGATTTAATTCAAAGGTGGATTTGACAAGTAACAGATTCTTCATCAGGTTTTTGTATCCAATCCCATGAATCTTATATCACTTCATAAATCTTGGTGTCATGGGATACTACTAATCTGCAATGGTTAGTCTAAAATGTTTTTGAATGTCTTGCTTTAATAGAAGGATTGATGCTTTCAAGACATCTAAGATCTTATCTTTGTTCTAGGACAGATTATGATTCTGAATTATCTGAATAATTCCTTTACCCAGGTATGAAAAGACTGGAGTCTTTTCATACCTTGGTAAAATAAAGGACTGCCATAACTTGTGGCAAAGTTTGCAATAGGAATGAATTGTGTACAACATTGTGGTATATGATATGCCTAAATTGTTTGTCTATGATCCACCCAGACTAATTCCTTCAGAGTATAACCCTAGATCAGTGCTACTCAAAGAGGTGACCCATAGACCACTGCCATCCATGATTGATTGGCTGCCATTCTGTAGTGAGTTTCCAGGAATGAAAAAGACACATGGTAATAATATGGCATAAATATAGTATGGTCCATGTGGTAGCAATAGGTGGGAGCAAATGAGGGTATTGCTCCCCAGCAAGACTTCCGCTTCTCTAAATGAAATTGTCTTTCAGTCTCCAAATTTCAGTCATTGCAATTGAACATTTAGAACTACAGTTTAGACAGCAAATGAAAAAGATATGGTTGAATCTTTCAAAAACCCAATACTTATACTTCTCAAAATTACTAAAACATTGCACACTTACAAGGAAGCTTTTCCAAGGATGTATACTTTGTATGCTGCAGGACCCACTTTTGGTGCATCTATAGCTAGAAGTGAACATTCTTCCCAAGTTTGACATATGTGTGGACACCACAGAAGCATTCAATCCTTTATCAAAGAAAAGCAAATTTAATAATCTATGGGCCTAAGCAGACGGTGCTTTGCACCGTCTTCAAGGCAAGGAAGGGGAGGGGCAGCCTCACGCTGGGCGCCCAAAACCCTTCCTGAACATGTCATTGGAGCTCCTGTCGCTCCGCACGACTGGTGCTCCGACGACGCACTTCCGCTGCACCGTCCGCACACGCTGCGGTGGAAGAGGCACCAAAGGTGTGCCCAAGGCCTCTTGCAGCGCACCTTCGGTGTCTTGTGGCGCTCCTTCCAGGGCCTAAGAAGCTGCGGGTTGGGACCGATGAGTGCGGCTACCTTGGCCCCAATCTGCAGCTTCCTGGGGCGGCCCATGGTCGCCCGTCTGCATAGGCCTTTAGCTTTTGAAAGTAACATATTTGAAGCAAGATCAAATGGACAGTTTCACCACAAATTTACAGAGAAAGTGCAGCTCATTAGATTGAATTAAGAGTTCAGATCATTGTTATAGTATAACTCAGGGGTAGGCAACCTTTCCCCTTTAAGGGCCGAGGGACTTCAGCTCCCAGAAGCCTCAGCTATGTTGGCCAATAGTCCCATGTTGGCCAATAGCTCCTGGGATTCTGGGAGCTGAAGTCCCTCGGCCCTTAAAGGGGAAAGGTTGCCTACCCCTGGTATAACTTGTACAATAAGAATTTAGGGCAGGGCTAGGCAACCTTTCCCCTTTAAGGGCCAAGGGACTTCAGCTCCCAGAAGCCTCAGCTATGTTGGCCAATAGCTCCTGGGATTCTGGGAGTTGAAGTCCCTCGGCCCTTAAAGGGGAAAGGTAGCCTACCCCTGATTTAGGGCCTAAGCAGACGGGCGGCCATGGGCCACCCTGGGAAGGTGCGCCGCAGGACCGAGGCATCCCCATGCCTCGATCCAGCGGTGCACCATCGGCGCCCCTGGAAAGGAGTGCTAAAATAGTGCTCCTTTCATATGTCGCTGAAAGTGCGCTGCAAAACGTTGCAGCGCACTTTTGGCGACCCTTCCGCCGCAGCGTGTCTGGAGGGCCGGCGGCTCCGAGGACGACCTTGGGAGGGGGAGGGGGCACCGAGTGTGCGGCTGCCCCTCCCCTTCCCTGCGCCGAGGACGGCCTATTAAGCCGTCTGCTTAGGCCCTTACTTCCTATCTACTCTTATTAATTTTACACAACTGTTTTGCAGCTGGAAATAATGTGTTTTACTTTGCCTTATTTTTGAATGATTACAACATATTTTCTAATTATAATGCATTAATTGAGGGTTATTTTTATCATTACCTATGAAAACCTCATTTCACAGAAACCTCTTTTTTACTGAGCCCAAACCATCTGACTCCCTGATTTTTGTCTCTGTTACTCAGCAAAAATTGTCTTGCTACTTCTCTATACTGTTCCCTGGCACATGGGGGCGGGGGGGATTGCAGGTCCCCTACATCAGATAGCTGGAGAAGCACTACTCTAGGTAATTCCCCCCCTAAAACCCACCATACTAAAAGCCAAACTGAAGCCGGGTTGAATTGCTATAAAACTGTAGATTAGGAAGATTAGGGCAAATTGGCTTTTGAAGCATATCTGATGCTGCCTGAGACCCCTTATTATTTCCTACAAAATCATTCAACAGCTTCTGCCAATTCTTAATTAATTTCCTGGGGATCATCATTAGTATAGATTAAAAATCAAACAGAAGTTTTGGCAACATGACTATTTTATAATGAGTGGACTTGCATGAGCTACATTAGGATCAGTTCTAGCCCCTCTTTTAGCTCTATCTTAATAGAACCAATTAGAATGGTTGTTTTCTAGGATATTGGCAAGGTTAAAGTAATGCAGACTCCTAGGTGCTTCATTTACCCATTTTAAGTTTATATTTAGATTTAATAGCTTCCTCAATAAAATGACTGGCATAAGCTCCAACTTTATATATTTTACCTTGAACTAAAGTGTGAAGTCATACTGTGTAAATTAAGTACACAAATAACAGTAGAGATGATAGTGAGTCTGTAATCTACAATGCTGCATGTCTAAAACCACACTGGGAGGGCAGCTGTTGTATAAACCATCAGCAAAATCATAGAATCATAGAACCATCAGCAAAATCATAGAATCATAACATAAATTTGTGCTGGGGGATATAGAAAATACCTAGAGAGAACATCTTTTTTTGGACGTAAGTGAAACTATGTGTATTGGTCCCATGGGTATGGGGGTCAAACTGCTAACTAACAATTAATGTATATGCTTGTGGTTTAGTCTTATTTCAGAAGTCTTCTTTAGCATGAACATAGTGTCTTAACCGTATCCCTCACATTACAAAAATATTAAAGCAACCATACTGAACATTCAGCAATGGCTGAATTTATAATGTGCAAGTTGTTTCCTAGTTTTGTATTCTATATACACATTTTGGCAATCAACTTGCAGTTGTTGCTTGCAGCATTTCTTTTGTATGTGTCTTGTGCAATATTGCTTGTCACCAACAAATGAGATGAACTTATGGCACATTGTTCCTGCCTCTATTTTTTTAATTCTATGATCCTGTTTAACACTTCCAGCAAATATCTCAATACCCAAGGTAAAGAGCAATGGGAACAAGCTCTTTGAATGGGAATATTTCTAGACATAAACAGGCCAGTCATGACTTGATGCTCCATATGGAGTTCTGCCCACTCAGAGCAATTTCATGTGCTACAATAAGTGTAAGAAAGAGTCCCACCAAAGGTTTTTACAGCTTCTCAAGGCTGTGATGAAGACATGCTATTGCTACAGAGGTCCTTCTTTGGATTGTCACAGCCTCATTTGCTGCTGGGAGGGGGCTGGAAACGTCCTTGCTTCTGGATGAACAGCTGAAGAAGCCTCCTTTGCTTGATGTTGCTACAGGTTGTTACAGTATGCTCAGGGAGATCAAGCCAGGAGACGTTACTTGGGCTGCATCTGCACTTCAGAAGAGTGGGGTATAAATACTCCAAATAAATAAATAAATGCTATGGAATCCTGAGATTTGTAGTTTGTTGTGGCACTAGAGCTCTCTGACAAGGAAGGGTAAATATCTCAGAAAACTACAAATCGCAGAATTCCATAGCATTGAGCCATAGCAGTTAAAGCCATATCAAATTGTATTACTTCTGCAGTGCAGATGCAGCATCAGTTACATATTCGTAACTAAGTAACCAATGTAAGGGCCTCGGCAGACGACTAATAGAGCCGTCTCCGAGGCAGGGAAGAGGAGGGGCAGCCGCACGCTCGGCGCCTCTTCCTCCTCCTGAGGTTGCCCTCTGAGCGGCTGGCCCTCCGCAGTGCCGGCGCTCCCAGGGCAACCTCCCGCCACAGCGTCTGCACACGCTGTGGCGGATAAGTCAGTGAAAGTGCGCCCTACGCTTTTGGGGTGCACTTTCACTGACATCTGAAAGGAGCGCTGATTTAGCGCTCCTTTCAGGGGCGCCAACGGTGTGCCACGGTGCGGATGCCTCGGTGCCGCGGCGCACCGTCCCGCGGCGGCCCAGAGGCCCTCGTCTGCTTCCCCCCTAAAATATCAACTATGGTTTCTGAAAAGGCTTCTAGTTGCTCTTAATGCAAATAAGTTTATCCTCTATCTTTTATTGTCTGCAGTTTGCCTCCTCATGCTGATCATTATCTGACTATACCTGTATAATCTTATGAAATACTCTTCTCCAGTACTGATATGAACACTGTGAAGTCCTGATAAAACAGATATATCAATTGGAGTGACTCCACTTTATCATTATCCCTACCCTCTTTGTGCAGAACCATTCTCCTGGATTCTCTCCAGATGACAAAAAACATCCCATTCTAATGAATTATGTTCAATATTTCAGCCAAGAGCTAGGCCAAGTTATCTTTAAAGGCTTCATTGTACTTTGCTGGGAATATGTTCTTTTCGAGGGACTTATTGTTATTCAGCCATTTAATGATATCTAGCACCTCAGAGCTGATGATTTAATTATCAAGGAATCCTGCCTACTCATCCATAAAGCTTTGCGGGTATTTGAACTTAGATATGCATTCAGTTTCTCAAATGTTGAACTCTCTGAGGCCTGCACAGCCAAATTATGCTTGGCAAATCCATCTAATGATTCAGTAGTCTCCATGAAATGCAAGTTTCCTGTTTTCTTATGTGCAGATGCCATGTCTAAATTTCCTTTCTGAGATAAACTCCTGGCTACAAGTTTATTTACTCTCCACCTGCATACAAAGTAGTGTTTCAAAAATACAAGATATTTTTGTACCTCTTTGCCCAAGGGCTGTATCCCAGCTATACGAGGGCAATATCTCAGATCCACTGCGCAGTATCCTTGTCTGAGTTTGACCCCTTTACTCCCACACACACGTTTTAATCCAAACTGAAATCAATTTGGAAAACCACAGGAGACCCTGATTACATAGCCACCTTGGTGCAATGGGAGTGTTTCTACTGTGTACACGTTTGCTACATTGGTTAAGCAGCAGTTGCGAGGTGGGTGTTTTTTGGTTTTGCTTTCAGTTTTTTTTTAATTCTTGCAATGCATGCATAGATTCATAGAATCATAGAGTTGGAAGAGACCACAAGGGCCATCCAGTACAATCCCCTGCCCTGCAGGAACACACAATCAAAATATCACCAACAGCTGGCCATCCAGCCTCTGTTTAAAGACTTCCAAAGAAAGAGACTCCACCACTCTCTGAGGGAGTGTGTTCCACTGCCTCTTACTGTCAGGAAGTTGTTCCTAAGGTTGAGGTGGAATCTTTTTTCCTGTAGTTTTAATCCATTGCTCTGGGTCCTATTCTATGGAGCAGCAGAAAAAGAGCTTGCTCCATCCTCAATGTGACACCCCTTCAAATATTTAAACTCAGCTATCATATCACCACTTAAACATCTCTCCTCCAGGATAAACATACCCAGCTCTCTAAGGGGCTAAGCAGATGGGCAAGAAAAGGTGACTTGTAAGGCCTAAGCAGACTGCCAGAAATAGTGCACATTAAATTGAGGCACTGCCCTGGCTCAGTGCTAGGGAATCATGGGAACTGTATTTTTTTCTGGGACATTGAGCCTTCTCTGTCAGAGAGCTCTGGTGCCACAATAAATTACAGTTCCCATGATTCCCTAGCACTGAGCCAGGGCAGTGCCTCAATTTAATGTGCACTATTTCTGGCAGCCCGTAGTTGCCTTTCGCCTAAGCTGCAGCAACTGCACTGCCTGCCCTGAAGTTGCCCTAAATGAGGATGGAGCAACCACACTGGGGGGGAGTCAATGCAGCTTTTCTGAGGCTGTATTGAAGCCCCAGCAACCATACTGCCAGCCCCAAGGACGCTGCAAAGGGAGACGGAGCAACCACATGGGGCGGCAGTGGCTGCATTAATTTTTTTCTGTTCGCTCTCAAATGCATGAGCACATGTGCAGGAACAGCTCTCCACACCTGCACAGGAAAACATCCCTGCGCACCTGCACAGGACATGTCATAGGCTAGTATACAGTCTGTCACTCTGTGTAGAAAGGTGTCTGAAGTTCAGCATCCCAGTGCACCTGCACAGGACCTATCATACACTCACATATCATGCAAGGATTCACTGACTTCCATTTCCCCCCAAGGAGTGGGTGCAGTAGACAGGTACCACTGTCTGATTGTGCCACCCTTGGGGTGAAGAAATGGGTTTGTCAACTGAAAAGACACTCCATTATCCTCCACAAAACATGTCCCACACAGATCAGGGGGGGAGGGGAGAGGTACATGCAAGGGAGGTTTGTGTGGACAGACTTGATACATGCAGCTGGTGGTCATGCAAGGGAGATGGTCAACAGGACACACGGACAAACATTACTCCAGGTGATCCTCCCCAATCATGCCAGGAAGTGGTGTGCAAGTCTTATACACACCTGCACAGAAGAAGTCGCAGAAGCCTCTTTCATGCAAACTGCTGTGCATGCTGACAGCAAGCGTACATGCAGCAGAATGCATTTATTGTCACAACAGAGGACAGTTGCTAGGGTGCATGCATAGGGTTACAATTAGGGCTAGGGTTAGGGTTCTAATATTCAAGCGCACCTGAGCCAGTGCATCTATACCTGGAAGCATAGGGTGCTTTAAATTAAAGCTTGCATTGTAGGGCGCATGCTCTGGTTTGCCGGGTCAATTTCTGCCACACATGTGACAATGCATTTATATGGCCATTTTCTAGTGCATCAGTGTTGCTGCATACATACACACATGTAAAGGTGTGCATCTTCACCGAAGGAGTAGAAAAAAGTGGCTTCTTTTTGGAGTAGCTTTTCTTGACATACTGGAGGGTGCTTTCCTGGAGACTTTTAGGTGTGCATCCTCTAAAGGCCATGCCTACAAGTCACCCTCAAAGCACCCCTTTTTGCCCATCTACATAGCCCCTATGTCTCTCCTCATAAGGCATGGTTTCCAGACCCTTCAGCATTTTGGTTGCCCTCCTCTGGACACTCTTCAGCTTGTCAACATCCTTTTTGAATTGTGGTGCCCAGAACTGGACACAGTATTCCAGGTGAGGCTTGACCAAAGCAGAATAGAGTGGCATTATTACTTCCCTTGATCCAGACGCTACTATTGATGCAGCCTAAGATTGCATTGGCTTTTTTAGCCACCACATCACACTGTTGATTCATGTTCAACTTGTGGTCTACTAGGACTCCTAGATCACTTTCACATGTAGTCTTGTTGAGCCAGGTGTCTCCCATCCTATATCTATTCATTTCATTTTTTACCCTAAGTGTAGTACTTTAGCTTTCTCTGTGTTGTAATTCCTTTTGTTAGTTTTGGCCCAGCTTTCTAATCTATTAAGGTCATTTTGAATTTTAATCATCTCCTCTGTGGTATTGGCCATTCCTTCTAATTTGGCGACATCTGCAAATTTGATAAGCATGCCCTCTGTTCTATCATCAAAGTTATTGATAAAGATGTTGAATAGCACTGGGCCCAGGATAGAACTCTGTGGCACCTCACTGGTCACTTGTCTCCAGGATGAAGTGTAGTATCCTACATTTCTCCCTACTGAAATTCATTTTGATATTTGGATGTGGTGTGCAGTACTGCAGAGTACAGTAAATAGCATGCAGACACTTCTTGTAGTTCTAAAGTAGAGCTTTATTGTTCCATAAAGTAAATAAGAAAAGATAACATACAGTCCACCAAAGGATCACATCTTGCTGATGTTGTTGTAGAATAGAAAAGTTACAGATCCATGTTTCCAGATCCAGGAGTTATAGTTACATTGTAAAACCAAGTATAAGCATAATCATAAGCTAAAAGCCAAAACTAACTCCATAGCTAACCACACACGCACAAACACAGTGCTTGCATATATTAACAAAGAACAAAGAAAGCTCTTGGCCCTTCCCATACTCCACCTTCTGGGTGTTAACCTTATGCTGATTGGATAATGCCTGTATGATGTGTTTTACCCCAGCCTCTAGCTGTCCATCATCCCCCATGTGACTTCTTTCCCATGAGCTCATATGTTGATGTGTTGCTCATCTATTCCCAGGCTGAAAACTGTGTTTATGTTTTGACTT
The DNA here is from genome assembly GCA_026167975.1 of Phrynosoma blainvillii. Taxonomy (NCBI): domain Eukaryota; kingdom Metazoa; phylum Chordata; class Lepidosauria; order Squamata; family Phrynosomatidae; genus Phrynosoma; species Phrynosoma blainvillii. Next base: position 135,451,618 of record JANUYF010000003.1, on the reverse strand, counting down.
CTCAGCCACCTGCTGTCGAGTCCTCTTTGTTTCAGTAGACACTGTTCTCATGAGAAAATTTTCCACACACATATCTCTACATTTCTCCTTTGACTGTATAACCCATCCATATTCCAACACTAATCTATTCATGTCATTTTGAATTTTGATCCTCTTCTCTGGGGTATTAAATATTTACATATTTGTGTAATCAATTTTTCTTTAAATCTGATTGTCCACCTGTGCTTCTATAAACTGGGCTTTTAAAATGTGTGCTTTGACTCCAAAATTGGGATCACAGTTGAATCAGGTGTGTGTGTGTGTGTGTGTGTGGGGGGGGTAAAGTTGGTGGGTGTTCACCTAGGTCAGATGGTCACCTAGGTCCCACCACAAAAGTAGCTCCCTTGTTTGTACCGGCATCTAAAAATGCAGTGTTGCCTTTTGGGGCACACATTTGCAGGTTGTCATTTTACCTCCTTCTTCTCTATTTGCTTCAATGTTGTTGTTGTTAACCACCTTTGAGTTGATCTCCAAGACTCCCTGCCCTCCACTGCTCTGTTTAGTTCCTGCAAAATTGTACCTATGACTTCCTTAATAGAGTCACCCATCTAGCATGTGACCTTCCACTCTTTCTGCTTCCCTTCACCTTTCCTAACATTATTGTTTTATCCAATGAGTCATGCCTTCTCATGATGTACGATGTCATCTTGGCTTCTATGGAAATATCTGGCTTGATCTGCTCTAGGACCCATTTGTTTGTCTTTTTGGCTGTCCATGGCATCTTCAGTGCTTTTCTTCAGCACCACATCTTGAATGAATTTATTTTCTTCCTATCTTCTTTTTTAACTGTTGAGTTCTCACATCCATACATGGCTTCAATGCTGAACTGCAAATGTGTGCAGGTAACACAGTACAAACAAGGGAACTACTCTTTTGTGGTAGGAACAATCAGATGACCTAGGTGACCAGCTGACCTAGCTGACCAACCAACCAACCTGCCCCCCACCCCTGATTCAACTATGGCCCAAAATACATGGTTCAAACAAAGCAGTTCCTGGCTGCTTTGGAGACATGGCATTTACATGATGCATGCCCCCAAAGTGGCTGGAAACCACGCCAAGGCCATGCTATGGGGCTAAACGCTAGACCAGGGGTAGGCAACCTTTCCCCTTTAAGGGCCGAGGGACTTCAGCTCCCAGAAGCCTCAGCCATGTTGGCCAATAGTCCCATGTTGGCCAATAGCTCCTGGGATTCTGGGACCTGAAGTCCCTCGGCCCTTAAAGGGGAAAGGTTGCCTACCCCTGCGCTAGACCAAAAAGAAGTCAGGATAATGTGACCAGCCCAGAAAATGCTCTTGCGCATGTGCTAGAAGAGCATTTCAATCCTGCATATAAACATGCTGACACCAGAGTGGTTCTAAAGGAGTGATCTATCCTAATCCTAACCTTAAAGTTGCATATTAATGCCCCAATGCAGTTGTGCATTTAAAAAGGATGGAGTCAACATATTCAAGTGATCAGGGCGGCAATGGAAAAAAGTGAAAGTATGACAGCTCAAATGGATGTAATTACATCATATACAAACCAGACAGTCCAAGAGGGAGCATAGAGGGGAGGAGCCATGGGGGTGTGTGATTGTGCATTGCCAATGTTTTACTGGTCACACTCTGCTCCAATGCTCTGTCCCAGTGGAGGATGGCAGGTGCAACTCTGTGGCCAATCAGAGCAGCAGCTATCCAATGGAATGGTATCTAGGCAACAGGCAGTCACCAGTGGTGTGTTTGTGCAATGATGCACATGAATGATAGGGAGGTGACCAAAAAAAAAAAAATTACCCAGCAGCGCAGCTTGACAGAACATGTGCATTTGGGCCCCCTTGGGAGCAGCTGGTGTGGTCAGTGGAGTTTCGACCCACTTTCGAAAAAGCTGCTTTTTCCTTTCCATCTGATTTGCCCCAATGATCCCAATTTGGAGGTCAAACTACACATTTTAAAAACATAGTTCTTTCCCCAAACATCAGAATAGACTGGATGTTTTAAAAGATTGCCTTTAAGTCCTCAGATATTGAAAAGGATTGTTTTCACATCAGAAGGAGAGGAACGTTGTGCATTCCAACAGGATTGGGATGAAGGTAATAAAACAGTTTTATCCTTTTAAACTGTATTTTATTCCTTTAATAAACAATCTATTTTAATATTGCAATAATTTAATACCATTTTAATAAACCATTTTTCTATGTTTTAAATCATACTGTTCCTTTAATATTGTGAGCTGCTCTGACTCTGCTCTGGTCTGAGCTGTGGTTGCTTCTGAGGTACAGACCTATTTCTATACACTCATCCTCCCAATTCACTGGGGTTAGGGGCACAGGACTCCTGTGAATGTGGAAAAACTGCAAATAAGAAAAACACTATGGACCTTATCACATGGGGCTCAATGCAGACAGAATCCAAATGAAATCCCGACCTAATATGTATTATTTTTCCGTGTGTCCACACGACGTCGCACAGAACCCCGACAGAACCCCGACAGAATGCGGAAAGAACTGAGATCTTTTGAATTTCGGTTTCTTTAGGAATTGCAATTGCGCGACGGGAATCATTTTGCTTTTACCGTAGGTATGAAAACCCAATACGTATTGGGGAGCATTTCCCCAATATGTATTGGGGAGCATTTCCCCGCCTGCGCTCCAAGGAGGACCTCCTCAGAGAGCTGGCTCTCTGGGGAGGACCTCCTCGGAGCGCGGACCCTGCGCGGGGCTTCGCTCCAAGAAGGACCTCCTCAGAGAGCTGGCTCTCCGGGGAGGACCTCCTCAGAGCGCGGACCCTGCGCGGGGCCTCGCTCCAAGGAGGACGTCCTCAGAGAGCCGGCTATCCGAGCAGGACCTCCTTGGAGCACCGACCCTGCGCAGGGCCTCGCTCCAAGGAGGACCTCCTCAGAGACCTGGCTCTCCGGGGAGGACCTCCTTGAAGCGCGGACCCTGCGCGGGGTCTCGCTCCAAGGAGGATGTCCTCAGAGAGTCGGCTTTCCAAGGAGGACCTCCTTGGAGCGTGGACCCTGCGCAGGGCCTCGGTCCAAGGAGGACATCCTCAGAGAGCCGGCTTGGGAAGGGGTGACAGCCACGGCTGTATTGCGCATGTGCTAGAAGAGCATTTCTAGCACATGTGCGGGATTTTCTCACTTGTGTGTGAATGGCAAATACGGTTCCCAGGAGTGCTTTCCTTAAAAGCGCAATGAAGGTAATTGCGTGTGATAGCCATTTGCATATTGTGGAGTTTCGTCCGGTTTATTACTGGATTTATTCTTATTTCACTTTATTATCGCTTTGTGGGCCACGTGTGATAACGTCCTATGTTTTCACCTGAGAGAACACCTGTCTAGGTATCTTTAGGTCCTCCAGTGCAAATCTGTGGTCAACATCACCAGACATTGACCATAGAATTGTGCTGGAGGAGCTACAGATGCCTAGTGGAGTGTTCTCTCTAGGAATCCCTAGGTCCTTAAGTGCAACTTTTGGTTAAAGTTGACCATAGTGTTGCACTAGAGGACCTAGATATTTCTAGAGGGAACATATTAATCAAATCCATGAATAATCAAATCCACAAAAGTCAAAGCCACAAATGTGGAAGGATGAGTGTATTATTTATTTGTGAGAGTAAAGAAGGTGGTGATACTAAAATGTTGACCTAGAAAATGAGCTGGTTAGGAGAGAGAAGTACCTAATCTCTCTTTTAGACAGGCAACATGCTATCAATTAAATAAAACATTTTTCACAAGTCCTCCAAGTGGCAGACTAGTTTCTTGTATTTAGAAAGACTTCTAGATTTAGACCTCTTAGGTCATTTTAGAGCTTGCAAAGTTAATTTTAAAAGGCAATTCATTATGTAACTTTTACTGATGACTCAAAGTTAATTTGTTACAATTAACAACAAACTCTTGTCACATTTAGCATCTTGTTCTATTAATTTTCCCATTACTTACTGTTGATCACAAATGCCCACACAACTTTTTTTTAAGGTAATGAGGAAAAAATAATTAATTTGTTACATGAAGTGGGAAGAAAACACCAGTTGGAATCCATACTTTAGGAACTATGTACAGACTGTGAAAATCCCTGAATTCTGCTTACTGGACAGCAGTTGCTGCAATCAACAGGGGTCTGTTTCTGTTGCGCAGGAAGTGGCTGATTAATATTCTCAACCCCCCTCACACAAACAATCTCAAACACAAGGGGGGATTGCAATAGGGACTCTGATTTTGCATATCATTTGAAATTACTCCTGGGAGGGGATGGAAATGGCAGCCAGCTACTTCCCAAGCAACAGGGGAACAAACGTTTGTGGACTGTAGCTGCTGCTGCCTGGTAAGTGGGGAAAAGGCTAAGATTCATTGTGTAGCACCATAAAGATGGATCAAATTGGAGACTGCAGTCAAGAAATCAGAAGGAAACTAGGAATGGGAAGGGCAGCTATGATAAGATCCTGAAGTGTTAAGATATACTATGGAATACTTTGTTGTAATTTCATAGCAATGAGTCATGGTGGTTAAAATGATGCATTATTTCTTCAGCACAGATTAGACTGTTGTCACTTTGTCTCTTTCCAGAATTCATGTGATGGGTACTGTGCCTGTTTTTTCCTGCTTATGGGCTCTTAGAAAGTGACATAGATAGATAGATGGATAGATAGATTGATAGTAGTGCAACTCTGGAATACTATGTCCAGTTCTGGGCATGACAATTCAAAAAGGATGTTGACAAGCTGGACTTTGTCCAGAAGAAGGCAACCAAAATGGCTAACAAAATTTAAAACAATACACATTAAAAACAATACAAAACATCAAAATGTACACACACACACACACACTTTAAAGAAGCATTGGATAACCTTAACTCTTGCCTTGCCCAATCTACCCATGTCTTAACCTGCTTCTCTCATCCACTTCTAAAAGCCCTTGGGAAGGCAAGCAAGGTTTCTTTGTGGGGGGTTGCAGACTGCCAGAAATAGTGTGAATTCAGTCCACTTTTAGGGTTAGGGTTAGAGTTAGGGAACCATGGGAACTGTATTTTATTGTGGCATCAGAGTTGTCTGACAGAGAAGGCTCAATGTCTCAGAAAAATAACAGTTCCCATGATTCCCTAGCACTAACCCTAACCCTAAAAGTGGACTGAATTCACACTATTTCTGGCAGTCTGCAACCCCCCAGAGTCTGCCAGTCCTTAATCACACCTCTTTCCTTTCCTGGTTAATACGTCTGCTCCTTCTTCCTCCTGCAGTTTAAAAAAAAAATAGCATAGGAGGATCCAAATCTGATATAAGACAAGCTCAGAAAGTTTATAAGGCTGCAATCCTAAGAGGGTTTTAGTTCAGGTGAATGAATTGTATGGACCTTCAGATGTTATCAGACTGCAACTGCCAGTATTCCTCACCTTTGGGTAAACTGTCCTACCAATAAATTTGTCTGTCAGTCCCCAAATTTCTAGCATTGCACTATCTTAAAACTTAAAATGGTTTAGGCTTCCAAAGAACAGGAGCAGGTGAAGCTATACAGCAAATATAAACATGTGAAATATTTCCAGTGTCTCATTGTCTGCAAAGCTAAAAATCTCAAGACTGGAAGGAAATTTCATTTGGGGTAGCAAAATTCAAATTTGGAGAGATAATGCCTTTAGCTATGCCTATGGAATTCTTTCTCCACATTTCCTGAGGCTAAACACCATTGAATTCAAGGTGGCTTATTTGAGTATTCCTTTTTAGGATTCCACTCTCAATTTGATTTGGTGGAGAAGGGCACTTTACACCCTTAATCCAGATAGAAATTAAGGCCCCCAAATTCCTGGGTACAGTGTCCCCAAGGGCCTGCCCTTTTTCAATGAAACTCTCAACAGCTACCCAAATTTACCAGTATACAAAGCCCTGGTACTGGATTGAGGCATGACAAATGAGAGCAAAGTGTGGTGTGACCAAAAATTAGGGGGGAATGAACTGATTTTTCTTAAAACCTCCAGGAGTAACCATTTACTTTTTAATTAGGTTATAGCCCATCCCCCAACTTTTAACATTTTTTTTTAAAATGTGCCTTTCAAAACCAAAAGTGGATTTGCACCAGCACAAAGGACATGAGACGCCTCTTTTTGGGTTTAAACAGGCCACAGCTTTTATTTTGCTGTACAAGGTCTATTTACAAAGATTTACAATTAAACTCCTAACACTGTGTCACGTGTGTGTGAAGGTGTAACCTACCCAGATGGGTGGTCCTTCACCACATGTGACAAAGTATGTAAACAAATATCAACAACAAATTTACAAACCCCTCCCCGCTGGAAATGACATAATATTATGTCATACAACGTCATTAGTTAATGACGTCATGCATTTAAATGCATACGTCACTTCCTTTAATTTAACTTTTTGCGAAATTTACCCCCAATTAATTTAATTAGCCAATTAATTTCCCTATGGGGTGGGATTCATTACCCGCCATAAGAGGGGGCCAGCCTAGCTAGGCATCCTCCCCCCCCCACAAACCACTTTTTAAATATGTTCGGAGAGTGCCTGAACATAAATCTCCGACCCTTCTGCAGAGAGGTGCACCTGGTCCCCCCTGTACAACTGAGGCCTATCCTTAATGTTCAGTTATGAAAATACCAAGTCTTGATAACTGTTTGGCCACAGAATGATTTAGCCACCATCGAGCACTGTTAATGGCGGCATCTTTGTGAGCTCCAGGCCAGCTACGCCTTGTGAAGAGCTTAGTCCATAGCAGTATAGCTCCAGGTACAATCTTTCTAATTTCCTGCAGATCTTTCACCATCTGCTTTGCCAGCTGAAGACAAGGGACTTTCACTAAGTCATTCTCCCCCAGGTATATGACTAAAACCTGGGGTTGTGGATATGACTGTGACAGCTGGATAATCCAAGGAAGCAGCGCTCCCCACATCATACCCCTGTGGCCAAACCAATGAGTAGTGCTGATGTTCGCCAGGCCCAAGTTAGTATCACACTGGTGCCCAAGAAGGTGGCGTTCCACCCAAAAGACTAGACTGTGGCCCACAATCCAAATCTTGCCATGGAAAAAGCCAGCTGAAATGCAAGTAAAGCAAATTAGTATAATTGATCAGGATTCTTATTCCCAGAAGGCCGAATATAGGACTTCAATGCCCTAGAATGCCACCAGCCAATTTAGCGAATATTGGCTTCACTTAGACCGTGTGTGGCCGCAGCTGTTGCCACACTGATACGGAAGAAGTGAGAAGAAAAATAAGCCTGGGGCAACTTAGCTCGTCTTAGTGTCTCCTTCCACACCGCCCTAAATTGAAATTGAGTCAAGGGCATACCTGATAAGTGGAGAAACAGATAACCTCCCACTTTTGGCCTAACCCTCAGATAATTGGTCATTGCTAACACCAGGCAAATTTGCCCACTAGGTGCTTTAGCTAAGGAAATAAACTGACCTTTTGCCAACTCAGTTTTGGAGCGCCTAATGCAAATCTGAATCCCCTGCTCTGTTAAGATAACATCCAAAACTAAAAGTGCCGTACCAGACTGATCATTGCGAGATCCAGGCACAATCTCGCTAATTCGTAAAGCTGCAAAGAAAGCAATGGCAAATACTGCCATAAATAAAGACGCTTCCTCTGGTGAATAACATGTATCGGCTAATTGTTCCCATAACTTAGCCAGGACTGTGCCTGTTATCGGCCATTGTGAGTCCCTTACTGCAAGGGATTCTCTGGACCAACCTTCCACAGCTCTTTTAACCCTAAAGTCTGTGGTAGGATCAAAACAACCCCTTGCCCTGGAGTGAAATGCCAGGGCAACCAGCCTGCCCCTAACAGTGACAGGTGACAGACCAGCATACCTGAGATGAACTATGAAACGCAGGACCAGGTCTACCCTAATAGACCAGCCTTCTCCCTCCCCAATTTCCAATAAAAATTGGTTAAATGCATTCAAGGCCATCTGATAGGACTTGCGTGTAGATGGGGTGATGGAATGTAGGATTGCTCTGTGAATTTCTAGTCTCCAAGGCTCCATAGCAAAGCCAGTACCTCCATCAGATCTCCAAAATGAGGTCCCATTGAATTGCTCAAAGAAGGACTCCCAAACTTTCAAGTCCTCACGAATCCCCCTTGTGATCCTAATATGATGATGTGGTGCAAACACTCCTACAGTAGCTCTATATAATCTTGCGCAGATTGCTCATCCCGGAACTATTACTTTACAGGCGAAGTTTAGCAATCCTGTAAAGGATTGAAATTCATGAAGTGTAGCTTTTTGCTTCTCTAGCATCAATCTAACCTGCTGTCTCATAGCCACCAATTTGTCATTTGGTAATCGAGAAATCCCAGCAATGGTGTCTATCTCAATGCCCCAAAAGGTAAGCCGTGTGTCGGGACCTTCATTTTTTTCTTCAGCTAAAGGAACTCTCAACTCTGACATCAATTCCTGAAAATCAGTGAATGTGTCCCTTCATTGAAATGTAGGGACCCTATGAAATAAATAAGATGCAGCCTCCTTGTTTGGGTACGCCCTCAGCCAAGCCTCTTGCACTTGCCTGTGTTAAAATCCCAGCATATACCAAATTGCTTTTTCCCCCCATGCCAGGCCTCTCATTCTGCCCTTTCGGCTGAGTAACCATTGTCACACCTGCTCGAAGGGGAGGCCCCCACCATTACATCTGCCCATAGTTCAGACTGTAGATGTCTCCATGACAGGGAGTGATCTTGGGCAGCTCTCATTCTAAACTGCTCATCATATTGCAGCCAAGCTGCACCCCTAGAGTTATGATGACAGTTGGTATAAGCTTTTATCATGATCTCTTGGTATTTAGAAAAGTCAAGAGACCTAAGTGGCTCTTTTTCTTCTATAACTCCCCTATAAATAGTAAAACCCATGATCCAATTCACAAAATTACGCTCCAGCTTAGGGCCTTTGAGCGCCTGAAACTCTTTTGGGAGGCTAAACACAATCCCATCCTTTACCATGATCCTTGGTTCAGGATCCCTAAAAGTAAGAGAAAATAAATCAATATAATCTCCCTTCCATATTCTTTCTTTAGTGGAAAGAGGAAGGTGTGAGCCAAGGGGTGTAGACATTCTAGCATAAGGAATGAATTCATTATGCGCAGTAACTTCTGATAGCACAGGAGCACCCAAAGGAGACACCATAGAGGTTTCTCTAGCCAAAGCATTTGGCTGACCAACCTGCACCCTAGAGTCAGGCACCTGCGAAACCACAGATGCCTGCACAGGTGCACCCAACGCTGCAGGGATGGGGCGTTCCAAATCCACACCCTGGCTAACCTGGCCACCTGGAGCCCATACCGAGGTGGGCCAATTCATCTGCGAAGGATTAGAAGGAGACAAACCTGATACTGAAGCTTGCTGGGAAGCATCACCAGCCAACTGCACAGGTCCCTCGAAGTGTGGCCCCGCAACAGCTTGGGTGTCGGACAGAGATGAAGCAGCAGCTGCCTGTTCTCTCCTCTGCACATCATGGGTTTGCTACATTGCACCACCACCTGGAAGAACCACTATAGCAAGAGGTTATATAGATCTGCCACAGTGGGCTGCTCAGATACAGGGGCAGTGGCACCCTGCATCTCCACACCAGGGACTCTTTTCAGGAGTTCCCAAACATCAGCTATAGTGGGTTGCCCAGCCTCTATAGCCAAAACTACTGAAGGACCCGGTGTTGCATCAATTACCTGAGAGTCAGGTGCAGAACAAGGGGGCAGCACTTCTGTGTCAGGGTTAACATAAGTGCTGGCAATAGGGCTGGCCGTTGTAGCCTGAAGCCCCTTCTGGGCAAGCTGATTACAGACCACAACACAGCCTGAACTGTCTTGCCCAGTTGTGCTAGCTGAGCAGCAATCTCGTCATCTCTGCTGGCCGATTGTGAGGGCCTCTTCGAGGCAGAGTGACTAGAACCAGGCACAGCCGGGGCTGCGTGCCTTTTAGATTGGGCCTTACTGTGGGGCATCGCTCTCCCAGCGAGTGTAAGCATATGCAACAATTACCCAACCTTGGATGACTACCACCAGGCCAAAGGCTGCCCTTCCCCAAGTCTCACAAGAGACGCAAATAGCCAGGAAGCGTCACTGGCAACAACCACAGGGGGGAAGGTGTTCACCAAGGGTCCTATTAGGCACCCTGCCCAAAGACAACTATTGCCTTCACACACACATCGTTGGGAAGAGCTGTAAAATCCCTCCCGAACCAGGCGATGGGGTCCCAACCTTACCAGTCTGGAGTAACCGGGGCGCCGCTGGGCCTGAGATCGAGCGCAGGGTCCACATACCCGGCGGAGAAGACGCCTGCCGCAGCACCTGCCTCGGTCAGGTGTGTAACCACCCGAGTGTTAGAGATGTGCAGGCCGTCCTGCAGGCCCAAGGTGACCGGCCCAAAGGCCTCGCCCTGCCTACTCCTCTCGAAAAAACAGGAAGACTCGAATTAAGAACTCCCGCAGTGTAAGAGGAATCTTGGGTTGAAGTAAATAAGCAGCAAGAGCCAAATTGCAGCAAAAGCCGAGAAGTCACTAGGCCAAAGCCAAGCAAATAACCAGAGAACGGAGCAGAGTGAAGTGACTCGCTCAGTTCCAACTCTAAAATGGCTGCCGCCACGTGGCAGCATACAGCTATATAGAACAAACTCATGGAGGAAATCTCACACGAGTATGATCACCGTGAGACCTCCTTGAATCAAGCAAACAACTTGATTGGCCAAGCGCGCAGGAACTCAAAGAGATCCCTGTGCACTTGGCCAATCAGACCTCTCATGCCCTTAAATGGGTGGCGCAACAAGAAACCCCTCCCGACTCGTCGGGGGAGGGGGTGTCTTTCTGGTTACTTGCTGCTGTTTTCTGTTTGCTTCTTGGCCTATTTTCTGATGCCCTTAGATGTTCCAGGAGCCAAATATTAGCCCATGAACTGACCACAGCTGCCCAAAAACTGGGAAGCATCAGGCCCTTTGCTGAATTTAGTCCTTCTGGTGTCTCAATCCAACTCTTCAGAATTGCCCATATGGCCATCCTCAGTTCCACATTGCTTGGTAGTTTCACAGATTTTGTGTTTTCTTTCCTATTCTATAAGATCTAAATCTCTCTTATAAGGCTTAGTTACTGTCAGTAAGAGCTTTTAAAAATGTAGTGGTATTTTTGGCTGACTCTTTTGCTTTGGTCCCAGCCACCATTGGAATGTGCCTCCCACAAACTTATCTGGAATTGAATTTGGCCCTCAGAGTGAAAGAGGTTCCTTATCCCCCCCCCCCACCTTGGAGGAAGCATTGATTTCTGTGAGTGCACAACACATGTTTGCACACATGGGTCTTTGATTGGGGATGAATACATACAATTCTGCTCTCCTTGCATATGATCAAGGGCAACACTGATGGCCTGGAGAATGGATATTTTCCACCACCATCATAATTACTCCTGCATAACAAGAGGCTGAACTTAGTGGACCTTGAAGTCCTATCTAACCCTATGGTTCTATTTCATCACCATCATCATCATCATCATCATCATCATCATCATCATCATCACCACCACCACCACAACCATCATCATCCCCAGCTCCCTAACCCTTTACCTCCCACCACATTCTGATAAATCAACATCCTTTAAAAGTTCCATTTATTATGCATTAATTTTCACTTATTGCCAGACACCTTGGAAACTGGTTCACCAGTGGAAAGGCAAGATATGAATATTTAAGATAAAATAAATGAATAACAGCCCTAGCTAGATGAAAGGATAAGACTTCACATTTTCCTATAATGTCATTGACTTTGCAGTGATCCAGAGAGCTACACCAGACTTATTGAAAAGCTTGGGTGCATTACCTATTGGATATGGAGGGGTTTCTTTAAAGAGCTGACCAGAATGCAAGATTCCAAAGTTCCCCTGTATTTGCCAAGTGATATGAGGACCCAGGCATTTGAGAAACCTAAGCCAAAAGGCTTGGTGGGACTGGTCATACAATTCTTTGGAGCCTGACCAGTTTTTTTTCAAATCTTGCAACCAGCATATTGGAATGCAATAGGCACCTAAGCCCCTTGTGCCAACATATGTTTATGCAGTAGAGAATGTCACTCTCATTCTAACAAAAACAAATTTCTAGTCATTTGCTTTCATTCTTCTTAAGAATACAATAGTTTTATGTGCTGGGTTGTTGGCAGTCAATGTGATCAAGTAATTAACCTTGAGCTGTCACTTTTTTGTTTTGTTTTGTTAAAGTACAATTATAGACGGAATGTGGAAATGGAGGGGGGTATTTGCAAAGGAAATATTGAATGGTTGAAACACTGAATGGTTCATTCTAAATTCCATTTCCCTGCTTTGACAGCTATTGTGTCAATAAGTACCCCAACTACTTCTTAAAAGAAACATGTTTCTAAAGGAATAATTGCAAGATGGCATCCATGTTTCCAAGGGAGTGGGACTCATGCATATAATTGTTCAAATTAATGACAATACTGGCATGTTAGCTCTGAGAACAAAGCTCTCTCTCTTTCTATAACATTATGTGGAGACAGAACACAGCAAGATGCAGTACTAGCCTCTTCTACAGAATGATTGATGATCAAACTACAAGGCAATATTCATTGTCTATCAAACACCATGTCATCTGTGGACTTAACAAAATACATAGACTCTGGAAAATGCAATTTTATAGTTCTCTAACACTATTTTCACTTTTTTTTTTTAAAGAAAAGGTAAATATTGAGATTGGGACAGGACATGAAATGCTGAAAAGATGGAAGGTGATAGAAAGCAGTTTTATTTACTTATACATTTTCATCAGAGGAGAGTGCATGTACATTTATATTTCTGGAAGAGAAGCAAATACCAGAAATCTTAACTACAGAAATCTGAAAGGCTCCAGGTGGAGCTGAGTATTTAATAGGTCCCTTATGTGCTGCATCCCATTGGTCCTTTCTCAGAAGAAGAGGAAGCTGCTGTTCTGTACTTACTGCACTGCAGTGACATCATTGGTGAGGTCCACAGGGTGGCATAGTAGCTGTCAGTACTAAAAAGAGCTAAGTACTGGGTTAGGAGATGGGTGTTTTAGGCTTAGGGTTGCCATATCTCAGGGGCTGGTTCTCAGTCTCCAGTTTTCATGGATCATTTCCAAGCAGGAGATGAAGGCACAAATGTTCAGTTTTGGAGGGCTCAGCTCTGTTATGTGCAAAGTTCCAGCTAAACCAGTAGAATACCTGCTTACTACAATTTGCAAGGCTTAATTGATTTCTTTCTGTAACTTGGAAATACTCTCTAGGGTGTCCAGGTATTTACTTGGTTAACTTCCTCTTTCCCTCTTATTCATTGTGGCAGCAGGACTCACCCTTCACTCTGCTCTGCATCCACCTTCTGGCTAAGCAAATAGGCTAGGTTAGATGTTTCTTATCCCATCTCCTCCAGTAAGTGACAAAGAATAATCTGCTCACTAGGAACAGTATTATAGCTAATATTTCTCTCTTAATTTCTAAACAGGAAATATGGTGTGTGTGTGTGTGTGTGTGTGTGTGTGTGTGTGTGTGTGTGTTTGAATGGCAATCTGTAAGCTTAATGACATCACCAGGGGCCATCCCTCGGTCTCAGATTTTGGCCCAGAAACCTCAGGGCCAGTAATAGTCCTGAACTGGCAATCATATTTAGGTCTTACTTCCCTAGAGGTGATTAGCCTTCTGTTGCATGGCATAGTGGTTTGAGTGTTGGACTATGACTCTCAAAACCATGGTTCAATTCCCAACTCAGCCATGAAAATCCACTGAGTAACCTTGGACAAGTCACATGCTCTCAGCCTCAGGGGAAGACAATGACAAACCTGCTCTGAACAAATCATGCCAAGAAAACTCCATGATAGGTTTGTCTTAGGGTTGCCATAAGTCGGCAATGACTTGAAGGCACACAACAACAACAAATAGGGGTGGGCAACACGCGTGAGTCTGGAGACAATTTTCTGATTCTCCAGTGGGAGGAGGCATGTGTTACCTAAATTGCAGGGGGTCCTGAGGTGGCACCCACAAATTAAAATCAATGGGGTGATCAATTTAGCTCAATAGGGCACAGTGAGAAGGCCAGGGTAACACTAGTCAGGATTTTTCAGCATACGTTTCCCTATGTTTTTCTAGTTCTGAAAAACTAGAACTCCAAAGTACAATTCAGTCTTATTTGAACAAGAGGGATGTCAACATTCACATGAAGCACTTGCACACACACACACACACACACACACACACACGTAATGAAGACCTTGAACCTGGGGAATTACTAAAATCCAAGTCTTCTATGGGATCTTTTAGCTTATGTTTATGAAGGTGGCTAGGGAATAGACTGATAGAGACAAAGCTTTCCAATGAACTGTAATTTACATGGGGATTCAAACATACAAAGACACCCTAACATACACGTACACAAGAACTCAGGAGCAAAGTAGTTAGCTTGGATAGGAAATACAAGGCTTTCTAATCTGATAATTACCAAAGGAGGCTCCTCCAATGATGAATGAAGAGGGACAGACTTAACCATTATGAAAGGGAAAGGACAACAGATAGAGCTGGGACTCTAGTCAGAGTTCACAGTGGCACAGTGGACCACGAAATCTAGCCAGCCCCCAATGTGTCTGAGATTTGGGGGAGAATTTATACCCTTAACCCTAGCCTGAGGCAAAGAGTTACTATTGTATATCAAAGGATTCTGATTACTACCCTTTGAAGCAGACAATTTCCAAAGGAGAGGAGATAGGATGTTAATGTTATCTCATCTTAAGCTGGACACATCCTGGTTGGCACTCATAAATCTAGGTGTGAATGTCCTGCTTTGCAGCTTCTCAGCCTGGCCTTTTTGATCTACAAATAGTTGTAAATGCAGATGTGACTCTTTTTGGGGTGCCTATGTGATGTGCATGCTTTGGGTTCATGGCGGTGGAGGCTCCTCCCAATCCAGAGCTATGTCAGGGACCCAAAGGGGGTCTTTATATCAAACCAACTATTGTAACACATACAAGGACTAAGATATAAAAGGTAGTAGTGGATAGCAAAATAAAGGATTGCAGTGGGCAATGCTTACTCCTTCCAGAAGTCAGGCTCTGAGTTGTTTTTCCAGGAATCCTCAAAACAATGGGATTCCCACCTGGTTGATGGCTTTAACTTCAGAGTTATAAAGGGATGGATTTGACCAAGGAGGAATAAAATCTAGACAACCCAAGGGAGTTTGGGATAGGTTGGTGTGTGGGAAAATTCCATGGCAGCTTGTGGAAAGATTGGCTAAGGGGGGAAGCAGACGGAGGCGCCGGAGACGCCGCCGGACGGAGCGCAGTGGGACCACAGCCTCCGCACCCCAGCGCTCCTGCGGCATCCCTGGAAGGAGCGCAAAAATAGCGCTCCTTCCACAAGACAGGGAAAGTGCGCCCTAAAAGCGTAGGGCGCACTTTCCCTGTCTTTTCCGCCGCAATGTGTCCGGACGCTGCGGCGGGAGGTTGCCCTCAGCGCGCCGGCCGTGCAGAGGGCTGGCAGCACCGAGGGCAACCTCAAGAAGAGGAAGGAGCACCGCGCATGTGGCTGCTCCTCCTCTTCCGGGCCTCCAAGACGGCTCAATAAGCCGTCTGCCGAGGCCCTTAATGCTCTTAGCTAACAAACCTTTGTCCTGTGATCTCCAAGCAGGGGGTGGAGAAGCAGCAATATTCACAGACAAAGTTACAGGGGTCCTTTCTACACATTCTTAGGTCTACGTGACCAGTCATCAGTTCACTTAAAGATCCTCTCACCCTTCCAGGTTCATGATCTTTGGCCTCTCTGTAACTATTACAATAAAATATAACAAAAATATTTGCACCCCAAAATAATGCAAGTATACAAGGTGTAATAACACAGAGAAATAAACAAAAACATATATATATGGTAGGACCAATATGTGAAGTATCCAGATGACCACTCTTGGTTTTGAAGAACGGGTATTTTTTAATATTAAACTAAATAGAGCGTGGGGGTTACTGCAGGCTAGAAGAAGCAATTTCTACCATCCCCACTCCTTCAGGCTAGAAGAAGCAATTTCTATAATCTCTACTCCCCAGAAAATGGACAGTATGATGTGTCCTAATGGATGTCAGGAGTCACAAAAACACCCTTCAGGGTGCACTTTGCCTGCTCCTGAGTTGAGAAGCATTTGTATTCAGCTTTTGTAGAGTATACTCCTGTGAGGTTGGTATGTCTTCTGCCACTTGTATCACTGGTAGGACAGCAGAAGTAAGATAGCCAGAACTTCCAGTAAAAGTCAATTGCTGTAGTTCTTGGCATGTTTGAGTGTAGGTGATGGAAGAATCTATAAACAGGAGTACTTCAGTGGCTGGTTCCTGAGATCATTCAGGAAACATGTTCTTCCCTTTTAAAGGTTATTCAGCTGTCTAAGGATGACAACCTTGATGCAGAAATATCCAGATCTCAGTCCTGTGAATCCCTAAATGCTATTGCAGTACTTGTCAGATATTAAATGCTATGATATCCCTAACATTAAATACTGTCAAATCAGGGATAGATAGCATTGGCCTTCTAGGGATGGGTTGGGGTTTTTTTTGGTCTAAATCTTCCACCAACCTTAGACAGCACTGCCAATAGTGAAGGGGATTATGAGAGTTGCAGTCCAAGTTTCTGAAAGTCCACAGTTGCCTATTCTGTGCTAAATATTATTCCATGCCCAATAACCACATTTTCTCCAGTATCAGCCAATGAAATCAGCTTCCACAGAATATTGAATGCAGCTATTAAATTTCTGAGTATTTATTTAGTGAATATTTGAGCATTTAAAGAATATGTGGAGAATTTTGAGGAGAATACTTGGGTGCCTATCCTTTTTCTGCTTTATTTGCAATGATTTCTCTTAGACCTATCTGCTGCTGTCAATGGAAGACAACAATTTTCCTTTCCTCTCTGCTTTCAGTGGCTCTAACTCTGCATAGCAGCAGAATTGTTGCCTTGGATACTCAGTTAGCTTGCAGCATTAAAATAATAATAATAGAAACTGTAGGATCTGTGCCAGTAACTTGATCATCACGACTTTGCGTAGATGTAATGTTGAGAAAAAGACAGTTGCTTAAGTGACACTCAAAGTGATGCAGATACACAGGAATTGCTCACCAAAACATCTACTGGGGACTTGTGCTTTTGCAAGCGTTCATTACAGCAATAAGTGTGACATAAAGTAAGTTTAATAGAAACTAATCTATTATGGAATTTCTCAGTTCTTTGTTGTTCCAGTGTCTTCTGTATGAAGCAAGCCATGAGCATGCAGAAAACCGACTGCATCTACACTCCAGAATTAATGCAGATTGACATTGCTATAACTTCCATGGATCAATGCCATGGAATTCTAGTAAAACAAACTATAAATCCCAGGATTCCATAGTATGGAGGCATGGCAGTTAAAGCAGTGTCAAACTGCATTAATTCTATGGTGTGGCAGCAGCCACCATCACCTGTAGCTTTAAGGCTAACTGTACTATTTTTTTTTAAAAAAATGAGTGTATCAAGAACTAGTTGAATCTTCACCTCAGATTTAATAATCCAGATGTCTGTGGATTGTCAGCAAGCTTTATTCTGAGATTAGAGGCAGTAGCTAGCAGAATGTCTTGGACAGAACTGAAATACAAGTACGCATACGTAAAACATAAGCCTATCAAAAGCATTAGCTCCATTCCACAAAATTGGTGGGCTCATTTTTTTTTTACTGTTCTTAAAACTGTTGGTTCTTTTTTTAGGATGTTTTCCCTTCTTTCCCAGAAAATCTTTACCTAGTTGTTTTAACCATTGCAACAGTAAATAATGGAGGACTTCAGAAAATGAAAAGTAAGAACACCCCCATGCATTCCTTTCTCAAACTTTCAGTGAAACCCAATTATTATACAAACCCTCTCTCTGAAGCTACCTTAGACTGTGTAGTTTACATACTTAAAATATATAAAATCATCACACATTTTGCTATCTATATAACTATTAATCTAACCAACAACTTATGTTACTTGTTTTTAACCCATACAACAAATTTGTATTTCCTGCTCCCAAAATAACACAAATCAGTTTTCACACACCATACCAGCTAGTAGGAACAATGTATCATGCACCTATAGCTTTGTATAACACTATATATCAAAGTATACACATGTCAACCAAGCTAACAACAGTCCTATACAAAACATCAGACTATTAGTAAGCACATATATCATATCACATACATATCAGTTAACGCACCTGAGGTAAACCCCACATTGTATTCTTGTCATCCCACAGCATATTTATATAAAGCAAAACATCCAAGTCATACCTCCCTGTTGAAGCCATACATATTATAATAGCATACATTACAGTTGAATCAAACACATGATATATAACAGGATCCCCAGCACAATATCATGGCAGGATTAGCCCAATCCTGAAAGAACATTATTCACACATTCCTGTTTTAAAATATAGGATACTCTTATGATCCTATGCCATAAGAAATGTTCAAAATTTCAGTCCCCTGTGGTAAATCTGTCATCCTAAGAACTGCAGCTAAATGCAAGGCTCCTCCAAATGGCCAAGAATCCAAGTTAATATTGGATTAATTAGTTCCTGTTCACATTGTAGCTATTGTTCCAACCTCCACATCCAATCATACTGTAAATATGTCAGGGTTTCACTATTTCCAGCTTCTGCCAACTTAGCAGTTAGAAAGCATGTAAAAGTACAAGTAGAAAAAGGAGTACCACTTTGGTGGGAAGGTAACAGCGTTCTGTTCAGTCATGCTGGCACCATGATCACAGAGTTGTCATTGACAACATTGGCTCTTTGGCTTAGTAAAGGAGATGAAAATCCATGGCAGCCCTTAAGAAATTGGACATGTGACAAAGGTGCAGGTGTAGTACTTCCATTGAAAATGAACAAATAGCAATAGCTAACCAGAGGTATTAGGGGTGTAAAAAAGAAAACGTGTCTTAATACATTGGGATGCCCTGTCAAGAAAAAGTTTACTGCCACAAGCTTTTTTCCCCTTCCATATTGGGAAAAATTCATTTGTGGAAAACACTTTTTTAAAAAATGGAGAAAAAACTCAATTTCTATGAACAGAAAACCAAATATTTTGTGGAAAATATATTGTTTTCTGTATCTAATCTTTTTTTTTTGTCAAAAAAAAAAAAAAGTCCTGAAATGCATGCATACACACACACAGAATTAAAAATGTGCAAAATACATAATCAAAGCCAATGGGGATAGAATGTTTGAAACAATTTGATCTAGCAGGTGAAAATGAAATAAGTCAAGATTTATATCCTTAATGATATGTTGCTTCACATGCAAAGTAGTAAATAAATTGTATAAGCACTTTTGTGACAGAAATTGTTTAGGGGAAACAACCCTGGGGAAAGAGCATGTTTTGCTGTAGGCTAAGAAAATCTGTAAGCATATGAATGCTTTGCTTACACAGTAATGAGAGTAGTAGGTATGGAAAAGAATATAGCCATAGATGCAAGATAAAAGCAGCTGACTGTATTTCAGACAAGGCAGCAAAAAGGAACATCACTAACTACTGTAACCAGATATTCTAGGATCCCAGCTTGAGTTTTGAGTGTCCAGAAGCAGTATAGTTATTGGAAGGAGGAGAAATTGGGGCATTGATTCACTCAAAAAGAATTATGTCCTGAAATAAAACATTTTCTTTGGCCCCCAGATTTCTAACATTGCAGAGAATGAGACATGGGGAATTGTTCACATCTAGATTTCTTACACTTGGCATGTTCACATTCCCTGCCCCTTCTCTATGGATGCCTAAGCTGTATTTCTAAATGCTCAATTGATATTTTTAAAAGTTACTGCAATGCTAGAAATTTGGGGATTGAAGGAACATTTCATTTGGAAGGGCAGAATTTTTAACTGGGAGAGCAATGTCCTCATTTGAGTTCCTGCCTGGTAAGGATGCCTAGACAATAAATTATCTGAAAGTAATGTAGAGTGGCTATCTCTTGTGCTTTGTTGTTGTTGTTGTTGTTGGTGGTGGTGGTGGGAGATTCCTAACCAGGATCCTAATTTTCTATTAGCTCTAGCTTGTAGGTGGAGAGGAAATGTATTGATAAACTAGTAGCCCAGTAATCCAAACCAATGAAGTTCTCTTCTAGCCACTAATAGCATAGTTTCCAAAATTTCACCGATGAAAACTGGGACATGTGTGGCCAGTTCAACATCAGCATTGTTAAGATGACAAATGTTATTAATGTTAAGAAGGCAAAAGTTAATAATGAGGAAGGATATACAAGGTAGGATAGGCTGCAGCAGTTATCTCTTGCTTGTTCCTTTTATGGTCTGGAAACCATCCCCTATGAGGAGTGGCTTAGGGACCTGGGTATGTTTATCATGGAGAAGAGATATTTAAGAGGTGATATGATAGCCCTGTATAAGTATGTGAAGGGTGTCATATTGAGGATGGAGCAAGTTTGTTTTCTGCTGCTGACACGAAACAATTTGGATGCAAAATATAGGAAAAGAGATTCCATCTCAGCATGAGGAAGATCTTCCTGACAATAAATGTTGTTCAAAAGTGGAGCACACTGCCTCAGAGTGTAGTAGAGTCTCCTTCTTTGGAGGTTTTTAAACAGAGGATGGATGTCCTTCTGTTGGGAGTGCTTTCTGTATTCCTGCATGGTGGAGGGTTAGACTGAATGACCCTTGTTGTCTCATGAAACACTATGATTCCTGGGAAGGACAGGATCCCATCCTTCCTCTTCTCCCTCCTTAAGTGCACACTACTTAGTTTTGCACTTTGAACTCTGTATTCAGCAATTGAAGTAAGCTGAGGATAAAGAGGAAGGAGGAAAGAGAAACTGGGACATTTTAAAAGCAGCTTAAAAATGGAGTGACAATAATCCCTTCATTTAATTCTTCTCTGGATTTCAATATAATTTTCCCTTCCACCTGTTTCCGTAGGTCCTCATATTTAAGCCAAATTGTCCCTTCACTGGATTCCTTCCTGTGGGTAGCCTCATGAGTAATTGAATTTGGTTGAGTAGAAAGGAACATTGAGGAATAAGCTTTAGGGAAATAAATCACAGGCAGGGGAAGAAATCTGTGCTTCTCACCAACATATTATTTTTGCTGTTGAAGGCTATTAAAACCTGATCCTGTTTTTGGACCTATGTAACTCGGGAAGCCCTCCATTTTGAAACATACAACCCAGCTGTTATTATATCTCATATGGCCTTAAAGTACAGAAGGAGAGAGCTCTCCTAAAATAATATTGGTTATGTTACAGGAGGATGGGGGTGAGAAGACTGACAATCCCATAACTTGTGTCTCAACTAGAGCTTGGAATCATTACAGTTTTTTTTAACATGAGAGAACACCCCTCTAGCAATCTCTAGGTCCTCTAGTGAAGTTCTGTGGTCAACATCTGCCAGAAGTGGACCATAGAATTGCACTGGAGGACCTACAAATGGCTAGAGAGTGTCCTCTCTAGGAAACTGTTGGTCTTCCAGTGTAACCTCTGGTGGATGTTGGATGTAGAATCATGCTGGAGGATCTAGAAATTCCTAGAGAGAACATGTTAATCAAATCTGTGAATAATCAAATCCATAATAGTCAAAGCAGCAAATATGGAGGGCCGGCTGTATTCTGTTAACTCTGACTCAGACTGTCTTCTTTAACCCTAAATCAAGAGTTGGTCACACTTACTATAAAGAACACAAAACTAACACACACACACACACACGTCCACAGTGAGATCACCTGAAGACCCAATCACTCCAAATCCAAGGATGAATTATGAAGGGCGACCTTGGGCCATCCATCTTGAACTCCCTTCTCTTTTAGTATTCCTGACCATGGGATCACCCCCAGTATTTCTCTAAGTATACTAAAATCAGCTTTCCTAAAGTCTAGAACAGGGGTAGGCAACCTTTCCCCTTTAAGGGCCGAGGGACTTCAGCTCCCAGAATCCCAGGAGCTATTGGCCAACATGGGACTATTGGCCAACATGGCTGAGGCTTCTGGGAGCTGAAGTCCCTCGGCCCCTTAAAGGGGAAAGGTTGCCTACCCCTGGTCTAGAATGTGTGTCTGACTATGCCCGGCTTCACATTTCCACTGTATAATAAACTCCAGGAGAACATGATCACTCCCACCTAAGAATCCAACCACTTGCACCCCATTAACTAGGTCATCCCTGTTAGTTAGGATCAGATCCAAAATAGCTGACTCCCTTGTTGACTCTTCCACTTTTTGAACAATGAAATTGTCTTCAAGGCAAGTGAGAAATTTGCTAGACCTTGAGGATTTTGCTGAGTTTGACTTCCAGCAAATATCAGGATAGTTGAAGTCACCCATCACTACTATATTTCTCCTTTCTGAGTGTGTGGTCATCTGTTCTAGAAAGGCATCATCCAATTCCTCTGCCTGAGTCGGGGGTCTGTAGTAGACTCCCACAATAACATCCCTGTTGTTTACCTCCCCTTTAATTTTTATCCAGATGCTCTCCACCTGGCTTCCAGGATTGATGTCCTGGATTTCTTCACTGGTGTAAATATCCCTGACATATAATGTTATTCCTCCTCCTTTCCTGTTTGGCCTGTTTCTCTTGAAAAGGTTATACCCCTGTATTTCTACATTCCAATCATGAGACTCATCCCACCAGGTATCAGTGATGCCTATTATATCATATTTGTTTTGTTGTGCTAGGAGTTTCATCTTGCTTATTCCCCATGCTCTGTGCATTAGTGTAGAGTAGGGGTCGGCATACCTTTTTTTTTGGGGGGGGGCAGTTCTGCTGTCCCCCAGGTCATCGGCAGGCCGAAGGGAAAAAAAATGGTGCCGGAGGTACACGCTCGCTCATGCACGCATGCTCACTACTCCCGGCATTGAACGCATGCGTGCGTGAGCACAGGGTGCCATTTTGTGTTCCAAAATGGCGCCCGTGCTCATGCATGCACGCACATGATGCCGGGAGTAGTGCGCATGCGTGCGTGAGTGCAGCTTCATGTGGCAGCGGCGGCAGGACTGGCCACAGGCCGGTTGAAAAGCCTCGAGGGGCCAGGTTCGGCCCCCGGGCTGTAGTTTGCCAACCTCTGGTGTAGAGACATCTAAGACCATATGTCCCCTTTACTTGCTGCCAGTGCATGTTTTTTTGTCTCCTACTGTTGGGTCTTTGCACTGTTTGCCTTGTTTCCTCTATGACAGTTTGACTATTTTTTCCAGTCCTTTTGTCTTCCAGAACACTGTCTCCCTTCCCCACATAACTCAGTTTAAAGCCCTCCTGATCAAATTCTTGAGACTGTTGGCAAAAACGTTTCTTCCAACTGGCGTGAGATGCAGCCCATTCCTTGCCAGAAGTTTGCCCTCATGGAACCGCAGCCCATGATCTAAGAATCCAAATCGTTCTCAGTGACACCATCTGCGAAGCCAGTTGTTGACATCTGCTATTTTCCTCTCTCGTCCTGGACCATGCCCTTCAACTGGAAGAAGAGACGAGATGACAATCTGTGAATCCATTTCTTTCAGCTTCTTACCCAGAGCCTCGTAATTCCTTCTGATGTTCTGAAGGCTGTGTCTTGCTGTGTCATTCATTCCCACATGGACCAAAATGAAGGGGTATTGTTCAGTAGGCTTGACCAGTCTTGTCAGCCTCTCTGTCATGTCTCGGATCTTTGCCCGAAGGAGACAACACACCTCCTGAGACATCTTGTCAGGCCCACAAATCACTGCTTCTGTACCCCTCAGCAAGGAGTCCCCCCCCATGACCACATGCCTCCTCCGAGGCTTAGCAGTGACTGTTCCCTGTGGTGGAACTCCCAGGGTCCCCTGCTCTGTCCCTGAAGTTTGTCCATGCTGCTCTTCCTCGTCCTCCTTGATAAGGGAAAGAGCTTGAAATCAATTCTGTAGCTGCAAGCTCCCAGAATGATCCCTGGTCTCCCTACTTCTGTGTGCAACATTCCTCCAGCTGTCTACCTCCTGTGTATGTGAAGTAACCTTCTGTTCCCCAGCAACTTCCTCTGTGTGGTCCCCATCCAAGACCGTTCGTTCTGTTCTGTCTAGGAAAACCTCTTGCACCCCAATATGCTGAAGTGTAGCAACCCGTGCCTCCAGCTGCTGTACTTTCTCCTCCAAGAGGGCTACCAACTTGCACTTGGGGCATGTGAAGTTCCCCACATCTGTAGGAAAGAAGACAAACATCCCACAAGTGTTGCAGGTGACAGAACCTGTTCCCTCAGTATCCATACTGAGAAGTCTTAATTAGTCCCTGAAACAGGACTATGGCATTCCTCTCAGAGAAAATCCCTTGCTAAACACCAGTGTTAAAGGCTCCTGATGACCTGAACTTTTCACCAATCACTGCTGGTGATAAAATTCTCTCTAGCAGGAACTGGCCTAGAAAGGTCTAGAAGGCTCTGGGAGGAGTTATATAGAGTTAGACTTCTAGCTCCACCCCCTAGTGACTCATAAGTTTGACTCACAGAAGCTCCACCCCCTCAGCAGCAACACACTCTCCCAAGAGTTTTTAAAAGTTCAACACTCACCCCCTTAAAATGGCTGCCCAGGAACTGCTCACCTCCTCTTCTCTAGCAGGAACAGGCATAGAAAGGTCTAGAAGGCTCATATCTTGATTTCAGTAAGGCTTTTGACAAGGTCCCCCATGATATTCTTGCAAACGAGATAGTAAAATGTGGGCTAGACAATACAACTGTTAGGTGGATTAGTTGTTAGGAATGTTGGGAAATGTAGTTAAAGTGGAAATGTACAGATGTGGGAAAATTTCTACTGGAAAAGTTTTTGAGCCTGCAGGTGGTAAATGGTAAACAACTCACACAGAACACACCAAGGTCAGTGGCTTGGGAACAGAGAAAGATAGAAGATAAACATTAGATCATCTTGTTGTCTGAGAACCAGGATCACATGACACATGACTCATAGCAAGAGGGCTGGGTTAGAGGTTGGGTTAGAAGAGGATGTTCAGCAAATTGTCTATGGAGGTATCCATAGACATGGGAGGAGTTTGGGGTTTGGCTTAGAGCCTTCTTTGTTCTTGCTACTTGCACTGTTCATGTGTGTGTTCAGTCTCCTAATCTGCCTGTATGATGATGATGGATGTGTATAGTTTTCTGTTCACTTTGCAACCAAGAATAAAATCCTTCTTTTGAAGAATCTCTGATCTGGCTTAATGACAAGCTGGCATCTGCAGGGAGCTGCATTCCAGGATGGCTCAGTTCCAGAGAGACGAATGGCTGATGAACAGCAGCCTGGCACTCTGGCACATGAACTCTGCTACACCACCACCATAAATCAACATTAGTAACTGGTTGACTGACTGAACCCAAAGGGTGCTCAGCAATGGCTCCTCTTCATCTTGGAGAGAACTGACCAGTGGGGTGCCACAGGGTTCTGTCCTGGGCCCAGTGCTATTCAACATCTTTATCAATGATTTGGATGAAGGAATAGGGGGCATGCTTCTCAGATTTGCAGATCACACCAAATTAGGAGGAATAGCTAATACCTCAGAAGACAGGATGAAAATTCAAAATGACCTTAATAGATTAGAAACCTGGGCCAAAGCTAACAAAATGAATTTCAACACAGGTAAATGTAAGGTACTGCAGTTAGGGAAAAAAATGAAATGCATAGATATAAGATGGGGAACACCTGGCTCAATGAGACTACATGTGAAAGGGATCTAGGAGTCCTAGTAGACCACAAGTTGAACATGAGTGAATAGTGTGATGCTGCCGCTAAAAAGGTCAATGCAATTTTAGGCTGCACTAATAGAAGTATAGTATCTAGATCAAGGAAAGTAATAGTGCCACTGTATTCTGCTTCGGTCAGGCCCCACCTAGAATAATGTGTCCAGTTCTGGACAACACAATTCAAAAGGGATATTGAAAAACTGGAGCGTATCCAGAGGAGGGCAACTAAAATGGTGAAGGGTCTGGAAACCATGCCTTATGAGGAACGACTTAGGGAGTTGGGTATGTTTAGCCTAAAGAAGAGGCGGTTAAGAGGGGATATGATAGCTCTCTTTAAATATTTGAAGGGATGTCATATTGAGGAGGGAGCTAGCTTGTTTTCTGCCTACTCCAGAGAATAGGACCCGGAACAACAGATGCAAGTTACAGGAAAAGAGATTCCACCTCAACATTATGAGGAACTTCCTGACAATAAGAGCTGTTTGACAGTGGGACACACTCCCTCGGAGTGTGGTGGAGTCTCCTTCTTTGGAGGTCTTTAAACAGAGGCTGGATGGCTATCTGTCAGGGATGGTTTGATTTTGAGTTCTTGCATGGCAGTGGATTGGACTGGATGGCCTTTGTGGTCTCTTCCAACTCTATGATTATATGATATGTCCTAGATATAGTTTATCTTCACTGCTGTCTTCTATTTCAGGATATATCAGCCTCTGAAAAGATGGTGACATGTTGCTTTCAAACAGGAAGAAAGAGATGAGACACAGGGTTTGGATGCACCTAAGAACAAATGGTTTTGTTTTTTTTCTGGTATGAACACACATCATGTGCGTTAATACATACATGTGAATGAGTATATTTGGTAATCACTCTCTTTCCGTTAGCAGCTCAGAGATGAAAAATTCAACCCAGTGTCTGAAGGGCTTGTGGAATGAATTTTGTTGTGTCTGATAAATAAATGCTGAAATTAGCCAAACGCCTCAATCCTATTGGAAGTTCCAATTAACAGGCTCAATGAACTAATAGGATTTACTTAAGTGTTGAATCACCAACCAGAACTTACTTCAATAGGTTTATTTTGGTTGGGACTGCATGGTGGCAATTACAAATAAACATTGCCTGTTATGTAACGTGTGAAGTTGTGTGGCAAAGTAGATAGCAGCATTTCTGGGTTTGTTTTTGTTTTTGTTTTGTTTTGGTAGGGAATACAGGTAAGGTAACTGGCAAATTAATTTTTTGATCTGCTCTCTGTAACCAGTGCTAGTAGAGTTGCCAGATGTCAGGGTATGGCATGTCTCTCCAGTTTTCATGAGTCACCTCCAGGTGGCAGATGAGTGTTCACATTCTCCAGTTTGGGTGGGTTCATTTCAGGCCAAGAAGAAAGGACTGTGTGCAAATCTCCACTTTAGCTATTAAAGCAGGAACTTGCTATGACTTGCAAGGATTAATTCAGTGTTTCTCAAACTTTTTTTATCTTTGTGACTCCCTTTACATTTACATGTGGACATTGCACCCCCCACCTACTTGATATAGATGATGTATAAAAATATTTTGTTTATTTAGTGTGTGTATTTTCATTTGCACATTCATGTACATTTATATTTTAACATTTTATAAGGAAATAACATCATTCAAATTAGAACAGATTTATGTAAATACATTCTATATTTAATTAAATATATGTGTTAATTTTACACATAAAAATGATTGTGAAGATGAGGTTGAGGAAGGATCAGGGCCTCCAAGTCTTACATCCCCCTTGAGCAACTCTCACTATCTGTGGAGGTCCTACCCTACTGTTTGGGAACCACTGGATTAATTGATTTCTTGCTACAACTTGCAAATATTCCAGGGGGTTCTACCTATTTACTCCTCCACTCATCATAGCACCAGGGCTCTCCTTCCTCTCTGCTCTGCATCTATTTTAAAGGCTAGAAGAAAGTGGGCTACATTAAATGTTCCTTATTCCATCTCCCTAAGTGAAAAGGAATAATCCTCTAACTCTACCTTGATCTAACAACAACCTCTTTGATAAGTGTTCTGTCCTAATTTCCAAACAGGAAAATATGTTCTCTATTCTTTTGGGTGTCTGTGTTTGAATGTGAAGCTGTGAGCAGCTGTACTTAATGCACAGTGCTACATCATATTACCAGTGGCTGTATCTGGGTCTCAGGTTTTAGCCTGGAAAGACTTGGGACTGACAACCCTGAGCACTAGAGTTGACAGGTGAAATAAAGGACAGGACTGTAGTCAAATGTGTAGAAGAGGTAATTTCAGCAAATACTGCTTGTCATGCAAGCAAGACCTGCTGAAAATAATAATAATAATAATAATAATAATAATAATAATAATAATAATAATAATACTTTTATGATAACCATAAGACAAACCTGTCGCTGGGTCTTTGTGGCAAGATTTGTTCAGAAGGGGGTTGCCTCTGCCTTCCTCTGAGGCTGAGAGGGTGTGACTTGCCCAAGGTCACCATGCAGGAATCCATGGTTGAGTGGAGATTTGAACCCTGGTCTCCAGAGTCATAGTTCAACACTCATACTACAACATGCACTTCTGCATAACAATTAAATAGACAATAGCTCACCTGAACATCCTAGCCACCACATAGAGTCTTCCTTTTAAATTATACTTCTGAGAATGCAGTCTCAGTTTCATTATACCTTTCAATCAAGTTTTGTTTTAAGAAGCTATCTTGTCACCTCTTTTTAGGTGGATAGTAGGAATGTCTAAATACCCTAAAAGCACCAGATCAAATCTGATCTAGGGAGCTAAGCAGAATCACCACTGGTTAGTACTTGGATAGGAGACTGCCAATGAATTCCAGGTTCTGAAGATGGAATTAGCTCACCATCTCTGAGTATTCCTTGCCTGAGAAACCTCTATGAAATTCATGAGGTCACCATAAGTCAACAGGCGACTTGAAGGCACACATACACATACAATAAGAATGAGAGGTTAAGGCTGTAATTCTAGTCAGAAGTACATTACACTGGGTTCAATGGAAACTCCTTTCCAGTAGATTTAAAACTTCTATTCTTAACTCAGTTTTCTTCAAAAAGGAAAAAAAATATTTTACATTCTTCATGTATTATTTAATAGTCAGAACATCTCAATCACAAACCTGTTGTCAACTTATATTAATGTATATGACTAACCAACATTCATACCTTATGTACTTTCCCCCTTCCTTCCTTTTTTTTTGTAATCATAATTTTTAAAGATCCAATGATTCTTTTTGTTAAAAAAGGAAACAGTTCTTAAGGAAAAAAGTAGAAAATGTCTAAATGCAGTCTGTCCTAGCAACAGGAGATTTTCAATTAAACCAGCAAGCTAAAAATACACATTTTTTTTTGTCTGTCTCAACTTGTTCAATTGTCTAGAGTGCATTAACTATAATAGGATTATCCTTCCCATCACCACTTTGTTTATAATCTTAACTGCAATCATTTTAGTTATTACTACAACTTTCTCAAAGCATAAATATATCCCTTGCAGGTCACTGTTGAGTGTGGGCTTCCTTCATTTACCACACAGACAACCAGATGGTACTTGTGCAACAGTCACAACTTTATTAGGGCTTGTCTACATGATTAAAATACTCCTCATTCTGTTCAAATAGAATGTGATCCCCTACATGCAATTCAGAGAAATTCTGAGTTTTTTCTGCCCCCCTAAAAAAACTCCTCACTCTCAACAGAAATAGTCCCATGTTGGTCAATAGCTCCTGGGATTCTGGGAGCTGAAGTCCTTTGGCCCTTAAAGGGGAAAGGTTGCCTACCCCTGCTATAAAGGGACCCCACTGATATTAAGGGATGATCTGTCCCCATCCCCTTCCAACTGGATCTGGTTACCTGCCAAAAATGCCAAAGTTGTGATAAATGTTTTTACCATGTGCAAGTAACAACTAGCAACTCGCATTGTATGAATTCCACTGACAATCTGAGCTAGGGAGTGATGGGAGCTTACTTATATACATAGGAGGCAGAGCTCAGTGAAAAGTGATGAGCCCTGGTGGCGCAGTGGTTAAATGCCTGTACTGCAGCCACTCACTCATAGACCACAAGGTTGTGAGTTCAGTACTAGCCAGGGCTCAGGCTAGACTCAGGCCTGCATCCTTCTGAGGTCACTAAAATGAGTACCCAACTGTTGGGAGGCAATGAGCTTACAGTTGTAAACCGCTTAGACATTCCATAGCGCGATATGAAGCAGTACATAAATGAAGCTGCTTTGCTTTGTTTTAACTCTAACTATCAAGGTGCCAACTCCCTCCAGCCAAGTCTCCTCTGATTGACTGCTCTTCCTGCCCCCTGAAAAGCTTGCACTTCTGTGCAAGGCTTCCTGGGATAATGCCAGACAGCCAGCTAAGCAG
This sequence comes from Phrynosoma blainvillii, assembly GCA_026167975.1. NCBI lineage: Eukaryota > Metazoa > Chordata > Lepidosauria > Squamata > Phrynosomatidae > Phrynosoma > Phrynosoma blainvillii. Next base: position 135,421,570 of record JANUYF010000003.1, on the reverse strand, counting down.
GAAAATGGTGACTCAAGAAGTTTACCCACTACAACCCACAAAGACTTTCCATCGAGACACCTCAAGGATGAATTCTCAGACATCCTGATGGAATGGGGTAAGTACAGTCAGCCCTCCATATCCATAGATTTTTTATCCATGGTCTGAAGCATACAAGGTTTTAAAATACAGTGGAACATGGATAATTCAAACTTCTATAATTTGAAATCTTCTTTAATTCGAATATTTTCCCTGGTTCCTAGAATCTTGTATTAAAACAATGTAAAAAAATATGGTTAATTCGAATTATATATTGGATAATTCAAAGTTTTTCCAAGGCAACCCCAAACCGCCACAGCCCAAGGCAACTCCCCCAGTGCCAGGAGCAGGAGCAAGGAGAGGCGGAGAGGCTGCGGCAGAGTCCCAAACCCCCCAGCCCAAGGCAACCCCCCCAGTGCCAGGAGGAGGAGGAAGGAGAGGTGGAGAGGTTGTGGCAGAGTCCCAAACCGCCATAGCCCAAGGCCCCCAACTCCCCCAGTGCCAGGAGGAGGAGGAAGGAGAGGTAGAGAGGCCATGGCAGAGTCCCAAACCACTGCAGCCCAAGGCAACCCCCCCCGGTGCCATAAGGAGGAGGAAGGAGAGGCGGAGAGGCTGCGGCGGAGTCCCAAACTGCCACAGCCCAATGCCCCTAACTCCCCCAGTGCCAGGAGGAGGAGGAAGGAGAGGTGGAGAGGCCACGGAGGAGTCCCAAATCGCCACAGCCCAAGGCCTCCAACTCCCCCAGCACCAGGAGGAGGAGGAAGGAGAGGTGGAGAGGCCGTGGTGGAGTCCCAAAAACGTATGTGTACTGTATTTAAATTTTGCAATACAGTATCCCGTTTTTGGGATAATTCGAATTTTGGATAATTCAAATTTTTTTACTGGTCCCTTGGGGTTCGAATTATCCAAGTTCCACTGTATTTTTAAATGTATAATTTCCAAAAATTAAACCTTCATTTTGCTATTTTGTATAAGGGACATCATTTTACTATGTCATTGTATTTAATGGGACTTGAGCATCCACAGATTTTGTTATTCACAGGGGGTCCTGGAACCAAACCCCAGTGGATACCAAGAGCCCCCTGTAGAAGGTGACTTGGTCCATCTCCCCATAACATCTTCCCCCCAAAGCTTATCCTGGATTGTGAGATGCTCTTGGATGGGATAAGCAATAGCAAAGGAACTGAAGCAGAGACAGGAAATTGCTGGAAAATTCATAGGAACAGTAGAATAATTGAGAACTTGCTTGGAAGGGGTATCACTAGGGTGGCATGTGGGGTGTGTGACACCACTGCTCCCTAGACATCTGCCTTTTGGGCAGAAACAGGCTGTGGCCTTTGTTTGCATTCATTTAAAAGGCTGAAGCTCAGCAGAAAAGGTGATGTCAGTGGGGTGAGGCTTAGTGGGAGAAGAAAGGCAAGGCCCTGGGTTTTATTTTATTTATTAAAATTACAATTTTAACTTTTAACTTTTAATTTTGTTTTAAAAATATCACATCTTACCAAATTTTCACTTTAACCACATGAAACTGTATATATGTAACTACATTTAGGCTGTGCATATGATACTGTAATTTAAAGTTATAACTTTAATCACCAACACAAGGGTGTCTTTAGTGAAGAGAAAAGCTTATTAGAACAAACTTCATTTTTCAGAGATAGTAAAGATGGGGTCTGCTGCCAGTAGGCTACATTACTAAGAGATGGTGGTGGGGAGTATGTGGGAGAAAGTGAAGTGAAAACTGAGAACATTAACATATGGATAAGGAAGCTCTCAATCCAACAGTGCAAAGAAGGGAATGGCAGGGAGCTTGAACTACCTGTTTCTACCTCTGTTGCCTCCTAGAGGCACATAATACTTTGTGCAAATTTGGTTGTACCTTTCTTCACTTCCAGCACTATGGAGAGCAATACTTTCAGAACTGGGAGTCACAGGAGAATTGCATATAATAAGAAATGAATTCATAAAATTATCAAAAGTTTGTGTGAGTCCTTTCAGAGCAGACTGGCCATAAGTGTCTTTGCATGTCTCAGCTTTTTCCTCCACTGGAGAAAGACAATTCTACCATGTTTCTGCCTTGGGTGCAGATGAATTTCTCAATCAGCTCTGATGCAGTGCAACAGTACTACCTGCCTTGGGAAGAGGCTGCATGCCTTTTATGTCTGCATGAGCCAATGATCTGATTCCTTTCTACCAACACAAAGAATAATGAGTCATCCATAAATAAGGGAGGGGGAATAGGCTTCTCTGAGAATTAACAGCTCTTTGTGTTACACATACTGTGAAGGCCAAAGCATATGTGACAATAGACAGGGCGGGCCTCAGGCAGCAGAGGTAGGGGCCAAGGAGTGGCAGTGTAGTGTTGTAAAACAGTGAGGTATGGGTTGCTGTGCACTCCTAAAACTAACCTGGCTTGCTCTGTCTGATAGCTTTCTGTCTCCAGGCTGCAGTAGAACATATGGAACCATTGCCAGTGTCATAGTAAAATTTAAATGCCAGTACACATAATGGGAAAGGGCTTTATCTTGTCCTTTGTTTCAGACAGCAAAAAGTCTTGGTCAGCCCTCACAATAGAAATACATGAATACATCTGTTTCTCTTCAGTTCTTCGTTTTTATGTTAATTAGTTTGTTTGCAAATTGTTGCCATGGAAGGAGGGCCAGCATGGTGTTAATGTTTGATTGTTGGAGTAGGACTCCAGGGGTGACCCTGGGCAAGTCACTCTCTTAGTCTCAGAAGAAGGCAATAGCAAACTTCCTTTGAAGAAATCTTGCCAAGAAATCCCCATGATGTGGTCACCTTGGGGTTGCTGTCCTCTTGACCCTTGCCCATCATGGTTGGCCATCCAGGGAGGGGATGCACTGAGGAGATTCCTCATGGATATCATCAATGCATCCTTCAGGGAAGAACATGTTCCATCTTGTTTGAAGGAAGCGGCTGTTAGGCCGCTTCTGAAAAAACCTTCCCTGGATCCCCTGGATATGAGTAACTACAGGCCTGTTTCTTTGTTGCCATTTTTGAGCAAGGTAATCAAGAGGGTAGTTGCTCTTCAGCTCCCAGCTATCTTGGATGAAATCGATTATCTAGACCCATTTCAAACCAGCTTCAGGACAGGCTTTGGGGTTGAGACTGCCATGGTTGCCTTGACCGATGATCTGCATCTGAGCATCGACAGGGGTAGTGTGACCCTGTTGGTGCTCTTAGACCTCTCAGCGGCTTTCGACACGATAGATCACAGCATCCTCTTGGACCGCCTCAAGGGGTTAGGTATCGGGGGCACTGCATTGCAGTGGTTCCAGTCCTTCCTCTCGGGTAGGTCTCAGAGGGTGCTGCTCGGGGACAGTGGCTCCAGTAAGAGGGAGCTCACTTGTGGGGTCCCTCAGGGTGCCATCCTGTCCCCAATGTTATTTAACATCTACATGAAGCTGCTGCATGAGATTATACGGAGTTATGGTGCTGGGTGTTATCAGTACGGTTATGACACCCAAATCTATTTCTCCGTGTCTCATTCATCAGCCTCGAATTCCAATGGCATCTCTTCTCTCAATGAATGTCTTTGGGCGGTAATGGGCTGGATGAGGAAAAACAGATTGAAACTGAATCTGGACAAGACGGAGGTGCTCACAGTAGCGGCCCCGAAACCTAGAATTGGGTTGCAACCTCCAGTCCTGGATGGGATCACACTCTCCTCCAGTGACTGTGTTCGCAGTCTGGGGGTGCTCCTTGACTCGTCGCTCCTGATGACAAATCAGGTAAATGCAACAGTCAAAAGCGCCTGTTATCAGCTTTGGCTGATACGCCAGTTGCACCCTTTTCTGGAAGTAAGGGATCTCGAGACTGTTGTGCATGTGCTGGCAACCTCATGCCTCGATTTCTGTAATGCGCTCTATATGGGGCTACCTTTGTGTTTGGTTCAGAAATTATAGCTGGTACAAAATATGGCAGCCAGACTTATTTCAGGAACAATTAGGAGGGACCACATCACTCCGATCTTGAGGTCCCTCCACTGGCTGCCTATCAGCTTCCGGGCCCAGTACAAGGTGTTGGTTATTACCTTTAAAGCCCTACCTTTAAAATGGCTTGGGTCCAAACTATCTCAGGGACCGCCTTCTCCCATACAATCCTCCCCATGCACTCCAGTCCTCTGGGAGGAACTTGCTGCAGCCTCAGAAATCGAGGCTTGCGGCTACCTCCCAGAGGGCTTTTTCAGTTGTTGCCCCAGACTCTGGAACGGCCTGCCGGATGAGATCCATCAATTAACATCGTTAGATAGCTTCAAAAGGGCTGTCAAGACAAATCTTTTCCGGCAGGCCTTTCCAAATTAATTATCCCGGCCTCGGGTACTCCCATCCCTATGTTCTTCTCATGGCCCCATCTACTGAAGGAATGAAGAATATTGCTATGGGCCAATGTTATGTCTTAGTATTATGTTTTTAAACTTCTTGATTGTGATTTTAATTTTTATTGATTTAATACTGTTTTAAGGGGGGGGGGGAGGGAAATGTTTTTGGCTTTATGTATGATTTTACTGTTGTGAGCCGCCCGGATTGGGTTTCCCAAAGGGCGGGATACAAATAAATTTTATTATTTTTATTTATTATTACTCTATAGCTATTTGCAAATGTTGCAAAGATGAAGCTGTGTTCATGAATCTCCCTTCTCACATCCAAGCTGGCCTTACAAGTAAACTCCCTCCTCCACAATGTTACAGAGAAATTTGTCTCCAATTTTTTAATGTACCTTAGCTATCTGAACTGACAACGAAACAGTGACAAAATTTTTAAAAATAGGCACAACAATGCTAAGAATCTATGCCAAGAAATAATGACAACACCTAATGTTTTAAAATTCATTGTGCAATCCAATATATGTTTACCTGAAAGAAGTCCCAGAGAGACTAGTTCCCCACAGGTATGCATAGCACTTAAGGGACATTGTTTCTTAAGGACACAGGAGCCTGCCTTTTATGGAGTCAGACCATTAACTCAGGTAGGTAAGTAGTGTTGACACTGATTAGCTGTAGCATTCCAGAGGTTCAGATAGAAGCCCTTTGAGATGGCAGGTATTTAACCCACGTCCATCTACATGCAAAACATGTGTTCTACCTCTAAGCTGTGCCTCTTCACCAACAGGTGTCCCCTGGATCAGACCATGGGCTGCCAGTAAACTTCCCTTTCTCTTTCTGCTCCAATCCCTGGTCATAAAAGCATGGACATTGAGAAAGGGGATGGGAGGTGTTTTTCAAAAAATACTTTTAAAAAATAAAGTGGGAAAAGAACATCCTGGGGTTGCTTAAAGGAAGATATTAACTCTATTGAATAAAAGCTGATCAAAGCAAAAAATATAGTGTTTGGAGGGTATGGAAATATTGGAGGAGGTCATTAAAATTATGTAGCATCCAGTTGCTCAACATCCTCTTGAATTAATGATGAGACTGGAGGGGAGAGCTGTGTAGTGATCATGGTGGGCGGGGGTCTTCCTGTAAAGCCAGCCCTCAAATGTAATATTATACCGGGAGGCAGATATGCCAGCAGAGGCTTTATTACCTAGTTTGTGGAGGATTCAAAGAAAGTATGAATACCAAATTCCAAGAGTATACATGGTTCCCTTGGTTTTTTGGATGTTTCCTTTAATCTTTACAGTTTGTGCATTAGCACTATTGATTCCTGTTCTCCTCCTGCTTTATTCTTCTATTTTAGTTTGGGTCAAACTACACATTACATAGAATTGTATGTATCCATTGCCGGATGCCCTTCTTTTTATTCCCAGGTACCTGATGGGAATTTGTTGTATGCATATGGTATCTATGGGTTCTGTAGTCCTCCTCCCCCAACAATTCAACAACAAAGAAATGATAGCGATGGAAAGCTTTCCTGAATCCCCAAATTTACTGCGTAGGATCAAGGTCTTTGCCTGGGATCAAGATAATTCTGCTGTAAATTCTAAAGTTCAGTAGGCTTCCTTTGAAATTGATCACTATCAAAAGGAATTATTGTACTTTAATGAAAACCCTATGAGGAGACACCGAAAGTGTTACACAGGCAGGACAAGAGCACTAACAGAGGGATAGATAGAAACTAAAGGAAAACACACAAGAGCTACTAAGGGCAGTCAAAATTGATGAAGCAAACACTAAATATTCTCAGAAAGACAAACTCCAATCAGAAGCAGCACCATGCATAAAACAGGGACATGGAATGTGAGAAGCATGAGGCAAGGGAAGCTAGACATAGTGAAAATGGAAATACAATTCATGAACATAGCAGTACTGGGGGTGAGTGAGTTAAAATGGACAGGAATGGGCCACTTTGAATCAGACAATCACACAGTGTTCTACTCAGGGAAAGAAAAGACAAGAAGAAATGGGGTGACTTTCATACTAAGAAAAAAATGTGGCAAATGCAGTCAGAGGATACAATGCAAAATCAGACCAAATCATCTCAATAAGGCTCCTTGGCAAACCTATGAATATCACCATAATTCACGTATATGCACCAACCACTGAGGCAGGACAAGACGAAATTGATAGATTTTACAAAGGAGTACAGGAAGAAATTGACAACACACCAACACAGGATGTCAAGCTGATCATTGGAGATTGGAACACAAAGGTTGGAAGTAAAGAAGAATCAAAAACAGTAGGTAGATTTGGACTAGGAGAAAGGAATGAAGCAGACAAGTCTCTGATAGATTTTTGTGAAGCCAACAACCTATTCATTGCAAACACATTTTTCATACAATCAGAGAAAGGTTATGCACATAGACATCACCAGATGGTCAACACAAAAACCAAATAGATTACATAATTGAAAGTAAAAGATGGTGAAGCTCCATACTGGTAGCCAAGACTAGACCAGGTGCTGGTTGTGGCACAGATCATGAACTACGCATTTAAAAAATAAAAGTAAAACTCAAGAGGAGAACAAAACCAGTCATCATAACAAAATACGATTTAAACAACATTTCCACAGAATTCATTGACAATATAAGGAACAGATTTGCAGTACTAAGAATAATAGATTGTGAACTGGAAGAGCTTTGTTCTGTGGCCAGGGACATAATAAAAGAAGAATGCATTAAGACACTTCCAACAGACAAAAGGAAAGTGAAGAAACCAAGGATGACAGATAAAATGCTACAAGCAATAAAGGAAAGAAAAGAAACAAACCAAAAAGGAGATAGAAATAAACTAAAAACAATGAATGCAACTGTACACCGGCTAGTGCACAAAGATAAGGAAAATTACTACAATGACAAATGTAGAGAAATAGATGACACAAAAAGGAAAGAATGAGAGACCTATTCCACAAAATTCAGGAAATCAAGGGAAAGTTCAAACCAAGGATCAGGATGCTCTATGTCAATAAAAACAACATAAGTCAAGATCAGGATGGAATAAAAAGACAATGGATGTAATACACAGAAGAGTTATATAAAAGAGATGACAACATGAAGGACACATGGAGTGAAGAGCCATATGAAGATGAATCCCAAATTCTAAAAACTGAGGTGGAAGTTGCAATAAAGGAAATGGCAAAAAACAAGACTCATGGAACATATGATATCCCAATAGAACTGTTGCAATCCACTGACAGAGTCAACTCTAGTGCTAACCAACATATGTCAACAGATAGATTAGTTTAGCTATGGAATGCCCTTAAAGACATGGGAGTGCCAACACATCTGATAGTCCTAATGAGAATTCTATACTCAGGACAAGAGGCTACTGTCAGGACAGAACACATAGAAACAAAATGATTCCAATCGGCAAAGGAGACAGACAAGGCTGCATCCTGTCACCCTACCTATTCACCTTATATGCAGAACATATTATAAGGAAAGCAGGGTTGGACATGGAAGAGGGTGAAAATGGGAGGAAGAAATAACAATATGAGATATGCTGACAACACCAAAATACTAGCAGAGAACCTCACAGACCTGGAACAACTACTAAGGAAGATCAAATAAGAAAGTGCAAAGGCAGGCTTACTGTTGGACATAAAGAAAACAAAAATAATGACCACAGAGAACTTGCACACATTTAAACTAGACAATAAGGAAATAGAAATAATAAAAGAGTTCTCATACCTGGGATCAAACATTGATCGAAATGGGGACTGCAGCCAGGAAATCAGAAGAATATTAAGAATGGGGAGGATGGCTATGAAAGAACTAGAAAAGATCCTAAAATGCAAAGACATACAACTCAGCACAAAAGTTAGAATCATACAAGCCATCGTATTCCCTATTGCTATGTATGGATGTGAGAGCTGGACAGTCAAGAATGAAGATAGGAGGAAAATCAACTTATTTGAGATGTAGTGCTGGAGAAGAGTGCTGAGGATTCCATGGACAGCCAAAAGGACAAATAAATAGGTCCTAGAACAGATCAAGCCAGAGATATCCCGAGAAGCCAAGATGACAAGACTTAGAGACTGTCATACTTTGGATACATCATGAGAAGACATGAATCGTTGGAAAAGACAATAATGGAAAGGTGGAGGGAAGTAAAAGAGAGGAAGGCCACATGCTAGATGGATGGACTTTATCAAAGAGACTACGAATAAGAATTTGTAGGAACTGGGCAGAACAGTAGAGGACAGGGAAGCCTGGAGATGTCTCATTCATAGGGTTGCCATGAGTTGAGATCAACACAAAGGCAGTTAACAACAACAAGAACAAAATGTGTTCATTAAAAGGGGATTAGCACATAGTTTTGTAGATGTGTGAAATATTATGCTAGATGAGGCGAGCCTAAGTGAAGGGAGATGGAAACTTGATCATGCCAAAATAACATGCTCCCCTTATTTAGGGTTATCAAGTTTTTGAAACAACAATAACAAACTGTCAAAATTCATTTGGTTAATAAAAGTACCTGTTGATATGGTGTGTTCTGTCTAAATACCAAATAAAGGTAAACTTAGCCATGTGTTTCTCTGTAAAATTAACACATTTTCATCAACATAAATAATATGATGCACAAACGTCTGCTTTTATCACAATCTACTTTTAAAATGGATTAAAATTGAATCCATTTAAATTAAAACAAAAATGTTTGACAACTATGATTAAAATTCAGAGCTACCTGCATCTCAAATTTGGTTAGATTTATAGAAGATCTGTTTCTCTTATTACTCTCATTTATGGAATATAAAATTGAAAAATCCTTTTCTGCAAAAGCATTTGACCTACATTACTCCAAAACACCAGATACTAAGCTTCTAGAAAAGTTCACTCAAATCCACACACAGAGTAGCAACCCATCTTGACTTTCAGGTGATTGCAGAAGCCGCAAACTCTTTAGCTTTTCATTGTAAAGAAAATATGTCCACTCTGACATCATTTTTATTCACCTTTTCTGAAACTTTCTGAGCCCTTCAATCTCCTGTTTGAGTTGGAATGACAGAATGCAACAGATAACAAGTAATGCCATAGCTGTGGATTTATACACTGGCAGGGAGTTGTATTAAATGAACTCTGGGATTCTATAGGACTCTAATAGATTCAGATGATGGAAATATAAAATTCAAATCCCATCTTCCCCATAAAGGACACGTGGTTACCATGGAGCCAATTACAGTCTCCTACCTTAACCTACTACACAGGATTGTTATTATGGTAAAAAGCAGTTTCTGTGAGCATGCCAAAGAGAGATTGCACTTTACTCCATCTCACCCATTTTGAATGGTTGCTGGAGTGCTCAGGCAGAGGAAAAGTGGATGAGAGGTATAATTATATGTATTGACAGTGAGCTTCAGACATGCTTGCTTGCTCCTGTAACTTGGCTTCATCTTTTCATAAAAGGCCCTCACCCCCTAAACTCTTTGATACTCTTTGGGATATGTATATTTCTGGAATCTTATTAAATGTACACAAAGTACAAGCTTTCCAGCCATTGAATAAAGGACATCACTTAAAATAAGGTACATCTCACAATTCTGTAAGGGACCAAGTTTACGGGACATCTCTTTTAACAAGGGACACCAGGCAGCCCTACCCGACTCCCACTTGACAGTCATGAATCCATGCGTTCATGTGGTGCCAGATCTCTACACATTCCACCTGGGCCCATTATTCTTTCTCCTCTTGGAGACCATACTTTATTTCAAATATTTCAACAACCAGCTCAGTTGGCTTCTACAAATGTAATGGAAGTGGACACCATCTTATCCTTTGCCTCAGGCAGCAAAATGTCAGGAGGAATTCCTAACTAGACATCACTTATTTGCAACACGGGTGCTCAGTTTATGTCTAGGTGGACTATGGACAGAATCCTATTGCTGGCATACACAGGCATAAGTTGTGTTGCACAGGTGGATTGACCTTTTGGGCAATGTGGCATGGATGTATTCTGCTGAGGTGCAAGGAGAGGAATTCCACATGTAGAACTATTGCAAATCCATAATAATGAACCTAGTGCAATGGATCATTACACATTACATTCTGCCTCTGTGCATTGAGCAATGAGGTGACAACTATGTACATGTTTTCCATACCTTGCATTACATTAGTATTCTCTATAAAGATTGTGCTGTGCCAGTGTAGCATAACTCAGCTGATGGATATTTATGCTATTCTGAGATGATGTAGGATCTTAACCTATTTGTTTATGGTTAGTGGCCAGGATGGTTGGGAGATTCTGGAAGATGTAGGCCAAAAAAATAGGTTCCAGGTTCTGCTTCAAGAACTGTGTACAAGGATTCTCTATGAAAGTATCACATTTAAAGCACAGACATCAGACAGAGGAGGAATGCACAATCCTACATGTAATATCTACACTGAACATAGTCTTAAATTAAAGTGAAAATGTACCTGCCATTTATGCAGCCATTAATTATCTTTAAAATTGCTGTAAAATGAATAGGCATAGTCTGAAGTCTTTCAGGAAACTTGTCATCATTTATACATTGACTTGAGTTTTCAGGAATGAATAAGAGGTTTCTATTTTGTGGCTCAGAAATGTTGTGGACTTCTATGTAGGGCTAGTAGCGCTTATCTAGAGGATCATGTGAGAAAACAGTCCAAACAGATTCTACTAAATTGCTTTCACATTGCAGGTCTGTAAGAGCATTTTAAAGATAGCAAGAGAGAAAGAAAAAAGCAGAGAAGATAGAATTTATGGAAGATTTAGAGACAAACAATGACTTTTGCAAACACGGGATGGCACTGTTGTACTGCTGCTTTTCCAGCCCTCCATTTTAAAATGCCTGTTTACAAAAGACTGTCATATTTACTAGGAAGAAAACAGACAAACCACTTCCATTACAGGTTCTTTTATTTTGAAATTGTTCTGTGTTAAATCTATTCCAAAAAATCCCCTAGGTTACCAGTTAGATTGTGTTTTGATAACTGCCTTAAAGGAAGGAGTTAAGGTACACTATAAAAGGATTTTGGATTTATGTTTCTAATCCCATTAAATTAAAAGTTCTTCTTATGAAATCTTCATGTGTTAAACAACAATTTGAAAAGATTCCTGTTTACAAGGTGGGCTTGTCATTACAGGAAATAAGCAATGTTCCCAGAACTTTTGGGGATATGTGTACAATGATAAATGTTCTAGAGCGGTGGCTATGGCAATCTGTCGCAGCAAACCCACAGGCTAGATATCAGTAAACATAAAACATAGGCTGACTTGTGATTGCTTCATGAGTACAATGAGAGAAAATGAAAGTAGTTGTTAAAAGCAGGATAAAGACAAATTATTGTCCATTAGAATATTCAAGCACAAATTGGGGTGATGGTGGACAAGCTTGAGGAGTGTGAACTTGCCAGTTTCAATGCCATAATAGGCCACCTGTCTCCTCCTTGTCATTTTCTTTCTGCCCTCATCTTACAATCCTAGCCAATAAAGGATCATGTTGTGAACATAATGTCATGCTTCTGCACAGCCAATTGGAATCATCAATGAGGGCAAATGCCCTATCAGGTGAGGTAAGAACAGCTTCCATGAGTCGTCTAGCCAGTAGCATAGCATAGGAAGTTAGTAAGCTTGGCTCAGTTGCCTAGGCAACACAAAAGGATGCTTCCTTATCTTTTAGGGATATAATGTACTGGAAGAGAAAGATGCATGCCTATGTTCCTTAGGTTGCTGAACCCAGTGTGTGAATCTGAGGGTGGGGGAACAGGTGATTCTCTAGGCAACATGTGAACGCTTTGCCTCTTCCAGCATTGTGTGCTGGAAGTAAATTGAGTGTGCTGGAGGTAATTGAGAAATATACTTACTCCCTATCCCCAAGAATTGGGATAATGTCATATATCTTTACACAGCCCCCTTGACATATTAAAATGGAAGTGGGTAGGTCCAGATCTGCAGTCTGCAAAGCAAGAGAATCTCTTTCAGTGTGCATGGAGACAGAAGTTTGTTCACCTCTGTAAATAAATGGTAGGAACTCCAGACAACCTGGGGACCATCTTCATTTTCCCTTAGGCACTTGCCCATACATCAAAACCAGAAGTGATCAGAAGTTGACCTTTGCTTTTTAAAAATTGATTTGTTAAAAAGGCTATTTCTGGACAAAAATAGATCAATGGGGGGGGGGGGGCAAATAGCCTTCAAGTGGCCAACTGCACCCACCCAGAGGCATCTGGGATGCTATTGGACAATTTTATTCCTGAGCTCCCCGCACCAGCTTGGCAATATTGAGGAGCCAGGTTGTATGTAAGACACCTTGCCCTCTTCTACTCTAAACCCATGAATGGTCATTTGTATTGTGAAAATTGTAAAAAAACAAACAAACCACAGTACCATTTCTGTGGGGTTGACCTGTGGCAAGGGTGCCTTCAGTCAGTGGTACAACAACATGAAAAATTGTTAGTCTGTCTGATATCTCATGCTCTAAGTACTTTCATATCAAAAGGCTGCCATTTTCTTTTCTCCGAGACTCTAGGAAGCAAGCAATGAGAGGTTAGAAAAATCCCTAAGACAAGTGTTAAAGAGTTTTTACTTTTAAATTTTACTATAAATTTCAAATAATGATTACAATTCTAGTTCCAAGGCTCAAAAGCCACTAGCTATTAAGAATGCTTTAAAAGCAAATCTTTACCTTCCCATTTCTAATAAGTAATTGGAATACTTTTAGTATACAAGAGATCTTGTGGCACCTTTGAGACTAATCATGAAAAAAAGTTGTAGCATAAGCTTTAGTAGACTTAGGGGGGAAGCAGATGGCTAAAAGGGCCGTTTGGGGGGAAAGGAAGGGGAGGGGCAGCCGCACGGTGGGCACCCCAACACCTTCCCGAAGGCATCGTCGGAGCCCCGGCCCCTCCCCACGGCCGGCATTTCGACGATGTCTTCCCACCACAGCGTTCACACACGCTGTGGTGGAAGAGTCGCCGAAGGTGCGCCACCAGCCTTTTGCGGCGCACCCTCGGCGACTTGTGGAAGGAGCGCTATTTTAGGTTACCATGGCCTTACGTCTGCTTCCCCTCTTAGTCTTCTTACTCAGATACATGGAGCAAACTGCTGCCCAGGAAATATTTTTATAATCATAGAATCATAGAATCATAGAGCTGGAAGAGACTACAAGGGGCATCCAGTCCAACCTTCTGCTATGCAGGAACTCAAATCCAAAGTATCCCTGACAAATGGCCATCCAGCCTCTTTTTAAAGACCTCCAAAGAAGGAGACTCCACCACACTCCAAGGGAGTGTGTTCCATTGTTGAACAGCTCTCACTGTCAGGAACTGCCTTCTAATGTTAAGGTGGAATCTCTTTTCCTGTAGCTTGCATCCATTGTACCAGGTCCTATTCTCTGGAGTAGCAGAAAAAAAGCTTGCTCCCTCCTCAATATGACATCCCTTCAAATATTTAAACAGGGCTATCATATCACCTCTTAACCATCACTTCACCAGGCTAAACATACCCAGTTCTCTAAGTCGTTCCTCATAGGGCATGGTTTCCAGACCCTTCACCATTTTAGTCGCCCTCCTCTGGAGACACTCCAGTTTTTCAACATCCATTTTGAATTGTGGTGCCCAAAACTGGACACAGACTGTATGAATAGCCACAAGCTACAATGTCTTCCTTTTGCATGCTGATGATCCAGATTAACATGGCTGTATCTCTGTTGAATACTTTTAGGGCCTTTGCAGACTACCAGAAATAGTGCAAATTGAGTCCACTTTAAGGGTTAAGGTTAGTGCTAGGGAGTCATGGGAATTTTTTTTTCCCTGAGACATTGAGCCTTCTCTGTCAGAGAGCTCTGGTGCCACAATAAAATACAGTTCCCATGACTCCCTAACTCTAACCCTTAAAGTGGACTCAATTTGCACTATTTCTGGCAGTCTGCAAAGGCCCTGTTACTTTTAAAATGAGACAAGTCTCTGGCCTTTGGAACAAAATTATTTTTTCTCTTGCCCACTTTGTTCTCACCTCAACACTCACAACAGACCACAAGGTAGCACTATGAAGCTCAACATGAGTTAGTCCTTCAAGTCTGCAATATTTCTCCTTCAACCTTTAGGGAGGCCACACACCATGAAATTAAAAATAATTATAGTTACAGCTATACCACTAAATGAATGAAGTTATCCCTTCTTAGGTCACAATGTTAATGGCATGTGGTAATTGGTGAAATGAACTTATTCCAAATTATTAGTTATTGATAAAGTATTGCTTCCAGGCAGTGGTTCCATGAGAACATTTTTTCCTAGACATGGTACTGGTCATAAGAGCAATTAAGTTTTTGTGGGAAGTGAATTGTTCAGTGAAAACACTGCAAGGACAGGGATATTTGTCCAGCTTTATTTATAATTAAACTGCAACCATTAGATTCTTTTTATATTGACTCAGAAGTAAGTGTCAATGATTTCAAAGGAACAGATTAAGGCTGCAATTTTATGCACATGCAAAAGGATTTCTGAGTTAGTATCTGTATGATTGTACTGTTTTTTAAAGACATCTGTCCTGTTAACATATGACTAAACATGACAGAAAGGTACCATCCACAGAACTAAACTCAGAGCATCTTGCATAGATTCCTCTTTAACAAGTGATGATGAATCCTCCCATCTCAAGCTAATCTTGTCTGTATGCCATTTAGGCATTCAGCACTATTGAAATTGGGCTGTGAGTCAAAACATTGATGACCTACCGAGCACTAAAATGGGACTGATGATGCTCAAAGTGGTGAAATGTTTATTTCCATACATAGCTGATGATGCACAATTTATTTTAAGACTGTTGAACTGTGTAATAGTTACACCATTTATGAAAAGCAGTTATCAACCATGCTAGCTGTGTATCATATATTTAAAATGCCAGCTATGTTGAAACCAAGGCTTAGAACTGTTTAGCACTCAAAGGGGCCCTTGCCAAATTTCAAGATATATTCAGAGCCTCTTCCTCTGGTTCACATATGCCTCTAGTTATGTCAGTAGCACCCATAGCTGTCCAGATGGAATCTCTTAAGGCAGGAGTAGGGAAAACTCCAGATACTTTGGGCTTCAACTCCCATCAGTCTTACCCAGCAAGCAGAGCCAAAGGTAAGAGATTGTCGGAGTTGAAGTCTAAAACATCCAGAGGACCACACGTTTCTCCAGCCCTGTGTTAAGGGTTGTTTATGGTACAAAGGTTGATGAACCTGAAGGCCCCTCCCTAAATATTTTAGATATTATGGTACTAAAGTTAGTTTTGCTACTCATACATATGGAGCTGGGAGATGTCTCTGCAAAGTCTGCTTACTTGATTTGGCATTTGGATTTGTGGGATATGAAATTTATATTTTAATGTTGTAAGCCACCCCAGTTGCCTTATGCAGAGGAGTGGGATAAAAATTATTTATTATTATTATTATTATTATTAGAGGAGAAATCATTTTGTCAGCTCTCTTTCAGCTCTCCTTGGGAAATGAGTAGGAATAAATTTGGAAAGGTCTAAAAGTAAAAGTTTTGCATAGTCTATGCATTTAGAACAGAGAATTTAATTAATATGTCTAATTACCTTCAATGTTTAACCTGTACTCTTGCCATTTACATCCAGCCCCAGTCCATTTTGCTTTCTTTAGGTTTTTTTTTAAAGAGCCACAGCAAAATAAAGCCACCTTCTAGCTAAAATATGAATGCTTCCTTTGTGCTCTGAACTGTTCTCTGTGCTGCTGGCCTGAATTAATTCAAGTTAGCATCCACTAGTAATGATGCCCTTCTCTTGTCTCTATACCAATATACAGCAAGCCCAATATTGACATGTTATAGCAAGAGGTTTTGGTTCTATGAGATAGTGCCATAGAAAGTGCTTGCTGGTTTGTGAATAAGTATAAAAGATCTTAGAGGAGAAAGTGACCAGCTCTACCAACGCTGCAATGCTATAAATAAGAGACAACATAATTAGTAATGCACTAGATTCATCCTAGTCTGATTCAGACATTGGTCAGATAGCCAGACTACTTATCCAAATGCCATTCCAAATCACTCTGCTCATTCTGAGTATTTAGAGCATTTTGCTTCCTATGAAGTGCACCAATATGAAACTTTAAACAACAACAACAACAACCAACAACAACAACCAACAACAACACATTAAGCATTATTTGTTATTGCCACAGTAACATGTTACTGGTCATTCTTTTAGAGTGAGGCATTCCTACTGATTTTTTTTTATTAAAAAGAGTTGCAAAATACGAAAATGGCCCCAAATCCCCTGAAGACCCTGCTCTAAATAGCTTAGATATTATGGAGAAATGTTACTCATTCCACTAAAAGCTTCAATGATGTTATCAAAGTCACTTCCCCAAAAATCATGCTTTTCAGGTAGTAATAACCTGTATCATTTTGTCTAGGATTCTATTGGTTAGTCCCAACTCATTGAATCAATTAGGTATTAAATCAGTACCTTCAAGAAATCCCAATGGTTTCAATGGTTCTAGTATAGTCAAGACTAATAATAGCATTTAGGTTACTATCTTCAAAATTTGAGCTAATGACACGAGAATGCATCAAGGCCTGATGGCCTGACATCCTCTTCAATTTATCATGATGAACATTGGCTTTCCTCCATTGCTTACAATAAATGAGTGAGTAGTTTAAATCTTCAAGCACCTCTATACTATCATTAACTTGGTTCTGTATATAGAGACATAATCTGAAACATTTTTTTTCTGAATCCATTTAAGACACCTTGCTAGTTCAGATAAATATCTAATAGATTACCAGTACAGAGAATCCAGTGGATAATTATGTCATTATGTCCAGGATGTGATTATATTTATAAAATAATAAGTCCAGACTGTTTGGTTTAGGGCCCAGCTGTCTAGAACTTGGATATCTTGTAGCCAGTACAAGCAAATAAAAGATGAAAGGAAGGAGAGAGAGTGGTGTGATCAGTGAAAATGGTGGCATGTAGGAAACAAGGAGGGAGTGCATTACAAGGATGCATAGGAGGGAGGAGGAGGGAAAGGGACTGAGAAGTGCAAGCAGATGTGTTTAAAAAGCAAGAGAATAGGAAGAATGGGGAATGAGCAGGACTGGAAGTCCAAGTGGTGGTGTGTAAGAAGCAAGGGAGAAGCATGTTGCAAGGATGTAAGGTGAGGCAAGGGAGGGAGGAGGAGGAAGGAAGGAGAGTGAGCTGACTGAATGCAGGGTGCAAGAAGCAAGGGAAGGGTGCATTGTGAGGGCATGAAGTAAGACAAGAGAGGACGTATGAAGAAAATGGAGCATGAGCACTGTAAGCAGCAAAGCATGAGAGGAATACCCTGTGAGTGTATGTGGTGAGGTAGAGTGTGCTGTGCAAGCAGCAGTGTATGAGAATCAAGGGAGGGGTGCATTGTGAGGTGCAAAGTGAGGTGAGAAAGGGAGTAAGAGAGAATGAAGAATGAGCGTTGTAAACTTCAGACTGCAAGAGGCCTATAATGCAGCTTTGCTGAGAAATAGTGGTGGTGTTTGACATAGTGCTTTGAGTGTTGTACTTTGAGTCCAGGGTTCACTTGCCAGCTTGGCCATGAAAACCCACTGGGTGACCTTGGACAAGTCAGCCTAAGGGGATGGCAATGGCAAACCTCTTCTGAACAAATCTTACCAAAAAATCCCATGATAGGTTTGCCTGAGGGTTGCCATAAATTGGAAATGAAGGCACACAACAAAGTGGTGGCCCAAGGTCACATGGGAAATTTCATCATAAAGCAGAGATTTGAATTTGACCTCCTCATTCTAAATCCAGTAAAGTGGGCCCTTGGTATCTGCTGGGGTTTGGTTCTAAGACCCCACCCAACCTGCCACCTGGTGGATACCAAAATCAGTGGTTGCTCATGTCCCAATCAAGTTTTACTTTTTGGATTTTTTATGAAGGGCAATGCCCAAGGCAAACAACTTGGGGTTGCAGACTGTCAGAAATAGTGTGAATTCAGTCCACTTTTAGGGTTAGGGTTAAGGTTAGGGAATCATGGGGACTGTATTTTATTGTGGCACTAGAGTTCTCTGACAAAGAAGGTTCAATGTCTCAGAAAAATAACAATTCCCATGATTCCCTAGCACTAACCCTAACCCTAAAAGTGGACTGAATTCACACTATTTTTGACAGTCTGCAACGCCCCTAAGTGGGACAGAGACAACAATTGGAAATAAGAAAGCAGAACATACCAGAAACAGACAATCTTGTTGTTCTTCCAAAGTCTTAGCCTAAACAAGAAAGCTTTTATAGCCCTTTCCATTCTGAAAAGGTCCAATGACTAGCCTAAGGGGGGTTGCAGACTGCCAGAAATAGTGTGAATTCAGTCCACTTTTAGGGTTAGGGTTAGAGTTAGGGAACCATGGGAACTGTATTTTATTGTGGCATCAGAGTTGTCTGACAGAGAAGGCTCAATGTCTCAGAAAAATAACAGTTCCCATGATTCCCTAGCACTAACCCTAACCCTAAAAGTGGACTGAATTCACACTATTTCTGGCAGTCTGCAACCCCCCTAAGTGGTTAGTCAATCCAAAGAAGTGACTCTCAAATCTGAGTCCCCTAATGCTGTTGGACTGCATCAATCACCCAGAATCCCCAAGTATTGAGCATATTGGCTGGGGTTTCTAGGCACTAAAGTCTAATATCATATGTGGACCAAAGTTTGGAAATTGCTAGTCCATGGCCTAAGAATGTAGAAACTGTTAGGAGACATACAAACTTTTTGTAAATGAGACATCTGCTACTGATGCTGTACCTGTAAGCTGGTGATGACCTTTATGCATCTACACATCACCCAATACTGATTTCATTCTTAATTCATCTCAGTTATAAGGAAATGTACAGAAATATTATCTAGTGACCATAACAAAGAAAAAAATATCTGTTAGAACTGATCACACCACAGACTATTGCTTTTCATCTTTTAGGCCTAGTAACAATTACAATATTTAAAACTATACTCTGGTTTCTATTAAGATCTTTTCAATCTTTTGCATAACAAGGATTGCAAATTCTGTCTCTTGCTAAAATCAAAGGCATGCTACTCCTCTCCATTCTTACAGAAGTTGAGGAATAAAAAAGAATTGAAAAAGCAAATAAGATGGCTCTGTCCCTTTTTCATGTTGTTTTCTTTTCTAATTCCAGACAATAGTTATATGAGACAATTGAAGACAATGTGATAGAGCAGGAGAGAGGGACCTAGGAGTTTATCACACAAGGAAAATTGGAAGTTTAAACGGGTCAGAACCGGTGGTTATCCAGTGTATTAGGCTCAATTGCGCAAATGTTTTTCACATGATGTTGTGCACAAACCACTTGGAATCTGACAGGGAAATGTCATGAACCAGAAAATAGGCATTTTCGGGAAAATACCATAAATTCATTTCTGTTTCATTCACAAATTCACTTTTTTTGCACAATTGCTCTAGTGAAAGCCATTTGTAGTATTCTCCCTGTTTCTGTACTTGTTGCCAGATTTCCCATGATTGTTTGGGGTAAGTAGCCAGGGCTCTTAAAGGAACAGTTGCTGAGACAAAGGCAGGGACACAGAGAAAAAGCTTGCTTCTCCCTAGTCTGGGTGAATGTCTCTTTCCCATTAGCTGGCGCTCCTAAAGGAACAGCCACTCAGGGAAGGCAGGGACACTGGTTGCCCAGAGGGATGCAGCCTTTTATGCTGTTTTTCTACTTTTCCTACTTCTTTGGGTGATGTTTTGTTCTTTTTACTTAGGTTGGAACCACTTCTTGGAAAGTAAGGGACAGTACAGTATATTTTTATAAAGACAATTATGTAAATATTTTTTTTTAATTTCCCTGGGTGATTTCTGTTGATGCAGCTACTTCTGTGTGCATGCACAAAAAAAGTGATTCCCAAACCATTATTGGGATTTACACACATTTGTGTGAAAACTAAATATGCATTCTACCCTCTTTCTCACTTTAGTAATGAGCTTCTAACATGTTATTGTGTTCTGCATGTGAAAATCATTCATGCATTGCATGCTTTTGCGAGTTGCGGCCACTTTAATCATTATTGGGATGGAGGTACATATGGTCCCTGTGTGATAAACTCCGTACAGCCTTCTGGTGGGTTGCAGTTTCTATTAGTCCTAGCCAACATAACCAGTAGTGAAGGCATTGATCCAAGAACACCTGGAAGGCCACACATTCCCCATTGATAGAGTCATCCTCACTCTTCTATAGAGCATGGGAAACAGGCTTTATATGTGTTTGCTTCAGGGTCTTACAGATTTGTCAAACCCCCTTTTTTATTATATGCTGTTAGGACAAAAGACAACAATGTCAAATGGATATCTCCACCATCAGCAATATCCCTTCTGTTGCAGAGCTTTGTAATGTTATTTTCTTACACTACAGCTCCCAGAATCCCCTAGCCAACACAGCCAGTTTAGCAGCTGTATGACAAGATATATGAAGAAAAACTTCAGCTATTGCATTTCTGCAATCACGCAGCAAAACATGAAAAAGTTTTCAGCCAATGGATGCTGGTGGAGTTCACATCAGGGAGGTGGTAAATATGATCTGGGATTTGTTCCAAATCTTAAAGGAGCTATCCATACTGCCAAACCTATTTGGTGAGAGGATTCAGCACCTTGGATAAGACCTTTTAAGTTTCGACTAAAGCCCAGAATGGATTCTGTACCTCATTGACAAAGAAAACAGCAAGCCTCCCTCTCTTTCAGTCACAACTCAGACTTTAACTGGCAATAGGTCTTTCAGAACCCATAGCACAGCTTCTAAATGAAGCCTAGGCAAAATAATTTATGAAATCTCTGCCTCTTTTTAAAATGTCTGCTGGGCAAAGACTGTTGAGCAATTATGATTCTCTACAGCCCAGGATAAATGAAAGAAAACATAGATCTGTGAAATATTGTTTAATAATATCACACTCTGCTTAATTGAAAACCAAGCAAACATTCCAACTGTGATACTATAGCATTTGGCATTAGCTCATATGCTTTAATTTGACAAGGGATATGAGAGTAAACAAATAAAATTAATAAAGTTAAGCAGAATCATTGCTACATTCTTTCCAGTGTGAAACAAAATAGTCTTAGAGCACTTTATTTCCACAGTAAAGAGAATATAATAACAGTTAGCTTTTATATAGGACATTTCAAATATTCCAAACACTTCAGATGAATTCAGTCATCATTACAAGCAGGGCTGCAGAGTCAGAGGATGCATCCAGATTGATTAAAAAGAATATAAAGTCTCAGATTTTGTTCCTGTTCTTTCTGGTTTTATTTTAAAGATCCATATATGTTTTGCACATCACACACTGCATCCACACTGCAGAAATGATACAGTTTGACCCTGCTTTAACTGCCATGGCTCAATGCTATGGAATTTGGGATTTGTATTTTTAGGAGATATTTAGTCCTCTCTTCCAGAGAGCTCTGGTGCCACAACAAACTATAGATCCCAGAATTTCATAGCATTGAGCCATGGCAGTTAAATTGGCATCAAACTGGATTGTGTCTGCAGTGTAGATCCAGCCACAGAATATTTTCTGTCAACTCAGAGACTTTTTGTACCAGCTACCTAGGTCAATATATATTAACCCAGTATAAAATCACAAAGAACAGGTACAAAATCTGAGACTTTTTAATCAGTCTGGATGTGTCCACAGTTGAAGTCATGGGGTCAGAGTCAGACACAATTTTGGGTGTCATAAGAGTTGGAGTTGGACAACAAAAAAATAGAAGAGTCAGAGTTGAGGATTTGGTGTACTGACTCCACAACCCTAGTTACTAGAGTTATGCAAGGTAGGACAATTTTGTTGTGCACAGAGCTGGCCCAAGACATTTTGCTGCTTGAAATGGGGCAGCAAATGGTGCTCCCTCATAATAAAAGTATATAATACTTTAGCCAACCAAGTTATTCTGGCATCTGGAGGCAGAAATTCCCACAGGCATCTATCAGTCTGTCTGTCAGAAAAGAACAAAATAGGAGGGTTGAGAATTTATAATATTTACAACAGATCTGTTAAAATCAATGCATCCAACTCCCAACTCTGGATCAAATCAATAATGATAAATTAATAATTAACAATTTGCTCTCTTTTCACAATACCATAATTCTGCATCCTGAAATGTCTATCTCAGTCTGTCTAATGGTAGGGCCAGTCCTCATTACATTCACATTACAGATAGGAGAGTGAAGATGTTTATTACAGTTCTTCTTCCAAAGAGCTCAGGTCGTGACATACTTGGTTGTCTCTTGTATCATCAAAACAACCCAACAAGACTTGACTGAGAGATAAGGGTATCCATATTGCAAAAATAATCTTGTTTGGCACTGCTTTAACTGTCTTGGCTCATTGCTATGGAATCCTGAGAATTGTAATTTTGTGATACATTTAGCCTTCTCTGTCAGAAAGCTCTGGTGCTGCAACAAGCTATAATTCCCAAAATTCCATAGCATTGAGCAGTGGAAGTTAAAGGATGTCAAACTGGATTATTTCTGCAGAGTGGATGCAGTCTCAGTAGAAATTTGCACATAGTTCTCCCTAGTGCTGGTCAAATACCCTGAACCAGAGGAGAGCAACAGTTGGCTTTTCCTCTTTTTATTCATCAAAATGGAAACCAGAAGTGATGCCACATCACTTCCTGTTGCCATTTTAAAAAGGAAATTGTATGAGAAGAAAGTATCTGAGAAGGGTGGGAGGCACTGAGTGGGTTCTGAGGAGCTACAGAGGCTTTAAAAAACTTGTTTGCACACAGACAGGTTGGATACAATTTTCATATGATTTTCACTTGGAAATTATGTTGGAATTTTTTTAAAACAAATTTTGAAGGGTTCAGGGGGATTTTTTTTTTGAGGGGGGTGTTAAAGGATATAGAGTGGTCTATGGGTTCCCCATCCCTACTCTAAACATGATAGTGTCTCTCAATAGTGCAAAAATGGCTTGAAACAAGGCAACTAATGAGCTTGACTTGGTAGATGCACACAAAACTTGTCTGGAATTATTCTGTGGAGTCATTATTTTTAATACACATACACATGTTGTGTGAGCTGTTATTGTTTGTTAGATTGTCTGTGTTGTAATTAGTTAATTAAGTTCCTTCGCTGTTGTGAGACATAACACTAACACAATACAGAAGGGAAGGATAGAAATGGTTGATCCAAAGTTACTCAGGATAGAGTCAATGGGATTTATCTCCCTTACCTTTCAATGAGTCTATTAAAAATATGGTGAACTTTGGATGTAACCCATATTCTTGTATTCACTAAGGCGAAAGCTTAAACTGCTGAATCCTAAGGAAGGTTATCTATCCAATGTTGCTGTTTTTGCTTTTTACTTGTTTTGCAATTCTTTGAATATTTTCCTTGAATAAAGAGCCTACTGTTCTGAAAAGTGTTTTGGCCACAGTACATTTTCGTTATTGGCACTTTTGGGAACTAGTTTCTCTCTAAGCACTTCCTTAGAGCAGGAATAGTCAACTTGACAGCCTGCGGCAGGATGTTTTCTATAAGAACATTTTACAGACCTCCTGTAACCTTCACAAATGTTATTTAGACTATGTTAAAATGTTTGTCTAATCCTATACACAAGAAAGAAAAACTCACATGTTTCCAGAGTGAAAGAAATAGAGAGATTTACATTTCTTTTGGCTTTTATGTATGCAATTTAGAAGCATATTTCCAATGTCAATTACATGGCATGATATTCATGGCATGTGGGACAGAATTGCTTCAAAGAATATGGACTGTGGCGGTCCCTGGTTTAAAGAATTTCACATGATTTAGTTACAGCACTTTCATTCCACTTCAGCTACAGTGGCGACATCTTATAGAATCCTGGGGCTTGTGTTGTTATTGTTGTTAGTATTTCTATCCTACCTTTCTCCCCAGTTCAGGACTCAAAGTGGTTTATAACAATTTTTTAAAAAACATATACAAATTGAGTCTCCTTTGTCTGGAATTCCAAAATTTGAAATATTCTAAAAACCAAAACTTTTTTCATAGGTGGCTGAGATAATGGCACCTTTGCTTTCTGATAGTTCAGTGTATACAAAATTTGTTTCATGCACAAAATTATTAAAAATATTGTATAAAATTACTTTCAGGCTATGTGTATATGAGGTGTAGATGAAACATAAATGACTTTCATATTTAGACATGGGTCCCATATACAAGATATATCATGAAGTACATATCTGCAAATACAGGTATTCCAAAATTCACCCCACCCCAAAATCCCTGATATCCAAAACACATCTGGTCCCAGTCATTTTGGATAAAAGTTAAAATGAGATTAACCATAAAAAAATTAAAACCAGATTAAATCATATAATCTTTAAACACACACACGGACAACAATTAGTAATAGCCAGCACTTTATTTTATGGGATTGGCTTTTAAATAATGAATCATCAAATGCCTGTCTAAACAGAAAAGTCTTGTCCGAAAAGATAAAGTAGTTTGGTGAGATATTAGAGCTTTCTTGCACAAAATTCTAACTACACCTCCCTAAACTGCAACTCCTAGGATTCCTCAGGATGGATCCATGGCAGTTAAAGTGGAACCATAACACTACAATTATCAAGTGTAAATGGACCATAAGTCTGTAAAAAACAAATAAACAGATGAAAACAGTTATTTCATCTCTGGTAAATCCTGACCAGGTGGGATTTATCAAAAACAAGCAGAGAGCCTATAATATTTTGTTGGTCCACAACCTTTGGGTTGTTGTGGACTTGATTGCTTTAAACTCAGATACAACTGATAAGCCAGCCATTATTATTTTTAGATGCTTGGAAGGGGAAAACATACTGTCCATTTATTTTCACAGTACAATACTGACTAACTTTGGGTTTCCTAAAATATTTTTGAAATGTATAAAAAATTTATATTCAGTACCAAGGTTATGATCAACAGGTTTTTTATCTTCCTTTTTTTTTTTTTTTTACACTGAAACAGGGTAGAAGGCAGAGATGCCCACTGTCTCCTTTAATATTTAATTTGCATTGGAACCTAGCATATGCTATTAGATGAATTCCAGGATCAATGGATTGGTTCATGTTGGTTTAGATTTTAAAAATGTTATTTTCACAAATGATCAACAAATGATCATTTGTGAAAATAACATTTTTTTTATTTTGTTCATTTCAAACCCCAACAGTCGATGCCTGTTTTGATGCATTTATTTAATAATTTTGGTAAAATACTTGGGTATTCAATTAACTGGTCCAAGTCAGAAATACTATCAATGGGAGACAAGATGGCATTTTAAAGATATTTAAAACATGGCAATTTTAATACTGCCTGAATTCTATTACTTATTTGGGTATAATCATCCTTAGGGACTTATCTCTGATTATTCATCTTAATATAAGTAATCTAATAATAGATATTATGCAAGATTTAGAGACAAAGGCAGGCTTAAAGATGAATCTGTGGGGTAAGGTAAACACAAATAAGATGAATGTTATTTCTAGAATTGTTATTCATGGAATTCCTCTACTTTTACCTTGCAAGTATTTTCAAAAACTAAATTTATTTTTTAAGAGATGGAGGCTCATATCCTCTTAAAATTTCAATTAAAAACGGAGCAAATTTACATTAAAGAGGGAGGGTTTAGGCTTCCAGATCTTCTTAGTATCATTGGGCATATCTGTTATCTTGTATTAATTTGGGGACATATCCAATTAGTAAATAATCCAACAGGCTTGGAGTCTTCATTTCTGGCACCTGTATTCTATTTTGTTCAGTTTGCTTTTTGAACTTATAAACTTTGCAGATTCCCACTTTCTGAATCAATACACAGACTGGAATGCGGTTATCCACACTTCTCAGAATGTTGTAGTGCAATTCTCCAAACACAAACAAAAATACATATACTAGAAAGATGTATGTATGAAAAAGATGAACACTGAGTGGCAAAAATGGCACAAAAAGCACTATACTAAGGCAAACTGCTTGCTAAGAATGTATTTATTAGACAAACATTCACACAAAGGTGTGCTTATTAAGAAAAGTACATTAAAATGCTTACAAAGTTTCATAAGAATTTTTTTAAAGGTGTAGATTAATGTAGCTGTCTGCTGATGCCTGTTGCAGTGCATTCAGCTACAGGAAAATAGCTGAACATGTTCCTACTTATCCCCCTACTCTCTTCCTTCAGGTAAGGTTCAGGGCTGGCAATAGGAGACCTAGTTAAGGGGATGTAACTATGTGATAGACGTACATCTCCCCATGCAGGATGTTGGTCACAATTTCTGTTCTACAGGGCATTTCATTTATGTTATCTCAGTAAGTCTTATATTAAAGAGAGTGTGTATGTGTGTGTGTGTTCATGGGCCTTCAGATCACCTGTTGACTTATGGTGACCCTATGTCTTTCATACGGTTTTCTTAGCCAAGGAATACTCAGAGGTATTTTTGCCAGTTTCTTCCTCTGAAATCTAGCCTGCAGCACTGTAGTCAAAAGTCTATGAAGGGAAGGAATCCCGTGGATAAAACATAAAGACTTGATTAACTGGAACGGAGGAATAGAAATATCTATTAAGAGACGGGAACAGTTGAAAGGTCCAATACAGGATGACTGGTTCTTATATAGCCAGCTAAGAGAAAGTTACAGGATAGATAAGAAAAATAAAGGAATTTCAAATGTACAAAATGAAATAGATGAAATATTTTTGGATAAAAAGAAAGGGCATATATCGAAGTAAAGTACTTAAGAATAGAGACTTGGAAAAAGAGACGATTAAACATTCCATGATTCGATGGGCTCAGGATGTGGGGAGCCCTATTGATTTAGAAAATTGGGAAAAGGTGTGAGAGGATACAAACAGTTTTACTAAATGCCAGGATTATAAAGAGAATCATATAAAGATGGCATTTAGATGGTACTTATCACCGGCAAAGTTAAATAATCTGTACAAAACAGTAAAAAACTCATGTTGGAAATGCGGAAAGACTGGAGCAACCTTTTACCACCTTTGGTGGAAATGTGTGGAAGCAAAAAACTATTGGACGAGGATAAAAGATTCTATGGAGAACATATTTAAGGGCGAGATACCTTTGGAACCAACTTTCTTTTTACTAAATATGAATGGGTCATTAGAGAAAGAACTGGTGAAGAAAAATAAGCGCTTGCTATTATACATGGTGACCGCAGCCAGAATCTTATATGCCAAGGTTTGGAAACAACCTATAACACCATCCAATAAAGAATGGATAAATAAGGTATGGGAAGTGATGGAAGCAGATAGTCTAACAGGTCTTTTAAATGACAGAACAGAAGATGAGGTTAATAAGGAATGGATAAGGTTTAAAGAATATTGTGATAAAGAAATAAAGGATGAAGAATAAGATATGAATGTATTTCAGGAAGTAAAGGATAGGATTATATATATAAATTACTATTTAAGTAAAGTCTCACTGAGTTAATTATAAAGAACAAATTTTTAGGGAATTCATATTTTGATTAGGGGATCAAGGAAATTTCATAAATTGAGCAAATACTCATTCATTTGGAAGACAAAGAAAATGTCATGGAAACTTAATGCTATGTTCAAAAGGCATATTTGCCTTTTTTGTTTGTTTGTATGTTTTGTGTTTTGTCTTTGTAGTATGCTTGGGTTTGGATTCTTTGTGGGGAGGGGGTGAGGGAGTTAGTGTATAGGTAGTGTATTAGTATATATGTTATGTGTTAGGTGTTATATGTTAGGTGTTATATATGTTTGTGGTTTTCATGTAATTTTTTTTGTAGAATATATGTGTATGATTGTATTTTGTATATAATTTTTTTTTTTAAAAAAAAGTTTATGAAGGGGAATTTTATTTAGCTCAACTTGAGAGGGGGTCAGCTGCAAGGACCCTGTGAGACTGTCTCCCACATGTATACCAAGAGTCCGGTGGATCTAAGTATTAATGCAGAGACAGAATTCTCCAATTAAAGTATTATTTATTAAAGGGGAAAATCACACAGCAATTAACATACACGCACACATTCGTGCAAGGCTCAGGAAACCAGGGGTTAGCTTGGAAAAGATGTTGAAGCAGAACTACGGGTGATACTTACTACAGATGAGTCTTTCTCTGGAATCCAATTGGGTGAAGTGGTGTAAGACACAACCATTCTGAGTGTGGATTTGAACAGAGGTGCCAGTAACTAGATCAGAGAACACAGTGATCTAGGATCCCCATGATTAGCGACACTGAGGGGAGAAATCCAGGGGTTTTTAAGGGATAAAACTAGCTGCAGGACAAAGGTGTGAGATTGCCTGGGTGAGGTAATCTGGTCTGGCAATATTCAAGGGAAATGGGAGAGGATTAAGTCGTTAGCTGGCCCATCAAGTGAGACATCTAGGCCATTATCGCCCATATGGAGGTGATGATGGTCCATTTGCAACTCCCACACTATCTGCTTTGGGGATTGGGGATTTTCCATTCTTCCAAGTGACCTAGGCATGACCTGCCTGCCTTGCCTTGGGGGCACTTGGGGTTCATTGCAATGTACATCTGAGGTCATGAGGAATTCATACACACACCAAAATTCAGAAAAATGCACTTTTGGTAACAGCACCCAGTATTCATTGGTGGTTTCCCACCCAAGTACTAACCAGGGATGATCTTGCTTAGCATGCAAGATCAGATGGGATCTGATGCCTTTAGGATATCTAGGCCCCTGACTTGTATACAAATTGGAAAACCTAGTGAAGCAAATTTTAATGGTACTATGTATAAAGTTTTGTAGAGGGCCAGCATGGTGTAATGGTCTGAGCATTGGATTAGGACACTGGGAGATCAGGGTCTGAATCCTGGCTCAGCCATGTAAACCCACTGGGTGACTTTGAGCAGACACACTCTCTCAGCCTCAGAGGATGGCAATGGCAAACCCCCTCTGAAGAAACATGGCAAGAAAATCCCACGAATGGGTTCACCTTAGAGTTGCTGTAAGTCAGAAACAATTCAAAGGCACATGACAACCACATAAAATGTTATTAATACTATGATCAGTTGCTTTTATGTAGGAAAAATAACATCCATCTGTCAACTTAAAAAGTAACATACTTTAAAACTTTCTGATAGATTTAGCTCAGCACTGTTATTAGTTTGGGTCCCAGGATGCATTTGGCCAACCTGAAAACTAAAGGTTTCTTATTTTATATGATGTTAGCTTTGGTATACAAAGAGGTATTTTAACAGTATCCTCAGTGATGGAAGGAAAAAGGATGGACTTTAAACACAATCATATGCATTCATTCAGATGTAAATCCCACAGAAGTTTCCAATAACTTGAGTTTAAAGTCCTAATGTTGCATTCCTATGCCTGTTTACTTGGGTGGTAACCCAAAGAAAATGGTGTTTACTGTTAATACCTCAGTATTACTGTCATATACAATAGATTTGGAGTCAAAGTTTGAGGTGTTTCTGTTTGTTAATCCCTTTCAGTAAATTCATGGATGAGCAAAATTTGAGGTGAGAAGTTGTTATTTGACAATGAAGGGCCAATGCAGATGACCCATTTGGGGCAACAGGAAGGCCCCCCCCAGGGAGTGGCAGATTGGGGCCACAGCAACCCCACACCACAGCCCTGATCCTTCCTTTTGCCACGCCTAAAAGAGCAGCAAAATGCAGCTCCTTTTGGGGATGGCAAAAGGCCTGCCTATGAGCCAGCGCCACGGCTCTTCCATGCCCTTTCAGCGCAGCATGTCTACACGCTGTGCCGTGAGGGTGTCCTGACACCACGCATCATGCAAATGGGTGCTCGGTGTCAGGAAGGCATCAGGGTGGGGTTGGGGCGGCCAGCATGCAGCTGCCCCACCCCAACTCTACCTCCAGGCCATCCCTTTGTGCTGGTCTGCAACAGCCCTAACACTTTGAGGCACTGAGGAGTTTATACATATGCATACTTGATAGAAATCAGTTCCATGTGGTTATGAATTGCTTTCATATCGTTTGTGTTTGGATGATATTCTGTGTGGTATCTCTGGCAGACCTCTTGATATGTAATGACTGCAGCATTCATAACCAAAAACGGTTTCTGTGTCGCACGTCAGAATGTTCTCATTAGAGAGGAGTAACAGCTCCCAACGACCAAAAATCCCATATGCTGAAAAAGAGACTAACAGATGGCATTTTATAAAACCCATACTTCCTTGTCCTACAAATGGAGATTACCAAGTACATAATGAACACATTTCAAGAATAATATTCATTGTCCAGTAGTTACATACAATAGTCACAATGGGCAACAAAATCCCTTTTGCCTCTCATTGTTCATATAGTTTGTGACTCGTATAGTGCTGTTACAGGGCTGAGTATTATTATGCAGTTACATGCCTCAATATGAACACTGAAATTACAAATGCTATCCCTGTTTTTACCTTCTGCTGATTATGTTTCTAATTCCATAAACTTTTCATGGTATTATTATTATATTTTACTAACATTTATGCCTAAGGATGAATTTCACAGTTTGAGGCAGGATATCTGGGGAAGCCACAACTGACAATTGAATTCAATTTATTTTCCACCTTTGCCATTTTTCTTGTTCATGTTCATTATTTTTCTCTCAAACATTCATAATTTTTCCTATTGGGAGGGATCACACAAAGTACACAAAAATTATGCATGCTTGATAGAAAAATAATGAAAATGAGCAAAATAATGGTAAAAGTGGAATTGAAATTCTCTTCTGCTAACATTGCTTTCTAATCTTCATCTAACCATTATGAAGTATTAAAATATTGGGTATATATTTGCTGATAACATGTTTGTTTTGGGATTGGTATTTGGCAATATTTAATCATTCACAAGATTTGATTACTAACAAACCATGGTAGAGTTGATTTTTAAGATTCAGTGATTGAAAAAAAAAATGATTTTCAACATCCAATGCTGTGTAATTTTTGAAAGCTGGCAAGAATTTACAGTTAATGTTTGCCTGAACTAAAGCAACCAAGAGATGTCCAGAAGGCTAAAGCATTCTAACTTCTAACTTTGAAAAAAAAAAAGAATTTCGGGACTTCCGGGATGGAATGGCGGACCGGCGAGACGTGTTCTAAGGTAGCTCCTGGAGGAACCGTCTGACCAGAGGTAGAATGGGTTGTAAAAATACAATTTGACAACCAAAAATGTCCTCTTAGGCAAAGGGGACTCAGAGGGACAATCTATTAGAGCTGCCCTTTTGCTTTGAAAGACATAACAACAATGAAGGGAAGAGAAGCAAGAACTAGAAGTAAGAACTAAAAGTCTAAGGCAGCGGAGAAGGAAAAGGAGCCACAGCTACCTCTAGGTTCTCCCCCAAGAAGGGGTTGAGGAATGCCACCAACCTTTTTATCATTGTGAGTTTTATGGTTATTTTTTCATTTGGGAGTGCAACGGAACACCTAACCAAGCCAAAAGAAGCACCCTTCTTTCTTTAATATTGGCTGAGAGCCGGTGGAATACCGGAAGGAAAAACTGATATAAACACCCTTAAAAAGGAAAAAAAAATTTTTTTTAGGTGGTGACTGGATTAAACTGAGCTGAATTATCTTTGCTTTAACATTGACTAATAATCTTCAAAAGATAATACAGAATCAAATGAGATTGATTACTGTAAGACTGTAAGAGTAGGACTGAAGACAAACTTACAGAAAAGGAATCCTATTGAGCTGTGTGGAACGGCTGGAGAAAGCCTCTCGGAAAGAAGGGAAGGAGTGGAGCGTGGGCGGCGGCCAATAAAGAACAAAGGCTTGTGGGAATTGAAGTCCACTGGAGGAGATAACAAACTACAAGCGGCTGCCTGATTGGAAAGTTCCCGGAAGTGGAAACAGCAGCTCCTTCAAGCGGAAATTGCATTGGATGGTGCGAGGATTGTAAAGGATTGTGGGAGTTGAAGTCCGTAACAGCCCAGCAATCAGTTGGAGTTTAAATGTGGCTTTTTTCCCCTGGATAAAGAGTTAACTTGGGAGTGGCAGTAGTTTTTTTTTATTATTATTATATATATATACAGCACTTGGCTGAGACATTGAGACTGTGGGGTAACTCTTATGGCTTCACAGATTATGACTACAAGGAATATAATGATAAAACGAATATAATGACAAAAAGATGGCCATAAGATAAAAAGGAGGGGGGAAAAAAGAGAGCTTAAGTGGGTTAGGAAAAAAAAAAGGGAAAGTAATAATAATAATAAGGCTGAGTAGATTTTTGCTGTAGACTTAGTATTGATAGTATTGTGAAAACAGTACTGTTGTGTGATGATGTCACTGATGTTGATGCTTATGTAAGAGAGAGGGGAAAAAAAGGAGGAGGAGGATAATAACAGAAAGGAGAAAGGAGAATTTTACATAGATTACTGGAGACAAAAGAAACCTATTGATTACCTTTCTTAGTGTGTGTGAGTGAACTTTAGAAATTGAAAATCTATATGATTTGTTTAAACTCTGGTGTCAGGATATAGGGTAGCAAGCAGATAAAGAAACTATATTTGACATAAAGCTGACTATGGCAACGACTAAAGTCACCAGAGCACAGGCGCAAGCACAAGCGCAGGCACAATTGAACCGTAGGCCCTCAATCGAACAATCTAAAGGACCGGAGGTAGACACAAATCTGATGGATGAGATAAGAAGAATAAGATTAGATTTAAGTAAAGAAATCCAGGATCTGAAGAGGGAGATGATAGATTTGAAAACAGAAATTAAGAATGAATTAAGGGAAGATCTAAAAGGGGTCAGTGGAGCTATTGATAAAATGTCAGAGGAAATGAATAAAATAAAAAATAAGATGGGCAAAATAGAAGAGAAACATGAAAACTTTGAAATGAATCTAAAGGAAATAGAGCAAAAACAAAAAGTACTAATTGAGGATAACGTGATGAAAGATGTGAGAATAAGAGAAAGGTCCCTTAAAATAAGAGGTTTACCAGAACAGGAAGGGGAAAATCTATGGCAAAAAATTGTACAAATTCTGAGTGATTATTTAGGAAAAGAGCCAAATATTTGTGAGATGGAGATAGACAATTTATTTAGATTGAGTTCATATGTCGCAAAGAAAAAGAAGGTTCCAAGAGATGTGGTGGTGTTTTTTGTTAGAAAACAACTTAGAGACAGGATACTATTTAAACATAGAACTGGCCCCATTAGTTTTGAAGGCACGGAACTGCAACTTTTTAAGGATTTACCTCCTGCTATCATAAGAAGGAGAAGAGAATATAATTTTTTGACTTTGGCATTGAGAGAAAGACAGATTAACTATAAATGGAAGTTACCAGAAGGTCTAACATTCTGGTATAATAAAAGAAAGATTGAATTAAAATCGTTACAAGAAGCTAGAGAGTTCTGGAAATACTTTAGAAAAGAAGGCAAAAGAGAGAATAAGGGAGAAAAAAGTAAATCGGAGGAACCAGATATTGGACAAAAGAATAGGAAAGAGACTGGGCATTTCAGTGAGACATCAGAGACGGAAGAAGAGCAGAAAGATAAGGCCCGGCAGGAGAACATTGATTTAGATGAAAAAAGAAAAAGGAAAAAGAAAAATCGTGATATTAAAATTAAGAAGATAGTGAAAGAACAGAAAGGACAGGGTCACTCACAAGAAGAATGCATAGGTGGTATAGAGAAGGGAAGTGACCTAAATTTAAACAGTGAAATATCAGGAAGTCAAACAGAGAGTGAGTTAGAAGATCAAGATTAAGTGATGAATACATTAAAATTAATAACTTGGAACATAAAAGGTTTGAATGGTCAGACTAAGAGGGGAAAGGTTTTTCACTATATTAGGAGACATGGCTATGATGTTCTTTGTTTACAGGAAACCAGAATAAAGCAAGATAATATAAAGCTTCTTGAAAATCCTAAACTGGGAACACTTTTTGTTTCGGCAGCTAAAAGTAAAAAGAAAGGGGTTGCACTTTATGTAAACCAGAAATATGAGACAATTGAGGTTTTAAATGATAAACAAGGCCATTACGTAGGTGTTCAAATTATTCTTGAAGGAGAGAAGATTCTTATTGTTGGAGCATATGGTCCACTAGAAAAAAAAGGAAAATTTTATAAAATGTTACTGAATAAAATTGAAAATATATCATTTGACTCTTGTATAATGATGGGAGATTGGAACGGGGTGGCAGAACTGTTATTGGATAGATTTTCAGATAAACAGATAAAACCAAATCAGGGTAAACTCCCCAGAGAATTTTTTGAAATGATGGAGCAGTTAGATCTAGTAGATGTATGGAGAGCAAGATATATTAATAAAAAAGAATACACCTTCTTTTCTGAGAGGCATCGATCATGGGCTAGATTAGATATGGTATTGGCGACACCTCAATTGACTACTAAAGTATTGAATATTGAAACAAAGCCAAGAGTATTCTCAGATCATAATGCGGTAGAATTCACACTAATCTTAAAACAGAAAAGTTTCAATTGGAGACTAAGCGAAGGAATACTAAATAGAGAAGTGATATACAAAGAAGCAAAAGAATGGTTAAAGAATTATTTTAAAGAAAATATCAGTAAGGAAGTCAGTTTGAACATGGTTTGGGAAGTGGGAAAAGCGGTGGTTAGAGGCTTTTTTATGAAAAAAGGTTATCAAATTAAGAAAATGAAAGTACAGGAAATAAAAGAATTACAAAATAAACTATTGGAAAAAGAAAATAAACTGAAACAGTCCCCTTGGAATGAAGATATAAAATTAGAAATTAAATTAATACAGCAACAGATTTCTTTACTTATAACGGAAGATCTACAAAAGAAAATTAAATATTTGAGACAACAGACGTTTGAAGGGGCTAATAAGCCAGGAAAGTGGCTGGCTTATAGAATGAGGAAGGAAAGAACAAAAAGACAAATAACCTGTTTAAAAGAGAATGAACAACAATTCTTGGAACAAGATAAGATCAAAGAGATAATTTATAATTTTTATAATCAATTATATAAGAGAGAGGAGATTGAAGAGGAAAGCGTAAATAAATATCTAGAGAAATGTGTTCTGGAACCATTTAATGACGAACAAAGAGAGCAATTAAACAGGAAAATTACGATGCAGGAGGTCCTGGATGCGATTAGTAAAATAAAAACAGGAAAGTCACCTGGGCCTGATGGCTTCCCACCAGAATATTATAAAAAGTTTGCGCAACAGTTAGTACAGCCATTGTATCAAGTAATAAATAATATACTTGAGAACAAAATGCCCCCTACTTGGAGTCAAGCCAATATTGTGCTCATTCCGAAGGAAAATAAAGATACCCAAAATGTAAGAAATTACAGACCAATTTCGCTGTTGAATTGCGATTATAAGATCTTCGCAACGATACTGGCAGAAAGATTGAAAAAAATTCTAATGGAATGGATAAATAAAGACCAGAATGGTTTTTTACCTTCAAGGAGGATTAAGGACAATATGAGATTTGTTTTAGATGCAATAGAATGGCATGAAAGAAAAATAGATAACA
This sequence comes from Phrynosoma blainvillii, assembly GCA_026167975.1. Taxonomy (NCBI): domain Eukaryota; kingdom Metazoa; phylum Chordata; class Lepidosauria; order Squamata; family Phrynosomatidae; genus Phrynosoma; species Phrynosoma blainvillii. The sequence goes on along the minus strand of JANUYF010000003.1, from coordinate 135,385,758 downwards.
AACTAGCAATGTTTTTTATTGATTTCGAAAAAGCTTTTGACAGGGTCAGTTGGCAATTTCTGTTAAAGGTATTGATAAGAATAAAAGCAGGTTCTAACTTCATCAAATGGATAGAAGCGATTTACTCTAGACAAGAAGCTTGGATCTTAGTGAACGGAGATAAAACAAAGAAGGTGGAGATCGAAAAAGACAAGGCTGTCCTCTCTCTCCCCTTTTGTTTCTAATAGTTATGAAAGTGCTCAACAACAACATAAGAGAACATAAAGAAATTAAAGGAATTAAAAGTAAAGGATTTGAATTTAAGTTAAAAGCTTACGCAGACCATTTGTTGGTGACATTATCGGACCCGGAAAATGGATTAAATCATTTATTAAATACTTTAGAGGAGTTTAGTCGAGTTTCAGGCTTAAAAATAAACAAAGAAAAAACAGTAGTTTTAGCGATGAACCTATCCAACACGGAAAAGCAGTACATAGTAGAGACCTCTGGATATCAAATTGTTAAAAAAGTAAAATATCTTGGCATAACATTAACAACAAAAAATATAGACTTATATAAGAATAATTATGAAAGGTTAGCAAAAGAGATAGTTAAAGATCTAAAGATATGGAATAAATTAAACCTCTCATGGTTAGGTAAAATTGCTGCAATTAAGATGAAAGTCCTACCAAAGTTTATGTTTATGTTTCAAAGTATTCCAATTATCTCTAATTCTAAACCTTTTAAAACATGGAACAAGGAGATTTCAAAATTTTTGTGGAGTGGAAGAATGTTGGTGTGTGGATGATGAGTGTTGTAGTGATGCCCTTTGGCACCCAGCAGAGTCTGCAGGACAAGCTGGCTGCTGTGATCCACAGCCACTGTGTAGATTTGCCATCAACTGGCTCAGCTTTTCTTCTCCAGCATCCTGTCTTCCTCAGTCAAGAAGACACATTGTAAAGTCCAAAAGCATAGCTTTATTAATGCATATAAAAAGTAAAAATAAGATATCTAAGTAAAATCCATTGTGATGAACTTGTCCAGTTCAGCCATGTAAGATTACATCTTTAACAATCCCAAAAGCATTAGGATCCAACTTGTTGCAGTTAAAACCACTACATCCAGCCACACATGCTCACATCTTGAACAATAAACAATTCTTAGACAAAGGATTTTCTAAGCCCATCCCATACTCCACCTTCTAGGTGTTAACTTTACGTTAATTGGATAATGTCTGTATGATGTATGCCAACCCAGCCTCTTGTTGTCCATCATCCACCACGTGAGTAACTTTCCCAAGCCTAACGATGTTTACGTATTTGATATCTCTTTGTTATCCATAACAAAGTCTGGTTCCATTAGTTCTATCACTGGGAAAGTACATTGTTGATGTCTCTGTTACCACCTGGCGTTGATTCACCCTGTTTCTCTAAATATTGTTTGTGCCTTGTCCAGAAACTGTTCTCAAGTGGAAAATTACAGACACACACACATCTTTACATTTCACCTTTGACTATATATCCCATTCATATCCTAACAAGAAGACCGAGGGTAAGGTTCAAATCAGTGCAGGATATGATAGAAAGGGGAGGCCTTGCATTGCCGAATTTACAGTTATATCATGACGCTAATTGTCTGGAATGGCTCATAGATTGGTTGTTACTAAGGGATAAGAAGATGCTTAGTTTGGAAGGTGTCGACCTGAGATTTGGGTGGCATGCATATCTTTTTTATGAAAAATTAAAGGTGCATAAAGACTTCAATAACCATTTTGTGAGAAGGTCTCTCCTAAAAGTTTGGTGTAGATATAAAAATAGAATTAGCCCTAAATTACCACTGTGGACCTCTATACATGAGGCATTCCACTTTAGAGAAACTATAGCTCAAGATGATTGGGTTAAATATAGCGATTTAGTTATAAGTTCGCAGGAGACTAAAAATCTTGAATTTAAAAAACTGGATCAGTTATTGGATGAGGGATACACTATTGGATGGTTATTGCATAGACAATTGAGAGAAAGATTCTTAATGGATATGCGAATAGTTGGATTGAGAAAAGAGAAAACTAAATTTGAAGAAAACCTATTCTCTGATAATCCCCATAAAATAGCCCTCTTCTATAGATGTCTATTGGAAATAGACATGGAAGAGGAAGTGGTGACGGAGCAAATGGTGAAGTGGTCACAAGATATAAAACATAATATAGAACTTGAACGGTGGGAAAAACTTTGGATGAAAACATTAAAATACTCGGTCTGCAATGATTTAAAGGAGAACCTATATAAAATGCAATATAGGTGATATTTAACACCAGCTAGGTTAGCCAGAATATATAAAGGTTTATCAAATAAATGTTGGAAATGTGGTACAGAGGTGGGGACCTTCTATCATATATGGTGGAATTGTAAAAAAGCGAGAAAATATTGGTGCAATGTCCATAAAATAGTGAAAGTAGTTTTGAAGTGTCAGCTAAAAATGGAACCAGAGCTATATCTTTTAAGCATGTGTAAGAATGAAGAAATTGAACGTAAATATGGAAAGCTTCTCTTTTATATTACTACGAGTGCAAGAATCATCTATGCCTCCAAATGGAAGTCTAGAGATCTCCCTTCAACAGTAGAATGGCTTCATAAACTGATAGACCTGATTCAGCTTGATAAGTTTACGAGCATTATTAGAGGATACGACTGGGAAAAACATGGAAAAATATGGGAACCATTATTTGATTATATTTATAATAGGAAGGATAAGGGTGATAAGGAAAATAAGAAGGTAACCTGAAAAGACAAAGAGGATAGGATAAGACAAGAGATCGCTTAGATGGATTGAAGAATCGGTATGAAAATATGTTTAATAATTTTGGAGGATTAAAAGTATATGTTTATTGTATGTTTAATGGAAAGTTTAAATTAGTATCCAATACCTAACCTGGACAATAAGGGAAGGGATGAATACTGAGTAAAGAGGGCTTGGTGTGGGTTCAGGAAGTCTCAAGTAAGAATGTGATCTGTTAGTTTTTGTTATGACGGTGGTGGGAAGTATATATATGTCATTGTATGTTTAGTTGTAAGGAGGGTTTTGATTGTGATGGTTGATATTATGTATGATTGTTATATATTTTTTGTGTGGTTTGTGTTGTGTAGGTTATGTAAAAAGATTATGTTATGATTTGTATGTTTTTTAAGATCTAATAAAATTTATATAAAAAAAATGAATTTCACAGCTGTTTGAGATGTAACTGTCAGAATTTGAATTTTCCTAATATGGTGACATCATCATAAGTTGAATATGAGCCAGCAATGTGATACTGCTGCAAAGAAAGCAAATGCTATTTTGTCCTGTATTAGTAGCACAGTTTCCAAGTTGAGAAATAATAGTTCCACCATATTCTGCATTGGTCCAGCCTCCATCTAGAGTAGGATATTCAGTTATGGGTACTTCATTTTAAGAAGGATATAGACTACATTGTCTATTTTGTTATGAATGAGTAATTAAAAAAATATCCCTTTGTGTAACCTTCCTCAACTTATTTACAGGCTACAGACACTCTGAGAGATGGATGACTGTTCTGCTTGTGATTGGGGCACTGGGCTGAGACAAGAAATTGCAATGGGATCCTCCTGATTTTCATAGCCTAACTCATTAGCAATAGTGCCATGACTATAGTTATGTAGTGTCCATGAACACAGAGCAGTTAGAGATCTGTAACACTTATCTTTAACTCTAAAAAGAAAACAACACATAGAAAATAGACAATACAGCACATTATGCCAGATCTGTTCATCTTGAGCAGCAACTATGATAGTATTTTTAAAACAAGTATTTGGTTACAATACAGTTTCTGATATCATTTTTTTAAAAATAAGGCTCATTTAAAAGAGCAGAATGTTTCAGAAATACTGAAGGCATGAAAAACAGAAACAACACCTATTTCAGTTAAGGAGAGAAGAAAAGTTTAGAGGAAAAATGACTAATGTTCCTTGTTGTTAACCAAACTTGGTTCTATCTTCTATGCTTGGATGTAATGTGCAGAATAGATCTGTCCAATAATATTAGCATTTATAATCTAGTTATTACATAATGAAAAGTCATTAAAACCAGCAAATGAAAAACTACTTAGTGTACTGTGAGTGATTGCAAAAGATGTTAATCACTTCCACTTGTGGTTTGTGCTGATGGCACATTTTACTCGTGAAGAATTATTTTTCTTTCCTATTTCCCAGTGGTATATTCAAGTCTTTACTTCAAGTCTCAATTCATGTCTTAAGCCTTTACCTTCAAGTCTCATGTTGAGTCTCAGGACTCTGGAAGATATTTTCAAGTCAAGTATCAAGTCGAGTTTCAAGCCTAGGAGCCAACTTTAACAGAAAAACAAGGAAGTTGTGTGTGTAAGGTGGGGGTGGAATTTCAATAACTAGAAAATCAAGAAGACATGCACCAAGGTAGGTAAAAAAAAATTCACTGGCAATTTATCAAGATTGCATTTTAGAAAAATGAGGTCTACTCAGCAGCCTGTCCTTGCTGCACATTGGAAAAGCATTCTAAAGCTTTTCCTAGGAGCAGCAGGCAAGGTTCGTGGAATGCATTTCTCAAAGGGGAACAGCAAATGCATTAGGCAATGGGCTTGGGGTGGGGTCTACAGGAACCAGGAGTTTCCTTTATGGCAAACAGAAAGAACTGCTTCCATCACATGACCACTAGGAAAAAAGCAGTGGGAAGGAAGCATTGTTTGTGGAAGAAGTTAGGCCAGCAAGTGAAAAAATATACAAGGGGGGATGCAGACAGCAAAAAACTCCGTCTGCAATCCCAGGAAGAGGAGGGGCAGCCGGAAGCTCGGCGCCCCATTCCTTTCCTGAGGATGTCATCGGAGCGATGGCCCGTCCACATGACGGGCGCTCCGATGACGTCCTTCTGGCTCAGCATCCTGACATGCTGAGCTGGAAGAGATGCCGAAGAGGTGCACCATGCCTCTTGGGGCACTCCTTTCGCGGCTTGCAGAAGAAGTGCTGTTTTAGCGCTTCTTTTGCAGGCGGTGAAAGGGAGGATCGAGGCTGAGGTGCCTCGATCCTCTGCTTTCGGAGGTGGCCCAGGGCCGCCCATCTGCTTCCCCCCCCAAAGTTGCAAGAACTCAAGCCCAAGATGACTCATTGAAGAAATCTGAGTCCAATTTAAGCCTGAGTCAATTGACTCAAGTCTATATCACTACTATTTCACCTCCTAAACTAGGACATAGTTCCCAGTGGAAAATGACTGACAAGCAAGAAATGAAGATAAGTAAGGGATCTGGAACACAAAATGTGGATATTTTTGGTTTCCAGACAACAACTACCCAATGTTTACTCCTTTTCTGGGAATTGATTATGGTGATGATAGTGATGACGAGTCAATGAGAAGAGAGCATTTTCTTGATAGTTTCCTCCAAGAATCTGCTGAAACCTTGAGATCCACCACCCAGACGTGCCAGATGGAAAATGATAGAAGCACTAGGCCCAACTCAAGGACTTGGTTTCAGGCCAGAACTGGGCTGACAGTCTTCTCAAACACATCAATTCCTGGAGTGTGTCTACACTACAGAGTTATAGTGGTTTGATGTCCCAAGAGAGAGCTGTAATGCCGTAATTCAGAGGAGTGGACTAAAGCTCTCTAGCAGAGAATCCAAAATACCCCCACTAAACTACACATCTCAGGATTCCATAGGAGGGAGCCATGCCAGTTTAGATTGTATCAAACTGTTATAAATGTATAGCTTGTTTCAGAAGTCATTTCAACCACTTATTTCAAGAGTTTAATTTTGTGTGTAGAGAGGTTAAGACGCTGACGCTGTTGATTGCAAGATTGGAAGGCTGGCAGTTCAAGGCCTGGGTGGGATGAGCTCCCGTCACTAGTCCCAGCTTCTGCCAACCTAGCAGTTCGAAAGCATGCAAATGCAAGTAGATAAATAGGTACCATTTTGGTGGGAAGATAAACAGCATTCTGTGCAATCATGCTGGCCACATGATCACAGAGTAGTCTCTGACAACGCTGAGTCTTCTGTTTAGTAATGGAGATGAGCACTGCTCCCTATAGTTGGACACAACTTGACAGCCTTTTCAATGGGGAATACCTTTACCTTTATAGAAAGGAATCACTTTTGTTTGTTTGATGAACAGTTTGATTTTTGTCAGATGGTTTAACAAATATAGTTATAAGTTCACATACTTCCCCAGCTTCCCGCTACTTTCCAATTCTAATATTGCAGATTGCTTGTAACAGTTCATTCTTAAGGGGAAGGGAAGGGAAAGAGGGAGGACAGAAACAGAGCAGGGTTGGGCAAAGAGCCAGAGCAGAGGTGGGCAATTTATGGCCTGTAAGGGAGCCCTTGAACCTCACATTCTTGGCCCCTGAAACCTCCACAAAACTCCCCATTTTAAACAAAAATTCACTATAATTTTCAACAAGTTTCCCCCAACCATAAACTCCCTCAAAAACATGAAAACACATGAAAATAGTCAGATGGTTTGTGTATTCCCACAAACACTACTTGACCCATATTACCCCCACATAACTGTTTTCTTCTGAATTCCCTCTTGAAATAGTGAGAGGAAGTGATACAACATCATTTCCTATCATCATTTTGAGAGAGACTCTAGGGGAAAATGGAGATATTTGGGCTTGCTCTGTAGGGTGCAGCTCACAAGGGTTCTGGGGAGGAAGTGGTCCCTGGCCTCCATGCAGTTGCTCATCTCTGACATGGAAGGAAGGAGGAAAGGAGAGAGGAGAGGAAAGGAAAGGAAAGTAGGAGGAAAGGGAAAGGGTAGCGTAGCATAGCATAGGGTAAGGTGATGGTACTTTTGTTCATGGGCTTGTTTAGTGTACCAGCTTTGGCTGCTGTTCTTTTGTTCCAACATACAGTTCAAGAAAGCAGTGCCAGTTAAATTGAGATCAAGGTATTTTTTGTTTTATTTTGTTATGTTTTGTTTGTTTGTTTGTTTGTTTGTTTCATTTTGGCAGTTCAGTGCAGAATATCTTCTCACAATCTGCCAGTGTTAGGAAGTCACAAATCCAAATAGTGAGTCTTGGGTGATCCTAGAGCTCATGTTGTGGAAAATTATGTGGCTGGCCATCAGTGTAGCTGTGGCAAACCATCCCTCTTGTCCATGTACCAGGTTCTAGTTATTTGGCTAGAGGTTCACAAAAGCATCTTATTAGGACCCCTGGGAATCAGAAGCCTGATCCACTCAACCTCCCCTTCCCAATCTACCAGTGGCTCCCAATTTGGTTCTCCCTGCCTAGGAAGGGAGGACCATCAGAGTGAATGGATCAAGCCACTCATGATACCCAAACATCAGAGGCTGGCATCATGTTAGTGACATGCTGAAAATTATGCTTGCATATTAAACATTTTAGTCATCACAGATGGAATTCAACACCTCCATCCTTTATGACTCCATCACTGAGACTCCTACCTATTTTCTGGCTGTGCCTCCCTACCTATGAACATTCAGTTGGAAGATGGTGGGAAAATAAGGAACCACCAGGACCTGCCTGCCCAAAGAAAAAGTATATTTCTGGACCTTCCAGGAGTCCTCTGAAGGTCTAGGAGGATGACATCATCTACCTGAAGCCAGCTCAAGAACAAAGCGACCAGGCTGCCTGGCTTCTCCTCATCTTTCTCTTGTTCACCTACTGAATGGCTATGTAGAGGGGTGTCCAACCAGAGAACAAATGGGCTGAGCAGGCAGGAGGAGAAGATGTAACTATGTTTGGTAGAACTTTATGATCAATCAGTGTGATGCAGGGTTTCAGCTGTGAATGTTATGTAGGACATTTTTATGTACTCCATGCCAATGTAATGCTAGGAAAATGAGTCCTAGGCAGTAACACTGGAGTTAACTGTTGGTCAAGCCAGTATCACCAAAGACAGCATATATGTGCAGTCTACTTTGCAGAAAGAGACTGAACAGGAGTATACATATGTTTGTGTGATCCTCATTGTCCTTACCCAACAGAGCAAGGAAACAAAACAAAACAAAAGATGAGGAATAGGACTACATTTGAAGTGACCTTTTAAAATATGTAACTTGCATCCGGCATAGTATAAATAAACTTCACAGTGCAAACCTACACTCAATCCTTCCCTTAGCTCTAGAAATCTATTTCCTCTAGTACAACACTTTGCACTAGCACAATGGTACCATTGTATTTAGGCTCAAAGCAGGAAATTTCAAGCTGGACTCCTTCCAAGCTGCTTTTCACTCTGTGAAATTGTGTATCTTGACCCCGAGCCCAAATGCTTTGTGAAAGAGGTGTAAAATGTTCCCTCTTGGGCTGGCATCCAGTGTCTAGAATCATGCAAGTACTGGAAAACTTTTATTTAACTGGCTATTCTTTTTAATTATCTATTTGGAGGGATACTTGTTTATTCATGTTTGTCACTTTGCTTGCCTACTCCTGAACACTTGGGAAAGGACTGAATAAAAACTTAACAAAACCAATTATGATAGTATTTGTTGTGATTGTTACTTTTGAGAGGATATGATGCTTGTAACTTTGGAAAGGTTTTGTTTGGAGATCTGCAGTGCGGTGCATCCATTGACTAATAAAGTAAACACCATCTTTAGGCCCCTTTCATTTCTGCAGACAGATAATCTTTGTAAGTCCCTGTGAACATCCTCCTGATCATTGGGAAATGACATAGTGATAACATTACTGCATTACCTGGCTTTCACACTATATCCTCAGCTATGAGATCTGCATTTTAAAAATTCTCACTGCAATTGGAACTTGCAGCCTGGGATCTTTTACATGCCAGAACCAACGAAAGCATGATGGAGATGGCTAATCAAATGATTTTTTACAATGAAGGTGCTCAGAGAATTCAGGGAAGTGTTCCAGCATTTTCTAGCTTCCAGATTTCACTGGCAGTGGGTGAAGTGCATGCATACGCTTGGTTTGACCTCAAAGGGAGGAAAACAGGCCAGCGTTGCTGCAAGGAATGAGAAGCAATTGCGACATCGTGATCCGGCAAACATCCAAATTCAGTCTTAAGCTTGACAACACTTAATAGGAAATTGCTCCAACAGCAACTTGTGTGGTTAACTTAATGGGCCAGAATTGAAAAATTGTTGTTAGCAAAGTGTTCCATGATTAGATTGGATATTTGTATTTGGTTTTCCCTGCCTGTTTATGAACTGGCTTCAGGTTCCCATGAGTGCCTGTTGAGTGATAGCAGCATCAAAGATCTCTTGGAATACTGTTCGCCCATCTTTCTAAAGTAGAGGTAAGCATAGTTCAGCCTAAAGTTTGTATGGAACCCTTGCACTTCACTTTTGTGGCTCCAAAGCCTTCCAACCACCACTACCACCCCCAGTTTAAAACATTCAACACAATTTTGGGTACATTTTGCCTCCACAAAACCATGCAGAAAGATCTCCAAATGCATGAGAACACATTTAAAAAATACTGCCACCTCAGTCCTACAATAAACCCCAAATCTTACACCAAATACCTCCATTTCCCTCTGAAGTCCCTGTCAAAATGCCAACAGGCAACATCATCTTCTGTCACCTTTTTGAGATGGATTGTAGAGGAAAATGGAGGCGTATGGACTAGGCCTCATGCATTTGCTCAACCCTGCTCTAAAAATGAATGTGCTAGGTTTCTTTTAAAATCTTGTCTGAAAGAAAGCAAAAGCATTTGCAATGATTAATTCTTGTTATAAGAATGTGGCTGATTTGTGTGGGAAAGCAGGTACAAGTAGCTTTGGATGGGTTTAAAGATTCTTTAGGCTATAGCTACAGCAGTTAAAGTGGAATCATAGTGCTATAACTGTGTAGTGTGAAAGGACTCCTGCTTCCTCCTTCTGTCTTTATGTGCTGAATGGAAACAATTGTGCTACAGTTTCCCATAAAAACTAAGATGTGGCTTCCTGCTGCAGTCAGCTCGTCGCAGTGGAGTCTCTTGTTCTTTAAGCTTATGCTTCTAAGCCATATCTTCTGTACAAGCTGACCTGAGGGACCCAAGGATAAAGAAACTAGGGGATGTGATCCCTGAGTTTAGATATGAGTAGAGCTGCCAACAGCCTGGACTGTTGGCAGCTCTACTGAGGATACATATTTCACTGATTGGGTTGATGACAGCTGGTGTATATTTCCTGTCTAATGGACCAATACTGATGGGGGAAGGAAAATGTTCCTGTCTTTGTAGGCTCCAGCCATGGGAAATCCATTTGCTCTGTGGAATCACTCTGCACCATGTGCACAAAGTCAAATGACAATGAATGTTCTCCATGAAATAAAGGAGATGCAAACGAGAGCTTGAAATGCAAGGATTATTGTTATGTTTGTTTTATGAAATCTATGCCAAAGCTGGATTAGAAGTGATTATCAATGTCAAAGCAACTGAGAGAAAAAGGAAAATTGCAACTAAGAACTCAAGGACTGTGAGTTATATAGATTAGTTTTATTTGTCTGCAGCACAATGCCTATTGCAAAACACTATACTAATTATAGTGCATGTGTTAAAACAAATCAAAGGCAACCAGAACACTTACTTGTGTATGAGAAAGGGTTCACAAATAAAACAGGAAATAAATGAACAAAACTAGATGTGATATAATTCAAAGATATAGGGGGGCTGCAGACGGGCAGTACAGAGCCGCCTGGGGAAATGGCAGATTGGGGCCATGGGTACCCCACGGTGCGACCCCGATCCTCCCTTTTGCCACCCCGAAAAGAGTATCAAAATGCCGCTCCTTTCAGGGGTGGTAAAAGGGCACCCTAAGAGCCGGTGCACAGCTCTTCGTCACCCCTTCCGGTGTAGCGCATCAGGACGCTGCGCAGGGAGGTCGTCCTGATGCTGTGCACCATGCATAATGTGGTGGCTGGCGTGCAGCTGCCCTGTCCCATCTCTGCCTCCAGGCCGGCCCTTTGGGCCAGTATGTGGAGGCCCATAGCTGTGTTAGGAGATTATCGCATTGACATAAAATCCGACTGCTCCCCAACGGGATACAGTTGGGTTGTGAGTTGCTATAAGATATTATTGCATGTAAGCTGCTGCTGCTGCTTCCAGGTGAGTGCAACCCAACTGCATCCTGGGTTCCAGGTGCACTTCAGAGGCTGCATTTCTAAGCCAAGAGCTTGCCATTTTGAAAACGTGGCCTCTGAAATATGCCTGGGACCCAGGACAAAGCCAGGTTGCAGTCACCCAGTGGCAGCAGCAGTGACTTATGGCTGATAATACCCATTAGCAACCTGCAGCCTGACTGTATCCCTTTGGGGAGCAGTCGGATTTTATGTCAATGCAATAATCTCCTTAGTCTGTAGAATCAGTATGTAGAGACATCTTGTAGCACCTTTGAGACTAAAGACCTTTACAGACTGCCAGAAATAATGCAGCTTGATTCCACTTTAACTGCCCTGTCTCAGTGCCAGGGAATCATGGGAACTGTAGTTTTTTCTGAGACATTGAGCCTTCTATGTCAGAGAGCTCTGGTGCCATAATAAGCTACAGTTCCCATGATTCCCTAGCACTGAGCCAGGGCAGTTAAAGTGGACTCAAGCTGCATTATTTCTGGTAGTCTGCAAAGGCCCTATGGGGCTATGCAGACAGGCAAAAAGAGGTGCTTTGAGGCTGACTTGAAGCTGTGATGTTTAGACGATGCACACCTAAAAGCTGGCAGGAAAGTCCTCTCTAGGTGTCATATGCCAGGAAAAGCTACTCCTAAAAGGCAGCTTTTTCCCACTTCTTCAGGAAATATGTGCACTTTCGTATGTGCGTATGTATGCAATGACACTGGTGCACCAGAAAAAGGGTGCCCGAGATCTAAAACAGCCATATAAATCACCTCTGCACATACAGTGGAAATTGAGTTGGTGACCCAGAGCATGTGCCCTACGATGCAGAGTTTAATTTAAAGTGCTCTATGCTTCCAGGTTTGGATGCACTGGTGCAGGTACACTTGAATACTAGAACCCTAACCCTAATTGTTACCCTATGCATGTGCCTTAGAAACTGTTCTGTATTATAATAATAAATGCATTTTGTCATATGTACACTTGCTGTCAGCATGCACAGTAGTTTGCATGAAAGAGGCTTTTATGACCTCTTCTGTGCAGGTGTGCATAAGACCTGCACACCACTTTCTGGAAAGTGTCCTGTTGACCATGTCCCTTGCATGACCACCAGCTACATGTATCTAGTCTGTCCCCACAAACCTCCCTTGCATGTACCTCTCCCCTCTCCCCTGATCTGTGTAGGACATGTTTTGTGTAGGATGATAGAGTAGATATCTTTTCGTTGACAAACTCATTCCTTCATCCCAAGGGTGGCATAATCAGACAGTGACACCTGTCTACTGCACCCACTCCTTGGGGGAAGCTGGGGTCAGTGAATCCTTGCATGGCATGTCGGTGTATGACAGGTCCTGTGCAGGTGCGCAGGGATACTGAACATCAGTCACCTTTGTACAGTTAATTGACAGACTGAATACCATCCTGACAGGTCCTGCACAGATGCACAGGGATGTCGAACTTCAGTTACCTTGTACACAGAGAGTGACAGATTGTATACCAGCCTATGACGTGTTCTGCGCAGGTGCACAGATGTGCAGAGATGTGTTCCTGCACATGTGCACATGTATCTGAGAGAATTAATAAAACTAAAGCACCTACTGCAGGCCCATGCAGTTCCTCCATCTCCCTTTGCGTTGAACTTGGGGCCAGTGGTGCAGTTGGTGAGGCTTCAATACAGCCTCATAAAAGCTGCATTGACTCCCCCCAATGTGATTGCTCCATCCCCATTTAGGGCATCTTCAGGGTAGGCAGTGCGATTGCTGCAGCTTAGGGAAAAGGCAGCTTCAGGTCACCTTTTCCTGCCCATCTGCATTGGCCCTCACTGAAATAAAGAAGTTGGCAGCATGACCTTTTGTATACTTCAGTCTACTTCCTCAGATGCTTATATACACATACTAGATGTGATGTGTTTTAGCAGATAAACAAAAATGTTTGAGAATATCAACTTAAGTGTAAGTATCAAGTTTGGTCAAAATCAGCTTTAAAAATTGCCCTCTCTAGTGTATGTGTTGAAACAAATCAAATCAGAGTTGACTTGAAAGTACACAGCAACAAATAGATTTACATGTCACATGCTTACTGAATAGATTTTTAAAAATCTAGATCGGGGATACATAAAATGTGACACTCCAGATTTATTTGAAATACAGCTACTATTTATTGTGGATAAAGCTGATCAAAGTTGTGGTACAATAACATCTGGAGATGTTTCCCAATCTGCTCTTTATATAGCAAAGTGTGGAATAATTCCACTTTTTCTAACTAGTAAATATTGTCCGCTTACAATGGATGTTTTTGGACTATATTCTTAGCAACCTGAGCCAAAAAATGGTCTTGTGGGCAAAAGTTGATTGCTAGTGATCAATTGATTGACCCTGTTCTGACAAAAGAAAAAACAAGAGAGTCATGGAAGTCTATAGTATTTCTCCTTTACAGAAGCAGAAGACCCCTGCAGAACCACAAATACACCAGAGTTCAGTGAAAAAAATGGATTTGTTGATCAGAAGTAATTCTCCAGTTGCTCATAAAGAAAAGTTTGCTAGTTAGGAGCTCAGCAGATGAAAGACACACTTAAGCTGATATTAAGCTCTTTTGTTCAATGTACAGTCATTCATCCATTTTTGTGGGGGATCCATTCTGCGCCCCCCCCCCCCCACAAAAATGGAAATGTACAAATATTCAAGCCCCATAGGTTTGAATGGCTGCATGCTCCTGCACATGGCATGGGTGCGTTTGCCATTTTAACTGAATGAATGGGACTAAAAAATATTTATATTAGGCTGTGCCATGTTCCCCTTATTGCAGCCTTATTGGGTATCAGTCCCTTTCCAGGCACATTCAAAGTCCTGTTTATAACCTATAAAGTCCTATACAGTTTAGGTCTATACTGACTGAAAGCTCATATCTCCCCATATGAACCTGCCAGAGCCTTGCAAAATTTGGGGGGACTCTCCATTCCACCACCTTCCAGGTTCATCTCCTCTTAGCTTGCTTACTGGCTGCTCCTAGGCTATGGAACTCCCTCCTATGGGAAGTCCAGTTGGCCCCCACTCTGCTCCCTTCTTGTAGACAGGCAAAGACCTTCCTGTTTAAACTGGTTGGGGTAGAATGGCATGCAATGTGTGCTGTTGTTTTTATAAAAGTAATATATGTTTTTAATCATTTCAAATTAATGTTTTAAAATTAGTATTTTGGATGGATAATTTGATTATTTTTAAAACTCTTTGTGCCACATATTGTTTGTGCTATTTTGTTTTAACTTATATTGCAAGCCGCTTTGACTCCCATGGGGGGGGGGGCAGTGGGATATCAATCAATCAATCAATCAATCAATCAATCAAATAAATAAATCAGTAGTTTCCTTTTCATGAAATCAAATGCCTGCTAAGAGTGAGATAACTGAGTCCTTTTCTTTTCTGGAAAGTGAGAACTGAAGCTATCAGATTTGAATGATTTGATTATGTTAGGGTGCACCTACGCTATAGATATACAGTTGGCCCTCCGTTTTCACGAGGGATCCATTCCTGCAATTTTCGGCAATATTCAAGCCCCATATGCAAAACCATGGACTTCAAGTCCACGAGAACAGAGGGGCAACTGTACTACAATTTGACACCATTTTAACTGCCATGGCTTGATCCTCCAGAACCTATAGAATCCTGGGATTTGTAATTTTATGAGGCATCAGCACTCCTTGACAGGGAAAGCTAGACTTTATAAAACTATAAATCCCAGGATTCCACAGGATGGAACTACATCACTTAAAGTGGTGTCAAGCTGCATTATTTCTACAGTGTAGATGCAACCTTATTCCTTGTTTTTGATAATCTTTTTCTTGGACAGACCCACTGTGCCACCAAGGCGGCAGAAGCTACTGCAGTTAAAAAGATCAGGTTGCTGTAGTCAAGTGGGATGGAACATGGAAGGTAAAGGAGAGACATTGTAAAATGACATGTTTTAAGGTGGAGAGTTTTACTTGAGACTGAGGATATTATACCATTTTAAGGAAAATAATATAGTCTTATAGCTAAATCTGTGTTTATGTTCACTTATATTTGATTTGGAGGGCTATGGTGGATGTTATTACTTTTCTGCTGATGTCCCATGGCTAAGACAAAAAAACTCAAATAATCTGATTTGTGAATAAAATATTTAATACTGCCCTCCCACAGTAGTATGGAGGGCAGTATGCAGCATTAAAAATAAAACCCAGAAAAGATATTGGGTTGCATTCAGAATAAAGATGCAATTCTTTTCACACTGCCCTGGAAGTAACTTCCACTCAGCTCAGCATGGAATACTTCTTCATAAGACTATGATACAATATAACTAAATGTAGGTCCAGCTGAAACTGAAATCAGAGGAACAAATTAGTCATTACTTATGTCTCACTGATTTCAACAGAGATTAAATGCAGTTAGCTTAGCCTAGATCAGGTCCACTATTATTCTATAAAGAATGTGCCACCATTCTCTGATTAACTAAACAGCTATACAGAGTTGTCTCATCTGGAAAATAAACCAAACATGGACACATCTCCCAGTTTCCATCAGTTAACAAAATTTATGAGTTGTCTGACATATTTATTATAGAAAATTAGTCAGGGTCTCAAATATCATGGAGAAGATACACAGCTGTAATTCAAAAAAGGGGACAGGACAGATTTTGTCTTTCTAATGGAAAAAGATAACCATTGCAACAACCCCTTTCTGCAACCAAGGGTAGTAACAATAAACAGTAATTATTGTTCCTCTTTAACAATACAAGAAATCTGAACAAAACTACTTAGTAAATTTTTTGATTAACATTTACAGGAAAATTTACCACAGTTTTTGTTTAATAGCCTCTTTTGAGGGAAAGAGAAATTATAACCTTCTATAAAATGAGTCTTATGGAGATGAGCAAATTATGATAGCAAGAGGGGCAAGGTTCTGATGTGGTGAAGTCTAGATTCCAGTCCCACAATCCTAACTGCTGCCTTGGGTGTCTGCTGTGAGCCAAACCAATCTGTGGGGATCATTGTGAGGCTAGAATACCTACTGCCTCTAGCCCTATTCTTGGATTCTATGTTGCTGCTCTTCCCTGATTCTGAAATGGAGTGAGATGTGCACTTCATATGGACATGCTATATGAATTGATTCCTGGTTCCTGGACTGGCCTAGTAGATTCCCAGCTTGTTCTCTAACCAGTGCAGCAGCCTTTTTTCGCCCACCTTACTTACCAGTAATGGCTCAGCTAGTCTCTATCCAATGCTGGGGATGGCTATTACTGGTTGAGAGTCTCCTTTTTGCCTTTGTTGTTTTGTTGTTAACTGTCCTCAAGTCGATCTTGACCCATGGTGACCCTATAGATGAGACCTCTCCAAGACCCTCTATCCTCCACTGCTCTGCTTAATTCCAGCAAACTCATACCCAAGGCCTCCTTAATAGAGTTCATCCGTCTGGCATGTAGTCTTCCACTCTTCCTACTTTCTTCCACCTTTCCCAGCATTATTGTCTTTTCCATTGAGTCATCTCTTCTCATGATGTGTCTGAAGTAAGACAGCCTCAGTTTGGTCATCTTGGCTTCCAGGAAGGTTTCTGGCTTGATCTGCTCTAGGGCCCATTTGTTTGTCCTTTTGGTTGTCCATGGGATCCTCGGCACTCTTCTCCAGCACCATATCTCAAATGCATTGATTTTCTTCCTTCTTTCCTTCCTTTCTTAACTGTCCTGCTCTCATATCCATACATGGTAATAGGGAATAAAATGGCTTGCATTATTCTAACTTTTGTGCTCAGTTACATATCTTTGCATTTTCTAGTTCCTGCATGGCGGCCCTCCCCATTCTTAATCTTCTTCTGATTTCCTGACTGCAGTCCCCATTTCTATCAATGTCTGATCCCAAGCATGAGAATTATTTTACTAATCGTATTTCTTCATTGTCCAGGTTGAACTTGTGAAGGTCCTCGGTGGTCATTATTTTTGTTTTCTTTATGTTCAGCATTAAGCCTGCCTTTACACTTTCTTCTTTGATCTTCCTTAGTAGGTGTTCCAAGTCTGTGAGGTTTTCTGCTAGTACTATGGTGTCATCTGCATATCTTTGATTATTAATATTCCTCCCATTTTCACTCCTCTCCCTTCTATGTCTAAGCCTGCTTTTCTTATAATATGTTCTGCATACAAGTTGAACAGATAGGGTGAAAGGATGCAGCCTTGTCTGACCCCTTTGCCAACTGGGAACCATTCTGTTTCTCCATGTTCTATTCTGACAGTAGCCTCTTGTTCTGACAGTAGCCTCTTGTTCTGATAAGGAATCTGAGTACAGATTCCTTATCAGGACTCTCAGATGTGTTGGTACTCCCATGTCTTTAAGGGTATTACATAGCCTTTCATGATCTATGCAGTCAAACAGTTTGCTATAGTCTATAAAGCACATGCTGAGTTTCTTTTGGAATTCCCTGGTGCTCTCCATTAGCCAATCGTATGTTTGCAATGTGGTCCTTCATGCCTCTTCCTTTCCTGAACCCTGCTTGGACCTCTGGGATTTCTCTCTCCATGTATGGTTGGGGTCTATGTTGCATGATTTTGAGCATGATTTTGCTTGCGTGGGAGATCAGTGCTGTGGTTCTATAGTTCCTGCAATCTCTAGTGTCTCCCTTTTTGTGGATGGGGATATATATTGATCACTTCCAATCTGGTGGCTATTGTTTTGTTTTCCATATCTGTTGACATATGCTGGTTAGCACTAAAGTTGACTCTGTCAATGTGGATTGCAGCAGTTCAATTGGAATATCATCTGTTCCTGGTGATTTGTTTTTCGCTGTTTCCCTTATTGCATTTTCCACCTGTTTTTTTAGAATTTGGGGTTCATCTTCATATGGCTCTTCATTTCATGTGTCCTTCATTTTGTCATCTCTTTTGTATAATTCTTCTGTGTATTGCATCCAATGTATTTTTATTCCTTCTGGGTCTTGTATTATGTTATTTTTATTGTCGTAGAGCGTGTCAATCTTTGGTTTGAATTTTCCTTTGATTTCGCAGATCTTGTGAAATATATCTCTTGTTCTTCCCTTTTTGTTGTTGTCTTCTATTTCTCTGCATTGGTCATTGTAGTAATTTTTTTAAATCTTTCTGCACAAGCCGTTGTACTGTTGCATGCATAATTCTTAGTTTGGTCCTATCTCCCTTTTGTTTTTCTTCTCTTTTTTTCTTTATTGCTTGTAGTGTTTCGTCTGTCATCCATGTTTTTTTCTCTTTCTTTTTGTTTATTGAAAGTTTCTGTCTGCATCCTTCTTTTATTATATCCCTGGCTTCAGACCATAGCTCCTCTGGTTTTCATTCTATTGTGCTTAATAATGCAAATTTGTTTCTTATGTTGTCAGTAAATTCTATTGATATATTATTTAGATCATATTTTGGTATAATCACTGGTTTTGTTTTCTTCTTGAGTCTTACTCTTATTGTTGATATGAGTAATTTGTGATCTGTGCCACAGTCAGCGCCTGGTCCAGTCTTGGCCACCACTATAGAATTTCATGATTTCTTGCTTCCAATTATATAATCTATTTCATATTTGTGTTGACCATCTGGTGATATCCGTGTGTATAGCCTTCTTTCTGGTGGTATGAAGAATATGTTCGCAATGAATAAGTATTGCAATGAAAAATCTATCAGATGCTCACCTGGTTCATTTGTTTTGCCTAATCCAAATCTGCCTACTGTTTTTGATTCTTCTTTGCTTCCTACTTTTGTGTTCCAATTTCCAATGATCAGCTTGACATCCTGTGTTGATGTGCTGTCAATTTCTTCCTGTACTCCTTCATAGAATCTATCAATTTCTTCCTGTTCTGCCTCTTTGGTTGGTGCATATACTTGAATTATGGTGACATTCATAGGTTTACCATGCAGCCTTACTGAAATGATTCAGTCTGATTTTGCATTGTATCTGCTGACTACTTTTGCAACATCTTTTCTTAGTATAAAAGCCACCCCGTTTCTTCTTGTCTTTTCATTCCCTGAGTAGAGCACTGTGTGGTTGTCTGATTCATAGTAACTCATTCCTTTCCATTTTAACTCACTCACACCCAGTACTGCTATGTTCATGTATTGCATTTCCATTTTTACTTTGTCTAGCTTTCCTGGGTTCATGCTCCTCACATTCCACATCCCTATCTTATGTGTAATGCTGCTTTGGATGCAATTTGCCTTTCTAAGGGTGTCTGCTATTTGTCTTGTCATCTTTCTTATGCCCTTGGCTTATCTTGCAAATGTGATATCCCTTTATCTCTCCCTCCTTCCCTTTCTGTTAATGCTCTGATTCTGCCTGTGTCTCATTTGGGGTGTCTCAGCATAGGATTTACTAGATGATGGGGTTACACAAGGAGGGCCACCTACACCTCCTTGTGTGCAGTGCCAACCAATGTTAGCCATGGTGTCACAATTCACTCCTGTCAGTGACACCAACCACTACTGCTGCTGCCCAGCTGTTTGTCTCCCTATATTATTCTTCCCATCATTGTTTGTTTGATTTCCTACCCATTCCCTTATGCCTCCCTGGATTTCCCTCCTTCCCTTCCCTTATTGCCTTGTTTTTGTTAAATGTTCCTTCTGGCTTCTTGTTTGGCCACAGGAAGCAAACTGTGGAGTGCACCCATTCAGGTTAGTTATCATTCCCTGTCAACAGGGATCTGGAGAGCTGTGGAAACCTTGCTGTCTGACCCTCCAGGGTTGGAAAGGCTGGGGCAGTGCATCTTTGCACCTTTGACATTTTACTCCACCCATCAATGACCAGCAGGAGTGAGGCTGAAATGTCAACAGATCTCTCTACGCCCCTTTATGGAGGCAAGGAAAGGCCAATGATCTTCCACTCCTTGAGTCTGGGCCTTGAATCTGGGTGGGATTGCACAAGAGAAAACTGACAAAAGCTTTCAGTGGCCCCTAATGGGAGTGTCCACATTTAGCTGCTTGCTAAATATTGGGTTGTTGTGTTTCTTTAACAATTATGGTTAATAAAAAGCAGTGAATTTTCAATCTAATTGTTGTTGTCATGTGCCTTCATTGTGAACATGGAAGTGGAGAGAGGTTGGGGGTTGGAACACAATATTTAAAAAAACCAGTAAATGAGCCAACCGTATTTTTCCCTGATATATTCCAGTTCTGTGGGGATTTAAAATGCAGAGCCAAGGAAGGGTTGGCAATAGAACATGCTGGCACAAGAGGTAGCTTTGCACTATCAAGGAAGAGTGAAAGAGATGCTGACATTAAATTGTGCTTGAATGTAATTTTGCCTGCTGCTTTCTGCATAAAGAGATGAATGGAAGCAAAAATAATTTCTCATTTAGAATTAGATTCTGTATTTGTTTCATTTAATTACCATTTCCACTGCTTTCAGGAATGCACATTGGCCATGTGCTAGGAAAGCTGTGAAATGCATGAACATTTGTATTGGACACTGAAGGACTCTCATGCAATGCTATGAGATGTTTAGATTACAAGTTGTCATGGAATTTTGCCTAATGTGTAATTTCAATTTTGAGTTGGAGGCAGATGCCTTAAGGCAAGAAAACACTCTTTCTAGTGCAGGAGACATGCTTCCTATGCAGCAAACAAACAAACAAACAAATCTATATTGTGCACTCTCCCCCTCCATGAATTTAATGATTGAAAGGGAGCTATAGTGTAAAGAGGTCATTCCCACTCTCCTGGTTCCACTGATGGGAATTATCCATTGGATAACCTCAATAGAATTACCAATTGGATCACATCCAATAATTCTGTGAGGTAGGTTAGGGTGAGGCAAGATGGGTGCTCCCAAATATATTTCAGTCATAGCAGAGCAGTTGAACCTCCGTTTTACGTTGTATTGGGCTTGCCTCCATGCTGTGCCAGAAATAGTCTTTCTGCCACAATGGATTGCAACAATAACCTCAACCAAAATCTCAGGAATTCTACCTTAGACTTCTGAAAAACTGGGGAGAGGGAAATGCATTTTAAGAACAGTATGACAATTTAACATAGACCTGATTTTTTCTAATGAAAGAGATAAAATAACTGTAGGCCTTTTCCCCCCTCCCTGAAATACTTTTTTGATGTGAGGCATACAGTGCATATTGTGCTAATGTTTCCATTATCAAGCCTTCACTGCATCTATTATTGAAAGCAATGGTGTGTATGCTGAACCTGATGAAGAGCAGTCTTACACGGAAGAAAACAAAACAAAAAAAATCCCTTGGGGAATATTCTTTGCATTCTGCCACTGATGGCTGGTTGGCTGGCTGCCATTTATGTGAATGCTTCCAGCAGATTTTAAAATATAAACCACACTGTAAACACAGGCTTTGCAGGACCACCCCGTTTTTGAAACACTGATGAGAACTCTGTGTGAACATTCTAAATCAGTGGGTTTCACACTGGTATTCCAGAAAACTCTTGGGCTAGAAAACTAGTGTCACAGAAAACAAACTTTCTTGACTGCCCACCTTGGACTTACCCTTATAGAGAGTGGCAGAGACCATCATTCCCGTGGATCATGCAAAACGTTTCATCCATATAGGGATATAAAGACTTTTTTGATGACGATAAGAATGGATTTATTACATATTAAGACATCCCACTGAGAAAATGGTCTTGTGTTAGGAAACTTTTTCTTTTTAATAACTAATCTGTGAAAAATTCATTTCTCAAAAAACTTTTTTAAAAAAGATTTTTTTAAAAACAGTAAAATTAATGTTTTTGCCCAGAACACAGTGTCTTTTGGCCAAAACAATGTCTTGTGTAGCTTTAGGCCAAAAAACACAGAAGGAAAACCTGTGGTGAAGGTTTCCGGTCAGTGTTTTCCTGCTTTTTTTTAAAAAATACTTAGTTCTGCATCTTTTATTTTGGTCCTGCCAGTCATGGAGGGAGTACTGATATACAGCATGGAAGACTGGATCCTGATCACTGGGAATTTTATGTAACAATTTGCCTGGCTTCTAATATTTCACTATGTTTCCTTTGCACTTTGAAGTCTATCTGGATGAGAGATCACCTTGAACCTCTAGAACAGTGATTCCCAATGTGGGCAATATGCCCTCCCTGGGGGCAGTGGAAAGATCCTGGAGGATGGAGAGGAAAAAGGGGGTGGCAGGGGTGGCTTCAGTCAAGGTATTGACATGCAAAAAAGAAAAAAGGGGAACCAGTAGCCTTTAGGACCATGAGGGTTCCATGAAACTTCTTTTCAGGGTCCTGTAAAACCACCACACATGCCTCCCACTTTTCCTCTGCTCAGAAAAGCTCACTCCCTTAGCCACATCTTTTGCTAGTAATGGTGGTGGCAGTTGGGAAACAGAAGGTTTGGGCACAGGCCACCACTTCTGTGGCTCTAAGCAGCACCATCGTGGGACTGAAAGATTGACTGACTGGAGCTAGGTATTAATGCTCATGGCAGTGGGGAAGAAGTGGCAACAAAAAGGAGTTTTCCCATTTGGGGCCCTGCTTAAACTTTGTGAGCTTTGCAGGGACTTGGCTGGCAGGTTAGAGGTGAATTGCTGGTCCTGCTTTCTTTTACTGAACAGGCTGAGAAAAGAAATAGCAGAAGAAACAATGGGCCTCTACAGATGGGCCCTTTGGGCAGTCCTGGAGGCAGGGATTGGGATAGGCAGCCGCACGCTGGCCGCCTCAACCCCTCCCCAAAGACGTCCTGATGCCATGTGCCATTATGCACAGTGCACGGCATTAGGATGGCCTTCTGGCGCAGCCTGTTGACATGCTGCACTGGATGGGGCACCAAAGAGCTGCACGGTGACTCTTAGAGTGGCTTTTTGCCAGCTCTGAAAGGAGCGGCATTTTGCCACTCCTTTCCAGGCCAGCAAAAGAGAGGATTCTCTGCTTCCCAGGGTGGCCCAGGGCCGCCCATCTGCATTCCCCCAATGTTTGTTTGTGGCAGAGAAAGTCAACTTGAAGGTGTGTGTGTGTGTGTGTGGGGGGAACCATGTCTCTGAGGAAGAAGGGGAAGAAGTATCTGGGGTCAATTCATGGAAAGAATCCTTCACCTTGCAGCTCCTATAGTTAAAATATCTGTTTCTCCATCCATGTCAGTCTACAGTCCAGAATATGCAGCCATTATAAACTCCCTATTCACACATCAGTTACACCCCTCTGTGCCCCAGTGAAGAAGGATTGAGAGTTCTTCCTTGCTGAGGAGAAGCTTCTCCCTTTGCACCTGGTCACCTTGGGAACAGCAACAGAGATCTCTTGCCTGCACCAGCCTTTGCTGCAAGGTTGGCACAGGCAGCAGGGTTCTTGGTCACTGCTCAGTCAGCTGTTTGGATGCTGCTCCCAAGGTGACTAGGTGCAAAGAAAGCAACAGCTGAGATTCGTTGATTTGAATTTGCAGTAGAAAAGTAGATGTAATATCAAGCAATATGCATGGCGAGGGTGCTAATGTTGGTGCCTAAGAGGTGGTAGCCCAAAAAGGTTTGGGGACCACTGTTCTAGAAAGAAAGACATGACTTCACTGTAATAAATGGGGAAAATGGAGAAGAGTTAGAAACTTTTCTTTCTTTCTTTCTTTCTTTCTTTTTTTTTTTTTTACAAAAGCTCAAATTAATTGGAAAATAGAACAGTAAATGCTCAGTTCCACATTCCTTACTATTTCTGTTGCCTTTCTTTTACATAATTCCAAGCATATCCACTTTAAAAACAGTCTAAATAATGTAAAAATTGTGAGTTATTATTGGTTTGAGAGGCAGTGAATGGATTAAGTGCTAAGCAATTGCTTCCAAAAGGAGATGACAAATCCCAAACATATTATGGGTTTTGACTGTGCAAAGGACTTGCATCCTTTACAGCCTAAATGTGTGTCTAAGCCCCAGGGTAGAAATGATGAAATGGTTGCACACCTGGCCCAGTTGGGTCGCTCTATGCAAGCATGTGTCTTGGTGTGTGAGCAATTGGCCCAGAGGGGGGTTCGGGATGTTAGTTCTGGAATCCCAGCTATTACAGCTCCTAATGATGATCAGATGGGGGGGGGGGGTGTCTCAGATTACACAGGTGCACAACTGAATGTGGACAATTCATCACGTGGTCCCCTGGCTACCTCAGCAATGGAGGTTGGACAGCCAACTGTAGCTGATGTGATGGAACTGCTTAAAAAGGTTCCAGGTTTGGAACACCAGGGAGCGGCTGCCCCTGTGTCTGAACAGCCTACATTGGCCGATTTGCTCACCTTGGTCCAAAGGGTGATGGTTTCAGGCCAGAGCAGTGGGCCGACTCCTGAAACCGCGGTGACACTGAACAGGGTGTTAGGAGGTGCTTCTTCTACTCTGCAACAGAACAACTGAGCTCCAGTTGCGCTACACTTGGTGAGAGCTTCTCAAGCATCGGCAGATGCTTCGCAGCAGTTGACTGGCTCAGGTTTGTCTACTCCAACTAATTCGTTGATTTCTTGGCCTACTTCAGTTTGGGCGCCTGGAGGGCAAGCTGATCAGAGCTGTGGAGCTGAACGCTCAACCTCAGTATCTCTGAGTACACCCTCAGTGGTGGCGGGGATGAGACAGGTTCAGGAACCAGGGGTTCAGGCGGAGCAGCCCTCGGTGGGCAAGGTATGTGAGTCCAGAGGGGTTGTTACAGTGAGAGCTTTAGGTCTAGCTGGGGTGGACAGTGCAGCCGAGTGCACCCTTATGTGGGTTATGTCTACTCCATTAGGATCACATCTCCCACTTGCGACAAAAGAGAGGATTTGGAAGGGGGAGTATATTGATTTGTTTTTCCTAACATTTCGCGATTCGGAACCAAGAATTATGGTGAAGGATGGAGTGGTATTTAGTTTACCGAAGGAGTTCCAAGCTCAGAAATGCCCTAAGTTAGAGAGGAATTTTGTGAATTGAATGATGGGCTTCACTATTTACAGGGGTGTCATTGAGGAGAAGGAGCCCTCAAGGTCTCCTGATTTTTTCAAATATCAAGAGATAATTATTAAGGCATATACCAATTGTCATTTTAATTCAAGAGGATCTGCTTGGCTGCAATACGACGAGCAGTTCTGGATGCGGGCTGCCTTAGACCATTCTTTGTCATGGTGGCATGTACAGGCTGAGTTGTGGGTGGATGTCATGGTAGGGGCCTCCCCTTCGAGCAGGTGTGACAATGGCTTTGTGCCTATGGTTATGCAGCTGAGAGGGCAGTGTACAAGGCCTGGCACGGGGGAGAAAAGAGCACAGGAAGTTTGTTGGGACTTCAATGCAGGTAAGTGCAAGAGGCAGTCCTGCAGGTTTGAGCACCGATGTAACACCTGCGGTGGCAATCACTCAGGCACTTCCTGCTTCATAGGTAAGAGGGCCAGGGCTGGAGCCGCCCCCCAGCCAACACCAGGAAGAAACACCAACACTCATTAAGTTGGACATTTTAGATGCTTGGTTGTGGATTTACCCTAATTGGGATTCCGCCCAGTATTTACTGGATGGTTTTTTATATAGTTTTCACATACCTTATTCTCGTTTGAGAGTTCACCGTTTCGCACCTAATGCACATTCGGTGAGGGAGTTACTGGGGATTGTTAGAGATAAACTGGCCAAAGAACTAGCAGCGGGGAGGATATCTGGGACCCATAAACATCTGCCAATGCCAACATTAAGGTTGTCACCTCTAGGTGTTGTTTCTAAGTAGGCACCAGGTGAATACCGTTTAAATCATAATCTCTCCTATCCCAAAGGGGAGTCTGTGCATGATGCTATCGACCCAGCATTAACATCTGTAAAATACGCATCATTTGACTCAGTGGTGCAAATGGTTAGAGCCTTGGGCAAAGGAGCACTGTTGGCTAAATGTGATATAAAATCTGCCTTCAGGCTCCTTCCAGTACACCCTGAGGATTTTGATTTGCTGGGTTTTCAGTTCAATGGAATGTACTATTTTGATAAGGCAATGACTTTTTGTTTGCGGGGGGTGGAAGATCCATTAAAATGGTCCGCTCTCGAAGACTGATGGAACCCAAAAGGTTTCTGGAAACCTTGGAGGGTTTTATGGTTGGGAACGACAGCGATTCTGTTGATGCCTTGGTTGATACTTGGAATAACGACCTTACCAGGGCTATAGACATTATTGTTCCTGAGCGTCCTTTTCAACCCACTTCAAATAAAAAACCTTGGTACACAGAAAATCTTCGCCAAATGAAGTGGGCTGTACAACGACTAGAGCGCCACTGGTGGAAACATCAACGTTTATCTGATAAGACACATCATAGGATCATGTTAGATTCTGATCGAGTGGCAATAGATGCAGCAAAGAATTCTTTCTATGCTGCAGGTATTGCATCTGCAAAGTCTTGTCCAGCAGAACTGTTCAGGGTGGTTAAAGAATTAACTCAATTACCTCCCACCCTGAACCTGTTATTGGAACCAACTAAAGCCTTTTGTGACTCTTTTAATGACTTTTTTTTTGTAGATAAATGACTTTTTAATGACTTTTTTGTAGTTTGAAACTAGCGGTGGTTAAACCACTCTTGAAAAAACCACCCCTTGATCCCCTGGTGAAAAATAATTATAGACCGGTCTCCCTTCTACCATTCTTGGGTAAGGTGATCAAGAGGGAAATTGCCTTCCAACTCCAAGCTGTCTTGGAAGAAACTGATTATCTGGATCCATTTCAAACTGGCTTCAGGGCGGGATATGGAGTTGAGACTGTCATGGTCGCTTTAATAGATGATCTCTGTCTGGGCATCAATGGGGGAAGTGTGACCCTGTTGGTGCTCTTGGACATCTCAGCGGCATTCGATACCATAGACTATGGTATCCTTCTGAGACGCCTGAGGGAGTTAGGTATTGGGGGCACTGCTCTTCAGTGGTTCTGGTCCTACCTCTTGGGTAGATTTCAGATGGTGATGCTGGGGGATAGTAGCTCTTCAAAAAGAGAGCTGACATCTGGCATCCCTCAGGGTGCCATTCTATCCCCCATGCTGTTTAACATTTACATGAAGTCGCTGGGTGAGGTCATCCGGAGACATGGGGTGCGGTGTTATCAGTACACTGATGACACCCAACTCTACTTCTCTATGTCTCTGACTGATGCAGTGACTAAGGATGGCATTGCTCCTCTTGATGCCTGTCTTGAATCGGTAATGGGCTGGATGAGGGAAAACAAACTCAAGCTGAATCCAGAGAAAACAGAGGTACTCGCAATAGGTACCCAAAGTCTGGGAAAGGAGCTTTGCCATCCAGTCCTGGATGGGGTCACACTTCCCCTATAGAACAAAGTATGCAGTTTGGGAGTATTCCTGGATTCATCTTTACAGTTGTCATCTCAAGTGGATGTGATGGCCAGGGGTGCTTGGTATCAACTTTGGTTGATACACCAACTGCGTCCCTACTTGGACCGAAAGGACCTTGAAACAGTAGTACTTGCCCTGGTAATCTCTCGTTTGTATTTCTGAAATGCGCCCTACATGGGGCTTCCTCTGTACCAAGTTTGGAAGCTTCAATTGGTTCAAAATGTGGCAGCCAGATTGGTCACCGGAACATCTAGATCAGACCATATAACACCTATAAATTTTATATATTATATATATTAAATTATATATATATATATATATATATATATATATATATATATATATATATACATATATACTATATATTATATATACTATATAGTAAAATTTCTTCATTGGCTGCCGATTAGCTTCCGGGTGCAGTACAAAGCATTGGTTATTACCTTTAAAGCCCTACTTGGCTTGGAACCGAGTTACTTGAAGGAATGCCTCTTCCCACATAATCTGCTCTGCACTCTCAAAACATCTGGGAAGAACTTATTAGAACATCATAGAACCAAACTCAACACGACTTTCCAAAGATCGTACATGGCCGCAGCTCCCATGTTATGGAAGAGATTCATCTTATTACTACACTAGATGCCTTTAAGAAGGCACTTAAGACAGAACTCTTCTAGATTCTGACAATGATTGGCTATTTTATTTTATTTTATTTTTATTTATTTTATTCTATTATATTCTATGCTCTTATAATTTATTACTGTTGTTTGATTTCACTATTTTATTGTTTGTATTTTGCATATTGTATTCATTTAATTGTGTAATCCTGCCTCGATCCGTAGGGAGAGGTGGGAAATATAAATAAACATTATTATTATTATTATTATTATTATTATCCTGCCTTCTGAGTGAGAAATTGGATCTAATGAGGCATCAGGTGAGGATAATGAGGGGTAGGAATAAGGCCACGCTGCACGAATTTCAATCTTTAACAGGTTTGTTGAATTTTGCTTGTAAGATTATAGTTCCTGGACAGGCCTTTTGTGCTTGTCTTTACAATGCCATGAAGGGGGTTTCTGTACCGCATCACCACATTTGAATTACGAGTGGGATACGGGAGGATTTGAGGATTTGGAAGTCATTTTTGGAGGAATTCAATGGTATTTCATTTTGGAGGACTGAAATGCTTTTAAAGGCAGACTTTCAGGTTCACTCCGATGCTTCTTGTGCCCATGGTTTTGGCGTATATTGGAAAGGTCAGTGGGTGGCTGAGAGTTGGCCTCAGTCTTGGGTGAATAATGGTTGGACACGGGATCTTACTTTTCTTGAACTGTTCCCTATTGTGGTTGCAGTTCACCTATGACCAACGCAATTTGCACAGAAAACTTTTTGGTTTTGGTGTGACAGCCAAGCAGTAGTTCATGTAGTTAATTCACAGAGCTCCAAATTCCCAAGGGGGATGACATTGGTCAGGTCTATGGTTGCGCAGTGTCTGAAGTATAATGTCTTATTCCAGGCTCACCACATACCTGGCTTGCTAAATCCTTTGGCAGATGCCCTTTCATGTTTTCAGTTTTCAGGTTCTGACAATTGGCCCCAGAAGCAGCAGCGCAACCATTGGAAGTGCCAACCCATTTATGGAGCTTTGGAGAGAAGAGATCAACAGGGCAATTCTTCAGTCCATCGCTCCTTCCACACGCAAGTCTTACCAGCTTGCAATGTGAGCTTTCAGACAGTTCTTGACAGATGTGGGGGAAGTTGAG
Organism: Phrynosoma blainvillii; assembly: GCA_026167975.1. NCBI lineage: Eukaryota > Metazoa > Chordata > Lepidosauria > Squamata > Phrynosomatidae > Phrynosoma > Phrynosoma blainvillii. The sequence goes on along the minus strand of JANUYF010000003.1, from coordinate 135,356,743 downwards.
ATTTGGCCCCTGTGGGTGGAGATTATACTCCATTTTGCAGTTCCCCTTAGACAATCTGGGTTGTCCCCGGTTATCATTGGGGAAGGTTGGAAGCCCTGGCCTTTTACTCTCGAGCGGGGGGGGGGGGGGGGGAACTGATCCTACGGTTGATTTTAGGGTTCAGAGGGCTTTGGAGGGATGGTCTAGAGAGCTTCCTGTGGCATGGGATAACTGCTTACCAGTTACAGATACAATTTTGATTCAGATTTGGCAATCCCTACAAGCAGTGTGCTCTTAGCCCGAGGAGGTTATTTTGTTCTGGGTGGCCTTTTCTTTGGCCTTTTTTGCTGCCACTAGAATTAGTGAACTTGTTCCTAACTTCCGCTCTGACATGTCAGGCAGGGCGCTTTTCTTATCTGATATTCAAATTTTGGGGCAGGGCATACATGTGTGTTTTAGATGTTCAATGACAGATCAGTTGGCTTGGGGTCAAACTATAGTTTTGTCCAAGGCACCTGAAGGTCAGATTTGCCCTGTTTCAGCATTGTCTGATTACCTCAGAGTGTGCCTGACTGGTCCTGATTCTTTGTTTCTTCATGTCTTGGGCCTTCCGTTGATGCAGTTTCAATTTCGAACTGTGCTGCAGGAGACTTTGAAGCAGGCGGGTTTGCCAGCGGCTCAATTCTCCTCTCATTCTTTTAGGATAGGAGCAGCGACCGCTACAGCAGCTCATGGCTTAAGCAATCCTGTGATCCGAAGGATTGGGTGTTGGCGCTCTAGAGCGTTCAAATCTTATATTCGTTCATAGTGGGGTTAGTTCTCGATTTGATATTGGAAGCTGAGGGGGTCATACATTCACAACTAATCTATCTTTTTGTTGAGCAGGACAAGAACAGGGTGACGTGTGGATAGTCAGGCACAGCCTGGTCTTTTGGGCTGAGCGCCATATCATCCAGTCGGGCTGAGATCTGAACATGGGGTTGGAGGAAGTTGGGGCTATCTGCTGGCTTGGCTATAGAGGCATGCTGTGGGGAGCTCTTCTCCCGCGTATTATTGAATTGACAGCGACATTGCCACTCCCTAGGATTCTTATTATTCACTTAGAGGAGAGTGACTTAGTGAAGTTTACCAGTTTGCAGCTGGTCAAAAGGATTCTAAGGGACTTGCAGGAAATCCAATGACAATTACCAAAAACGGTTGTTTTATGGACCAAATTTTTGCCACATCGAAATTGGCCGGGCGCAAGAAAGGACTCTGTTGTCAATGCAGCTCATCATTGGATGAACACAACTGTTTGCAAGAAGTTGGGAGAATTGGGGTTTTTTATTGTACACCACGATGAAATTAAAGTTCATCTGCCACATCTGTACAGGGGTGATGAGGTTCATCTTTTTCCTGTGGTCTGCGATATATACCTGGATTCCATCACTTGTAATATTAAACGGATTCTTTGGGGGGGGGGGGGATGCCAAGCTAGGTTGGCCCCCTCCTGTGGTGGGCAGGGACCCCCCAGGGGATAATTCAGATATTTGAATTTATAATACTTGATTAGTTAATGGGGATGAAGGGCTTACATCCACAGCTTTAAAAATTCTCTTACGTAAAAGATCTTGAAAGGTGGACAAAACTGAAACTTTCATTTTCAGGCAGGATCTCTGTCATCAAAATGAATATCCTCCCCAAGTTTATGTATCTTTTTCAAAATTTGCCTGTTTTAGCTAACGAAAGTTGCTTTGATAAATGGCAGAAAGAACTATCAAAATTCCTATGGGAAGGGGGAAAAAGCTAGAATTAAATGGAAGATACTAACTAATGCTAAAGATAAAGGAGGATTTGAACTTCCAAATTTAAAACTTTATTACTATTCTTCTTGCCTATGTTGGTTGGAAGAATGGATAAAGTTAGAGAATGGGAAACTGCTGAAGCTAGAAGATAGTAATTTACACTTTGGATACCATGCATACATGTGGTATGATAAACTAAAAGCTAATAAAGATTTCGAATTTCACATAATCAGAAAAGCTTTACTAAGAGTATGGTTGAAAATCAAAAAACAATTCTATATAGGCGCACCTCTTTGGATCTCGACACAGGAAGCTTTACATTACAGATCCAAAAATAAAGAAAAATAGTTATCATATAAGATACATTAATTATTAAAAATGAGCAAACACCTCAATTTAAAACTATAGAAGCATTTCAAGAAGACAACATAAAAATAAATTGGTTTTTGTATAATCAATTAAGATCACAATTCCGGGAGAATGTAAAGATGTTCACCAAATTTAATGATAAAAAATGAAATAGATAAAATAATATTTGGAGAAGAAGGAAAACACATTACAAAGTATTATAAGTTATTAAAAGACAGAGACTTAGAGAATGAAAAAGTCAAACATACGATGATAAAATGGGCACAGCTGGGAATACTCCTGGAAAATAACTAACAAATTCACTTTGTGCCAAAACTATATAGAAAATTACTATAAAATGTTCTACCAATGGTACATGACCCCAGCAAAACTAAACAAATTATATAAACAGGAAGCACTCTATGTTGGAAATGCCAAAAACAAGGCGGTGATTTTATACGCATATGGTGGCGTTGTCAGGAAGCCAAACATTATTGGACAATGATAGTAAACATTATAAATGAAACACTTGTGGTAAAAATAAAACTTGATCCAAGAATTATTCTTCTAAATATGATAAAAAAATTAGATGAAAACATCAGAAAAACTCACTCCAGAAAATTATTGTATATGTTTACATCAGCAAGAATCCTATATGCACAATATTGGAAAACAATAGAATTCCCACTAAAGAAGAATGGTCTGACTGCAAAATCGAGAGGTAAAGACTTAAAAGATGAATGGACATGTCTAAAAAGAATAGAAGAAGAAAAAGACTAGAATATAAATGCAAAATGAAAATAATTCAGTTATATATGGATGAAAATACACCTGTTGGAAGTACTAAGATAACAGTAATGTTTGAGAAATACAAATATTCAGAAGACCTTTAGAATTTATTATAAATACAAAAGAAACAAAAGAATACGAATCAGAATAAGGTACAGATGTTGGTTTGATTGACTGTGTTATGGATGATGATGAAATTAGATTTACCGTATGTTTGTATTTGTCTGTAGTTGTATTTGTAGTTGTGTTATGTTTATTGTTTATTATTATGGTTACATCTATTAGTTTGTTATGTTTTGTTTTTATAAATAAAATTTATTTAAAAAACCTCTTACGTCAACAACCTTAATGATGACGTCTTAATTTGCTTACGTCATACATTTGATGCTGACGTCCAATTTGGTATGGGGAGGGGATGATTTGTTGACATGTTTAGCAATTTCTGTGAGAACCTTCTTGACATATTCTTGTGAGGGTGTGTCTTGTCCCTGATAGATTGACTTGGTTAAAGTCGATGCTTACATCAGGTGTTAAGTCACGCGCACAGACACATGTGTCAAGAATGAAGTCATAGTCAAGTTAATAATGTATTATTGGAAAGATATTGTTTATAACCCTGTATAGATAAATAAAGTTGTGGCCATTTTCTTAACCAAAAAGACGGTGTGAGGACTCTTTTGTGCCAGTGCAAAGTGGATTAAGGTCTTCTCAGTCGCTACTTTCAGGTTCTGAAATTCCCTTGCTAGGGAAGCTGCCTGCCTTTAATAGTGTGCTGTACTGCTTACCTGTGTGCTGTATCCTGTGTCATTAGTAGGATACACTTGGGTCCTGACTTTTTAATAGATATGTTTTAATTTGTTTTTAATTCTGTGCATAACTTAAAGGTAAAAGGTAATAGTTTCCCCTTTGATAAGGTTGTCAAGTTGTGTCTGACTGTAGGGGGCAATGCTCATCTCCTTTACTAAGCTGAAGAGCCAGCGTTGTCAAAGACGACTCTGATCATATGGCCAGCATGACTGCACAGAATGCTGTTACTTTCCCACCAAAGTGGTATCTATTTATTAACTTGCAGTTTTTAAAAAGGACAAACAATAAACAATACCACAAATACATAATACAGATACATAGAAGAATGAATACAATAAAATATAAATTGAAAAATAAAAGGAAAAACAAAAACAAAAACCACTAAACAAAGTATTGACTTTTTGGATTTTGTTTTGATCTACAGCTGCATGTATTATACTCCTGTAGAGATAATTTTCTGCTTTAATAAGACTTGAAGAATACAATAAAGGAGAACTTACTTATTTTTAAAAAATACAAAAGAAAGTCAAAAGAGTATAACATAAAGGATCCCATTTGTTTAAAATTGAGCTGCACTAGATCATCTTAGCATTCTGAACAAAATAGTTTTTATTCATAATAAATATCACCTTTTACTTCTAACATCAAATTTTTAATGATTTCCCCTTTTTATCCAGGAATGTTATCAGCGGTAACCAGTCCTTTTGAATTTCTTCCCAATCACATCCTTTACTTAAACAAGTAAATTTATCTTATTCTATGTATTCAATCAATTTGGATAGCCATTCATTTGTATTTGGAGTTTCTTTTTTCTTCCATCATCTCACTAAAGTCACTCTAGCTGTAGAGGACATATAAAAAAGCAGTTTCCCATATGTTTTTTTCCAGCTTATCATCGATAACCAAACTCAAAAGAAAGAACTTAGGGTCAAAGTTTAACTTATACTTTAAAATTTGCTTTATCACCTCATATATCTCCAGCCAATATTTTTTAACTATTTTGCAATTCCACCATAGATGTACAAAGGTTCCTACTGATTTCCCACATTTCCAGCATTTGTCATAATTTGAAAGGTTTCAAATTAGAAAGGATCGGAATATTCTGAAACAAAAAGATGAGTTTCGGGAGTATAAACATTTTAATTGTAGCTATCCTGCCAGAAATTGATAATTTAAAATTGTCCCATTTCAATAGATATTTTTTTGATTTGGATCCGTGCTTTATCATTGTTGTTTTTATATAGTTCCACATTTTTAGTCGTAATGTTTATACCAAGCTATCTCACCATTTTTGTAACATTCATTTGGGAATCTTTTTCAATTTTCTCCAATTCTTCTTTAGTAATATTCCAAGCAAGAATGGCTGACTTACTCCTATTTACATTTAAACCAGAAACCTTTACATACCTCTCCATCTCTATTAGCAAAGGTTCTATACTTTCTAAAGGTTCAGACAAGGTCAACAATAAATAATCCACAAATGTTCTGAATTTATGTTCTCTTCCTTTGATTTTAACCCCTTTGAGTTGTACATTAAATCTTAGCTTAATTAGGAAAATTTCTAACACCATATTAAAAAGAAGAGGGGAGATAGGGCAACCTTGTCTTGTACCTTTCCCTATTAACAATAATTCAGACAATTCCTCATTAATAATAATTTTGCCTTTCTCGAGACAATATATGGCCTGTATCCATTTCAAAACGGTATCCCCAACTTGTACCTTTTTAAAGGTTTCAACTATAAAAGACCAACTAACACTATCAAATGCCTTTTCATAGTCCACAAACATCATACCGTAATCAACTTCTTATCAATATTTTTGTCATGTATCTCATAAGATTTAAGAGGTGTCTAATAATATCTTTGATGTATCAGTTTGGCAAAAATCCCCTCTGCTCATAACCTAGCCATGAAGTCAGTATTTTCTTTAATCTATCTGCTAAGATAGATGTAAACAGTTTGTAATAGTTATTTAATAGGGAGATAGGTCTATAGTTACCTGGATCCAGGGTATATTTACCCTCTTTGGGAATCAATGCAATTTGGGATTCTAGCCAAGAATTTGGAATATCTCCTGTTAATATATGGTTAATAGTGTTATGTAAAGGAATTATTAACTGATTTTCAAATGTTTTATAGTATGAATTGGGGAAACCATCAGGTCCCGGTGTCTTTCCTTCCTTAGCTCTTGTGATTGCATTTTTGACCTCTTGAATAGTAATAGGACTATTTAGAAGTTCTCTTTGTTCGTCTGTAAAAGGTATTAGTTGTATGTCTTTCAAATAGTGTCTAATGTCATCAATATCTTCTGTTTTAGCCTTAAATAGATTAGAGAACAAATTGGTAAGTATATTTTTGATATCTTTGGGGTTTGTATATATTTTGTCTTCTTTTTAAAGTTTAAAGATAATCTTTTTTTGCCTGTGCTTACCAAGCATATTTGCCAACAATTTGCCAGTCTTATTAGTCCATTCATAAATTTTCTGTTTCCAGAATCTCATTTTTTTTTGCCAAGTCTTCAGTAAGTAAGAGTGAGATTTAACTTTGTATATTTCTTATTTCTTCTAATATTATTTTATTTGTAGGATCGGTTTTCAGCTGCTTTGTTTTTAAACCTAAATCTTTTTGCAATAAATCCAATTCCTTCCCCTTTAATTTTTTTCCAGTAAGATTCCTTACTAATAAAAAACCCTCTCTAACAGCTTTGTGGGCTTCCCAAACATTTTCAAAATTAGCATCACAGGATGTATTTATTTCAAAATAATTTTTAGGCATTTTTCTGCTTCTTTGAATTTTTTTGTTTTTTTCAATAATAATTCATTTAATTTCCAATTCCATGTTTTTTCTTTTCTGTTTAGTTCCATTTCTATTGGACAGTGATCTGACAACCAATTTGCTTTTACCTCCAGATTTGAAACACTTGAAAGTATAACAGCTGACACGAGAAACATATCAATCCTTGTCCAGGAGTTGTGTACCTCAGAGAAATAAGTGTACTCCTTTTTTGCTGATATTTAGCTCTCCAAGTATCTAACAAAGAACATAAATCCATGTTCTTTTTTAAAAGAAAGAAAGAAAGAACTGGGAAGTTTGACCTTAGTCTTTTTGATTGATTTTTTAGAATGTCTATCAAGGTAAGGGTCGATGACTCCATCGAAGTCCCCTAAAAGAATTAAAGAATCAAACTTTGTTGCAGCAATTTTATTCATCAAATCCTTAAAAAATAATTGTTTGTTTTCATTAGGGGCATATATACCCACTATTAGTGTATTTTCTCCTAAAAAGTCAACCAAAACAGCAATATATTGCCCTTTAGAGTCCTTGAATAATTCCATGGAGTTAAACTTCTTATTAATATACAATATGACCCCCTTACTTTGATTTTTACTTAAGGATGCATACTCAGTGCCTCTTTTATTATTTTTCAAAAGATACTTATTTGATTGTTTAATTTTCATCTCCTGCAAACAAGTAACATCATAATGTTGCTTAGTACTATAATGAAAAATCTTTTTTCTTCTTTACTGGATCATTTATCACTTTAACATTCCAGGAACAAAGTTTAATACCTCTGAGCCCATTCATCATTGATTCCAAAAACTAAAAATTCTTATATTTAAGGAAAGGGAAGAAAGAGTAAATTTAAATTTTATTCAGCTAAACTTACAAGCATTTAAAGATTTAAAGGTATAATTTTAACTTTGCTACTTGTTTACATCACAACAATTACCATTATATTCAGTGACATATGAGAATTATGATTTATGAATAAAATTAGTACAAAAACTTTACTAATGGTTCTATATGGTGTGATATGGTGTGTGTGTGTGTGTGTGTGTGTGTGTGTGGGCGGGGGTGACACCAACCTTAGTGACACCACTGATCAAGAGCCCTCTGTTTCTGCACCACAGTGGTAGTCTATGTGGGTGTCCCCCTGGACTATCCAGTGCATCTGCCTCCACCATAGATCACCCAATATAAGGTCAACATGTGCCCAACATATGACTGTTACTGGGAGCTTCATGCCAACCTCAGAATCTAGTGACACAGCAGTGGAAGATGCATGGGGCAGCCCAGAGGGACACCTGTGCAGACAGCCATGGTGGCATAGAAATGGAGGCCAAGGTAATGGGGTCAGAATGGGGCAGCTATGGGGCCAGGATATGTGGGACTGCCCCAAAGTCTCCTGGCCAGTGCAAAGAAAGCCATTCTTTGCCCCCCCATCTTATTTTTTGGGAGGGGGTATTTACCTAATTTATAGATTGCAAACTTGCAGGCAGGTCCTGTGTTGTTGTTCTCATTCAGCTTCTTATAGAATTATACTGTGATTCTATAGATGTTTTCTCAGAGCTAATTCTTATTAAATATAATGGGACCAGTTACTAACTAGGCATGTTTAGGATAGCAGCTTTTGTAAATAAAATATGTCAGTCATGACAATTCAGACACGCCTGTGGTCATCTCATGCTATAGTTTTGAAGCTGATGAAGAGACATTTGTGAATTGTTTGGCATTATTTTTCAAAATAAGGTTGGAGTACTCTTAATGGTGGCCAGTAGCTTGCGTGTCTACTCTGGGTTTTATTCCACTCTTTCCCTAAAGCTATGGGGGTGGTGGTGATAGGGTTTAGCAATTTCAATAGCTCCTTTAAAGGATGGGGGGGGGGGGGGAATGAAGGCAGGTTGACTGCACTCCTGACATGGAAGTCACAAGCTACCACTGATATCTTCCTATCAGTGAGTGAACCCCATTGAACTGAATGGGGTTTACTTCCAAATATATTATAGGATTGTATTGTTGGTTTTATTCTTCTTCACCAAGGGAGGTTCCTTATGACAAGTGTAAAGTATTTCTTTTCTCATTCTCATATACCATGAGTTGTTCTTAAGTGATCTCAGCAACATATACCAACTTATGAATTCAAGACTAGTAGTCCCTTGTCTTCTTTCTGACTGTGATGCTTCTGGACATGATGGACAAACCTCTTTATACTTCAATACTAAATAATCTGTCACAAAAGAACAAGGGTATACCCTGGAAACCAAGATGATGAAACTGAGGCTGTCATACTTTGGCCACATCATGAGAAAGTATGACTCACTAGAAAAGACAATATTGCTAGGAAAGGTGGAGGGCAGTAGAAAAAGAGGAAGACCACACATATGATGGCAAGACTCAGTTAGGAAGGTCACAGGCATAGGTCTACAAGACTTGGGGGGGGGGGGTTGCAGACTGCCAGAAATAGTGCAAATTGAGTCCACTTTTAGGGTTAGGGTTAGTGCTAGGGAATCATGGGAATTGTTTTTCCCCCACTGAGATACTGAGCCTTCTCTGACAGAGAGCTCTGGTGCCACAATAAAATACAGTTCCCATGATTCCCTAACCCTAACCCTAACCCTAACCCTAACCCTTAAAGTGGACTCAATTTGCACTATTTCTGGCAATCTGCAACCCCCCTTAAACAGAGCAATGGAGAACAGGCAGGCTCAGAGATGTCTCCACGCTGTAACATTTTGTTGCAGATCCCACTGAATCAGCAAAATATTCTGTCTTTACTTTATTGAGAACTTTATTCTCTGATCAATTTTAAAAGAGGGTGATGGATGGCAGAAAATGTTGTTTCCAAAGGTTCCTGTCCCTTTTTTTTTATTCATGACAAAATGTGTGTGAGTGATATTTTAGCCAGCAAAAAATAGGTTCCACATCTCTTCTTCTGAAACCTATTACAAGTTTTGCAGCAATTACACTCTTGCTTCCTGCTGCTTACAGAAAAAGCATCTAAATGTTGTAAACACAATAATTTTGATTTTAATTGCTAAAGACTTACAAGGATACTGTAGTGTACACTAAAGACTGAGCAGCTAATAAGTAAAGATGTTTGATGCATATTACACTGGGAATAAGATAGAGGAGATAGTAGCAGATACTACTGAGTCATTTGACAGCATTAAAGACAGTGCTTGAGGCACTGCTTAACAAGACAAAGTGGAATATTTTTACAAACCAAATCCTAAAGTAAGGAGACAGGAAACCTCTGTGGCATGGCTCAGCTCTTTTCAATCCAATCCATGCACACAGTCAACTGTCATTCACCAAGTGTACAGAATTCTTCTCTAGAGAAATAAAGCAATACAAGTGTCTCCTCCAACAAAATGTTGAAGTGTGGGCACCCTTGCTCAGGTTTCCCATCATCCACACATGCCTGTCTTTATGATACTCCATTACATTCTACCTATTTTTCCATCCCTCAATCCATGAGTTAACTCTATTTGAAGTAAAGTTTCTGGGGATTATATCCATTGGTAATTTCATGCTAACAGAAGTCATTTCTGTTCAATGTAAAGCAGAGCATCTGATTTGTTTTAACAGAAATCCCCACTCTAGTCCCCATTTTACTTAACCCCCCCCCCAATTCATGCATTCCATGGCAGCTGAGTATGCTCAGTCCTCCAGGAAATTTCCTTCTCTCCCACTGTTTCCCCCCTCCCATAAATATGTATTTTGTTTTTTCAAATTTGTGTGTGGATGGTGTTTTTGACATTTGCAAGTAGAAGAAATGATATACACATGCATTAACTGACTCCAGCTCCATGGAATCTCCACACAACACAGTTATAGCACTTTAATACTATTTTAGTAGCTAGAGTACTGTACTGTGGAATTCTGGGATTTGTAGTTTGGTGAGGGATTTAGAATTCTCTGCTATATTTTTTCCCTGGATTACAGCATTAATGCCTTCTAGCAGATTATTTTAAAGTTTCTTTCACATGAACAGTGCAATACCTCTATAACAGTATTTAAATACTAGGTTTAACTGTCATGTTACTGACCTATGGTATTGTAGGATTTAAAATTTCCTAGAGATAATTCTCTGCTGGGAATTTTTAGTGCCTCCCCTGACTGCAAACCCCAAGATTTCATATGATGTAGCCATGGCAGTTAAAGTAGTCTTGAAATACTGTACCTGTGTAATGTGAAAGAGTTTGAAGTCCCTCACCAGACTAAAAATCCCAGGATTCCATAGGACAGAGTCATGGCAGCTTAAGTGGTGTCAAAGTGCTATAACTGTGTAGTATAGATGTGCCCTCAGAGCCTGTTTCCACATGTCTGAGTTCTAAAAAATTGTTGAGTACATGGTTGCTTAACTCTTAGCATCTTGCAGCTAAATGTGCAAACTATCTCAGTGGAAAAACATTGTGCTTGAGGTGACATGACAGTTGTCTTTCTAGTATTTGATTTGGGATGACTCAATTGCCCAGATAAATACAGTCATCAAGTGATTTCTGGATAAATGAAAGAGATAAATTTCTCTAACTTAGCAGAGCAGTCTTTGTGGTTTGGGGCCAACAATGATTCCTGATGTAAGTTCTGGTGGTCGCTGAAATATTAATTAATTAATAATATTAAACTAAAAAGCTGCTTAGATCTCCAGCAGTGCAGATTCCAAGATATGTGTATAATTAGCTTCCCCTCCAGTACACATATAGCTTTACTGAATCACAGCAACAATCTCTAGTTCCAGAGGATGGCAGGATAAAGCAGTGGATGAGTTCTTGAAGAAGCTTCACGAAAAAACAAATAAATCTGAAACTGGAAAAAAATTAAAACAAGACACCATCTGGTATTTTTACCCTTTTGTTGCACAGGTATTAAATGTGTGCAGGGACCTCCCAAACACTGTCATATGGCTTGTCTTGTCTGCATGAGCCAACCTTGTACCGGGTTTTTCCTCAGTATGTGAATCCCTCCTACTCAATATGTGAATCCCTCCTACTCCTTGCTGTCAGTTTACTGTTCCTTCTGTTCCTCCACAGTTATTTATTTCCTTGATTTATGCTTCAGTTTCCCCTTTCCCCAAAATGGGGGAGTCAAGATGGCTAAATGTAAAAAAAGAATAAAACAAATGTGTTAAAATATAAAATAGATGAATTAAAACAAACCATCTTCAAAAACCATCCTTAAAATCAATTTTTTTAAAAAAAGATAATGGGTGCAGATTTAAATCCCCTTTGCCTTTGCAATTCTTTTCTTTCAAAGAAATATTTATTCTAAAATTTCCCCCTCCTCCCCAGTCTTCAAACTAACCCCAATGAAAGTGGTTGATACTTATTTTAACAGCCTTTCAGGTATGTTGCTACATCTAGCAATTGTACAGAAGATGATCTGGTGGGTCGCGGAACACCTGTTTCATTCTTTTTTCTTCTGTGTTTCCATCTCTCATCAGGGTGTTAAGTTCTTCTTTTCCTTAACTATAAGGAAACATGATGTATGGGAAAGGGTAAGTTCTTTCTTTCTCTTTCTTTCTTTCTTTGAGAGGCCAGGGGCTGGGAGCCATTGTGGGAATGGTTACAACTTTTATTATTTGTTTGCAAAAACCTTGGGTTGTGTGTATTTGGTGGAAAACACTTAGAATAATAGAGTTGGAAGAGACCACAAGGGGCTTCCAGTCCAACCTCCTGCCATGCAAGAATCAAACCATTTCTGACAGATGGCCATCCAGCCTCTGTTTGAAACCCCCAAAGAAGGAGACTCCAATGCTCTCTGGGGCACCGTATTCCACTGTCCAACAGCTCTTAACATCAGTAAGTTCTTCCTCATGTTGAGGTGGAATTTCTTTTTCTGTAACTTGAATCCATTGTCCCATGTCCTATTCTCTGGAGGAGCAGAAAACAAGCTTGCTCCATCCTCAATACAACATCCCTTCAAATATTAGACTCAGCTATCATTTCACCTCTTAACCTTCTCTTCTCCAGGCTAAACATACCCAACTCCTAAAACTGCTCCTCATAGGACATGGTTTCACCATTTTGATCATTCTTCTCTGGACAAGCTCCAGCTTGTCAACATCCTTCTTGAATTGTGCTACCCAGAAATGGACACTGTATTCCAGGTATGTACACTGAAAGCAAGGCATCTAGGTTTTGCCAATTGCCTACTATTTAAACAGAGATGGGGAGCCCTTACAAGTGATTGCATGGCCCTGAGTTTTGCTTTGATGTCTGGAAAGGTTATGTACTTGCACTTACTTCTGAGTAACATGAGCTGTGCTTTCATAGCTGGTTGGAAAATAACAAATTGGGAAGAGTTTCATTTGGCCCCACTCATTTAGCTTTGGTCCTACCTTATGTCTGTAGCTCCATTGATTGCCTGAGTGTAGCTTCCAAGATCCCTACCAAATTCTTTTACTTCTACCTCATAGTGTGTCTCCTGCTATCCTGGATGCTTTACTAATGTTCAGGAGTAGCTGATTTAGTAAGATAGGGGAATGTAGTGGATTGAAGATTTCTGTCAAAATAAATCAGATGCCCTTTTTTTGCAGTGAGCAGAAATGATTTCTGCTATTGTAAAGCTATAATTGCATATAATCCCCAGAAACTTTACTTCAGATGGGATTACTAGGTGAAATAAGAGACAGGACTCCTGTCCCTTTAATGGTTGTGTAAAAGAGACAATCTCAGCAAGTGTTGCTTGTCATGCAAACCACACCTGTTGAAATTTTCTCTTCTATATACCTGTCCCTCCACATTCACTGAGGTGAGGACCCCCATGAATATGGAAAAATCACAGATAACAAAAACACTATGTTTTTACCTGAGATAACACCTTTCTAGGAATCTTTAGGTCCTCCAGGGCAACTCTGTGGTCACCATCTGCCAGACACTGAACAGAGAATTGTGATGGAGAAGCCTAGTGGAGTGTTCTCTCTAGGAATCTCTGGTCCTTCAGTGCAACTTTTGGTTAAAGTTGTTCCCAGAGTTGTGCTGGAGAAACTAGATATTCCTAGAGAGAACATATTAATAAAATCTGTGAATAATCAAATCCACAAAAGTCAAAGCTGCAAATATGTAGGGACAAGTGTACAGCCACATTAGGGACAAGGACTCTATCCCTTAACTCACATGGAAACCTGTTTTAAAAGGAAATATAATGGTAGACAAAGACCAGTCCAGTTGAAAAAGTGATATCCACAACAACAAAGGACAAAGGCCTACTATGGATCTGAAGCTCAGTTTGCCACATATCTATTCTTACATAAGTCCCCTCAAGTTCAATGATAATTCATCTCAAGTAAGCATATATGTAGGATCACAGCAACAAAGACATTTAAACTTGTTCCTTCTTGTCAAGTAATGCTGAAAATTGTCAGTGTCAGCCAAAGACATTTTGCAGCCCAAGGCACACCAGCCAATGGCATCTCCAGCCTATCCATATCAAGGTGCATATTTCCCTAAAGCAGCTGTGTTATTTTGGTGCATGAGGTAGAAAATCCCACCCCTCCCTCCCTTTTATTTTAAAAATAGTAAAAGTAAATAAGAATCAATTTGCTGCCCCTTTTGTGAAGTTCAAAATCTGCTGGCAGAGGCATATCCCTAATCCTAGGGCCAGTCTTGAGAAGTTCTGCTCTGTTGGAAGAGAGGCTATACATTTTTAACAGAATTGTCAGCCTCATGCCAATCTGCCATGTCCAGCATACATTAGTGGAAGCTGTGGCAGAAAAACAAATCTAAGAATGCTGCCTAGATATGTCAAAGGTTTCAGAATCAATGCAACAGAACAGAATCTCTCTGCTTATATGTCAGCTATGAGAAACATTGGTTTGAAGTGCTTCTAGCTAAAAGAAAAAGAAAAAGTAAAAAATAAAGTCTCAACTGGCTCAGGTGTTAAATGACACCTGATTGACTTTCCTGTCTTCACAGGTGAAACCCCTTCAGCCCACTATTTCAACACATTCAGGGATTGTAATGACTGTGAATTTTGCAGACTGTCTGCCTTGTGCGGTAGCAAAGCCTATTTGATACAGGTGGAACTTCTCATTTCACATTTATTCTGAAAATGGAAATCTGGACGATGAAGATGTCATGAGAGGTAAGCTCTCAAATTTCTGCAACAGCTTTGCAAGAAGTGGAACGCCAATAAAATGGTGCCTAGCGCTCAAAGGTTGAATCTGTAAAAAGGGATTATGTGTTAATGCTGCTGCTTTACCATGTCTCTGAAAAGAGGTGCTGGTGTTCTATGGGGACACTGATTCAAGTGGTTCCTTCATGTAATAATAATTCGAATGACTTTTCTCCTGCACACCAATAATGGGATATCATGAAAAGTCAAGCAGCTCTTGTCTATGCAAAAAGCTGGTCTATCAGTGTGTAGAAATTGCATGTTGCCACAGGCAATATGTTATTGTTTACTAATAAGAAATGGAGCAATGTAGTAACTGTTCAATGCTGTCTGGGATGAGAGTGAATTTTATTAGGCACATTGTGTCACCAGAACTTTATATTCTTTAGATATTGCTTGGCCCGCAGGGCTTACCACATAAAGCAGAGCTTTCTCAGTGTTGGCATCTCAGTAGTGGAATTCCCTTCCCACAAGAGATCCTGTTGTTCTCTACACTTTTGTCTTTCAGGTGCCTGTTAAAAGTGGATTTATTTGTACAAACTTTCAGGGAATAATGGAAGTGATAGATTTGTCTTGGACTGCTGCTATTTGTATTGTTTTAATGGTACTTTAGCAAAAAGTTGCCATTTATGATTTTAGAAATGTGTAACTTTAGCAGTTTTGTGATGTTTAGACTTGTGGTCTTAGATATTTCTAATGTGAGATTTTAATTATATATTTTTGATGTAAGATAGCTAGCCACCCTGTGTTCTTAAGAGGAAGGACAGGCATAAATAAAATAACACCTTTTGTCAATTTAAATCAATATGCACATTACCAAACATAACCTCAATATCATTAGTGTTTTTGACATATATGAAGTAACTATTCAGATACAGTGTAATAAGTGCTACAAATGAATTTAAAAAAAAAATTCCCCTCTTCTCCCCCCCCCCCCCATTTTCTTCAAATGAACTCAAAGAGGCATGTATGGATGTTTTCTCTGCTTTAACCCAACAATCCTAAGAGTTAGGTCAAGCTGAAACAGTTTTCTTGCTTCTGTCAAATGAGTGATGACTAGAGGTTCATCCAGGGAATGTCATTGGGGGGAAATCATTTTTTTAAGCTGTGTATATATATATATTTTCTGTTTCATATATATATATATATATATATACATACACAGCTTAAAAAAATGATTTCCCCCCAATGACATATATATATATATATATATATATATATATATATATATATATATATATATATATTAATGCAGGGGTTCCCTTAGTCCTGAAAATTATTTCAAGGATTATCCCAAAGTAAAAAAAAAAAAAAAAGACCAAGGGGGGTTGCAGACTGCCAGAAATAGTGCAAATTGGGTCCACTTTTAGGGTTAGGGATAGGGAATCATGGGAACTGTATTTTATTGTGGCACCAGAGCTCTCTGACAGAGAAGGCTCAATGTCTCAGGAAAAAAAAAAACAATTCCCATGATTCCCTAGCACTAACCCTAACACTAAAAGTGGACTCAGTTTGACTATTTCTGGCAGTCTACAACCCCTCCAAGAAAGGCTGATCTAACCACTACACAGCTGTAAGAAGCACAGTAATTCAGTTCCTGTTCATTTTGGTTGGTTCAGGAGAACTTGATTTCTCTCCATGCATCAAATTTGACTCAGCTGCCTTACCTTGATTCCTGCCTCAATGGGACAGGTGAGACAGAAAAACTGAAGAGACAGATGCACTTCTGTAACACAGCCTCCTTGCCAGTACTCTGTCCACTCCAGGGCCTTTACGCACTACTATGTTATAGCATTATGATTCCACTGCCATGGCAACTTCCTACTGAGTCCTGGAGTTTGCAGTTTGGTGGGGCACTGGAGCTCTCTGGCTGAAAATTTTAAATATTCTATTGCAGATCCCACAGTTCCTGAAGGTGGAACAATAGTGGTTAAAATGGAATCATAGCACTATAATTGTGTAATGTGAAAGGGTGCCAGCCCAGTATGCTTCCAGGCCAGTCATGAAACAGAAAATCACACAGTTCACAATCAGTCCTGTAAAGTATCAGTGTGTGAACTTGGGATGGAGGAAGGAAAAAGGAAACAGCACACGAAATTTGCATTGTAAGTGGAAAAATCTCTTGCAGTTTATGTCAGCATTCTCTGCTCCTAGCCTAATGCTTCATATTTTAACGCAACCATCCAAGGTGCAGGATAGGTTCAGCCCCTTAGGCTGCATCTGTACTGCAGAAATAATCCAGGTTGATACCACTTTAGCTGTCATGGCTCCATGCTATGGAATTCTGGGAATTGTAGTTTGTTGTGGCACCAGAGCTCTCTGGCAGAGAAGGCTAAATATCTCACAAAACTACAATTCCCAGAATTCCATAGCATGGAGCCATAGCAGCTAAAATGGTGTCAAACTGGATTATTTTTGCAGTATGGATGCAGCCTTAGAGAGTTCTTTCAGTGTTCATTCTAAAATCCATATCAAATGTACTGTCTTCTTTGATGTGGAAACCATCAGGCACAACTTTAAACATGTCAGGAAGGCAGACCAAGCCTAACAGTAGAAATGTAAACATACACCCAGACAGATGTAGGAGACACTGTGTAGGCAATAGCAGCAATTCAGTCAAGAGGGCATAGGAACTAAGGATCAGGACCTCCTTGGGGTATAAAAGGCAAACTTCCACTCAGGTGCAAGCTGTCAAACCTTTTCTTTGATAACTTGGGTGGCACTCCTTCCTTCCTCGATAACATCCTCAACACCCAAACAGAATGTGAAAGGCCATAGCTGAGGGGCACAAGGGCACACTTTGCCTGGCATAGGTCCCTGTTATCTTCAAGTAAGACTGAGAAATTCTCCTGTCTGAAATTCTGGAAAGCTTCTGTCAAATGAGTGATGACAATACTGAGCTAAATGCACCAGTGCTCCAACATGGTAAAGACAGTTTCCTAACATATCCCAAATGGTGTATTTTTAAACACATTTTTTATACATTTCAAAAGCTTATCACTTTTGACAGTGGTTTTGAGGACCTATGCTCTAGGGAATGCTGGGATGTTTCTTGATGCTTGACAGCAGAACAGGTGGCCCAAGATGAAGGGCAAGTGGTGAAGGTGAGGTGCAGGACAAGATGGTGCTCTCCCTTTCCGCACACACCTCTCCCATTGCAGTCACAGAAGCCAGCTAGAGTGGTGGTTGAGTCTTTACCTCAAGATTGACAATAGGACTATTTTCTCTAACACAACTGGGCAGTGGGGTAGTGGAGTTAGGGCTCACAGAGTGAAAGCCCAGTGATTTTTTCAAAGAGACAATGACATCATTGACTACCATCACCCTTTAAACTCCCCTATTCCCCATGGAAGCTGGAGTAAAAATGAATTTTCCCCAACAATTTATTATCATCTATCCCTGTTGCAATCTAAGGTATTTTGGGGGCGGCTCAGCCTTGAGTTAAAGCAAGTTTACAAAAGACCTGCTCTTGGCAAAAAATGAACATTTTTAGAAATTGCTTTATGTCAATACAGCCATCTGCATGATATTTATTCATTTATCGTACTCTTACTAGTAGGAGTAGGTGGGAGGGTGTTGCTAAAGAGGTGAAGGCCTGCACTTCAAAATGTATTGTTGCATCTCTGTAACAGAAGAAAGGTGCTAGCGCAGGGGATTCAGGACAGGTTGTGCAGCATATATAGCTCTGTCTCCCAACAGCAAGAAGGAGGGTTGTCATTGCTGCCATAATGCCACCCCCATCATCTGTCACTTTAGGCAGCTGCTTCATTTGGCCTGATGGCAGGATGGCTGACTTTGCCAAGATCTCCTCAGTGAGACAATAAACAATGATGGACAAAATTCCCTGGCTGAAATCTCACCATCAGCTCCCAGACATCTCTTTCAGATACTTACAGGACAGTGTCAACTGTGTTTCAATATACACTCTTATTATTTTCTGTGGTCTGATGGCAAGACCCAAGGAGGTAAACTCACGGTGTGCTCTAAAAAAAGTGCTTATTAAGCTATTTGGTTTGGCAAACTGGCAGGTTATTATTATTATTATTATTATTTACCAATGTAAATGACTGGCACCAGGTTTGTGCCCACTGGCTACAGCTGTTTCTTTCTTGGTTGGAAACTTGCTGTGGACTGGCAGCCAATGGTTCATAGACAGCACCTTTCCATGAACCACCAGAACAAAGCCCAGAATAATTTGCTATGCACAGTAGTTCTTTTGCAGCTAGCTTAATATGGAAAAAGGTCCCTAAAAGCAGAAAGACTGAAAAATGTTGCTTTGGGTTGACACTCTGGTACCATCTCTACTCCTTATGCCTACCTGCTTTCATCCACAAACTGGAATTAAAAGAGACTACTTCTATCCGAATGCACCCTAAATATAGGCTGTTATTTTGGAATTTTTCCACATAGATGTTTGGATTATCTGGCCTTGTCCACAACATCAGTCAGCAGGCATGTGAAAATGTAAATTAGAATTAATTTTTAGTTGCTAAATTTGTCAAAATAAAGAAACTTTGTATTGATCTTTGTCTTGAGGCCCAATTACCTGCATTAAGTGCTTTTATTACATGAAATACTGAGTATGGTATTTAATGGCTTGGCATTGATTTGTAGGAAATTGCATGTGTAAAACTAAAGCCAGTAAGTAAAGATGGTGAGAAAGTGATTCATTATTTTAATATACCATTTTAAAAACCTGACATGCTCACACGTACGCACAGACATTTCAAAAAATATCTCTGTGGCTGTAAGCTATATTTATATACATTGGATACTACTATTATAGTCACTTTAACTCTTCCATACCTCCTTCCACAAAGACACCCCAATTTTCCCTTCCTTTATGGAGCCCCAGATACACACTGAGGCCTGAATCTGAACAGTAGTTTTTACCTACAGTAGACCCACTGACTCAATTACTGAATGGTGAGTTAATACTTATTTTAAACTTGTAAATTCAGTGGGTATATTCTATTTGGGGCTAACCACAGGATGCAGGCCATTAAAAAACCACCTAGAAAACCATTAATTGTAAGGAATCTGGGTTTGTGGGAGAAGGCTGTAGCTGCTTAGTAGTGTACATGTTCAGTGATTCTATACAAAATACTCCATTTGATCTGGGGGTACCATCCAGTGGACAACTTTGCCCAGTCTGTGGATGAATTCCTGAATTCCTTCCAACATTCTATGGCAGAATTGACCAGAAGGCTATTTCCAGTCACTCACTCCTTCTCCTTTCCTCCCTCCCACTCCGCCTTTCTTACACATTTTCACTTAAACTTAGAAATGAGGCATACATCTTATTTTAAAGTAAATTACACTTTCTGAAGCATGTTTTTCTTTATTGTAATACAAACAATATGGAAATGGTGGTAAAGATCGAGACGTCACAAAATGAGCAGAGGGGCACCTGTCGTTCATCTGGCAGCCCTACGTCTTCCACCATTTTCTAACCCATAAGATCCATTTCAGAAAGCCAGTGTGGCATATTGGTTTGAATGTTGGACTATGACTCTGGAGACCAGCGTTCAATTCCCAGCTCAGCCATGAAATCCACTGGGTGACCTTGGGCAAGTCACACTCTTTCAGCCTCAAAGGATGGCAATGACAAACTCTCTCTGCAGAAACTTGCTGAGAAAACCCCGTAGTAGGTTCATCTTTGGGTCACCATAAGTCGGAAACAATTTGAAGGCACACAACAACAGCAACAATGAAGATCTGATTCACAACACATAAAGGACCACAGTCTAGTTATCACAGATGCTTTCAGTGAATGTTCTTTTTTTGCTTTTGATTACAAGTTCCTACCAACTTGCTAAATATTCAGTATTTTATTCTAACCAATAATGCAGGGATTAGGGACACATGGTCCTCCAGAGGTTGCAGGAGTATAGCTCCCATTAGCCTTAAGCTCTATAGCCAGTAATGAAGAGTGATGGAGAGTTACAGAAAATTAATATAAATTAACATTTTCCTCATCCCTGACCACAGGTGGCCCTAGGTGTGCAGGATGCTGACCCCTGCCTGAGAGCAGGGAATTCTCAAATTAACAATTTGTAAGACACTCTGAGAGTTGAAGTGTGGAGTGTAAATAATCTAAATAAATAAATAATAAACAAAGTGTGTGACCACCTCCTCTCTGGGTCAGATTAGGCTGTGGACCATAGCCTTTGTGGAGAGGAGAAGCAGGAAGGAAGGCTTCTTGTTTTCAGGGATTCCAGGCCCCCCTTTTGCTCTCTCCCACTAAAAAGAACAGACTTAGAAACAGTTGACCTTGTCCAGCTTGTGCCTTGTTTTAATTACAAAAGAAGTCAGGAAAAAAATGGAAATGGCTTTCTGTCTCATTGTTCAGTAAGTGAACATGTGTCCAAGGCATAGTTCTATAGTGTGACAGCAAATCAAAATTTATCATGAGATTATCTCTGGTAGCTGCAGCATGTCCATGCTCTAAGTAAATGTACCATGCAGATGACCCTCCTGATATTTTCTGGACTTCTGCTCTCAGCATTTTTCACTATGGGCTATGCCGGCAAGGGCTACTAGAAGTTGCAGCCCCCAAACACTGCGGGGACTACAAGGTTCTCATTCCTATACCATGCATTTTCTATATTATATTCTTAACAGTGTACCTGAGAGTAAAATGTGTGAAGTGTTTCTTAAGGTCCAGTTAACATGCCAATAAATGCAAAGATGCTGGAATGACCAGGCACTTGGCACTTCTCTTCAAGTGCAATTTTTAAAATGTGACTTTATGACATAGCTTTTTTTTTTTTTAATTTCAGAAAGGAAACAACCCCAAACAACTCATAGTGCCGCTTTTCAGAATGGTGCTGTTCTGTACTGCTTTCACAATGCCCCTCTGTGCAACATTTCTGGTTGGGGGATCAGGCCTGCCACTGTTTCCCCTGTAAAGCAGCTAAAGGCTTTTTCTGCAGTTTCCTTGCCAATCTTTGCCCTTGCAAAAAAAAAAAAAAAAAGGGGCGGCTGGCCTGGACTGATGCTGCAGCTCTTCCTCTTGCTAAAGCCAGCAGCCCCACTGGGCTCCAGCCTCCCAGCCACTTAATAATGTGGTTAACATCCTGCTTCTCCACTCATTTTTCCAGGCAGTGGCTTCAACTACGTCTCTCTGCGAGCTCCTGAATGAATTTGTTTTCTCTGGATCCTGGTGCTGTATTTAAAGGCGTCTCACGTTTGGGGGCCTGCGATCACTGATGCGTTTGTTTGAAGGGGATGAATCAGTCTTCTGAGTCTAACCACGTCCAATCTAGGCAATCGGGTTTCACTGAAGGCTTTTTTTTAAAAAAAAAAAATAGTATTTTTTTAAATAGTATTTTTCCCCTCCCAATAATAACAGTGACACGAAATCTTTCCTCCCCCCCCCCAAACTTAGGACTCTCCTCACCCCCAGCATGGTAGTGAGTTATCCCATTTGTATGTGAAGATCTAAGACCAGAAGGTGAAAAGGAGGATGTGCTGACTTGAATACACATACACACACACTTTCCCTTTCCCTCTGACTTTCACTTTTTATTATTTACAAGCCTCATGGCTGCTGTTGGCTGTCTCCAAGTGACATGCTGTTGGCCTTGGAAGTGTGTAAGGCTTTTTCTGGGATGGGGGTGTCCATCCCAGGAAGGCACTGAAACAGAGCCTAGTGCCACCCAGGTTTGGGTCCAACCCAAATAATACACAAAGAGAAGATCAGACCCTCTGAGACACCGAAAGAAAGCCGTGGCTGTTCTTAAGCTAAGCCTCTCGATGCTGATATGATGGAGGCTGACTCCTGAGGATGAAGCTGGAGGGAAGGAAGGGTGACTTTTGCACTCTTGCCTTGCCTCCAATTTTTCAGCCTTTGGAGAGCGCCACAGGCTCTTTCGCCCTCGGAAAGGGCTGGACCGAAGGAGACAGGGAAGATCTCAGCAAGATCGGGGGAACTTCGGAAATCCCCCCCTCCGCCTCTTGAAGGATAGCCGGATCCATCATCCCCAGGAGCGGGGACGATGACTTTCTCAGCTAGACAGAAATGGAGGGCTCTGTGTGGGGTGTGTGTGTTGTGGGTGCCTTCAAGTCATTTCCGACTTAGGGCGACCCCGATCGCGAGGTTTCCTTGGCAAGATTGCGTCTGATGGGGTTGGCCATTGCTTTCCCCTGAGGCCGAGAGAGTGTGCCTTGCCCAAGCTCACGGGGGAGGGTCTCATGGCCCAGCTGGGAATGGAACCCTGGTCTCCAGAGTCATAGTCCAACACTCAAACCACAATGTCCCAAACCTAGGCCAAGCCGCCGCTCCGTAACCTCAGATTTGGACAGCTCCTACTTCCTTGCCCTTCTCGAGAGTTTTGTCCAGTTTCGCCTCCTCGGCTGATGCCTCCCCCCTTTTTCCTGGTCACAGTTTTGGAAATAATGCTTTGCAATTTCCACCTCTCCAGATTGCAAAACCTCATCCTCTCCCCACTGAGAGCTGGATGCC
Organism: Phrynosoma blainvillii; assembly: GCA_026167975.1. NCBI lineage: Eukaryota > Metazoa > Chordata > Lepidosauria > Squamata > Phrynosomatidae > Phrynosoma > Phrynosoma blainvillii. The sequence goes on along the minus strand of JANUYF010000003.1, from coordinate 135,333,672 downwards.
TTCTCCTAAGGCTTGCATCCGCACTGGAGAAGTAATCCGTGTTGACACCCCTTGAAGTGGCATGGCTCCATGCGATGGAATTCTGCGAAGTGTAGTTTGTTGCGGCACCTTTGGAAACTACACTTCGCAGAATTCCATCGCATGGAGCCATGCCACTTCAAGGGGTGTCAACACGGATTATTTCTCCAGTGCGGATGCAAACAGAGTCTGTGGCTGAGACTGCGCCCCGTTGCTCCTTCTCTCTCAGCTTCTGCATCTCTCTCTCTCTCTGTTGCCTTTTCGCCCAGACTATATGGAATAGCAAGGCTCTGCAATCACGTGTTTCTGAGATATATTTTTTTGGGGGGGGGGGGGGAGAAGAAGAAGAAGAAGAAGGGGAGGATCGCATTGAAGGAAGGGGGTGCCTCCGCAGTTTGCTGGGGTCCAGGAACACACAGACACACACACAGAGAGACAGGAGCGCGCATTCACACACACACACACACACAGAGAAAGCCTAAAGCGGAGCGCGCACCCGCGAGCGCGCACCCACACATACACACACACACACACACACACACACACACACACACACACACACAACCGGAGTGGCCAAGAGCTGCCGCTGAAGTCTGGAGCTTTTGCTGCCTGCCTGATCATCGCTGTCGCCTCCTAGCAAGCTGGGATCTACCTATATACATACATATATACATACATATATATATATATATATATATATTTGGAAACCTCTGCCTGATTTTGTTTTTCGAAACCGGTTTTGGTGTAGATAGATGATAGATAGATAGATAGATAAATTTCTGTCTTGTGGAAGGAGGCAATTGCTTTCTGGCTGCTCGATCCCTCTCCTGCGCTTTCCGACTTTCTCGCCAGGCTTGGAAATTACTTCGCTTTGGCGAGGTTGGGATTTAATTTTTTCGATTTTTTTTTGTATTTTATTTTATTTTTATTTTTTGGAGGAAAAAAGAAGAAGAAGAAGAAGAACGAAACCGGGGTGTCTCTCTCTCTCTCTCTCTCTCTCTCTCTTTTTTTCTTTTTCTCTCTGGCTCGGTTCCTCTCCCTTCCTCTTCCGAGCTCTCGGTGGCCTTTTTCGTCCCCAGACACAATCCGGGCTGATGCACTGCACGAAAGGTTGGAAATGGAAGTATTGATGCTTTGGTTTTTCCTGTGGATATTTCAGTGCGTTTCGGTGCGAGCGGACTCCATCATCCACATCGGTAAGAGAGAGGTGGGAGCTGGCTGGCTGGGTTGCTTGCTTGTCTGTCTGTCTATATGTCTCTCTCTCTGTGTGTGTGTGTTGGATCTTTCTCTCTTCTGGGTCTGGAGGGGAGGCATCCCAAAGAATCAATTAATAAAAAGAGGAGAGAGAGAGGAGGAGGATCGCGTCTCAGGAAGGCGCAATCGCAATCCTGAGACAGGAGGGAAGATGGAGAGGAAAGCAGAGGAAGAAAATGGAGAGAGAGAGAGACACACACACATATATATATAGAGAGAGAGAACCAGAGAGATCCTCCATCAAATCCTCCCTGCAAAGTTAGGGGAGAAAGGAGGCTGTAATGAGTCACCATTCAAGAGATTGTGGATTTGTCTTCTCCTTCCTCTCACTGGTCTTTAAGATTTGCGACTGCAGTTCCTTCTTCCCCCAAAGCCCCCAGTCCTTGCCTTCGACTTGTTTGCACGCCATTTGCTCCAGGTTTCTTCGTTTATTTTTAATTTTTTTTTGGGGGGGGGGGGAACCTCCAGCAATTCTCCTCCAATCCTCTCCTCAAAGGGAAACTTGCAAGGTGATGACCCCCCCCCCAGCCCAGCTGAGGCAGGTGTGGTTTTAAGATTAGCACCAACACACACACACACACACAATCCACACAATGTCTCCTTTTCGAGTTAGCTGGTGTGTCTAGGGAGGTATTAATTAAAAGATGGAGAGGAGGCAGAGGAAGGTGCCCTGGCATCTGTCTCCTTAGGGAGAAGGAAGATCTCACTGGCAGATTCCTAAGCACCAGGGTTGTGTGTGTGTGTGTGTGTGTGTGTGTGTGTTGTGTGTGTGATCTCAAACTAAGAGAAGGTTGGGTCAGGAGAAAGGGGAGATGCCTGAGAATATGGGGGGGCTTCTTCCAAGGAACTTGGAGAGAAGTGGCTGATGCCAAGGCGGAATATCTGCCAGGCTTCCTTGAGACGAAGCAAAAGGCCAGAGTCTGCAGTCGCTTTTCTTTATAATTTGAAAAGGAGATCTGCAGGGAAGGAAACCGGTTGTGCCTGTGAGGGAGAAGTGTGTGTAGGAAAGAGGGTGCCCGACTACACAGGAAATACTTGAGGGGGGGAAAAAAACCACACAGACAGACACCCAAGGAAACTGGGGAGTTTAGTATCCCTAGGAGTTTGGAGGGGGACTAAAGGGAGAGGCAAGGGAGAGAAATGCGCCCCAGAAAAAGCCGGAGGGAAACCCAAATCCGGAGGCTTCTGTTCATATTAACCATTTATTCTTATTATAGAAGATTCTGGTTAAGTTCAGCCAAAGGGGAAAGGTGCCCCGAAGTGGGGAGGGGAGGGGAGAGATCAGGAAGGCCAATGGGGCTGGTGTGTGTGTGTGTGTGAATGAGTATGGAGACACGTGTCCAGGCTGCCTGGGGAAGAAGAGACGAGAGACTCTTCTCTCTCCCCCCCCCCCCCAAAGCCATCTTCCTCAAGGAAATAAATCCTCCCGGATGCCTTCAGGAGGAAGGAGGTTGGCGGCGAAGAAGAGGCCCGGCGGCACTGCGCATCCCTGGCCGAGGAGGCAGAGACCTCGGGGAAGGGAGGGAAAGCTCCGGCTCCCAGGCTTCGCAAGGGGGGAAAGAAACCTCCCAAAAGGAGAGGGAGCCAGGGGACGGACAGACAGACAGACAGACAGGGGAGGCGGAGGCGGAGGCGAAAAGTTCCACCAGACTTCCAGCAGACCTCCAGGCTCCCCTCCTCTGAAGAAAGCTGGCCAAGAAACAAGCCCATGAGAAGGGCGCCAGAAGTAGTCGGGAAGGACTTAAAGCCCCCCAAGCCATAGGCACAGCCCCTCACAGACGGTGGAAAAGGCGGGGGGGGGGGGGGAAGGAGAGGAAGGCAGCTGCATGCTGGCCAGGCAAAAGACTCAGGCGCCTTCTCTTTCCTCTCAGGTTTTACACGGCTCCTAAAGAGAGAGGAATAAAGGGGTCGGGGAGGCAGGTTAGAGGTAGGCTTCTCTCTCTCTCGAACCCCCCCCCCCCCGCCTGCCTGCCCCCTTTTCCATTGTACCAAAGAATGGTTCCCTTGAGTCGGAAGGAAGGAAGGAAGGAAGGAAGGAAGGAAGGAAGGAAGGAAGCCAGCCCAGCTGCCATTGGGGATTTTGCACACGGTTTCAGCATCTGGGTGGCATTGAAGCGCCCAGCCGAGCCGGGAAGGAGCCACATCCAGAGGCGGACCGGCGGGGGGGGGGGGCTCAGAAAAGAATCGCCCACAAGTCTTAATTTCCATACGAATGTCTCTCTCTCAATGTGTGTGTATAAAACCCACAAGTCTTATTATCCCAGAATAAATAAGAAAGAGTACTCCCTCTCTCTCTGTATGTGTGTATATACATATATATATATATATATATATATATAAAACCTACAAGTCTTATTGCCCCAGAATAAGAAAGAGCTCTCTCTCTCTCTGTATAAAACCTACAAGCCTTATTACCACAGAATAAGAAAGAGTACTGTGTGTGTGTGTATATATATATATATATATATATATATATATAAAACCTACAAGTCTTATTACCACAGAATAAGAAAGAATACTCTCTCTCTGTGTGTGTATAACCTACAAGTCTTATTACCACAGAATAAGAGAGTACTCTCTCTCTCTGTATATATATATATATATATATATATATAAAACCTACAAATCTTATTACCACAGAATAAGAAAGAGTACTCTGTGTGTGTGTGTATAACCTACAAGTCTTATTACCACAGAATAAGAGAGTACTCTCTCTCTCTCTCTCTGTGCATATATATATATATATATATATATAACCTACAAATCTTATTACCACAGAATAAGAAAGAGTACTCTGTGTGTGTGTGTGTGTGCATGTGTGTGTATAATCTATAAGTCTTACTAGCACAGAATGAGTACTGTGTGTGTGTGCATATTGTGTATAATCTACAAATCTTATTACCACAGAATAAGAAAATGTGTGTATAATCTACAAGTCTTACTAGCACAGATTGAGTGCTGTATGTGTGTGTGTATATATATATATATATATATATATGATCTACAAGTTTTACTAGCACAGAATAAGTAAGAGTATGTGTGTCATGTGTGTATGTAATTTACAAGTCTTATTACCACAGAATAAGAAAGTGTGTATGTAATCTGCAAGTTTTACTAGCACACAATAAGAGAGCATGTATGTGTGGGTCTACTACATATATACCAACAAGTCTTATTACCACAGAATAAGAGTATATATGTGTGTGTATGTATATGTATAATTTACAAATCTTATTACCACAGACTAAGAGTGTATGTGTATATGTGTGTGTGTATGTATAATCTACAAGTGTTACTACCACAGAAGCATACATGAGTGTGCGTAGGTATATAATCTAGAAGTCTTATTGCCACAAAATAAGACAATATGTGTATAACCTACAAGTTTTACTAGCACAGTGTGTGTGTGTGTGTGTATAAACCTGCAAGTCTTATTACCACAGAATGAGAGTATGTGTGTGCGTATGTATATGTATAATTTACAAGTCCTACCACCACAGATGTGTGTGTGTGTGTGTATACTCTACAAGTCTTACGACCACAGAATAAGAAAGTGTGTGTGTATGTATAAGCCTGATTACCACAAAATGAGAAAGTGTGTGTGTGTGTGTATAATCTCCAAGTTTTACTAGCACAGACTAAGTGTGTGTGTGTGTGTGTGTGTACCTACAAGTCTTATGGCCACAGAATAGGAAAGGATGTATGCATTTTGAGTCTGTGGGGGTGAGAAGACATCCTCTCTCTCTCTCTCTAATCTGTCTTGTCCATGGGGCTGGGCCCCTCTCTCCCGCCCCCGCCAACCAGGGGTGCATTATGTAAGGCTTATCGCCAGATGTTTTCCTGGGAGCTGCATAAACAAGGCACGGAAATGAGAAGCTTTCAGGTTGCAGTCAGTGGGCTCCATTAAGGCCAGCCGAAGCAACAGCGCCCAGCCCAGTAGAGTCAAGGGAGGCAGGCGGAGGGGAAACCGCTCCCAAGTTTGGGATCTCTGCCTCTGAGCACCCTCCCCCCCTTCTTTTTTTTAAATGATAAGGAGGATACTTTTCCAAAGCTCGCTCTTTCTCCTGCCCTGTCTTGGAAAGGGCTTTAAAAAAATACACCCACCACCCCACCAAGGGGAAAACAAATGTCCAGAGCCGAGTAGCACACCCTAAAGCAGGGGTAGGCAACCTTTCCCCTTTAAGGGCCGAGGGACTTCAGCTCCCAGAATCCCAGGAGCTATTGGCCAACATGGGACTATTGGCCAACATGGCTGAGGCTTCTGGGAGCTGAAGTCCCTCGGCCCTTAAAGGGGAAAGGTTGCCTACCCCTGCCCTAAAGGTTTTCACCCTTCCTCCCTTTATGGCTGCTGCTGTGTCCTTCCAAGTCCTTTCCGAATTGATGGCACAACCCTAAGGCCAACCTCTCTCCTGGGGCTGGCTTTCGGGGCAGGTTTCTTCCGAGGAGGGCTGCCATGGCCATCCTCTGAGGCGGAGGGAGGCTAACTTCTATCTATCGCATCTATCTAATTTATCTAAAAAGTCCCAGCCCAGTGGGGAACTGGACGACCCTGGTCTCCAGCGACACGAAGCGCTCCTATCTTCCCTTTTGCTGTTAACCGCCCTCGAGTCGATCCCGAATCATGGCGACCCTATGGATGAGACATCTCCAACCAGGGGTAGGCAACCTTTCTCCTTTAAGGGCCGAAGGACTTCAGCTCCCAGAATCCCAGGAGCTATTAGCCAACATGGGACTATTGGCCAACATGGCTGAGGCTTCTGGGAGCTGAAGTCCCTCGGCCCTTAAAGGGGAAAGGTTGCCTACCCCTGCTTGAAAAGACCCTCAGTCCTCCAGTGCTCTGCTTCATTCCTGAAACCTTTTAATACCGACCTCCTTAATAATAGAGTCCATCCATCTAGCATGTGGCCTTCCTCTCTTCCTACTTCCCTCCACTTTTCCCAGCATTATTGTTTTTCCCCCAAAAAGTCCTCTCTTCTCATGATGTGTCTGAAGTAAGACAGTCTCAGTTTGGTCATCTGGGCTTCCAGGGAGGTTTTCGGCTTGATCTGCTCTAGGACCCATTTGTTTGTTCTTTTGGCTGTCCATGGATCCTCAGCACTCTTCTCCAGCACCACATTATCTCAAAGGAATTGATTTTCTTCCTATCTTCTTTCTTGACTGTCCAGCTCTCACATCCATACATGGGAATAGGGAATACAGTGGCTTGGATGATTCTGACTTTTAGTGCTGGTCGCCATCACCTGAGGGGTTCCCCCCCCCCGGTGTTTCTCTGCCCATGGCCACGCACGTGCCCCTCCTATTTTGGGGAAGAAAGACCGCTGGACTCCCGGGGTTTCCTCGCGAGTAATGGCTGGGAGGCTTTGGCGGGAATTTCCCCTGGTGGGTCGTGGCCACAAGGTTTTCCTCGGCAAGCCTTGGCAGTTCATGCGGCCTCTAAAGGACAGCTAGCTGATCCTTCCCATTTTGGAGGCCCAAGCATCTAGTCTTCTCCAGTAGAGTCAAGGCTCCTAGAGCAAGCCTTCAGCCTGGGGGAGTGGTTTGAGCCACTATCAGACTCTGAAGGCTAGGGTTCCAATCTTAATTCAGCCATGAAAACCCACTGGGTGACCCTGGGCAAGTCACTCTCTCTCAGCCCCAGGCAAACCCTCTGGGAACACAGGTTCCCATAAAAAAACAACACTCCAGGACTCAAACCACTACTCATAGGACTCTGGCGACCGGGGTTTGAATCCCTGCCCAGCCATGTCAACCTTCAGCCTAGGACTGCCAGATCTAAAACTTAAAAGGAAAGGACACTTCATAGCTGTGGTGCCCATTGATCACTGCTCTATTACAGCTGCAGCATTTTTAAAATTATATTTGTGGATGCAAGACACTCTCTCAACCTCAGAGGAAGACAAAGAAAGGCAACCCTCTGGGAACAAAGGTTGCCATAAAAACAACAACACTCCAGCACTCAGACCACTACTCATAAGACTCTGGCGACCAGGGTTTGAATCCCTGCCCAGCCATGTCAACCCACTGGGTGATCCTGGGCAAGTCACTCTCTCTCAGCCTCAGAGGATATTAAGAGTAAACCTCCTCTGGAGAAACTTGTCAAGAAAACCCTCATGATAGACTCGCCTGGTTGTTGTGTGCCTCCAAGTCCTTTCTGACTTATAGCCGCCCTATCATGGGGTTTTCTTGGCAAGGTTTATTCAGAGGAAGTTTGCCATTGCCTTCCCCTGAGGCTGAGAGAGTGTTGACTCGCCCAAGGTCACCCAGTGAGTTTCATGGCTGAGTCAGGAATCGAGCCCTGGTCTCAATTCGTTGTCCGACACTCCAACCCTTACACCAGGCTGTCTCTCAGGCTCGTTTTGGGGTCGCCACAAGTCAAAAACGCCTTGGAGGCACACAATAACAAAGAGGGCCTTCGCGTTCCTCGAACTCAGCTCCTGTGGCTGAGAGCACGTGCTGGGCAGGCGGAAAATGGGCGGACAGGCAGGCGAGAGGAAAGTCCAAGGGCCTTTGCAGACTGCCAGAAATAGTGCAAATTGAGTCCACTTTAAGGGTTAGGGTTAGTGCTAGGGAATCATGGGAATTGTATTTTTTTCTGAGACATTGAGCCTTCTCTGTCAGAGAGCTCTGGTGCCACAATAAAATACAGTTCCCATGATCTCCTAACCCTAACCCTTAAAGTGGACTCAATTTGCACTATTTCTGACAGTCTGCAAAGGCCCAAAGTGTGGGGGAAGCAGAGGAGGAGAGGGAAACTTGGTGGCTCATCATCATCATCATCATCATCATCATCATCATCATCATTATCTTCTTCTTCTCTCTCTTTCTCTCTCCCCCCAATTTGCCAACAGGTGCCATCTTTGAAGGCAACGCGGCCAAGGACGACGAGATCTTCAAGCAGGCGGTGGCGGACCTGAGCCTCAACGATGATATCTTGCAGAGCGAGAAGATCACCTACACCATCAAACTCATAGAAGCCAACAACCCCTTTCACGCCGTCCAGGAAGGTAGGAAGCCTGAGCCCCCGGCGAAAGAAAGGCGACTTGGGCTCCTTCGCGGTTGCAAAGCCGAGATCCGGTGGCTGGGTTTGCAAAGTTTGCAAAGTTTGCAAAGGCTGGGAAGGCGCTTGGGGTGAGTGGGAGGGTGGGTAGGTAGGTAGGTGCCTGGGTTAGAAAAAGGAGTTTGGGGATCTGTCCATCTCCTCTCAATGGCTCGCTGCAGGGTGTTGCTTTCCGGGATCGATCTCCTCCTAGACTGCATCCATCCGCACTGGAGAAATAATCTGCAGCCCCAGTTTGCAAAAGCTAGCCAGGAATGAGCTTTCTAAAATTGCTTTTGCAAAAAACCTGTCAAACCCAACGTTGTTGTTGTTATTGTTGTTGCCCGCCCGGATTTCCCCCCCCCCCCCCCTCTTTCTTGCGGCGTGATCGCGGTTTGGCTTGGCTTGACTTGATAGCTTTCCTTTCGGCCAAAGGTTGGCGCTGTTTCCCAAGGAAAGAAAAGCAGAGAGGAGAGAAGAAAAGCCGCAGGAGAGAGAACCGGCTTGGGGTGCCTGTGAAAGAGGGCTAGCAGGAGGCTTGGCCTCTTTCTTTCTTTCTTTCTTTCTTTCTTTCTTTCTTTCTTTCTTTCTTTCTTTCTTTCTTTCTTTCTTTCTTTCTAATCTATCTATCCAATCTATCTATCTAATCTATCTATCTAATCCAGGGGTAGGCAACCTTTCCCCTTTAAGGGCCGAGGAACTTCAGGTCCCAGAATCCCAGGAGCTATTGGCCAACATGGGACTATTGGCCAACATGGCTGAGGCTTCTGGGAGCTGAAGTCCCTCGGCCCTTAAAGGAGAAAAGTTGCCTACCCCGATCTAATCTATCTAAAAAGTCCCATACTAGAAGAATTGGTGGCTGGCTCCCTGTGTTTGGAACTGGAGAGTCTGATGCGCAATGATGAAGCAATGTTGAGCTTTCGGGGTCTCAGGAGTTAGTTGTTGCAGAGATGCTTACCAGACTATATTGGTTTTTTGTCCTTTGGATCTGTGGGGCTATTTGTAATTGTCTCTTGAAGAGGCTCGATTCTAGCCAGAGGTCTGACATGTTTACTTTGAATCCATATCCTAGTTAGTTCCAAGCCTGGATTTGTAGCCTGAAGGAGGAATGAGAATGAATGAATGAATGGAAGGGGTGGGGGGAGTCCATAAAGGAAGAAAAGTTGCTAGCACAGTGATATCCACTTTGGATCAAAGAGAAATAGGTTTTGATAACGAGAAGATTGGCTACCCAAAGTGGGCAACAGGTGGGTTATTTGGCCAAGGCCCTGCCTGGGAGACGGATTTTGAACTCCTGGGTTGCCCTTAAGGCTGTGCACTTTGGGCAAAGGAGGGTTACTGGCTAATTGTACATAAGAGCTGGCTGAGGCTGACTGGAGGGAACTGGTATAAATGTTTTGGGGAATTAGTAGAAAGGACAGACATGGTTGAAGCTGAGGAAAGTGGTGAGAAAGGGAAGCATCCCTGAAGGCTGTGAGGCAGTGATCCTAGCGAAATGGATGCGATGCTGAGTGGCTCACCGTTGGCTCTCTTGCCTATGAAAGCCTACTTCATAACTCATTAACCCCCACTTACAGGATCCTTTCTGCTGCTTTTGTTGAGTGATCATGATTTTTATTAGTCCTTGTTTGTAATCCCCCCCCATAGTGTGAGGAGCTTCACTTTCTTGCTCTGTTAGCTTTTTGCAACATTTCTCCACTTTCCTCTTCTGTTTAGTCTTCACTTACATAGAGTCTGTTTCTTGCAAGAAGGAAGGGAGATGGGTGTGTGTTTGGATGTCATGAGCAAAACATGTTGATCAGACAGACTGAATTGCTATTGAAGATACCAATTAACAATGTGTGTGTGTGTACAACAGCCAAATGTTCATGATCTGAACACTTCTCTGACCACTGTCCTGTTTTGCGGCACCTGTCAATCCGTCTTTGTGTTGGCAAGGGGGAAGGATACCCAAAGGGAAATATTAATTGGATAAACACAAAGAAGAGCTGTTTCAGCCAGGAGTCTCTGTTCTGCCCATCCCAGGTGTGCTTTCTATGGTCACTGGAATAAATAGGATGCATTGTATTACTATGAGTTGCATTTAGAAACTGCCTCCTAATGTTGTGTTTTCAAATCGTTGTGTATTAAAGGTGGCGTACTTTGATGGAGGGAAAGAAACACAATTTAGAAAGACTCGGCTCTTGCTCTCTCTGTCATTCCTTAACACACGCTCATATACGCAGGGAGGAACACATTGCATTTAGATATTTCTTGAACCTGGCCTGTGAGATTAGAAGGCAGGTTGCTTGAAATACATAACTTAACAAAGGCATCTTTTTGAAGAAGCTGCAAATAAAGCAACATGGAAAATGCACAATAACCTGAATCTCTGCATGTGGTGTTGCTGAAAAGAAAAGAAAGTAAGCTTCTATGTAGGCTTGACAACTCTTCTGCCAGCTCTTGTTCCTTTCACCCCAGCATGATCCAGAAATATTAGTAAAAGGATAATATTTCTCTCCATGTATGAAAAGATTCACCTGCCAATTTGTGCAGATCAAGCTCTCTTAAAGGCATAAGAGCAAGCAGAGCATTTGGCTTTGGTCTTTTGACAACCTTGGGTGGTGAGGGCAGGCACATCTTCATTTACAATGCAGGAATAGTAGTAGTAGTAATAATAGGAGTTGTTTTTTTTAATCGAAATGTGTGTACTTCATAATTCCATGCAGGTATAAAAATAGATTAAATAGGCCATACTAATGAATGGCTGCAAAGTATGCTCAAGTTTACAGGACTTGACAAGTAGCTACGCAGATAAATGATTTCAAATTAGATTTTTTTTTTTTTTTTTTACAAAAGAAAACAGTCTAAATTAATTGGCTTGCTTCTACAAACAGAAGACTTCTTAGAGATGTTATATAGGGAGTTCTGATGAAGCAGTCAAGATTGATTAGTTCATGCATTATTTCAACAGCAGTGTATCTGTGCAGTAATTACTTCAGAAAAAGAAAGCTATTTAGACGTCCTGGCAATATTTATTTATTTATTTATTTATTACTTCCTCCTAAGAATGATTCATCAAGAGTCCAATTTCTTACCATGGTTTGGGGGAAAAGTTCTCTCTCTTTTTTTTTCTCCTGGTGTCAAAACTCATCAATGTTTGAATGCTTGCTGGATCAGCACAATTGCATGAAACGTTGATTTTTATGAAAATGAAATCTTTTGGTGTTCTTATAAAGCTGTATTAATCAGAGTCTCTTATATTTAAACTACCTTTTCACTCATATTCTTTAGTATTCTGGACATTGCCCCAATGGACTAAGGTTCAATTTACCATGGGATGCTTGGCCAATGGGGACTGAATTTTGGCTTTGGGGTAACATCTGTTATCTACACTGGCAGTAGAGGGAGGCTTTGATGCCTAGTTTCTGGGATAGGTTTGTGTAGCACAATCCTATACATGTTTCCCTGGAAGTGAGTCATGCTGTGTACAATGGGACTTTGTTGCTGTGTGCCTTCAAGTCGTTTCTGACTTATGGCAACCCTAAGGTGAACCTATCACAAGGTTTTCTTGGCAAGTTTCTTCTGAGGGGGTTGCCATTGCAATCCTCTGAGGCTGAGAGAGTGTGACTTGCCCAAGGTCGCCCAGTGGGTTTACATATCCAAGCCAGGATTCAAACCCTGGTCTTTAGACTTACAGTCCAGTGCTCAAACCACTATACCATGCTGGCTCAAACAATGGAACTTACTTCTCATTAAACTAATGACCTCACATTAACTGCTGTGGCTCCATCCTACCGAATCTTGGGATCTGTAGTTTTGTGAGGCACTAGCATTCTTTGGCAGAGAAGACTACAGTAAAGACATTGTAATACTACAAATCCCAGGATTCCATAGGATGGAGCTACAGTGCTTAAAGTGGTGTCAAACTGCATTATTTATAAAGTGTAGATTCATCTACTGTAATCTGAAGGGGAATGGGGAAGATACCTAGAGCCAGAGGACTGACACAGGTTGGCCTAAAAAATGTATTGTTGTTTTGCGGATGTTGGATGTTATTGTACTTTGCTGTATGACCAACACAGCTACCAGGGTATATCGGCTGGTATTTCCTTCTTTCCTTCCTTTTTCAAATATTATATAATTTTTTAATTATGGCATTTTAGTTCAGTATCCGAGGAAGGAGCAATTACCAAGCTAATGTATGAGGCATACACTGGGAAGCCCAAGATAAGATTCAAGCCATACTTTAATCTGTTTTCCTACAGCTCATTAGGCATTGCAAAATTTTCTGTGAGGCCCTAATAAGTGTTGTTTTAAACTGTCCACTCATGGGCAGTAGGCCTCTAAAATTAGAATCTTTCTCTGAGCAGAAGCTGATAAGCCGTAGGGCAGATGGGATGTTGGATAAATGTTAAGTTCCACCAAAGACAAGCTTTGTTCAGATATGTTAATACATTTTAGTGCCATTGACTGCTTCCTCTCTTCTACCAGTGGGGGACTATAAGTAATCACCCACTATTAAGAAGATAGTGGTGGTGATTTTACCTGAACATTGTGACTTCTGGTTCATGCTACAGTGTAGCAGCATCACAGATATCTCTTCTCCCCCTTTAGTTTTTCTTCTTTTGCTGCTGTTAAAACAGTGTGCTGACAGAATGATGCATGGATGTGCCAGAAGCCATACTATTACTCTGTAATCTCTGTTTGGGCCATATTCTGCTCTTTCATTCTTGCCATTTATTCTCTTAGTTCTGGTGGTCCTCTCCATGCTCCACTTCCTGCCCCACTCCAAGTAACTTTCTGAAGGAGCTGTCAAAAAGGAAAGAGAGATGAAGTGAATTAATTCGCTTGTTGTAAGAGGATGAGGCTACAGCTGCAGAGTAATAAGGCTCTGAGGCTGCATCCCCGCTTCAGAAATAATCCAATTTGACACCACTTTAACTGCCATGGCTCAGTGCTTTGGAATTCTGAGAACTAGTTTGTTGTGGCACCAGAGCTCTCTGACAGAGAAGGCTAAATGTCTCACAAAACTACAACTGTACAATAGAACACTACAAACTACAATGCAAAACTACAGTGGAGTATATTTTTCTCTTGATTTCCAGTACATTTCTAAGCAGTACAATACAGTCCATTACTGCAAGTATTAATGTCACTTCAGAAGGACCTAATGCCAATTGGAGCCAACAAATGTCTTCTTCACTTGGGCACACTTACTCAGATTTATAGTGTTACCTGTAGATGCTATCTCACCATGGCTTACATGCCACTAAAGCATATGCAATTTTATGTATTATTTATCCATTTATTGGACTTTTATGCTCTCCAGTAAGTAATGTTCTCTAGGGGATATAGAATACATAAAAATGAACAAGCAGTAAAGACAAATGGCTATATAAAAAAAGTAAGATAAATGTAGTTTGAGAGCCTCTGTGGTAAGCTAGCCATGTGGGAGACCAGTGTTCAAGTCCCTGATCAGCAGTGAAACCCACTGGGTGATGTTAGGCAAGTCACACCCTTGCAGATTTAGAGGAAGGCAAAAGAAAACCTCCTCTGAATAAATCTTGCCAAAATAGCCCTGGGATAGGGTTGCCATAAGTTGATTTGAAGTCGCACAACAACAACAAAAATATAAATTCAGCAGCAAATAATAATAATTAAAAATACCATACTGCCATGCCTGAAAACCAAAATACAACTAGCAACAATGTGGAAGAGTCTTCAAATCTAAGGACATTAAAAATTCAGTTCTTAAAAGCTTAGGAAAGTAAAGCGTACTTTCACCTTTCGTACATGCAAAACATATGCAGGGATGTCTAGTTAGCATCAATGCTATAGGTTCCAGTTGGACCCAGAAAAGAAGTGTGTGCGTGTGCATCTGTTTTCTCTACAGTCCATTCTTCATATTTGCAGAGCAATGTGGTGTGGAGCTACAGAGAAGGTCTGCAACTTGGTGACAGAGCACCTGTTTTACATGTATGAGGATACTGGCATTATCTGGGATCGCTGGGAAGGTCCCTTCTCTGATACCTTGGAGTGTCACAGGTCATTATCAGTAGGACCCATTTAGTAGACACTGCCTATATTCCTAAATAGCCTATCACCTGATAAATTTATGAATTATATATTTGTTGTTTTATAATTGTTTAAGGAATGTTACTCTAGTATGACAGGTAGAGCTGTTCAGGATAAAGATGCCAATGTTCTAGAGTTTATAGTGTTACCTTATAGGAAGTACAGAGAGATACAAGGCAAAATCCCTATTTTGGCCATGAGCATCATTTAATCAGCAGGCAATTCTTTTCTTGCACTTCCAATCAAGGAAAATGTGAACTATACCTAGTTCTTATGGGAGTTAATTCCTTCTTGACTGCAATTGACTTAAAACACATTTAACTTAAAAGAGATATATGGAGGTCTTCCTAGGCTATTGATTAATTCCCCCGTTCTTCATGTGATTAGGAACAGGTCAGCCTAAGCTATATCAGGGATTGGGTCTCACTTTTCATCCACTAAACCTGTACAGGTGAATTATCTTAAATTCTTGTTCAGTATTAGATGAATATTTATGTTCTTTTATTTTAAGCCGCCAGTTTTTCTGAACTTCTCTTTGCTTAGGTTCTTTAATAGATATACTAAATTGCAAGTTGGAATTGATATGGTTCTCTTTGCCTGGCTTAGAAGATCACCATATCCATCTGCTGGATAGCTGGTTGATAGTAACAGCACATTAACCTGGTTGGTAAAGAGTTCTAAAAGCAGCTCTGAAAAGAAAGGTAACTCTCTTCTATACGTCTGGAGTCATTTAATAGGAATTCATAGAAAGTTGCCTTCTACAGAATAAGACCCTTGGTCTGTTTAACCTAGTATTGCCAACTCTGATTGGCAGTAACAGATCATCAGGGCTTCAGATAGGATTCTTTCCTGCTTGTACCTGGACATCTGTGGCGATCTCCTAACCAGGTACTAACCAAGCCTGACCTTCCTTAGTTTCCTAAGACAGAGGAGATTGGGCTGTGTTCAGTGTGGTATGGTACATGTTGTGTATCCAGAATATAAAGGTGTGAAAGTGATATCTCAGAGGAGCATAGCAGGTATCTTGAAGTTTGTTTCCTCTCACAGCTTTGGGAATGGAGACATACCAGAGCTTGGAGCCATTACTTCTATAACATCCAGAATCCCCATAGCCAGCATGGGAATTTTGGAAGTTGTAATAATAAAAAAAATTGTTCCAGGCTGATATGAGGCATACCAGTTTGTTTCACATGGGTATTCAAGGCCTGCAGAGAGTGGTGGTGCCATGCAAAATACATTGTACAGTTATTTTGCCATCTTCTACATTCCCCTTATTGTCATAGGCTGGCTGATTTCTGGTGAGTGACAATGCAGTGCTATCCTTATCTATTCAGATGAGCATTTAGGATTGCAGCCTAAATGTTATTGATTTCAATTGACTTGACTCAAGTGCATGGGATCTCTGCCTTCACTATCTGTCCATTCGTCCCTTAATTTTACCTTAAGAAATAATCTGTTCCCTACAAGTTCAGTGCCATTATACATATAATTCATCATCTTTGCTCTCCACTTCATGGATCTAAGGAAGCAGACCTGCCTACAAATGCTCATAGTGTGATGCATTTGTTAAAGTGCTGCTCTACTCTTTCCCCAAATAATTTGTTGTGTCTGCATGTGTTTAAGTACTCTTGAAAAGAGAATGAAAATTGCAACATTTTCTAATTAGTACAAGAAGGAATTTTCTGAAACAGAAGGTTCCATAAAAACATTAAGCCAGGTAAACTTGAACATTTGAAAGGGGGAGAAAAAAAAATAAAACGTACATTAATATTTGGAAACTAATTGAGCTTTCTCTAAAAATTGTTGTGTAACAAATATAGATACATATTGTACATTATAGCACAGTGGTTAGATATAGATTAAGCTAGACCTACTTTGGGGAAAACCTTACTAAACACAATGAGACCTACTTCTGATTAAAGATAGGAAACTGCCTGTACTGAGGCAGACCACTGGTCTGTCTAACCCAGTACTGTTGACACTGAGTGGCAACAGCTTTCCAGCATTTCAGGCAGCTTTACTTGGAAAGTTCAGGAGATTTGAACCAGAGATCTTCTGCATGTGAAGCACGTACTATACTGCTCAACCGCAATGCTCTCTTCACTTATTGGATAGGATTACACAGTGAGACTATGAACTGATGTGAAATAACTTCCCAGTGAGCCCCATTAGGCTTCTGAACAAATGACATACCATATATACTTGACTATAAGTCAACCTCATATACAAGACAAAGGTTTTGGGCTGAAAATTGTGAATTTTGATATGACCCATGGATAAGTAAAGAGTAAAATTTTCACCACTCTACTCAGAGAAGGGGATAGTTCCTTTTTTGATAAGAATAAAAGGACAGTACATACATTGGCCTGTGGATAAGTCAACCCAGGTTTTTTGGGTCATTTTTTAAAATGACATTTTTAGACACACACACACACACACACACACACACAGAGAGACATACTATGTAGGATTGGGCTGTTTTACTTGTTTTATAAATCTCATGAGAATGCTGCTGTGAGATATCAATGATGTGTCAACAGTGGATTGTTGTGGTTGGTTCAGTTGCACATACTTGACAAGAATGGGGAGTAATGGACAAGCTCATAATCAGAACCTTCAATTTTCAGAAAGAAACCTAAGGTGGTCAACACTGTGAGAAATAAATGCAACGAACAGTGAAGATTAAAAAGTATTTATACTTTTTTTTAAAAAAAATACACAAGTTGTTTCATAATAGATCATGGCTTGGTTTTAGATCACAGTTGTCCTCATATTTCTTGTTGCTATGTGTCTTAAAGTCCTTTCTGACTTATGGCAACCCTAAGGTGAATTTATCATGGGGTTTTCGTGGCGATATTTGTTCAGAGAAGGTTAGCCATTTCCTTCCCCTGTAGCTGAGAACATGTGACTTGCCCAAAGTCACCAAGTGGGTTTCATGGTCAAGCTGGGAATCAAACCCTGGTCTCCAGAGTTGCAGTCCAACACTCAAGCCACTACACCACATTTAGTATCATAGAATCTGAGGCCAGAACTCTGTTGGTTCTGCAATTATGTAGGAGTGAAGTTGGAACTTTTTTTCATTTGTGGTGACACTGTTCTAAAGTGAAAGTCTACTAGATAAAAATTAAAGAAGCTGTTCATGAAATATTTAGCTGAAGGCTGTAAATGTTCCCACATACCTGAGAAGAGAGCCTTGTTGAACTCAGGGGAGCTTCCTTGTAAGTATACATGAACAGGATTGCATGATAAGTGTAGCATGAAATAATCCCCACTTTCTGCTTAAACATGCAACAACTTTAAGAACAAATGAGAGAGAACTTATTTTATATATGCTTGCTTCAGTGCAGTGGTCTGAAGTGGGGAACATATACAGCTGGGAACTGTGGAAAGGTGTGAAGGTCTTTATTAAGAATGGGAAATGTAGCAGACAGTTCTTGTGCTTATAGCCCCACAGCCCTTTTGTGCATTCTTTATGAATGCATCTGTATGGTTAATACATTTATTCTGTATGATCTATATATTTATTGTGAATATAATTTTTATTAGAAAACACAAGAAAAAACAAACAAACAGAAAAATCTTCCAAAAAGGCAATCAGTGTTTGTATTCAATGTACTATAGTACAATTAAGCATGATAACTGCAGGCAAATTTATACATGGGTGACATCTTGTTAGTGACTTACGATGACATAAGTCCATGTTACATCATATGTTTTTGAGCATTGTGGAAGTTGAAATTTTCTACCGAACTTGCAGAGGGACTAACCCCCCCCCAACCTACCTTTTAGCAGCAAGAGATACTCCCTGCCTCTGCTCCATAGCCATTCAGTAACCACTGGAGAGCAGGTGGCATGAGAAGTGTCCCTATAGCCAAATGCAGAACAATAGGACCATAACTAGCCGCTTTGCTGCTGTTCCCTGCCCTCCACCAGTCACTAAATTGCTGTGGGAGGAGTGGCTCCTGTAGCTAAAAGGTAGGCTGTAGGCTGTGTGAGAGTATAGTTCCCCATGTGAACTTTTATGCTATGTCTGTGTGATATCTTTTTTTAAATAAAATTTTATTTATATATTCAAATAGAAACAGAAAGGTATTAATTCATGATTATATAAAACAGGTACTTACTGTTAAAGAACTATAGGAAGGAATAGTTGGGCTATAGTATATAGAGGATGATTTGACTATATGAAGTTTATTACATATACATATTCAATCTGTAATAAACTTCATATAGTCAAATCATTCTCTATATACTATAATCCAACTATTCCTTCCTATAGTTCTTTAACAGTAAGTACCTGTTTTATATAATCATGAATTAATACCTTTCTGTTTCTTTTACATATGTTTATCTGCTCTTGCTATCAAAATAATTAATCAGTTATATCCCTCATTCTTTACTTACAAATTATTTATATATTTCTTTATGTACCTTCCATCCGTGTGTAACAGTTCAAGTCATCTTTTACCTCTGCATGATCCATAGTTACTTTGCTACTTTAACTCTACCTTGCCTTTATATACTCTTTAATTGGAGCCCACTCTTTGTCCAGTCAATTTAAATCTTTTTGGTTTACTAAAGCAGTTAACCTATCCATTTCTTTCATTTCTGTTAGTTTCAATAACCAATCATCCACAGTAGGAATCTCTTCTTTTTTCCATTTCTGAGCTATCAACAACCTTGCCGCAGTAATCATGTAGAGAAAAATTCTCTAATGTTTCTTCTCTATACCCGGACCTAATTTATTCATCATATTCAGTAAATATAGCTCAGGACTTAACTCATATTTAATTTTTAACATTCCTTGTATTGAAATATGAATTCTTTTCCATTATGTTTTCATTATGGAGCATCTCCACCAAGTATGGAACCATGAACCTACATTTTGTTTACATTTCCAGCATTTATTTGTTTTAACATTGTAAATTCTTGCTATTTTCATGGGAGTTAAATACCACCTTTGTTCCATTTTCCAAAAGTTTTCCTTCAAGTCCTGCGAATGAGTAATTTTTTCTGCTTTTTTCATAGCATTTTCCCAACTTTCTAATTCAATTGTTCTCCCAATATCAGTTGCCCATTTGATCATATTTCCTGATATCTTTTCAGTTTCTTGTTCTCTTTCCAGTAATATTTTCTATAATTTGCTTCTTCTTTTATCTGGTTCTGTCAATATTTTATCTAAATCTGTGTGATATTTTATCTTAGCCTATATTTATTACTTGTTGAGTGTATTATTATGGCAGTGATATGTATCTTTGAATGACCTTTCACCAATCAAAATGAGAGATACTTCATATCCATGCCATATTGCTGTGATGGCGAATCTATTGCACACGTGCCAGAGATGGCACACGAAGCCATTTTCCCTGGCATGCAGAGGGCGGGGAGGAGGAGGAGGAAGAGGCATCCACCTGTTCCTCTGCCTTTCCAGCCATCCCAGGCCTTCAGCTGCCTCTCTGGAGGCAGCTGAAGGCGGGGGATGTTGTAGGGGAAGGAGGAGGAACAGGTGTGCACCTGTTCCTCTTCTTCTCCCCTCATCCCCCCAGGCCTTCAGCTGTCTCTGGAGAGTCAGCTGAAGGTCCAGGAGGGTGGGAAGAATAAGTCCCACCCTCAAAGTCCTGCACCTGGAGGGCGGAATTCCTGCCTCTGGAACCAGGTAACACCTGGTGCTGGAAGGCCTTTTCATTTGGGCACTTGCCCCCTAAAAGGTTCACCATCACTGTCATATTGGCTCAAGACATCAAATACTATGCAGTGTGTAGGCTTGGGTGAAACATGCCAATGTGTGAAACCAGGGCAATACAATTATTTCAGTTTCCTGTATGCCAGCATCATCCTATTATGCACCCCTGTGATTACTGACTTCAGAATATTCCAGCCTTACATGGAATCTTGATTTGTAGCACTTCAATAGTCCTTTTAAAATGTTTTCATTTAAGGATTACTTTTTACAATAGCTTGTCTGCTATGGAACTTTGCAAATTACAGAGGATTCTGTAATATGTCCTAGGATGAGCTCACTTGATTCATGTATGGTCTCACTCTATCCTTCTGTGTCTTATGCCTGTGATATTATGATCAAAGGAAAGTTTCCTAATAAAGACCAAGCTGTGTTCAGGGAAGCTGGTCTACCATTATAGATCTTTTTATTGAGCAGCCTTTAATAATCTTACAAGGAATCTGAAGTTTCCTTTGCACACAGTTCAAGAATAATAAGATGACAGCAGGGTAGAGATTTGAGTGTAGGATTATAATGAAACAGAAATACTCATTATGTTGCTGTTATGTTGGTCTTTAATAGGGAAGGAAATAATATTCAAAAATATCTGAAAAATGGTATAAAAATCCTATTTTTTTTTTTCATTTGAGAATTGAGAAAGCTTGACAAGAAGAAGCCCAGACTGATGAGAATCGTCACAATTCAGGACTTATTCTGTGCAAAATTCAAAAGTGCTTGTTTTGCACAGCATTTTCTATGTAGAAAATAATATTGCTACAAAGAAATTTTATTTTCTGTACAAAACAATTGCTATGCAAGTTTTAGGCAGAATACGCCCTGAATTGCAAATAGGCTTTGAAGACTGTGTGGTTTTTGGAGACTTTCTCAAAGCAGGAAGAAAATTGCAAAAATTACTATACTTCCTTCAAGAAGAAAATTAGTAAAGAGTCACATCCTTAGTTTTTAGCCATTTTTATTTTCTTGGCTTGGACATGTGATGGCTTGGTTTGGACATGTGATGGCTTGGCCAAACCACTATAGAAAAAATGAAGTAATAAATGAAAAAAAGAGAATAAACAATTTTTTACTCTTTTCATTCAGAGCTGTAATTGCTTGTGCTCCTTCTTCCCAATTTTCACTTTTTGTGCAAACAATTCTGAGCATGTTTGCTCAGAAATAAGCCTTGCTCTGTCCAGTGGAGCTTATCCCTAACTATCCGTGTTCATAGGATAGTAGCTACATTCATTTAATCACCCCTTTTTATCTGGCATCCTTGGATGCTTCTCCACTGCTGATTTCATGCTGACTCATGGGGATATAGTATTTTTATGGGGATTTGCTAAAACCATGTTCAGCTCTTTGGAAAGAACATATGGCTGCATACATCAGTTGTCGTTTTAATCTGTTCTTTCGGTGCATTCTAAGCACCTGCCAGAAACAAGGGAAACTAGGGGATCTTTTCTGTAGCCCTGGAAAACTGACTGTGTTCCTACACATTTTGCTAACTAGTCTGCTGCCATTAAAAGCTGGAGCTCAGTGGGGTGAATGTGCATAATGCTTTTACCACCTGGTGCTTTTCAAGACCAAACCCAGACTTGTTAGAGACTACCACAGCGAAGACATCTGCAACACTGTCATCTCATTCTGCATGTGCTTTTATGCTTCTGGGTGGGTGGCTCTGTTCTCCTTTTGAAGGAAGTCCATTAGGTAGACTACATAATGACAAAGAACAATGCTGTGCATGTCAACCCAAAATTAAGTCCTGCAGAATTTGATAGGACTAGCTTCTAAGTAAGTGTGGGCAGGCAGAGTTTTGCAGCAAAAGTTTCTTCTATGACCTATGTTCTCTCTTTCCATAGGCTTTAGGGAGTTTGCAATATGTTTTGAAATAACATTGTCTTGCCAAAAAACATTGAGCTGGACATGTCACAATTGCTCACAGTGAAGATGCATTTTAAATTGGTGATCAAATATAGCATATGATTTGTGTACAGAGCCAGTGGTTAGGATGCAAAAGGCATATTTTTTAAGTACAGGGGCATTTAAGTTCCCCCTTCTGAGAGCAGTCTGCCTCCACTTCACAAAAGGCTATCCCTTCAGTTTGCAGAACCAGCTTCAGGCGGGTTTCATGAGACCTGAGCTACTGCTGACAGAAAAGGGTATTAGCTCCCAACTCTAGAAAATCTCATATTTGCACAGAAGGGGTTTAGCCTGAGTACAGGTCTCTTCTTGGGTTCTTGCCAGAAAAAGGTAATATATTCCATTTTGGGGTTGTCTTCAATCCATCTGTACATAGACACATTGAAAATGTGTGTCCAGGCTTCATATAGTCTAATAATCTTAAATTAATAAAAGTTTACCCAAAGAAGTTTTCCTAGTTGTAGAGGAAAATTATGTTGTATTTGAAAAAATCTTTTTTTCAGTACAGCCACAGATTACTCAGGGCCTTTGCAGACTGGCAGAAATAGTGCAAATTGAGTCCACTTTAACTACTCTGACTCAGTGCTAGGGAATCATGGGAACTGTAGTTTATTGTGGCACCAGAGCTCTCTGACAGAGAAGTCTCAATGGACGTTATCACACCAGGGGTCTCAAAGCAGCAAGAAAAGCGGTATGGAATCAATCCAGAACCATACCGGAATGATTCTGGTCACACAGCCGTAATTCCTCTTTGAAAGAGGAATTACAAAGAGCTGGAATGATGCAGTGATGGTGCAGGGATGATGCAGGGATGGGCAGGATTTGCTGCGACGTCGTCTGATCACAGGGGCAAAGGATCCAGAATGATGCAGCGATGATGCAGGGATGATGCAGGGATGATGCAGGGATGGGCGGGGTTTGCTGCGATGTTGTCTGATCACAGGGGCAAAGGATCCAGAATGATGCAGCGATGGTGCAGGCATGGGGCTGCTTTAGACCCCGTGTGATAATGTCCAATGTCTCAGAAAAAAATACAATTCCCATGATTCCCTAGTACTGAGCCAGGGCAGTTAAAGTGGACTCAATTTGCACTATTTCTAGCGGTCTGCAAAGGCCCCCAGTTACATTCTTATAGAGCTGCTATTCCACTTTTACTGCTCTGGCTGCCTCCTGTTGCATTCTGGGATTTGTAGTTTAGGGAGGGGCATTTAGAATTCTCAGTCAGAGAGCTCTTAGGTCTCACTGAACTACAAATCTCAGAATGCCACAGCAGGCAGCCAGAGCAGTAAAAGTGGAATAGCTTATATGTATAATTATATGTATAATTCTGTCTAGGATCTAGACCCATTTCAAACCGGCTTCAGGACAGGCTTTGGGGTGGAGACTGCCATGGTTGCCTTGACCGACGATCTGCGTCTGAGCATCGACAGGGGGAGTGTGACCCTGTTGGTGCTCCTAGACCTCTCAGCGGCTTTTGACACAATAGATCATGGCATCCTCTTGGACCGCCTGAGGAGGTTAGGTATCGGGGGCACTGCTTTGCAGTGGTTCCAGTCCTTCCTCTTGGGTCGGTCCCAGAGGGTGCTGCTCGGGGACTGTAGCTCCAGTAAGAGAGATCTCACTTGTGGGGTCCCTCAGGGAGCTATTTTGTCCCCGATATTATTTAACATCTATATGAAGCTGCTGGGTGAGATAATACGGAGTTATGGTGCTGGGTGTTATCAGTATGCTGATGACACCCAAATCTATTTCTCCGTGTCTCGTTCGTCGGCCTCGAATTCCAATGGCATATCCTCTCTCAATGAATGTCTTCGGGCGGTAATGGGCTGGATGAGGAAAAACAGATTGAGGCTGAATCCAGACAAGACGGAGGTGCTCACGGTAGTGGCCCCGAAACCAAGAATTGGGTTGCAACCTCCGGTCCTGGATGGGGTCACACTCTCCTCCAGTGACTGTGTTCACAGTCTGGGGGTGCTCCTTGACTCGTCGCTCCTGATGACAAATCAGGTTAATGCGACGGTCAGGAGCACTTGTTATCAGCTTCGGCTGATATGCCAGCTGCGCCCTTTTCTGGAAGTAAGGGATCTCGAGACCGTTGTTCATGCGTTGGTAACCTCACGCCTCGACTTCTGCAATGCACTCTACATGGGGCTACCCTTGTGCCTGGTTCGGAAACTACAACTGGTGCAGAACATGGCGGCCAGGCTCGTAGCAGGAACATCTCAGAGGGACCACATTACCCCAGTTCTGAGATCCCTCCACTGGCTGCCTATTAGTTTCCGGACCCAGTACAAGGTGTTGGTCATTACCTTTAAAGCCCTAAATGGCTTGGGTCCAAGCTATCTCAGGGACCGCCTACTCCCATACAATCCTCCCCGCGCTCTTCGGTCCTCCGGGAGGAATTTGCTGCAGCCTCAGAAATCGAGGCTTGCGGCTACCTCCCGGAGGGCTTTTTCAGTTGTCGCCCCCAGGCTCTGGAACGACCTGCCAGACGAGATCCGTCTATTAACATCTTTGGATAGCTTTAAAAAGGCTATTAAGACGGATCTCTTCCGGCAGGCCTTTCCGGACTAGTTAAGCCCCACCCGGACATAAGCAGCCGCATAAATGATGCTCCTACGTGGCCCCATCGTCAGATGGAGGGGATCATCTAGTAAGGCTTAGTTATTCTGTTTGGATCTTAAATTTTAACGATGTTGATTTTAATCCTGTTTGATTTAATACTGTTTTAAGGGGGGGGGGGTCTTCTTGTATTATATGTTTTTATTTGGATTGTATTTTTATTCTTGTAAGCCACCCTGATTGGGTATCCATTGGGCGGGGTATAAATAAATATTATTATTATTATTATTATTGTTATTATTATTATTATTATTATAGCAGCATTATAGGAGAAAGAAACTGGAAGTGGACCTTTCCTCCCTCCCATCAATTTGGTTCACATCTAGAGATACAAGGTTGCTGGAAATACCATTGGTCAATGCCCTTCTGCAAATATCTGCTCAAGAACTACAGTAGTAAAAGACTTGGCACTATATTACCTTGGTTCAAGCAGATCTTGTGCAAGAGAGTGGGCCATGCTTCCTGCTACCAAATGCACTCAACTCAGTTTTAATTATCAATTTCTCGTGCAAAGTCCATACGCTAAATCAGGAAAAACACTTCAGCTTGTATTAGAGGAGGGGGACTTTTGGATTTAACCCAAATTTTACAACCATATTTATTGAGGTAGTGCATAATGTAACAGTAGCTTGAAGGGCATATGTATTTAAATGTATACTGAAATGAAAAAAAATGTGCAGAAGATTGGATGCAACATTGTTCTCTTTCTCATAATGAATATATTGAAAATCTGATGGTGATTGGGGGTATGCAGGTTATTACAAAGTCCTGTCATGCAATCCTGTGAAAACAGTCCACGTAATTATACATTTGAGACAAAGATAACTTTGACATTAGTAGGCCTACAAGTGTGCTTGCATTTTTCTCTGTTGCACATTGTCCATGTTTTCATTTTAAAGTCTAGCAATGTGGCTGTGCATTTGAGCACTCCAATTATATTTTCTGCAAAGATCAGCATGTTAGCACTCTCTCTCTCTCTTTAAAAGCAGGGATGGAACTTGCATTAAGCAGAGATGAAATATCTAGTTGCCTTACACGTATGAGAAATGAAGTACAGTCCTGTCTTCACTTGTCATATCTTCTCCTATGCTGACATTCCATGTTGCAAGGAATTAATGGGCACACTGCATCTTAGCAGTAGGTTTAAGTAACAGGACGTAATGTATGGTAGTCTGGGAACCGTCCATTGTCTCAGACTGACTCATTCTGAAACAGCCATTGCTTTTTGTCCTACATCAATCAAGGACCAGTCCCTTCCTTGTTACTACCTTGCCATCTCTCTCTTCTGTCCCCCTCTGCTTGGTACAAGATGTACACCAGAGGCAGTGTCTCATAATTTTTTTTACCTTTGCAAAAAGTTTCAGAGTAGGTGATATGTTATTTTGGTAAGGGTCTTCACATTTCTATATGTTCACAACTTAGCTTATGATTTTGAAATTCCTGTATTACCAGGACAACCTCTTGCAAAGTCAGGTCCCCTTTAACCAGTGAGTACCTGGAGATATATCCAGTGGTGAACCTACCTTTGGTGTCACCTGGTGTGTGTGTGGGGGGGCAATAGCAGAAGGTGCAGGGCTTCTGTAAGGAGGGATGAAGCTTGTGCACCTAAGCAGACACCCCGATCCTCCTGACTTTGGCCTGACTTTCCTCAGGAGAAAGCCAGGCCAAAGCAAGGAGCTGGCTGAAAACAGCTGCACAGCCACAGAAACAGCCACCTGGGCCAGAGGCCCCTCCTCTGAGGCCTGTGGAAAGTGGCCATGCAGCCGGGGAAACAGTCACCTGCCTGGGCTGGAGACCCATGCGGGGGGCGGGGGGCCAACCATGTGCCACCCCCTCTTCTGGGGTGTCACCTAGTGCAGTCTGCATCCTGAGTGACGCTACTGTATATCATAATAGTGGGGGGGAGGGTTGTTCATAAGTGTACAAAATGGGTGGAATCAAGTGGAATAGTAGGTAAGGTGAAGGTAAAAAGAAATACCACATTTTGCACACACCCTGAAAGACTGTTTCTTGTGAGCCACATCTGAAAATGAACAACTATAATTTTTGCCTTTACTAGCATCATGGCATAACCTGCATTCTAGAGTCTATGAAATGTTGTCTGGTTTTCATTGCTAGCAAACATGCTTATCTGGGAAAGTGTCTAAAGACCTAGAGTGGCAGTCAGCAAACTACAGCCCGCGGGTCGAACCCGGCCCGCCAAGGCCTTCTAACTGGCCCGTGGCCGGTCCTGCCGCCACCACCGATGTGCGAGAGAGAGCGCAGGGCGCCATTTTGCCTTCTAAAATGGCACTCGCGCTCGTGCACGCATGCGCATGACGGCGGGCACCATTTTGCTTTCCAAAAGGGCGCCCGCCGTGCACACGGATGCGCACCACGGCGCACGCACATGTGCCTCCGCCACCATTTCCCCCCCCCCCCCTTCGGCACGCCGAAGATCAGGGGGACAGCAGAACCGGCCCCATCCCAAAAAAGTTTGATGACCCCTGATCTAGAGAGATGGTCTGAGGTACAGGCAGAGTTCTGTCACTGAAATGACACATGCCTGGGTCTTCATGTGATCTAGGTGGGAAAATGTTTGAGAACCTTGACTATGAGAGTGGGGTTTTATTATTTAAGAACTCCTTAGCTTGACACACGAATAACAGGTGTTCTAGAACCCTATGTACAGTTCCTGCAAACCTCCTTGTTCCAGTAGTGATCTTCAGGGACCATGGCTTCAAATGAGAGGTCTACTCTCTCTGTCCATTCTGTCTCTTGTCTGTCTCTGTGATAATGGAATTTTTGATGTTGAACTCATCTGCCAGGAATAAACAGGAGACCATTAGTCATAGAACATCTTGAAAGTCTAGTCAGTTGTGCATTGGAATGTGCAAGGATTTTGAAGGAAAATTCAATGATCTGCTGACATCTCAAGACTGGAATTTCCTCCCACAGGAGTTTAAGTTGGCACCCTCTCTTCTATTTTTCTGCCAGCAGGCAAAGACCCTTTTATTTAGGCAGGCCTTTGGTTCTTATCTTATTGGAGCAGAAGGGGCTTTTAATGGAGTGTGTTGTGTATATGTTTTTAAAATTATGTTGTAAATGTGGTTCAAAATGTTTTTACCTTTTTGGTTTTTTAATATAATTGTTTGTTTGTTTTAAAAAACTTTGTACTTTGTTTAACTTGTTGCAAGCTGCCTTGAGTCTTGTATTTGGAGAAAGGCAGGATATAAATTTAAAAAGAAAGTAAATATCTCCTCTCGTTTATATAGTTTTAACACAGCAAGTATATAAAAAGGAGGGAACCTGTCCTGGAATCATTTTCTTTTAGGTACTGCCTAATGAGAGAGCCAGCATGGTATAGTGGTTTGAGTGTTGGACTATGACTCTGAAGATCAGGCTTTGATTCTGTTAGGCCATGGAAACACACTGAGTGACTTTGGGTGAGTCACACACTTTTAGCTCCAGAAAACCCCATGATAGGCTCACCTTAGGGTCGCCATAAATCGGAAATGACTGGTAGGCATACAACAACAACCAAATGAGTGTGATATAGTGGTTTGAGTGCTGAACTGTGACTCTGGAGATAAGGGTTTGAATTCTGACTCAGCCACGGATGACCTTTGGTTACTTTGGACAAGTCGCTCTCAGCCTAAGAGGAAGGCAAAGGCAACCTCCCCCCAACAAATCTTGCTAATGAAACTCTTTGATAAGTTTGCCTTATGGTTGCAATAAGTTGGAAACAACTGTAAGGCTCATAACAACTTCCTAATGGCTTATATTTAATTAGTATGTTGGATTCTTGGGACTTTATCACACAAGGGGAAATTGTGAGTTTAAACGGTGATTATCCTGTGAAAATGGCACAATCATGATTAAGATAGTGATGAAGATTTTCACACACAACATGATCCTGGGAATAACCAGGCAATAAACATCAACAAATAATTCACAGGAAATCCTGTGAATGATTTGTTGCTGTTTATTGCCTGGTTATTCCTGGGATAATGGTGCTTTAATCATGATGTCATGTGCGAACCTTTATCGTGAATGCGTGATTTTCACAGGATATTCCCGGGATAACGGAACTTTAATTGTGAAGCTGTGTGAAAATTTTAATTGTGAATGTGTGATTTTCATGGGATAATCACCGTTTAAACTTCCAATTTCTCCCGTGTGATAAAGTCCTTGGTTGTTGTTATATGTGAGAAGATAGGTTTGCATTTGTAGGCCTTAAATAGCTTGTGAATTGTCCTTTTCTGCCATATCTCTTTTTCCCTGACAATTCATGGCTTCCACTTCACTGAGTCTTTTGTGGAATTCTCCCTGATGATGTCAATGATGCTGTAGCCTCTTCATTCCTGTCTATTTCTTCCTTTCTCTTTCTGTGCATCACAATCAAATTAAATATGTTCTAAGAAGTGGGAATGTTAATATTCTCCAGTTTGGGATAAAAAGCAACCATGATTAATCTTTTAAAATGGCTGCATTATGTCTCTGCCTGACCTTCCATGGAGCTAAATACAACGAAACACACAAAAGAATAATGCCTTTATTGATCAATCAAAATGTACAAACATGTATCATGCAAACTTTTGAAGCTCCACTGGCTTCTTCATTAGGCAAAAGATGGGATTCCCTTGGCAGCCTTGCAGAGAAGGCAGGAGGACAATGTCGGAAGAGATCCTAAATTTTTATTTTCAACTGAATAAAGTTGGAAGGATGACTGGCCACCAAGTTTCTGAGCGTTTTTTTTGTTTGTTTGTTTTGTTTGTTTTGTTTGTTTTGTTTGCTTTTTTGGTGGGAGTCCCCTGGAGCTTCTACACTGCAGCATTTCTTTCCAAGTGTTTTGCAATATCTCATATTCTCACTAGGTATCATCACTGGGCCTTATATAGACAGTGGACAAATGTTTTTTTTGTGGCATGAAATATTTCTCAAGTTAATAAGTATTGACTTTGTCAGCAGATATTTTGTTTGCCTTTTTTATATAAAAGAGCAAAGCTCTGAATTTCTACTGTACCTTTTGCTGTAGTGTATAGCAATCTCCTTGTACAGTGAAATATCATTTAAGGATAAGTAATCCTAATTATGCTATGTCTGCTATTTATTGAGCAGGCCCTTTCCCCTTCCTTAGAAGATGTCGGGATGGCACAAATGTGACTGTTCACAATTACGGGATGATAAAAGTTTGGCACTGAGAAATACATGCACATTGCCACTTAGTACATGAAAGATCATGGTGCTTGCATCTGAGAATGGGCCATAATACTTCTGAAACCATAGGTATCAAAACATTGTTGTATCATCTTGAGATTGTCAGTGTAGCTTGTGTATTTTCAGAAGCCAGCTATCCTATGTGCAGAAATCAAGTGATGTATATATATATAAATGAATCTTAGATACATGTTTGAACTGATGCTGGTGGAAAATACTGGGTCTTACATGAGAACCATATCTGTGGCATCTGTGATAGACCATTCTTCCCTGGAGGTGGTTCCAGAAGGAAAGTAACTGTTCTTCATTGAATGGGGAAAAGTAGATTAGGAAGAGGGTGCTGTCTTTTTTGTAATGCCCCATTTTAATTGTTGGATCCAGAGCACATTTTCAAATAAATGTTACGGACCCAGCTATTAAATAAGACATATGGAGATATGGCTGCTGAAGAGGAATGCAAGATTTCATGTGAATTACATCCAAATAAAATATGATTAAGGATGCAGGCTCCATTTTAAAATGGCAATGTGATTCTGTTTTTTAAAAAATTAATGGGTAGTTATTGTCCAAGTGTTGTAAAAATGCACATTGTACCATATAAATCCATGTATTCCCACTGGTCTGAAAAACAGATGTCTCTTATTGCATATACAACTAAAGTAATATTGCAACTTAAATTTAATGCTGCGTTAATAATATACAGTGTCTTATGGCATACTAAATTTTCTGTCTTGAGCAGGAGCTGTTTCTTTCCCTATCCAACAGCATGTATGCAGAGCAAGTCCAACAGCATGTATACAGAGCAAGTCCTACAGCAGGGCTGAAGAAACTTTGGCCTTCCAGATCTTTTGGATTTCAGTTCTCAGAAGTTCCAGCTAACATGGCCAATGGTAAGAGACTGTGGGAGTTGTAATCCAAAATATCTGGAGGGCCAAAGGTTCATCACCTTTGCCTGACAGAATGCATATCTGTTCTCCTGTTTTATGTGTGCATATGAATAACAGCTGCCTACAGTTGTCATATTTAATAGAGAACCAGCATGATATAGTGATTTGAGCATTGGACTATGACTCTGGAGACCACAGCTTGAATTGCTGCTTAACCATGGAAAACCACTGAGTGGCATTGGACAAGTCACATGCTCTCAGACTCAGATGAAGGCAAAAGCAAACACCCTCTGAATAAATCTTGTTAAGAAAACTATGTGATGGATTTGCCTTAGAGTTGCCCTAAGTCAGAAATGACTGGAAGGCATACAGCAAAAACAGTTTTTAATCATAATGTCTCTATATTAGAGAACAAATTGAGACTAGAATTTAAAATGCTGGATTTGGAACAGACAGATCCTAATTGAAATCCCTGTTTGGTCATGGAATTTACCATGTGAACTTATCTATCACAACATCTCAGAGAATCTACTTTATAAGCTTGTTGTGGGGATTAATACCAAAACAAAAATCATGTAAAGTGGTGTGTACATTCCTGCTGTGGTAAGAAATAAATCACAAGGAGCAGATGGCATACCAATAGAGCTGTTTCTGAATCCATCCAAATTCTAGCACATTCAAACAAAACAATAGCTCACAGAGTAGAAATGCTTAATTATGCATCCTGTTCCCAAGAAAGAGGACATTAGGGATCATATAACAATCATTTTACAAGAAAGACTTTTACCATATATGGAGCAAGAAATGTTAGATGTCCAAACTGGATTCAGAAAAGGAAGCAGCATTAGAGAGTATATTGCAAGCATATATTAGGTAATAAAACACACTAAGGATTTTCAGAAACAAATCAGCTTGCCCTTTGTAGATTAAAGGAAAGCCTTAGACTGCAAAGATCATGAAAAACTATGTATCATGCTAAAAGAAATGGGAATACCACAACATTTGAATGTCTGATGCATAACCTATACTCTGGACAAGAGGCCATAATGGAAAAACTGAAAGGTTTTCAGTTGGCAAGATAGTCAGACAAGGATCCATCTCATCACTCTGTCTGTTCAATTTATACATGGAACATATCATTTGGAAAGCAGAATTAAACTTGGAGGGAGGAGGTATGGTAATTGGAAGATATTTTAAGTGTTAGTGTAGTTAAGAAATCAGAAAAAAATTAAATAAATTATTTGAAATGTGATGCTGGAGAAGAGATCTACAGATACTATGGGCAATAAAAAAGACAAATAAATAGGTCCAAGAATGTAATTGATATATTTTTGGACTTTGATTCCCAGAATTCCTAAGTTAGCTTGGCCAGTAGCCATGCTGATTGGGGACTCTGGAAGTTGGAGTCCAAACAAAAAAACAAAACAAAAAAAAACAAACACCAAAACCATTCCACAGCTCTGGTGTGATGTAAACAAATGAATGTTTATTCTGTACTAATTCCAATCTAGCACTGATTTACAAACATTTTATTTGCACAAT
Organism: Phrynosoma blainvillii; assembly: GCA_026167975.1. Taxonomy (NCBI): domain Eukaryota; kingdom Metazoa; phylum Chordata; class Lepidosauria; order Squamata; family Phrynosomatidae; genus Phrynosoma; species Phrynosoma blainvillii. The sequence goes on along the minus strand of JANUYF010000003.1, from coordinate 135,301,418 downwards.
AGAACGAGTCTATAATCTTAAACCATAGGGAAGCTTGTGGCACTTAGAAGACCAACATGTTTTATTTGGCAGAAATTCTTCAGACTCCACTTTGTTTTATCACATCCAAATTGCATCTCATGTCATAAACTGCAGTTCATGAAAGTTTATTCCAAGCAAAATTTGTTGCTCTTGAAGGTGCTACAAGATTCTGTTAAATGTGCTGCCACAAACTATCACAGCTTTCCCCTTGGAAATTTCAGCAATTTTAAACACAGTAAGAACTAATCCTGATTGGTCAAAAGTCCTGGTAAATGTCAGATTTCTCTGTGCCTGGAGAGCATGACTTGGCACAGTTGTTCCTGCCTCTGCAACTAATTTTGTGTCTGAAAGGTTCCAAGGTTTATTGTTTAGATTGATGTGTGGTGTGGGTGGGGTTTCTTCCCCTCTCTGGATGTGTACTGAGGGAAGGCAGGAAAGGGTACCCCCCATCCATGTTGTCATCATTGTGGAGTGCCCTGTAGTAAGGAGGGACCAAGACAAGGAATCCAGATGTGAAATTTGCCCCAGGCTGTCTCACAAGTGCCTGGGGGTTTCAAAAGAACCTCCACCTCCCATTGATGCAAAAAGTGATGTTTGGACTCATAAAAGCTCGATCAAAGGACTGGGACAGGAAAAACATTGTCCAGACTGTAAAAAGCAACATCAACCTATCAGGACTGTGATGACCTTAGGTGAATCAGACACTCTCAGACCCAGAAAACCCTGTGATGGGGTCACTTTAGAATCCCCATAGGTCAAAAACAACTTAAAGGCACACAACAACAACAACAACAACATCATCAACAACAACATCTTTCCCAACTTTATAGTGTTGGTTCTGAAACAGCCAACAGAAGGGCCGATGCTGGAGTGGGGAATGTTCATGGTCTCTATATCAAATCTGCATGGTTGTCTCTTAGCACATACATGTGTGTTTTTGTGTGAGAGAGAGTGAGGGGGAACAGGCTCAACATCTCCTTCTTCCTCTGCAACTGCGTGTGCACTCCCCAGACACTCCCAAACACCTCAATGAGCAAAAACTTCATCCTTCTTCCTCCATCTTTCCTTCTCTCAGCTGTGGAATTGTCTCCTTTCCATGAAAGAGGATGGAGAGACTTTTGTTGCCTTACTTCCAGCAACTTTTTCTCTCCTTTGCTCTTCCTCCATCAGAAGTGGTTTGCTCTCCACCAAACCCTCTGAATCCTGTTTTCATTTTCTATTCTCATTTCACTTCTTTTTAAAATTTCCCTTTTTAAATTTCCCTTTGTATTTTTCTTGTTGTTCTCTTGAATAAAGAAGGTGCTTTTTCTCCCAGCCCTAGGAATTGTAGATGCTGGAATTACCACACAACAATAGGGTTAGGTTCCCCCATTCAACTCTCTCCTTGAACAGAGAGACCTCTTTCTCTGAAGCTTCCCTACTAAGAGTTCCTCAAGTCACCCAATTTACTAACCATAGAGACATGAATTCTGCAACAGTACCATCGCATCTTCCCCATTTAACATGGAACAAGCCAGAAACTAAACAAACAACCACCAGGTAAATATGGATAAAGTTATATGGGATTTGGGGCATATTTGACCCTATTTGTAAATATTTTAACTCTCCGGGCCTTTTCACAGTCCACAATGATAGCACTATGATTCCATTTTAACTGCCATGGCTGCATCCTATGGAATCCTAGACTAAATAACTTGGCGAGACACGAGAGCATTCTGATTAAGAATTCTTAGAATCATATCCCTTCCTAAACTACAAATCCCAAGATTCAGAAGGATCATGTCATGGCAGTTACAGTAGAAACACAGCATTATAATTGTGAAGTGTGAAAGGAAAATCAATAACACTTCACTAATTGGTGGAACTCACTAAAAAGTAGGGGCTGATTTGTTTATTCCAAAATGATTGTAAGAAACAAAGGAAGATCTGCCTTTTTACTCTTCATTTAACATTTACAGGAGATAAAGACTTGTGCTTTTTGTGAATGAAAGCTTGGAATCCAGGCCAGGTGGAGGTCCAAATGGGTACTTGGTAGCATGCCTAGACATCAAGTGAAATCCAGCTGATTTGGAATATTTCACCTGCTAACCAGTTGTTTCAGTATTGTAAACTGATATAATGAGCAAGCCAGCAGTGGAGCACCATGCTCTTGTCCTGTTTGTCACTGCATCAGATGGAGCTGTTCCATCTCTCCTTAGAGATGGGTTGTGAAGGTGAGGAAAGCTCTGTTTTCAGATGCTGGGCTTTGATCACTGCCAACACCAGATGGCATCTTCATCCTGTTAGTGCATACTTGCTCTTCTCTATAACTGTTGGCTAATATTGTTCCAAAGTAACCAAGTAATCTTATTTGCTGTATATTAGAACAATAGGGGCTGCTTACCAAAGAAGGTGTTTTTTTAAAAAACAAAATGAGATGGACTCTTGAGGGCAAATCCTCTCTTCTTCCAGTCAGATTAGAGCCATCAGTTCAACATGTGATCTGGAAAATGAGATAATTATGTGTATCATCACAATTATCATTCCCCCCTACTACCTCTACAGTGCCCTCTGTTCTTCATCACTATATACCTTCCAGTATACAACAACATTCACTTGTATAAACCTACTGGTGGATTGCTTAATGTGAAGTATGGAATTGCCAAATCTGTAATTTTTTTGTCTTTAATAGGCTAGGAGAATGGTTAACATACTCCCCTATTTAGAGCATATTCGTCAGTGAAGTGACTGTGTAATCAGGGATTTTAAAAAATGGAAGATATGAAAACATGACTGTGGATTAATAGATATGAATCTGATATCTATGAATCTGATTTGGCCACTTCCATTATGTTTGGGACACTCTTAAAATAACACCTTAAAACCCATCAGAGCCATGTTAGTTTATGGTGGTTACTTTTTAAAAGTTTAAGGTGTTATGAAGTCTACATTTTGTTTCAGGAAAGTACACTGGAGCTTGCATTGTCAGATGATGAAATGGATAAAAAAGTTCACACAAGATGAAAATGCATTTTGACATCTGACAAAGTGGACTGTCATCTAGAAAAGCTCATTCCCCTTAAAATAAAATGTTGGTCTTTAAGTTGTTACAAAGAGCAAGCTTCTTCATTTTTAATCAAGACTCTTCTAAAAGTGCATTTCAGGCTGCTACAGAGTATCTGATTTCAAAGGAAATAAAAATAAAATGTAAAAATGTAGATTAGAAAATAAGCACATAAATGATTTCTTTTTCTGAAGTGGATTTTCCTTCAATATACTGGTTCATCTTTTAAGACTCCCCAGGGTTCCCCCCTCAGGTTTTCTGCAACAAGATAGGACAAAGCTCAGTGGCAGAGCATATGCTTTGCATACAGATGATTCAAGGTCCAATCTCTGGCATCTCCAATGAAAAGGATTTGACAATATACGGGCAGCAGTTTATGTTAGTGAGATGGTGAATCTATTCTGGGTTTTAGTCTAAACTTTACAGCCCCTCCCCCCAATGCTCAACCTATTTTTGTTTTGGACAGCACCTTTAATAGCTCCTTTACAGTTTGGGCTAAAACCTGGAGTATCTTTGCCAGCACACTGATGTGGAAGGCACTTGCTGTCACTGGTGGGCAGTTTTTGGCTTGATGGAAAGAGAATCAGAACTGGCCATTTATCCTGCATTGCCCAAATCTAGCTGGGTTTGCCCTGTGGAAATTTATTGTCCTGAATTAATTTAATTTTAATTATATCTCACCTTTCTCCCAGCATGGGATTTAAGGCAGTGTACAACATTTTAAAAGTGTAATTCAATTAAAAATGGATGAGCATATATATAATATTCAATTATATTTTGAATGATCTGGTAATCTCTCCGTACCACAAATTGCAACTCACATTTGAATAAGAACAACACATCCGGTTGTTTTTCTTTGAGTTGCATGCCCTGGGAAATAATTTGCAGACTATTCCTGGGTATACTACAGAGCCTGGTTCTCACTGGAGGCTACAGGTAAAGAGAGGGGAGAGGCTTGGGTTACACCACTAGTGTCTTGCTGGAGGTATGTGCTGAGTGAGAGACACCCACTTCCTATGTTCTTCTATAAACTATGACAGCCAGCTGTCCCTTTGGGAGGCTATTTTTCCTGATGTGTGTTTCAGTTAAAGGTTATTATCTGGCTAGTTCAGCTGGGTCACACATGGGAGTTATTACCTTGTTTCTGAGATGCAGCAATGCAGTTGGCAACAACTATATTCATGGCAGCTCCAGCATCTCTCTCTCTCCCCCCCCCCCCCGCACTATTCCTGTTTACGTCTCCCAGTTGTGTCTTGATTATTTGTTCTCCACTCTTCTTATTCTGCCTTTCTTCTTCCCCAGTCAACTGCTCAATAAAATGAATTTATGAACATGACTTCCTGGATTATTATAATTTCTGTAGCATTTTAATCATAATTACAATAACATCTGTTGGCAGCAATACACAGACGTCTGACAGAGCACAGTATCTGTAAATGTTTACTATCTTCTTGCTTCTAAGAAAATGGCTCTTTTCTTTCCTTCTTCATCTGCCCAGAAGCAAACAGAATTGAAAGGGTATGGATGGTAGGTACAATGTGATAGTAAAAATTTGAAAATCCTTGGCTTCCTTCCACTTTTCAAAGAACTTCTTTCTTCATTTTCCAATTTGTCACTAGTAGTTCTAAATTTATAGCTGACCTAAGGGGATCTTGTTCCACTGGAATTCAAATATTTATTTTGGTATTTTTCTGTTGCCTCATAGATTATGAACCACAGCTTAACACTGAGCCTTAAAAGGGTAGGATGGATATCTATATTTAAATGACATAATAGCAGTTTAGAAGTTCTACATTCTACTAAAATTATATAAATTAAACAGATCTGTGTAATGGAGAATAAAAAGTGGCATTGTATACAGTATTCTTGCTTTCATCCTCTCCATATTCATTTGAAGGCTGACCTCCCCACAGAGCACTGTGTCAACCTAACTCCTGAGGTCCTTCACACTACATAGTGATAGTCCTATGATGTTACTTTAATTCCCATGGCTTCATCCTATGGATTCCTGGGACCTTCAGTTTAGGGAGTGGTACTTAGACTTCTCAGCCAGAGAGGTCCTCTAGTGCCTCACCAAAGTACGAACTCCAGAATTCCTTGGTATGCAACCTCAACAATTAAAGTAGGATCAATAAAAGTGCAATTATGTTGTGTGCAAGGGCTCTTTTTTAATGTCACAAATATTAGCATTACATTCAGTGGTATATGGGAATTATGATTTACAAGTAACATTCGTGTAAAAAAGCATTACTATGATTTTGTATGGTGTGAAATGGGAGGAGGTCAATGGGGGGGGGGGGGTGACACCATGAATTAGCACACCAGGTGACACCAATCCTAGTGATGCCACTGGGTGCAGCCTGACCTTTTAGTCTTCACAGATCATCCTTCTAGATGCCAACTTAGTAAGCAAGCTGCAGATGCTCTATCATCATCATCATCATCATCATCATCATCATCATCTCTCTCTCTCTCTCTCTCTTAACCATGTTTTTCTGTCTAGGAAGCTGACTTTGAAAACTAGCATCATGAATTTTGCAGCTTTTGGTTGGCTTAATAAAGGTATTGCCACAATATGTAGTTTTAAAAATATGTTAACACCTGTGATCTTTTTGCCCCTTATAGAATAACATAAAAGGATTGACGATATAATATCACTCTGTTGTGGCGTTTCCTTTGTGTGTGTACTTGTGGCTTTGCCTGAAGATCAAAAAGAACTGAAAAATTATTCTAAATCTTGTTAAAGATGTGATTTATGTATTCTGTATAATCCTGAAGTTGTTTTGTTAAATTACTTTAGCATTCAGAAGTCAGATATGGAGCTAACTCAGATATCATTATTATCAACTGCAAGAACTGAACAAAGAAAAATCTAAAGGAAAATTTACATAAAAAAAAAAAAAAGATAGGAACACAGACTTAAATTGATTTTGGCTTATAATGCATGGTCCCAAAATCTTACTCTGTGATTTTGAGTGAGAAACAACTAGCAGTTGGCCAAACCAGATGTTCTGTAATGGGAAATTCCTCTTGGCATGCACAGAGCCTTGGTTCAACACCCCCCCCAACCTCACAAGGTAACTGTTGAGAGCCCTCATTTGGAAGGTGTTTTGTGTGTGCATGCTTGTGGTTCAGTGATTTAGGTGCTTTCTGCTCCCCATGGCTGTTATTAGATAAGAAGAGGAAAACTTCAGCTCAAAAAAGTTTTAAAGTGCCCTGGCAAAATAATTTAAAAGTAAATAAAAGCAATACAGATTTATTTTGCATTTACTCTTTTCCTCATGTGTGTATACACCTTCAAGTTGACTGTTGACTTTAAATGTCCTTAATGACAGATAAACACAAGGACCTGTTGTCAAGAACATTCAAAGTAATTAAAAACAGAATTATTGGAGTCTGATAATATATAAAGTATACAGACTTAGGGATTTTAAGCTAGCATTCTCTTACTGTGGTATTTGCCCCTTATAGAATAACATAAATAAAAGGGATTGACGATATAATACCACTGTGGTAGACTTCAGCTAACTAGCTGGTTTTATGCACAGAGATCTTGTAGTACCTTTGAGACTAACTGTAAAAGAAGTGGTAGCATACGTTTTCATAGACATGGACTACTATAATATTAACACTTGTTATTGCATCTAATTATAAGGAGTCATTGATCTCCTGTACCCTGACAAGATGATTATGTATATAACTTATGAAATGGTGTTGTGAAATAAAGCAAATACAGCTTGTTTAGCATAAAGTGATATTGTTTTTCAGGCAGAACTCTACCAGCCACCTTCTGTTTGTAATAATTTCAAACATCTGAAAATAATTGCTGAAGAAAAAGAAAAGCCTTTAGTAATGAGATCCCTGAGTTTTCCATTCAAACAAAAGAGAAAGGTCACAAGGCATTCCTGGTCATATTGGACTGTTGGTGAAATAATAATATTCTAAACTAGAGGAAGGTTTCAAAAACATCTTAAAATATGAAGCCTTTAAATAATAACTGCATCTTAAAATAATGCACTTTTATTTTGTGGGGAGAAAACAGTTTAACATTCTACTTTTCCAGGTTCAAAAGTACTACTACTACTACTACTTGTTGTTGTTGTTGTTGTTGTGTGCCTTCAAGTAATTTCCAACTTATAGCTACCCTAAGGTGACCCTATCAGGCAGTTTTCTTGGCAAGTTTCTTCACAGCTGTAGTATAAAAATGTAACTTTCCCAAGCTTTAGTCATGTTGGGTGAAGTCAGACTGTAGCAGAGGATGAAGGACCATGTTTGAAAAAAACCTATAAACCCTGGTCTAAATAAGTCATCTTTAAGGTAAAACTGTTTTTGAATAGTGCCTCATCAGATTAGAGAAACAGGATTTACTGGTACATATTAGAAGGTTTCATCATGAGGGGAAAGAATTACCTACAAAAAAATCAGCATATGATGCTTCTATGTGAAGGGTGTCTTTTCTATGAGGCAACATGCAATCATGTTGATTCCTCACTTCTGTTCAAAAATCAGACCCCCTCAGAAGGGTTTTGCCATATGATGAGTTACTTGTCTGATGGGGTCTAAATGGCACACTTGTGGCCTGATTCCTGTGTGCATGTCCCAAAGCAGTTGAACTTTGTGGCTCCAAATTGTGGACGCTGAAGATAGTGTATATTGGACTTTATTTCAATGTGTGAATGTGTAACTGACTCCTGAGCATTATTTACTTTTTGAAAGCTGATAGGATGTGAGGAGGTAGGCAAGAACCAGCTACCAACTGAGATTATAAATATATTGATGTCCAATTATTTCCCCATTACTTTCCTTGACAAGACTGGGCACATTCTTGTTTAATTTGGCAAGGCAGCTGCAGAGCTGAAGGTCTCTGTCATATATTCAGTGGTTTCAAAGGCTGTGATGATTGATTGTTTTCAAGGAGATAGACCAAGAAAAGCCTCTGGGGCTGAGACCTTAGTGTTCAAACTGTCTCTCTATTTGTATTTGGATCAGTTGCATAATGTACCACACAGGTTGAAAGAACAGCCTTATGGCTCTTCAGAGGTAATGGGGCTCAGTGAAATGAACTGGATGTAAGGATTTGGAAAATGAGATAGTTTTATCCTCTAAGGCTATCCTTTTTACAAAACATAGCTGTTCTGTAACCATTACACAAAAAGGTTTTGTTGGGTTTTTAATTTTTTTAAAAAAATTTTTTTGTAAGCCAGCAAATAATGATGTTTGCCCTGATGACGTGCTTTATGTTCAAATATCCAAAAAGAAATTTTCAGCCTACCTCCAGCAACTCAGTTTTTGATATGCTGTATTAAAATGGGGAAGTATTGACTTAATAATGCTCTTTGCTTTGCTAGAATGCAAGAATGAAATAAGCAAAGATTTACATCCCTATGTAGGATGTTTACCCTTTCCCTTTAGCCTCACCTCCTAAAGTCTGTTTCTGGATTGTAAAAGCAAAATACCAGAAATATTATCCCCTCTCTCAAAAGCCCATTTTCAGGTTTTGTGTCAAAGGCAAGATTTCTGGCAATCTGTCTCTTTGAGGCATTTCAGAGGGTGATGACCTAGAACTCTGGGAAATATCACATGTAGGCACTTCTATATCTATTATATCAAATATGTTTTCTTTCTTAGCTGTGTCACTGCTCTGATGGCTATATAATAAATGGCTGTGGTTAGAAAAGTCCCCCTTCTTTCATATGGAATGCTCAAAACTTTCCAAACAAAAGGAGGCATAGTAAGCATTTTAGTGTGCTATGGGAAATTAAGGCCATTTGCTGAAAAAGACAGACTTAGGAGGGAAGCAGACGGAGGCGCCAGAGACGCCGCCGGACTGAGCGCCGCGGGACCGCAGCCTCCGCACCCCGGCACTCCTGCAGCGTCCCTGGAAGGAGTGCAAAAATAGCGCTCCTTCCACAAGACAGGGAAAGTGCGCCCTAAAAGCGTAGGGCGCACTTTCCCTGCCTTTTCTGCCTCAGCGCATGCGGTCGCTGAGGCGGGAGGTTGCCCCGGAAGCGCCGGCCTTGCAGAGGGCCGGCAGCTCTGAGGGCGACCTCAGGAAGAGGAAGGAGCGCCGCGCATGCGGTTGCTCCTCCTCTTCCGGGCCTCCAAGACGGCTCAATAAGCCATCTGCCGAGGCCCTTAGGGGGGTTGCAGACTGCCAGAAATAGTGCAAATTGAGTCCACTTTTAGGGTTAGGGTTAGTGCTAGGGAATCATGGGAACTGTATTTTTTTCTGAGACATTGAGCCTTCTCTGTCAGAGAGCTCTGGTGCCACAATAAACTACAGTTCCCATGATTCCCTAACTCTAACCCTAAAAGTGGACTCAATTTGCACTATTTCTGGCAGTCTGCAACCCCCCTAAAGCAGCATTCCTGCATGGGCTTATTACACTACCTGGGCAAATGATCTTGGGAACTATAAATAAATAATAGCATGCATTAATTGTATAGAGATCAAGACTTCATTATTTTATTATATTTTTTCTCAAATAAAACAATAAAACAATACCGAAACCTCTTAACCCACGCCATCTTTTTCTTAACTCAGAAGAGTCTGGTTTTCTGGTAAATGTACTTTCCCGTCTCTTCTGCATCATGGGAGACTGGGTACTGTTTAAACTGCTGAAGATAAGGCTATACTATTGCTCTACTGGGCTGAGCCTCTGGGGACCAATGCTGTGTGGGTATGTTTGTGCATGTGCATGTGCATGCATGAACATATGCATGTGTTGGCTGCAAACCTGTCCAAACAGCTTGAATCTCCTGCTTATAACTATACAACCAAGTTTGAAGTTTGGTGCATATGAAAGTCTTCAAATATCACATGGATGCGATCTTCTGAGTGCAGCATCCCACAAATCAATGTTGAAAGCATATCTAATGCTAGGATGTTTTGACTCCTCCTACGTTTACTGCCAGTCCTTCTAGTCATTTGATTCTTCAAAGAAAAAGACTGCTTTATTTGGGAGGGGCATATGAGATTTACTATAATTAGAACCAAGCTAGCATGAATAATATAATATTGTTCATACTAGACAGTACTGTGGGCTATAATTCATTTTTGGTTAAAACTTTACTGACATTTATATGCTTTACTGATATTTATATGTTTACAGTCCTGGGGCCAGGCAAGTAAACGCTTAACCATGTGAGCTATTCTGTTGAGGTCAGTGGGACTATTCAAAACTTAGTTTGATAAGAAAATGGAGGAATGTGATTTAAAACATAGTCAAAACAGGTATGTACATCTAAATACTAGATTTGTACCTAGCCTTTTGACTGCTTGTCTGTGATTTTAAGCAACTAAAATATGGATTGGAAAAACAACAACAAAGTTGAATGTGTTTATGATATTTTTAGGTAGCACTTGTCTGGACAGATAAGGTAGTACAGGATTTTGTGGGCTATTAACTTTCACAAAATTATTATAACAACAGTAAACTAAATTAGAATAACAAAAGAAAGGCCCTCACCCATTTTTGCCACTAAACTATTCTCTTTGATAATGCTAATGTAGATAGAAGTAGCAATAATATACTAGCCATGGAGAACAGATAATGTATGAATATTTCATTTCACTCTAAATTTAGCCAAAATTTTAAGTAAATTGACATGAAATACATACTGGGTGAACAGTGAAATCAAATTAAAATATCCCTGAAACTAGCATGTACATCACCAAATTGAGAGCTGTAGTGATTGACTAATACTGAATAGATTAAAGTTAACCTCAAACTTATTTTATCAGAAACAATGCTAGATTTAGAGATATTTTTTCTTTGAAGGGATTGACTGTCAAATCCTATTGCATCACCTTGGCTAGATCTTGCTCATACTTTTATGACGTCGCTTTTTGTTAACCTACCAGTCTATTTCTGGTTCCAGGGAACAAATAATGGTAATTCATATTTGTAGGGTTTGGCACATTTCCAGTTTTCAAAAATATTTTATGTGAATTATCCTTGTAATTTTGGCAGCATTGTAAAGTATGCCAGTATTAATCTTGTAGGACAGACAGGGTCTGAAAGAAATGCTCCATGTCTATGAAGAGCCTCTGCCAATGATTCATGCATTGAGTGAGGGTGATGCTGAAGCAGCATGGCTGAGAAATGGCATAGTTCTTCCTCTCCATTGGGCACATAACCCTTTGGCTGAAGTGGAATCATTGTGTGCAAGTGCAGTTTAAAACTAGTTCCCATTTTAGAAATTCCTTAGCAAAATTTCCCCTGATGGTTCCTGTACAAGATTGGTTTGCTCTGGGCACTATCTCAGGGATAAGTGGAAGCAGAAATAGTGTGCAGGAGCTACTGTGCTGCCACAATGCCCCTTATGTAGTATTGCTGTGGGGCACTATGGGAAAACAAAGTTGTCCTAAGCTTAGCTGCCCAGCACAAGAGGAGTTAGAACTGGTGGCTTCTCCTGAGACCTTGGCCCTTTTGAGAAGATGTTGGGTGCTGACACTTGGTTTGCTCAACTCCTTACAGTTTCTTGTTTATCATCTTGAGAGAGTCACATAATTAAGCTGGACATCTGCATCAATGGTCTGGTTAATGTTACAGATGTGGAGCTCACACTACTTTAGATGACTTTGGATCTAACCTACCAAATTTCTGTCCTTGTACACAGTCTCTTGGTCAGTGACAGTGGCTGACCATACAGCTCTGGCTTTGGCCCAGTTGGTTTATTATTATTATTATTATTATTATTTTGCATAATAACAACTGGATAAATTTATGTTGACTGAGTCCAAAATGAGCATTCACCATAAATGATATAGGGTGAAGTGAGCAGCCAATTTTTGGCCTCACGTTCTCCAACAAGTTGCACCACTATATATCCCAAATCAGCTGAAAATAAAACCTTGAAACGCACTTCCAGTTTGCATTTCCAATATTTTCAGCTGTTTTTTGGGGGGGGGAGTGGTTGGTTAGTTAAGTGGAGAGTCCAGAAAGTGGAAATGTTTGGGTTCATACTTGCAACATCCTTGGCCATATTTGGGATTTTTTGCATGGATATTTTTAATTTGAGAGGGAGGATCTGGGAGTTGAGATTTAAGAGGATTTGAGGGGCCATATGGAACCCATATTTCCCCTCCCCTGTTTAGAAGAATACTAGCAGGTGAGGTGATACCATAATCCACTTACTTCAGATGTAGTTTTTGTCACTTTAGCAATGTCAAACTTTATTATGGTCTAAATGCTTCAGAGAGAGAGATAGAATTATGTAAATGCCTTGATTGGTTGGAGTAGTTACACATGTTAGACTTGTCAAGGAGAATTGTAAAATATCAATCTTTATTCAAAATAAACAGCCTGCAGAATTGCATTCTCGTAAAATCTGCACTTGCATAAATTGAAATGTATATTAATCATTTGATCATGTTTGATTTCTGCAGCAGACACACAAATATCAATGAGTTTGTAATTCAAGACATGTTACTCTTTTTCCTATTCTTTATGAAGATCTTTCAAGAACTAATTACTAAGAACTGCTTGTCACAATTAGAGAAAACAAAATGCTAAAAATATTATTATTTCTTAGCAATTTCATCAAAATAACTAGTTTGTCCTCCTTTTGGAAAGATGTGGTGGTTATGCTCATTCTTCAGTGCAGAAGACAGGCTGGAGTTTATAATTCCATTTTATTTACACATCACATTTTGAACTTCTTTTCAGGCTCATGTCCCTCAGATACAAGGTGTGGTCAAAGAAGCAGAGCTAAATGCTGTATACCAGTCAGACCATTATACTACTCTAGCCCAGTGTTGTAAACTTTGCCTAGCAGGAGCTCTCCAGGGTTTGGGGGGTTTTCCTAGCCACACCAGGAAATTCCTTGACAGTGATTACCCATCCAAGTACTATCCAGGCCAGGCTTTGCTGAGCTTATGCAGTTAGGTGAGATTGGGGGTATTCAGGATGATGAGATCACATGCAAGGTGGCAAAAATCTGTTCTTTTTCCCAGCAATTATTCAAATATAGGCTTTCCTCCTTTAAGAGCATTTTGTTTGTATTATCCAGTTCTTGTGATCTGTTTATAGCATGGATGGTACTCATAAGGCCCTCCAGATGTTGTTTGACTCAGAATTCTTCAGCACAGATAGTGCTGACCAGAGTTTCTGGGACTTGTAGTCCAACAATATCTGGAGCACTTTGTAATTTTTATGAATGGTATATAAGAGACAAGTGAGAGTGAGATTTTGGAGAGTGGGAGGTGAACTTATTTCTTTCACTGCCATCTCCTTTTGTTTGCTTACAGTTTCATTTTAGCTTCCAGACAAGATCAAGTGTGCATCTTTGAATGCATTGCCTGCTTCCTTAGTCCTTGAGCTTGCCTCCCTTTAGATCTCATTATGTGCTGAAATGCTGCTGCTCTATAAACAATGCCCATTTTCTTCTATCTTGTTATCACATCTTTTTTCTCAAAATGTTACTTCAGGTTTTTTTTGTTAACTGTCTCAGAAGGTCCATAGTTGTCACTCTTGGCATCTACTCTGTTTGTACATTTTAAAAACAAGAGTCTCAAGCCAGAAATTTGATATTGAAGGGACTGTGAATTAGCAGCCAAAATTTAAATACCGTAACCATATATATATATATATATATATATATATATATTATATATATCTCCTGTATCTCCTTTTCATCATTTATCACTGCTTTTGCATTCAGTGGTCAGAACAGTAGAACAGACCAGGCTAATTTCCTGTTCAGCTGTTGGGTGGCATTCTTTAATATCTGCTTGTCTTTAACAACAGAATCCCACAGTCAGCCTCTCCAGTGACAATTCTAGACTATAGAATTCTTGGTGTTTTAGCTCAGAAAAGAAAAATTCAAAGCTATGTTTTTATACAGTTTCATTTTCCCCACAGCTCCTTTGTCAAAAAGTTGAAAATAGACAATTGGATAAAAAAAAGCAATGCAAATCTGTACCTCTTCCCACTTTAACATTCTTCCTTTATCCTTTATATGTATTTATCGATATGTTTACTGCAATTTAGTGCAAACCATCCTTTTCCACCCACCTCTTCATTGAATGCTCACTTACAAACATTACTTTCATAGTGCAATGCACTCATCCCTCCACATTTGTGGCTTTGACTTTTGTTCATTTGATTATACAGAGATTTTATTAATATGTTCCCTCTAGCAACCTCTAGGTCAGGGGTAGGCAACTTTTTCCTACCTGGGACGGGTCTGCTGGTCTCGAGGTCTTCCACGGGCCGAGGGGGGGGGGAAATGGCATTGTGCGCGCATGCGCGCGCGCATGTGCAGTATGCCAGAAGGACTGTGCATGTGCACGCACGCTTGCTTGAGCATGCGCAGTACTTCCGGCATACTGTGCATGTGCAAGCAAGTCGCAGCCACCATTTTGTTTTCCAGAATGGCACCGCGACTCATTTGCGCATGCGCCAGAGTACTGTGCATGCGCAAACGAGTTGCGGCGCCATTTTGGAAAACAAAATGGCGCCGTAACTCGTGCAGTGGTGGCGTGCGCGGCAGTGGGCGGCAGCGGCAGGACTGGGCTGGGGCTGGTCCAAAGGCCTTGGGGGGCCGGATCCGGACCTCGGGCCGTAGTTTGCCGGCCCCTGCTCTAGGTCCTCCAGTGCAACTCTATGCTCATCTTTAACGAAAAGTGACACAGAAGGACCTAGAGATTCCTAGAGAGAACATTCCACTAGGCCAGGGGTAGGCAACCTTTCCCCTTTAAGGGCCGAGGAACTTCAGCTCCCAGAAGCCTCAGCCATGTTGGCCAATACTCCCATGTTGGCCAATAGCTCCTGGGATTCTGGGAGCTGAAGTCCCTCAGCCCTTAAAGGGGAAAGGTTGCCTACCCCTGCACTAGGCATCTGTAGCTCCTCCAGTGCAATTTCTGTGGTCAATGACTGGCAGATGTTGACCACAGAGTTGCACTGCAGGACCTAGAGATTCTTAAAGAGGTGTTCTCTTAGGTAAAAACATAGTGTTTTTGTTATTTGCATTTTTTCCATATTTATGGGTGTCCTGTGTCCCTAACCCCAGCAAATGTGGAGGGACAAGTGTATTTTGTGTTGGAAAGGCTAAAAGCATTAACCGCTTCCTTTTAATGGGCCATTTTGTCAACTCATTTTCTCATATCTCCAAGTCTTAGCAGAAAACGAGCTGAAATTAAAACAACCAGTTAGTGAGCATGGAAGCTTTTAGCCTTCCTGACTCAAAATATTTAAAATTATACTCTATTAAATAATTAGGATAATTTTTATATGATCAGAGGTATTATTTCAGGATTCTGTAAAGGGGAGTTTTTAAGGTCTGACCTTCAATATATTCAGGATTAAACAGTATAAAGCAATTTTGCTGTAATAGTGTTTTGATTCAGCTATCCTGTTCAGTTTTGAGCTATCAAGGTTTTTTTGTTTGGATCACCATAGTCTTTGCAAGTAATAAGTCATTTAAAAAATCACAAGAAATTAAACGGTTGCACTAAGAATGAGCAAGAAATTACAACATTAGCTACCATATGTACAACATAACTAGGGGGGGTTGCAGACTGCCAGAAATAGTGCAAATTGAGTCCACTTTAAGGATTAGGGTTAGTGCTAGGGAATCATGGGAATTGTTTTTTTTCCTGAGACATTGAGCCTTCTCTATCAGAGAGCTCTGGTGCCACAATAAAATACAGTTCCCATGATTCCCTAACCCTAACCCTAAAAGTGGACTCAATTTGCACTATTTCTGGCAGTCTGCAACCCCCCTAAGTAAAATCAACACACTGCAATTTAGTAACAAAAATAATTAAGATTTGGGGCTCCATATTAGGTCTAAATTTGGTATCAGCCAACAGAAACTTTGGAAACTTCAGAAACAGAAGCTTATCTCAATGCTCAAGGAGAAAAGGTAAATAAAAATCAGATTAATTCCCAGGGATAGGATAAGACTTTCAATATATCCCAATAGAAAGAGTGGAGGTGGACAAGAACAATGTTTGAATAGCTTGCCTCCGTGAGCATACATGTTTTTACAATTTCTCCTAAAATGATCTTAAATAAGGGACTGCTGAAAGACTGTCACACATGCTTGGATGCAGAAGGTTCCTTGGCATCCCCAATTGAATGGATTGGGCTGCAGGTATTGGAAGAGAACCTCAGTGAGTGGATTAGATGAAATATTTGATGGAATCCCATGATAGGTTTGCCTTAGGGTCTTCACAAGTTGAAAAAGTTGAAGGCACACAACAACAACAACAACAACAACAACAACAACAACAACTACACACTTACCTGTGAGTAAAGTCTGGTGAATTCTGTTTGGCTTATGTCTGAATAAACATGCCTAGGTTTATCCTGTTACAGTATTATTGTGCATGTTTACTGGGGGAGGGGACTGTTTGTCCAGTAATGATTAGGATTGTACCTTAAAAATAGTATCCCATGAAAGCTTACTACTCTGAAGTAATCCCGCAGAGGACAGCAGCACTTACACAGGAGTACATTTGCATCACATTGTGACTTTAATTATTGTATCAAAATTGTTAAAATGTTAGTTAATTTCAGAAAAATAGAAAAAGCAAATGGATTTATGCCTTAGGTACAGAAGCCAAATATTAAGGCTAATTTAAATTGTCAGTAGAGGATGCAGGTAATACTGATGGTCCTAAATTGGGTGTCTTCTGAAAATGGTGATGTAGGTATGTGGAAGAAAATTGGACAACCTAGGAAAATAAAGAAACTCTGATTAAATATTTTGGAAAGAGTGAAATGTTTTTCAAGATTTTACTGGCTCAAAATGTCAGGAACCACTTAATATGAAGATTTAGATCTAAAACAACTCACAGGATTAGCAAACAGAAAGTCATGTGAATATATTAGACATATACAACAGCCAAATCAAAGATGTATTTTTCCATCTGATGTGTGATGCCAAACATCAAATTTTCTGAAGTCTCTGATAATAAGAATAAAGCAGTGGTATTCAAGATTTCTACCCTTGGGACCTCGCTTTACATCTACATGCCGATGCCAGGCCCTGCCCCCAACATAGTATATGAATAAAAATACTTTGTTTCTGTTAGGCATGGTAACGCATCATGTGGAGACCACATAACGTGAAGCACCAGGATCCAGACTTCTCTGATGAAGCAGGCTGCTTGTCAGCTGGAGAAACTCCTCTCCCCTTCCAGATAGAGCACAGAGACTCCACAGACAGACGTCTCACGAATGAGGCTTTAATCTTTGTTGCTCTATATCAGGAGTAGGCAACCTTTCCCCTTTAAGGGCCGAGGGACTTCAGCTCCCAGAAGCCTCAGCCATGTTGGCCAATAGTCCCATGTTGGCCAATAGCTCCTGGGATTCTGGGACCTGAAGTCCCTCGGCCCTTAAAGGGGAAAGGTAATAATAATAATAATAATAATAATAATAATAATAATATTTTTTTATTTATAACCCGCCCCTCTGCTCAGGGCGGCATACAACAGATTAAAAATACAGCAAGTTAAAATAGTTCCATCCTCCCACCTCTAACCCACCCATTCCTTAAAACAGAATTAAGTATCATAGGATTAAAATCAAATTCAATTTAAAACACAATACAATCCTGACCGGATTTTCCTACATATCACAACGGCGGAAAAATTGGCAGGTCACCTTCAATTCTTGCCGGGTGGCTATTCTGGGAGGGCCTGCTGGAAAAGATCTGTCTTTACTGCCTTTTTAAAGGCAGCAAGAGTAGTAATAAGATGGATCTCGTCCGGCAGGCCATTCCATAGTCTGAGAGTTGTCACAGAAAAGGCCCTCTGGGAGGTCTGCGAAAGCCTGGTCTTCATTGGTTGCAGCAGATTCCTCCCAGAGGACCGAAGTGTGCGTGGGGGATCATATGGGAAGAGGCGGTCCCTAAGATAAGATGGACCCAAGCCATGTAGGGCTTTAAAGGTTAAAACCAACACCTTGTACTGTGCCCGGAAACTAATTGGCAGCCAGTGGAGAGATTTAAGCACAGGTGTTATGTGCTCCCTCCTCGATGTTCCAGTAATTAACCTGGCTGCCATGTTTTGTACTAATTGCAGTTTCTGGGTTAAGCACAAGGGTAGCCCCATGTAGAGTGCGTTGCAGAAATCCAGACGTGAGGTTACCAGAGCATGTACCACAGTTTCCAGATCCCTTATGTCCAGATAAGGGCACAGTTGGCATATCAGCTGAAGCTGATTACAGGCACTCCTGACCACCGCATTCACCTGACTAGTCATGTGAAGCGATGAATCTAGGAGAACCCCCAAACTGCGAACACAGTCCTTGGAGGAGAGTGTGACTCCATCCAGGACTGGAGACTGTATTCCCAAATCTGGTTTTGGGCCAGTGACTGCCAGTACCTCTGTTTTGTCCGGGTTTAGTTTCAATCTGTTTTTCCTCATCCAATTCATTACCACTCTGAGACAGTCATTAAGAGGAGAGACGCCATCTGAAGTCTGAGTCGATGATCTAGTCATGGAGAGGTAAATCTGGGTATCATCAGTGTACTGATGGCACCGAGCTCCATGCCTCCGAATGATTTCACCCAGCGGCTTCATATAAATGTTAAATAGCATCGGGGACAGGATGGCGCCCTGAGGAACGCCACATTTAAGCTCACTTTTGGAAGAGCAACTGTCCCCGAGCCTCACCCTCTGAGATCTGCCCAAGAGGAAGGAACAGAACCACTGCAAAGCAGTGCCTCCGATTCCCAACTCTCTCAGACGATCCAGGAGGATGGAGTGGTCTATTGTATCAAAAGCCGCTGAGAGATCCAAGAGCACCAACAGGGTCACACTACCCCTATCGATACCCAGGCGGAGGTCATCGGTCAGAGCAACCATGGCAGTCTCCACTCCATAACCTGTCCTGAAGCCAGTTTGAAATGGATCAAGATAATCGGTTTCATCCAAGACTACTTGGAGTTGGGAAACAACTCCAAGTAGTCTACCCCATCTCTAAATACAGATATGTACAGCATACACCAACGCAACTCCAACAGCAAAACAGCAACACCATGAACTCAACCCACAAACCACAATCCACATCCACAACCACATGTGTGTCCAGAGGCTTGTGCCTTATATAGCTTGTGCTCCACATGGCTCTCTGGCCCTGCCTCTTCCTGCTGGACACCTGTCACTCATCTGAGTGACACAGCAGTTCTGCAGCAGTTTCTGTGCTTTCCAGCACAAGGTGACTACCCCCATGATATCATGTCCTCTGACATCAGCATGAGGCTGCATGACTCAGCTGTGGCCAAATGCTGTGTCATCATGGCTGCTGCACTATCCCACAAAGTACATTTTCCTTTGGGACTCAATCCTAACAGTTTCTTTAATGTGCTTATTTTCATTTGCACATTCATGTATATGCATCTTTTAATATTTTATAAGGAAATAACATTGTTCAGATCAGAACAGTTTTATTTAAGCAAATTCAATATTTTATTCTACGCATGTGTAAATTTTACATATAAAAAAGCTTGGGAAAAGAAGAAGGGATCAGGGCCTCCACGTCTCGTCCCCTTGAGCAACTCTTGTCCCCCTCCAGGGTGTCCTGACCCACTGTTTGAAAAGCACTGGAATAAAGGCTCACATCCAGAGGTTCATCTTTCAGAAACTGATTCTGACTAGAGAGTTTCAGTGCTAGTATCTTTGAAGATATGCTTGCTGTTTAAGTATACTTATTTTTTTCCATGACTCATAAGTTATAGAGTGTATATGATAATAATACATTATGGAAGAGTTCAGTATTTCATTGCTTATTTAAACTTGATATCCACATATCTTGCTAACCTAGTCCTTAAAATTGTGCCAGTTTCTGTCTAAATGATACATTTGTTACAGCATTTGTGGTTTCTAATTTCATTTTCCCTAATTCTCAGATGACAAAAATGAAGACACAGCTGTTTAGGTACCTAAGCATTCTCGAGTCTAGGACTTCTTTCCAAACCTACAGCTTTTATCCTTTTAAATTTCCTAAATATGCCAAATGATGCAAATTTATATACTAGTTAAACTATAATTGAAGTATGTTATGTTCTTAAAGCATTACAGTACATTTGGTTTTGTTATGAAAATAAATATTGCCTCTATTTCTATTTCTCCTAAAATTTGTTAATCCCGCCCCCCTGCAGAAATGAGAAATTTCCCTCAGCTTCAAAATTTTTGGAAATTTTATATCTCTTTCGTGAAGCACTAAGAAGAAGAAATTTGGAAAAGCTTTGTGTGATTTGTAACTGGGAGGAGCACCCTAACAGTACTTCCTTCGCTGTATCATGGACTGAATGAGACAGACTGGAAATTGCTGTCTGGCTCAGATTGTCTTGCCAAGAAGTCAGCACTGATTATCTCTTTCATTGAGTCAGGCTTGGAATAGTGATTTTTTTTTGGATACATCTCCCAGAAACCTGTAGGCAGTATGGTCAATGATCATGCTAGTAGTGGGAGCTATCTGGGAAATAATCACTCTTCCAAGCAGGGAAGTGTGGACAAGGGCACACTGCTTGATAATAGCACTATTATTCCACTTTAACTGCCATGGCTCCATCCTATGGATCATTGAGACTTGTAGTTTCAGATGCACTGGAATTATCTGGCTGATAATCCTAAATATACCTCCCTAAACTACAGCTCCCAAGATTCCATAGGATGATGCTATGGCAGTTAAAGTGGAATCATTGTGCTATAATTGTGTAGTTTAAAAGGGCCCATGTAGATGGGTTGCAATAAATGAGTATTAGCATAATATTTGGAGAAAGTAAGACTTAAGGCTTCTGGGTGTCTTGGGAGCACGGCGTTTACATGCAGCACACTCAGCAGCCACCCAGAAGCTGCCCGGCTGCCCATACATGGGTGGCTTCAAGACACTCTGGCAGCGCAGAATTTTTATGTCGTACACCACCGGAGCATCTTGAAGCTGCCCTGGAGCTGTGGTAGGGCTGGAAAAGAAGACCTTTTCTCAGCTCAAATAGGAGCGGATGTTTTCTGCTCCTATTTGGGCCGGGTTCAGGGTGGATTGGGGCTGCGGTGTGTATTTGCTGCAGGCCCAATGTTAAGGAAAAAGCAACATGGGATATACAGTAATAGAAATAAAAATATGTATGTGAATGTCAAAGTGACTAAGCAGGAGCAATCAGGAAGATACACAGGTGAAAAAGATAATATAATTAAGAAGCCTTGAGAGCCAAGGACAAAGTTATAGAAGGTATATTGAGAACACCTGTGATAGATTGCAAACACCTGAGACTCATTAAGTGGTCAAGGTAAAGTGATGAAACACTTGGGTTGGTCTTAGGTATGGGATGATCTATGTGGACCAATCAAGATGTATGTACACACCCACTGGGTGGAAACTGACTGGTGGGTGGTGACTAACAATGGCTATAAGTGCAATGTTTGCCAATGCATATTGTGGTGTAGTGCAGAGTAGTTTTGGAGATATTGTGAAGTGTAGAGATTGTGATTTGTAGGGCATATAGTATTTATGTATATAGTAGAATAAAGTAGATCTTTTATATAAGACTACTGAGTTGTCTGGTGTCTTGAGAGAAGATACAAGAGCCAGAAGAATCCTGGAGAAGTTTGGAGACATCTCAGGAAGAAGAGAGAGAAGGCTTGGAGAGTTTGTCAGGGTCTTCAGCCTATTCTCTGAAACTCTGCTGCTTGGGAAAAGAAGCATCAACCACTGATCAAAGCTGGTCAGCTCTGCTGCATAACAAGGTGGTGAGTTAGAGCCAGAGGTGAAGAGCTACAACTCCCATCATCCCTGACACCCAATGCATCTTTGGTGGGGGTGGCTTCAAGCTACTCCTTCCTAGCTATCTGTTCTAGCCCTTATAATCTTAAGCGCAATTGAAGAAGTTAAGGTTTGAGAGCCTTGTCTTTGTTACATACAAACAGTATAAGGTAGTTCTTTTCAAGATATCACTGAGATGCACCGATATAAAAGTATCATCCTATCACTCTTTTCAATAAGATATCCAATTTTTTTTTTTAAAATAAAGCGATTGTAACCAGGGCACAACTTTTCATAAGTTAAGAAGCCAATTCTTGTATGTCAGAATTCTAAGCCAATCTGAGATGTGCATCATTTTATACCAAAAGCAAAAGAACATATGTAGTTCTCTGTTATGCTTAATTCGCATTTGTATGAAATTACTGTCAGATCAGTGTCAATCTCTCATATCTTGCTTATCTTGTAACGCAACATGTGTTGGTGGTCCTTGCTTTTGTAATTCCTTTGGTGGTTTTGTCATTATCCCAGCTTATAAAGGGAGCAGGAAATGATTGTCTTCTAATATTTATTGTTTTTATTCCTTTGAAATAGAAAGACTTTAATTTAGAACTGGTCTATTTAGAGTTTCCTTAAGTTGCAGTGTTCTTTCTAATTGGCACTCCAGTGCTGCTGTTTGGAGACTACACATATGAGTCTGATTTGTCTGCTGTGTTTGGATTTAAAGCACGTAGTTTTAATTTTATATTCCATTTTTGAAATAAAACTTTTGTCAAATCTAGGTTGGACCCTAATTAAGAAGTGGGATATTGGGGACTTAGAGGTCTGCTTTATCAGCCTCCAAATTTACCAAACCAACTTTAATGCCATTTTTTTTTGCCCAGTTCCTTTCCTTTTCCACTCCCTCTTTCTCCAGAGAGGCACTTAAATTTACCTGCTAGAAGAGTAGCTTGGCTCCTTATTGAAAAGTATTAATAAATGAAGGTTGGTGTTGAAGGAGAACTGTGAAAAGTCTGAAAGAGTTTCAAGTTTGCTATCTGATGAATCCCTGTTGCCTTTAGCAGTTCTTGCTGCTTGCTCTGTTGTTGTCCCTTGTCAGAGGATTTTGTATATTGACTGAATCCAGCAGCAGCAGCTGCCTGAGGGGGGGTCAAGGCAGTCTGCCAATGTTTTTTTGTATTGATGGAGGTCTTTAGAGGAGGCGAAGACCAGAAGAGATGAAATGCAGAGGAAATGTACAAGGCTTGCTATTAGAATGAAACACATCCTCATTGTCACTGTGAGAAAGGGAACACAGTAAATTCTAGCTGCTTGTCATGGTTCAGTATTTTATTTCATTATGGGGCTTTATCAACAACAACAACAACAACAACAACAACAACAACACTTTTTCCTCCTTTTAATTTATGTTAAACCTATTGTGTCTTTCTGCAGCAACATGAACCTTTCACTGTAACATGAGCTTTTATCAATAAAGATATGGAAAGGTTAAAAATAAAATAAAAAGAGATTCCTTTCCCCACCTTACACAAATATGGAATATCCCATAGATACGAAGAAACTTTGTGGGAAGGATAGAAATCCAATGGCACTCCAGATGTTTGACTGCAGCTCTATTCAGCTCTAGCTGGCATAACCCCTGCTGAGGAATACTGGGAGCTGCAGTCTGGAGGGCTGCATGGTTCCCATTGCTGCTGTATTGAAATCAATTTTCTATTATTATTTTTTATTTTATACTTATTTCTCACCTTTCTCCCAATATTTGGATTCAGGGTGGTGTTTTTTTCTACTAGATTTTTTACACACATTTTTACACTGTGAATTTTAGGCTGGCATTCATTGGGACTATTCCAATGAATCCTCAAAGAAATGCTCTGCAAGTATATTATTTGTTTTCAGGAGTAGTAATCTTTTGACTCTCTTGATGTTTCATACCACTTTAATTGTCCTGACTCCATGCAATGGAATGTAGGGATTTGTAGTTTTGTGAGGTACTTAAAATTATCTGTCAGAGAACTCTAACGCACAAAGTAGTGCACTAGAGAATCCTAGTCCCTCACCAGACTACAAACCCTAGGATCCCATAGAGCCAAGGCAGTTAAAGTGGAATCAAAGTGCTATAATTATGCAGTGCATTATGCAAACCATTCCTATAAAGAAGACAGCATCTCAAGCAACAGGGAGGGAGGAAGAAATAATATCAGATGTTAATGCTCTCTCTTTCTCTCTCAATCTTGAGGGTGAAGAAGATGGCAGTGTATTGCAGAACCCCTTGCTTGCATATTGTCCATAGTGAAGAAAAATTGAAATTGTTACAAGCACACATGTTGGGATGCAGCTATTTTGGCATCTTGGTCTCATTTGTGATTTCAAATTTCATTAAAGATGATTAATGTTCCATATTCATTAAAAGTGAACCATGTTTATTGTTTTCTGATTTGGTAGTTCAGAGAAGCTGCTGCTCTGGAGAAGAAATACTGTTTATTACCTCCCTTCTCTGCCTACAAGTGATACTGCTTCTTACTAACCTGTGCAAAGCATAACCAAAAGCAGGTGTTTGTTTTAATTATTACAGGAACCTTGAATATGAAATGTTGAATGTTACTTTCCTTGGGTCTGTTTTATTGCTGTTGGTTTAGTAGTCCATTACATTTTGTTTTTAACTTGTTTTTCAGGTTAACTCTTGTAGTCAAGGTACAACAATGTGGGAAGAAAATACTTCTATGATATGATATCGTAATTAAAATATACATTCCCTCCAAGAGCTTAGAAAAGTTACTTTTTTGAATTACAAGACCAATGGTGCTGGCACCAGTGATCTGAGGGTCACTTTACAAATTGGAAGTTTATGTGTGAGGCTGGAGAGAACTCCAAATGGTTACAAGTTGTGACAATTCAAATACTGGAATGGCTGTTCCTCTTTCTCTCTCTCTCTCTCTTTCAGTAGTATGCCTGTATATATCTGTCTGTGTGGGGAACTAATAGGATAAATGAGTCACATGGCTTGTACAGTAGAGCTGAGATACATTTCTTTTGTATTTATACATTTTTTTGGTTATTTTATTGGATCACATGCAATCTTGGAAGGATTCTTAGCCCAAAGGGCTAAACTGGTGCTGCCACAACAGTTTTGCTAAATACGTTCTTCAATCCTAGTTGATCATCTCCCTTTCCATCCATTTTTGTTACTCCTTGGGCACAAAAATGTTGGATTACTGGTTTTAAATTTATTTTCCTTTCAGTTGCCCTATGTGGTCCTCTAGTCAGATTTGATAGGTTATTCAGATGAAAATGTCATATTAATGATATAATTATGGACAGTATACTTCAGAGGATTCAGCAAAATTAGCTATTACCAATTGCTGTTCTGTTTTTGGAGTTGAAAACTTTTCATTGAATGCTGAGTCACAGTAAACACACATTTTCACTTGACTGTGGCATCAGCCTCTTAGAAAAGAAAGGGAGGAAGCTTGGATGTGTTTCTGCAGTGCCACATAGGCTAGAAAGAAACATGCTGGCTAGGGATCCTGGGAGTTGCCCCCTAACTAACATTTTCAAACTCTTTGCATTATTCTTGATTGGAGGTCACACATTCTATTCACATTGCAATGATTCTGTTAGAGCCACTTTACTGGATTTTTTGTGCATATGACAGAGAAGACAAAGTCTTTTCATGCTATGTTTCAACCATGCCATCCTCTGAACTTTGAGCATCCACAGAGATGCTGAATAAGATTTCCAGTGATTTGAGATGATGATCTGCCATCTGATGTAGCAGCTACTAGCCAACTTCTCCCTGTTAGCAGAAGCAGAATAAATTATTCAAATTATAATAGTAAAATAAAATGTGACAAGTAAACACTGTCATGAGAATCCAGAACCTTTCCTCCTATTGTGCAGAATTTGCTGTCTCTCTATTTTTTTTAACATTTGGACTGCTCAGTTCTGACAGTCACTAAAAGCTCTATAGAAGAAATTTTTTTTCATTTTGGAAGATGGCATCCCAGATGTGTAATAGGAATAAATCATGCCAACTGTTTTTCCAGTTGCTAATGCCCCTTATATGTCAGATGCTTCTAAGAAGCTTTTTGGAAATGAAAGATGGACCAACTTTAATCACAGACATCATTCAGCATTTCCAGATTGCTAATAAAACTGAAAATTGGAACACATTCCCACTCAGGGAGAGGTAAATCTCAGAATAAATAATCACTTGCAAGTTATTTTCTTGGTTTGAGTTCACTTCAACAAAGCATATAAGTCTGTGTGCAGTTGTGTCACTGTGATGTGTATGTGTTTATTTTTTCTATTCACAGATCTTTTTTATTTTAATTATATACTTGGTTGCAGCTTCCTGAAATAAAACAAGACAGTCTAAGGGGTTGAGCAGGCAGGCCAGGACAGCACAGGCTGATCCTATGCTATTCTGGCCCCAGTGCTCACCTGGATCAGTCTCCAGGTTGACGTGGGAACAGGTGGGTGTTTACACAACCATCCCCGTGCTGACCCAGGACTCGCTACTGCCATGCACTCCTTACCTTGCCATACCATTTCTGGTAATGAGAAGCCCTCCCCTCCATAGCTGTGTCTGATATGGAAATGGGGCACCTGACTATACCCATGTGGCTGGGCACCCTATTTCCACATCAGATGCAGTGATAGCATGGCAAAGTAAGGAGCATGGGGGTGTAAGGGGTCAATTTGACCTGGGGTAAAGGACATTTACCTTGGGATTGGGCTGGATCCACTGGATTGGTGTCTGGTCTGCCATGATCAGGCCTGATCCTGGCACCAGGGTTTTGGCCTGTGTCATCTGAACAGAATGGTACATGGCTGTGGGAACATAGGCTTTTTGGCTCATGCAGACAACCTTTAATCAAAACATTTTTTCAAGACTAAAGAATGGGTAAACCCAGGTGCTGGTGGACTGCAGTTCCCATTAGCTTGCAAACAGAGCGTATGGTGAGGAATGAATGGAGTTTTTTTGTTTGTTTTTTGTTTTTGTTTTTTTTAAAAGCACAGTTCTTTGGATGAAGAAAGGAACAATTAGAGGCATGTCATCAGTTATAGTAGATAAAGGGAGATAAATTCTATAAGAAAAGCAGAAATTAGCTTCAGTTCCAAAGTTGGAGGCCAGGCAAACAACATCATATTTTTTTCACACATGGTGTTAAACTGCAACTATCCTCACTGCTACAATCTGTTCTTGGTAATGGAGTAACCAATGTACATTGAAGGACTCTGCTCCCTAGAAATTCTCCTCAGCTACTTTACTGCCACCTGAAATGTCAATGTATATAGAGTACACCAAGGATGAGAAACGTGTGCCCTTCAGTAAATTGTTTGTTTGCATTTCCCATCATTGCTGGCCATGACTGCTGGTAGTTGTAGTCCAACAACTTCTGGAGGGCCACATGTTCATCCATCTCTCTTATGTACTGGAGCTTGTTTCATTTGGGGTGCTAAATCATGGTTGGGTTTTGCATGAATAAGCTTCAGACTTAGACACTGCCTTCTAAGTCTCTAGGTTCTGATTACTTCCCTAACTTTCTGGATTCATCCACATTGGTAAACGTACCCTCTGATCGCGGACTGGAAGTTCTGTCCATTGTTTCCAATTTTTCTTGGGAGGGTGAACACACATTATAGTTTGGAAATTCATATTAGAACTGTGGCAAAGTATTGCAAAACTAGTGATAGGGTTGCCACAAATTGAGGTTGACTGAATGGCAAAGAACAACAACAAGAGTACATTAATCTAAAGAAATTGATGAAACTAGTCTGGCAGGAGGATAACTCTGTGTTTGCATCTCCCTATTGCAGTATGAACAATTTTAAATTTTAGTCTCCTGGGAATTCAAATGATAAGGGAATGGTTCTAAATATAGAATTCGCTTTTTGTGGGTGAAGGGAAGATGACACTACTGGGAGAGTGCCATTACCTGTCATTGCTGCAGCAGAAATTTGTAATATATATGCAGTGGGTGTTCTGGGACTTCCAATCTCCTCCAGCATAAAAGATTAGATCCAAATGCAGGCAAGGTGATTTAAAGAGTAATTATTACTGTAGCCTCTGCCATTCATGCTAATCTCAAAGGAATGATAGCTTCCAGTGTTTTTGCTGGCATAGAATCTAGCTATTTATAATGAAGGTTCCTAGAACCTACCTAAGAAAAGCATGGTTTAAGATTTGTCCTCATCAAGCACAGACTTCATTTTTTTTAAAAGGAGGGACATGAATTTTAGGATTGATGGGACAGAAAACAGGAGAATGTGGGAAAAAGAATTTCACCTTTATTTGTACAATTTCTTCTATGAAGTCATTTTAAAACTATATGTTAGTTAATGATATTTTCCAAACAAATTGACTACTGAGTTCCTTACTTCATTTAAATTGAGTATTGACTGTGTTCAGAATTTTCACTTTAGAATAAACCTTCACACTTTAGAATAAACCTTCACACTTTAGAATAAACCTTGTTGTAGGAAGTTATGTAGAGATAGGGGAACTTGTGTCTCTCCAGGTGTTATTGACTTGCAACTTACAAGTTGGTTGTTCTGGCTAGGGCTGATGGGAGTTACAGTCCAACAACAACAAGAAGGTTACAAGTTCCCCAAACCAATGAAAGAGATGACAGTTCATCTCATCTCCTCAGACTATGAACCTGTTTAGGATGTAGTGCTGTAGATAGTGGCAAGCACTTTTTTTAACAAAAAAAGTACCTGGAATCATTGTATTAGATTTCAGTTTGGGTTTTTCTTCACCCAGCCAGGGTGACCTCTATAAAGCATGATAGACGTAGAGTTGGGGGAAAGCATAGGCTGACTGATAAGTCCACTACACTGCAAATATTGGCTGTATTTTCCAAAAACATTATTTTTGATTCCTTATTCATATAGTAGCTGTTTCTGTGTTTTGGCTGATGTGTTTTGACATCTACAGCCCTGATCTCCTAATTAAATAGCATGCAGTTATTCAGAACCACATTATGTAAAAAGCACTTTCTGTGGTGACTATCTGGTCATTGACAAGAACTCGAGAATTCAAAAATATCTGCGGGGTTAATGTACAATAAAAACGTTAATCTTTGTAGATGGATCTATTTCCCAATTAAATGCAATACACATAACACTGAAAGTAATAATGCAACTAAAAAAAATGAAATTATCTATTAGCAGTGAATCAGTTACAGAATGCAGCCATCTGCAAGTCAAGAATACAAGTATGCATAATTTCATGTTCAAAAAATCCTGTGTGGAGTAAAAACATTTATTCAAAACCAATTTCTTTTACATGAACAGGGCTGTCTTATATTGAATCTGATCACTGGTCCACCTAATGTGGTAATTTATTTTAATTGGCCTTAGTTCTCCATGATGTCAGACACATATATACTTTAAAAGTTTGTAAGCTGTCCTCAAGGGTTGAACCTTTCAAGATACAAAAAATAAAAAATAGTAACATTAGAACAATGGTAGTAAAAATGATAATAAAAAGAATCATACAAATAATGGTGACATTAGAAGTAACAAAACTAGACAACATCTTATATAAGATGGCACATGAGGAAGTTATAATGCAGTTATAGGGCAGAATAAATAAAGTAGCCTTTAGAGGTTTCTTGATGAATTGCAATGATGGAGTTCGGTGGACAACTCATTGGAAGAGTATTCCACAATAAGGTGGTAAGATTACTGAGAAGGTACTGTTCCCAATGTGTGCTTGTCAAATTGCTTTGATTGGACACAGAACTTGGGTTTCTCGTGTTGATCTCAGAATGTAGATAAGTTTGCATGGATGAAAGCTCCTCTTGAGGTAAAACTTCCCAGACTGTTTAGGGCAGGGTGGGAAAAATATGTCATCTGGGTCACATGTGGGCCACAATTGTGTTTTTGCTGCTTTTCCTAGACAAAACAACAACAATATTGAATTGCCTCTACTGGAATCCCCCAGCAGTTCACCTTCAAAATACATTTCAGAACTTTCTGCACTACATAATAGGCTTGTTTTTCAAAACCAGCAGTTAACTTTCAGCTACTTGCAGTCTTTTACGACGTTTTCACACTACCCTCCCTAAAGCCGGGTGGAGCCATTCTGGAACGGGTCGTGCCGCCGATTCCGGAATGGCTCCGCCGCCGGCAGGCTAATTCCTTTTGACACCCGGAATTGGCTTTAAGCCACAGAAGCCGGAGTTACAGGTCTTTTGGCTGGAGTGAGGCCGGACTTACGGCTCCGTGCGTCTGAAGACACGGAGCAAGAAGCCGGATGGACGCAGGGATGGCACCGGAAGGGGCGGGGTTTGCCGCCGTGCGTGTGTGAACACGCTGGAAATGGAGCCGGAGTGGGGCCGGACGGAGGTAGGATTGAGTCCTCCTAAAGCCCCGTGTGAAAACGTCCTTAGTTTTGCTTTTTTGACAGGCTGTGTAGTCTCCAGAGAATACATGGAGAAGAGAATCACCTCCCTGACTGCAGTTGTCCTTCTGATTAAAGAACTTTAAAGACCAGTATCAGAACTTTTAATTGAGCCCAGATATGTACTGCTAATCAGCGCAACTGATACAGTATACACACCCCATAATTCACCCACTAGGCACCTCCTGGTACCTGAATGGGTATTTTTTTACACTTGATCTTAGCCAAAAGGCAGATGAGAGGCTAATTTTTGTACCACTTGAAGTTGCCCAACAGTCTTTAAAGGCAGCCACACTGCTTTCAAATAGCATTATAGTAATCCATCTTGGATGTCACTAAGGCATGGTTAACTGAAGCAAGATCCTTCCTCTTCAGATTAGGGTTACAACTGCATACTCCCTTCGGTGGGTATAAATGAAAGGAAAAGAAGTAGCAACAGCAACAAACCCCCCATAAAAACCTGATACAGTTTTAATGCCTTTTAATTCCTGTAGTAGTTTCCCATAAAGACTTTGTGTTTTTGCTGTCAAAAGGGGAGAAGAGTTGTCAAAATTGGCTACAAAAATCAGAAGAGATATTTGCAATGTGAACCTTTGGAGGAGGGGGAGTAGGTAGCCTTGTTAGCATGCAGCAAAAAAGTAATGTAATAACTGCTTTACCATGTGCCAGTACTGATTTCTTGTCCTTCTGAAAAGGGGCTAAATTATCTTGGGGGAAAAAAAATCACACATGTGTTAATCAGTTCATTAGTTCAAGGATGTCTTTTTGTCAAGCCAGCAACTGGTTTGTGAATATCTACTGTTAATAAGGTAATTATCACTGTCCACACATCCTGCATTTCATTTCCCATTGATCTCAAAGGCTGCAATCTCTCCTTTATCATGTGTGCCTCCCCTTCCCCCATCTATCTATCTATCTATCTATCTATCTATCTATCTATCTATCTAGAGTCGTAGCTCAGGACAATATGTCCTGCATTTGATGTCCTGCACTCCATGAATATTGTGACTCATTACAGTTTTTGTAATTAGCAGTCATAAAGGAGAGCTAAAAAAAATTCACCTGGTTAAAGTTGCTGAATTGGAATAATATGTTTCCTGCCCTTCTAGCCTTATGGACATTTTTAATAGACTTATATACTACTTGTTGTTGTGTGCCTTTAAGTCATTTCTGACTTATGGTGACCCTAAGGTGAACCTATCACAGGGATCACAGAATTTGTTCAGAGGGGGTTTGCCATTGCCATGTGTTACAGTGAGATTCCAGTGACTGAGCATAGGGCCTCCTTTGACTAACCAAAACAGAATTAATTATGCAAAATAGTAAGATGTGCATATTTTATCTTTGTCTGCTTGATTTGTACAGATTGTAGAATCCAACACAGAGTGTGATACATCTTTTTTAAAAAATGTTCTGTACAACTCTTTATTTCCTTTCCCCCTGCCAGAGAATAATTTGCTTTGTTGTGGAGGTGCTAATCTTGTACCCAGTAGGTTCATTTTTAAAGTTTTTTGTTGTTTTTTTTAGTATGAATCATCTAATTTACAATCAAAATAATATCCAATCAAGGATAAGGAAACAGAAGGAAGAAAAAGAGAAGAAGAAAAGGAAAGGGGGGAAGAGCCATGAGTGATGGCGTAAGGCAGGGGTAGGCAACCTAAGGCCGGGGGCTGGATATGCCCCCCCCCCAAGGCCTTTGGACCGGCCCCAGGCCGGTCCTGCCGCCGCCACCACCCTCCCACCATGATGATATTGATTATTGTTGTTATTACTTGTTCTTGAGGTTTTCTTGGCAAAATCTCCACTGGGGTTTTGACATGGCTTTTCTGGGGCTGAGAGAGTGTGCATGCATTTTTTAATTTTTTAAAAAAAATATATTTATTTATTTATTTTTGGTGCTTTGGCCCCCCCAATTGTCAGAGGGACAGCAACCCGGCCCCTGGCTCAAAAAGGGTGCCTACCCCTGGTGTAAGGAGTTGAGAATCATATTTTCCTGAAAGCCAAAGCTCAAAAAGCCAAAGCATTTCTTCTAAATGGAAAAAAGACTGTCTAGGAGTCCTTAAAATAGATTTTCTGATTAGGAGTTAAAAATGCTAAGTTACTAGAAGGTCAATTCAACTGGGAAGTCTAGAATAATTTTGTATATAAAATTTAGATACATTTGTTTGTCTATTGTTAGTAGATTATTGTCTGTCAGTGTTTTGATTGTTTTAGTTGTTTTGTTTGTTTGTTTTGATTGTATAATTGTTTGTTTTTTATAATAAAATAAAAAAGACTGTGAGTAATTATAAATAAACAAATTGGAATGTGAGGAGAATAGAATAGAACTGCCTAATTAAAGATTTAATGGGAAGAAAGATAAATAAGTGGCATTTTTGTTTTCTGCAGTTGCTGACTGGTTGTCTGCTAAGCGGATAGGAAGTTAAGACTTAAGAATAAAATTAAAGTAAAACAGCTTAAAAATAAATGTATTGGATTGTGTGGGATTTGAAGAATTGAAACATTGAAATGTTAATTAAAGAACAAACTGAGAGAGAAAAATATAATAAACTGCATGTTGGCAATTTGAGACATAACATAGATTAGGAAGTTGGCAGATGTTCAAAAGTCTAAAAAGAGAACTGAAAGAAATAGTTTGAAGTTGGAAGAGACAAACTGTACATCCATCAGATAAAGTGTATGCATGCTTAGGAAGAGTAAAGTCACAAGATAATTTTGGGGCTCATAATAAAGAAATGTAAAAAAAGAAATCTGGATCCACTGGCACAATGCAAAAAGCTGGAGCTAAGCTTAAAGCTCTAGGCATCCAGGCTGATAATGGAGATACCGAAGGGGATGAAATGAGAACATGGTTCTTGCAGGTGTTAACAGAAATCAAGTCAAAAGCAATGAAGCTTTTAAAGAGACAATCATTAAAATAAGCAAACATTATCATCAATTATGGATGAAATGAATAAATCTATTCAGATTATTAAAAAAAGAAATTGAAAAAGTGGGGGGAAAAGTAAACTAATTGCAAGGAGAATAAAAAGTTCAACGGAAGATAACTTCAGAACATTAATCAACACTGGACCAATTAGAATGAACATTCATTGACCTGCAGGACTGCAATAGAAGAAAATCTTTGTATCTGTGGTTTTCCTGAGATGCCAAAATGAAACACCAAGTGGCTACAAAGTATGGTTTCTCAGATTACTTGGGAAGAACAGCATGTGGAACATCTGCATAGAGCACCAACTCTAAAAAGAGACCTGGTTCCCAGAGATGTAATCTTGAGGGTAACAAGCTTTTATAAGAAAGATTTTTTTTAATGCAAGAAATCAGGAAACTATCAAGATCACTGAAATATGGGGACACTATAATTGAAATCCATAATGATATTTGCCCAGAGACTATCAACTGGAGAAGAGGAGCCAAACCATGCATTTCAGTGCTGCCCCCCCCCCCCCCCAAAAAAAGGGGAAAAAAAGGAATTAGATAAAGTTGGGGTTACCCAATTTTTTTGGAAATTTCAGCATAGAATCTATTCCCTGGAACAAGGAATGGATCTGTTGAAACAATTAAATCTGGAGCAGCAAGAAGAAAACATCAGTGACAGTGCAACTGGTGGAGCCATGTAAAAGTAGAAGATAAGGTCAAAGACAATAAAAATAAAACAATTAAAAAAAAGAACTCTAGAAAAATGACATAATAGAAGACACAATTAATAAACAATCACAAGGAGAAAAATTGATTATATACTGGGAATTGTGACTTTTTCTCTCTGCCCCCTCCCCCCTAGAGGGCTAGTAAAAGCCATGAGCAAGGTTAGATATCTTAGGAAAGGGGGGATAGAAATGTATATGTGGGCAGGAGGAAGGGAAGGGAAGGGAGGGTGAAGGAAGGAGGGAAAGGATGGGTGTAAGGGTATCACACTGAAGAACCAATTTAAAAGATTTAGAAAAGTAATATGGTTAAAAAAGTAAGGATAGCAATGTTAAATGTGAAGGATTGGGGTCTGTAATTAAAAGAAAAAGGATAGTATCATTGTGGAAGAAA
The DNA here is from genome assembly GCA_026167975.1 of Phrynosoma blainvillii. Lineage (NCBI taxonomy): Eukaryota > Metazoa > Chordata > Lepidosauria > Squamata > Phrynosomatidae > Phrynosoma > Phrynosoma blainvillii. The sequence goes on along the minus strand of JANUYF010000003.1, from coordinate 135,267,190 downwards.
GAGAAGGCAGTTGTTTTTTTACAGGAAAACATCAAGCAAATAACCTGGCTTAGCTCTTCTGAAATGAAGTCTAATTTGGGAGGCAGCCAGGTCCTGTCACAAGGATTTTGCCGCCAAAGCCACTGGGTAGCTGCAGCCCAGGTCTCCAATGTGCTTTGGCAGCCATTTTTTCAAGTAGGAAAGCTCCCGGTTTTGAAATAAGGCTGCCGAAGTACACTGGGGATGTGGGCTGCAGATGGGCTGGACTCACCCAGTGGCTTTAGTGGCAAAATCCTTGTGATAGGACCTGGCTGCCTCCTGAATTAGACTTCAGTTTGGAAGAGGTAAGCCAGGTTATTAGAGCAGTAGGATAATCTCAGAAAGTGGTTGCAAGAGGGATTTGTAATAGGGAAACATGTAATGTAAAAAGATGACAGGGAGAGAGAAAAATAAAATTAGAAATGGAAATGAAAAAAATAGAGAATAAATACATAAAAGACAAGAGTAATATATATATATATATATATATATAGAGAGAGAGAGAGAGAGAGAGAGAGGAAGGGAGGGAGGGAATTACAAACAAAAAGAAATGAATTGGAGAAAATAGAAATAGATGAGGTCCAGAGAAATTTGATATATTTATGGAGTTTTTTTTAAAAAAATATAGCAATAGGAATTCTAAAATGTTGGCAAGATCAGCACAAAAAAAGAAAGAGAGGAATATGATTGGTGTAATAAAAACAGATGATGAAGATGATGATGATGATTATGATAATTTATATCCCACCCCTCTGCAGAGCAATCTGTATGATGATGAAAGAAAAGAAAAAAGATATTTGAAGAATATTACAAAGAAGTATATTCAGCAAGGAATAAGTCAATGGAAAAATTTAGGAATATATTGAGGAACATTGGAAAATTAAAATAGAGGAGGATGATAAAGAAATAATGGAACAATTGGTTTCAGAAAAAGAAATAGAAGAAGTGATAGATACATTAAAAGGAGGGAAATCACCAGGGATGGATGGTTTGGGACCAGAATATTATATATAAAAAAGATTTTAATACCTAAATTGGAAGTGTTATATAACAAAATTCTAAATGGAGAAAGGACCCCACCATCATAGGACCATTCATTGATAATATTGATTCCAAAATCAAGCAAAGATTTGACAGATACAGGATCATGTAGGCCTATATCCCTTATGAATCAAGATGCTAAAATATTAACAGCAATAATGGCAAAAATAATGAATTAGTTTATTCATAAATATCTTCAAAAAGGTCAATTTGGGTTTGTGCAAGTAAGACAAATGTCAAATTTAATAGTGCGAGTATTGAATAAAACAAACATAATTGGGAAGAATAAACAAAAGTAGGGAATAATGGCATTAGGCATTTATAAAGCTTTTGATCATATGGAATGGCCAGCATTAAAAATAATGTTAAAGAAATTAGGTATGGTATGGGGAGAAAATTCAGAGGACTGATAAACCAACTATATTCAAATAACACAGCAGTGGTAATGGTGAGCAATGGACTAACAGATTCAAATTTTTAGAGGTAGAAGACATGGCTGCCCTCTCTCCTTGATTTTATTTACAATGATTATTGAAATTTTGGCAGAAAGGATGAAAATTTGGAGGGAATTGGGATTAGAAAATTATATAAAATAAGTTTGTTTACTGATGATACTCTATTGACAATTAAAGATCCATTAAAAATGGATGGAGTAAAAAGACTTAAGGAATTTGGGGAAATGTCAGGCTTACAGGTAAACTGGAAAAAATTAGAGTTAATGCTGTTTAATTATACTAAAACAGAAGAACAGGATTTCCTAAAGGATAAAAAGATAAATATTAAATTAAAAGATACAATTAGATATTTAGGAATAAATATTGCAAACAAATTACAAAAATGGAGGAACAAAATTATAATAAATTCAGAATAGAAATTAAACAAAAATTAGAAGATTATAAAAATAGTAAATTATTGTGGTTTGGCAAAATTGCATTAGTAAAAATGAAAATTTTACCTAAGATATATATATATATATATATATATATATATATATATATTGTTCAGGATGTTACCAAAACAAATATCAGAAGCAGAAATGAAAAATTGGCAAATATTAGTGAATAATTTTTGTAATGGGAATAAAAAAGTGAGGATTAATAAAATATACTGGTATAAATCTCAAAAATAAGAAGGACTGGGCCTCCCAAATTTAAAATGGTACTATAATGCAAATAAGTTGAGATACATTATAGGTGGAATTACAGTGAAGGGAGAATTAGATTTGTTAGAGATGGAAACAATAGAAATAGGGGAAAAAATCTGGAAAAAATATTTTTAGAGATCTTAGCAGGAAAGAAATGAAAGAAATGGAAAACCCTTTTTAAAGACTATATTAAAGATTTGGAAAAAATAAAGAAAGAAAAATTAATGCCTGCTATTTCACCACTAACCCTAGTAGTAATGATAGAAAATTTTCCAATAAATTTAAGGGGGAAATTAGGGAAAGAGTTAAGGAAGCAAGAAGTATATAGGTTGAAAGACTGGATGAAGATAATGAAGCATAAAAGGAAAAAATAAAGGAGATATTGCAAAGTACAAAAATATCCTGGTTTAATTGTATTCAGTTGGAACAATGGACAAAAATTTGGAATAGGAAAATTAAAGAATTTAGAGAAGATACTAAATATGAACAAATAATTTGCAAAGAGATAGCATGGAGGACAAAGAATATCTTAGGACAGGGGTAGGCAACCTAAGGCCCGGGGGCCGGATGCGCCCCCCCGAGGGCTTTGGACTGGCCCTAGGCTGGTCCTGCCACCGCCCACCATGATGATATTGATTATTGTTGTTATTACTTGTTCTTGGGGTTTTCTTGGCAAAATCTCCACAGAGGTTTTGCCATGGCTTTTCTGGGGCTGAGAGAGTGTGCATGCATATATATATATATATATATATATATATATATATATATAAAATTTATTATTATTATTTAAATATTTATTTATTTATTTATTTATGGTGCTTCGGCCCCCAGTTGTCTGAGGGACAGCAACCCGGCCCCTGGCTCAAAAAGGTTGCTTACCCCTGTCTTAGGACAATATGGGAGGGTGATTTAGCAGAAATGATATATATTCAAGAATGGGGAAAAATTTGGAATCAATGTTATTTAAAAAATAATAATCTATAATGAATAAAGAAGAATTATTATACATTAATTTGGAGCTGGTATTTAACACCAGTAAGGTTAAGCCATATAAATAAGAATTATTCAAGTATATGTTGGAGGGGTTGTCAATAAATTAGTACTTATATTCATATATGTTGGACTTGTAGACCTGTAAAGAAATTTTGGCAATTAGCATTTAAAGAGATAAAAGAGATGACAGAAATTGAGTTAGAAATATGCCCCAAGATAGCATTATTGTCTATATATGATAAGATCAGCTGTACCCAGGCTATGAAGGACTTAATTACAGATTTATTAACAGCAGCAAGATTATTTATAGCAAAGAAATGGAACATCCAGGAAAATCTGTAAATGCAAGACTGGTATAAAGAAGTATGGCAAATGGCAATAAATGATAAGTTAACTTGTGAAATTCAGGTTAAAAAAGGAATAATGAAGAGAAACTATTTTGAAGCAATATGGAAGATATTTGTACAAAAGGTTCTAGTAAAAGAGGAAGATGGTTTACCTCCACAGGAAGAGTCACAATTTTGGAGGGTAGAATAATATGGTGATGGGGAGCACATGATTATAGAGATAATTTAATTAGTAATAAATTAATAGTATTATACTTTAGTAGAATTATGAATAGTATATGTTGAAGAAAAGATAGAAATAAGAATGAAGATAACAATAATAATTTTATGTGTTTTTATTATTGATATTGTTAATATTAAATGGTTTAATATGAATAAGATTTATATAAGTTAATTAAGAATAGATAAGTAATGTGATTTATAATATATTGTATATGGAATACAATGTATAAGATACTTTTAAATATTATTTTAAGCATGTTATATTACTATTAATAAAAATATTTTTTAAAAAAGGAAAAAAGAGAGACTCTAACTCCCTGTCCTGATTTTAATGGAAATAAATATAAAAAGAGAAAAACAAAAATTATTATAGCATTATAGATCTAGCTAAATAATCCTACTAAAATTGCTTCCTAATACAATGATTTTTAAATACAGCATGTACCTTAATTTCATCATACCAAAGAAAACCATGCCAACCAAATCTTAAATTATGGTCTTCACATTCCAAGAGTTTCAGATCTTTATGCATTATCCATTCCTTCAACCATACAAAATAACAGGCCTTGGAATACAATTTAACGTTAGGGATTCCCAAGCCACCCCTTTCCTTAGCTTCATGTAGTACCAGGCTCATAGAAGAGCCTTTCTAATGCAATGATTTTTAAATTCAGCATGTGCCTTAATTTTATCATACCAAATATAATAATGCCAACCAAATCTTAAATTATGAGCTTCCAGTTCCTGCTTTTTTAAAACTGTGTCTTTTTTTTATTCTTAATCTATAAATCTGTTGTTTTGTCTAATACCCCTAAAAAGGGTCTCTAGGGCCAAAATAAACAGTAAAGATGAGGGAAGACAACCTTGCCTATAGGTACAATATTTTAAAAATAATTATTGGCTAATGCAGTGGTGTGTGTCCACTCACAATATTCCATAGTTGTTGTTTTCAGAGTGAATACAGTTGCCATCGTAGTCCCAGGCAGAATTGCTATCTGGATTTACTTGAGGTTATGACTTCTATGTATATGGAATTACAACTGCATGCCAGATCTAGTTCCATAAACAGAGCTGATAAAGAGGGAGAACAAATTCCGTACCTAAGTTAGCTCCTCAAATTGTTACCTGGTTATCAGGAATTCATGACATTGTTTCTTAAATTCTCAGTTGACAATTATATTGCTATTTTTCATCATGTTTTTGGGTTTGTACAAGAACTGTGGTGCAATTTGCCTTCTTGTCTAGGAGAAAATATGATTCTGAATTACTGAGTTTAGCAAAATGACTAGTCTAAATTTTAAGTATTCCTTGGATAGGGATGGTAATGGTTTGGTTTAATTATGATAGAGAGTAGGTAATGCAAAACAGGATATGCCCTGCCAAATTGAATGATATTTGCTCATCTTAAAATTACCCCAGCTCAGTCTTAATATTTTTTTCTCTAAAAGAAAGAATTTATTCTGTGTAATCTTGAATCTGAATGCTTAGGGTTGTGATGAAAAGTCTTTGGAAAATAAGTCATGAAACTGTGTAGCTCAAGTTTCTGTGTAAGAGAATATGTTCTCATTCTTTCTTCTTTCCCAATGTCATAATTCCATATTAAATTCATTGTTTTGTTAGGCATTCTTTAGATTTTCAAGTTTGAACTTTTAACATTTAAAAAGTAAGAGACTGCCTTTCTGCTTACTGTATCCATGGCAATATTCTACAAATGCATTCAGTAATTAAAAATTTCCATGTCAACAATAGCAGCTCCCTATTTTAACATAATCTGTTTAAAGTAAAATGATAGCATGATTAAGCTTCAAAGGCCTTGTAAATCAAAAGTTCCATGGAACAAAGCAAAGGACAGAAAACCTTTCTAGACTAAAGAAAAAGAAGGTAATCTTCAAGCTTAGAACTAAAAGATACAGACAAACATGTGATGATCCTCTCTACTGAAACTCCCAAGAGTTTCTGTGTTAGTATGTCCATCTATCACCAGTACCACCTTCACTGTTTCACTGACACAGGAAGTAGTGAAAGTATTAGAAAGTTTAATGGAATGGATGGGAAGGTAGAAGGCCAAATTTGACTGCAGAATTAAAGCAGTTTGACACTGCTTTCACTGCCATCATTCTGTCCTACAGAATGCTGGGATCAGTAGTTTGGTGAGGCACCAGAGCTTTCTGACAGACCAGGCTGAATACCTCATCAAACTACAAATCACAGGATTCTGTAAGATAGAGTTATGACAGTTAAAGTGATGTCAAACTGCTCTAATTTTTCAGTGTTGATAAACCCAATGTATGGTGAGGAAGAGGGCTTTTCTAAAGGAGACTTCTGGAAATGTTGGAATCCTCCTGAGCCTGCTGTTCATCTTCCTCTAATGGGTGATGGTGTTCAGGTTACCTAAACAATCCAAAATTGGAAAATCAGTTTGATATCTGAATGTTATGATTATGTTGATGGTTGTAATTTGAATTAAACAGATCTCTTTTGGTTTGGTTAAAGAATGCAGAATAAATGGTCATAATCACTGTCAAAGCAAACTTAAGGGCTCAAGTGCTTTAAAAAGATTTGTTATTCTGATATGTAGAGTTAATGGGAATAGACAGGATGTAGACAGTGTTCCCCAAGGCTATTTTTGAAATTTCTAGGAACCCACTTTTTTCATTCCCCTCCCCTTTTTGTCCAAATATATCCTTCCACACCACTTAGGACAGGGGTAGGCAACCTTTCCCCTTTAAGGGCCGAGGGACTTCAGCTCCCAGAAGCCTCAGCCATGTTGGCCAATAGTCCCATGTTGGCCAATAGCTCCTGGGATTCTGGGAGCTGAAGTCCCTCGGCCCTTAAAGGGGAAAGGTTGCCTACCCCTGACTTAGGAGATTCACTACACACCCCCTTAGCCATTTTAAGCCCAGGAGAGGTCTTTTTTAAAACAGAAAGTATGTGGAAGGCAAGTTACACCTTGTTTTCTGTTTTTAAATGGCCTATCCTAAAATTGTGGCAGGGGGCATTGCAAAATAGGGCATGAAGGTGCCATTTTTGGACAAAAAGTTTATGTATGTAGATAGATGGATAGATAGATAGATAGATAGATAGGCCAATGTGACCACCACAACTCCTGACAGTTTTTCATCGTTGATCTAGGGAAGACCTGCATAACGTGGCAGTAGGAAGGGGGCAAATTAAAATAGATTAAACTTCTTCAAGCCACAGATAGATTTTAACTTAATATTAATTCATTAATTATATTAAGTATTATTTATATTAAATATTATTAATATATTATGTATATTATATATTGTTAAATATTATTTAATATTATATAAAATATTATGTATATTGATTTATATTTAAATTTATATTATTAGTATTATTATTATATTAATATATTATTAATATTAATTTCAGGGTTAATATTTGCCTTTCTTCCTCTTCCTTCTCCACATGGCCGTCTCTTCACGAGAAGGCTGAGCAATGGAGGAGCCTTGAAGACATTCCACATCCTTATGGGTTGCCCAAAATCCTTTGGTGGGCCGCATGAGGCCCCCCAAGTCGTATGTTGTGCAGGCCTGATCTAGGGTAGCTTATGTGCTGTCTCTGATAACTGAGGTAATACATGAGCAGTAGCCACTAAAAGCTTTATTGTCCATGAATTTTCAAATCCACTTTTAAAAGAGCCCAGTCTGCTGCCTGTCACTGTCTTGCAGTAGCAAATTCTGTAGTTAAATGATGGACTAAATTTGGGATGAAGCAAAGTGTGGCTCTCTAGGAATTCTTGGATTGCAGCTCCCACCATCCCTTACAATTGACTATAGTTGATGGGAGTTGACTTTCCTTCCCACAGCTCAAGAAGGCTGCACTTTGCTCACTGTAGCCTAAATCTATGTCTGTGTAGAACTGTAGTCCCATTGAATCAATTGGAACTTGGCAAATCAAACCAGGCTGCGTCCACACTGCAGAAATAAAGCAAATTGACACCAGTTTAACTGCCTTTACTCAGTGCTATGGAATTTTGGCACTTGCATATTTTTTAGATTTTTAGCATTCCCTGTCAGAGAGCTGTGATGCCCCACCAAACTACAAACCCCAGAATTTCATAGCATGAGACATGGAAGTGAAGATGATGTCAAACTGCTTTGTTTCTGCAGTGTGCCAGCAACATCAGTAGCTTTATTATGTCTGGGAGTAATAGATTTTAGCCTGTGAGTTGTGATGAAAAATTCATTGCTATCCTTAATCTCTTGCCATTCCACTTCATTGGGTGATCCTGAGTACTGGGATTATGAGAAAGTGGGTGGGAAGGATCCCTGTTCAATTTCCCCTTAACATGCATAGTTTTATATACCTCTACCATGTGTCTACCCACTCACTCACCACTTACTTGTCTTTTTAAGCTATAGAGTCTTAAATGTTTAACCTTTCCACATTGGCCTCTAATCTTTTAGTTCATGCTTTTGGATACCCTCTTGAGTTTTACCAAAGAGTTAATACTGTAATTCAATTATGAAGAGTCTTAGCACCTCTGTAGTTTTATTTCCTGAAACATGAATGAGATAATATAGAATCCTGGGTAGGCCTGCATCTATACTGCAGAAATAAAGCAGTTTGACACCACCTTAACTGGAGTTTATCCTGGGATTGTAGTTTTGTGAGCTATATCACCTCGGTCAGACAGATGTAGTGCCACAACAAACTACAAATCCCAGTATTCCATAGTATTGAGCTATTGCAGATAAAGTTGTGTTAAACTGCATTATGCCTGCAGTGCAGATGCAGCCTTAGTTACATGTAGGAAATAAACTAGTAGTTTCTTCCCAGTATTAAGTATCTTACTTTCTTGTTGTAATGAGAGAAGGCAAATTTCTGCAAATGATACAGTGATTAGTTGCTTACGGTGATTAGTTCTGTCAGCTACATAAACTAAAGACATACTGATCCATTTTTTGTATTTGTTGTTAACTGCCCTCAAGTCGATCTCGACTCATTGCAACCCTGTAGATGAGACATCTCCAAGACCTCCACTGCTCTGCTTAAATCCTGCAACCCCTTCCCCAGGACCTCTTTAATAAAGTGAATGCATCTGGCACGTGGCCTTTCTCTCTTCCTACTTCCCTCCACTTTCCCCAGAATTATTGTTTTTTCCAAAGAGTCTTCTCTTCTCATGATGTGTCCGATGTACAAGTCTCATTTTGGTCATCTTGGCTTCCAGAGAGGCTTCCAGTTTGATGTGCTCTAGGACCCACTTGTTTGTCCTTTTGGCTGTCCATGAGATCCTCAGCACTCTTCTCCAGCACCAAATCTCAAATGAATTGATTTTCTTCCTATCATCTTTCTTAACTGTCCAGCTCTCACATCCATACAGGGTAATGGGGAATAAAATGGCTTGTATGATTCCAACTTTTGTTCTCAGTTGTCTATCTTTACATTTTAGAATCTTTTCTAGTACTTTCATAGACACCCTCCCCATTCTTAGTATTCTTCTGATTTCCTGACTGCAGTCCCTATTTCTATCAATGTTTGATCCCAGGTATGAGAATTCTTTTACTATTTCTATTTCTTCATTGTCCAGGTTGAACTTGTGAAGGTCCTCAGTGGTCATTATTTTTGTTTTCTTTATGTTCAGCATTAAGCCTGCCTTTGCACTTTCTTCTTTGATCTTCCTTAGTAGGTGTTCCAAGTCTGTGAGGTTTTCTGCTAGTATTATGGTGTCATCTGCATATCTCAGATTGTTGATATTTCTTCCTCCTATTTTCACTCCTCCTTCTTCTGTGTACAAGACTGCTTTTCTTATAATATGTTCTGCATACGAGTTGAACAGACAGAGTGAAAGGATGAAGCCTTTTTTTGACCCCTTTGCCAATTAGGAACCATTCTGTTTCTCTGTGTTCTGTTCTTACAGTAGCCTCTTGTCCTGAGAACAGATTCCTCATTAGGACTATCAGATGTGCTGGTACTCCCATGTCTTTAAGGGTGTTCCATAGCCTTCCATGGTCTATATGCAGTCAAAAGCTTTGCTGTAATTTATAAAGCACATGCTGATTTTCTTTTGGAATTCCCTGGTGTGCTCCATTAGCCATCGTATGTTTGCAATGTGATCCCTAGTGCCTCTTCATTTCCTGAATAGCTAATTTAAAAAATAGTGTGTTGTAGAAGCGTGCCTTCACTTAGGACAAATCCTGAATATGGAACCAAAGAGGGCTGCTTCAAAGCTCCTGAAGTTTCTTCTGAAGTGATTCTTCCTCAAAGTAGTCCAAAGTGGAACTGGATCTCCCTCAAACCTTGGACTCCTTTTGAGCTTTATTGGATTATCAGGGTAGCTTTTAGAACCCCAGTACATGCCTGTGGTGCAGATCTTGCTTGTGTTCACACAGTCTAAGCAGGGCTATTTTGAAGGTGTGCATGGGAGCATTTTTTAAGGGGAAGTAATATCTGCCCCATAAAAGCAACTTTGATGAGGGGAAACCCAGTCCTACCAAGGGTCACATTGCTCTAAGGGCCATTGGTTGGAAGTGGGCTTCTTTTGCACCAGGCATTTTCAAGGGCCAGATATTCTTCACTTCTCTCAGTGTAAGTTTACACAGACTGTGCTGTCTCCATTGACTTGTGGGGTATGGATAAAGCCTATCCTTCAACAACAACTGCTGGGGGTGGGTAGTAAGGCCAACTCTACCAAGTGCTCTCAGTGAAGGAGCATCCAAAGACTTCAGCAACCTAAGTGCGGCTCTACTTCAGATCGAAAACAGGTTTTGCCTAAAGCAGGCCAAAGTGAAATAACCCCATTTCTGTATTGCCAAAGTAGGTTCCCAAGAAACTCTCACTCACTGCTAGTACTTAGAAAACAATAGGTAGCAGATGATGCCTTAGAAGAAGTAGTCCTCCTTTTGTTATTTGCTGCCAAATAAATTTAGACTTAATGGCAACCCATGAATGAGAGACCACAGCTGTCCTGCCCTGGTTTTGGCTTGCTTGAATCAATTTATTTGTAATATGGTGTTCCTCTTTTCCTACTGTCTTCCAGTTTACCATTGAGTCACATCATCCCATGATATGTTAAAAATATGACAGTTTTGTCATTTTGCCTTTTAGTGAGAATTCAGGTCTGATTTGCTCTAATACCCCCTACCTGTTTTTGGCAGTCTATGTTGTCTGTAGAACTCTCCTCCAACACCACCTTTCTAATGAGTTGATTTTCTTCCTGTCAGCTTTCTTTACTGTCCAGATTTCATGCTTAAACATCAAAATTGGAAATGCTGTGGGATAGATGTTTGTTAGACCTCCTTTCCTTCACAACAAAATGGAATATTTCTTCTAAGATAGCGCCTGCTGCCCCAGCCTTGTATTATTGTAGAGTTCTATGGATGATGTGTAGTTTTTTTTGAAGACCAATGTATTTTGAAATCCTGCTTGCAAAATGACACCTTAACATTGCAACATTATTTTGTTTGTGAGACAACAGTGGCTTTGAAAATCTTGTTACAAGCAAGCATACATTTGTCATCATAATAATTAATTTTCTTTTTATCCACATGTGTCCAAATGTTATCACTTAAAATCATAGCTAACTGTCTAAGTTTTATTGAATTAGATGGCATTCCTGTTATTATTGTGGTTATAAAGAAAGAAGCAAAGGTAATTACTGTAGTGTTAAATGTTTGACATACCACAGTGTAGTGTTTTTGATTATTTGGAGAAGATGATATCTTCATTTTGTCCTGTTTCAATTCAGAAGCACATCTCACTTTTCTCCATGGAAAATAAATCAGAGTACACTGTCTTAGGGTCAGACTTCAAATCCAATAGATCTCCAGAGGGAAGGAGAAGAGCTTGCATAAGATGTATGTGTCATTTCTTTCAGATTCCTTGATACTCTCTCTTTATATACTTCAGTCCTTTGTGGGTTTTTCCCAGTTTGGTGCAACAGTGCTCTGTTTTTCTTCAGAACCCAGCTTCTTTTCTTGCACAGTCTCTTTGGCTTGTGCTTTATAAAACTCAGGTTTATTTAGGCACAGGATCTGCTCATGAAAAAATGTGCATGAATGACACAAATATGATATTTACATTAATAGTGCTTGACAACCTTATTTTAGGTATAAGTCTAAAGTCTGAGAGGTCCTATTAATGAAGTTGTCAATGTGAATAGTCCACCATATGGAGTGGCAGAAAATAGAATTCTATTGCCTATTGGATTAGCATCTGTGAAACCCATCATAGAGTTAGTTAGATGCAAGTTTTCTAATACAAAGCAAGTGGCCTTACTCTGCTATTCTTCCATTTCCCTTCCCCCAAATGTACTTGGCAGTTGACAGTAGGTTCTGGAGAGAGAAACAAGAAGCACTCTCACACAGTGCACAAACAAACAGAGGCATTCCCTATTAGTAGGTGTAGTGATAGTCTTTACTTTAAATAGTTTTCTAAAAAAGCTTTATGTAATTCTGTGAGAAAAGAGATCTAACAACTGCTAATTGTCACAATCCATAAATAGAGCCTTTAAGACCAAAAGCAGTAAACTCTAAGGATGTGGTGACAAGAAAAACAATAGGTAAACCCCATCCTTTCTGTACCATGCAAGAAAAGGCAAGATATAAAGGTGGGGCCTTCTTGGTTGTTGCTCTCATGCTAAGGAAGTCCCTTTCAAGGGAAACTAGCCTCCTTCCCTGTTGTTTTTCCATTGGCCGGTCAAGACCTTCATCTTTAGCTAAGCTTTTTTCAGTTGACTGGTCACTGAGGCAGAGGGATATGCTGTGTGTGAGTGGGGGAAGAGGTGGGTCTGTTACATTTTATTGATTTGATCTTAAATGATTTTAATTCACTTGTATTTAAATGTTATAATTTGTTTAGTTGTGTTTTAATAGTATACATTTTTATGTTTTTATATGTCCATGTCCTTTTAATTTTGTTGTGACATAGCTTGAATCTCAGGGTGCATTTACGCTGTAAAAGCAATTTTACAACACTTTAACTGCCATCACTCCATCCTACAGAATACTGGGATTTGTAGTTTTGTGAGATACCAACACTCCTTGGCAGAGAAGACTAAAGAACTTATAAAACTACATAGGGTGGAGCTACAGCATCCGTTTTATGATAACAATGGGATATCATAGAATCGTAGAATCATAGACTTGGGGGAGACCACAAGGGCCATTCAGTCCAACCTCCTGCCACAATCAAAACACTCCTGATAGATGGCTATCCAGCTTCTGTTTAAAAACCGCCAAAGGAAGAGCACCACTCTCTGAAGCAATATGTTCCACTGCCACACAGCTTTTCCTGTGAGGAAGTTCTTCCTAATGTTGACGTGGAATCTCTTTTCCTGTATTGCTCCATGTTCAATATGACATCCCTTCAAATATTTAAACACTGCTATCATGTCGCACCTTAATCTTCTCTTCTCCAGGCTAAACATACCCAGCTCCCTAAGCTGCTCCATATAGGCATGGTTTCCAGGCCTTTCATCAGTTTGGTCATCCTCCTCTGGGCATGCTGCAGCTTGTCAACATCCTTCTTGAATTCTGGTGCCCAGAACTGGACTCAATATTCTAGGTGAGGTCTGACCAAAGTAGAATAGAGTAGAATACTTCCCTCAGTCTGGACACTATTCTCCTATTGATGTAACCTAGAATTTCTTTGGTTTTCTTCATTGCCAAATCATATTGGTGGCTCATGTTTAGACTTTAGACATTAAGGGCCTTTGCAAACTGCTAGAAATAGTGCAAATTGAGTCCACTTTAACTGCCCTGGCTCAGTGGTAGGGAATAATGGGAATTGCATTTTTTTTTTCTGAGACATTGAGCCTTCTCTGTCAGAGAGCTCTGGTGCCACAATAAACTACAGTTCCCATGATTCCCTAGCACTGAGTCAGAGCAGTTAAAGTAGACTCAATTTGCACTATTTCTGGCAATCTGCAAAGGCCCTAAGACTCCTAGATCACTTTTGCATGTACTACCATCAATCCAGGTGTCACCCATCCTATATCTCTGCATTTCATTTTTACTGTCCAGATGTAGTATCCCACATTTCTCCTTGTTGAAATTCATTTTGTTAGTTTTGGCTAGCTTTCTAATATGTTAAGATCATTTTGAATTCTGATCTGTCCAAATAAATAAATACAACAGACAAATAAATTTACATCCGGGTTGTCATGAGAACCTGTGCCAGGAATTTTTGAAAGGGCATTTGAGTGCACAGAAACCTCCTTGAGAGGGCCTTCTGCCTTTAATTCTACTTCCACAGCCCCATACATGACTATGCTACATTTCCAGTTGAAAGGAAATTCTTTGTACAGGTTTGGGCAAGAGACCAGATAGTGAAAGCTGTTCCTTCAAAGATGAATGAGGTGTATCAGACCTCTCCTCCTCCCGCTGTAATTCCTTGTGAGGTAAAGAAG